>OZ010797.1:213661289-216061289 GCA_963932465.1 Maratus speciosus | reverse complement strand
AATGACAATTTCGTCACAAATATATCACAAATTGGTCACAATGCAACTTCAAAGCATCGTCGCTTTCGTCACAGGTTCGTCACAAAATTAATGCCAAAATAGTCACAAATGACACACTTTTCACAAATTTGTCACACCGTGACTTCACAAAGTAGTCACAATGTGACGTCAAAAACGAGCTCTAAAACAGCCATAACGACTTCACATTCTGTTCACTATGACTTTACATCGACGTCACGCGACGTCACAACGACTGTCACAAAGTCACAGTGTAACTTCACAACAACGTCGACGTGGCGTCACCATGCCTTACGGGATAATGAGGGGGTAAACTTACAGCAAAAGGTTTTCGGTAAACTGTCGTCAAAAACTCACAATCATTACGAAATTACCAGGACATCCAGAAAAGCTAGACGTTGTTGAGTTTCAATTTCAAAAGTAAACTGTATACAATTATCAATTGAACTAAATAAATCAAGAACAGCGTTAATATTATGTTTAGACAAATCAAGCAAAGCAAAGGAATCATCTACGTAACGTGTATAAAATGGAAACTGTATTAATTCAAATAATTTAACTTCAAAATAATGCATGTAAATATCACACAAAACAGGGCTTAAAGGGTAACCCATAGTTAAACCTTCCGACATTTTATAAAACTTCCCTTGAAACACAAAAGTATTTTGTGATAAACAAACGCTGGTTAAAGAAATAAGGTTCTCAATTTCATACTGAAAATAATGAAATTCATTTAATCTTTTTCCACAAACAATCTAAAGCAGCTTATACAGGAACATTTGTGAAAAGAGATTTGGCATCGAACGAAACCATACTGTAGCCTGTTGGATTGAAATTACGAATTCTATTAGCAAATTGAACTGAGTTTTTTGACGTATAAATATTGTTAACCATGAGGAAGGGAAAACGTGGAAACTAAATGTTTTGCAAGCTTATAGGAGGCAGTACCAATATTGGAAACGATGGGGCGAAACGGAATATCAGGTTTATGAACCTTAGGTAAAGCATATAAACGGACACAATTTGCCACAGAAGGTATGAGAGAGTACTTTCTAGAATCAGTAATAATGGGGGAGGAATTCACAGCAGATTTTATGTTTTTATGTTCGGAGATTTCTTTAACCAGCGTTTGTTTATCACAAAATACTTTTGTGTTTCAAGGGAAGTTTTATAAAATGTCGGAAGGTTTAGCTATGGGTAACCCTTTAAGCCCTGTTTTTAGTGATATTTATATGCATTATTTTGAAGTTAAATTATTTGAATTAATACAGTTTCCATTTTATACACGTTACGTAGATTATTCCTTTGCTTTGCTTGATTTGTCTAAACATAATATTAACGCTGTTCTTGATTTATTTAGTTCAATTGATAATTGTATACAGTTTACTTTTGAAATTGAAACTCAACAACGTCTAGCTTTTCTGGATGTCCTGGTAATTCGTAATGATTGTGAGTTTTTGACAACAGTTTACCGAAAACCTTTCTTGCTGTAAGTTTACCCCCTTATAAGTCCAGTCATCCCCACATCAAACACTTGCAGCTTTCAATACTCTTATTTCCCGTGCACGTAAAATTTGTTCAAAATCTGATTTATTTAATAGTGAAATTAACTATATAAAAGCAGTTGCCATCGATCGTGGATTTAGTTTCAATATCATTAACCGCATTTTATCTAAACCTCAGATAATCACCGATTATGTTCCAGCAAATAAAGAATTTAAAAATGTTATTGTCTTACCTTATTTTCCTAAAATCAGTACACAAATTTCTCGTATTCTCAATAGGTTTATTTTTAAAGTTGTTTTCTCTCCAATCAATAAAATTTCTTTCTCCAATCTTAAAGATCCTATTGACGATCATAATACCTGGGGCATTTACAGAATCTTTTGTGAGTGCGGTCTCTCTTACATTGGGCAGACGAAGCGTGCACTTGGAATTAGGCTGAAAGAACACCAGAATTACGTTAGAAAGCAGGAAATTGAAAAATCTACAATAGCGAAACATTATTGGAATTCCAAATACCAGTTTAATTATCCAGAAGCAAAAATTATTCAAAAATGTCACTCAGTTTTTGATCTAGACTTTTACGAAGCTCACTATATTCATAAACATACTTCCCACCTTAGTAAGTGATATGACCAGCACCCCTTTTCTTTCACCAGTGTGGAGAGATCCTGCGCAGTGACTCTTTTTCTGTTAGTTCTGTTCAATTACGTCATTTGTTTGGGATATATAAACTCTTGCTTCTGCCTTTTCAATCAATCCATAAGCCAGTTCTCGGGGCTATAACCTAGGGGTTCCTAGAACCTATTTCAATTCCTTTTTTTCCCCTCCCACTGAGGAAGGGGATCGAGGAATCCTCGAAGCGATCATATGGGTATTTTTTATTGTTTTGTACGTTATTTGTGCGTAAAAACGTTGTTTAAGATTTTAGCTTTTTATTACAATTTGCACAAAGTTTAATCAATGCTTACAAATAATCATTGATCGATATTTATAAAGTAATTTATGTGTATAAAAATATTTAAGACCGTCACTGTTATTTTACGTATTTTTCATGGGAAGACAGAATCTGCCCTGTTATACGAGTACATAATCAATTTAAATGTATGTAAATTACAATGTAACAATAAGAAATTTTAACAACTTAAAATTTCTTATGTTGCGTTTGGTTAGACAAAAGTTCTTTTAACATGCAGTCCTATTTATGCTACAGTGTTGTGCACATTTCTTAATCATTTGCACTAATCAAACATTCTTCGAAATTAATTAAATTTGCACTATATATTTCTGCAATTAAAATAAAATTAAGTTTCTGCCATGAGCAATGGACTGATTTATTAGAGAAAATATCCTGATTTTTTTTCGACAGAACTTCGAAATTCTGCATCTAGCCTATATAATCCGTGCGCGAATCTATGTAACCTCAAAATTTGGCACACAGGTTACTGGTAGGGGACTCATGAACGATTGAAGCAAAAAATTCGAAAATTTTAAATAGATTTTTTTATGTTTTTGCCGAATTTTTGCCGATTTTATGTTCAACCCTTAATCCCGCGAGCTCTTTAACTAATGTAAGATATACATATTACGTACGCCATGCTGCAATACTCAGAAGCTGTAGTGGGTATTACGATAATTCTTTCACCTCACTTGCAAATAATTAGAGATTATTTAATTGCGCTTAATTATTACATTTTTTAAAAATAAAGAAAAACATTTTATCACATACATCAACAAAACTTTTTATTCTTTTTTTTCCCTTATTCCAAAGATATCGTTTTATCGTCTGATGCCATAGTAACATTATAAATTCATTTAAGAAAAAGCACAGTAGTAGAAATATATATTTCTAAATCGAATAGCTATTTTTAAGTTTGGTTTTAGAATTAAATCCATAAACTCCCATGCGTAGAACGGATTAAATAGCTAGCTGTTATATTAAAAGGTTTCATTATATAGCTAATAATGCTTTTTAAGGCTGAATGTTTGTCTCAGAAAAAAATAACACAAAGAAAAGTTTCACAACCATCCAAACAACAAACTTCGCAGTCTATTTCTAAAACATTTGAAATAAATTTGCATACAAAGAATATAAGTTAAAACTGGTGTGAAACAGTAAGAACTAAAAAATATTCTTGAAACACCATCAAAAAATTTTAAATGTGCTAGGTCTTTCGAAATATCTTAGTCTTTTTTCGTCTGGCGCAAAGAAGACGTGCTTCTACTATGAAAGCAGGAGCAAGACTGAAATGAAAGATAAGGGAAAGTAAACAAGATAAATAAACAGCCAATAGGAAAGTAGAAATCAACAGCCAATAGGAAAGTAGAAGACAACAGCCAATCACTGTGGAGTATAGTCAAAACAAAAGAACAGGGTAGAAGGAGAATAAGGAGAATAAGGAAGTACATTGGAAAATAAATAAATAAAAATAAAATAAAATAAATTATATTAAAAGGAAAACACACACATATATGAAAAAAAAAATAAGAACACATGATATAAAATGAAAATGATAAATAAGTAACATATAAAAAATTAAAAAATAAATAAATAAATATCAAAATACTATTAATTAATACAAAAAACAAATTATATGGTAGGACTGAAAAGGTTTTTCCAAGCTGCAGAGAGCATTGTAGAATCAGATTTATCATTAACAATAACTTCACGATTAAGATAAATAGCTAAATTTTCGAGAAAGTCCAATTCAGAGATACTATTGGCGTTAAGATCTTTCGAAAGGCATTAAAAAAAATTATGGTGTTTTAAGACAATCTTTTATTTCTTAAATTTGCACTAATCTATTGCGAAGTTTATTGTTTGGAAATAGTGGTGTGGTGTTAAAAATTTTCGGTAACATTTCTTACGTGACAAACGTTCAACCCTACTGATAATATTAATTTTGTTTTATATATTTTTTACGTTACTTCTGTTATCTTACTATTTTAACTCCAAATTTTTACTCCTTCTAAGTGTGTTTCGGTCCGCCTAACGCCGCAGACAAACGTTTGTGGCACACGAGAAAAAAAAAGGCTTGAGTATGGCTAAACTATCCGTACTATATTACAGGCGCGTCGATAAAAAAGTGTCAAAAAGTATGATACTTAAAAGGGGTTTATTAGTTCGAGGCTCCATCAGAGGAGGATTTTATTTACAGGATACCTATGTATGATGCATGTCCATAATATATAGAAGAACCACTTTTATCCGAAACTGTTTTAACCGAAACACTCGGTTAACCAAAATCCTTTTTTTTTTTTTTCTATCACATTCTTTGGGTGAAAAATCCATTTGAAAGCTTTTTTTTTTTTTTTAAAGTATGATATTCCTTGTGTGCAAGCGGCCCTTTCCGAACTTTGAGTAGTACATATAAATATTTTCGATCCCCTTTCTTAGAGTTCCTTTGAATTTAACTTGAGCTCCCATAACCTGCGGAGTGGAACGAAGAAAACGAAAAAAATATCAATTCTGAAGCTTATGAATGTTTTGCAAAAGGTTTTGCATTGCTGGAGCAGCAGAAAGGCTGTGATACTGGTGAGCTAATAATATTAAAAAAAACTCCTTTCAAAGCAAAAACAATCGAAACTGTGACAAACAAAACATTTTTTCCAACCCTTGTGATATATGCAAAAGGTACTTAATTTCAAAATTAAAATTAAGATAATTTATTCTCATTTCCATTTTTATATTACTTTATTTTTATTAAGCACTTTTTACCATAATAAGAAATAATGTATATATTTCTCCTTAATCACAAAATCGAGGCATTTTCGATTTTCTGAAAGATGGTCGGTCCCAATTACTTCGGATAATCGAGGTTCTACTGTTCTCTGTACCAGGACTCACATTTTCTGTTAAAGTTCCATCACACAATCATAAAAATACAGGGAGTCCATAAAACATTGCCTCAGTTATAAATTTTAATAGTATCAACTGTAAGCGTTGTAGAGTGTTGATTCAAGTTCACCAATAAAGAGTAACCCAAACAGTTTTAAATAAGCGCATGCGCGAGTACTGCTTTGAAATTGACTCGCTTGCAGTGACACATACGCAAAATGGTGACTCCTGAGCGTAAAGCGTTTTTGCTAGGCTGGAGATTTAAAGGCCGTTAGAGCCATGCGATTTTTTCCTTTGAGGCTTTATAAAAGATCGTGTCTACGTTCCGCCGCTGCCTAATGATTTGCCAGAGACATGGGATTCAAGAGGCTATTGCTTCCATGACTCCGGACTTGATACCTGAAGTGTGGGAAGAGTTGGACTTTAGGTTGGATGTGTGGCGTATAACTAAAGGTGCATATTTTGAACATTTGTCAGAAAACTAAGTTAGTTTACCTTCAATTTGATGTATGAGTTGTTGTAAATAGCCTAAATTCAACTTTATAATATACCACTGAAACTAAAATATTTTTTATAGACACCCTGTATCATGAGGAAATTAGTAAAAAATTTATTTTATGACTATTTAATCAAATTTATTGCTTGCTCTATATAATGCTTAATCGAATTTTATACGGCTTAGAATCCTGAACAGTTGATAGACCTTCTGCAAGTTGCGCTATTTTTTTAACCTTTCTATGGTCCTTCTTCGACAAATAATTTCACATGAACATATGGTTCAGAGCAAAATGGTTTGACAATATTCCAAAAGCACTTACGATTTCCAAAAATTACTGAATTCAGCATATTTTAACTCATTGAGAAACGGTTTAGGCACGTGAACTCAAAAAACTGCTTTGAATCGTGAGTCAACTTAATTTGAGAAATAAAATGCTTTAAATAATGGATCTTCTACTACTAAATGCTGTAGGTGCATATTCACGGTCGCAATCGCCACGGGGCGACTAAATTTTTTGCTTTGGCGACAAATTTTCGGCGCCTCAGTCGCCATTATTTTGATGAATTTCGCATATTTTCCAGCGTTCATTTGACAAAAATCGCGTTTTCCGCAATCCTTTGACGAAATTATGGTTTTTATAGCGATCCTTTTACGAAATTCGCGTTGTTTTGACGAATTTAATGCTAAAAAATTTGCATTTTTTTGCGATCCTTTTATAAATTCGCGTTTTTTCTGCGATCCTTTGACAAAATTAGCGTTTTTTCTGCGATTCTTTGTGGGGTATTTTCCGTGATCCTTTGACAAAGTTGACGATTTTTCTGTGAAGACTAGTGAAATTCACATCTCCCCCGAGAATATTTGACAAAATACGCCTTTTTTGCGATTCTTTGCGAAAATTCGCATTTTTTTAATCAGGATTCTTTGACGAAATTCGCATTTTTTCCCCTGATTCTTTGACGAAATGGGGATTTTTCATGTTTTTCCGCATTCCGGTGACGAAATTGGCGATTTTTTGACGAAATTTGCGGGGGGGGGGGGTTGCGATCCTTTGACGAAATTTGCACTTGCTTTTTTGCTGACGACTGACATTTTTTTCGGGGACCATTTCTCGAAATTCTCGATATTTTTCCGTGATATATTTTTTTATGTCCGAATATTCGGAACCTGTATCTTGCACATCTCTATTTTCTGATTGTACATAGCTTAAGATTTATATTATACTTAATTTATATCCAAATTAAAAGAGTTGTGTGATTAAGTGAAATATACATATTTGATGTAATTAGTCTGTGTTTCTTTTGTATATGTGTAGATTATTTTTCTCTTTGAATTCTTGAATTTTTCCCATATAAACGCTATTGCTTTTATGCGTTTCTTTCACAATGTGGTCACTGGATTATTTGGATTTAAGAGCCAGTGGCTCCTTAAAAATTTTGGGAATCTGCACCTATACTAAATGCATTAAAGCATTTTTCTACAAAAGGGCAAAAATAATAATTTTGCTTTTTATGATTTTATAATAAATTTTATTGCTCTATAAATTGCCTAATTTTATAGCACAGAATACCCATGTATCATGCATGTAGAAGTAATCTTCTAGGGCCTCACAATTCGTTAGAGTTTCCATCAGAAAAGCAAAAAAATATTATGTGTAACTTAGTAATAAATTTATTTAATGACATTTTAAATCAACTTTATTGCTCTATATATTGCTTAATTGCATTTTATGTGGCCTAGAATCGTGAACAGCTGAAAGATCTTTCGCAATTCGCGCTAATTTTGTAACTTGGTCTACCTTCTACAGTTCTACAGACAGTTTCACAGCTGACAAATACCACTACACTTTGACAATATTCCGAAAGCACTTACAATTTTCAACAATTATACAATTCAGTATATTTCAACTCATTAAGAACCGGCTAATACACGAAAAAATAAACTCCACAAACTGCTTTGAATCGTGAGTCGGATTAGTTTATAAAATCAGATGCTTTAACCCCTTCATTCTCGCTCCCATGATATTCACGGGCTGTGTCTTTTATTCAGATTGTTTAATTCCCATTAGTTTTATAAAATAGTGTAATTGGCTTTATTATTGAATCATTTTCCCTGTCATTAAATAAGGTGAATGTTTCTTTTTCAAAATGCCAATTCAAGTAGTGCCAATAAGCAATTTGAATTTTTAAACCATAATTTAAAGCAATCGTTAAGGGGTTAAAAAATGGATCAACTTACTTCTAAATGTGTTAAAGCATTATTACGTAAAAGCCTAAAAATAATTTTTAAAAAATAATAAATTTACCTTTTTATAAGCTCACAATAAAGTTCATTGCTGTATACATTGTTTAATTTCATGTTCTGGCACAGGTATGTACGATGCATGTAAAAGGGCCATAATGTAATCTGTATAAGTCATCAGGAGTTCTGTTAAAGTTTCAGTGTAGAAACATAAAAATAATCTGAGAAATTTACTAATAAATTTATTTTATGAATAGTTAATAAACTTTACCGCTCTATATATTTCTTAATTACATTTTATGCCACCTAGAATCTTAGAGACATAAAAGGTTTTCTGAAGTTTGTTTCAATTTTGTAACCTTTCTATTGCCCTCTTTTGATAAACGGTTTCACAGCTGACAAATACAGTTTAAAATATTCCAAAAACACTTACTAAAGTGAGCATATTTCAGCTCACTGAGGTTTAAGCACGATTTAAGCAAGCATTAAGCACGAAAAAATGAACTCGAAAACTGCTTTGAATCATGGATCAATTAAATTTGAGAAATAAGATGCTTTGATTAATGGATCTACTATTATAAATGCATTAAAATATTCTTATACACAAAATCTTAAAAATAATTTTTAAATGTTCATAATAAATTTGCTTTTTATGACTTTATAATAAATTTATTTGCTCAACACATTGATTAATTCAATTTTATATCTGCAATTAATGCTTTTATTATATTGCTTAATTTGCTTTTTATGACTTTAATGAAACTTATTGTTCTATATATTGCTTAAATGTATTTTATGGCACAGTGTACCCATGTAACATATATGTGCAAGGCCCATAATCTTGGCTCAAAATGTACCGGAGCAAACCGGAACGATATTCCGGTTTGCGAAATTATGGCAAATATTGTTCCGGTTCGTGAAATTATGATAAATATTGTTCCGGTTCGTAAAATTATTAGAAATTTTTAACAGTTTTTATATACAGCTTATTGTGCTTTCTGTAAGTTTTTTTTTTATTCTTATTTAGAATCTCGAATGCATTTTTTTAATTGTTCTTGGATGGTTAATATAAGTTTGTCTATACTTTCAAAAAAAAAAAAAAAAAAAAAATTAGACAAAAAAATTTTTGAAATGGCGTTTCGGTTCGTGGATTTTTCCATTTCGAGTCCTGCCCATAATGTAATCTGTACAGGGTCGTACTGGCATAACTGTTAGGGCGGTGGCAAAATGGATAAAAAGGGCGCCGATTGCCTTACAAAAAGGCCCAAATGCATATATATATAAGGTGTGTCCCAACGAAATAAAGCCACCCTAATTCTGTGCCGTAACTGGACACGAAACAAACAAATAAGAACAAGACAAATATATTAAGAAAGTCCATATACAAATGCATAATGCATAGTAACTCATTCCCTGCCCCACCTGGGCAGGAGAAAAAGATGAATGTGTAAAAAAAGAGGGGAAAAAGTGTCCCGCCGAAATAAAGCCACAGTCAATATTAGTATGTATTGGTAACTACCGACATTCGAGCTGCTGCAGGTCAACATTTTTATGATGTCAGGAAGTTGTCAAATACTTGTTCTGAGCCAGTCGGAATTTCTGCAGGCTTTAGAAGGCTGAATTTTCTATTTCTCCTTCAGTATTGGAATGGGAATAAAAACCCACCTATCAAAGTTCGAAAAAGGACAAATAACAACTTTTAAGGAAAAAGGTCTTTCACATAGACTAATATATAAGCAAATCAAACGATCTAAAACCGTAACAAACAATTTTGTAAATCAGGGAAATACGTACGGGTATAAAAAAAAGTGGTGTACATGCAGAAAAATGACTTCCAGGCAGAAAAGAGAAGTTTTGCGTCGTCTTCACGAGATGGTATTTCCCTAAAACAGTTGACAAACGAAGATAACATCCCTGTGACAGAATCAACCTTGAAACGAATTGAAAAACGTATAGGCATCTTGCAACACAAGAAAAGGAAACAGCTGCCCATGTTGAAAGTTATCCACATGCAATGGAAAGTCGATTAGGCCAAATATCATCGAACCTGGAAGGACCAGTGGCATCGTGTTATAGTCTCAGATGAGAAAAACATTAATTTGGATGGGCCAGACGACCTTGCTTTCTATTGGTATGACATGAGGAAAGAAGAGAAATTTTTTCCAAAAGACAGCAAAGTGGAGGCTCATTAACGGTGTGGGGAGGCATCGGTTATGGAGATAAACATAACCTGGCTTTTCTCTCAGGCCGCATGAAGCCTACCGATTACCAAGAAATGCTAGAAAACCATTTACTGCCATTTGCAAAGAGACTTTGTAGACTAAGTTGGATCTTCCAGGCGGACAAGACCTCCATTCACGTTCAAAAATCCTCCTGGGAATGGTTTTTGGATAATCGGGTACATGTCATGGAATCACCTGTACATTTTTCCTGATCTCAATCCCCAAGAAAATGTATGAGGTATCCTCAGTAGGGCTGTATATGCCAATAACAGACAGTTTCAGTCTGTGACAAAATTGAAGGTCGTCATCATTGAAGCGTGGGAGAATATTGATGCTATTTTCTTCCAAGGATTGGTAAATGGTATGCCACATCGTATATTCCACGTCATATATAACCATGGTGGATATATTGTCTATTAACAGTAGTGGCTTTATTTCGGCGAGACACTCCCCCCCCCCCCCTTCCTTATTTTACAAATACATTTTTTTCCTGCCCAAGTAAGGCAGAGAGTGAGTTACTCCTTGTAAATATGTATTTGTATATATATTTTCTTAATATATTTGTTTCGTTCTTATTGGTTTTTTTCGTGTCCAATTACAGCACACAATCACGGTGGCTTTATTTCGGTGGGACACACCTTATATACACTTACAGTGAAACCTCCCTGTGCGACCACCTCCCCGGACGATCATTTTTGCATAGAACAAAATTTATTCCCATAGGCTCAATACTAATTTTACCTCCCTGTCAGAGACCATCCCAGTTGAACTCCCTCCATGAGCGACCCATTTCTTTGAAGAAAACGAAACAAATTCCGTTTTTTCCTGGTCGCCTGAAGAAGGTTTTATTAGAAAAATAATTCCGGAGAGCGCATTAGTCGTCAAACTTCTAAACTAAGTTTAGATTTTTTTTATTCCGGTAACTTTTAAGTGTTTAAACTCCCGTGTGCCTTTTTAGACAATGAATTTAACTCTGGTGACAAATTAAGGATGACGGTCAATACACTTCCCTGCCAAATTCTGTCAGGAAACTCTCAAGGAAATAGATAAATGAATGAAATCGTCATTATTTGTTGGCATCCAAAAAAAAAAAAAAAAAAAGCATTTATTTACTGAACTTCGAAAGGGTTTCGAAATAAAAGTTATAAAAGATAAAACCGTAAAATCAAAGCAAACGTCAACGTATTCATTTTTTACACTCTGCAGTAATTAACTTATAAAAGTTTAAGTATCAAAACATAAGTTAATTGCATATTTTTTTCCTAATGTGAAAAATAAATTTTAGTAACATTGTTACCTTTTTTCAACAATTAAAATCTAGATTTAAACATGACCTCCCTTAAGAGACCACCTCTTGGAGCGACCAATTTTTATTGGAACACACACACACACATACATACTATACAAATTATGTATAAAAAAATACTTTAAAAATATATACGACTATTTTGTTATAGCGAAAACTTTATTCCTAAAATAATTATGACAACCAAATTAGTATTTTATACTACAGAAATGTAATTTACACAAAAATAGTTCCCCGCAAAACATTGCACTTCTGATGTTAGACCAGTGTTGCCAACTTAGAGGTATTTTTTTTCCACCACACTTTTCTAAAAAAGCTATCTCTATTTTCGAAATCTGGTCACCTTATCTAATGAGTTAATTCAAACTTTACCCCGAATATCCGAATAACAATCTCCATACAATTATCTCCAAATGGAAAATAAAATATTAAAATAAAACAAACAAAAACAATTTCGTTGGGTCAAAACTCAAAAGTGCAAAACATTATTTTATACAATTGAATAACATTTTATATAATACAATCTCTAGGATACAAATACTATTTATGGTGTAAAAAATTTCAGAAAATTAATTTTGGTTTAGGGCAAGAATGACGTCTATTTTACGTGAATTGTTTTAAAAAATTGTTTTATTTCTTTATTTTTTCAACATTAAAAAATTATCATAGAGAAGCATTTGGTTTGAATCCCGCTATTTAAACAGTTTATATATATATATATATATATATATATATAGTCTGAAATTGCATGAAAGAAAATATTCTTTAACATTATTACTACAGGTTTCGTTATTATTCACTTTAGTTAGTAGGTAGCAATAGTGATGGGCGATTCTCGAAAATTCGACAATCGAGAGAAATCGTTATCGTAAAAAATCACAATCGATACAGCCATCGATTAATTCCTAGAATATACAATCGAGATGTTTTACAATCGATTATAACGAGAGAAGTTAAAAACAATTGTTGGAAAACTTAGCTATTATTCTGGCCGAAAATTTCATAGTAGTCATAGGGCTTGATCGATAATTCTGCTATCGCAATTATTTGCTCTCGATTTAGGCTTAAGGGGTTACTTCAGTCAAGCGAAAAGACCTGCTCGCTAATGCTAATCTTATGGAAGAAATTTATAAAGATATCTCATTTAAATTTCAGTATTTTAAAATGATTTTCTTTGCATTGGAATAAATTCCCCTTTCTTCTTTATGAAACTGCAATGTCCAAATCGCGTAACTATGGCGCATTTGATGAATCAAATAACCTTTCTACTTTTTAGATAACTCCAAAAGGTTTGATACAGTTTAAAGTTCCCCCAAATGTCA
Source organism: Maratus speciosus (assembly GCA_963932465.1). Lineage (NCBI taxonomy): Eukaryota > Metazoa > Arthropoda > Arachnida > Araneae > Salticidae > Maratus > Maratus speciosus. The sequence continues at coordinate 216,048,343 of OZ010797.1, read as the reverse complement.
AATAATGTGGAATTTCCCCATTGATCGAAAACAAAAGTTTCTTTCGAAAAACGTAAGGATAGTAAAGATACCTGCCAAGGGGGAACCTGTCTAACACGGAAACTGTTTTTCAGTACCTAGTGATTCCAACATGACTCTGTAAGTCTGTATCGAAATCCAAAGTAGCTATTTTATGACTCATTTAAAAACTCATTTTTTATTTTAGACGCATTAGCTAGAATCGATTAGCATTTCCCTCTTTTCGATAAAAGCAAAAGGTTTGATACAAATTAAAGTTCCCTAAACGTCTAAAGTGTATCAAATGCTGTGGAATTTCTCCGTTTATCAAAAACAAGACAGCTTTATCGAAAAACGGGAGGATAACCAAACATACATAACTGCTGAGAGGGAACCTGCCTAACACGGAAATTGTTTTCCAGTGCCTAGCGATTCCAACATGATTCTTCAAGTCTGTATCAAAATCCAAAGTAGCTAGTTTCTGACACATTAACTAGCTCATTTTTTATTTTAGGCGCAGTAGCTAGAATCGATTAGCATTTTCTTCTTTTCGATAAAGGCAAAAGGTTTGATACAAGTTAAAGTTCCCTAAATGTCTAAAGTGTATCAAATGCTGTGGAATTTCTCCGTTTATCAAAAACAAGACAGCTTTATCGAAAAACGGAAGGATAACCAGACATATATAACTGCTAAGAGGGAGCCTGTCTCATACGGAAATTGTTTTCCAGTGCCTTAGCGATTCCAACACGACTCTTCAAGTCTGTATCGAAATCCGAAGTAGCTAGTTTTTGACACATTTACTAGCTCATTTTTTATTTTAGGCGCATTAGCTAGAATCGATTAGCATTTTCTTCTTTTCGATAAAGGCAGAAGGTTTGATACAAGTTAAAGTTCCCTAAATGTCTAAAGTGTGTCTAATGATGTTGAATTTCTCCATTTATAGAAGACAAAGGAGCGTTATCGAAAAATAGAAAGGTAAACAGACAAATATATCCGCTAATAGGGAATTCTATAACTAAAATAAAACTTCAATGGACTTCCATATTTGGTATTTTGGATAATTTTAATCTTCCAATCCTTACCAACGTGGTATTAGATGATGGGTCTGGAAAAGGTAGAAAAAACGCCCCCCCCCCTCCCCCGAAGCGGCATTAGGCCCCAAATTGACAGTAGAGCAGACCAAGGATGAAAGTTAACTTCATGTAAGAGAGGACTAGGGAAATTGAGAATGGTAAAAAAAACCAAACCACTGAATAAGAAAAAATTTGAAGAAAAAGAAAAATGGTAAAAGAACAAGTGAAGCGTGTGATTAGAGCCAGACAAATGGAGAGGGGCCCGATGGGCCACAGCTGGTCAAGAATGAGTGCCCGAGTTGTCAGAATGTGTCAAGAACTTGGAGAATAGTATCTACAATGAAGAAAAATAATGAGGCAAAATATTATGAAAAACAGATGAAAAATACCAATAGCCTGAGGCTAAAAGTAAAATGTTTCACTGGGCGGCGTCCCCTGGTGGTAGTAAAAATAAAATTGATACGAAAAGATAGGGAAGAGTGGAAAGACTTTATTTTGTGAATTTTATAATTTTTGCACAAACAGTATACTAAAGGTTTGAAGAAACAAAACTTTAAAGCGCCCTCTTGAGGCGAAGAAGGGAGTTAAAATTAAGAAACATATGTCCATATTCTTTATTCGATTTTAGACACAATTTTATGTTAGTCTTATAATTTTCCTATGAGTGGAAGATACCGTACCAGAGTACGAAAAAAAAACCGCCGCTAAGTATATTCCTTTAGAACATTTTAAGCCCAGAGGTCTAAAATTAACGGTGGATTGACAAAAGAAAGGCTGATATAGAAAGGTTATGAGATTACCCTTATTTTAATACGCTACATGAGTGGGGTAAAATAATTTTGAAAAATCCTCTTCCCTGACGCGCGACACTTAAAATCTTGAAAACACATAATTTGCACTGCAATTTTGTTTTAACAATAGCATTCTAATATTAAGAGATATGGGACAGATTAGGAGGGCTAAAATAAGAGAAACATTGAAAATCAAAGACAAACTGGCGCCAAATTCACTAGAAAACTTCTATATCAACAACTGAAACCCGAACTGATGACTTGAGGGTCCTGTCCCTGCCGGCGAAGACACTCACGAGCTAATGCTAATCCTATGAGGTGGGATTTTTCTAATATCTTGTTTGCATTTCGACATTTTTAAATAATTTTTTTTGCATTGGATAGCCGAGGTCCATCTCTACAGCGCACCTTTTTCACTTTTTCGATTTTGGTCACTGATATTTTTAATAAAGTTACTTTCACTTTCAAAACCAGTTCTGAAAATGAAAGTGTCATTCTAATAATGTCTTGCAAATAGCGGTTGAAGAAAAAATCATCTTAGTAAGGGTGTACTCAAATCCAAACTGCTTATTTTCTGACTCATTTTACAATTCATTTTTGCTCTCAAAGGCTTCCAATTGGTACGTTTTCTTACTCAGAAACTATGTAATGTACCGTAATGGTTGATTTTTTGATAGAGGCAGAATATATTTAAAAAAATGCTGTTAAAGTGGGCATTTTGAACCGAATTTCCCGAAGCAGATTGTGTTGGAAAAATCATTGTATTAAGGATGCACTCAAATCCAAACTGCCTATTTTCTGACTCATTTTTAAATTAATTTTTGCTCTCAAACGAATTTAATTGGTAGATTCGCTTATTCAGAAACTATATAATCTATCGTAATGATCGATTTTTTGATAGAGGCGGAATATATTTCAAAAAATGATGACAAAGTGGGCATTTTGAACGGAATTTCCCGAAGCGATTGTGTTAGAAACGAAAAATATTGTCCTTCTAAGAAAATAATTTTTTATATATCAAGTTTTAATTAATTGAACGAAAAATAAAAATACAGGTCGCTCATAAATCTCTTCAAAAATCGCGTCAGCAAGTTTCATATTTTTTTTTATTAAAAATGAATCTGGAGTTATGCCAGAAAATTTCGAGTTGTTGAGCATGGAAAAGTATTTTTTTGAATACCACCCTAACATGATTCTGCTAAAACTAGCCATTATATAAAAATGAAATAAAAACTTGTCAAAAGCGGCCAGACAAAATTGTTAAAGTGGGTTTATCTCTAATCATGATTTAGTTTTTGTTTGTGAAATTAGTATACCTGACTTCGAAATCTACCTCCGCCTGTAGGCCGGACCGGCAGGGATTTTTTATTTTTTTGCAACAGTTATAAAGAGAAAATAAAGAAATACAATAGACAAATTTTGAAGATTTCACAAAAATCCAAACTAATAAACACCCGGCCCGGCCGCGGGCCGAGATCGGGCCGCGCATCTATTTTCATTCACGGCAATCGGGCCGGACCTAGCCTACTCTTTACGGGCCGGGCCTTACTTTTTCCCTGAAGTTTCGGGTCGGGCCGGCCCTAACTTATTTTGTCTGCACACACCCGGGTACTGGTTTCATTCCTAATCTTCATGGCCCAAAATTTTCATTCCTAGTTTTCACCCAGCCAATTGAAAATCATTGTCTCGGCGTGGCCTGGTCCGTTCAAATGTCAGTAAAATTAGGCTTGGCACAAATTTTTTGTCCAAAAATGCATACATTTTTAAATCGCCATTATCCTACAATTAAACATTCAAATTCATTCTTTTTAAAGAGTAGTAGATTTCTACACTTATTAAAATACAGTTAAATTAAAATATAGTAAAACGTGTGAAAAAGAACCTGTCTATGACGGAATCTCGTTTTAAACTGAAAAACGTGTTGATCCATGCAAAATTAATATACTACTACGTAAGAAAATAATATGTAATACATTTACACTTGCTAAGAAGGGAACTTGTGTATAACGCATTTTTTTTTTCCTTTTCTATGCAATTCAGTCTTAGATTTTACTGTATAGCATTTTTCAGATATTTAACGCTTCAATACATGGAATATGGATTAACAATATTAATGATAACTGAAACATTTACATACAAGAAATAGAGATTCATTAAAAAAATAAATATCGCACCCTGCGGCACTTCTATAAAAATGAAGATTATAAACATGAAAAGAAAAGTTAAGATAAATATTTTTGGCTTGAACTCCTCGTACGAGACAAATTTTTAACCAAATCGACGTAAAAATCAATGTTTTGTAGAAATTCACTGGGGCCGAGGCGGGCTCGGGCCGAGATTTTAACTTTTATACCGGGCTGGGCCGGGCCGGGCCGGGCTCGGGCCGAACTTTTAACTTTTTTACCGGGCCGGGCCAATATTTTTTTTTGTACGGGCCGGGCCGAATTTTTTTTTCTCTGAGTCAGGCCGGGCCCGGGCCTGGAAATGTCGGCCCGTGCAGACCTCTACTACAAGTCTTTTCTTTTATGTACAGTTTGGCCGAATATTCGGTTTCATTTTTGTTTTCAGCCCAAAATCTTAGTTTCGGCGAAAGTACTGGCGAATATTCGATATTACTATAACTGCCCTTCCCTAGCCTCCCCCAAACGGCACTCCCATCTATTGAGCCGCACATAGTATGTATTCACATACAAGGGGATAAATTTAGAAGGTATTACTAATCGTTATTTTTAAATTAAATTATTTTTTAATAATTTTTTATGTTTATAGCACCTTATATTGAATTATTTTTGTTTCAATCAAATTATTTTTTAATTAATAATTATGTACTGCTGTTTCTACTCAAAACATTATTCAGATAACATGCATATATGTATGTTTATGTTAATTACTTTAAATTTATTTTTAAAACAGTTTCGCTTTCGTTTTCGGTCGAAACTAGGAAAGTAAACGAAATTCGGTTTCTGTCGAACACTATTTTTATGTTTGTAAATGAGCAGAATTTTTCGCATTATTTAACGTTAAAAAATATTTCTTTGAGAACCGCTTTAAGGATTTACCACGTAATCGTAACTTATAAATTTCAGAAAATCGAGTTTTATTTTAGCGGCTTTATCCACGGAAAACTTCTTTATGTGGCCAAAATCTGGAATAGACGATTCTATGTAAGAAAAAAAAAATAAATAAAAAAATACAATAAGCATTATATTATAATTATAACATAAAATTTAAACTAATAAAAATTTTCTCAAAATTGCATTTTTAAATTGTTGACTATGACACGATTACATAATAATAATGAATTGTTTTACTTTTGTCAGCTTTTTTTCTTATATAATTATGCAGTGCATTAAGGACTTTTTTTTTATCATCATAAATCAGTATTTTTCTACGGTAAAAGTTGAATACCCTCTTCAAATAATTAGCATTAAAAAAAAAATAAAAATAAAATAAAAAATAAAAAAAGCTTTTCGTAATTTCCACTCTTTGTCCCGTCTAGTCACTAAAATAAGTCATATTTAATTAAAAATTACTGTATATTTTAATTTCAGATAAGCTAAATTTAAACTACAATGTTCGCCGCAACTCACACGCACAAAAAACGCACCAGAAAAGAGGCAATAATTTCAAATATATTTACATTTTTCAAAAGTAATATGTATCAAAATTATATTTAAGCATTGTATTACAAAATAAAAAACAAAGTCAAAGAAAATAGAAATACTTGAGGGGGCTCGTCACTCAACTTCCAAATTCTCCTCCGTAATGCTAAGTGTATAAACTTTTGATGCATTCTTATATTTAAAATATCTTCTCGGAAAATTCACATTTTTAACATCTTTTTTTCTGTGAATTCTTTTTAAAATTTTAACACTTGACACACTCGTAAGATTTTAACACTTCATATAAAATTAAGTCTATACCTTAGAAATATCTTGAGAACTAAGAAAAAAAAAGAAACTTTTAGGAAGTGTACACAAAAAATAGAAGTTAAAAATATTAATTTCCCGAGGAGATATTTCAAATATATGAATCTATCCAATGTCCATAGACTTTACATTAGTGAGGAGAAATCGGAACTGGGTGACCAACCCCATTAATTGCTTAATGTGGAAAAAAAATTAAAAGAAGAAGAATCTTGTGTCGTGCGTTAATTAGTATTTCATGGGAAAATACCTCCAGCAGAAAGATATTGAGCACCAGAAATCTCAGAATACAGTATAATCAATAAAAAGTGTCACATCTGGTATTACTACAGAAACCATTGGGTGTCTATAGAACCCATTATCTAGTTAACTCGAAACCCCGCAGAAATGGTAATTTGTCTTCTTAGGAACAAGATCCCATCCCACGTTATTGACTAACAGCATTGAAAACTGAACACAAACTGCACTTCTCTTTACTTATATTCACCCATTCTTTTGTAAAACATCTTTTACAATTTTAGTGGTTTGTCTATTTATTTTCATTACATGCGTATTTTTCAATTTATAAATCGAGGTAGTGTTTGAAGTTTAAAGCGGTTAAGCAGATCCGGTTTTAAATAAACGTTTTTAGATATTGGCATTTTCGGATGCTAAAAGTATAATCGAATTTTTAAATATATATGAAAAATTAATGTTTTCTTCTTTCGAAAGCAAAATTTATATAAGTTTCCATTGCAAAATCTTGTGAAGAATTAGTCTTGACGGTCTAACACTTATATTATCATTAGGAAACTATGGAATGCTCCACTTTAGTAGAACAAGAGTATCAATTTATGTGTCTGTTTGTGAAGAGTGAACGTGTATGTAAGTATGTGTGTGCGTGTCTGTGGGGGGAGGGGGGGGGAGGTTGCTATTACAAAAACACGATAATAGTTTTTTGAAAGTTATTTTTACAGAGGCACTTGAAAAGTCTGACCAAGTGACCAAGGGCACCATGATTACAAAAACACGATATTAGTTTTTTAGAAGTTATTTTTACAGAGGCGCTTAAAAAATCTGATCAAGAATGGCGTGATGACAAAAGCACGATAGTAATTTTTTGAAAGTTATTTATACAGAGGCGTTGAAAAAAAATTTGACCAAGGGCGCCGTGACTACTAAAACAAGATATTAGTTTCTAGAAATTTATTTTTGCACAGGTGCTGAAAAAAAAAATTGACCAAGGGCGTCATGATTACAAAAACACGATGTTAGTTTTTTGAAAGTTATTTTTACAGAGGCGCTGAAGAAATCTGACCAAGGGCACCACCATAATTTCAAAAACACGATTTAGTTTTTTGAAATTTATTTTTACAGAAGTGCTGAAAAAAAATCTGACCAAGGGCGCCATGATTACAAAAACACGATAATAGCTTTTTGAAACGCATCTTTAAGGAGGCGCTGAAAAATATCTGACCAAGGGCGCATGATTAGAAAAACACGATAATAGCTTTTTGAAAGGCATTTTTACAGAGGCGCTGAAAAAATCTGACCAAGGACGCCTTGATTACAAAAACACGATACAGTTTTCTGAAAAGCAGTTTTACAGAGGCGCTGAAAAAATCTGACCAAGGGCGCATGATTAGAAAAACACGATAATAGCTTTTTGAAAGGCATTTTTACAGAGGCGCTGAAAAATATCTGACCAAGGGCGCCATGATTACAAAAACACGATATAGTTTTCTGAAAAGCAGTTTTACAGAGGCGCTGAAAAAAATCTGACCAAGGGCGCATGATTAGAAAAACACGATAATAGCTTTTTGAAAGGCATTTTTACAGAGGCGCTGAAAAATATCTGACCAAGGGCCCCATGATTACAAAAGCACGATATAGTTTTCTGAAAAGCAGTTTTACAGAGGCGCTGAAAAAAATCTGACCAAGGGCGCATGATTAGAAAAACACGATAATAGCTTTTTGAAAGGCATTTTTACAGAGGCGCTGAAAAATATCTGACCAAGGGCGCATGATTAGAAAAACACGATAATAACTTTTTGAAAGGCATTTTTACAGAGGCGCTGAAAAATATCTGACCAAGGGCGCATGATTAGAAAAACACGATAATAACTTTTTGAAAGGCATTTTTAAAGAGACACTGAAAAATATCTGACCAAGGGCGCCATGATTACAAAAACACGATATTAGTTTTTTGAAAGTTATTTTTACAGAAACGCTTTAAAAAATCAGAACAAGGGCGTCATGATTACCAAAGCCGCCTCTGACAATGGGACCAAATGAAATAAAAATAAAAATATGCTGTCTTAAATTGTCATTCCCTTTTTATTCTTGTCTTTTGTACTTTTACAAAAAGCAGAAATATCAAACTACCGGGCAACAACCCCGGGCGCTTAATATTTGACAGAAAATATGCTAAATACGTTATTAATACTAATATTAATTTATGTGGAAGTTACTATTCTTCGGGGTACTGAATAAAATCTGGACCAGGGCGCCATGACTATCAAATTCTCTGCCAATGAATCCATTTAAAATGAGAATATGTTTCTTATACAGTGTTTCGTCGCTTATACTTGCACAAAAGACAGAAATTCAAAAATACCTGACAACACCAGGGTCGCTAAATACTTAGACGCAGAAAATATGCAAACATATTAGACGCAAACTTATTAGAAGCATTCTTAGAGCAGAACTTATTTAGGCGTATATCTAAATAAGTTAATACTTAATATTATTTTTCTTAGAATTTATCTTCAGTACAAGCTTTGAAACAAAGTCTGGTCCAGGATATCATGGGTAATAATGGCATATCTGATTGTCGATAACTTCTGTTATCTCGAAATTGGGTTATCTAATTGTCTTTGATCACACATAGTTTGCTTATGCTATACTTTAAGAAATAAAAAGCATTACTTTTTAATTTTCCAAATGAAAATTTTTGAAAATTTTATGCCTTTCAGAATACACAACTTTAAGCGTGCTTTAAAAAAAAAAAAAAAAAAAAAAAAAAAAAAAAAAAAAAAAAGACGATGGGCGCACCGGGCATTTGCCTCGTTGCCCGGTGGGCCAGTACGACCCTGAATCTGTATCGGACCCCACAAGTTCTGTTAAAGTTCCAGCAGAAAAATATTGTGAGGAACTTGGTAATACATTTATTTTATGACCATTTAATCAACTTTATTGTTTTATAAATTGCTTAATTCAATTTTATGTGACCTAGAATCCTGAATAGCTGAGAGGCCTTCCGCAATTTGTCATAATTTTTTAACCTTCTTATAATAGACAAATAGTTTGATAGCTGACAGATGACAGATAAAATTTCATAACATATCAAAAACATTAAAGATTTTCTACAATTACCCGTTTCAATGCATTTCAGCTCATTTAGCGACACTTTAACTGTTCGAAACAATGAGCCGCATCATTGACAAACAATAAGTCGCATCCCATAAGCACGTGATCATCTCGCATGAGTAAACAATAGCCGCATTCTGAACCACGAATCTTCTAATGGGATCCAATTAAGAGGTTAAACTGATAATAGGGTGAAAAAAAGGAATGAATTAAAGGTGTGTTGAATCAAAATCTATGTTGCAATACCTGAACAAAAAGGTCATGGAACTCTGGAGACTGACTCGTTTGTGACGTCATAACAGCAAGTTCATGTGGGTCAGAGTTTCAGGAAGCTTTTGAAGAAGTCGCTCGACCAGGGAGACAGAAGGCTTTTATTTTGTCTTTTGAAGATACCGTTCGTTTTTAGTTCTGTTTTTATAACTGTTCGGACTTCATTCAGTTATCTTGGAGCAGCTCGTAACTGCGGGATCAGTTTTTTGCCGCGGTAGAAGGTTACTCTTTTTTCGGAGCAGACGATCTGTCACAGCGAGAGCGGTTGTGTGTTTTGATTTGTTTACAGATGTGGTGACAACTGTGAATGTGATAATCCGCTTTGTAGATTATAATCTACTTACAACAGAATGTGTATTTAGGGGTGCTAATTGTATTAAACATCTGTTGGGATGATATGGATAACTTAACAAATAATTTATATATGGAGAAAAGATAAAAATGTAGCACAGCTGTATCATAGTAAGTTGCGACAGTCATATTGGTGATATATTTATTATAAAAAATCGGCACTTTTTACGAGTTGTTTCATTTATTTATTTTCTTTCCTGGCAAATAAAGATATTAGATATTTTGAGAAATTCCGTAATTTTTATATCAACAAAAAGACAGAAAAAAATCTACAGAACGATAACATATTTCTGAAATTCTATGTTAAGAAAATATATATATTATTTATTACAGATTTTCTGAAATAAATATTTTATTACGTAGACAGTATATCTGAACTATTCTTGATGAATTATTTTTCATGAGAACTAATATTAATCAAAAACTTGATATTTTATGGATAAAGATGTATTATTTGCATTAATATTTTATTCACTTTTATGGTCATTTTCTTTTCAAAAAATAAACAAATATTTTGAACACCTTCAATCGAGTTCATTTTATAGCTTGGAGAAAAGTATTCTTTATTTGACGTCTCTACTCGATTAGAACTGAAAAAAAAAATAATATTTTTTATAAGTGAAAGTAACAAAGAAACCTTTTACTGTAGACTCATCTTTGAAAGTAAGCTTTATTTATATATTTTTTTTTCAATTTTTGGAGGATGTAACGCATTGACAACTGAACCATATATCAAAAGATTTTTTTTCTTTCAATAAAATGGAAAACTGTGTTATTGGAAGAATAAAAAGACCTTATCATCAAATACCTTGTTAACAAAATTTATCCCTTTTGTATTGAAAATAAAATAAAAATCAAATACTTTAAATAATTTTTATATGTATCAGAAGTCCATAGCTATTGAAGCAATAAACTTTTGCAATTTCATATGTGCTTAAAATAAATTACTTTTAGTCAAGTAAAAGGAAATTAATTATATTTTTAATGTATTGTGCATTAACCTTTTTTTAACTTCAATAAAACTAAATATAATATTAGTAAAATGTGTACTAATAACACATCGATTTACTGACATAGAAATAATCATGCTATGGAATATTACACACAAAAAATACACGTAATATAGTATAAAAATTCATATACTTTGAAGAAGACTACTTAACTGAATTTCGTAGTTTAACTGTATTTAATGAAACCCGACAAACATTTTTTTCAAAAGGGCTCTAAGACTTTGTACAATGCCGTTATTTTGATATCAAGATTAACAACTTGGCAATAGAGGAATCAAGGAAATCAAGCAGTGATTTTAAATTTAATAACATTGTCAATTACTGTAATATTGGAGAGACATTTACTATTTATTAATGTCAAGCAGTCTCAGTTTATTATGAAGAAGCTATTAATTGCCATCCTTTTACCAATAATGTGTGTAAGAAGCTTTCACTGCAGTTATTTGTGGATTTTTCTGGCTGTGGCTCTGGTAAGTAGCTTTTGACATTATTGATTGTCTTAGTACTTATACAATTTCTTCGAGAATGCTCTAAGTGAAAAAATTAATAATATCTTTTCACATATTTCTTTATATTTTGTGTTATGTTTTTATTCCGTATTTTCATAGTATTTCATATATTTATTAAATAATTATATTCCTCTATTAATTTACATTGTTTAAGGAAAACTGTTAATTTTACATAATTATAAAATTAAGGTTAATTATTTAGATATCAAGATTAACAACTTGACCTTAGAGGAATCAAGGAAATCAAGCAGTGATTTTAAATTTAATAACATCGTCAATTACTCTAATATTGGAAAGCTTTGATCGAGAGTCTTGGAGAGCCTTAATAATTATCATATATCTCTCTATTCTAAAAAAAAAAAAAAAGTAACTTACGCTGTCACCGCCGCCGCCGGTTTTGAATTTTTTGTGACCGGAGGTATTTCTCCGTTAACATTAAGAAAAATAATGCATACAAAAATATGAAAATCGGCGGTATTATAGAGAAATGTTTGATAAACACGCTGATGCAGACAGTTTTCAAATCGAAGAATAACAGATATTTAATGCTAAAGTTGGACAAATCGTTCCATTAAAAAAGTTTTATAGGAGCAAAAACTATACATCGGAATTTAATCATTTTTAGATCATTTTATACGTTATAATTTCCCGGTGTGAAGAATGCATTTGTTTTTTAAATTTGACTCATTTTTTGAGCTTTTATTTCTATTTTAAATTCAAATTTTCAGCATTTCGAGAGATAATTTTTTACTTATTTTAGAAAGTTGTAATAATTTAACCTGTTGCCAACTGTATAAACAGCGCAAACAATGTTTCTTCAAATTAAAAATTTATTTACACGTGACTATTATAAACAGAAAATAAACTTTCAAATTAGAATTAAATAATTACGTATAAAAAGCAGGAACTTATTGAAAATTACTTCATAAAAACTATATTTACACGTGAATTTTAACAGAGAAAGGGTATTGTAAAATAATAAATTCATTAACATGCGTTAGAAGTCTTAAATAGGAGAAGTTACGTCACATTTACGTCACATTACACTTATTACGTAAAATGAACAAAAAATAATATTGCAAAACAGTTTAAATTAAAAAATTGCGCGAGACATTTATTTGATATTTCGAGATGAACTTTTCAACTATTTTTGTTGGGACAGCGCAAATACTATTTCATTTCTAACAAAAGTATTTTCACGTGAATATTAAAAAGAGAAATAAAAGTTAGGTGAAAATTGCGTGAGATTAAAAACGATACATTTAAAATATCTTTCATTTGTTTATTTATTTATTTAACAACAAACATACGACTTGTGTGCTTGACATGAGAGCCCGCTTAAAATGTCTTATTTAAAAGAACTTTCTTTTCGCTTTGTTAAAAAATACCGGAAGACTAAGACTCGGTTTACTTAATTCATTTTATATTAGCTTATTTTGAATTTATTAAATAATTATATTCTTCTACTAATATACATTGTTAAAAAAAAAAATACTAATTTTACATAAAAAAATTATCAGTCAGAACGCCTGTTAAGAGCTGTTTATTTTCTGAAATAATCTGTATTTACTACGAACTTTCTTTTATTTTAACAGAATTTGCCCGTAAATTCGTAATAAATACAGATTATTTCCGTAAAATAAAAACGTTTAGAAAAAAGAAAGAAAAAACGCAGAGTATAAACTTTCGGATAAAGAAGATCAGAAAGTCTTTTAGGTAAATTATACTTTTAAATGGTATTTTACTCTAGCTAAAATTCATTTATATCCCAATTTATGTAGGTAACCGACAATCAAGTACTAACCCTATAAAAATATTTATGTTATTAGTAAATGTGATAGGGTATGAATGTATACTATGTATAACTTAACTCTTCTAGTACCATTGTAGTCTTTTTGACCCCCATTCCATTTTCGATTTGGAGTTTTTCAAGTTTGAACCAGAAAAAAATGAATAATATAAGTTTAATAAATAAAAATCAAATGGACGCTATATAAGAAGAAGCTTCACTTAACAGAATTAAATTTCTGCTTTAAATCATGCAAAAAAATAAGAACGCTTATCATAAATTAAAACCTGGTACTAGTAGAGTTAATAAACATCTTTAAAAAATTTGTTAGTTCAATATTCTTTAGATAGATCTTTTGTGACATACGTATATCATTTTATGCATTGATCGTTTGGCGTTTAGTGTAGTCCTGCATTTCTACGCATTATTTTTATTTTTTTTTATTATTATTATTAAAGGCAACATGGCATTCAGGTCCTATGAGAAAAGTTATTAATGGAAATTTGCTTTATATTTGCAGATATATTAATGCATAGATTTAATACAATTATTATAATGCCATCTTAAATAAAGTACAAAGAAATAACTATACAGAATTTTGCAATAGATTGTCAAATGCATATTTTTGCACTTAACATAAACTAATAAATGCTTTTTCAAAACGTTTGCTTGAAAATTGTGCAACATTATTTTCATTTAAAATTTAATTACTTCAACCAAGAAAATTCAACAGATTTTTTAAATTTAATAAAAGAACTAATACTGAAACCTAAAAAGTAAAAAAAAAAATCAGTGTATATAATATACAAGGATATATATTTGTATATATATTGCCCTGATGTGCCTTTTTTTTTTTTTTTTGTAATGTGACTTTTGCCGCGTCTTTTACAGCTTTTCCTGCCAATCCTTTGTAAGTGTCATTTCTGAACAAGTGCTAACTTTAATTTTTTTTATCTTTTTAAACTTTAAATTTAGTACTTTTCATAACTAGAGTTGTACTCTAATTTATTTTATTCATCTAAAATTTTATTATACTACTTACTAATCTTTCTTTGACTTAAGTTTTTCAACTTTAATTTTTATTTCTTAATCTTTTAAATTTTACTGCTTTAAAAAAAAAAAAAAATCTTTATATTTTTAACTGTATTATCGTTTACTTCTTAAGAAGTACACTGTAAAAAAAAATACGACAAGTTTTCATGTAGGAATCGGAAAAATAGTTGCCCTTATCGTACCGGAAAATTTTCCGACCCAGCTCGGAATAAAATCCGTAAAAAAAAGGAAATAGTCAATAAAATGATATTTTACGGATTTTATTCCGAGCTGGGTCGGAAAATTTTCCGCTACGATAAGGGCAACTATTTTTCCGATTCCTACAGGAAAACTGGTAGTATATATATATATATATATATATATATATTTTTTTTTACAGTGTAATTTTAAACTACATTTTTTCTTTTCCCAATGGCTGACAATGTTACAAGACGTCCAGTCAATAGACATGGGTGTTAACCGTTCAGGACCATGGGTGCATGTACGCATCTTCAAAAAGTACTTCCAGAATTTATTTTTAACACCAGTAATAAAGAAAAGTAATATTTGCTGTATTTAATTTAAGCATTTGCGTGATTTTCTAAGTAATCGTAACTTCGTAAAAATAAGTGGTGTCAAACAAATAAAATTGGGGTAAGAGAGGCCGGTCCTGAAAGGGTTAAGTTGCTATCAACTAGGAAGCCCCTCAATGCTGCTATACTTTTTAGCACCGAGAGCCCTTTACCATAGCTGCCAAGTTTTACACTTTTTTCCTACCACTATTTTTTAACAGAGAAATTTGTCTTACTTAATCATCGAAAACATAGGATTAAATCAAGCAAATTTTTCGGATCAAAAATAGTGACAGGAAAAAAGCGCAACAGTTACCAGCTATGCCTTTACTGTGTATAAATGTTAAGCGATATTGTACATATACAGCACAGTATGCAAAATTTAGTTCATTTAGGAAAGGCATAATACATTTCAAAATTCCCCTTCGTGAATAACATTATAGGGTAATTCCATCGTAACTGATGTAACATTTGATTATCGAGTTTTGTTTTCAAAACTATGTAGAAAATTTACTAATAAAGCTAGAACAAATTTTTACAATTTAAAATATTTCTTACTAAGGACTTAATACCCAGATACCTGCAGATTATTTCAATCTCTCTTTTAGTCCCAAAAATTGCAATTCAAAATTCTGTAACTGACTAACATAAAATAGACAAACATTTTTTCTGCCTTCATTGAAGTGTAAAAATTATCAAATCTATCCCGTTAAAAAAAGGTGTTTTAATGTTCTCAACAACACTATATAATGCCAAATTATAGCAGAAACTTGTTTAATTAATTTCTGAATAATAAAAAAGAAGATAATGGCGTTTACACATGTACCTGACGTAGCTTTTATTGTGTAACTGACGTAACATTATGACTTTAGAAAGACAATAATGGTACTTAACTTAGTTTGTAAACAGTAATTTACAATGCCCTTTTATTAAGCTTTTATTATAGAATATAAAAATGTCAAGTTTTCTAATCATACTTTTAAACTAACATATTATAAATTTTATTCCCACCCCCCCTCCCAAAAAAAAAAGATACTTTTCTGTGGAATTGCCCTCTAGCAGAGTCAATACTAAATACACGAAAGGATGCTATTCATTTTTCTAGTTAGTATACCTAGAGTAGCATACGGACAGAGTCGTAAATTACTTACCAGAGTCACAACGTGTAAAATCTGCAAATAACTTAACTGAAAGCTTTTAGACTCATTAGTGGATAAATGATGACAGTTAACAGGTGCTTCATAATGAACTGCGACTGCTTAACCTTTATGCACAGTAAAGCTGTTAAGAGTCCTTTACTTTGTATAAATGTTAAGCAGTCACAGTTACGAAATTATTGTTGAACGAAATTATTGTTGCAATATTTTCTCTTTATTCCTATTTTTACCCGACTGCCAAGAAGAGTTATTTGTTTCATGCTTATCTGGGTATGTGAATTTCTTTATGCCCTCGAAACATCCCAACGGCTGGATGAATTTTAATGAGTGATGTCTCTATCGATTTGTCTTAACCGTCCGATGGTTATAGGCTAGGTTTTGTTTTTATAAATTCAAAATGGTGGACGTAAAATACAAAATGGCTGTACAGACGAAAATTTTTTTTGCGTATTATATTGAGGGGCATATCATTGGATAGGTCTTTCAAAATAAAGACGATGTTTCATTGGCTATTTTACAGTCAGAAGCTCCGTTTAAATATTACACAGCCTGGAAGTTGTGTAGGTAGGATCTCTATCTTTACTGCAACTCAAACCTTCATAGACATCTGTAGGCCTCATCAAAACAGTGTTTATAGATAGGAACTATCAATTAAACACAACTTAAAAGTCATCAATACAAGTAAATAAAACAATAGGTAAGTAATATGAAAAACAGTTCCACATTGATGAGAAATAATTAATTAGTTCACTTTTTACGCAGTCGGGTTTTTTGAATTTTTGAATTTAATTTTTAATGGTTCAATTTCTGAATAAATGTAATTTTCCCTTTGATCCAAGTCCGAAGACTAGTAAAAATCACGTATCAGGGATAGATTATGAAACATTTTCTACCAATAACAGGTTGTTATTAAGAAATGTTATTTTAGGTGCGTTCGTAATAAATACGTAGCAGTATACTTCGTTCAGTCCGTCCGTCTGTCTGCCCGTCTGTCCGTCCGCATATAACACAGAAAAAACTACCCAACCGAATGGTCGGAAATTTTAAATATATAATTGTTGCAAGATTTTGTCGAGTCGTTTCAAATTTTATGAAAATTGGATGCATCGTTTAATTACAAGGACAGTCAAATTTTTCCGTTACATTACGGCCAATGGAAAAAAAAATATTTCAAGTGCATTTTAATGTTGCAGCCTTTCGAACAGAATGAAATATATATGCACTCATTGAAGTGCACTAAAATATACATTCAGTACAATATGCGGCGCAAAAAATATTTATAAAACTAGCTATAATACCAACGCACCACACTTGCCACGTTTGACGTGCAATTTCCAACTTGTTTTTTTCTAGAATGAAATGAGATATTTAAATAAGCAACTTAAAAAACACATAACGCGGTAAAAAATCATTTTCAGCTATTGATGTCCGGTAATGTGTGCGAAGTATCTCGTGTAGCCACTACACAATTTAAACACACCCCCTAATACACTAAAATTAGATCGATTCAAAAATTTATACCCCAGAGGAAAACGTACTTCCAGAAATTATCGATCTTTGTCAATATTTCAAACGAATTGTTTTGTGTGACTCTGTAAATGAACGCTAAATGCTCTCCACTTTATAGTCTATAGAAAACACGAAGTGCACTTCAGTGATTTCATTGTGTTAGAATCATCCTAACATCATTAAATTGCACCGGAAACGATTTTTTCAGATAGACAATAATGTAATTGAAAACCTTTGTGCGTCCCTGTAATCGAACTACAAATGCTACACTGTAAAGAATAATTGTTGATTTTTCAGTATAATATCTGGGGTGCCAGTATTATACTGTAAAATTACCACTGATAAACCCTAAATGAACCAGTATTATACCGGTTTATAAATGAAAATGCAGAAATATACCATATATTGGTGTGCACTTTATAATCTATAGAAAACATGGAGTGCATTTCAGTGATTTCATTATGTTACAATCATCTTAACACCATTACTTTGAACCGGAAACGATTTTTTCCCATAGACCATAATGTAATTGAAAACCTTTGTGAGCCCCTGTAATCGAACTACAAACGCTACACTGTAAAAAATAATTGTTGATTTTAGATAACAACACTGGCAACTTGGGTGCCAGTATTATACTGTAAAATTAACACTGATAAATCGTAAATAAATAGTACAATACCGTTTTATAAATGAAAATACAGAAATATACCATATATTATTGTACTTCGCGGTATATTACTGTTTATTATTGTTATTTAAGGATATAATCGTTGATTTTACAGTATTATACTGGCACCCTAGCTGACAATATAATACTGTAAAATCAACAATTTATTTTTTGCAGTGTACTTATTCTATACTCCGGAGAAAGCATGTTGTAGTCCATCTCAATGATGTATACCAATATTATTATGTTTGAAATATTGTAACATCAATAAAATGCACCAAAAACGAGTTCCCCTCATAGATCATAATGTAACGGGACTATTTTGTGTATCCCTGTAAACGAACTGTAAATGCTTCACACTTTATTTTGGATATTGGACATTCCGTATTAAACCTAAAAATATTTAAAAATTTCCTGGAAATCCGAGTATACTCACAAGAGTTAGAGTACTGATAGAGAGACAGCAGTGAAAGAAGCCGAATTCAGAAACATTTCCCAACTATGTTAGAAAGCGTTAAAAATAGAAAGGCTCGGTTCGAGACCGTCTCATCTCTAATTCCTATTATATTCTAAGGAAGTTGCATAAAAAT
Organism: Maratus speciosus; assembly: GCA_963932465.1. Classification (NCBI taxonomy): domain Eukaryota; kingdom Metazoa; phylum Arthropoda; class Arachnida; order Araneae; family Salticidae; genus Maratus; species Maratus speciosus. The sequence goes on along the minus strand of OZ010797.1, from coordinate 216,029,752 downwards.
CCGGCAATTATAAATATGTGAGAAAAGCTTTTACTGCATCCATTTTCATTTAAATGTGTCAGAGTTCTAATCTTTAACCCTTATGGGTCTTATGACACGTGTGAGGTCACAAGATTAACACGTTCTGGACCAGCATTTCTTACGTGATTTTTATTCGGTTGGCACTACTTTCAGTTCTACAGAGCAACATTTGCAAGAAAAAATACTACAAAAGTTATTTTTAAAATATAGTGGTACGAATAGAATATGCACTGAATAAAATTGCAATCAAGTGGCGAATCGTGTGTAAAATTCGTTTAGCTAATTAAGCAATTTTATTTTCTGCAACTAAGTAATTACTTTAGCTAGCGACCTATAAAGGTTAAATTAATTTCTCTCAGAGCGATTTTATTTTTTTTACCAGACTGAAAAGAAGGGTTATGTGTTTCACACGTATCTGTGTATGTGTATTTCTTTATACCCTCGAAACATATCAACGGCTGGATGGATTTTAATGAATGAGGTCTCAATCAATTCGTCTTAACGGCCCGATAGTTATAGGCTAGGTTTTGTTTTTATAAATTCAAAATGGCGGCCGTAAAATACAAAATGTCGGTAGTAACGAAAAAAAATTACGCACCCTATTGAGTGGCATATCATTAAATAGGTCTTTCAAAATGAATACGATATTTCATTGACTATTTTACAATCAGAAGCTCCGTTAAAATATTATACAACCTTTAAGTTGTGTATGTATTGTGGACATCTAGCTTTACTGCAACTCTAACCATCATAGACATCTATAGATCTCATCAAAACAGTGTTTATAGATAGGAACTAACAATTAAACACAATTTAAAAGTCATCAATACAAGTAAATAAAAAAAAATACGTATGTAATATAAACAAGTAATATAAAAAAAAATATATTTTAAGTCAATTCCTACTTAGGTCAATAAGAGAATTTTTTTCTCCCATTCTTCTTTCCTGTTGAGTAGGGCTTAAAATGCCTTGATCAAGAAGAAGGCTCTCTCGGTCTAAAACTACCTTGATCAAGAAGAGGACTCTCTCGATTATTGAAAATTAATTAATTTAATTTAATTAATGAATTAATATTTGAAAAAAACTGGATTAACATCAATTGTCATCCACTACAAGTTTTAAAAAATTTATTTAAGCTTGATTGGATGAATAATAAGTACTTTGTTAACGATTGAAAATTTGAACAAGATATATATAGCGAGAGTGTAAGCTAATAGTAGCAATTGAAAAAAAAAATAGTTTCACATTGATGATAAATAATTAATTAGTTCGCTTTTTACGCAGTCGGGTTTTTTGATTTTTTTTTTTTTAATTTAATTGTTTATTACATTTTGATACCTTTAAAACGCTTAAACTTCAACAGATAGGTGAGTCATGACGTATATACATATTTGAATCGAAAAAGTTTATTCAATAGAATTAAAGATCAATTTTGCAATACAATGAAAACAATTTTTGTACGTTAATATAAAGAAATTCGTGTTTTTCGCCCAATTTTACAGTAGATAAGGAGGGGAGTTTCATTTTTTTTTTTTTTTTTTTTTTTATCAGAAGCTATTGGGTTTATAAAAAAGCCAGCTCCTACTGTTATGAAGAGTACTTCTACTAATATAAGTTAAAAAATGTGTAAAAATATTAAAAATTGAAAAAAAAATTAGACGTTTTAAGTTTTTTGTAATTTTTTCGAAATCTACCGCATTTTTTGTGATAAAAATAATTTTGCTTGACATACCATTTTATGATATTTAAAGGAGATATAAAAAAAGACATAAGTAAAACCAGATAGAAATATCATGTTACAATCATGTATTATAAAACACTTTCCGACACATTCAGAATACTGTAATAACACTTCATAATTTAATAAGGTGATAATGATATCTAAGTAAACAATTTTCAGAAACACATTCAGAGTACTGTAACAACACTTCATCATTCCATCAGGTAAAGATGGTATCTAAATAAACAATTTTCAGAAACACATTCAAAAAACTGTAATAACACTTCATAATTTAATAAGGTGATGATGATATCTAAGTAAACAATTTTCAGAAACACATTCAGAATACTGTAACAACACTTCATCATTCAAGAAGGTGAAAATGATATCTAAGTAAACAATTTTCAGACACACATTCAGAAAACAGGAATAACGCTTCATCATTTAATAAGGTGAAGATTATATCGAACTAAATAAATTTCAGAAACACATTCAGAATACTGTAATAACACTTCATCATTCAATAAGGTTAAGATGATATCTAAGTAAACAATTTTCAGAAACACATTCAAAAAATTGTAATAACACTTGATCATTTAATAAGGTGATGATGATATTTAAGTAAACAATTTTCAGAAACACATTCAGAATACTGTAATAACATTTTATCATTTAATAAGGTAAAGATGGTATCTAAATAAACAATTTTCAGAAACACATCAGAATGCTGTAATAACACTTCTCCATTTAATATGGTGATGATAATATCTAAGTAAACAATTTTCAGAAACACATTCAGAATACTGTAATAACACTTCATCATTCAATAAGGTGAAGATGATATCTAAGTAAACAATTTTCAGAAACACATTCAAAAAATTGTAATAACACTTCATCATTTAATAAGCTGATGATGATATCCAAGTAAAAAATTCTCAGAAACACATTCAAAAAATTGTAATAACACTTCATCATTTAATAAGATGAAGAGGATATCTAAGTAAACAGTTTTTAGAAACACATTCAGAGTACTGTTATAACTTCATCATTTAATATGGTGAAGAGGATATCTAAGTAAACAATTATTAGAAACACATTCAGAATACTGTAATAACACTTCATCATTTAATCAGGTGATGATGATATCTAAGTACACAATTTTCAGACATTCATTCAGAATGCGGTTATAACACTTCATCATTTGATAAGGTGATGATGATATCTAAGCCCACAATTTACATAAACACATTCAGAATACCTGTAATAACACATTTAATAAGGCTAAGATAATATCTAAGTAAACAATTTTGAAAACGAAACAAATAACACATTTAAAGATCCAATTCCAGCAATTACCATCTCGAATCGGAAAAATATCCGCATTATTTTGTGCTGATCTGTATATGATCTATAGATTTGTATATATACTACATAGTATGCAAAATTTAGTTCTTTTAGAAAACGTGTAATGTAGTTGAAAATTCCCATTCAACCATTTCCGCCGATAAAAGGAAATCTACTCGAATGCTTCTCTGCAGCCCTGTTATAAGATTGATAAAATTTGTTTACCCACGCCCCCCCCCCCCCACACACACACATACACACACGCATATATATACATATGGAGTAAGTTTTTTTTATTAATTATTAAAGAAAGTAAGATCATCGATTTTTTTTTTCTGAAACGCAGCGCAGAAAAATAGAGAAAATTTCCAGCATTGGTTTTCTAAGTCCTTTACCACAAAAAACCTTTTCTGAGACAACGCATGTGATCTCGTGGTCGGAAGTTTTTTTTTTAGTATTATTATTCGGTACGTGGAAAGGCATTTATTTGCATATCGAGATATTTTTAAAGTAATCATTGGAAACGGTAAGATAATTTTAGGTATATTTTTGGTATTATCCTGAGCCCTTAAAAATGATAATTTTAGGAAATCTAACAGTGATTCTAAGTTTAATTAAAATATAATATTACAGTATAAAGCCTTCTAATACCAAAAAACTATTTTTTGTTCATTAACGTTAACCGGTAGCAGTTGTTTATGCAGCACTTATTGGCTGTTATCTTTTATCCAATAATGCATTTCACTAAAAAGCTTCGAGTTCAGTTATTTATGGATTTCGCTTGCTATAACTCTAGTAAATTTATGACATTATCGATTGTTTTCGTATTGTGCTATTCCTTAAGGAATTTCGTAGTAGTTAGTTTGATGAATATATGTATTATTCTAGGAACTTGTTTAGAAATTTTCATGTTTAATTCATAAGAAGTTATAATAGTTTCGCATTTATAAATTCTAATTCTCATCTTCTCAAATTCATTATTGCACATTTCATACACACCGCCGATTAAATAGTATTCATTTTAAATACGAGTATATACAACATTATAAATACAAAGGTATAAACCCGGGCTTCCTGGGTTAAAGAATATAAAGGAAAACCAGCATATGTATTAATTATGATGTTTACATCCTTTTTTTTTTTCGCTTCACATACTAAAGGCACGGTGATGAATGAGTAATCTTTTGAAAGGCTCTCAAGAGGATTTTTACATACTATACTGTGAAAATACGTTGTTTGATTAAAAATAAAATTACAGTTAATCATAAACTAATGAAAAAACGTAACAGCAAATAATCTCAAAGATTGCAGTGAGAAAGCCTCTCACAGATCTACTTTATATATATATATATACCGGGTGAGCCAAAAGTTCGTTAAAACTTTAAAAACTCTTAAAAAAGGAAGAAATTATGATGAAGGAGTGCGGTTTGCATGAAATTGCTCACAAGGTAGTCAATTTTTTTTTAGCAAAAAAAAAAAAAAAAAAAAAAAAAGTTAAAAAATCACATGTAGAGGACGCTGACGACCCGAAGTACAATGAACAGGACAACAATATACTCATATGCATATGAATATATACATATGAATATGCATGCGTATGAGTGTGAATGCATGTAATAAATGTAAATGGTATATGAGCGTATATGCATCAGTCCTGTCTGTGTGGGCTGGTTCTTTATTTCATATATGAGGACCCCCAGAAACCAAGGAGTATAAGTGACAAAATTGAAAAAAACTGAGCTAAGTACACAGGCTATCTGGAAATACGGCTATTTGTTTAGAGGGAAAGAAATATAAGTGATTTTCTAATTACGTGCGCATTCTAGAGGTCAACTATTTAAACTCTTTTAACTAGTTAACTACTTGACTCTTTAATCTCTACTAAATTTTCAAAAAATATTATACTCCACTTTTCTTTAACTGCTATTGAAATAAGAGTTCAAAGACCGCTGTGAAATAAGCCACTGTTTGATATTTTAATTCAGTCAATTACTATTGATGTTCCAACTTTGAACTTAATTTATTCCAAATCTTCATTTTGTCACTAGTATCCCTTGGCTTCTGGGGTCCTCATATATTGTTTTCGGGATCGAAGTAGGGATGCACCGAATAGTGATTTTGGCCGAATACCGAATACCGAATATTCGGCCTACAGGTGAACCGAATACAGAATATTCGGCTTGTCGAATACTTTTATATTTCAAAGTTTAAAGGAATTAAAATATTAAATTTTAAAACAATTTTACATACTATTCAATACTGAAACTTACATTTTAATAAACAAGAGCTTTTTACAAGTAAACTTTATACTGAAAAAAATCTGCTTTGGGTTATTTAAGAAGAGGATAGTTATAAAACTTTTTAAATTAGTAAAATTTTAAATTTCGTGGCTTCTTCTGAGAATTAAAACAAATAAAATTTTCTTAAATTCTAAAAGAAACATTTTAAAATCAAAGAGAAATGGTGAAACAATTGGAAGAAAAATTGTACAGGATCATATATTATTTTTTGTCCGGAAGAGACTAAAGTAAAAGTAAACAAATAATACACATCAATTCAAATTTTATATGGTGGCAATTTAGCAAGAATAATTGTTCTACTCCCTTTGATTAAGCAAGGAAGTTTTTAAATGCATCCTAGATAGGTGTCTGGAGTGCGCAATCATTTTCAGAGATTGTAAAAAGTGTTCTTAAAATCTTAGCAAGAAACAGATTATTTGCTGGACAAAATTTAGCAATTTGCATTTGTACATAATTAATTTCTATGAAAATCCTCGTGATTGGTTAATTTTCTTAAATAATACTTAAAAAACAGCAAATAAATAATGTAAAAACATTCGCTTTTATTTAAATATGATTCTTTTTCTAATTATTCTGAAAATCTTTGTAAGTTGATTGTTAAATGTAGAAGTTGTATAAAGTTTTTAAAAATATTTTTAAAAAGTTTTCCTTGAGTATTCGGTTTGGCCGAATATTTCGATATTCGGCCAAACCGAATATTCGTACCTATATTATTAATACCTATATTATTAATAGTTTGCTACAAATATAATAGTTTGCTATTCGGCCAAGACGAATATTCGGCATACCGAATAGTTTGATATTCGGCCGAACCGAATATTCGGCAACATGGCCGAATACCGAATATTCGGTGCATCCCTAAATATAACCGTAAATCTAAATATAGAGTAAACTTTTCCGAGTTATCCTTGATTCCGAAGAGTGTTCTTCATTTTTAGGAACCTCAAAAACAAATATATTTAAATATTAAATGAACAGTATATAAAAACAAAGTTTCTTTTATTTTTATTGATTTTCTGAAACATTTTCAAGTAATTTTTACAATGCATTAATCAGTTTTTTCAAACCAGAATATCGGTTTTTAGGATGCAATTAAACATTTTCAGGTGCGCAATTAAATCTATCACATGCAAAAAAAAAAAAAAAAAAAAAAAAAAAATATTAATTTTAATGTTAATGTTAATGCTGTTTGTTTTCATCATGTTTGTCTCTGAAACACGTTTGTTGAACTTGAAAATGTTCATTTAAGAATTGATAGCATCCTTAAAAACCGATACTCTAGTTTGAAAAAACTGATAATTATGAACTATAAAAACCACTCGGAAACGTTTCTGAAAATCAATAGCTTCAAAGGATACTTTGTTTTTATAAATGCTTCGATAAATCTCGAAATATATTGTTTTCTGATACTTCTAAAGATAAATCCCGCTTCTCGAAATCGTAGATGACTTGAAAGATATTCTTGCATATATTCGTTTGTAATTATATTTTGTTAGATTAAGCAACATTTGTCTTTTTTAACACTTTCCAATATAGCTAAAAAGTGTTTATGAATTGGATTTGTCTGTCCTTCTATCTGTCTGTCTGGCCATCTGGTTGTCTGGCCGTCTGTCTATCTGTCTGTCTGGCCGAGCTCGAACTCGCGTAAATATATTCGGATTGTCATTTAATTGATACACTTTATTGAGGTTTACTTTAGTATGTTCGGTATCGGAAATGAAGTATGTAGCATCGTACTTCATTTACAGGGGCACTCAAAAGTATTCCGTTACATTGTGGTCCATTGGAGAAAATCATTTGCAATGCATTTTAAGGGGGTTAGACTATGTTGAACATAATGAAATTTTTATACAATATTGAGGTGCACTAGAATATTATTACCATAGAATATGTTACCAGTAGCATTTACAGTATGTATACAGGAAAACTCAACAGTGTTCCGTTATATTATGGTATATGAAGAAAACTTGTTTGAGGCGTATGATGTTACTCTGTTATACACATAATTAAATTGATATGATTTCTGAGGGCATCATTCATTTACAGGATCACGAAAAAGACAAGTAAATTCAATAGATAGAAAATATTCATTTCAATAGATAGAAAAGATTAAAATTCCCGCTAAAATTTACTGGTGTAACTTAGCCCCATTGTTAATCTTGCCCTGGGTTTTCATTCAGATTAGATCTGTGATTGTATAATATTCTTTAATATGTAAATTCCTCGTACTTCTCCTCCACGGTTAGTGTTGCCAGGTGTCCCACGTAACTCAGTCCTCCAAATGCTCTAGACACGACCAATTTCTTACAGCTTATTTCGCCATCTTTATCGCAGATAATTCTGCCATTAGATAAGGCGAAGAATCTCTTTAATACTGGTACCCAGAAAATTTGGAGTGCCGATTCACGGACACCTGGCAACACTACATACAATATACAGAGTGTTGCAAAATTTGGCTGACAAATTCAGAGGGGTAATAGTAGGCCTCAAGAGGATGAAAAATTGCCACAAACCACTTATTTAGTCACACATACAGAGAGCTTCATCCCAACTGAACTCCGGTTGACGGTAATAATTTCGAGAAAAATAAAAACATTGCAATGAAAATGCAACGATATGTACCTTGTTGGGTGTGAAATGTGATAACATCACGAAAAGATATGAAAAACATGTTTCTCAAACAATGGATGATACCGTATGAACGGATAATCACAGTCCAAAATGTCGGGCGTCAAGTACATACTACTGGTGCGTATAATGCAAACTTCTACCACTTTTCTTTGGTGTTATCAGATTTACAACAAAGGTGAGAATGTGTGTTAAATGTTTTATTATAATATACTTCAATTTTCTGGAAGTTATGACCGTCAACCTGAATTGAGTTATGATGAAACACCCTGTATTTTTGATTAAAAACGTGGTTTGCGACCCCGATGTTCTATGGTATATTTTAATCCTCTTAATGCATAATATCACCCCTCTGAATTTGTCGGTCGAATTTTGGAACATCTTGTATATACCTATACCACTCCTCCCGCACTAGAAGTAGTAGTGAAACAAATTTTCACAATTTTAAAATTATCTAGATATATTAAATTTCCAAAAATATTTTTACTTATCTTACATGTTTCTTTTTTAAGTTTCAGATAACGTTAAACATTATTTTAACACAAATCGGGGAGGGGAGACCGGGGCAAGATGACTATCGCTTTCGAACGACACCTCCCCTGATCCGATGCGCCCCTTAGCCCCAGAGGAAATAGAACCACAAGGTCGCGTGGACAAACACACAGACAAACAAGCGTTTACAGGATTTAAATAGAATGGGCAACATAGTTAATTTAATAATTTCCGAAAACGGGGCAAGATGACGAGCTCGTCAAATTGCCCCGGACTGCCTGTTTAAAAATATTCGTTTTCATTGCCATGAAGGAAGGCGACTAATTGACATTTATTCATGGTAATAGGTAGTATTTAAACTAAGTTTCTCATAAATATTAAAGAGAAACGATATATCTTACCTGTATCTGTAGCAGAGCTCATTTACACCTGCATAAAAGTTATAACGTGGTAGCCGTAAACAATCAAAGCTTCACAACTTACACAAAAATGGCGATTTTAGAGTCTGTATACTATTGTTTAACGAACGGCCGATAGGAGAGCCAGTAGTGTACAGTTAATGCTGGCACCTAGTGGAAAACAGAAAAATTAAGACATTCGTCGTCTTGCCCGGCTCTTCATCTTGCCCCGGTCTCCCCTATATCCAAATTGGAGAAAAACATACTCAGTAAAGTACGTTTTTATAAAAATTGCTCCGTTTTTTCTTCTTCTTCTCTACTAAATATCTGTTGATGGTTTCAACAATGGCTAACATTTAACTAACAGCATCATTAAACTTTCGGTAACGGTATTAAATTCATTAACGAAGATTATCATTTCATCAAATACGTATGATCAATTTACAAAAGGTTTTGAATGCTTTGGGATACTGTATACAAAAATAATAGATATGGACTAATAAATATAAATTGTATGATTAATGATACAGGTTATTGTTCAGCCTTCAGAAGGAGGTCAATAAATGCATGTTAAGAAGACTCTTAGCATGTGCTAATTAAGATCTACTCGAAAGGTGTTATGTGTGCATTTTCCATTCCATTGTAGTTCACTACAATAGGTGTGTCTATTGTCTATCTTCAATATGTTTTTAAGGTATTGTTAAGATTAATAATATTGAGAAAATGTTCTATATGTCATAAATCATTATAGCACCAATAGTGACAAAAAAGCAGACTAACCTGTAATGGATTCGCTTTGTTCTCAAATGTAAAACAAAAAAGAAAGAGTAAAAAAAATTGTAAAATGTATATGATGTGCAATTTTAATAGGCACTTCCTTTTGCTTAGACTGTCCTTTACCCTTGCTTTAAACAGCGCTTAACATAATTTTTCTCTTAAATTCTTTTATTTTTTTAATTTAAGTTTTTAGATTTAAATTTTCCTTTTCAACTTAATTTTTTTATGTAAAATCTTAATAATTTATGTCAATTTCTTAAATTTTACGCTCGACCAATAATAAAAAAAAAAAACTATCATATCGCGTGCAACCTCAATTACGAAATATTAGCCCGTTTTCAATGTGCGCTTAAACCCTAAAATAATCAAAATCAAAATGGCAGCTGTAAGTAGCAAAATCAGCAAAATATAGCTTTTAATAAATTTCAAAACTTTATTTGAATATGTAATTGTTACTTTTCATATAAAAATGTTTTTTGGTGTTATTAGTGGACAATATAAAAAAAATTAAATGTAAAAAATTTATTACAGTTATCAATTTTTAAAAAGTCTTCACTCAACTTTATACCCTGGGTTAGATCACCCAAATTAAGTCTTTAAATTACAATTGGTCGATCTTTTTGAAAATATGCTACAATTTAATGCTTTACACATGATCATCCATTTGTTTCAACAACAGAGGAAAATGTATTTATTAACTGTATTAATTCAAAAAATTAAGCCTTTTGAAGATTTACTTCCGCAATAGAAACACTACATGTTAGTCAACTGAATATATAAGGAATGAGAAATATCAGAAATAAAAACCCACATAAGCGGTGTGTACAGAATCTGTCCAGTAAGTAATGAGACTGATTCCATAAAAATCATTTATTTGAAGATAATTTTACAAATTAATACAATATTAATACACCGTTTTCAAAAACTCTGCCATCCATTTATGGCCGCCTGGAAGTCTTCAGTTGAAAGGCTGTTCAGAAGGCGCGTTGTTCTCCAGATTGTCAAAATGATGGCTTTAAGGGTGTATTCGAAAAAATATTTTTCCACCCTCAACAGCTCGAAATTTTCTGAGACATTTTCAGACTCATTTTTAAAAGTAAAAACATAAAACTTGCTGCAGTGATTTCTGAAGACATGTTTAACATGCCGTGTGATTTCATTTTCAGCTCAATTAATTAGAATTTGATTTTTAAACAATTATTTTCAAAGTATGAACATTTTTCTCATTCCCAGATCGCCCGCTTCGGAAAATTCGGTTCAAAACGCCAATTTTGACAGCGTTTTTTACAATATTTTCTGCATTTATCAAAAAATTAAGAAGTACGGCACATCATATAGTTTCTAAATAAGAGTATTTCCAGTTTGATGAGTTTGAGAGCAAAAATGAATTTTAAAATGAATCAGAAAATAAGCAGTTTGGATCAGAATACAACCTTAAGCTGGATTTCAATCGAGGGAATAGAAAAAAGTCAGGCGATCACAGATTGAGGCTGTACGGTGGTTGGAGCAGCGTTGCAAAGCTGTGTTTTGCCAGGAACTGGGTCAATTTGAAGAACCAGCTTGTCACATATTTCCCGCATTTGAAGTTCTTTAGTGAGAATTTGATGCACAATCGATTTTGTAAGACCCAACGTCTCCGCAATTATTAGGAACTCATCCGACGATCAGGGATTAAAAGCAGTTACCTTTTAGCCACATTGTCTGAAGTTCGAGAACTTGATAGACGTCCAGCGCATTCTTCGTCATCGATGCCCTGTCTTCCGTCTTTGAAGGCTTTGTGCCACCTAAACACTTGAAACTTGTACAAAGAATCCTTCCCCTAAGTCTCTTGTAACATGAAAACCCTCCCAGTAGCCAATTTGTTTAGTTTTACAGAAAACTTTATGGCGTATATGTGCTCAACAGTCTGCTTTATTCTGAAAACCTAACGCCACTTTCAAACACGTGTCTGCTTCATGAGTGATCCGTGCGCTGCAAGTCAACTGACTTCTGCTAGAATCTGTAGCTGACAGACCCCACCACACGTAGCGCTTTCAAACGCCGTCCCTTCGGCCTTCTGCTTGGCACGAAAAATTCAGTCTCATTACTTAATTGACAGACCATATATTTTAGACAGGTAAAATACAAGTATACATATATATTTTTTAAATATTTGTTTTTAAATTACATTTGCTCGATCTTTTGAAAAATAAGTCATAATATAATGTTTTACTCATTATTGTCTTTTTTTTTCTTTCAACAGAGAAAACGTATTTATAAACTGCATTAATTTAGAAAATTAAGCCTTTTGAAGATTTACTTTCACACAATAGAAACACTACCTCTTAGACAATTAAATTTATTAAAAAAAATAGAATTATCAGAAATAAAAATACAAATACACGGCGTATCTTTCAGGCAGGTAAAAGACGAGTATACATATTTTCTTTTTAATATTTGTCTTTAAATTACATTTGCTCGATCTTTTAGAAAATATGTTATATTATAATGCTTTACATATAATTATCCAATTGTTGTTCCAACAGGCGTATTTATAAACTATATTAATTCAAAATACTAAGCCTTTTGAAGATTTACTTCCGCAATAGAAACACTACATCTTAGTCAACTAAATCTATAAGAAATGAGAAATATCAAAAATAAAAACCCAAATAAACGGCATGGCTTTTTGACAGGTAAAAGACAAGCATAAACTTTCTTTTAAAAGACATTAGTCTATAAATTACATTTGCTATATCTTTCAAAAAACATGTCATAATATATTGCTTTACACATGATTGTCCATTTGTTCCAACAACAAAGGAAAATGTATTTAAAAACTGCGTTAATTCAGAAAATTAAGCATTTTGAAGATTTTTTCCATATTAGAAATACTACATCTTAGTCAGCTGAATCCTTAAGGAATGATAAATATCAGAAATAAAAATTCAAATAAACGGTTGTCTTTTAGCTAATTTAAAGGCAAGTACACATTTTTTTTTTTTACAATTTTTTTATAGAACATTTGCCTTGACTTTTTGAAAATAGGTCATAATTTAATGCTTTACACATGATTATACATTTGTTTCTCCAATAGCAGAAAGCTTATAAACTGTATTAATTCAGAAAATTACGTCTTTTAATATTTACTTCCATAATAGAAACACTACATCTCAGCCAACTGAATCTATAATGAGTGAGAAATATCAGAAATAAAAATCTAAACAAACGGCGTGGCTTTTAGGTGGGTAAAGAAAAAGTACACTTAAAAAAAATCTTTATCTTCAAATTACACTATTTCGATCTTTTAGAAAATATATCATAATTCAATGCTTTACACTTGATTATCCATTTGTTCCAACAACAGCGTAAAAGGTATTTATAAACTGTATTAATTCAAAATATTAAGCCTTTTGAAGATTTACATCCACAATAGAAACACTATATCTTAGTCAACTGAATCTATAAGGAATGAAAAATATCAGAAATAAAAACCCAAGTAAACGGTGTATATTTTAGACAGGTAAAAACATTTTTTAACATATTTATTTTATTACATTTGCTCGATCTTTTAAAAAATAAATCGTAATATAATGTTTTACTCATTATTGTCTATTTTTTCTAACAACAGAGAAAAACGTATTTATAAACTGTATTAATTTAGAAAATTAAGCCTTTTTACGATTTACTTCCACAATAGAAACATTACAACGTAGTCGATTGAATTTGTAAAAAAATAAATAAATAAATAAAACTATCTGAAATAAAAACACAAATACGCGGTTTGACTTTTAGACAGGTAAAAGTCAAGTATACATATTTTCTTTTCAATATTTGTCTTTAAATTACATTTACTCGACCTTTTAGAAATTATGCCATACATTTAATTGCTTTATACATGATTATCCATTTGTTCCAAAAACATAGGAAAATGTATTTATAAACTGTATTAATTAAAAAAATTAAGCCTTTTGAAGATTTACTTCAGCAGTAGAAACACTAGATCTTAGTCAACTGAATCTATAAGGAATGAGAAATATCAGAAATAAAACCCCAAATAAACGGCATGGCTTTTTGACAGATAAAAGACAAGTATAACTTTTTACAATTTTTTTTTTTTTTTTTTTTTTTACAGAACATTTGCTTGGACTTTTTGAAAATAGATCATAATTTAATCCTTTACACATGATTATCCATTTGTTCCTCCAGTAGCAGAAAACTTTAACCCGTATTAATTCAGAAAATTACGCCTTTTAAAATTTACTTCTGCAATAGAAACACTACATCTCAACCATCTGAATCTATAAGGAATCAGAAATATCAGAAATAAAAATCTAAATAAACGGCGTGGCTTTCAAAAATCTAGTATACATTAAAAAAATGTTCGTCTTTAAAATACATTTTCTTGATCTTTTAGAAAATATGTTATAATATACTGCTTTACATATGATTATCCATTTGTTCTTCCAACAGAGGACAAGGTATTTATAAACTGTATTTATTCAAAAAATTAAGCCTTTTCAAGATTTACTTCTGCAATAGAAACACTACATCTTAGTCAATTGAATCTATAAGGTATGAGAAATGTCAGAAATAAAAACCCAAATAGACGATGTATATTTTAGACAGGTAAAAGACAAGTATACACATTTATATTTATATATATATATATATATATATAATTACATTTACTAGATCTTTTGCTAAATAAGTCATAATATAATGTTTTACTCATTATTGTCTATTTTTTTTTCCAACAGAGAAAAGCATATTTATAAACTGTATTAATTTAGAAAATTAAGCCTATTGAAGATTTACTTTTACATTAGAAACACTACCTCTTAGCCAATTAAATTTATAAAATAAATAGAATTATCAGAAATAAAAACACAAATACACGTCGTATCTTTTAAACTTATAAAAGACAAGTATACATATTTTCTTTTTAATATTTGTCTTTAGATTACATTTGCTCGATCTTTTAGAAAATATATTATAATGCTTTACATATCATTATGCAATTGTTGTTCCAATAGGCGTATTTATAAACTATATTAATTCAAAAAATTAAGCCTCTTGAAGATTTACTTCCGCAATAGAAAGACTATATCTTAGTCAATTGAATGTATAAGGAATGAGAAATATCAGAAATAAAAACCCAAATAACCGGCATGGCTTTTAAGGTAGGTTTAACCCAAGCAAACAATTTCTTTTTAAAAATGTGCGCTATTTTACAAGTGAGTGAGTTCCAACAAAAGTCTCGTGGCAAAATTATTGTCAGCAACGTTTCTGCTACGTTGATTCTCTCTCAAACAAATAACTGGAATTGAGTTTAGTTGGTGTATGAGAATCGCTGGAGCTTTAACAAGTGGTAACAATTGGATTTTCTGAGTCTTTTGTCATCGTAGTGAATTGATATTATTATGAGTCAATATTTTGTATGCGGAAGTTGGGGGGTCTTTTATTATTGAAAAAAGAAAAGTTTCTATGTTATATAAACAATAAAATCTTTCTTTTACGCTCATCATAAAAAATATTTAATAATCTATTGCGCTTTAAAATATTTTTTAAATAGTGAATATGAATATAAAATGTATGCCATGTGATGCGTAGCTTTGCGACGGTGAAAATGGCGTTATTTTTAGATTATCGACGTTAAACGACGTTATTTTGAGAAAAAAAAATATAATTGTTTCATTGTGGCGCAACTTTTGTTGATTTTTTTCATTCATTGCGTAAAAGGAACATAATTGATAACTTAGACTCTTAGACTTTTCAACATTCAAAAAAGATTCATTTAAAAAAAATTAATTTAGTTTAGAATAAACGAAAAAAAAAGTGTTAAAAACATCGTAACATTATAGTAAAAAGTTAATTTTTCAAATTATTTTTCTGTAACTTATTAAGCCTGTTCTCATATCCAAAAAAGCTCCTTTCTGAAACGTTTGTGAATTCATTTTTATAAGGAAATGCATAAAATTGAAAAGTGTTCTTGTTCAGAAACTATGTAATCGAATGGCGTTTTCCATTTTTTTATAAGGGCAAAAGATCTTTCAGAAAATACTGTCAAAGTTGGTGGTATGAATCGAATTTTCGAACGCGATAGCATGCGAAAAGAAGAAAAACCAGTCGTCAAGTGACAAGAATCGCTTATAACGCGATAAGTAATTTATTAATATTAAAAAAAAGAAAACTCTGTTCAATTCCAAATCTCTTCAATAGTCAGGCCTCTCAATTCTATGTCTGTACAGTTAAAAATTTGGCAGAAAATGTGGCTGAAAGTTTCGCGTTGTTGATCAGAGAATTTGAGAACCACCTTAAGGTAATATTTCAAATGAGTCTGTTAACAGAAGTTCATTACCGTTATTACTATTTTTACAAAACATATTGCCTGATAGACACATCCTGGCAACAATTAAGTCCAGTTCCAGCCAGGCTCGAGTACGCAAAAAATAAATGTAAGCCAGATCTCACCCCAGGTCGTATCTTCAGTAAAAATTAAGTCCGGGCTTCGACACGACGTAACTGTGCGATGCCGATCTCTACGCTGGACATGTTACATTTCTGTATTGATGCTTTCAAACTAGCACCGGCTTGTTATACATATTTACATTTGCTTACATTTACACTTATTTTCGTGAAAGTCATATCCATTGAAAATGGTTGATATTTAATCGGGTTCATTTAAATTTTAAATCGGGCCGGCCGGCCCGTTTAGTTTTTTTAATCGGGCCAGGCTTGTACAGACCTCTATATAGCATTTCTATACAAAAAATGTTTGTTTTAGTGATCTGTACTACCCCTAAAAGTTTGTACGCGAAGTAGCTAATCACGCTGTATATATATAAAATTAAAATGAAATTACATGGGGGAAACTCAAACGGAAACATAATATAAAAACTAAACGCAATTACATTTAATATTAGATAGCAAAACACTTGCAGATTTCGAATAAATATGAGAGCAATAATGGTGCATAATCAGCAAGATGTAAACAAATTGGAGATTAATGAAATAATAATACAGAAAAAATTAGCAAATGCTACTATAAATGTTGTATTATGAGAATTAAAAGGAAATTAGTAGAAAATGAGTAGATAAAACTGAGCTATGGTGTGTTTAGTGTTCACTCTAGAAATAAAAAACGCAGGCTGCTAGTCACTACTGAAGCAAAAAAAGACACAAGGGAAAGGAAAGAAAAAGTGTATTATTGTGCGTAGCAATGATGAAAAAAAAAGAAAAATATGATATGGTAGATATGGTAAAAAAATAACAACAATTGTAAATGATTTCAGGAATTTAAAAAAATGCAATTAAATAACAGCATAATTTAATAATATCCTTTGTTTTCCCAAAGAAAGAAGGAATTTTTATATATTTTTTAAAGATTTGGGCACACGGATATAGAAATACTGTGGTATAAAGAAAATTTTCACAAGAGATCACTCTACAGCTAAGGGACATTACACAATTACACTGATTAAGAAACAAAATGTCCAATTTTAATTAGAGCGGGATGCTGCATCCTTAAAAATTGGTCTAAAGAGAACACTAATGGATTATCAAGCAAAATTTATCTTTTTTCTAGATAGAGTATTATTAAAATGCTGGAATATATAAAGGTTATGATACTAAAATAACTATATTTATACATGGAAATTATTCCAGAGAGAAATATTCGCCTTCCATACAATACTATTACGAAAAATATTCCATCTTGTGCTGCGTTTATAGCCTTGCCAACATATAATAGTGAGAAATTTTCCAGGTTGGGTATCGTTGCATGTGGTTCAGTCGGTAGAACGTCAATGGGCTATACTGATGGCCCGGGTTCGAGTCCCGGCATAAAAAGGTTTTCACTATGTTGGCCTTTGCGCCTCTTAAGCAATTACTTTGAAATTTGATTTTCATTTGAAATACTAAAATAACATTCATAATATCATGCACATCAGCAGCAATATTATTAGAATGCTTAAATAATTTAAATGAAAAAATATATATGGGGCATTCTCACAATCTTTTGACTTTTGGGGGAAAAAATCTGGCGAAATTAAACTTGCTAAAATAACATTTTAATCTGATAGACGAACGCCTTAATGATTCAAAATAAAGAAAAAATGGTGAGCAGCGAAAATTTTTTTTATTTAACTGAGGTTTGTGTTAAACTTATGTTATGGAAAATTAAACTTTGCGAGTTTAATTTTCCTTACCATTTTACCATTAAAACTTTTTATTTTCTTCAAACTTTTTACTTATAATGAATTTTCATAGTATCCACAGGACATTCAAATAAGAAATAATAACAATGTACCATTTTTAGTACAAAATTTTAGTATAACATTGTCTTAAAGGGGTATTAAAGAAGGGACGGTAAGGTAAAAAAAGGGGACGGTATAGGGAAAAAAGGACGAAATGGGAAAAAGGGGACGGTAAGGATGGAACGGTAAGGAAAATTACCACCTATTTTAGGCAAATCATGTTAAGACTAAGTGACCACAATGTTCATTGATTTTTAGAAACAGATGTTAACATTGGATTAAATAAAAAAATATATATATATAATTTACCTCGAAAAGTGCAGGAATAAACCTTAGGGACGGTAAGACTGCCAATAAAGCCACGATCTTGAAATTGATATTTAAATGCTGATTTAAATTCTGCAGTAAATTTCCTGTCAAAGAATTTTAGACATTCTTTCTGTAGCGTACTGCTGCATGAGAAAAAAACTTGAAAAAAATTCTGTGGCTGCATCTGAAGTGATTTTCTGTATAAGTTTACCAAGAGGGACGGTAAGGATGAAAAACCCAGCGACAGAGTTCAAAAAATAATATCACCCGTAAAAATGTGTGCAGATTAATTTTTTGCTACATATTTATATAAAACAATTGTCCCAGTTTTGGAAAAAAATTACATCGAATTACTTTTATTGAAACAATTTTATACAGACAGCTCCAAACTTAAAAATCAGCATCAGGGACACAGGACGGTATAGGAGTTTTCCTTGTATATGGATCCCCAACATCGTCCAAAACTTATTTATCTCGTTAATATTGTTGTGCAATCATGCAACGGGATGTTTCCCAGTATGTGAAATAAAAAAAACACAAAAAAGTGTATTAAAATAAAAATTATTATTCAGGGATATGAAAGTCAAAAGATTGTGAGAATGCACCATATGTATCAACTGTAGCATGCAGTAAAATAATTGTCATCTCTTTATAAAAATTTTCTATTTTAGTCCAGGGGAAATGTACATTTTACCTTGCAAAAGGTCGGGTACAAGATTTTATTTTTTTATTTTTTTATAGTTAGGCAAGCATGGAAAAAACAAGTTTTCTAACAAAATTTCTTAATGCTAAATTTTCTGTGGTGAAAAAACAGCAATATTTTGGGACTTTTTTTTATTTTATAAAAATATCTCGAGACCCGTTGCCGTAGCATATTATTTGTCAATTACAATATTAAAGAAGACAAAATTTTCTGCAACTTTCATATTTACAACTTTTTTATACACTCAATAGCAAGCGCAGTACGCCATTTCAAATATAAGACAATTTTTTCAATATTCTTAAAAATCGTGAAAAAGGTAGTTTTGCCCCGATTATTCAAATGTTCCCCACGGATTTAATCGAATATGTCGACTCTTAAAAATTGGTAGCAGTAAATTATCTGTTATTTGCACACCCACGTCTTTATTTTCATTTCAATAGACATTTTATATTCTATAAATTTATATCATTTTAAAAGTAGGTCAGAGTGTTGATGAATAAGAAAATTTTCATATTTAGACAGTAACTTTAAGTGTATACAATGTAATTTCAAAGCATTGTTTAAAAGAATACTATAATATTTAGTAACTTCTTGGCACGATAGTTTCAATTAAGAAAGGATTCTTGATTAATTTTAATAATTTTAATAATGCATACATATTTTTCCAAGGATCAATGAGATAGGTATGAAAATTTGCGAAAGCATATTTTATTCCACACTACAATGGTATAATTTATTTACCAAATATTGATAACATACGTTTTAATGTTTTAATGTTTTAACGATACCAAACATTGTGTTGTAGTTCC
The DNA here is from genome assembly GCA_963932465.1 of Maratus speciosus. Classification (NCBI taxonomy): domain Eukaryota; kingdom Metazoa; phylum Arthropoda; class Arachnida; order Araneae; family Salticidae; genus Maratus; species Maratus speciosus. Next base: position 216,010,014 of record OZ010797.1, on the reverse strand, counting down.
ATATAAAAGGGCGGATTCAAAAAATAAATATATTTTATGTAAGAAAAATTTTTACCTTATAAAATAGCTACAATAAAAATTGACAACAGATTATTTCACTAACTAATGTTATTATTTATCCCTTGTAAAATTTAAAAATTCTGTCAATAAAATATTTGAGAACACTAGTTTCATAAAAATATTTAAAGTTTTAATAAATATTGTCATATGACAAGAGATTATATCATTTTAGCATGTAAAAATATGTAAAAATTTACGATTATCTATTAACTGCTTTAAAGCTCAAACAGAAAAACTTACTTTGGTTGTTGAAAAATACACTTTGTAGAATATTCTAAACTTCCTATAATATGTACTGTTTTAAAACTATTTCTCTTTAATGATCTCAGTGATACAATTTATCAAATGAAATACCAATTTATTTATAATTGTAGACTACATAAACATTTTTGTTTTCGCATTGATCACCTGTCTCATTCAACTCCACTTTCCCTGCACAATAAAAAAAGGTACGCAACATGACTGTATAAGCTAAATGAAAAAATGTATTTTAATAATAATAATTTCTATAGGGGTATTTAACAATATTTTTTCTCTTTGATGGCGCTATTGTAGGATTATTAGCATCTCGTTTCAAAGGGATACCCTTATCCTGAATAAAAGAGATACCTGGATCATGTTCATTGATCATCTAGATCAGTGGTTCCCAACGTGGGGCGTACGCCCCACCGGGGGGCAATTTCAAATTTTTATGCTACCCATTTACTGTCAGGTTTTTTTTTTTAGGACAATACTGTTTCTGACTAAAAATAAAAGTAATACACGCAAAATTAAAAAAAGTCTTTTGATGAACTTAAAAAAAGTTCCAAATGGAAAATTTAAAATGGAAATGGAAACAGAATAATTATATGAACAGTGTTTAAAAGTATTTCTAAGACCATTTTTATTTTTAAAACTCTTGATAATTAATTAAAATTCTGGTTATAAAAATAATGTTTTCTCAACTTTTCCGAATATTTTTTGAGCGGGCTTTGTATTTCTTTTCTCGCTGGTGTAGGTATGTAACACGAAAAATATTTACAAGTGTAACAACGGCATACATAAATCTTACTGTCTTGAATATATTTAGCTTTAAAAATATTTAAAATATCTAAACATGATACTTAACTAAGCATAAAACTTCATGAGTGTATAAATCTTAAGGAAATGGGTAAATAATAAATATCTACTGCTGTAGTGTAGGTCTCCTACATAGTAAATGAATATATAAAATATAAATTTTAAAATATGATAATACATGGCAGTCAATTAACGATAACCGGTAAGGGAAAAAAAGAAATTCGTTTTGATGGAGAATAGTGGCTATTTAAAATTTTTAAAAGTGGGAATTCTGAAAGGTTCTTCTGTAATTTTTTTATCAATAGAAAGAAAATTTAGTGCCCAAAGCTCTTCAACTAACTCTTAATAAATTACTAAAATGAATTTAAAAATGTGCCATTGTTATCAATTTTAATGCCAAATATGAGAGTCATTTCAAGTAATTTGTGAAAATGAAAATACACACTATGTAACACTTTTGTTAAGCAGTGAGGTACATTGAAAAGGCACATCAAAACTCTTTTTGGCATAAAAGTGAAGGTGTATAACATTTATAGAATTGTCTAAGACACATATTTGTGACAGAAAATTGACCACTTTAACCCCTTAATTCTCGCTCCCTTCATATTCACGGGCTGTGTCTTTTACTCAGATTGTTTGATTCCCACCAGTTTTATAAAATAGTGAAATTGGCTATATTTTAGTATCATTTTACCTGTCATTAAATAACGTGAATATTTCTTTTTCATAAAAGTGGTGCCAATAAGCAATTTGAATTTTTAAACCGTAATTTAATTCGAGCGTTAAGGGGTTAATAAGTTATTGATAAATGAATGGCTAAAAAATGAGAAATGAATAGTTACTGTTAAGGCTCTATTAGGTTTCTTTCAGGTGGAGCGTTCATTTTTAAATACTAAGAAAAATATGTTATAGAATGTCTGTGCGAGGAGCGGGTCGTGGGGGAGGGGGGACATTGCGGTTCTAGAGATGCTTTGGTGGGGCGTGGCCAATAAAAGGTTGGGAACCACTGATCTAGATGTATAAAGCCGAAACAGTACAAAAGCACAACATTAGGTATTGATCGCAGGTATCTCATGAAAAAAAGTGTTTTTAAAGTAATAAAATGCAGTCGAAGTATTTGTCAAGTACGCTCCCATAGGTTTAATATTAACTTGCGAATGTCTTCGTGTGACTAATTTAGTCTCATAATTCATGTAACTGTGACTTTAAACGCCTCAATACTAACTTCCGTAACTCAACTACCGTAAAATCTTCGAAAATGAAATCTGTATATACGGAATCCGGTCTTTAAAGAAAAAATTATGTATTTTCAAGAGAAAGAAAATGAACAGTTGAACCTTCTAAGATGGAAACCTGTTTCAAGCGGAATATATTTCGGTTCGGTTTTCAAGGTTTCAATGAATCAATATTTGACAAAGCTGATTACGTAGTTCAGTATTACGTATTCAATGATTACACACTTAAAATTTTCAAAATCCGGCTATTAGAGATTTACCAAAATTCTTGCAGTAAGTTTTCTTTTTAAGGGGAAGGGGGGGGGGGCAAAATACATGTTTGCCACGGGTGCAAAAAGGCTAGTTTCGGCCCTGAAACACATTTTACTGCTATCAATATATAGAAGTTGACACACACAATTAAATCCGTGGGAAACATTTGAATAATCAGGGCAGAACTACGCTTTTCACGGTTTTTGGGAAAATTGAAAAAATTGCCCTGTTTTTGAAATGGCGTACTGCGCTTGCTATTAAGTGTATAAAAAAGTTGTAAATATGAAATTTGTAGAGAATTTTATCTTCTTTAATACTGTAATTGACAAATAATATGCTACGGCAATGGACCTCGAGATATTTTTAAAAAATCAAAAAAAGTCCCAAAATTTTGTTGTTTTTTGGCTACAGAAAATTTAGCCTTAAGAAATTTTGTTAGAAAACTTGGGTTTTCCATGCTTCCCTCAGTATGAACAAATTAAAAAAATAAAATCTTCTACCCGACCTTTTGCAAGGTAACCCCTTTTTTTGGTACATTTCCCCTGGACTATTTGTAATGCAATACGATATTCAGTATTTCTTTTCTTCGAAATGTCATCAAACTTCAAAACAACCTTGACACAGAACTTGAAAAAGGTATGTGGCTGCAAAAAACGAATTATGCGCGTAAGTTCGTTACAAACACGGACTGTTTCCGCAAAATAAACGATTGCTTACTGGCATCCTGCCACACAATTTTTTTGTAGTATTTAAAAACACCCACTGCAGGTGCATTTTCCTTTTATATTAACTGTAGTATGACGAAAAATTAATTATTTTCTCATTATAAAAATTTTCTGTGTAGCATGCAATGCAGTATTCAACATTTGTTTTAAGTATGGTTTTATATTTGCATGCAAATTATAACGCTGGAGTTCCGCAATTTACACCTGTTGTGAATGTACACCTATTTTCATGTACTTTCACTTTAAATTGTCACAAATTCCTTTTGAAAACATTTTTCTTATTATTTTTGGTATATGATATATTTTCAATATATAACAATGCTTAGCTAGATTTTTAGCATTAGATGATCTTTTATATATTTATATACTATAAATTCCATTTTCTTCTTGTCAGATTTTTATATTATGTTCCTGGATTCTTCCTCCTAAATCGTTTATTGATAATAAATAAGCTGGGCAAATTACACAATGAAACAGTTACTGTAAAATTTTATCATGAAAACAAATTAAATCACTTATTAAATGGTGTATACACAATATTGAATAGTTAAAAACTCAACAAGCATTAAAATTAGATTTCTTTTATATATTTTTTCGGTATATGCATTTTAGATTAGTGAATATACATTTTTATAATGCATCATAATTATTGGTTTATTTTTCCATTGTCGATTATTCATGTGAGTTATAGTTAATTACAGCAGAACCTCTTTCATCCGAAACTCTGTTAAACGAAACTCTCGATTAACCGAAATCCAATTTTAAAGGTTTTTCTTTTAACTATTACATTTCTTGTGTGCAAAATCCATTTTAAAAGCTTTTTTTCTTTAACTATCATATTCCTTGAGTGCCAGCGGACCTTTCCGAACTACGAGGGCATATAAATATTTTTTATCCCCTTTCTTAGAATTCCTTTGAATTTAACTTAAGTTCCTGTAAGCTCCGGAGTGGAACGAACAAATTAGCAATTCTGAAGCTTTTGAATGTTTTGTAAAAGGTTTTGCATGGCTGGAGCAGCAGAAAGACTGTGATACTGGTAAACTGATAATATTAAAAAACTTCGTGATAGAGCTTCAAGGCAAAGGCAATCGAAACTGCGACAAACAAAACATTGTTTTAAACCCTGGTGAAATGTGTAAAAGGTATTTTCAAAATTAAAATTCAAGCAATTTATTCTTGTTTCTATTGTGCTATTGCTTTATTTTCATTAAGCACTTGTTACCATAATAAGAAATAGTGCATATATTTCTCCTTAATCTTAAAATACAAGCATTCTCGATTATTCGAAAATTTCGGTTTTCCGAAAGAGGGTCGGTCCCAATTACTTCGGATAACCGAGGTTCTACTGTACTGCAAAAAGTTTATATATATGTATATATTCGGTTTTAATTTACTTGTAAATCTGGTTGCACAGTTGACTGGGCAATTTTAGAAATAGCTCTTAAACGCAATGCATGCTTTTTTCAATTAGAAATCAATTGTGTTTTGCTTATATTTGTGCGATATTGCCCTTGATGAAAAGTTCCACAATATAAGTGTTATTCATATTCTTGATATTCGTGATATTCATTCAACTTTGCATTCCTTTTGTAAATTTGTACTCTGACTAATAATGCTCCTCCACTTTTTTAAACTAAATTTTCCCCTTTTGTTTTATTCACCTATTTTATAAGATTTACGATATTATAATATTAAACTATTTAGGTTGTTCAATATTTTGAGTTTTCTTTGTGGGTTCTGTATGTCGATTTGCATTAATATAATATTTTTTATAATGACGAATGTATTATATTTCTACATGCCATCTTTATTTAGAATTTTAGTTAACATCGTCATATGAACTTGTAAAATAAATTTTTATTACAAGGTATTATATATATGTGTTATATACATATATATAAAGGGGTGGTCATAAAATCTTCACCGATATATGTACCCCTAGAATTTCAAATTTGGTTATTTGAAAGAATTCGCTCGAGATCATGATGATTTTAAACAATAGAGCTCTCACAGTTACGGTTACAGTAAAAAAATTTCGATCTAAATTTTCTAATGGCAACACCTTTATTTTTCCTGCGCAAATTCATCGCGCGGCATTGTAAAAACACAAATGGGGTTAAAACGATACACGTATGACTAAAATTGCCGGTGCAATATCGTGGTACTCAATCCTTATCAGTTCCTATGAAACGTAATATTTAGCACTCTAAAACAAATTATTACATTTTTATTTTCACTATATGTACACAAACACAACTCAAAAACACATTTTAAAACAAATCTTACAACATTACTCAGTTTACAAGTAAGAAAAAAATAATCGCCTATTGAAAAACCTGCCTTGTAGCCACTCCTTCGTTCCTCGCAATGCTCTTTTTTGCAAGTGTTTTACACCAGCAATTTTCATCTGACGTGTATCATTTCAACGCCATTTATGCTTTTTAAATGCGCTGATGAATGTGCGCATGAAAAAAATGGGTGTTGCCATTAGAAAATTTCGAAATTTTTTCACCGTAACCGTGACCGTGAGAGCTCTATTGTTTTAAATCTTCACGATCTCGAGCGCATGTCTTCAAAAAAGTATATCTAAAATTTCTTTACGATTGGTTGAGCGATTAGGCCGCTAGGGGTTTATATATCGGGATAGTTTTTTTATGACCACCCTGTATATATTATATGTATAGAGTAGAACCTCGATTACCTGAAGTAATTGGGACTGACCATCTTTCGGGAAATCGAAATTTTCAGATAATCGAGAATGCTTCAATTTTAAAATTATGGAGAAATATATGCAATATTTTGTATTATGGTAACAAGTGCTTAATAAAAATAAAGCAATAGCAAAATAGAAACAAGAATAAATCACCTGAATTTTAATTTTGAAATTAAGTACCTTTTATATATATTACAAGGGTTTGAAAAAATATTTTGTTTATCGCAGTTTCGATTGCTTTTGCTTTGAAGCTCTATCACGGATATTTTTAATATTATTATTTCACCAGTATCACAGTCTTTCAGCTGCTCCAGCTACGCCAAATCTTTTCTAAAACATTCAAAAGCTTCAGAATTGCTAATTTGTTCGTTTTCTTCGTTCCGCTCCGCAGCTTACGGGAGCTCAAGTTAAATTCAAAGGAATTCTAAGAAAGAGGATCAACAATATTTATATGTACTCGTAGTTCGGAAGGGACCGCTTGCACACAAGGAAGATGGTAGTTACATAATAATAATAATAATAATAAAATAAAGCTTTCAAAATGGATTTTGCCTACAAGGAATGTGATAGTAAAAAAATAAAAAAATAATAAAAAATAAAAAAGATTAAAAAATGGATTTCGGTTAATCGAGAGTTTCGGTTAAAAGAGTTCTCTATAAAAGAGGCTCTACTGTATATATAAACTATAGCATAAAGAAAAAATAATTCTCATCTCATTATAAAAAAATTCTGTTTTGTAATGCAATACGGTATTCAATATTTGTTTTAATTAACTGGTGTTCTTCGAAATGTCATCAAACTTCAAAACAACCTTGACACAGAACTTGAAAAAGGTATGTGCTTTCAAGAGGCGAAGATAAATTTCCTTGACTGGTTGCACTTTTGACCCACAAACCGTTCTTCGAAAGAAAATCAACATATCTGACCAAGTTGGAAACCAGTAGTAGTTTAGAAGAAATTAGAACATATAAGGAATTCCATAACTATTTTTAAATACTATTTTAAACGCAATAAATAAACCGGTTTTTTTATCTTTTAAAATGCTATTGAAAGGATTTAGGAGGTAGTTAAACATTTAGAAAAAAAAAATCAAATATTCAACATACCAGACAAAAAGCTAAAATTTTATCATTTTAATAATATAAGTTGCTTCATTATTCATTCGTTATTCATTATTCATTCATTATTCATTATTCATCTTCATTATTCAAAATTATGTTTAACTTATCAAACCTTTAACGAGTCGATTTTACATTTTTCATATTTTCACTTACACTAAAATTGCTCTAATCTAAAATATAGAGCAATTGATATAGAAGTAGTTGATATTATTAGTCAGTGATTAGTAGGAACACACAGTTACTCTATAAACACAGTTTTCGTAATCTATATTTAGTACGAAAATTACAGTACGGGGTAGCCAAAACACGGTGAAACCCAAATTATCAAATAAAATACATCAAAATATTTAACATATTGACTTATCAAACCACATTAATAAAAATTATATTTAACTTATTAATCCTTTAACGAATCGATATTTTGTTTTTCATATTTACACTTACTAAGAAATCGCTATATCTAAAATACGGAGTAATTGATATAGAAGTAGTTGATATGATTAATCAGTGATTAGTAGGAACATACAGCTACTCTACAGACAGTTATCGCAATCTAAATATTTAGTACGAAAATCATAGTGCAGGGTTGTTCAAACACAGCGAAACTTAAATTATGAAATAAAATACATCAAAATATTTAACATATTGACTTATCAAACCATATTGTTGAAAATATAGTTAACTTATTAAACCTTTAATGAATCGATATTTTGTTTTTCATATTTTCCCTTACAGAAAAGTTGCTCTAATCTAAAATATAGAGTAATTGATATAGAAGTAGTTGATGTGATTAATCAGTGATTAGTACGAACACACAGTTACTCTAAAGACACTGTTTTCGCAATCTAAAAATTTCTTACGAAAATTACAGTACGAGCTAGATAAAACACAGCGAAACCAAAAATCTAAAATTTTATAATTTTAATAATATAAGTTGACTCATTATCCATTTATTATTCTTTATTCATCTTCATATTATTCAAAATATATTTAACTTGTTAAACCTTTAACGAATCGATATTTTGTTTTTCATATTTTCACTTACTAAGTAATTGCTATATCTAAAATATAGAGCAATTGATATAGAAATAGTTGATATGATTAATCAGTGATTAGTATGAACATACACTTACTCTATAAACACAGTTTTCGCAATCTAAATATTTAATACGAAAATCACAGTGCGGGGTATATAAAACACAGTGAAACCCAAATTATGAAATAAAATACATCAAAATATTTAACATATTGACCTATCAAACCGTATTATTGAAAATATATTCAACTTATTAAACCTTTAATAAATGGATATTTTGTTTTTCATATTTTCACTTACAGAAAGTTGCTCTAATCTAAAATATGTAGGGGTGCACAACCTTTTTAAGAGAAGGGCCACTTACACGTATTTCTGGGTTGTCAAGGGCCACTTCAGTAACACGCAGAGAATTCTATTTTGGGGAGGTGATCTCTGGCCTATAATCAGATAAAAATATGGTTTCAGAGGAGGGTAGAGGTGAGGGATTTTACCCCTCAACGTTCCCCTACCCAATCGACATATCCAATTCAGTTGGCAAGAATATATGAACAGTTTACGTTTGTATCTATAACAGAGATATAGCAATGATTATTTCGAAGGAGTGATAATATTCCTTGACTTTATTCGTGGAGTAAATTTTGTTATATTAAAATGGCTAAAAAACAGACATAGCGATGAAAGTGGCTAGTTCCGAAAAAAATGTGAACTTTAATTTTTACGCACCCGATCAACGAAATTTACAATTTTTCCGCGCCTGTTAAACAAAATTCGCTATATTTCCGTGCTTGATCTACGAAATTCACTATTTTTCAGCCGCCGACCGACGAAATTTGCGATTTTTCTGCTCCTGATCGACGAAATTCGCAATTTTTCCGTGTCCTATTAACAAAATCCGCGATTTTTAACTGACTGGCGAAATTTGTATTTTTTTGCGGCAAATTGACGAAATTCACGATTTATTTATCACGATAAACTAACGAAACTCGCGATTTTTCCGCAGCCAATCGCCGAAATTTTTAATTTTTTCGCGCATTATCGAGAAAATTCGCGATTTTTCCAATGCCTGGATCAACAAAATTTGCGATTTTACCGCGCCTGATCGACATCGACAAAATTCACGAATTTTTCTGCCCGACAATGAAATTCGCGATTTTTCGGAGTCCGATCAACAACATTTGCGTTTTGCCGTGTCCGATCGACGAAATTTGAAATTTTTCCGCACTTGATCGACGAAATTCGCGATTCTTATCTGACTGTGACGAAATTTGAATTTTTCCGCGCCCGATCGACGACATTCGCGATTCTTAACTGACACTGACGACATTTGCAATTTTTCCCAAAGCAGATTGACAAAACTTCGCGATAAACAAACGAAACATGCGATTTTTAGCAAGCCGATGAACGAAATTTGAGATGTTTCATCTCCAAATCGACAAAACTCGCGATTTTTCCGCACCCTGTTAACGAAATTCGTGATTTTTAACTCACTGATAAAATTTGTAATTTTTTCCTTGGCGAATTGACGAAATTCGCCCTTTTTTCTCGCGACTGATGAAACTGACGATTTTTCCGCAGCCGATTAACAAAATTTGCAGTTTTTCCGCTCATCACCAACAAAATTCATGATTTTTCCAAATCCGACCAACGAAATTCGCGATTTTTCCGAGCTGGATTGCCAAAACTCGCGATTTTCCGTGACCGATCGGCGAAATTTGGAATTTTTTTCCGCGTCAGATCAGCCAAATTTGTGATTTTTACGAACCTCATCGGCAACGTTCGCTATTTTTCTGCTACCGATCACCGAAATTCACTTAACTGAAATTTTCAATTTTTACCGCGGCAAATTAACGAAATTCAAGATTTTTTTTCTGCGATCTATGGACAAAAATTGCAATTTTTTCCAGTTATAAATTGATGTAAATCGCGGGCCACACGTTAACCCATCGAGGGCCACTTTTGGCCCGTGGGCCACAGGTTGTGCATCCCTAATATAGAGCAATTGATAGTTAAAGTAGTTGATGTGATTAATCAGTGATTAGTACGAACATACAGTTACTCTAAAGATACTGTTTTCGCAATCTAAAAATTTCGTACGAAAATTATAGTACAAGCTAGATAAAACACAGCGAAACCAAAAAGCTAAAATTTTATAATTTTAACAATATAAGTTGCTTCATTATCCATTCATTATTCTTTATTCATCTGCATATTATTCAAAATATATTCAACTTATTAAACCTTTAACGGATCGATATTTTGTTTTTCATATTTTCACTTAGTAAGAAGTTGCTATATCTAAAATGTAGAGCAATTCATATAGAAGTAATTGATATGATTAATTAGTGATTAGTATGAACATACAGTTAGTCTATAAATACAGTTTTCGCAATCTAAATATTTAGTACGAAAATTACAGTGCGGGGTAGACAAAACAAAGATAAACCCAAATTATGAAATAAAATAGATCAAAATATTTAACATATTGAGTTATCAAACCATATTATTGAAAAATATATTAAACTTATTAAACCTTTAATGAATCGATATTTTGTTTTCACATTTTCACTTATAGAAAAGTTGCTCTAACCCAAAATATAAAGCAATTGATATAGAAGTAGTTGATATGATTAATCAGTGATTACGAACACACAGTTACTCTAAAGGCACTGTTTTCGCAATCAAAAAATTGTGTACGAAAATTACGGCACGAGCTAGCCAAAACACGGCAAAACCAAAAATATTGAAATGAGCATTTTAAAATATATCAAAAAATTTAAAATTTTGGCTTTTAAATAAATCTTCATACATAATATGTCATAAAACGATTGAAACGTTCTTTAAGTTTTTACCTATTAGACAGTGTAAATTTCGCAATTGTATAAAACAAAGTAGGATTGTTTAGGAAATACTCCTGCTGTAAATTTTCAAAAAGTTGCACTTTATAAATGTTTATATGGTCCCTGAATCTTATAAGTTAAATTTATGAACAACAGCAGAACAAGAAAAACAACTCTTTTGCCACAAAAGTTTGAATTTTATGAAATTTCGGAGCTTTTCAGAAGTAAAATAAATTGTGTGTTTGTTTTAAGTGCCGGAAAGCTCCGAATTTTCATAAAATTCAAAGTATCATAACTCGGTGAGTTTTGGCCCTAAAAGAATGGGCTTGGTTACTACTTTACTTCTCACAGCATGTAAAATGTTTTTCTAAATATAATTTATAAAAACTAGGGACGGTATAAAATTTTTAAAAATGTAACGTTTTGAAAATGAACGGCAGGACTATTTCATCAGCATAAACTTAAATCCTACCTTATTTTGAACACTTTTCTCATTTTATCTGGCCTTGTATCGCCAAGTGATAAAAAATTAAAGTGCGTTTGAATCTTTTTTCTGACACTCTGTATAAATATGTACTACAAATACAACCTTTAAACATTAATTATATGTCACTCAATTACTATGAATCCTAATAAATTTATCATACCACTTCGAATAAATGTCTTCGTGGAAAAAAAAAAAAAAAAAACGAAAAAATTTCCGCTCCATTTCCCTTTTTTTATTTATAAAAGGGAATAAATTGCAAAAAAAAATATTCCTTGGTTTTTTTTTTTTTTTGTTTTTTTTTTTTTTTTTTTTTTTTTTTTGTGAAAGTCTTTTGGAAAAATATAATATCTTAAACATTGAAAAGAAAACCTTTTGTTTAAAACATAATATATTTATATTTTTTTCCCTTTCTGCGAATTATGAAAACAATAATTTTGTTGTTTGCATTAAATAAAAGTCAATATTGTTTACGTAACTAAACTAAACTCGGTGAAAATAAATATTTCTATAAATCAACATTTTCTTATTGAGTTTTCGTTATTTTCGATTCGCATATGAATATTTTTTGGAAATTTCTGTTCCCAAATTAATATGAAAAAAAAAAAAAAAAAATTCTATTTTACCTGAAAAAATTAGACAAGTCGGAAATTGCACATAAAACTTGCAAATGAGATGCGTTTGTACTATAACTATTTTTATAAATATTCGGATCTTGGTGCAATAGCTGTTGCAATTTTATGCAAAAATGCATCAATACAAAATTTATTACGATTGTATTCAATTCAGTAATACGGAAATAATAGGACTCCATATTAAATAGACGTCATCACCATGACAACCTATAATCATTACCTATCATGGGATATCATTGTATTAATGGCGTATGATAGGATTTAATAGAATGAAGAAATCTTTTATTAATATCTTTTTAAGTTTTGATTCGATTTTCATGAAGTTTGAAAGATGTCAACAAAATTCTGCAACGATTATATATATTAAACTAGCCGCCCTTAGCGAATGGTTTGGTCTCCCTTAAAATTTATGTTTGGGAAAGAATGCTATGCATTGTATCATGTTACTTTTATTCATAATTTAATTTACTTGGACTCCCTTAAATATAATTAATATAATCCCTTAAGCTAATATTAGTTTCTGTTGCATTAAAATATCTTAATTCGTTGATTTTCTGTAAGCAAGTAAACCGTATTGGTTTACAATGGAAGTCTATGGGAATTTGGCGAAATATTAGAGATATTGCCAAGCTGGCGCCACTTTTGGCGACTAATTTTGGTCGCCAAATTTGGCGGCATTTGGTGACAGAATAGGGTCTCCCCTATGGTTACCCCCCCCCCCTTATAGGTATGGAGATATAGGTATGGAGATGCTGTTCAATAACCGATGAGATGGGTTTCATGCGGGCGTTGCCATTAAACAATTAACAAATAATCGCAATTTCTGTGCCATGTACGATAGCGCAATGTATATATATTGATTTTAAACCATTCGGTTGGGTCTATTGCGTTGTGCGTTATTATAGGCGAACAGACGACAGACATACAGACGGACGGACCAGATGACGACTATAAGTGTTTCGTATTTATATAATTACGAACGCAGCTAAAAAAAGGTCAAATGGCAAACCTACCCTAGACTATAAAGTAAGATAAATAGAAAAGTTCTACTTATTGGCTATAGTTATATCTGTACCTTTACTGTTATATCTTAATTAAATAATATCTGGTGCCTTATGTCTTAGGGAGTCTCAGGACTCTTAAAGCTTCAAAAAAATTTTAATTTTAATTTTTTTAGATGTTAATCTTTTATATTTTCTGAACATTTTAATATAATTGATTCCTTCAAAGTCTCATTAGAACAGAAGCGGCGTTTCCGAAATTTTGAAGTCATTTTTCTCCAAATGACGTTTTTGGGAATAACACGCAGGATATCTCAAAAAGTTATGAATATTTTTTCATGAAATTTTCAAAACATATGTTTCATGTTAATCTGTATAAACTGAACCTAAAATTTCCTTTTTATTGTTTAAAAAAAAAAAAAAAAAAAAAAAGTGATTATGTTGCTGAAATTTTCAAAATTTTGTATTAGGTAAATACAACTTTTTATGAAAAATATTAAAATGCTTTAAATACAAATTTATTTAGGTTCAGGGTAATTATTACAATCTGAAGTATAAGTAGACACCAAAATTTGTATCCTAGTTGTAATATTTATCTTCTAATCGTGCACGTAAGCTGTTATACCAATTTTCTGCTTGTCAAATGTTGACTGTTTGGAGCCCCCTGTAAATGCTAATTCTTCATATTGCAATTTTTTAAATACATAAAATAAAAGAAAGTACTTATATCTTTCATCTCAATAAAAATTGTGTTTTGAAATCATATACATTTGAATATATTAAATGTTGAACATGGTCTCTTTTTTTCATTTTTTCCAATTTTAAGAGCCCTGAGACCCCTTAAATTATTAACATGGAATGAAACAAAATTAATCTTTACAATACATAATATAACTTAGTAAAATTTTTGTAACGCAAGAGAAACAAACTATTTTCTTAAATTTGAATGTAATACAGGAGAACCTCGATTATACGAAGTAATTGTGACCGACAATGTTTCGGCAAATCGAAATTTTCCGGTAATCGAGAATGTTTAAATTTTAAGATTAAGAACAAATGCATGCGGTCTTTTTTATTATGATAATAAGTGCTTAGTAAAAGTAAAACAACAGTAATATAAACAAGAATAAATAACCTTAATTTTTATTTTGAAATTAAGTACCTTTTACATATTTCACAAGGATTAGAAACAAAGTTTTGTTTGTCGTTTTGCTTTGCAGCTCTATCACGAGGGTTTTTTTTTTTTTTTTTTTTTTTTTTTTTTTTTTTTTTTAATACTATTAACTCACCAGAATCACAGTCTTTCTGCTGCTCCAGCCATGCCAAATCTTTTCAAAACATTCGAAAGATACAGAATTGCTAATTTGTTCATTTTCTAAGCCAGCTAGACCACATTCACACATTTCGGTTGTCCCTCCTCTTACTGTGTTCTACTTCACTCCGTAGTTTACGGGAGTTCAAGTTAAATTCAAATGAATTTTAAGAAACGGGCACCGAAATATTTATCTGTACTTGTGGTTCAGAAAGGACCGCTTGCACACAAGAAATGTGATAGTAAAAGTAAAAAAAAAAAAAAAAAAAAAAAAATGGATTTTGGTTAAAAGAGTTTCGGATAAAAGAGGTTCTACTGTACTTAGAAAATGTTTTTTGACAAATCCTCCCACTCACCTTTTTAAAAATTTATTTATTGTATTAGTTGTTGTTATGGTTGTTTTTGTTATCTTTTGACATTTTCTTGTATATGTGTACTAAAAGTTAGTAAAGATTCTAGTGAAAAATACATTACGGCGGTTGGATGAAAAAGCATTTTTAGCTTCTCAACAACGCAAAATTTTCTGACACATGCGCGAATTCATATCATGCTCATTTGTTCTAATTTTTTTTTTCCCCAGGCCAATCTCTAACAGGGACCTTTTTTATTTTTTCAATATTAGTTGCAATTTTTTTTTTTAATGTGAGGTCACTTTCTATTCCGGAATCGGTTTCGAAAGTGAAAGCATCTTCATAAGAAAAAACTGCAACCAAAATAGAAAAATTACAAGAATGTCTGCTTAGAGATTGACCTCAGCCATCCTGTGTAAAATAGAATTCGAAAATATTAAAAATCAAATGAAAAATTTTAAAAAGAACCTTTCCATAGGGGTAACATTAGCATACGAGTTTTTTTAATGTAATTAGAGTAGGGTCTTAATAAATGCTGAAAGCTACGAACAGTGAATCTAATACCATCTTAAACTGTGAATTTAGAGACGCATGGACCTAAAATCCCGATTTTGTCTCGGGCAGTCGATATGCAGAACGTAGATTGCAAAATATTTTTGTTTTCTTACTAGGGGGGCTCCACCCTCCCCCCTGCTCGCTACGCTCCGCAACCCCCGCGTAAACGCTGCACGATTCCATTCAGTATCGCGAAGCAATCCCTATTTTCAAGCTAACCCCAGACGTAATTGTTTCCCGTTTCCATTCTGGATCGCTTCGTGATCCTTTATTTTCTATTCATTTAATTTTTAGATTCCACTTGGTAAAAACTCGCTCCTCCCCAACTCCTGACAATTTTATTTCCTTATCTGCAAGCACATAATCATTAGAGCTTACAGAGTTTCATAATTATAAGAATTATTAAATAAAAAATTATATATATAGTGCTACGAATTTTGTAAATAGTTAGTGTTTGTGCTTAAAAATAATGTAAATGGCTCAATAAAGCTCTATTCATAAGCTAATATCAGTTTTTGTTGCATTGAAATATCTCAATTTGTTGATTTTCTATAAGCAAGTAAACCTTATTGGATTTCAATGGGAATCAATGGAAATTTGGCGAAATACTGTAAATAGCGCCAAGTTGGCGACAAACGTGGCGATATTTGGTGACAGAGACGCTCCCTCCCTTGGTAATCCTCCCTTATGGCGACAGAAAGCTTTGACCAATCAGATACTTTTCGCGGTATCTACGCAAATTTTCATTGGTCCATTTCCAAATCGTTACTTTATATATATATATATATATATATAGAAGGATTATAAAATTTAAATATATTGATACATTTTGGGAGCCAAAAGGTTCACAACGAGCTATGGCGCTGCCATCGAAATACTCAAGGCCCAGAGGACACGAGTGTGACGTCATCACTGATCGACCGACTTCTTACTAGTGTTGAAATTCACACCGGAAATGTTTGAATAACAATTTTATTTTATTTTATTTGTGGAATATCTATCATCTTATAAAACAATAAGAACTATTTAAATTTACTGGTGAGAATTCGGAATACCTAAATAAAAATTCAGCCTGACGCGGAATGCCACAGTCTGGCTTGCCGCATCTGGCTGATTTTTTATTGGCGGATTCCAAATTCTCACCAATAAGTTTAAATAGTTTTTATTGTTTTATAAAATGATAGATATTCCACAAATAAAGTAAAAGAAAATTGTTATTCAAACATTTCCGTGTGAATTCCGTGTGAATTCCATTTCGTGTGAATTCCATCACTAATAAGAAGTTGGTCGATTAGCGATGACGTCACACTCGTGTCCTCTGGCCTTGAGTATTTAGATGGCAACGAACATTATTTTAATTGCATTAAAATATACCCAGCATTATATTAAATAATTTATTTCTTTTAGCATATTCTCTAAAAGCTAAAAAACTATCGCGTGTCATTTATGTATTGAATCATAATATGCTGTATTTGAATATCGTTTAAAATTTGAGCATTAGTATATTCATTTTTAAAACCACATTATAGTATGTCTTTGTTTATAACTGAATATTTATAAAAAGTTAAAGAAGAAAATAAAAATTACTATGTAAGAGTTCCAAAAAATACTTGAACACAGAAACTTCGAATAGCATAATTCGGCCCTGGGGGATCAATTCAATACGAACAGTATTTATTTAGCTTAATTCAAACTCATGTTATGCAAAATGCAAATGGCTTCCATTTACATAATTAAATGTAATCTAAAAATTTGTTATGAACAATTAATTCATTGCATGCTCTGTATAATTTTCTTATTTTGTTTTTATTTATATGAGTTTTTTTTTCATTTTAATACAAAATTCACATCTTTATATTGTTCATCAATTTTTTAAATTACTATATTTGAAATTACGCTGTATTTTAAAAACTATATTAAAATATATCTTTGAACCGGCTATATAATAAATCTTATAAAAGCATAGTCTATCGCACGATGACATCGATCTAAAATAAAGATTAAAACGAAAAACTGTGCGTGTCTAATTCTTCCTTTGCATTTTCGATTACAATTAATGATTAAGCAAGCGACATTGTGTAAACAAACATTGTTTTTTTATATTATAGGCAATCTAAAATTATGTGTAGACAATGTAAAGTAATTAATGTCTTTAAGCACGTAATAGATAAAGCATAAAATAAAATATCTAGATAACATAGAATTTTTACTGAAGGTGATTAGAAAAAGTATATTAAATCTATTTCATATACACTTTTTCGGGAAAATAAGTATTTGTTGTGAATTACCTTTGGGTATATATTTTTACAGACAATATAAACCTTATTTTTAATTTTCTATATTTCATCCTCTTTCGTTCATAAAATGTATCATAAAACATAATAAATGTCCGAAAAGGATGTTTTTTTTTTTTTTTTTTTTTTGGGGGGGGGGGGGGGTATGTAACTTTCTTCTTCTTTATGTTATATTTTCTTGACATTTACTTGATCATATATATTATTAAACAAAAACATAATTTGAGGAACAAATTTAAAAAAAAAAAAATTATTTCGTACATTGTTTAAGCCCGAGAAGGGATAGATATTAAGATATTTCATTTAATTAGTTCTACATTTAATATTACATTTTTGTAACATATTAGTTAAACCAATTGAAGATTAAAAAATAAAAATAAAATTCATACAATATGATATTTAAAACACCCTAAAAAATTAGATTCCGTTCAAATGAAATCGAAACAAATCTTAGACTTCTTCTCTTTTTAATTGAAAATATTTGTATTGCAGATTTTGTATTACGTTTATGACGATTGTACATAAAATAAGATGTATGCAAAATACAAAACTTAAAAAAAAGTCTAAGATTTATTTCGATTTCATTTGAACGGAATCTAATTTTTTAGGGTATTTTAAGTATTATATTGTGAGAATTTTATTTTTATTTTTTAATCTTCAATTGGTTTAACTAATTTGTTCAAATATTTAACATTAAATGTAGAACTAATTAAATGCAATACCTTAATTCTGTCCCTTCTCGGGCTTAAACAATGTACGAAATAATTTTTTTTTTTTTTTTTTAATTTGTTCTTCAAATTATGCTTTTGTTTAATATGTCAAGTTTTTTAATACCTACTGCATTCAGACGAACTCATTTCAAAATTAATGGAGGGTATCATCATCAGGCTTTGATGTATGCGGTATTGCATCCCAATGTGTGATGAAGTTTACCAATGTATAATTCAAAATATTTCACCAATGTAGTAATGCAGGTTGCTGTAATTTGGACAAAAACTTCCAATCTGAACGTAAAAAATCTATAATCAAAACATAAAAAAATAACTTCACTTAAATTTAAATACCCTATTTCCCAATCAGGAGCGCTATAAATGCAAAAATAAATTGTGTTGACACCTTTCTGCTAATATTTAACAATATTATAGCTGTGATACAATTAAAAAAAAAAGTTTTACTTAAATTTTGCAACTTTATTCTCTCCCAAAGGGTGATGTAACCACAAGAAAAAATTATTACCTAGGTTTAACTGGGGTATAAATAGTTCTCATCTTAGAAAAAAAACACATTTTAAAATTTAAGTTATGTAATTCCTCACTAAGTTTGCTACCTGCGTAAAAATAGCTATCTATTTGAAACTTTTTCTTAAAACATAAATTTGACCAAAGCAAAAACAAATATCCTTTTTATTTCCACTATGACGCCATATTCACCTTTTTAATTCTAAAAAATAAAAAAACAAGCTATTTCAGTTATTTTTCACGTGGAAATCTTTCAACTAAAAAAGAGATAAATTATTATTACGTATTTTGAATTATTTGCAACAATGAAGAAAAACGTTAAATTTTATAGGAAAAATATCCTTTAATTTTCAATGAAAAAAGCGAAATTTGGAATTATTAAGAAAAGTATTTGAATAATGTAAATAAAAATTAGCCCATGTTACTCTCTGGGTTATAATTCACCCATATGAAAAGGCATTTTATCATCCGTTTTGACCTTTAAATTTATAATATCATTAGAATTAGTAAAGGATAAAAAAATTGTGGCATCAGGGACAAAAAGGTGGGAAGAAAAACAATGAAAAAGTCATGAGCTCCATAGGCTTTTCTATGTTAAATTAACATTGAGAAGTGACACTGGAAATAAATAAGTATTGCGCTGCCGCACAGTAGTTAAATAAAGCAGGAGATCCTAAAAGTTTGGCCCGAGTAATTTCAAAAACTACCCAGTGGATCTTTTGGCGAATTGTATCATTGGATATAGAATATTCCCGCAGTGGTTTACATGTATGACATACAGGTATAGCATGATTTTTTATAATAAAATTTCGCACTTAATTGTTATTTTGGACGAAAAGGTTACCATTGGTCATATTTTGGTGACGATTATCGTTAGTTAAAGAACTAAAATGACTATATCAGTTAGAAAATAATACAAACACATCAGGAAATAAAATTAAAAAAAAAACTGTTACTGATTTTAATTTAAAAGAAAAAAGAAAAATCGTTTTAACGAGAGATAATATTACAAATGCTTTTAAGTAAAGTGGCGCAAACTGAAATGTGTTCAGGAGGAGGCGGGGAGTTCAAATTTCAACTCCTGAACACAGTTCAGTTTGCGCTACTTAACCACTTCCATCGATTCAGATTTTAAGCTCAAAATTTAAGTCTAAGCTTTTAAAAGCATTTAATGAGATACAAAAAATGAAGGTAAAAAATAGTTGTTCGTTGCTTGAAATTCTAAAGCGCCCTCTATCGGCATTTTTTGAAATTTATCTTTAAAATTTATCTTCAAGAAAATACTGACATAAAGAATAGTTTTAGCGAAAACCGCAAAAGAATCGACCAATTTTTCCGTTTTTTATAATCATTTGAAATTTTGGACCCTAAACTTTAATGGCACCTATCTCCTTCGGAAGGCGTTTGGGATCCTTAGTTTCCTGTTTAATATTGTTTGTCTTGATGTGTAGTATCACATCTTAAAGTTTTTCCCAAGAGTTTAGATTCATCCTGTATATATATATCTGATTTTTGTCATGCGATAACTCTCATATTTATAAACCGATTTGGATGAAATTAATTGTATGCATAGTACATACCAATGTCTCGATCGAGTTCGTTGACTAGCGTCATCCGCCATCTTGTTTCAAAATGGTGGTCATTTAACAATTTCTAAAAGAAATTAAAAGTTTAAAAAGAAATGCAAATAAATTAAAAACTGAAAAATATTTTTTTTCTTAAGAGTTTGACCTTAGTACAGGATTCCGAAGCATGTTTTGTTTTGTCTTTCTCTTAAAAAATGACTGATATATAGAAGTTTGATTTTTTAGGGTGGCTGACATTTTCAAACAATCTGATTCTTGACACGCTGTAACTCTCGTATTTATAAACCGATTTGGATAAGATTAAGTAATGTGCATAGTACATATGAATGTCTCGACCGAGTTCATTGGACAGCTTCATCCGCCATCTTGCTTCAAAATGGCGGTCATTAAATATTGTCGCCATCTTGTTTCAAAATGTCGGCCATTAAAAAAATTTTATTGCCGCGCAATGCTTAAATATTATTAATAAACGTTAGCTTCAAATTCTCGTCAAGCTTGGCGACAGTTAGCGAAATATCGCCAAATTTGGCAATAAAAAATAAGTAACCATAAATGATGTCAACTTGGTTATAGCTTACTAATTTGGCGCAATTCTCATTGAAATTTAATATTGACGAATATTCTCTTATCGGATTTGTCGCGTTTTAGTTTCTTAAAATTCGAATAAAATTAGCTTCCAACAAAATTTTCAAAATTTTAAAACCAAGAAATATTAAAGTTATCTTTTCCTCCCGGCACATGCCGAAAGGACTTTTTGATTCTTCTTTTTTTTCTTGTGTTCTTTAAATGCGTACTTTTTCAACAAAATGAAAAACATCAAATTTAGAGAATTAAATATTGTTTCTGCAGCAAATGTTATAGTCATTATATAAAAAAAAAAAAAAATGCATTTTAACTAGATAATTTCCATATGACTGGAAATCTCTAAACAAAAAACATAATATTTTTGCTTCAGATGTTTAAAAGTACTATATCCGATCTATTTCCTATAAACTTTTTCAAAATTGTTGTTGTGATTTACCCCCAGGGCATACTTTTTGAAACCAATATGCTTCCCCATTCCAATTTTACGTCTTTCATTCTTTGTCGTTTTATAGCACATGTAAGACCTCTGAAAAAGGTATTAAAAGATGTTTTGTAATTTTCTTCTTTAGGTTATACTTTCTCATTATTTACTTTGAGAATGAACAAATAAACTTTTAGTCTCGTGAAACAAAAACCTGTATACAAAACTAAAAGTTTTTTTGTTCATTATTAAGAAATATGGTTTTTATTTTAAGTTCAAGATAATTCCTTTATAAAGGAATTACCTTGAACTTAAAATAGCAACCATATTTCATTTTAATCATTTTCCAACAAAGTTGAAAAGTGTTTATGCATTCGGTTTGTCTGGCTGTCTGTCCACGCTCTAACTCCCGTAAATATGCTCGGATTTTCATGAATTTGATAAACATTATTTAGGGTCGTCTAAGCATGTTTGGTATTGTATATGAAGTATGTGCTTGATATACAGGGGTACCCAAAAGAATTCCATTACATTATGGTATATGGGAAAAATTGTTTGCAGAGTATTTTAATGACATTACGCTATTTCAAATGT
The DNA here is from genome assembly GCA_963932465.1 of Maratus speciosus. Lineage (NCBI taxonomy): Eukaryota > Metazoa > Arthropoda > Arachnida > Araneae > Salticidae > Maratus > Maratus speciosus. The sequence goes on along the minus strand of OZ010797.1, from coordinate 215,987,921 downwards.
ATTGAAACTAATATAAATCACTGAATATTTCACTACAAGACGATTACGGCAGAGTAGGACGTTCATAGCATTTGTCGTTCATTTACAGGGATACACAAAAGAAATCGATTACAGTACTGTCTTTGAGTAATAATGGCTGGAAGTGCGTTTTCAATTTCGGCTTGCGCTTTTAAATATAACTGCTTTTTGTGCATTTAACTCATTGTATATAAATTCTATGCTTCATATACAGGGCTGCACAAAATAATTCACGTGCCATTCTCCTAATTAAAGGAAGCTCAGAAGCAGCATAAAGGAGTATCGAAAATTGTCTCACTGTGTACCACAAGTGGTACACAGTGAGACAATGTATATATTTTCATAAATCATACATTTTTATACTCTATCAATAATTTTCTGCAGTTTATGACTTCTAATTAGTATTTCTAGATTAAAATTTTTTTAAAAATATGAGCCTTGGTTGGACAATGGCAGACATTGGGCTACCTTCATGCAAACTTTCAGCCTCTTACGTTTAGTAGACTTCACTAACCATCGCACGCCCCCCCCCCCCCGCCTTCCCACACACAGAGAGAGAGAGAGAGATAGAGAGAGAAACCTTCTTTTATTACTAAATAACATTTTTTTTTACGTCAGAACCGCATAGTAGATACACAATGAGGCACGTCTCACTCTGTACTACAACTGTGTATCTCACTGTGTACTTTTGTTACGTTGTAACAAAATGGATGTTACATCTGTTACATCATCAGTTTCATAGCTTTGAATGCTTGTGTCGTTGTGTCGACATAGTCAGTCATTAGATATAGCTAGGTTTGGTTAAGTAAATATATGCCATAATGAAATAAATAAAGTCTAAAATAAACATTTATGTAACTTTAACCCCTGTAAAATAAATAATTACTTACTATTTTGTTGGACGAGTAACCGAAGTGCCGAAACTACATCCACGTGTTGCATAATATGAAGTGGTCCAGTGTGTGTTCCAGCTAGGAGAAAAAGCTATAACTATATGTCGAAATGGCTGCTGTCTCACTGTGTACCATGTCTCACTGTGTACTCCCCTATCTTATACAAATAGTACAAAACATATTTCAACTTTAAGACATAAAGCACACACTTTTATTTTATGTAAAATGGCGTCATTCGCATCCGCTTAAGAATTCCACACTTACGATCCACTCTTAAACATCTACAGTAAAGCATGCATAGGATGTCACTATCGCAAAATAAAATGCAGCAAAAAGATGCCGTTATTAAAGCAACTCGACAAAAAAAAGGCTATCTAATGATTCATAGACCTGCATTTGTTTGTAAATATAGTTTATAACAGCTCCATGTTTTAACAGAAAATATTTGTTTATATTTTTTCAAACTAGCACGTATTTTAATTACATTTTCTTTCGGTTGTTATGAGAAAATGGCAACAAAAAGATATAACTGCTATTTTTCGTGTTTTTCAACTATTTTCCCTTTACTTTCTACAGAAATGGAGTATTTGAGTTGACAAAATTAAACAAATGGTGCTAAAAACTACAAAAAAATTAATATTTCAAAAATAAATGGAGATACAATTTTCAAACAAATTGCATTTAAAAGTACTTTTTTTTCCAATACTACGGTATAAAAATTGAAAATGTGCGATGTTTCGAAATTAAAAAAATTGCTTTAGAGCATTTAATCATACAACGGAACATCTGCTTTGTTTATAGCAGGCTTCTGTAAGCTAACATTATTTTTTGGAGACACAAAATAAGCTGGGAGAAAGAAATAGCATACCGTACCGGGGTCTTAAAAAAACCATGCAGAAAAACGTCTTTAAATTTTTAAACAAAGATTGTCTCCTTAAAAAAATGTTTAAATACCTTTTTAAAAATTGCAGGTGCGTAAAGTAACTCCTTCCCGTATCTTAAAGTTCTGGCTGAGTTTAACTTTTGCCCTTTCCACCTACTTTCTGTACTATTTAAATGCCCGTCAGTTTATTTAAAGGAAGGCTTTTTCCAACATGCCAATTAAGAGTTTTTTCATAATTTTAGCCCTCACAACTTCAGATTTTAAGTCGTCCCAGCGAGGTTGTTAAAAAAAAAAAAAAAAAAAAAAAAAAAATCTGTCTTCTAGGGCCGATCTAGTCCGAGACCTACTTTTAGGTAGCTTTCATTACAAAAAGTTACCTATTGCAGCAGTTCGGAGGAAAGCGATTTCAAAAAATTTTGGTATATTTTCATCGATCATGACCCCCAGACCCCGAAACCAACCTCCGTTCAAAAGTTGATATATATATATATATATATATATATATATGATCTTTGTCATACTGTAACTCTCGTATTTATGAACCGATTTCGATAAAATTTCTGGTGTATATAGTACATACCAATGTCTCGACCGAGTTCGTTGGTCAGTTTCACCCGCCATCTTGTTTCAAAATGGCGGCCATTTAAAATGTTTTTAAAAAATTTAAATTTAAAATAAAGTTCCAAAAATTTGGAAAGTGAAAAATATTTTTTTTGTATGTGTTTGACCTTAATACAAAGATTCCGGAACAGTTTTTGTTTCGTCTATATAAAATAAAATGGCTGAGTTATAGCATTTTGAATTTCTATTGTGGCTGACATTTTGAAATATGATTTTTGTCACGCGATAACAGGCGTATTTATGAACCGATTTAGATGTAACTTGGTGTGTACATAGTACATACCAATGTCTCAACCGAGTTCGTTGGCCAGCTTCATTCGCCATCTTGTTTCAAAAGGGCTGCCATTTAAAAAAATTAAATTTAAAATTTAAAATAAGTTATCAAAAAATTGAAAAATGAAAAAGATTTTTTTTTTAATGTGTTTGACCTTGATACAAAGATTCCGGAGCAGTTTTTGTTTCGTATATATCTTAAAAAATGGTTGAATTATAGCACTTTGAATTTCTAGCAGGGCTGACATTTTGAAACGATCTGTTATTTGTCACGTTATAACTAACACGCGTATTTATTAACCTATTTCGATGTAAGAAGGCGTGTGGATAGTATATCGTAATGTCTTGACCAAGTTCGCTGTCCAGCTTCACCAGCCATCTTGTTTCAAAATGGAGGCCATTAAATTAAATAAAAAGTTATATTTAAAGTGAGGTGCAAAAAAATTAGAAATAGAAAAGGTTTCTTTCTTAAGTATTTGACCATGATATAAGGATTCCGGAGCATTTTTTGTTTTGTCGTTATCTTAAAAAATGGCTCAGATATAGCAGCTTCAATTCCTAATGTGGGTGACATTTTGAAAAATCTGATTTTTTCCCTGCGACAGCACTTGTATATATCAAACGATTCCGATGTGAACCAGAATGTGCACAGGAATTACTAAGGTCTCAACCAAGTTCACTCGTTAGCCTCATCCACCATGTTGTTTTAAAGTGGCAGGAACTTCAAGATATCGCCGAATTTGGCAACCAAATATAAGTTACTTTAAATAAAAGCAGCTTTGATAAAGCCGACTAATTTCGCGAAATTCTCATTTATAATGATTTAGTATTCATAAAAATTAGTATTGAATCTCCTATAATCGGTTTCCACTAAATTGATCTTCGTATGTTTGAATAATACAAGCTTACTTTTAAAAAATAAGGAATATGAAAGCTACCTCTTCCTCCCGGCACTGGCCGGAAGGACTTTTTTCTGAAGGCTCGGCCAGGGCGAGCCCAAGGTATCTTTTCCATATCGAAACGGGACTGGATTCCTTCTGCCTACGTCTGCACGTGGAGAAATTTTCACTTTCGAACTAACCTGTATTAAAATTATTGCCCCTGACTGACCTGATTCTTGCAAAAATCAATAAAATTTAGCTCAGCCTAAAACTTTTTACAAAAAATACATACGTATATTTCTAAACTGCCATTATTTTACAATTAAACTTAAAAAATCATTTTTTTTAAAAATAGTAGATTTCTAGGCAAAAAAAAAAAAAAAAAAAAAAAAATTAAAATACAGTAAAAGCAGTGAAAAAAAAACCCTGCCTATAACGGAATCCTGTTTGAAACCAATAAATGTGTTGATCCATACAAAATTAATATAATAATACCTGAAAAAGGAATAGACTACTTTTACACCTGCTAAGAAGGGAACTTGTCTCTAGCGCATTATTTTTTTTTTCTTATGTGATTCCGTCTTAGAAGATTTTATAGATTTTATAGACTGTATAGCGTTTTGCAAAGTCTCCAATGCGTGGAATATGGATTAACAATATTAATGATAAGTGAAACAATTACATACAAATAGAGATTCATTAAAAAAAAAATCACAGCCTACTTCTTTAAAATGAACATTATAAATATGAAAAATAAAAGCTATAGTAAGTATTTTTGATTGGAACTTCTCATACGAAACAATTTTTTAACCATATCGACGTAAAAAACCATGTTCTGCAGACATTTAGTCAGGCCGGTCCAAGTTCGGGGCAGAGATTTTAACTTTTTTCCAGGCCGGGCCGAACTTTTTTTTCTATGGGTTGGTCGATCCCAGGCCTGGATATTTCGACTCGTGCAGACCTCTAATGCAGACCTCCAGCACATTTTGAAAGCAAGTTGAAAGCAAAATCTGTACGCTGCCATTTTATGTCCAAAGGAGAGGCGCTGTCTTAAATCGATGTTTAATAACGTACACTTTGTGAATGATCCCTATCTTACATTCAAAATAAGCCAGTAACTCATCGCCCAGAGGCATGGTAAATGGTGTAAGTCACGAATTTTGGTTTTCAGTACCTCCACGAATTTTGGAGTTATCGAGATGAATTTTTTTGGGTTTAATTCAGGAATGGATAAGGAAAACTTTCCGAATGGGAAATTGTACTCTACGGGGGCCGTATAAAAATTTAATTTTTGTATTTGCTCAAATAGACCCCCCCCCATGGAGTTGCAACTTATTTCATCAAATTTTGCACCTTTTTTTATGAAACTTTGCAATTGGAAGTATGTGCCTAGGGGCAATATTTAAGGAGATAGCCTATTGTTTCGATATATATGAATCACCCTGTATACATGATATTGGGCACGTTGTGAGAAGGATTATAAAAAAAAAAATGCTGAACTTATTTAATTAAAATTAACGAACAATTTATTTATAAATTGTTTACATATAAATAAAACATTGTTTACATATAAATAAAACATTGTTTACATTTAAGAGCACGGATATAAACGATGAAACCCGATACTGAGTTACATATAGCAAGTTCTTTCTGCGCACTGGGTTAATTTATTCCGTTAATTCTCACTCCCGTGATATTCACGAGCTGTGTCTTTTATTCAGATTGTTTGATTCCCACCAGTTTTATAAAATAGTGTAATTGGCTTTATTATGGTATCATTTTACCTGTCGTTAAATAAGGTGAACATCCCTATTTCAAAAGTGGTGTCAATAAGAAATTTCAATTTTTAAACCGTAATTTAATGCGACCGTTAAGGGGTTAAATTACTCTATTTCCCACTCACACTATGGTATTTCATGAATTTTTATCGGGGATATCACCCTTGACCTCCCGGTTGCGCCGGCTATCTCCGGAAGAGACTCAAACTCTTTCCCGAAATCTCAACTCAATAAACACCAACCTACTACGTTGAGATATACGCGCCAGAACTGCTTTCTCTCTCTTTCAGCAATGCCTTCCAAACCCAGCCTAAAGGGATCTTCTTCTGTGAACAGGGACCCCTTGTCTTATCTAAAAACTTCTCCCTCAGAAGGCCTTCACTACTTACGAGATAGGGAATTTCTTTGTTTGCCTGATCTGTGGTATGCGTTCTTGAAGAGCAAGGGAAGCTGTAATGAATTGATACAATGAGCTTGTTCATACAATCCTATCTAACTAAAAACAGCTCGGATCAACTTCAAGATAAGGAAAAATATTACTTTAAGACATGTACGCAGAAAGTGGTACATATGAAATACAATAAACAAATATAAAGATAATAGCAGATAACAGCAATCTTAATTAGTTATCTGCTCATTAGCGCCAGAAACCTGACACATAATGTCATGGAATTCTTTTGCATGTTTCTGGAAACGAGTTACAAATGCTACATAGTTCTTTTTCAGTGCTGAATATTTTATAGAAAGCATGAATAACATATGAAAATTCCATTGCAGTCCGAGCATGTTTACGAACGGTACAGAACTGAATAACAGACAGACGGAAAAACCGAATTCATAAACACTCTTGAACTGTATTGAAAAGCGTTAAATATATCTAATTTGGAAAAAGAAGCTTTTTTCGGCACCAAATATTATAGCCTATTTAAAATAATGTTAAATGCGTGGTTTTCCATACAGCTAAAAGTATCTAAACCAAAAAAAACATAACAATTTTGCTACAGATGATTAAAAAAACTACATCCAATATATTTCTATATATACTTTTTTCAAAAAACTTTCATTAACGGAAAATGTATTTGCTGTGAATTACCCGAGGGTATATTTTTTGCAACCAATATGACTGTCATTTCCAATTGTATGGCTTTTATTCTTTTTGGTTCATAGGGCATGTAAGAGGACTAAAAAAAAAAATGTCTCCTATTTTTCTTCTTTTTGTTATATTTTCTCATTATTTACTAAAGAGTGAACAAATAAACTTTTGGTCTCGTGAAATAAAAACCTGTAAGACTGAAATGAAAATACAGCCATAGTTTTTATTCTATATTATATCTTTATTATAGTGAAATTGTTTACTAGTTTTCTTGTTAATCTAAAAGTAATAAAATAATTTTAAAAGTACGATTGCAATGAAGAAACTCTAAATTAACCCTTAAATGCATAGAGATGTTTATCCTCATCCCTTTTTATTTAACTTGTGGCAACCACTATATTTATAGAGAAATATTAGTCCTGTAAAAATTACAAAAACATGCTACTAAATAAAGTTAAGAATTTATCTTAACCCTTAAATGCCTAGTGTTGCTTTTCGGCAACATACCCAATTTAGGCTCTAAAATACTATTAGAATAATATTGAAGCTATAATGCCTAATGTTGCCAATGAAATACATTCTGAAAATATTATTAAATCGATTTTCAACATTTACATGGCAACACCTGTGCTGTTTAAGAATAAAGATTAATTTTTTTTTTTCAAATGTTGCTACTTGTTCTTTTTGTTTTGTTTGGAAGCTTGCGAAATACCCTATTTTGACCTGCAGTGAGCAAGTAAAATTTATTTCTTATTATAGTTCCTAAAATTCTTGTGTGTTTAATATTATAAAATTTTATCAAGGGAAATTATTTTTTCAAATAAAGACCGGTATTGCCGACTAGTAACAAACTGTTTTTTAGCCGTAAACTATACTTAAAACAAAATATGATTTTTTTAAATATTTTTCACATGATTTATTTAAAAAATGAAAGCCAAAAAACATTATTACAATGATTTTTAAAAAGTCAGGCATTTAAGGGTTGAGTTTTACAAAATAAAAAATTATATAAAATAAGATATTTAGATTCATACTTATTAAAATATTTACTAATTTGCAATAATTTAGTTATGACTGTAGTTTTTACTTGCATTGCAGATCTGTAACATAAGAAAAGGTCGATTTATTATACGAAAAATGTGCCTCTGATTATTTTCATTATTTTTCTTGTGTATAAACCTTTCTGAGAATCATATAGAGTTTTTTCGAAACAAAATGAAAAAACTTGCATTTAAGGGTTAATAACATAATGCGCGGTTTAAAAGTTTCTCCATAAATGTTTTTTTTTAATAAGTTCAAATATTTAAGACAAATTGTAGTAAATTGCCAGCTACTCTTTCATAATGATGCTCTTGTGGTCGAAAGAGTTTTGAGATTTTACGTGCAATCGTTCCTGTCCTGAATTCTGACATTTGTGCGTAAATGAGACCTATTCTGTCATTCCTTTAAGTTTCATTGAACTTCTGTCACGGCTGGACACTTTTTTTTTAACCATTTGGAAAAATGGTTATTGTTCTCGTCAGGGTAGAAAATCAAAAGCATATTTGAACCTTTTGATTGGTTTAATCTGCATTTTATTCGTTTTCTGATTGGTCTATACAGTAATCTACATTTCCCTTTAATTTCAACAGAGATGGATACTTTCTGTTGCCACTAAGACAAAAAACTACAAAAAAAAATTAATAACTCAAAAACAATTTGAGATACAGCTTGCAAACAAATTGCATTTAAAAGTACATTTTTTTCTCTATACGACGGTGTAAAAAGTAATATTGTGGGATGTTTAGAAGTTTAAGAATGAAATTTCATTTAAAATGGGTCGTCAGGATCGGGTCGATGGAAAAGCCTTTTCCCGAACAACCAATGAAATTCTTGGATAATACGTAAGTTTCATGTAGATAATACGTACGAGTCGCAGGCGATTTTTCTCGCTTGGAATTTTTACGTGTAATAACACTATTAATGTTTAATTCATGGCGTACGTAATGTATGATCAAATCCGTGCGATTTTTTATGTCTTAAATTTTAGTCTTTGAAAAAATAATTTTCCAAATGGTCGTTGTAATTTGTTAAATTGCTTTTTTCTTTTATTTATTTTTTTTTTCAGTGATATGTTAATTAGTTAACGGTGGTTGTGTAGTAGCTATACATAGTGCAGCAGAAGAAAGAATCGATGGATTTTGAACACATTCTGCGTTCGGCTATTTGAGTTCTACACGTGTTCACTTCAAATTGAGTTTCGAATTAGCAGTTTTGCACTGTCTGAAAAACTCGTCAATATGCACAAAATTATTCCTCATTCTTTAACAAATAATTTCCGTACTCCTAGAAAACATGTTTTATCCGTCAATGCTTCAAAAAAGTCTGAAAAGGAAGGAGAAATTCCGTTCATTCCTAGCATGCATGCTCTCTATTAATACTAAAATCCGAATTTATTTAACCCTTAAATGCGCGGTTTTTTATTTTGTTTCGAAAAAAATATATATGATTCTCTGAAAGGTTTATTACACAGGAAAAATAATGAAAAAAATCCGAGATACATTTTTTTATATAATACGTCAATCTTTTCTTTTGTTGTACGTCTGCAATACAAGTAAAAACTGCTGCCGTGTGGCTGTTTTACGCTAAAATAATGCAAATTAGTAACTACTTTAATAAGTATGTCTCCAAATACCTTATTTTATATAATTATTTATTTTATAAAACTTAACCTTTAACCCTTTAATGCCCAAAATAGAATTCGTTCTAGAAATTACGTAATTCAGAGAATCTGGCTTTACACCAGAAAGTTTAAATCTACTAAAAAACAACTTTTCAAAAGTAAAAAAAAAGCCAAGCAAAAAAAAAAAAAAGAAAAGAAAAAAGGGGAAAGTTGTGGCTAAAAAATAGTGTGATATCAAATTTCCAAGCTAATATTATGGTACTTATTTAACATTTTTTATTAAAAATTTACCATATGTAAGTCGAGTACCTAAGTATGCGTTGATAGAAAGCCTTTTCTCCTTTACTAAATACATCATAACGTGTTTCTGAAAATTAATTTTTTTTAATTATGCATGATGGGCTTGGCGGCCATCTTTCCATATTTTACACAATTTTTTAAGCACACAAGTACATTGTTAAGATCGGAAATTCGAAATTGTTGCTAAAGCAAACATTTTATGCTTTTAATTTATGGAAATGAGTGCCTAGAAATTTGTGTCTTAAAATAAAGTTGAAGTAACTTCAGGTTTCATCTTATGATTCTCTTTTTTCGGAGGGGGTTAATTAATTAGTTAAAGCAGTAAAAATCAATTTTTTTTTCTTCAAAATAAAAGACTTTCTTAATTTATCTGTCTGTAGCCAAAACTAGAAGTTCAAAATTCTTAATAATGCAAACATATTACGAGCTTGTCTGCTTAGAAATTTGTGTAAAATATGGAAAGATGGCCGCCAAGCCCATCATGCATAATTAAAAAAAATTAATTTTCAGAAACACGTTATGATGTATTTAGTAAAGGAGAAAAGGCTTTCTATCAACGCATACTTAGGTACTCGACTTACATATGGTAAATTTTTAATAAAAAATGTTAAATAAGTACCATAATATTAGCTTGGAAATTTGATATCACACTATTTTTTAGCCACAACTTTCCCCTTTTTTCTTTTCTTTTTTTTTTTTTTTGCTTGGCTTTTTTTTTACTTTTGAAAAGTTGTTTTTTAGTAGATATCAGTTCTTTTTTTTAAACAGATTATATATAATTGAAATAATTTTACTCGCTAAAATTAGTCCTTGTATAGCCTTTATAAGCAGGGAACAAACACAATAGTATACACTTTGTTTACCTATCATTCATTTTTTAGAGTAATTAATAATTTAAAAGTAACGAAAGTCAATTTCTTCTTTCAAAGTATCAGTCTTTCTCAATTTATATCGCCTTAAAATTTTCTATGAAGGATGAAAATTTAGTGAAAATCAAATAGAGTCAAAATAAAAAATATATTTACAGTTAGTCTGTCAGTTAATTGTTTGTTCTAACTTTTTTTTGCTGACGGTTTTGCTAAATAAATTTATCTTTACAAATACCTACGGAAAATCCGAGAATGACCAGGCAACTAAAGAATCGAAGATCTGTCTAAAGAAGTAAATCTAGCAATTCTAGACATGATGATGAAACATTTTTGACAAAAAAAATCTAAAAATTTAAAGATATAAACTGTACATATAACTTCATCTTCATTTAGATCGTGTTATAGAGAAGAAAGGATAAATATGTAATTTTACTCAAGTCTGTTTATCCATACCTATTTGCATAAATGTGAGAATATAATTTCGTATAAAAATTCCCGTAAATTGATTATATTTAATAGTCTATTATTAAAGCCGCATAAACATTAGAATACAATTTTTCTGCAGTTAAAACTTGCCTGAAATCTATAGTCTTATCGTTCGTCAAATTTGCTATACGTTTTTTTTTAATACCCAGACACCTTTTCTAAACTCTGACTAAAGATCACAGAAATACTGAAATTACCAAATACTTATACCTTTCTATCGTATTTCTTTTTTTGAGTGGGGGGAGGGGTGAGGAAGGGCGCTTAAGAACTTCGTTTTGTTCTTAGAATTCTGAATTAATCATTGAAAAGATCTACCTACATAAGTCTTGTTGCAGAATTTTCATTAGGTAAGAGTTGCATCAACTTATACCTCATGTGAATATATTAAATTACTTTTGTAAAATACTAGATGGGAGCCATTGATATTTTCAGAGCATTTGCCTACATTTTAAACTTAAATCATTTACAACTATTCACTAATTTAATTTTCTATACGAATTAAAGAAGTCGTTGTTTCCATGGCAACTGTACCTTTCACTATTGCTTGTTTGTTTGTTTGTTTTATTGAACACATATATATCAGATCACGTGGGGATCACGGCGGGATTCGAACCCGCCCCCACCTACGTTCTCAAGCGATTAGCGGCGTGGTGTCTTATCCACTCAGCCACGGTGGGCCACTATTGCTTTATCTAATACCCAGATACTCAAATTTAACCAGCTGCGCTTAGAATCATGCTCATAACAGAGTACATTTATATGTAAGAGTGGTGACACATATGCACAAGTCGTGTACTCATATTAAAGTTTTTGTCCAAAGTACAGTAACTCAGTTTTCATTAATGGACGTGGAAGATTTCGATTAAACTAACCAAAAAAGTTTAAAAACATTGGCTTTCTGATTTGATTTTATTCAAAATCGTCTTAACCAACTAAAGTTAATGTCCGGGATCCAGAGTGTTTACTCAAACATAAAAAAGTTTTCAAAAATGCAGGCTTCTGATTGATCAATCTCATAGCGCTAATAGCGTAAAATCTATCTTGATCCCGGCCTATTCAACGTCCTTTAAACATTCGAGAAAGCCTTGACAAGTCAGGAAAATATCACACAAAGCAGGCAAAACAAAGAAGAAAAATCATTCATTGGCTCGTTCATATCCACGAGCCAATGAATAATTTTGTTCCTTTGCTTTGCCTGCTTTGTGTGATGTTTTTGTGACGCGTGTCAAGACTTTCTCAAATATTTAGGGGGCGTTTGTTTATTTCACCACCATGGAGCTATGAAAGGAGAGGAGCAGACATGTCAATCTTCCCGCGTGAAAAACTACATAAAAAACGAGTTCTTTCCCCCTCTTCTGCCCTTTTCTCTCTTGATTTTGAGCGATAGCAGCCCATTTAGCAGTCTCCAGTGCAAGATGCAGCTATATATGGCGGACGCAAGGGGGAGGGTGTTAGCGTGATCAATTGCATAATAGGCCAGTTCATGACATTTAAAAGTCACACGGAGTTGGATCATCTTTACACGATGATTAGTACAAAGCGGTGTGCCGATTTTTTTGTGTCCATTGCCGTGTACAGATAATCAACTCCGTGTGACGTGATGAGCTGGCCACACTTAGGAACAGCTTCAAATGACGTCATCTACTTCGAGGCAAACGAAAAAGGACAGGACAGGCTACCGCGGCGCTACAGCGTCTAGAATATATAGTGTGGAAATCCAATCAGTCGATCACAGCGATATCTGCAGGATATTTCCCAAAACTCCAAGACAATTTGGTCTAGACGCTGTAACATTTTTTTTAACGTTTTATTAACTTACATTTGACCTGTGTGCTTGGCGTCAAACCCGCTGTAATAATACGATGTTTACTTTGAAATTTGAAAATATATAGCAGATGTCGCTGCGATAATCTCCCTGGATTTCAGCGTCAGTGCACATTTAAGGGATACACTTTTTAGCGGTTCTTGGATAGCAAATTTCCACATTATGTATTCTAGACGCTGTAGCGGTGCATTACACATGTCTCTTTCTTCTTTAAAAAATATCCTGCAGATGTCGATGCAAATGACTGTTTGGAATTCGACATCGTTGTACATTTAAGGGATTCAATACTTCCGCGCTTTTTTAAGTATTGCTGGTATTGTCGATTTCTACAACATATAATCTAGACCCTATAACGGAGCTATAGTTTCTAGAAGATATAGTTTAAAAATCGGCTTATTAAAAAAGTGCTAAAATTGTATCCCATGAATGTTGAACGAGGCTGAACGACGAATGTCGATTACAGCGACATATGGTAATTCCAACATAACTATTTCAAAAGAAAACGTTTCGCTCAGAGAAGATCTAGAAAATGTTGCTCCTATCGACATTTGTCATTCAATATTTTTCAATATTTATGGGATTCAATTTTTAGCACTTTTTAAAGAATTACTGGAATAGCCGGTTTCCACACTATGACCGTGATCTAAGCAGATTTTTCTGTGTTATCGTAACGAGATTGACCAATCAGAAGCCACAATTTTTGCTAACTTTTCACTGTTTGCAAAATTGTACCTGGATCCCGACCTATATTTCTAGACGCTATAACTGAGCTCAGGAATAGTACAGAAAGCAAACTCCATATTTTGATACATTAAGGCCGGGATCTAATTAGGAACAAGTGTGTCTCTATAACGAAGTAGCGACATACGGCCAATAAATGTTTATTGGTAAAAGTGATAAAAACAAATCGTTAAAGTTCTTTGCTAGCATGCCATTATCGTCAGGTTAATGCATGCTGAATTATTTCCCTAGCCTAATAAAGATCGTCCATGCGCGTATCTTCTAATGGAGGATATTCCAAATATGGGTTCGAGGCTGAAAAAGTCACGTGGTACCGGTAACTTACCCAAAGAATTTCTAACTGATAAGAAGGGAAACAGGAAATACACTGTTAAAAATATCGTGAAAAAATACCTCGGTTCTTACAGGTTCTCTATTTTCTGACCAATGAGAACGCTACATAAACGCCTATGAAGCGTTCTCATTGGTCAGAATACAGATAGCCTTTAAAAACAGAGGTAATTTTTCACGATGTTTTTAACAGTGTACTACTGCTTTCTCCCATGAACTGTTTCATTGGCTAGCGGGGTTTAAATTACGTAGACGGAGCCTTCCCTTCTCTACGCTAGACGTTCTTGCCTTGACCATGTGATCATAACGTAGATGGAATATCCTGTATTCAAGAAAGCGGATTGCCGTACTTTCGACAAAAGCTTGAAATGAGCATGCCTCATGTGCATATATCACCACTCGTATGTATAAAGGCTCTCTGTTATGGTGTTGTTTCTGATACAGCGCCTTGAATACCTAGTGTGGAAATATGCTATCCAAACAGTTCTAAAAATTTGTATCCCTTAAATGTGAGACGATACTGCTAAAATTTCAAGTGTCGATCGCAGCGACATCTGTGGGATTTTCGTATTACTATTATTACATTGTATAGACTAGCAATTTCTTGCAGTTGTAGAAAATATCCTGCAGATGTCGCTGCGATCTGCATATTACAGCAGTATCATTGCACATTTAAGGGATACAATATTTTAGCGCTTTTTTAAGTATTACAGGGTTAGCCGATTTCAGCACTATATATTCTAGGCGCTATAGTTTCTGAGCGCTGTTGGTTAAATTTCGATATTCGTGCTTTAGAGTGAGCAATAGAGAAAAGTACTAAAACTATTGAAACAACAACTTTTTTAATATTGAAATGTATAGCAAAGGATTTCAGAATCAATGCCTTAAATAGTTTCGAATACGCACTGTTGTTATGACATCAATACCCTTCCTGGATGTGGAAATGCAAAATTGTGTTCAACATAATTGGCCGGAATCTAGATAGATTTTTCGCTGTTAGCGAAACGAGATTCATTAATCAGAAGCTTGCATTTTTGCGAACTTTTCGCTGTTTGCAGCAATGCAGGCTATTGATTGGTGAATCTCGTTTCGCTAACAGCGAATAATCCATCTGGATCCCAGCCTAAATTTCTGTAAACATTGCACTTCATCCATGGCACGAAGAAAATGACTCAAAACTTTTATGACATAGGCCGGGATCCAGAAGCAGCAAAAATTCTCAAATATTCTGGTTTCTGATTGGTCAAACTCATTTCGCTAACAGCGAAAAATCTATCTGGATCTCGGCCATAGTTTTCTTCGATGAAATCAATGCAAAAGGATAATATAAAAAATTTTAAAAGACTTCTAAAATGATTTGGCGGGTTTATCGCTGTTTGGCCTAATTTATAAACTTTAGAATTAATTAAGAGTTTTTCGCTAATTAAGAATAGAAAATTTGTGTTTTTAAAGCTAAATTTTACAAAAGCACGTAGATTGAGTAAATATCTGTCCAAAAATGCAATCCTTACTTTTTTATGTCCATTATTTAAGTCTCTACCTTGATTGAACCATAAATTGTGACGAAGAAAATAAATCGTTCATTTTCAGTATCTCGACGTTATTTTAAAAAATCTATATCTCTGTTTATAATTAATTTATGAGGATGCATTTGGTCTCAAATTGAAGATCTTTTCCATTAGATCCTTCTGGTTTTGGTTTTATTTTTCTGCGATGATTGGTTCTTTTGATATGGGAAATTTTACACTGGCATGTTTGGTTGATTTAACGTGGAGAAGTTGTCATCAGTATAATAAGCAGTTACGGTGTCTTGCGTTTTATTCTTGGCGTTTGTTTGTTTGGCGAGGTTAGCATTTTTTTTTCAGCTTGGCTTGGCAGAACGACCGTCCTGCTTGATGGTTAATTTCGCTTTATTTAAATACGGAATGTCTTTTTTTACTGGTGCGAATTAGGTATATGCGAATAAAACAAATCTATTAAATTCAAAACAGAGTTGTTTGCATATATGCAAAGCTGCGCACTAAAGGGTTAAAAAAGAAAAACCAAAAATTATATAAATTAAGATTTATAATTTAATTTAAAAACAGAAAAGGTTTTCGAATTTCAAAATAAATAACAATTACTTTTCTCATTCATTTAAAAGTACTCACAATTTATTTATTTAAAGTCGAATAAGGTGAAAAAAGCAAAAAAAAAAAATTATAAAGTTGCTTATAAAAAAATATTCGCATTTAAAATATATTTTAAATGAACACATTTAATGTAAATATTAAATGGGTAAAAAATCGATTTTACTCACAAAAAAAAAATAACGAATAAAAATATAATATTCATATTTTACATTTAGCAATCTACTTTTAAAAAAAATTTATAATTCATATTTTTATCCCATTTTAGTACTAAAGTATTAAAACCCCAGCCACAAACTCATTAAATACGAAATCCTCCCGAAGTTAACTTCAAAATTCAAAGCTTTTTAACCCCTTATTTCTCGCTCCCTTGATATTCACGGGCTGTGTCTTTTATTCAGATTGTTTGATTCCCACCAGTTTTATAAAATAGTGTAATTGGCTTTATCATAGTATCATTTTACCTGTCATTAAATAAGATGAATATTTCTGTTTAAAAAAAGTGGTGCCAATAAGCAATTTCAACTTTGAAACCGTAATTTAATGCGACCATTTGGAAAAACCATCAAAAAAGTACCTATTTTTTATTACAGAAATTGAATAATTATAAGATTTCTATATAAAATATGCAATTAGTTTTTTTTTAAGGCGAAAAAAAAGATGTTATAGAACAAATTCCCATTTGTGGAAAAGCCATCATGCGAGAATTCTGTGTTTTAATGTTTGTTTTACACCATACAAATTATTGCGAATAAGACCTTTAGTTTTCACATCTTAGACCTTTATTTATCATCATCAAACAAATTTTTACAAATAATATTTGAAATAATATAATATACATTAAATTTTGATTATTAATAATTTTTTTGAGTGTGATATATTTCGAAACATGCAATGTAAAGTCCAACATCACAATCAGCACCAAAAACCAAACCTAAGCGATAATATTCAAAGGCTTCACACGGATATGCCAGTATATTTTTTTCTGGTTTCAGAAATTTTTTCCAGCAATAAATCTCCAGCCCGGAAATATGACGGGCACGAGAAATAACGAACGACACCTCAGCCCGTGATATTGACGGGTACGATAATTATGGGATTAAAGAAATTAATCAAATCACGCCCATTTGAAGCAAGCATATTTACTTCAGAGCGTTTCGCTTCTGTCAAACAATGGCGCGGTCGTTAGAGTACACGTCTCATAACGTCGGGATGGCTGGTTCGATTCCAACGTCGGCAAATTTACTTTTTCCAGACTTTCTTCAATTGGCGGATATTTTACCTCCTGTAACGGAGAAAAATGTAACGGATATTCGTCAATTAACGGGAAAATCCTGGCAGTAGTGCTACCAGTATAATTTCCGTGAATTGAAGAAAATATTTCTGAGAGTGATAGAACCTTCGCTGTAAGTAGAGGTGGAAAGAACTGGCTTAATAAACCGGGTTTTTTTGGAGAGAAATAAAAAAAAAATCCCGGGAGTTTTCGAAAAGTTTTAGGCATGAAAATTTGTAATTTATTATTTTTAATGATTTAATTTTTCTTTTTCTTTTTTTTTTTTTTTTTTTTGAGTGTAAGCAGAATGTTTTTTGCAAATTTAAACAACACACAAATATAAAAAAATAGCATCAGTTAAAAAGAAAACTAATGAAATATACGTGCTTAAGTTGAAAAAATGTTAAGTAAGATAAATTAAAATATCCTAATTAATTTGATATTTTAATTGTCGATAAGTAAAAAGGGACATATCCAGCTGACAGATTCATCTTCCCTACATTAATGTAAATATCAACCCTGTTTTACGAATCAGCCAATGTAAACAAAAAGAAAATGAACAAAAGTAAAAGAAATCGATGGAAAAATACAATGTAACTCGCTAGAAAATTAATATAGAATATGCCTGAATAGCAGACATACCAGATGATAAACTTTAAATGAAAAATCACAAGTTTTGTGAATTCGAAACTAAAAGCTGTAAAACTTTTCAGAACAGTACCGGAAATTCTGAAAAATATAATTTTTTAATTGAAAAATGACTGCTTCTGTTTACCTTCTAAACTCCTGCAAAATTTCCAATATTCCTCAAAAATTCGGGTTTATTCCCCAAAATTCCCTGCTTTATTCTCGTCTCTCAAAATCTTCGGGTTTTTTGCAACTCTAGCTGTAATTTCTCGCCAGTTTAGTAAGAAGGTAAGCTTTCTACTACGAATAAAGTGTCATTGGGATCCACGGGATCCCATTTCATAGTGTTATTTACCTGTTAAAATGACATTTTTAGGTTCATGCAGAACAAACAGTGGGTTTATATAGAGCCTAATTAAGTGATTTAAATTTAATAGTTTTGGTGAAAGATTTTATTTACATCATTACATTATTGATGCCATTATATTACATTTTATTTATATCGTTATGTTCTAATATTATGTCCTAATATTATTTCAACTGCAACTAGGATTGGAAATAATTTAAAGAGAAGATTTGTTAATTTTGAATGAAATTCTGTAATTAAAATCAAATTTTAATTACTGATTTATGCACATTGAAAATACAGAAATAATTAACGATATTGAATCACACAAACTATATTCAAATCAGAACTGGAACAAATATAATAGTTTAGCAATATAGACAGCGATTTGGAAGTTTTTTCGGGTTCCGTACTTTTAATAATTTGAAGTTTTTAAAGTGCGAACCTCTTAAAGCAGCCACCTCTCAGGTACGGTCTCTTTTTCACTGCCCAATATAATTAAAGTAGATACATGATGTAAATACCTTTTACCTAAATAACATCGGTCGAATACTCTTAAAAGCTGACAGAAGTCCAGTAGTTTATATTAATCCTATCAACTATTGATGATTTTTAAAAGATTTCTATCATATATTATTTAGATGAAATGTACGTTGTTCACATTGTCAGAAACTCAACTTAAAAAATGACATAGAAATGTGCCGCTAAACTGCGATGACACGCCCGCAGGGCGGCTATACTTACTCAAAAAAAAATACACATTAAACTTCAAATTTAAACCAAAACAAATTAATGAATCACAACTTTAATGAAACATTTATATATACAATTCTTAAACATAAAATCATAGCACACTGCTTAACATTTTGACTATGCGCAATGCGCTTAAATTTAGAATATAGAATATTTACACAAATTTAGAACAAACACATAATTATCATACACTATTTACATAGAAATAACATTTTCAGAAATAATCATACTATAAAATCGCAAAGAACTCAATCTACTATAAAACGCAAAAGAGGACTCACTTTCAAAAGGGTGGCGCAGTTTAATTGCTTCGATTTTAATTTAGGTTTTATCCTGTGGGCAGACGGTATCTCACCTACTGAATAACTCAATTTTTCGCAGTTAATTTTTATACATCTTATTCGCAGCGAATATCTCAAGGGTGATTAACGCAACAATTTTAAGGGTTATCGGTCAAAACCATCAATATCCGAACCGAACCCTTTTTTCTTTCTTAACTCCGCATTTTCGCAGCAAAAATCCTAGTATCACTCTTCACTAGCTCAGAAACTGCATGTCTGTCCGAATAATAAAATACCTCTACCCTCTTACGTCATATTATTACATTAACCCTAAAAGCGCGCGAAGAGAAAAATGTTATCGTTAGCAAAATAACGGGCGGGAGGAAAAAATTACTTTCGTTAAATGTGAGATTTAAAAACACATGGCCTTTGCTAACATCCTCCCACCTTGATTTTCTTAAAATCAACTATTTTATAATTCACAAAAAATTCTTAATATTAGAAATTAAAGTTAAACTGAGCATTACTAAATTAAATAAAATGACATAAAAAACAAAATAATAACTAATTAAACACAATACAATATAAAAATGACATGACATGATAAATTACAGTTCTCAATAACTAAATTAATGAAATAAAAAGTCATTATTTACAGTCTTAGATATTATTTCTTACGTGGTTTGAGCAACCTTCCATACCTGGATCTATTTTCCGCTCCAAGGGTGAGCACAGGATCTCCAGCAGTTGAAACTTCTAATGGATAAAGTTTCTGAATTGGTCGTGTCAAACAACCGTTGTTAGTTTTCACCTGTACTACCCTGGAAGCACCATCTCTACTATGGTAGATTTTCACAATTTTGCCCATGGGCCACAACACACGTTTTTTATTCTCAAGTTCGATGAGGACAACGTCCCCCACTTTAAGTTCTTGGCATTTATCACTAGCCTTCTGAACAAGTTGACCCAAATATTCTCTGCGGAAACGATTTCTCAGTTCTTGCCGCAAAGTGTTGCAATAGCTCACACGCACATTCAGTTTGTTGGAATCGATGGAATCTAGATCAGGCACTCCTATTTGTTTTATGTCTTGCAGAAACATGGAGGGTGTCAAAGGTATGAGCTCATCAGAATCATCGGAAATGTAAGTCAATGGACGGCTGTTTATTGTGGCTTCCACATCACAAACGATCGTTAAAAGCTCTTCAAAATTCACAGAGGATCTTCCTAAAATTCGCACGAGTAAAGTCTTAATTGAACGAATAAGACGCTACCACCATCCCCCCCACCAGGCTGCAGTAGGGGGATTGAACTTCCACTTGATTGGATAACACTCATGTTCAGAGATTTTCTGCCAATCAAGCCTCTTCAATGCATTGTCCGTTCCTCTGAAGTTGGTTCCGTTATCGGAATACACAGTTGACGGACGTCCTCTCCTGGCGATGAATCTTCGGAAAGCTTGCAGGAAGGATTCCGTGCTGAGTGCCGTGAGGGGCTCAAGGTGAATTGCCCTATACACTGCACAAGTGTATAATACGATCCAGGCTTTTCCTTTTGGCTTTAAAAGTAGAGGCCCACACAGATCAACTCCTGTTGTTTCAAAGACCGCAGAATCCCTTACTCTGTCAAGGGGTAACTGTATTGGAGGCGCAGTTAAAGCTTTAGCCGTGAATCTTTTGCATACGACACAACGGTTGATGCAAGATCTTATATTTCTTTTTGAAGAAATGATCCAGTACTGCTGCCTTAATTTGGCAGCCAATATCTGCACACCCGCATGACAATACTGTATATGATATTGCCATATCAAGCAATCAGTTAGGTAATGTTTGGACGGAAGAAGAACTGGATATAAAAAGGACAGTTCATCATCTCGTTCGATGATTTTAGTCTTCACTCGAAGAACATCGTCATCACCTCGCACCACCAGCAGACCATGGACGGAATTTTCTTTCTCGTGAAAATACTTTTTCTGCTCTATACCCCACAGAATCATCTCAGCTTTAGCTTTTTCTTCCACTGTTAGGGTATCAGTATTATCAGAAGGCTTCTTTCTCAGTTTATTCACAAATCGTAACATCCAGCAGAAAACTCTCACTATTTTAGAAAAATTAGAAAAACGTTCGTACCACTCAGGCCTCTCTATTTTCACGTTTAAGGCAATAATTTTTGTTCTTCTTAACTCTGATGCGATTAATTCTTCATCTGGAGAAAATTTAAATTCAGGCCATTTCTTGGGAGTTGCTTTCAGAAATTCAGGCCCCTCCCACCAACCGCATCGCAGCAGATGCTGAGACGTGCAGCAACGAGAGGCTATATCAGCAGGATTCAATTTTCCTGGGATGTGTCTCCAGCATTCTTTCTTCGACAGATTTCGAATCTCCTTGACTCTATTATTTACGAATACACCCCAGTTTTCTTCTCGCTGTATCCAGCAAAGAGCTACAGTCGCATCCGTCCAGTAGTAGATTGGAACTTCTTCCAAGAACACAGCGTCAGAGATGTATTTGGCTAGACGTGCGCCTAAAACACACGCAAGTAACTCGAGGCGCGGAATTGTCACCTTCTTCAATGGAGATACACGAGATTTTGCTGCCACGAACCTCACATGAACCTTTCCGTCGTCTTCACTTCTTAAAAATATAACCGTGGCATAAGCGCTTCTACTGGCGTCACAAAAGACATGTAATGACCAAGTATCTGTTTTTCCATAACCTATGCGACGAGGAAACCTAAGCTGGGAAATACTAGACAATCCTTGGTACCACGTTAAGAACCGAGTTTTTAATTCATCTGGCAAAGGTAAGTCCCAATTTGCCTTAGTTGCCCATACTTCTTGAAGTATTAATTTTGCAGGTACCATTATCGGCACAATGAAGCCTAGTGGATCAAATATCGCATGAATTATAGATAAAAGTTTTCTTTTTGATAAGTCTGATGAGATTTGCTCAGGTTTAAAGGGAATTATAAACTCATCATTTATACGGTCCCACTGAAGACCTAAAACGGGAGAGACAGTATCAGTGTTCTGTGAAGGTAACGTTTCATTTTCGGGACCAAAGGTCCACATACGTAATTCCATTTTGGCTTCTGCCATAATGTCAGTTGCTTGGTTCTTAAATTCTTCAAGCTCTATTCTCGTATCCACTGAGGTTACGCAGTTATCAACATAATAGGAACTTGAAAGTTTTTGGGCAACAACTTCGAATTCTTTAGGAATATTTTTAAGATGGAATGAGATTACCGCTGCCAACAGGTATGGGCTACTGGTAACCCCAAAAACAACCCTTTTATGACGGAATTCACAAATTTTGTTATTTTTCCACCAAAGAAATTTCAGATAATTTTGGTCTTCCCGCTTTATGCCAATCTGTAAAAACGCTCGTCTAATATCAGAAGTTACGCCAATCGCCTTTTCTCTAAACCTCATTAAAATCGCTGGGATTTCTTCTACGAGATTCGGACCTTTTATCAAACAATCATTTAGCGACAACGAATTATCTGATTTGCACGAGGCATCGAAAACGGGCCTAATTTTGCTAGTTAAACTATCTAATTTTATAACTGGATGATGTGGCAAGTAATGTCCCTTTTCATTCTTTTCAGATTCCGGGATTTTTTCTATTACGTCTTCCGACAGCCATTCTTTAAATATCTTATCGTATTCTTCAAAGTTATTTAATTTCTTCAATTTACGAGTAGTGGCAAAAAGCCTTTTTTCTGCAATATGCCGATTAGATGAAATGTTAGGGGGAAATTTTTGAACCCAGGGCAAGCTTACGCAATATCTCCCATCTTCGTTTCTATGAAGCCCCTTCAAAAATTGTTCCTGAGCTAATTGATCCTCAACCACTTTGGAAAACGTTTGCGCTTCATCGGCAATTCCAATTGTTTCCAAACTCCACATATCAGAAACTTTCATGTTTTGAACATGAAGATTGGTTACTAACATGGATTGGGCACCCTCAAAACTCTGAACATTTAATCCTATTGGTTCTCCGCACAAAGTCCAACCCAATTTAGTATTAATGGCTGTCAAACCCTCATTAAGTTGAATTACATCACCCGTAAGAATTTGTCCATAAATATCACTACCTATCAAAATTTCTATTTCAGGGTAACCGTCACCCACATCTGAAATCCAAATTCTATGCTTTTTTAATTCCCTCAATAATGGACCTTTAGAGACGCGTGGTATCCCTACACAAATTTTTTCCTGATCTAGAAAGGAGAATTGATATTCAGTACGTCTCCCTGCAGGACTTAATCTCATAGAATATCGTTTATGATTTTTAGACTCAGTTCTTGTTCCCCCAAACAGAGTATGCGCTAAATTCTCAGATGAAAGGCTTTCTAAGTTTAAAGCTTCGGCTGTAGATTTCAGCACATACGACCTTTGAGATCTGCAATCTAAAAGACATCTGACTTTTTTCCTCATGCCCCCTGACACTACTTCAACTATTAATGTCATAAGGAGGACTTCTTTCATACACGAAGGTGTAGACATAGTAGCTTGTACCGTAGTCGACCCCTTTGCACTCCCTACAGTCTCACTCTTTTTTTCCTGAATCTCGGGACATAAAATAATGGGATGAGATCGCTTGCATACATGACATTGTATAAATAATTTACAATCTCTAGCAAAATGTCCAGGCTTAAGGCAGCGTAGGCAGCACTTTAACTCTCTTAATTTATCTAACTTTTCTTTTAGGGACAAAGACCGAGCCATAAAACACTCTTTGCTCTCATGATTTTTTCCGCAAAATACGCACTTTTGCTCCTTGGTTGCTACCAAACTTGCAGCACTCATGGGAGGTTTTTTATTTTTTAATTTGACTTCTCTAGGGCGTTCTTCACGTGAGGGAGGAGAAATTTCAAACCCCGACCGTGCAAGTTTGACCCTCTGTTCCCCTTCAACTTCTTTTCGCAAAAATTCTAAAAGATTTGAGAGACGTGGTCCCTTGTTATTAAATAGAACGCTTCTCTGCCACACCCTAATCATTTCAGCCGATAAACACGATTCAACCATAGGATATAGCCACGCAGTATTGGAGTCTTGGTGTACACCTAAAGACTCAAGTGCTCTGAGATAGGACTCAATTTTGTCAAACAATGACACCAGGGGTAACTTATCTTTACCTTGTGAACGTACGTTTTGGATAATTAATTTTAATAATTCCCTCACATATATCTCAGTTAAAATTTCTTTATTACCAAAACGCTCCTCAAACGCAGAAATGACTTTCGGATAATTGTCCGAAGTCAAGGGATAACTCTCAATTAACTCATAAGCTCGAGTCCCCGGTAGTATTGATTGAGCTAAATAATGAAATTTGTCAACATCATCCAGACTCTTATCCTCGTGGATTTTTTTAAATTGGCCCCAGAACGAAAGATAACTTAACAGCTGACCATCAAATTTTTTAATTTGAATTTTCGGCAATTTGTACCGTTTTTCATTACATGTATTTACACTACTATCAATATTAGAGCTCATATTAATTTTAAAGTCTGAATTATCCGTTTTTTCTTTTATTCGGCGGCTGAGCGTTATAAATTCATCGGAATATTCCTCGCAACTTATAACTTCCGTTTCTAAATTATCATCAGTAGCCTTAGCTGCTATCATTAAATCTAACATTTCTGAGTCATAAGATTTTAATTCACTAATTATTGTTTGTAATTTAACAAATTTATCCTCTAAAATGGATTTATCCGGTTGCTCTTTTTCTAGTTCGTCCTTTAGAACCTTAGCTGTTCTAGTATAAGAGCTACGTGCCGTTGCACGTTTTTTCTTTAACGTATCAACATTCATTTTTTATATAAATGAAAATATACTCAAAATCTCAAATACAAATCTTATCTATAATTCTAACAATAACTCATAAATTCTCATAAATTCTAAACTCGACAATCACAACATTATAATTATAATTTAACATAATAAATAAAAATTCACCGCATGATGAGTATGAAAACGAAAATATATTATAAATACTAAATATGCGGCATCAGTTATTGTTATTCCTAACCTAGATGGAACTAACCAATAGTATGATTATTTCTCATATTCAATATCAAAAATTATAATCAAACTCGCAATCCTGGCTGGCTCGCCACTTTCTATGTCAGAAACTCAACTTAAAAAATGACATAGAAATGTACCGCTAAACTGCGATGACACGCCCGCAGGGCGGCTATACTTACTCAAAAAAAAATACACATTAAACTTCAAATTTAAACCAAAACAAATTAATGAATCACAACTTTAATGAAACATTTATATATACAATTCTTAAACATAAAATCATAGCACACTGCTTAACATTTTGACTATGCGCAATGCGCTTAAATTTAGAATATAGAATATTTACACAAATTTAGAACAAACACATAATTATCATACACTATTTACATAGAAATAACATTTTCAGAAATAATCATACTATAAAATCGCAAAGAACTCAATCTACTATAAAACGCAAAAGAGGACTCACTTTCAAAAGGGTGGCGCAGTTTAATTGCTTCGATTTTAATTTAGGTTTTATCCTGTGGGCAGACGGTATCTCACCTACTGAATAACTCAATTTTTCGCAGTTAATTTTTATACATCTTATTCGCAGCGAATATCTCAAGGGTGATTAACGCAACAATTTTAAGGGTTATCGGTCAAAACCATCAATATCCGAACCGAACCCTTTTTTCTTTCTTAACTCCGCATTTTCGCAGCAAAAATCCTAGTATCACTCTTCACTAGCTCAGAAACTGCATGTCTGTCCGAATAATAAAATACCTCTACCCTCTTACGTCATATTATTACATTAACCCTAAAAGCGCGCGAAGAGAAAAATGTTATCGTTAGCAAAATAACGGGCGGGAGGAAAAAATTACTTTCGTTAAATGTGAGATTTAAAAACACATGGCCTTTGCTAACACACATGTACAATTCCCTACACTCCCTCTCTATACGTTTATTTATTTAATATCTCACTATCATGTTGACAAAATCCGTATTTTTCTGTGCAGGGTCCCTTCGAATCAAAGTCATTCACTTCTTATAACCAAAAGAAATTTTGAAAAAATAATAATTGAATATAAATTCATGTTTACAGGACTTCAAAAGTCTTCGAAGCACCAAAATACATTAACCCTACAATGCATAGTGTGGCACACTTTATATTTCACGTTATATGTTGTTCAGATTATAAGGAAGTCACTTCACACATTTCTGTTTTCTGCTAAATTATGGGGGGGGGGGGGGGGGGATGACATGTCACTTTTTTTAATATTTTTCTTGTTCAATACACATCTAGTAAATATTTTTTGGCAGAGGATGAGAGGGGGGGGGGGGCGTTAATAAAAATCATGCATTGTAGAGTTAAGATGGCCTCGGTATTGCAAACACTGAAATTTAAGAGTGCTGGTAACTCAGCTTCAGAATAATCCTCCTTAATGTTAAGTCTAAGGACTTTTGATGCATTCGTATATTTAAAATATCTTCTCGGGAAATTCATATTTTTAACATCTTTTTTCTGTGTATTCTTCATTAAAGATGTCTCTTTTTTTTTTTTTTTTTTTTAGTTTTCAAAATATTTCTAAAATCTGTGCTGAATTTAATATTTATAGGCGAACTATGAGTAAAATTTTAACACTTCCTATAAAATTAAGTCTATACTTTAGAAATATTTTGAGAACTAAGAAAAAAAAGAGACATCTTTTAGGATGTGTATACAAAAAATAAAAGTTAAAAATATTAATTTCCCGAGGAAATATTTTAAATGTACGAATGTATCAAATTCCCATAGACTTTACTTTAGTGAGGGGAAATCGAAAGCCGAGTGATCAGCCCCCTTAAGACCAAATCCTCAGAATATTGCATCATATACGGTTTTATTCTAATACTAATTCTTTCTCATTTAACACAAAATAAAACAGAAAAAAAAATGAAAACAACATTCATGTTAACAAAAAATAATTAAAAGAAAGAATGGTGACTCGTCTTTGATTGCTCAGAAAGCTTGTCTAACACGTTGCAATATCCCAGCTTTAGATGAGTCTCTAGGTTAGCGGAGCGTGAAAATGGAAAAGAAAACAAGTGCAAATATGACTTTTGTGTCTTGTTTAACCTAGTCCTTTTGTTGCAGGAGATGGGTTAATACGCCAGGTTCGTGATCTACGCCCTTTTAAATGTCTTTCATAGTCACGTGACTTGTTGCCTAGGTCGGGTGGTTCTCCGGAATGAATTAAACAGCAAAACAGTAAACTTGGAAGTGTTTTTCTGAGGCTTAGTTCGTAACGCTATTGTGAGGTCAACGTAGATGGGGTTTTTTTCGTTCATCGTGAATTAATAGAGCTTTAGGAGAGAGGTCAGTTATTGTTTTTATTATTTTGAGAAAGTTATGCGTAGAAAACTTAATGAAATGACCGTAAAGATGGTACTGGATAGCGATATGTGCAGACAATAATAATGTAACATACGCTGAAATTAGATCATTTTAATTGGGGTGGGGAACTGCGGCATACATAAAGTTGCTTCAAATGTAATTCTTATAAGAGCTTTTGAATACGCACAATTTTTTATGCATAATTTAGAGATTATGAAAAAAAAGAAAATCTTTAGAAATATTTTAATTTTTACTTATATTGTAGGAAATACCGCAAAAGTTGCTAGACCTTAATATTTTTAACTCAGTCATAGTAATTAGTAAAGATATCATACGACTTGAAATTTTTGTAAGTGAGTCAAAGACTGATCGAGCTGGGAGTCGAACCCAAGATCTTTAGTTTAATCTGCCAGCGCTTTTCCTATTAAGCGACCTGGACCGACAACCGAGCGACACATTTCACTCAGATAACCTTATTTGTAGTAGCATCTGGTCTGTCATGCATACAATTCAACAGAATATTTCGCAGGTAATAGAACTCCAAAAAATGATGAAAAAGTAGATACACTTTATTAAAAATATGAGATATTAAAATTCTGATATAATTTACTTAAAAGGTGCTAAAATATACATTGAAAAGGTCTTTGCCACATAAAAACCCGTCAAAAGATGTTAAAAAATCCAAGCGCTTTCAATTGCACTATAGCAGCCGTCATCAGGGAGAAAGATCAGAGGAGTGAAAGTTCTTTGCTTAAGTAGCTGTAGATGAGTCTATTTCAGTTTTAATATCTCATATTTTTATTTGGTAATTAAGGTGAACATGACGTTCAATAATTATAATTTAAGCTATATTTTATGATACACTTTATTATTTTTAACCGAATCATATTGATTGGTAAAAATTTCATACGACATGAAAATTTCTCTACTGAGTGTAAGTGTGTCCAGGCTAAGAGTCGAACCCAAGACCTTTGGCTAAATAACCAACACTATGCCTATTGAGCTACCCGGACAGACAACCGGCAGTCACATTTCACTCAGATAACATTATTGGCAATATGCGGTCTGATATACAGTCAATTCAACAGAATAGATAACAGATAATCGAACTCCATTAACCCTTAAATCCCGGGTGTTGCTTTTCGGCAACATACCCAATTTAGGCTTCAAAATACTATTAGACTATTAGAATAATATTGAAGCTATAATGCCTAATGTTGCCAATAAAATGCATTCTGAAAATATTATTAATTCGATTTTCAACATGTAGATGTCAACACTTGTGCTGTTTAACAATAAAGATAGATTTATTTTTTCAATTGTTGCTACTTGTTCTTTTTGTTTTGCTTGGAAGCCTGCGAAATACCCTATTTTGTTCAGCTGTGAGCAAGTAAAAATTATTTCTTATTCTAGTTCCTAAAATTCTTGTGTGTTTAATATTATAGAATTTTATCAAGGAAAATTATTTTTTCAATTAAAGACCAGTATTGTTGATTAGTAACAAACTGTTTTTTAGCCGTAAACCATTCTTAAAACAAAATAGGATTTTTTAAAGTACTTTTCCCATAATTTATTTAAAAAATGAAAGCCGAAAAACATCATTACAATGATTTTTGAAAAATCAGGCATTTAAGGGTTAAACAATGGATAAGTACATGTACTTTATTATTTTTAATCCAATCAAACTGATTGGCAAAAATATCATGCGACTTCTAGTTTTTCTAATTGGATGAAATAGTGGTTAGGCTGAAAGTCGAACCCATGACTTTAGGCTTAAATTGCAACACTATTCCTATTCAGCTACCTGGGCCGACAACTGGCCGACACATTTCACTCACTCAGATAACCTTATTGGTAATATGGCGTCTGATATGTGGGCAATTCAGCAGGAAAGACAATTAGATATTCGAACTCCAGTAAACAATGGATATATAGGTAAACTTTATTATTTTTAATCCAATCATATTGATTGGTAAGGATATCAGATGACTTGAATTTTGTCCAACTGAGTGAAAGTGTGTCCAGTCCAGGCTGGGAATCGAACCCAAGACCTTTGACTTAATTGTCAAAGTTCTGTCTATTGAACTACATGACACGACAACCAGCTGACACATTTCACTCCGACAACCTTATTGGTAATATGCAGATTGATGTGTAGTCAATTCAACAGAATATGCCACGTGTAATCGAACTCGATTAAACGATGGATATGTAGACACACGTTATTATTTTTATCCCAAGCATTTTTTATGAGTTTAATTTAATCTAATTTTTTATTTTAAGATCAACATATTTTCCCCCTATAAATAGAAAATATATTTTATTTTTAATAATTAACATACTGATTTTTGATACTTTTAGTTTGATTTAATTTTTTTATTTTAAGATCAATATCTTTTTTCCTTTTTTTATTTTTATTTATTTATTTATTTATTTATTTATTTATTTATTTTTGCAAATAGAGATTGTATTTTATTTTTAAATTAATGTTTAAGGGGTCTCAGGACTCTTAAAGCTTTAAAATTTTCGAAATTTTAATTTTTTGAGATGTTAAACTCCTATCTTTTCTGAACATTTTGATATAATTATTTCCTTGAAATTCCTATTAGAACTGAAATTATGGCTTTTACATTCATACATGTTCAATAGCTGAAGCGTAGTTTCGGAAATTTTGAAACCATTTTCCTCCAAATGACGTTTTTGGGCATAACACGCACGATATCTCAAAAACTTATGAATATTTTTTCATGAAATTTTCAAAACATCTGTTTCATGTTAGTCTGTATAAACTAAATCTAAAATTTCCTTTTTATTGTTTAAGAAAATATTCTTCTAGGTGATTACATTGTTGAAATTTTGCATTGTCTGAATACAACTTTGTATTAAAAATGTAAAAATGCTTTAAATACAAATTAATTTAGGTTCAAGGTAATTATTATAATCTGAAGTATAAGTAGGCACCAAAATTTTCATTCTAGTTTCAATCCTTATTTTGTAATCGTGCGCGTAAGCTGTTATGCCGATTTTTTGCTCGTCAAATGTCTAACAGTTTGGAGCCCCCTGTAAATGCTAATTCTGCATCTTATAATTTTTTAAATACAGGAAATGAAAGAACATACTTATATATTTTATTCTAATTAAAACTGTGTCTTAAAATCAAATACATTTTAAGATATTAAATGTTGAAAATGGTCTTTTTTTTTTCTTTTTTCCGATTTTAAGAGTCCTGAGACCCCTTAAAGTTATTTTTTACAAAAAATTTAATTCGCATACTTAATAAAATTACTTTTAACTAAATATTTCCTTTTAAATCAAAAAATAAAAATATATATTCTTTTATCTTTTGCTATATTTTTGCTGAATTAGATTATTGTTATTTTATTATGGTTCTAAAATTTCCACAAATGTACTTTGTTAATCATACATTTAATCATGAAAATTAAGTAGCAAAACTCTTTAAGAATAATTGTATTTTCTTTTTTCAGTTGATTTATTCTAATCAAACAATTTATTGAAGTACATTCGACATTAATCGTGCGTGTAAAAAAAATACATTGTTTCTTAGCGCATATTTCTATATAACAAATTCTATTAAGAAGGTAACTTGGAATTAACAAGATATTTTCAGAAGAATTAGCTGCTATGACTAAATAATTAAAAGTATTTAGCTAAGCAGTTGAATTCGACTAATTAAAATGTATACGTAAATAATTTAATCTGCATATTTTTAACCTATTAATAGAATAAAATTGTCAAATAGATTAAGACAAAAAATATTACCATTGTTGAATTACATATTTCTAGTGAGATGGATGTAATTTTTTGTCAATTATTTGCTATTTAATTTAAATAAGTTCTTTTAACAAGGCAATTTAGATCAACAAGAATTTTCAGAAGAGTTAGCTTCAAAGACTAAATAATTAAAAGTATTTAACTAACCAGTTTAATCTGAATAATTAAAAGTATTTACGTAAACAAATTAATCTGCTTACTTTTAAACTATTGTTAAAATAAATTTTAATAAATATTTTAAAAATATTACCATTGTTAAAATACACATTTCTAAAGACTGAAATGTACTTTTTGCTTCAGTTATTTGTTATTATATATTTAAAAATTTCCTTTTATTGAGAAACGTATTACAAAGTATAGATTCCAATCCGTGACTTTTTAATAACAGAACATCTCGCCTGGGGCACAGCACATAGGTAAAAGCCTTTTTAACTGAAAACTCTATTTTTTTAATGTGATATATATTTTATAAATTGTTCACTAACAACACCAAAAAGCATTTGTATATGTAAAATTATCAATTATGTATTCAAATAAAATTTTGAAAGTAATTCAAAACGGCATTTTCGTATCAGCCTCATGACAGGGTTTAACACTTAAATGCGCGATTTTTTATTTTGTTTCGAAAAAATTATATATGATTCTCTGAAAGGTTTATGACACAGGAAAAATAATTAAAAAAAAATCAGAGATACATTTTCCATATAATACGTCATTCTTTTTTTCTGTTGCATATCTGCAATATGAGTAAAAACTACTGTCGTGTGGCTGTTTTACGCTAAAATATCGCAAATTGGTAAACATTTTAATAAGTATGTCTCCAAATACCTTATTTTACATAATTATTTATTTTATAAAGCTTAACCTTTAACCCTTTAATTCCCATGATTGAATACGTTCTAGAAATTACGTAGTCAAGAGAATCAGACTTTACACAGGAAAGTTTCAACGATTAATTTCGCTTTATTTAAATACGAAAACGTCTGTTATTATTTAAACCAAATGCTGCTATTTTAATTTTCTGGTGTGAATTAGGTAATTAAAGACACTATTGTTTGCATACAGGGTTTGTATTTTAAGTAATGAGAATATTTTTGTCCTGACGCGGCTGTACGCCAGAGGGCGCTCCAACCGGTTGGAGTCGGTAGTGGGGCCTTCGACCTTGATAACGCTCCACTCGCCAGTCGCCTGCTGGCTGTGGTTGAGGCAGGATCAATCGTGGCGTAGACGTCTTCAAAAAAGTGTGTGCAAGTTCAAAATGCAACAAAGCATTGAACTGCGTTACGCAATCAAATTTTGCGTTCGCCTTGGATAATCGGATGCATCAACGCTGGAAATGGTTCAGCAAGCTATTCAGAAACTCCACCATGACAATGCGCCATCTCACACCTGCTTTGTGGTTACCGGGCACTTGACAAAAAATGGCTTCGTAACAATTCCACAGCCTCTCTACAGACGCGACCTTGCCCCAGCAGACTTTTTCCTCTTCCCCAAAGTGAAAACCGCCCTCAAAGGGCGTCACCACGGGAACCTGGATGCTGTCAAAAGGGCTTGCACGCATGCTCTGATGGATGTTTCGGTTGGTGACTTCCAGGGAGCGTACGAAGCGTGGAAATCTCGCCTGAAGAAGTGTGTTGATGCTCAAGGAGCATATTTTGAAGACTACTAAAGTTTTGTAGCGATATCCCTAATAAATTATTTTTTTGTGGACTTATTCTCATTACTTAAAATACACACCCTGTATATGCAAAGCTGCGCACTAAAGGGTTAAAGCCAGGGAAATTGCCAAATATTTCATTATTTTTAGAAGTCTTTTTGATTAGAATAAAAATATCAATATTTGTTATTTTAGGAAAATGTTTTCATAGAGCCTTTTTTCAAGTTTTTATTTCCTTCCGAAGCGAATCTAATCTATGGACAACGTGGTTTGTTAGCTTAGATAGTTTAAAATCGTCCCGTGCAATTCCGAGTGTGTCTGCTGCACTGTTAAAAATTTACAGCATTTCTGTCCAGTCATTCGACCGTTTTTTGAAAAAAACGGTTTCATAACCGTAATTTAGTTCTGACCAATATTCTGACCATAAAATGGCCAATAATATGGTCAGAATAGAGTTAATTACGGTTGTGCAATCGTTTTCGATAAAAACGGCCAAATCAATGGACAGAATGCTGCAAATTTTTAACAGTGTGGTTGTTTATTTTTTTAGGTAGTGGAGAATTGTTTAACGAGGTTTTTCGTGTACTTCCTTTTAAAAGGGATTTTGCGTTGTAGTTTTAATGCATTTAACACTTTGTTGACCGATCACAGTACATTCATGTTTCTAAAACCAAACGTTGTTGACTAAAGGCGTGCACTGGATCCTTAGTACCGCCTACGCAACTTTCCTTGACTTCAACATAAGCAAGCTTTTATCAGAAAGATTACGGCCCCACCAGTAGCTGAGAGGTTCTGCTCTCGAAGCTGGTAGACGGGAGGTGCTGGGTTCAAACCCAATCGCGCCCGTCGTCCTAACCGTTTCAGAGTTTTCGTGGTTTTCTTCGAAACCGTGGATTTCCATGCGTAAATACGGGTTAGGTTCCATTAGAAAGACCCCCACGAAGGGCACTCCCCTTCCAGGGCCCATATCCCACGTGTAGATAATTGGCCGACACAAACCAAACCAAACAAACCAGAAAGATTACGCCTTTATAACAAATAGTTGGCCACTTTTTGTTAGACTATTTCGGTACTACTTTTTTATCCCGTCGACTAAAAATCTATCACCAAACTATAAGATTAAATGCCAATAATGGTTGATCGTAAATGTCACATTCAATTGACTTTAAGCAAGTTACACATGTTTACGTTATCAAGTGATTTTTATTTAGACGTTTTAATTGTACATTTTATTAATGTTATACTAAGTTTTTTTCGTTTTATTATTTTAAATAAAAATTATGGCAATTTGTATATTTTGGCTAGTGGTTTAGCGATTTATATAATTTGGCGAAATTGGTCGGCAGGATAACTAATACCGAAATTTCATATAAAATCCAAATATTTTCAAAATGTTTATTGATAGATAAACTCGTAAAACTTATATAGACAGCCGACTTTCAGAAAAGTTTCATTGTCTCAAAACACAGATTTTATAGGAAACTGACGGTCAACTATGTGTTAATATTCTGCCTTTACTTTCATTAAACAACAACAATAACAAAACCGAACTAACTCAAATACTGTCTATACTGAAGACCGTCAGTTCTACAGCGGAAACCTCTCATGATCATTAGTAATAGAAACTATATACTACCATGTTTTAATTTATTCAGACATAGCATTTTTTTTTTAAATAATCGTTGACAAAAATACAGATTTTAAGATCCTTGAATACTAAAAATAAATACGAAAATGAAGAACTGTGCAAATATCAAGACATGTCTTTTATTTATTGAGAAGACAGACATGAAGAATGTAAGTGCCAGAGAGGGAGCCGATCGGTCAAAGATGTTACCAGTTCGATGTACAGACACACGAAAGAAAATGCTATCCTTCACTCAACCAATGGAGAGTGAGATAAGGGCGAGTAATAGAAATAAGTCCCGGATTATCTGACGGAAGAATTTCGATGTAACACGGCTGACGCGGAAGTTGATGTGGAATAAAATAAAAATAGTAAAATGGCTTTTATAAATATTCGAAAAATAAAAGTAGCTGCACTCAGAACATACAGTTTTGGTAGCTGATAAAAAATAATGAAGGGATTTATTTTTTAGATTAAGATTTTGAATAAGATTATTGTTAAGATGCGCGTTTTAAGTTTATGGGAATTTAACTAGAAATAAATAATAGAGAGCATCAAGAAATAGTGAAATAATGAATACGCCGGCAATTTAGAATAATTTAAATAAATGTTGCAAGTTAAATTTTTATGTAACAAGTTTTAGCTTTTATATAAGAAATTTTAGAAAAATAAATATATATGTATCCCAACAAACACCGAACTTATGGGCCACTGATGGGTTCGTTAGCCTTGGCCGAAAGTGCTCGATGGTGGCCCGCTATCAGTGAAAGTTACGGCTCCGTAAAAAAAAGTGTCACGCCGGACAGAATAAGGCCACAAGATAATTGGCCGTAAATACAAGAAGTTGCCCACAATCATGCCACTAACTTTTCGCTGAAAATGTTAGATAGCCTTAAACTGCCCACAATTATTCTTTTAATGGCCACTAAAAATAAAAGCTAACCAGAAGCTTGCCTTTGTTCTGCCATTTGTGGTTGTCATAAATTAAATTTATCCCAAAGCTGCCCACAAAAAAGCCTATTAGGGTTATTTAAAATGTAATCACTTGCCACTGTTGTGCCATAACGATTGTTTAGGAATAAATCCAAATTTATTCTATAAAAAAAAAAAAAAAACTTTTTATCAGCCTAATTAAATGATGAAATATTTTTGCAGGATTAAAAAAATCTTATAATTATTTAGATATACTTTTGTAGAAAATGAAATTCTTTCACTTTGAACTTTTTCAAAAAATTCCCAAAACACAATATTTCACATAGTGCATTAATTTATTTGTTCATTTATTCACTTACATATTTACAAAATTTATATGCAATGCATTTTTAAATAGTTGCATTTCATAAAAATTTATAAAGTGTATAATTGAAAAAATAAACTAATCAATCAATTCATTATCAAATATTGTATTTTGAATATTTTTGAAAAAGTTCAAGTTAAATGAACTTGATTTTCTTGAAAAGTATGTCTAAATAATTATAAGATTTTTTTTTTTTTTTTTTTTTTTTTTTACCTGCCAAAACATTTTACCATTCAATTAACCTTCTAAAAAGTATTTTCTTTTGAAGAATAAATTTCGAATTTATGCTTAAATAATATACGTGATTTTAATATAGTTTATTATATATTTTATATAAAAATGTGTGTGTTTGTGATATTCTTTTTACTTAAATTTCCACTATATTTTACACAGCTTCGTTGGTAAATCTGTTAAATTATGCTTATTCATCAAAGCTTTATTAAATCATTATTATCTAAATTTTTGCATCATTTCTGATCATTTTATTAAAATATTACATAAAAATAAGTTTAATCTTTATGTAGTTAACGAATGACAGTATAATATTTCTCATATATTTTTAAATTTTGCTTTTATCAGATAATATTTAACTATTTCTCTTGCAGTTTAATAGCCAAACATTTGAAAAAATATATTATTTCAACTTTTTCAAAATTCTTGAAAATTATTTATAATTATTAGAAATGTAAATAATAGAATCATAAGACGAAACGCAATTTGTTCACCTTGATTCAACATAAAATATATGATGTGAACATTAAAAAGGTCCACAATTTTACTTAAATGCGACTAAAGTAATGAAGAAGATGTTACAAGTTTAAAATATACATTTTATTTAAAATTTCTTAGTACTTTCAAGCCTTCCAAGCTCATCATTAGAGAATTTCTTAATAACTAAATGTTGTTTATTTATACAAATACGTCACTTTGTTTTGAAAATGAGAGGGTCAATAATTACTGAGTAGAAAGTAGCAGTTTCTTGGATTTAATTTAAGTAAAGAAAATATATATTATTATTATTAATTGCAGTTCCATTTATTTACACGAAAATAATTATATCATAAAATAATAATTTAATTATATCCATGGAAAGTGACCTATGAGAAACAGAGTGATGTCATAAATAAATGGAACTGTAATTAATAATAATAATATATATTTCCTCTAATTAAATTCAATCCAAGAAACTGCTACTGCTACTGCTACTGCTACTTCTACTTTCAACTCTAGTAATTATTGGCTCTCACATTTTAAAAACAATAAACAACATTTAGTTATTAAGATATTCTCTGATGATGAGCTAGGAAGTCTTGAAAGTACTAAGAAATTTTAAATAAAATGTATATTTTAAACTTGTAACATCCTTTTCATTACTTTAGTCGCCTTTTAAATAATATTGTGGACTATTTAATGTTCACATTATATATTTTATGTAAATAATAGTTTAATAGTGATTTAAAAATATATATTAAATTAATCTTGATACTTCTAAATTTCATTTAAATTCAATTGTTTTAGTCACTCAAATTTTCTCGAGTATAAAGTCACATTTTTATAATTAAACTAAAATAAACTGTTTTAAGGGGTCTTGTACCTTTTAAACGCGTCGAAAATTAACGAAAAACTTCAACGTTTTAATTAGTTTATCTTCAAAACCTTTTTATGTATATACGTGAAATTTTGGATATTGATTAAACAGATTATGCTTTGTAATGTACTACCAACAGAAATTTATTAACCCTTTACAGAATTTGTGTATTGTTGAAATCAAAATAGCTCTTTTTTTACCTCATAAGTCATTGCGCGCATGATATCTTAAGAAAGGATGTATGGATTGTCATGAAATTTGGTAAATATATTAAACAAATATGTGTGTTTAAAATGATCTACTTTTAAGTATTTACAATGGTAATATTTTTAGTTATGACTATTTATATTCATTAAAGATACATATGTTTTTATTTTTTTTTACGAAAATATTTTTTTTATATAGTTAATGAAATAATTTTAGACTAAGAGTAGATCATTTTAAACACATATATATGTTTAGTATCTTTACCAAATTTCATGCTAATCCATACATACTTTCTCAAGATATGCGCGCAATGACTTATGGGGTAAAAAAAAGAGCTATTTTGATTTAAACAATACACAAATTCTGTAAAGGGTTAATAAATTTATGTTTGTAGTATATTACAAAGCACAATCCGTTTAATCAATATCCAAAATTTCATGTTTATACATAAAAAGGTTTTGAAGATAGACTAATTCAAACTTTGAAGCTTTTCGTTAATTTTCGACGCGTTTAAAAGGTACAAGACCCTTAAAGAACAATATCATCCGATATTTATAATGTTTAAAAATAAATTCGATAACTTCGAAAAACTAAAAATAAACTATTGAAGGGAATTTTACAAAAATGAAAATATCTTTTACATTTTCTTTTGCAATTATAAAAACTAAAATATAAATATTCTTTAAGATAAAATGATGTAAAAAACAGATATAATGAAATTAATAAATTTGTAATGAATCAACATGAACTAACAAACTTACCGATATATGTGCTACATTTTGAAACCATGTCCACTTATTCCGACGAAGTAAATAACGCGAATGACAAAGCAGAAATGAAAACGCAAAGCTAAAGAAAAATTCTGAGAATTTCTCCCTCTCCCCTCTTATCGTACCGGACCAGAACTTTCAAAACTGCTTAACCTTGAGCCATTTGAAGGTCCCATCATCTATTTGATTTTTCTGGAGAGGGAGGGAGAGTAGTTTTATGAGCCAATACCTTATTATAATAAATAAAAGTCATTTTTTCATAAATCATATATTTTTTCTGTTAATATTATTTTTAGTCATTTGGAAAAAGAGCTTTGTTTTCCTTTTCTTTCTTTTTTTTCGTTCTTTTTTTTTCTTTTTTTAGAGAAATAAAGATTTAAGATACATTGTTTGAATTTTTAAACTCTCCATACAGTTTTCCGATAACACAAAAACACTTTTCTTTTTCCTCCGATTTATCCTTTAAATGGGCATTTTATCTCTTTTCTGTAAATTATTACCCATTTATCTTCGCAATTAAAAGTTATAAGATTTAAAAATAACATGCATTCCATTTTATTCTGATATGCTCATAAAAAATATCTTGTTTATCTATATATATATCAAGGCTTATTTTTGACTCAAGACGATTTTACTTGTAATTTATAAGAAATGCCTAAAAATTAATAGAACCTTTTCATGTTTATTTTAGGGCATAAAATATACATATCGCATTTTATTTAATACTTTCATATAATGTCAGATTTTAATGCGTATTCTAAATTTTGCCAGAAATAATTTTTTCAATTGTGTGAAAATGTATCCAGGTCGGGACTCGAAACCAAATAATAATGAACAAAAATTCTTTATTTATTCTGCAATTCTTTACTTAATTCTGCGAAAATTCTTGATTTATTGTGCAATTTTTCACTTAATTATTTTTATACATATGCAAGTTTTATCTGTATTTCTAAAGAGTAAAATAATGGTAGTAAAATCATTAAATATATCTAAATTGTTAGGAATTTAATACAGGCAAGAAATTTTATTTATATTTTCCGTTACAGTGGATTCAGAAACAAAAAATTCTTTTCCAGTATTTTCTTTTACATGGAAATATGTTTCAAATGATATTAAAAATTCATGTTTTAGTAACAGCTTTTAAGTTACCTTTTCTCTACCTCCCCCCCCCCCCCCCCTCTCCTCGCTCAAGAATAACTGCTTATTGAAACATTTTCTCCTTTTCATTATAACAAATATTTTTTCATGAATGCTGAAAAAAAAAGAGCATAAATAAATTGACATTTATCAATAAATTTTTAAACATGTTTAAGTAGTATATATGTCCGAAGATTGCAGTATTTTGCTATTAATATATTATTCAAATCAGCGTATATTTTATATTATGCTATCTCATTATCTTTGCAATCAAAAACAATATAAAATAACCATTAAATATAATCTTTTTTATTCCAGTGTGTTCAAAATATATTTATTTAAAGATATTTTAAAGGCAAGAACGTTAAACGCTTTTATGTTGTTGTTTTTTTCCATATTTTTAAAAAAATATATAAACAGGGAATTTATGTACATTTTGGGGACAATTTTTGATTTTTGTAAAATATTTTCAAACTAAATAAAAATATGTAATCTATTTTACTGCTTTAAATATAAATCTCACGACATATTTATATTTCTACTAAAACCCAGATTTAAAATAATTAAACTTACTTAAAAAGAAATGAAGAGAAAAATATATTTCCTCTCTTTAATTAAATATTCGGGTTAGGTGATATTAGCCCTCTACTTTCTAAACGATGACGATCCATTACATTTTTGCCAGAAACCGCCCCTTAAGAGTTGCCGGGCAAAGTAAATGCAACAGTTCTCTTACCGCCGAAACATTACCGTTCCGGCAATAGATGCCGGAACTAGCGGCGGGTCATTTACGGTACAACATTGTTTGGTTACAAATGGCCTTAACTCCTTTTGGCCACGACATATACGCCATTCGGCCTTAAGTCGAGTGTTTGTTGGGTATATATATATAGTTAAAAAATTCCAAAAGTAATTTCAAAAAAAAAAAAAAAATATATATATATATATATTAAGACATACTTTCATTAACACTCAGAAAAATATACAAAATATATATGTATTTTTTTAAATGCATTAAAAAGTAGAAAATTGCTTTCAAATAAAAAGTTTTAGAAAAATAAATATATATATATATATATATATGTATATATATATATATACATTTTTTTAAGACATGCTTTCATTAATATTCACAAAAATATACAAACAATATTTTTATTTTAAATGACTAAAAAGTAGAAAATTTCGCTAAATTAACCAGCCATCGCCAAGTTGGCTTCATGTACGGCAACTTTATCACCATGTTGGTTGAAATTTGGTGCTGCTGTGGTACACCTACAATTAGTTCTTTTCAACACTTACTCATAACAAAACACAATTACTCATTGTTGAAACTGATACTGATTTCTCCATAGGAAAATAACCGTTGCCCCCTCCCCGTTGCTCCCCTTAGGGATCGGATTAAAATAAAAATCCATTCCCAATCAAAATCAAGCCCAAAATCAAAGTCTAATTCATGTATTGCCCTCAGAAATACATATATATTCCAAATTTTAAAGCTCTATGACAATATGGAATGGCTAAAATTTGAGTCACATGATTTGACTGCCACTGCAAACATAATTGAAAGCAAGTACTAAAAAATAGAACAAGTAAATTTCATTTACAATGCGTAAAATCATTTACGCATTGTAAGGGAAATTTGTTTTATCTTATTTGGAAACGCCTTGTATATTTATAAGCTAAAATGCCGATAACAGTATAATAATACGGAACTATAATATCTGCAAAGACGATCTGGGAAATATCATTTGAAG
Organism: Maratus speciosus; assembly: GCA_963932465.1. Taxonomy (NCBI): domain Eukaryota; kingdom Metazoa; phylum Arthropoda; class Arachnida; order Araneae; family Salticidae; genus Maratus; species Maratus speciosus. The sequence goes on along the minus strand of OZ010797.1, from coordinate 215,946,643 downwards.
TCAAGCACTAAGTGACCTATCAAAATAAATTTTAATGCAAAATTATGGAAGAAGAAAAACAGGTTTTTAATTACCTTATTAAAAACAATATCAAGGTTGAAAAAAATTAGACTATTAAAAGTATAATATTGAAATTTTATATCGAAAAATCCAATTATAGAAGTCGCATTCAAAAAAAGAACGCTGCATTAATTACAGCTGAAAAACGAAGTTACATTTCCTTTCGGCAAAGGTAAAGGAAACTTTTCACCATCAATTAACTTCTCTCTTGAAGGCATCGTAATTCCACAGTAACTGTTTTTAAAAACCATTTATCTCCATTTGGATTAAAATATCAGTTTATTTTTAGCGATTGATATTTTTTTAAATGTTAGATTATTACAGCTTTTGGTTATACTGGCTTTGGTGAAGAATTGTTTAATTGGGCATATTCTGTACAATCAAAGAAAATTTTTGTAATCAATTCATTGTATCTAATATGTAAAAATGAAAATTTGTCTGTCTGTAATTCAATACAAATTCATAATTTGGAAGTTAGAATTGTGAAATGTACGTACAGTCGTGGAAAAAAAAAGTAAACACCCCCTACTAACTCCTCAGCAAATCATCGTAGAAGAAAGTTACTGGTACCGAACGATTGGAAATAAAGTCTACTTTTAAATGATGTATATAAAATTTTCTTAGGGGGTCATCTACATATTAAAACGAATCCAAACTTCATTTTTTTCAATGGTAATGCCCAATTTTAACGAGATATTTCAAATCTTCCGTTCAAACTATGCCTAGACACCAAATTTCAAGTCATTTGAATGATAAGTTTTTGAATTATAAACATTAAAAATTTAGTGCTTCTAATGTTAAATTACATTTTCATATTTTTATTTATATCTCCCGAAATTATGCTCCTAATGTGCTAATTTTTTTTGTAGTAATAATACTAATATACCCAAACATAAATAAGCTGAATTTGCTATTTTTATAATTTTATGATATGAATTATGAAATTAATATTCGAAAAAATTATGAATTGCAACCTACAATTTTTTTGATGGATTTAGATTTATTAAGTCCTGCTTTATGGAAATTCAAAAATTTCACATTTTTATTCCAAGTAGTTTTAAAATTATGCTTAAAAAACGGCAAAATGATGGTTTAAGGGGCCGTCTATGATGGAAGTGAGTAGACATTTTGAAATTTATTCTGCTGTACTGTAATCTAACACGCTTCAATGACTCCCTGAGTGGCGCTTAAGGTGCTTTGATCAAGGAAGGGCTCTCTCGGTGAACAATCCAGTACGGAACTTCAATTTGGATACAGCCCTTAAAATAAGCTCGTTTTAAAATAATTAATTTCTCGGAAACTTATGGTACGAATTGCATAAAAATTCGTTTTTAGGCTAATTGAAGGGTGTAGAGTTCATTTATGCTGTCAGAACTGGGTACTGCTATTGAAAAAAACAAAGTTATGGTTCGCTTTAATATGTAGATGGCCCCCTAAGCAAATTTTATATACATCATTTAAAAGTAGACTTTATTTCCAATCGTTCGGTACCAGTAACTTTCTTCTACAATAATTTGTTGAGGAGTTAGTAGGGGGTGTTTACTTTTTTTTCCACGACTGTACATGAGTATTAACACTACACTGTTAAAAATTTGCAGCATTCTGGCAGGTCGTTTGACCGTTTTTTCCGAAAACGGTTACACAACCGTAATTTTAACACTATTCTGACCATATTATTGGCCATTTTATGGTCAGAATATAGTTAAATTAAACGGTCGAATGACCTGCCAGAATACTGCAAAATTTTTAACAGGTGTCAATATGACACCGATCAAATGACAAAATGTCGATTCGAACCAGAATTTTTTTCGTAAACTTAATTAAATTGTAACTATAAAAACTCGGTTGAATAAATAAGTGAAATTGTTTTAAATAAAAATTCTGGTGTTAAAATGTTTTTATTAAGATTGGGTAAAATTTCCGGAAGTTCTAGTGTTAAAACACGGCCGAAGCAACTAAAATAATCCGGAATCGAAATAACTTAAAGTTAATTTTTAATTAATAAAAAACCACAAATTTAATAGTTTTTCGTTTTAGCTGTTGCTAACAATTAAAAATCCACACTAAAATTCTTACAACAAGAATTACTTTTCTATTGCAAGGTTTCCACGTGAAAAAAATGAAATAAATTGTTTGACGAATTTAAAAAAACAAGGAATGTTGCATCATAAATTTTCTACTGAAAAATTTCCACGTAGAAAAGGAAAATAAAATAAATAGTTTGACGAATTAAAAACAAAAGTGAATGTTACGTCATAATTTTTCTGTTTTATTATTTCCATGTGAAAAATTATAATTATTTAATTAATTTGACGAATTAAAAAATGGAATATTACGTCATATTGGAAATATAAAGGACGTGGTGAGTATATAACGTCATAGTGTGAAAAAATGTATTGAAGCATGATAAAAACTCGATTATGGAAATATTGGCGTATTTTAACATTATTACTCCAATGATGAATGGAAATAAGTTCATTTATAGCTGTATATTATTTTGCGTCTGTTATGTACATTTATACATTTTTACATTGGGTTTTCATTCCATTCAATTATACAAAACTTCAACTGTTTGTTTGTTTTTTTATGTTGTATGTTAAATTTTGAAATTGATTTTTCTAAACAAACATTCATAAAATTCCGGGCAACGCCAGGTTACTTTAGCCAGTTTTAAATGAATATACACAGTATTTTCAGCTCGATTAAATCATTGACATTCTGTTTTTCGAGTTAATTGATAAACTATCTATCTGGAAGTTTTAAATTTTGTGTGATGTTTTCCGTATGTTTGGATAAATTCTTGTGACATTTGTATGGAAGATTGTGGAGAAATTCTCCGAATACACTTTGACTTTTCATTCACAAATTCTTCGAATTCTTTCCATACTTCATTCTCTGTTTCTATACTAACTTTTTTTTTATTTTAAACTTTTTAAATGTATTCTTTTAAACCTGGTTTTTGACACGCAGAAGTGTTTTTATTTTAGAAATACTTCGCAAATTTGGTTTTCCTTTATATGTTAATCAAGAATACTCTATTTGATCTGTAGGTTGATATATATACTATATAATGGGAAATTTTATTTTAGCAAGTAAACACATAACAGACTGAAATTTCTTATTCAGTAGTTTATAGTAATAGAGAGAAACCAACGTGAATACTTTTGTATGGCCCTGAAATTTATCTAGTACTTTTATTATCCGCCACTAATTAGCTAAAATTTAATTGAAAGTAAAATATTCTTAAAACTACTGAAATCACATTTCCAGAAATTAACATCCATTGACGGTCGTGTATCCAATTCTTTGCGTGGCCCTATATATCAAACATTTCTTTGTAAACTAAATGCAGTTCAGCACAAAAATGCATAACTCATTTAAAAATCCCCTTTAAGCAATTTACGCTCATACTCAGTAACGTTTACGAATACTTTTATGTGGCCCTGTATTCGATCTATAGCATTTATACTTACCACATAGTATTCAAGTATTCACTTAAACTTAAAAACGCATATCATAACTAACTAAATATGCTCTTCCAGCATTCATCATTAATATACTGTATATCGGATGCAATATACTACTATCTGAAATTCTTTGTGTGTCCTTGTAAATGTTATGCACTTCGTATTATATATAAAATTACTCATAGTAAACCACAGCGACCTATATCAATTTCATTATATATGAAATAGTTTAACATAATTAAAATACGCCGCAAACAATTCCCCGCCCCCTATATCCCATTATGTAAAGGAATTATTTTGTGTGGCCCTGTAAATGAATAATAACTACTCTTTGCACCGCATATTCTAAAGAATGCATATTTTAGTGTATATCAATGCACATCAATTTTATTATGCTTGAAAGGGTGTAACATCTTTAAAAATCATTTGAAACGATTTTTTCCCATTGGCCGTAATGTAACGGAATACTTTTGAGTGTCCCTGTAAATGAACTAAACATGCTACAAACTTCATTTGAAATAGGGATCGTGCTAGGGTGAGCGTCAATAATATTAAAAAATTTCAGGGCAAATCGAGTACATTTACGAGAGTTAGAGCGCGGACAGACAGACAGACGGCCAGACAAATTGAATTCATAAACACTTTCGACTTTGTTGGAAAGTCTTAAAAGCAAAGTTATTAAAAGTATATAATACTAACATTTATCAGAAATCTAATCAAAAAGGTCATATGTAATAAAGAATGCTCTTTTAAGTTCTACTTCCTTTAGGGGGAGGAAAAGGAAACTTTTGATCATCGATTGACTTCTCTCTTGGAGACATCGGAATTCCGCTGTAATCATTTCTTCAAACTATTTTTCTCCGCTTAGAATAAAATATCAGTTTAATTTTAGCAATTGATGCGTTTATATAGAATTAGACTATTTGTTTATAGCCCAGTGGTTAGGGAGTTTAATTCGGAAATAATTAGGGGAAAGCTGGAAATTGTTTTAACCCCTTCAGTTTAGGTCTAAAAGGAATATGCTACGTTTTCCCCCTCGTTACTAGGTGAGTGTTAAGAATTGTACATTGATTTATAGTCAAAAAACACGTTTTTTTTTAAATACCATAACACTATCTCGAAATCACTAGCTTTTTCAAAAACACTGTAAATGCAAATGTTGTAGAGCTTAAAATTCTGAATAAAATGAGTACCTACGCTAGTACTTTTGTTGAATATTAAGGTCACAATACTACTATAAACTTTTATCACTGTGGTCAGAGGGATGAACTCAGAATTAATTAGGGGGAAACTGGAAACCGTTTTAATCCCTTCAGATTAGGTCTAAAATGAATATTCTATGTTTTCCCCCTCGTACCAAGTGAGCGTTAGGAAATATGTACGTGTTTACATTCGAAAAACATGTTTTTCATTATTGTTTTTAACAATATCTCAAAATAAATAATTCTATCAAAAACATTGTCAATACAAATGTTGTAGAACTTAAAATTCTGAATAAAATGAGCGCACACATTAGTATTTTTGTTCAAAATTATGGTCGCAATTCTAATTTCAAAATTTTGCCTTAATCGCTAATCAAGAGCTTGAAATCCGGAGAGACCAAGTTACCTAAGAAAATCTCAAAATAGCTAAGTCTATAAAAAACATTGTCAAAGCAAATGTTGTAGAGCATAAAATTCTGAATAAAATGAGTACCCACATTAATATTTTTGTTCAAAATTAAGGTCGCAATTCCATTTCAAAATTTTGCCTTAATCACTAATCAAGAGCTTCGAGATAGGAGAGACCAGATTACCTTAACAATATCTCAAAACAGCTAACTATATCAAAAAATTGCCAATACAGATGTTGTAGAGCTTAAAATTTTGAATAAAATGAATACTCACATTAATATTTTTGTTCAAAATTAAAGTCGTAACTTCAGATATTGTTAAAAATATTGAAGAAAAACGTGTTTTTCGAATGTAAATGTGTACATATTTCCTAACGCTCACTTAGTACGAAGGAGAAAACATAGAATATTCATTTTAGACCTAATCTGAAGGGATTAAAACGATTTCCAGTTTTCCCCTAATTAATTCCGAGTTCAACCCTCTGACCACGGATATAAAACATTAAAGTGGAATTGTGATCTTAATATTCAACAAAAGTATTAATTGTAGGTACTCATTATATTCAGAATTTTAAGCTCTACAACATTTGTATTGACAATGTTTTTGAAAAAGTTGGTGATTTCGAGATAGTGTGATGGTATTTAAAAAAAAAACGTGTTTTTTGACTATAAATCAGTGTATAATTCCTAACACTCACCTAGTACGAGGGAGGAAACGTAGCATATTCATTATAGACCTAACCTGAAGGGATTAAAACAATTTCCAGATTTCCCCTAATAATTTCCGAATTGGACCTTTTTTTGCTCCCCTACCACTGGGCTATTAGAGCTGTTGTTTATGCTTTGTTTCATAAAGAATTATTTAATGAGGCATAATATTTCTTCGGAGAATTTTTTTCTTTTTTTAAAAAAGAATTATACACTGTAAAAAAAAAAAAAAAAAAAAAAAAAAAATTTCTTAATTTTACAAAAAAAAAAATAAAAAACAGTCAGCTGGATTGCTAGTAAACGACTGTGCATTTTACGGAAATAATGTGTATTTATTAGGAACTTAAGTTGGTAATAAAAAAACATATTATTTCAATAAAATAAATAGTTTTTCACAAGTGTCTTGGCCAAAAAAAAAATTCTATCTAGATAAACAGATTTTTTTTTTAATTTTTTTTTTTTTTTACATTGTACATAGATCGGGAGCCGGCAGCACAGACACATGGTTCGTACGGATACCGTTATTTCTCCAGAAAAACAACCAGCATCTTTTTATAGAAAAAGAAATCTAGGTTAAACGCGCAAAATTTCTCCTTCTTTTAAGAAGAGATTTTCTACAAGATAATACTGGTGCGGAAAAATTTTCTGCTCTGCAAAATTCAAGGAGGCGTACGAACCTTGAGACAACCACCTCATCGAGTTGTAGGCTGAAATTCCAGAATTAGCTAAAACTCGATTCCCATATTAAAACGCAATCGGTCTGCCAAGTCATATCTTGGTGGAAAACACCTGAAAACCCGATTTTAGCGGCTGACTCGTAGGTCTACCATTGTGATTTCCTTCTCCCAGTCCGCCATGTTTTCATATCTTTGTGTGCAGGAAAACGCAATGGTAAACCTACGAGTCGACCGCTAAAATCGGGTTTTTAGGTGTTTTCCACCAAGATATGAGTTGGCAGACCGATTGCGTTTTAATATGGGGATCGAGTTTTAGCTAATACTGGAATTTTAGCCTCCAACTCGATGAGGTGGTGGTCTGTGCTTCCGGCTCCCAGTCTAACAGTGTGAGTCTAAAAATCTAGACTTAATTAGACAAGAATTAAAGCATAAATCATTAGTGCGATAACAAAGAAGAATTTTTAAATTAAGTCATTGTATTTTTAATTATATTTATACAGATTTTTCAGTTATATAGTTAATTCTTGGAAAGTCTTTATTTTATGAGTGTTTATTTTTATAGTATTTTGGCTACATGTTTGGACAAATTCTTGTGAAAATTGACATGCAGAATGTACAAAATTTGAATGAATTATTTCAGTTAATAGCGAATTTTTAGGATACTTTCGTTTATTTGCGAATTCTTCTCATTCTTAACTTAATTCTTTTCTTTACTACACCTCCCCCCCTTTTTATAACATTTTTAAAGTCATTTCAATCCACCTTATTGAAACATTTAAGTATTTTCATTTCCAAAGTTTTGAATGTATCAGAAATTTAATTAAATTTTGTATATTAATCCATAATTAACCGTGCTTTAGCATCCTTATTTATAATGTAAAGAATCAACCAGGTTTTACCTTGAAAATCCTCTTCAGTAAAATTCTTAAAATTAAAAGAATCGACAGACGTTTAAAAAATTAGAAGTAAATGAAATTTGACCTTCCTTGGACATTCTATGTAATTACAAACATTTAACCCTCTCGCTGCGTAACTCGAGATTTCCTCGGGCAACATAAAAGTAGCAAAAATTGCCCAACCCGAGATTTCCTCGGGGAGGCATTTTTTCAGTCTAATTAACCCTCCTTGATTATTCCCACCAGTTTTTTTTTTTTTATTGCAAATTGTGCCTTATTTAATTGTAGCATTTTCCCGATTAAATTAGACGAAAATTTTTGTTTTGAAAAACCGATGACAAAAGAATAAAAATTCTTAAAACACACTTGTCGCGAAGGAGTTAAATACGGAATTTTTGAAGCTATTTTGATAAAACAATTACGCAACGAGAGGGTTAATGTCGTTAAAGGAAGGGCTCGAATATAGAAAGTTCTCAAAAATGATCTACGAAATATTGCATATCATACAATGTCAAGCATTGAGCCTTAGAGATATTGATTAGAAACAAAAATAATAATTTTAATGCAAAATCATTCTAAAATTAACAAAATAATAACTTTCATCTTATTAAGGGAACCAGAAAGGTTTAAAATAACAACAAAACAAAGTATTATTTTATTTTTTATGTTTGAACCTTTAAGAATGTACTACTTGTCCGATAGAAAAAATTCCTAAAATTGCGTCACATGAATCGTAAACCAGGCAGATCGGCGATATCTGTGAAAACTATACTTTAAACTCAGTTATCTAGAAACACTGTTTTTCAGCGGTTTTTCTACGATAATTTTTAAACATGTTAATTTTTCTTCAAGGTTGGAGTAAGCACACTTGAGGTTTATTCTAACAGAGCGAAAAATGTCCAGACCACGAATCGGACCTGGATACCGTGGCTTGCCGTGTCTATCTGTTGTGCTATACGGGCAATAACTGGCTGACATATTTCATTCTTATTTGTTGGACATGTCTACTAACTGCAGCGATAATTTCATTCATCCGAGATACCGTGTGTCCCAAAAATATAGACAAAAGCATAAAATACAATTCAGAGTTAAAATAAGAAAGGGAGAATTTTTTTTATTTGTGAAACATTACATGAAGCACAAGTTAGGTATAGTAGCATTAAAAAACAGAACAAATGCTGAATTTATTTAGAAAAACAGAAAATAGGGTGTACCATAGTTATAGACAATATTTGTTTATGGATTATTTAAGGGTAAGGAAAGCAGTTACACATGTTAATATTTAATCGTGTTTCCATTACCTTTATTTACCTCAAATACATAGTTTTCCATCGAAAGTGTTAAATTTTGCAGAACAGTGTTGAAACAGTTCATATCTCTATTGTAGTTCAAGGTCCTTGTTCAAAATATATTGGCGTCCATATTCATATACTTTTCGTGCTAGAAGCCCACACACGTTCTCCGTGAGATTTAGTGCGGACTAAGCGATGGTCAGTCCATGACATCGATATTATTTATATTAAACCACATCTTTGTCGAGTTAAACACATGAAAAAGCGACCTGTCTTGTTGGAATACACAGCCTGGTCCTCCAAGCAAATCCTGTAGTAGAATAAAATGGTCCTGTAAGATTTGCTGATAGTTCAGGGAGTTTGTTTTTCTTGCTACAAAATGCCAAAAATGTTTATCCATTAAATCCAAAACCACACCAAGTCATTACTAATCCTCCATCTTGCTGTCGACTGAAAAAACTTCTGGCTTCGCTTCTTAAATCATACCAGTAAAATATATATCCATCTGGTCCATCCAAGTTCCACTTTTTTTCGTCACTAAATATTGTTAGCAGTCATTTATCACCATAAGACATCATTTTCTTAGCCCAGTTTAAACGTACAGTTTTGTGGTGTTTTCTTAAGCATGGCTTCTTAAACATTTTCTTGAAAGTTATTCGTCTGTAAATGGTACTTTTTGGTTCTCCATGGCTCCGATGCAATTTTTCGCAATGAAATTTTTTTTTTCTATATGCCAAGCTTAGAATAATTCTGTCATCGCTCATGGATCTCATCATTCTTTACCAACCACGTCTTTTCTTACTGTACCACTATTCGCCATTATGCAAAATTCTGTAAACAATTTTTAAATATCTCTTTAAAATCTTGGATATCTATTTCGGATTTTTGCCTTTAAATCCAAAAGGTTGATGATCTCCTCATTCGAAATCTCTTTACCTCGGGGCATTTTGTCGAATTTATAAAAAGATCGATTAGTCAGTCGAAAACAAGCCGAAAAATGATTCCAAACCAATAAAACTCAGAACAGCAGACGACACATACATTCAAGAAATGTGAATAAATAATCGTCTGCTGAAAAAAAAAATATTTTACTAATATTTCTAAGTAAAGTCAGACGATGTCTATATTTATGGGAGAGGCGATATTACATTTTTTAAAATTTTTTCATAATTTTTACGTATTTTCTAATTCTTTTTTTAAATAAATCCGAATAAATCAATTAAAAAAAATGTATCTGAATCATTTCTGTAAATACATGAAAGGTATTTTAGCTTGGGATGACATTCTTGATCCTTGTCTATATTTTTGGGGCACACTGTATAACTATGATGAAAGTTTATGATAAAATAGGAACTCCTGTATATCATGTAATTAGGCCATAAGGAAGAGAAGGGCATATTTTTCAACTCGTCTTTAAGGTTGGAGTAGCACAGTTGAAGTTTATTCCAAAAGAGCAAAAAAATGTACAGACCAGGACTCGAACCTGGGCACCTTGGCTTGACCAGCCAATGCTCTACCCATTGAGCTATCCAGACAGTTCCTGAGGGACATATTTCAGTCTTATTTGTTGCATATGTCTACGAACTGCAGCAATAGTTTCATTAATCCGAGATATAACTAGAATGAAAGTGTATGATAAAACGGGAACTCCTGTATATCATGTAATTAGGCCATAATCAAGATAAGGAAATATTTTTAATCTGGATAGAGTTTCTTTGAGGTTGGAATAGCACAGTTGAGGCTTATTCCAAAAGAGCGAAAATTGCACAGACCAGGACTCGAACCTGGACACCTTGGCTTGACAAACCAATGCTCTACCTATTGAGTTATCCGGACATTTCCTGAGGGACATATTTCCCTCTTATTTGTTGGAAATGGCTGCAAACTGCAGCACTAGTTTCATTCATTGGAGCTTTAACTATGATGAAAGTGTGTGATAAAACGGGAACTCCTGTATATCACGTAATTCGGTCATAATGAAGAGAAGGAAATGTTTTCCAACTGGATAAATCATTGTCAAGGTTGGAGTAGCACAATTCAGTATTATTCCAATAGAGCGAAAAGTATCCATATCAGGAATCGAACCTGGATACCTTGACTTTCCGTGCCCATGCTCTACCTAATGAGCCGGACGATACCTGACAGACATAATTCGCTTTTACTATAAATTTCCTTCTCTTTTTTATGACTATGTTAATTCATACTGAAAAAAATAGGTGTTGTTATCCAACATACACTTTATTCACTAATTAAAAGGTGATAAAAATAAACACATGAATAAAATAAATCTCTACGTTTCGGTTTAATCTTTAAAGCCATCATCAGGAGTAAATTATTTTTATCACCTTTTAATTAGTGAATAAAGTGTACGTTGGATATCAACACCTATTTTGTTTGGTTTTAAATAGTACAACGTTAAGTCCTTAATATTATGTTAATTCATTAGCATTATTTTTTTTAAATAAAGGAATTTAAATTATCCACCTTGAAAAACAAAGAAAAAAAATTTCTAGTTATAACAAGAAATAGAATCAATTTCTATTAATTTTCAGTTCTTTATCATAATTTTTAAAATTTTTTGCATCTTTAGTTTTGTTGCAGCTATAATCGAGAGACAACGTAATAAGCCGTATAAAAAAAAAAAAATAAAATAAATATGTCGACTAAAAAATAGAAAAATTGGATTTCAAAATCGTGACAAAACGTGATTTTGCAAGATTAATTTTGTCGTGCAATATTAAAATTCTAGTAATTGTTTTTAACACAATTTTTAAAATATTTTTTATTTCCATAAAATATAAATAAATATATGCAAAAAAGAAGTAATAATCTAATTATAGATTTCATAATACAGATCAAACTTTAGTCATTTTTCGTCATTGGAAAATCGCTTAAAATCAATTGAAAAGAATGAAATCAAGAATGAAAAAAATAACGTTATTAAAAGTAAAATATTAACATTTTGTATCAAATATCTAATCAAAGAAATCACATCCAATAAAACAACACTCCTTTAATGATACCAGAAAAAGGAAGTTATATTTCCTTACGGTAAAGGAGCAGGAAACTTTTCAACATCAGTTAACTTCTCTTTTTGGAGACTTCGGAATTCCGCTGTAACTGTCCTTAAAAACTATTTTCCTCCGTTTAGAATAAAATATCAGTTTACTTTTAGCGATTTATAGTTTTATTGAATGTTAGACTATTACAGCTATTGTTTATATTTCCTTTGATAAAGAATTACATAATGAGGGGTATTGTCTACAGATTTGTGAGGAAGATTTTAAAAATTAATTTGTTGTTTAAAGTCGTGTATGCAAGGTGTCATAAAATATTAGTACAGTAGAGTCTCGATTGCCCGATTAAATGTGATAAATGAAGTGTTAGGTGGCGATGAAAGAGCAACCGTAAAAAACAGTAATTCTGATTTTCTGGTCAGAATGGGGGGAGGGGGGGACTGGCTATTTTTTCCCCATCCCGACCAGAAAATCAGAGTTCAAACTTTTTACGACTGCTCTTTCATCTTCAACTAACACTTCATTTATAATGTTTCATAATAATGGAAGCCATCAGTCCATCAGAAGAAAACGATCCATTCCAAACGTATAAATTCGATTGAAAAAAACTATTCAATACTTTGAGCAGGAGGCTACACCTGCAATTTTCATGACACTAATAGAATCACATAGTTCTCTAAAATTTAATAAACATTTTTGCCATATTTATTCATTGATAATTGTTAGATTTCGTTGATTGAATTAGACAAAATTTACTGCTAAGTTTTAGTGGTAAGGAAAAATTTCAGAAATTGATAGCTATACAGTAGCGTAATACTGCAACCAAAAAAAAAAAAAAAAAATACTGCAGGAAAATTGACATTCAACAAACAAAAATTTATCAAGGGCTTTTTCAAATAAACAATTTCATTCCCGTTTTTCTTAAAAGTAACAGAAATGTACATCAAAGAAGTGTTACTAGTACCATAAATATTAATGAATTAAATGGAAATTTATATTTCATCTTCTTACTTTATGACGATTTGTGTAAATCCGGTTTATCCGAGTTTTTTGCTTATCCGAGGTGAACTTGGTCCATATTAACTCGGATAATCGGGACTCTACTGTACGAACATTTATGAATGATGATGCAGGTCAAGACCAGAAAATTTTAGTATAAAAAGCGAAGATCGAAATCCATCGTTCACACAGAAATAAAGGATGTCTCACTCCAAGCCCAATCCGTTTTTGTTTCCGTAATTTTATCTATAATGAAAATATTGTAAAGAAATTTTAAACAGATTTATATTTTTAATGTGACGATGTCTCTTGAACTTCTGCAAATGGCTATCGTTTGTGTGCAAAAAACTTTGAACTAGATGCTATACAGGGTGCAATATGTTATCTATCGCCGACCTTTAATTTCTCAACCGTTGGTCGTAGACATATAGTTCCAATTACAAAAACGTTTCAAATGATGGAAATATTCTTGCTGTGGCATTATTTAAAGTAAAAAATCAATTTTATAAAAATTACGAAACCTAACTTTTTATACGACCCCCCCATTTAGTAAAAGTTTACATATATCATAACAGATGTAACACAAAAAGTTTGACATGTGTACTATAAAAATTGACAGAGTTTTTAAATTCTGAGATTTTTGCGCATGATTTTGTCTTTCATTGAGGGGTCAGTTAAAAGATGAATTAAAGTAATTCGAGATCAAAATCAGGGTGCTATGTCTTTTTTAATACGAAACCACCTTTACCCGGTATCGCCAAACCGGAGTGTCACCGAAGAGGATTATTTCATCTAAAAATTTGAGCTAACTGTTAGGGGTCGTATACAAAGCGAAGAATAAAATATTGAAATTAACGAGAAAAATAAATATCAATTTATTATAATATCAGAAAACGGTCTAGTATAGAAAATGAAAACATAAAACGCCGGAATCTACTAGAGCTACTGCTCAAAGTGTTTTTCATTGGTGGTAATGCACAATTGAATGCGTTACAGTACTGTGTCCTGGACACATTAGAGCATAGCAGGTGTGCAAACTGTGAGACAATCAAAAGGATGATGCGACCTGGAAACCTCCACATCGCCTGGGCATTACGACAAGAGTGGTGCGGTATATGGGGAACCTAGATTGTTGGACCCATCTTCTACGATGGGACCTTAACGGGCGATCGTTACCTGCATCTGCTACAAAACAAGGTACGTGACTGGTATGAAGAGTTGCTCTCCGACATGCATGCCGGGTGTGGTTTCAACGTGATGGGACCCTCTCCGCATAAAACATCAAACGCTCAGGCGTATCTGGCCACCAAATTCGGTCACCAGATCCTTGATTATGGTGTTCCGGGAGAGTGGCCACCGCGTTCAGCGGACTTAACTTCCATGTACCTACCTCTGGGATTACATCAAGGCTAGCAAGTCTATGTGACTGAGACTACGTGTATGGTTTATCTGAAGCAGCGCATCATCCTTGATTGTCGCACAGTTTGCACACCTGCTATGCTCTAACGTGTCCTGGACTCAGTACTGTCACGCATTCCAGTGTGCATTGCCACCAATGGAGAACACTTTGAGCAGTTTACCAGAGATGATAATCTCTAGTAGTTTCCGGTGTTTTATGTATTCATTTTTTATAGTAGACCGTTTCTGATATTATAATAAATTTATATTTATTTTTCTGTTTAATTTCAATATTTCATTCTTAGCTTTGTATTCGACCCCTAAAAGTCAGCTCAAATTTTTAGATGAAATAATTCTCTTCGGTGACACCCCGATTTGGCGATACCGGCTAAAGGTGGTTTCGCCTTAAAAAGGACATAGTACCATGATTTTGACCTCGAATTACTTTAATTCATCTTTTAACTGATCCCTCAATGAAAGACAAAATCATGCGCAAAAATCTCAAAATTTGAAATTTAATAACTCCGTCAATTTTTGTAGTACAGGTGTCAAACTTTATGTGTTATATGTGTTATGATATGTGTAAACTATTACTATATATAACTATAGTGAGTGGGGGACCGTATAAAAAGTTAAATTTCGTAATTCTTATAAAATTGATTTTTTTACTTTAAATAATGCCACAGCAGGAATATTTCCATCATTTGAAACGTTTTTGTAATTGGAACTATATGTCTACGACCAACGGTTGAGAAATTAAAGGTCGGTGATAGATAACATATTGCACCCTGTATAATTCAGAACGTACGCAGTATATCCACAAAGTAAGTTCCGTTTCTATTTCTATCCGCAGCAGCGCTGCGATCCCAGTTCCGAGCATGCGCGGCAGTTACTCTGACTGAAGGAGAAGAAATGTACACCATTTCCAGATCGCTGCTGCCGACGTGTTATTTGTAGTGCTTCTTTAGAATGTCAGCCTTAATTGAAAATGCCGCCGCTTGTGAAATCAGATCTGTGATTCGTTTTCTCAATGCAAAGAAAGTTAAACCAAGTGAAATTTATCGGCAAGTCTACGAGGTTTACGGGCAAAATGCTATGAGTGATTCAATGGTTAGAAGATGGGTCAGACAGTTTGATGAAGGACGTGATCAAGTGCATGGTGAAGAACGAAGTGGACGCCCGTCTTTTAGTTACTAATGAACTGGTTCACGCAATTGAAGAGAATGTTAAGCAAAATCGTAAGTTTACAATTAGTGCTCCTGCTATGGAATTTCCGCAAATCTCACGATCACTGATTCATGAAATTGTTACTGAAAAACTGAAATTTCGAAAACTTTGCGAAATATACACAGGCGGCAACCTTCTATGAAGAAGGCATACAAAACCTTGCGGCACGCTACGACAAGTGCCTACAAAATTTCAGAAGCTATGTAGAAAAATATGTTCACAGTTGTAGATTTTTGTACAATAAATATTTTTTTTTGTATCTGTACACTTTTTTTATATAACCAAACGGAACTTACTTTGTGGATATACCTCGTAGATGACAGTACTTATGTATGTCACTAACAGAATGGCTTGGCACTCCCTGTTAAGCATCACATTTAACTTAAAGCAAAGTTACTCTGTTTAAGGTTTCGCTACCATGTATTAATTATTTTTAAACGTCACCAGAAGGGCTGTAAATGGCTATCATTTACGCCCAAACAACGTTGAGCTAGACGCTCCGTAATTCAGAATGTAGATCAGAGTACATAAGGGTGTCACTGACAAAATTACAGAGCACTTTCAGTGATGTAAAATATGTCACACGAAGCAAAGTTAGTCTATTGAAAATTTCGCTACAATATATTCATTATTTTTAAAGTTATGATTGAAAATTTGTGTGCAGTTTGGAGGGGACATACTATATTATTTTATTGAACAAGAAAATTAAGACATACCAACCCTACCCACTGTCCGAGCTAGCATCCAGAGGATCGATTCTCCAACCACTGGTTTTGTGTACCGGCATGCGGCCTCCCCACAGCGCCAATAGCAACACAAAGTTACCAGGGGTCATCTTCCGAAATACTCTCCGTGGCCGATGCTCCTTAACCCTTTATATCCTGAATTTTGAATAAAAAAATTGCTTCTCTTGAATAATTATTTACGTTAATGTGACAGTCTGCCCAGACAACGCCGGGCGGGTCAGCCAGTTACTTATATTAGATTTTATACATTTTTGCTTGCTATTGGTGTTATTTTTTGTCACATTGATTGATAATTTTGAGGACACGTGGATAATGCGGAAGGCGAGCTGTGAATAGCTTTAAAAGCCTAGACAACCGCAACTGAAAGGCAAGGGGCAATGGGGACAATGTTTGCCTATTTATGACCCGCGTCAAAGTACCTCCAAAACTTAGAACATAAAGTGTTCTTCGCAAACCTTCTGAAAAAGAGTTTTTTAATCTCAGCGCACCACCTCCTAATTCTGGGAGGAAATCTTTACATTTACTATTACTTTTGTTAAATCTGGAATAAAAAATACAGTCTTACACATCTTCATGCCTGTCTATACACGCATTATCCGTGTGGAAAATAAATAATTTTCTGCTTTATTCTTACTTATTATAATTACAATAAGTACTAATTTCAAAACCTTTTCTCTCAAGTATTCATGCTATTTTGAGAAAAGAATACCTCAAAAGCAAGAATGTATACGAAATAACTTCAAAATTTACAAAATAATAAAATTAAAATAAAATGTGCTTTGTTCTAAATTACTTTGTCCGAAACTTTAAATCAAAATCCATACCAAACTTTTATTTTATTCATGAATTCCAAAGCACTTAGTGGAGTTTCTTGAATATTTAAGAACTTAAAAGCATTAAATTGTCTTTATGCTAGAGATAACAGAATTAAAATAAGGAGAAACCATATTAAAACGACTTTAAAAGAGAAACCGGAGGGAAAATTCATTTATTTTTGCATATGACCTAGCCATTTATTAGTTATAATTTTTCTCTTATTGTTATCGATCAGGCGCATTTAATTGAAAAAAAGAAAAAGAAATTTCTTCCTTTTAAAATTAATTTTTTTTTTTTTTTAATTGCTGATTGTAAATCACTATTTAGTTATAATTTTCAAATCCTTCTATATATTAAAAAAAAGTAACGATTTGGAACTGAGCCAAACGATTTGGAAATGGACCAATGAAAATCTGCTTAGTTATCGTCTCATTGGTCAAAGCTTTCTGACTTTCCTTAGCGGGAATTGTACGTGGCGAAAACCATGAATGTAGAGAATTTAAATAGGATGGGCGATTAAAGGGAAGAATTTTCTGCATTTCGATAGACTTATGTTTTGTGGGGGGTTTTTCAGCGGTCGATGGCAAAAGGGATTTTTACAGAAAGAAGATAATTTCCATTAACTAAAGAGAAAGGGGGGGGGGGGGTATCATCTGCGTTTCGATAGCCTTCGGCTATTTTTTATGAGGGAGGGTATGTGTATTATTTAATTATTATTACGCCCGCGGGTTCTGTATGTACGTATGTATGTATGTATGTAACGCGATAACTCTTGCTAGAAATATCCGATTTGCTTCAATTTTTTTTCTAGGTTCATTCTGATAAGGCGCTTGCCTGATTAGATTTGGAGGTTCATTGGTTAAGTGTAAAGGGGGGAACAGGGGGCTAATATCTCCCGCCTTAATTTAGATGAATCGGTTTTTATATCCGATTTGCTTCAAATTTGATGTACCGATTTATTCTGATAAGGCGCTTCCATGATGAGATTTTGAGGCTCATTGGTTAATTATAAAGACGTGAAACAGGGGGATGGGCTAATCCCCCACCTTAATTTATTTTTCGAGGGCCATTATTCTTTGAAAAAAGAGTATAATATACAATTAGTGTGGATAGCCTGTAAGCTTAATGCCATCAGTTTAACTGGGCACTTTTCTTTTTCTTTTAATGATTTTATATTTAATAATTCTTATAATTATGAACCTCTGTAAGATCTAATGATTATGTGCTTGGCGATAAGGAAATAAAATTGTCAGTAGTTGGGGAGGAGCGCGTTTTTAAGAAGTGGTTTCTAAAAATTGAATGCATAGAAAATAAGAAATCGCGAAGCGATCCAGAATGGTAATGTGAAACAATTACGGCTGGGGTAGGCCAAAGCCGCCTCAAGACTACAAGCCAAACACAAGGTTTCGTGACGTCACGACGCGGGGCTTAGATCAGCCGTGGAGAGCACATGCGTTATTTAAAACATTAATTCTTTCCTCCATATTTCAACTTATTATCACAGCATATGGGGAAAAAAATAAAAACTTATAGTTTAAAGACGCTAATTAAGTGCTTTTTAATCAATTTCGATCACTCGAAACAATAATAACGATAACAAAAAAACAATATTTATGAAATAATATCACTGTGTCAATGAAAATGTGCATCAGAATTAAAGATACATTAAAGAAAATTCGTTCGTTAATGAAAAAAAAATCCCAAGTATTAAATTTATTTTAGTAGACAGTTTTTATTATTTATTCTACTTTGAAATTTAGAAACAATATCAATTATCTATTTGATATATATTCAAAAACAAGACATTATACAAAGAAAATAAGTTAAAACTGGTGTGAATGACTAAGAACAAAAAATCTTCTTAAAACACCATAAAAAATTTGTAAATGAGCTAGACCTTTCGAAAGATCTGAGTCTTTCTTCGTCAGGCGCAAAAAAGACGTCCTTCTACTATGAAAGCAGAGGCAAGACTCTTATTACATATATATATATATATATATATATATATAAATTTGCAGTTTAAACACATAAATGGAATTATTTTGCTTTCAATTATTTCAAAACAAATAAATAACAATAAGTGTGCCAATCAAAACCCACATTTAAAAATTAAATTAAAGTGGAAGAAAAGTGAATGTTAAATGAAAACAAATTCAAGTTGTGTTCTATTTTTATTTTTAATTGGGCTTGAAATTATACAGTAAATATCCTATTAAATATTAAGTGATTTGAAACCTGCATATAATAAATAGTAAAATTAAAGTATATATGAAATTAAGTATTCTTATAAATAAATTTTCGTACTGTAAACTTTACTTATCAGAAATGGGTAATTTTCACATAAAATCCATTAAATTAAAAAACATAAAACTGTCATAATACTAAAACAACACAAGTTCATGAAACAGAAAATTATTATTTAGTTTTGTATTAGTTTGATATATTATGCAAGGTACAAGCAATAGATTTTTTAAAACATGTATTGACATATGAAGAGAAAAATAAAAGAAAGAAAGAAAAGACTTTCATCAATTGGAATTAAAATATTCCTAATTTATGTTCATTTTCCTCGAATGTTTAGATAATAGCTGATAAAAAAACATCGAAAAACACAAAAACCTTCCACGAAAATATTTCATTTCCAAAATAATGTTGTGTGGGTTCTTAAATGTTTGTTCACATCTTTTAAGATTAAAATAATCAATTTTTATGAGATGAAAAGTATTTCCTGACTAGATCTAAAAGTAAATTTATAATTATAGAATAATAATTTTATTTATTGTTATTTTTAATTAAACATTAAAATGTATATAAAAACACATAGGATTTTTGCGAAGAAGGTGTGTGTGTGAGTGTGTGTGTGGGGGGGGGGGGAGGGGGACTACTGTTTTGCATAAGGGTACTAACAACCCTTCCTCTAGTCTTGTAAATAAATTGTTTACAGTTGTGGCAAAAATAGAGAGATTCAAAAACATTATCCCCATAGCTCTATTTACACAGTACATAAGCATTTATAATTTAGCAAAAAATTATAAAAAGAATTTTTATTAAGATAGCAAACGTTTAAGATTTAAAAAGAACAATAAATTGATACAAGTATATCGATCGGGGTTTGCTTTAAAACAAGTAAACAAGATAAAAATGCTATGTATTCACAGCGACTTTTATGAAAATTTCTAGAATATTTAAATTTTTAAGTATGAATATATATATATATAAATTTGTTGTCAAAATTAAAGTCCAACTAATTCTGCATACAAAATAACCCGAGTTACTATTCACACAAGTGTCTTTTAATATGGGCGTTAATTAAAGGTCACTCAAATGAATTAGAGAAAACAGAACAAATTATAAAGAACGGATGGTGTGACAAGATACAAATTAAATGATATAAGTCTTGACACGATTTAGGGATGTTTGCCATTTTAAATTATTGCTCTATGTGGAAAGAAACAGAACTACAATAATATAGTTTCGTTTTGAGATACGGTATTATTGATAGAATCGTACTAGGATTTGCTAGTTAATTTATTTCAAAGAAATTAAAAATAAAAGATTTTGAACACAAGAAATAAAACTTGCGCTGATAGCATATAAATATAATTTGAAAATAAAACTTACCTTGAAAAAATATGTTATTAGGCTAAATAAAACGCACGTGCACGTAAAATAGCAAGATACAGAAATTCAAATGTTCGGGGCTGGCGCGTTGGCAGTTAGCCAGCCCCGGGCTGTGTCGTCACATGTGGGGGGATGAAGGGCGTGTCTGGCTTGTAGTCTTGAGGCGGCTTTGGGTAGGCTAGAAAATAGGGATTGCTTCGCCATTCCGAACGGAATCGCAAAGCGATTACGCGGAGGGTTGGCGAGCGTAGTGAGCAGGGGGAGGGGACAGAGACCCCTGTGTAATACTAAAATAATAATTATGTTTATTTCAGATAAATTTTAATAAACATTTTGACAATAGCAATTATATATTTTGTTATTACTAACACTAACGCACTACGTTTCTCATATTGTAGTCGAAAATACAATAGATATATTAGAAAACCATTTCAGAAGCATTTTTTTCTTATTAAGATTGATATATATATATATAAATATTTGTATTAAGAACTTAATTCTTTTGAATTTTAAATTGCTTTTGATGACTGGTTAAAAGTGCGTGGGCCTTCTACTTCCCTTTCGCTGATATTAATAAATTCATAAAAACGCTTCATTTGAGAAAAAACAAAAAAGAAAATCATGCGTCAAGCATGGATTATGAAACCTTTCCAATACTTCCAGAATATTTTAACAAGATTTCGTCGCTTAATAAGGTAAAGAACATACGTAAGTAAACATTTTAGAAAACTGCATAACACATTTGAAAACCTGATTTAAAAAATTATTACAAATAGCCGAAAATGTGCTCAAATTCTTTTGTTGAGCTTTCTATATGATTTATAGACATGTATATATTCTGCATTGTATGCTAAGGAGTAGCTCAGTTAATGATTTTTAATTCTGTTAGAAAACTCATAACACAACTGAAAATTCCTTTTCAGCCATTTCTACCAAGAAACGGAAACGTACTTGAATTCTTTTGAACAGCCCTGTATATTACTGGCAGGTTTTTATACACATAAGAAGCTAAAATTTAATTCAGGCTAAAAAAAACACGCATAAAACTGCTGAAATCACACTTCCAGTAATCACTATCCACAGGCAGCCATGATCCAATTTTTTACATAGCCCTCTGTAGGATTTCATTTATATGCTACATCTCTTGGTATATTAAATGATGTCGAGCTTTAAAATGCAGAACTCAAATTAAAAAAACCTTAAACAATTCACTCTCCCACTGTATAAAAAAAAAAAAAAAAAAAAAAAAAAAAGAGATTAATTCTACAGATGTAAGAGAATCTACTACAATTGCAGTAATCTTACTAAAATTTTATCTGTAATCCGGGTTGCAGTTACATAAACAGTTCGAGGCATCCCAGTTTCCTAAAAAATTCTTAGTAGCCTTAGAGATTTTTTTATTTATTTACAGTGCAAACGTGCACCTGTTACATGAATTTTTGTTGATGCCGTTGCATAAAATGTTCTAGGAATCCCAGTTTCCTAGAAAATTCTTAGTAACTTTATATATATATATATATATTTTTTTTTTTTTTTACAGTGCATTCACAGTAATGGTTACAAATTTTTTTGCGTAGACCTGTATATGATATATAGAATTATGATAGAACAGAATCGAATATGATATATAGCAATCATCTCTATTTGACAATACTTCGGATTTAGTATTGTATTCGATATATTTCCTGTGTCCCTGTAAATTAACGATAAATGCGATGCACATCATTTTCTACTGCAAGCATCTCGCAGTAAACCTCAGTAATGTATATCAATTACATCATGTTTAAAATATAGCAACATATTTAAAATAAGTGGCGAACAGTTTTTTTCCCGAAGACCATTATGTAACCGGATTGTTTTGCGTGACCCTGTAAATGGAAGCAAAATACTTTGCACTCCACATTCTACATAAAGTTTATTTTAATGCAATTCATAAATTTATATCAATTTCATTATGTTTGTAAAAGAGTAACATCATTAAAATACCCCGCAAACGATTTTTTTCCCATAGAACATAATATAACGGAATACTTTTGAGTTCCCTGTACGCTTATTCTAAGTGTTAAACATGCACATGCTATAGTAACCATCTTCTAGCGCACCATAATAATGTACATAAATTTCATTATGTTTAAAATTGTGTAACGCTATTAAAATACACCGTAAATGAGTTTTCCTCATAGACCATAATGTAATAAACGTAATTAAACATGTATGCTATTATTATTATTATTTCAATGTTAAGTGTAAATATTATTATTATTATTATTATTTGAATGTTAAGTATTAATATTATTACTATTATTGTTATTTGAATGTTAGGTGTTGTTATTATTATTATTATTATTATTATTATTATTACTATTACTATTACTATTATTATTATTATTATTATTATTATTATTATCAGAATATTCAGTCTTAATATCATTATCTGAATCTTAAATGGTGATGCTATTATTATACAATTGAAAAGTTGTAAATATAACAGGAAAAATAGTCACCTAGCATGACAGTAAAATAACAATCCATTTTGCAGAAAATTTTGTTACTTATGTGTAAAAGCGGTATTTGACTTTTAAAAATCATAATGATTGAAAAAAGATTAAAAAATAAATAAAAGGAGGTAACGGGATTTCCTGTTTTCACAACTGACAGTTTTTGTCTGTCAAATTTAAAGTATCTCCTTACTCTTGCGGAAACGTCAGTGAAGGCTTACTGTGGAGACCCAAAAAGTTTATTGCTTTCCGTCTGTTATTTAGTTAGCTAGTCTGTCTGCTTCGCCATAACTGTCGCAAAAAGCATCCGATTAGCTTGAAATTAAGCGGACATGTGTGTGAGTTACCCGGACTTAGCTGTATAGTTTTTGGTTAAATTTGGCTCATTCGTTCGGAAAATATGGAACATTAAATTTTGCGCCATAATACTTTTCTATAGCAATTCAGACGATTTAAAAAAATTTCTTTGTTTAAAGAAATGGCTCATATGATTAATGGATTTAAATTGTAAATTATTGATGATGAAATTTCCCCAAAAAAGTATTAAATTATCCCTATTAATCTGAAAAATTGTGAATACATTTCTCATGATTTTTAAATTAGGTGTATAACTTATGGAGGGATTTTGTACACGTGTTCCAATAATATAAAACAATTTTTTTTTTATAAATTTACCTATTTTAAATGTACACATTTTATTTTTTTTTCTTTTATTGGTTACCTAGCAACTGACTTCATCTAAAAATATCGTAAATGTGAAAATACATGTAGTTGTTTGAAGTCAAATCAACAACAAAAGGGATGAATTAATGAGTTTGTGTCTTGACATGTAGATGGATTTTAACCCAGAAATGAAGTCAGAAAGTGTTTTATTTATTTTATTCAAATATTTTGCCTATAAATTCAAAGATCCATATTTTCATAAAGAATAAATTGACATTTTCCTATCTTTCTTTACCGTTGCCAAGAAAATAAACAAATAATAATTTCTAAAAATAATAATTTAATAAAAATAATAATTTAATATTTAATAATTATTTAAATATAATTAAATAAATTAAATTTAAATAATTATTTAATAATTGATTTAAAAATAATAATTTAATAATAATTTAATAATAATTTAATAAAAATAATAATAAATAATAATAATTTCTCCTACATAGTTAATTTTAATTTGAAAGATTTTCAAGTGAAAATGGAAAATGAAATAAAGAATAGAATTCGACGTCATATTGGAAATAAAAAGGAAATACAGAAAGCATGTGAATTTGACGTCACATATCAAAAATCAAACATATAACGCTTTTATGTTGAAATAAGTGTTATGATATTAATTCTAAAGTTAAATTCTATTAATATTAAAGTGTTATGATATTAATTCTTATTATTTAAAAGAAAAATTATAAATACTTTACAGTGTATCGTCTGCACGCAGTTAGCATAAAGGTTTAACTTTTAGTTTAAAATTTAAATTAATTTAATTTAATAAAATTTTAATTTAAATAGTATTAACTTAAAATTTAATACTATTTAAATTTAAATTTAAATAGTTTTAAATTTAAATTTAAATTAAAAAAAACTTTTGAAAAGCAAATAGATAGTAAATGCCAAAATTATGCACCACAAAATTATTCATTTATAAAATGACGTCATTATATCGAGAAATAACTATTTTCATTCTTAAAACCTAAATAATTAACTAGATTGCCTGAAAATATATTTTTTATTAGTGATAATTTTTAAAGCCGCCTCATTTCAGAAAACATGAATGAAAATTACTTTATTTTCTAAAAGGAAATTACATTTTCGTTCTATAAATCCTAAACTTTTAATATGATTAAGTCAAAGTAAATCATTTTCTGCCCACCAGTAACGAATTTAAGGCTCGGAAGCTCGAAGTATATTGTAAATATTTTGTTCTTTTTAAAAATAGCTTTTTAAAATATTTTTGTTCTGATGGATTTTTGTAAAAGTCATATAGGATGCAATGAATACATATACAAATTTCACAAATACCATCTAAAATACTTGCAGTAGCAGTATTCTCATAATGTAGATTTTTCGTTTTACGAGAACGATTTCCACGATTTTACTTGGCAGTTTCTTTTTCGCAATTGTTTATAATAATTGGCAGAAAATTTCATATTTTTATCATTGAGGTATGGCAAGGCCATACAAATAAAAAACTCCGAATTGCCTTCTATAAAATGTGATCAAGAGTTGGTTAATTATATATGTTTTTAATTATAAAGAATGAAATTTTTTGCTTAATCAATGCATTAATCTTCCTTTTAAAGCTTGTGAACGAAGTCACGGGTAACAGCTTATAGTCTGTTACAAAAAATATATATATTTAGCCGAAAGTTCGGCTGAGGGAAATAAAATATTAACTAATCTTTTGTAATTTGATCTGAAACATAGGTTTTCGCCAAATATGGCGGTATTTATAACATTACGATTTTAAATTGAATTTGGATACTATTAAAAGACTAGCACAAAAATACTTTATGACTCCAAATCACGTTTGCTATTTAGTTTATTGGCAGTTAAAAGTCTTTAAACATGCCTATTTTGTGTGATCTTTGTAAGTTAATCTAATCGATTATATTATTATGTATTTACACTCATTGCCATAAAAATTTGCGCACCAAGAAATAATTGTGGGATCGTAACGAAACTTGGCATGAATATACATATCAGGCAGATATGCAAATGATTAGAAATGCAGCGTGATTGCGCATTGCGTAATATCACTAGAGGGCGTTGAACTTCGTCCTCCTTGGAGTATAAAACTGGTAAGCAGAACTTGTCTGAGTGTACCCTTTCTTTTGCAAAGGAAACGCTGAGGTAGACATGCCGTTACGTAGCCATCGAAGACAATATGAACAGCTGTCTGAGTTCGAGAGGGGGAAAATCATCGGGATGATGGAAGCTGGGTGATCAGCTCGGCGAGTAGCTCGTGAAGTAGGCCGTTCTGATTTTTCTGTGAGGAGGTGTTTGGACCAGTGGACTGAAGAGATGTCATTTACACGGCGACCAGGCTCGGGACGCCCTCGACAGGCCAGTCGTCGAGAAGACCGTCACATCATACGAAACGCACGCGTAGAGCCAACTGCCTCAATGGCCGCTATCCAGACACAGGCAGCACCTTTACTATGGACCCCTGTGTCTTCCCGAACCATCGCAAGGCGCTTGGCTGAAGGACATCTGGTATAGCGGCGCCCATTACGTGTGAGGCCAATGACACCCACCCACCAACGCCTCCGTTTGGAGTGGTGTCGCGCACGACGGGATTGGACTGCAACGGAATGGAACCAGGTCGTCTTCGGTGACGAGTCTAGATTCAATTTGAGCAGCGATGACAATCTTGTTCGTGTGTGGAGGCCCCGTGGTGAACGCCTCAATCCTGCCTTCGCTTTACAGCGACACACCGCTCTTACAGCTGGTGTGATGGTATGTGGTGCCATTGCTTACGATACACGGTCACCCCTAATATTGATCCGTGGCACAATGACAGCCCAGCGGCACGTCCAGGACATCCTTCAACCACATGTGTTGCCATTCATGGCAGGGCTCCCAGGAGTCATTTTTCAGCAAGACAATGCTCGGCCACACACAGCAAGGATGTCACAAGCCTGCCTCCGCCACATTACCACCCTTCCCTGGCCTGCTCGATCCCCATATTTGTCACCAATCGAGCATATCTGGGATCATTTGGGACGGCAAGTTGGACACCCTACAAGTTTGTTTGAACTCGAGGCGCGTTTACAGCAACTGTGGAACGAGATGTCTCAGGACATCATACGGAACTTGTATGCCTCAATGTCCGCTCGTATCGCATCGTGCATTCGCGCTAGAGGAGGTCCAACAGAGTACTAAAATTTCCGTTCATTTGTACTTTTTTCTGCAATAAATGATCCTTTTTCTTTGGTTTTCTAATCACTTTCTTATATCATAGTCGTACTTACACGTGTAAAATTTCGTTTCATTTGGACGTCTTTTTCTTGGTGCGCAAATTTTTATGGCAATGAGTGTATATAAGATGTATATAAATATAGTAAAAATACTATACAACGGCAATAGAAACTTTTTTTTTTTAAAACAAACTTGTAAACACCAGATTTCTAAGTTGACTCAATTTACATTTACAAAAGTTTCCTATACATCAGATGTAGGCGTTTGTAGTTGGCAGGAAAGTAAATACAGAAGGCAAGTAGGGATATTAGGATAACGTAAAATGCTTGTCAAAATTGTTGCTTATCCTTATAAATCACAGTGTAAAAAGAAATCCAAGATACACGGTAATCATTACCACAATCAATAGAAAATTACAAATGTAAATTTAATGAGAATACGGGTAAAATATTACCAGAATAAGTAGCTCATGAGAATTTCAGAATATCATTACATAACAAAGTGTTTATATTAACGCTTCTAATATCTAAAAACGGTGGAGTATTTTTTATTCTTATAAATAAATTATTTGAAACCTTCAAATTACAGTTTGTAGGAAGTTTAATATTACGCAAAATGTGCTAAAAACCAATTACTTGCAGAGCTCATGTTGAGGCTCCTGATCTGCAGATTTAATACTTATTATTATCTAGACGTTAAATGTTGATGTTATTATTAGTTATTTTTTTAAAATCTGAGTATTAAATGTAGATGTTAATATCGATCTATAATGTTTCCTATTCGTTAAATATCGTATATTTATTATACATCGTATATTGTACATTTATTTATCTTAACTCTACTATTAAAATTTTGTAATCGGAATGACAAACCTTTTACGCAATCATTATTATCAGTGGTAGTAGCAGCAGTAGTATTAAGATGTCAAATGTTAATGTTATTTTTTTTTTGTCTGAGTTTTAAATTTTCATGTTAATATCGACCTATAACATTCCCTATTCCTTAATTAGCATACATCAATTATACATTGTATATGGTGCATTTATTTATCTTTAACTCTACTATTAAAACTTTATAATCAAATTTTAAACATTTACGATATTATTATTATTATTATAATGTAAATGTTAAATGTTGATGTTAATATTGTTATTATATGTGTATTAAATGATGATATTGTTGATGTAAATATCAAAGTTTCGTGACACATAATCATTAGTGTTTTAGAGTTTTAATGTTTTCGTTTTTTTTTGTTTTTTTTAAGGTGACATGTCTTCACGGTATCCATGCACAGAGTTGTGGTCCGCGAGTCAGCGCCCGCCTGTTGGCCGAAATTCCGTGTGATATGGGCAAAAATAGCTACTGCAGTGCACCTGGAAGCGCATATCCATGGTAATCATGACTTTGTTTCATATTTTCAACGCTGTCAATGGCGACTATTCAACAGGTACCACTATTTAAAAACAAGTGGGTAAGTGTGATCATAGATCGCACAGAGGGTTTCGTTTAATATTCTTTTCAAAACGTTCAGTACATTTATCGCCGAGGAATAGGCAATACCTTCTAAATTTTCGCAAACCCATCCTAAACTATCTTAAAGTTTCAAACATATTCGCCTTGTTATATTTCCTAATTTTGTTCGTGCCCCCCTCCCCCCCGCCGAAATGCTACGATATATCACGTGACGGGTATCTGCTAAATTTACTTGGGGGGGGGGGGGGGAGGGAAAGTGGGCAGATGGTCACCATGATTTTTGACGCGGACTGATTTTTTAAATTTATGCTATGTTTTATAAGCTATATTAAAGTTTCAAACAGACCGTCCAGTTATATTTCTTAATTTTGTTCACGCACCTCCCTCATCCCCCCCCCCCCCTCGAAATGCGACGCGCCATTCTTCTTTATAATTTTTTATTATGGGTTATAAAGTATCTTAAAGATTAAAACAGATCGCATTGTTAGATGTCCTACTTTAAATGAAATCGCGGTCTGTTAGTTCCAGATTCCACTACCAGGGAGCGCATTCTATTCTTAACAAAAGCGTATGTGAACGAAACTCCTTTACACAACATAACAGTAGATATATATCTCGAGGGGGGGGGGCAGTCTTCAGCAATAATTTAAGATATTTGTTGAAATTACTATTCGGAAATAGTGGTAACTTAACTTTTGACATAGTTATATTTAATAATTAGCATGTATCTGAGGACTCCGTCAAAAAACCGCACTTGAAACGGTACGAAACGCAAAGGTAAAAAAAAAAAAAGAAATATTTCGCCCCTCTTCTCCCCTCACCAGCCAGAAATTTCACGCGCCATTTTTTATAAACTTTTCCTTATGTGTTATAAACTATCTTGACGTTTTAAACATATCGCCTTGTTATATTTCCTACTTTAAATGAAATCGCTGTCTGCTAGTTTCACATTCCACCACGAGGAAGAGCACTCTATTCTTAACAAAACTGTATCTGAACGTAACTCGGTTAAACAACCTATCAGGAGATATGCTAGTCGAGGGGGTAGCGGTCTTAACCAAGAATTTAATATATTTGCTTAAATTACTATTCGAAAATAGTGGTATGAACACTTATAAATTTTTTTATATTGAATTAGTAATAGTTATCTCATCACGCCATCAAAAAATCGCACGCAAGACAGTACAAAAAGCCCTGTTATACTGCCTAATTTTGTTCGTGTCCCTTAGCCTTTCCTCCCACCCCAATCGGAGTGTGACGCGCCATTCTTTTTTGTAATCTTTTAGTATTTGTTATAAATTATCTTAAAGTTTCAAACAGATCGCTTTGTTGGAATTCCTACTTAAAATGAAATCGCGGTATGTTAGTTCCACATTCCACCACCAGGGAGCGCACTCTATTCCTAACAAAAGTGTATCTGAACGAAACTCCTTTACACAAGCTATCGGTAGATACATGGGTTTGTGGGGGAGGGGGTGGAGGTCTTAATTAAGAATTTAATATTTTTTCTGAAAGTACTATTCAAAAATAGTGGTATCAGTAGTTCTGAAATTTTTATCTGGCATAAGTAACATTTATGCTGTATTTTTAAAAATCGGACGCCGTTCAGAAGCTTACTGCAATGAAACATCACATGACTGCCTTTTAAAATAAGTACATAATAGAAATAAACCAGTTTGTGAAATTAGCGCCCCCCCCCCCCCTTTACCAGAAATTTCACGCGCCAATCTTTATTTAAACTTTTCGATTGTGTTATGAACTAACTATCTTCAAGTTTCAAGTTTCAAGCAGATTGCCTTGTTAGATTTCCTAATTTAAATGAAATCGCGGTTCTTGAAATCACGTGCCTTCATTAGGTTTTCTTTTTTTTTATATACAATACGCATTTGATAGAAATAAAACCAATTAATTAAATAATAATTAATATCTCAGCTTGTAGTTAAAATAGGAGTTAGAAATGGGGATCAATGAAATCAGCGAAGAATTTCACGCCGGGATGTCTGCAAATTTAATCTAAAAATTTAATATTTAAAAAATTTAAATTTCGTATTAAAATATTCTACTACGGTAAACCGCAAGCGTCACCATGTCTGACACCTGCTGCCCGGGAAAATGAAATCTGTTTTCCTTGTCTTTACAATTAAAGAAATTAAATTTTTATCGATCGATTATTAGTGGATTTTTCGTGTTATACACAACGCAGAGAAACGATCTGTATACCAGATGAAAGTAGATTTTTTTCTGTGCATGTCTGTGTAAGTTAAAAATGTCTCGTCCGAAAACTTTCTGTGATACAAGATACAAGTCGATTTAAAAATGTCCAGTACACTTTTTTGCTTAAAGCGCGCTCTGGCAAACACAATTTGGAAACGCAGATGTGTGGCAACCCGGAGGGGAAATGAAAATATCTGAAGAGTCCGTTCGTACCTGCATTCATTTTATACCGTTTCTTCGTTAGTGAGACGTAAAATTGGGAGTTTTTAATTAATAACGTCCGTTAATTACGACTTTTTCAAAATTTTATGATTTGTCGTTTGATCTCAGGTGTCCAGCTATAAGTATGCAAAATTTCAAGTCTCCAATATATATAGTTTCTGAGAACGGGCTCTGTGACGGACAGACAGACAGACAGGCAGAAAGAGGAGTGAGACGAATAGGGTTAAAAATAAATTTAATAGTATATTTCGCTTGCACATGTTGTCAAGATGCTTATGAAAAATTTCTGTCTTGAGAAAGTGGTACGAGATCGAATTAAAAAATAGTCGACAGTGTCAGCCTTATTTTTTTTTAAATATATATAATAAATACAGTCATTCAGGGTAACTTTGATCCGCATTTTCTCTATTTTCATATACCACAATCTTATTTTAAGAATATTGTTGCAACTAGGGGCATAACAGAGAAGAAATGTTCCTAAATTATTGTATGGCTATCAAAAATTAAGGAATAATAATGATAAAAGCAATAAAAAATGAATTTTTATCCTGGTTCAAAGTTACCCAGCCATTTAGGGTAACTTTGCTCCATATGATAAATTTATCTAAAATAATTCATTATAAAAAATGTATTATAGTTAGGACAACTTTGAACACCAAAAAATGTTTTCAGATATGCAAAGACTCCGAATTTAAATTTCCCAACATCACAAGATTTGTATAATTTATGATATTACAACAAATATTATGCATAAGAAAAGTGGAAGAAGAGAACCATGAATATTTAGAAATAAAAATAAACTGTTTATTGTTCATATAAAACATAAAAATGCAGTGAAAAACAATTTTCAATGTTTTAACTCAATATTATATCCATAGTTACAGTAATACGTACTAGTACTTGTATTATTCAAACAAGAATAAAAAATTTCGAATGTATGAAATGTCGAATTTGCGTAGCTCCGCCCCGAATAATGTCTTTAAAGGAATTTTATGTAT
This sequence comes from Maratus speciosus, assembly GCA_963932465.1. NCBI lineage: Eukaryota > Metazoa > Arthropoda > Arachnida > Araneae > Salticidae > Maratus > Maratus speciosus. Next base: position 215,914,784 of record OZ010797.1, on the reverse strand, counting down.
TTTACACATATTTGTGAAAATATTTACATGTGATATCTAATGCACACTTTCGGCATTTATATAAAATATACGAGCAAATATGGGAGATTTTTGACAGTAGCACCAATAATCAGTAAATTATAAACATCAGTATAACTTTGAACCGGCTCAAAGTTACCCTGAAAATGTGGTAAAATGTTAGTGCCTTCTTATTTTACGTTTTATTCACTATTAATAAATAAATTATCCCAAAATATTAACACATTTACAACATTTAGATAATAATATGTCTGATAAATGAGTATATTGTTACTTACTATGAAAATTAAATTGCATTACAACAACTTCAAAACAGCATTCAAAATTAACTTGAAAACAGTACTTCGCAAAAATAGTTAGATGATGCAATTAATTGCGCATAATGTTGCTAATGTATTTTCTAAAATAAAGAGCAGAAATCCCAGTTTAGAACATTGCCAACAGAGCACAGTTCTGGAGTTTATTTAGTCTTTTTGAGTCAAAAATATTGAAAATTAGGAGATGGTGCAAAGTTACACCCGATGGTTCAAAGTTATCCTGAATGCCTGTATGTACTTTAATTTCTCTGTCACTGAAAATATATTTCTCTATTATTAATTTTAATAAAATCTTTAAAGCACGTTCAGATCCACTGAACAACACAAAATGAGTTTTACAGGGATGAGAGCGTTCCGACCCAAATCATCAATAACTACCACTAAATTTTAATAGTTTATCTTGCAATATTTAATTACAGAATTTCTGAGATTTAATAAAGAAAAGAATACTATAAAAATTTAGTGGTAGTAATCGGTCATTTGGGTCGGAGCACTCTCATCCCTGGTTTTAGCATAGAAAAATAGGATTTTGACATTTGAAATTCTATTATTTTTCTTCACATGCATCAATAACATTTCATGGATTATTTAACCCTTCAGTTCTCACATAGAATCTACCAGAACAGTTGAACAGGGTAGCTCTCAAACGGTTCTTCCGATTGAGCTGCTATTTAAAAACTAAGCTGTAGCAAAAACTGTACAGATTTTAGTATATTACGACTGACGAGTAGATATAGTCAATTTTTAAAAAAATTTCGAACTATTTTGAAACCGATTGTTTATGGAAAATCACCAAGTAAATGTGACAGAGTATAAGTGACAAATACTGCGGCGATGTCATCAAGCATTAGTGGCGCGTACTAACTTCCTCAGTTCTGAAATGGGTGTACCAATGTTCAAACCCAGCCGAGATCTTTTCCGCTTATTTGTGGCTCGCAGTTAAATTTCTCTATCGGCAGGGATGTAAACTAAAACCCTTTTAGTAGGCCGCCCTGTTTGGTTGAACGTGTTGAATTTATTTATTTATGTTTACCTTTTTAAACACGTACAGAGGTGTTAGGAAAGCGAAGTGGAATAACTTCAGATTTTTTTAGTTGTTTTTATGTGCGTTCGTAATTACATAATTACATAGCACCTATAGTCGTCGTTCAGTCCGTCTGTCCGTCCGTCCGTCTATCCGCATATAACAGAGCAAAAACTACCCGACCGAATGGTCTGAAATTTTAAATATATAATAGTTGCAAAATTTTGTCGAGTCATTTCAATTTTTATGAAAATCGGATGTATAGTTTAATGACAGGGACTTACGACCAATGGGAATAAATTATTGCAAGTTGTTTTTATGATGTTACAGCCTTCCGAATAGTCTGAAATTTTAAACATATAATTGTTGCAAAATTTGTCGAGTCATTTCAAATTTTATGAAAATGACAGGGACAGTCAAAAGTCTTCCGCTTACATGACGGCCAATGGGAAAAAAAATATTTCAAGTGCATTTCAATGATATTACAGCCTTTCGAACAGAATGAAATGGATATGGATATGCACTTATTGAAGTGCACTAAAATATACATTCAGTACAATATGCGATCAAAAATATTTATAAAACTAGTTATAGTACGAACGCACCTAATTTGCCACGTTTGACGAGCAATTTCCAACTTGTTTAGTTATTTAGCCACTACATAAAATAAGACACATAATTTTTATTTTTGTTGTTGCTGTTGTTTATTTTTATGTGGTTGTTATAGCAACACACACGGCTAAGTACATTGGGCGCTTAAGAATTGCTTGATATATATATATATATATATATATATATTACACAAAACGTCTAAAACTCTCTTACTTATGACAAATCGTGAAAAGGTGTCAGTACTTCCTTTAATAAGCCTTTGTGAACTCAAAAAGTAACTTCGAAGTGTAGCGAGTCAAAAGAACACAATTAAATGTTGAAAATTATAAAGTGGATCTGGTTATAGCAACAAGTGTTGGTATCAGTAACTTCATAAGTTCTCTAAGAAGTCAATAGATGGTCTTAGAAGCTGCAGATATGTAACGTCATAACTTTAGGGGGGAGGGGGTTTGGCACTTCACATCGTAAGATACATCAAGAAGGAAGGGGCTGTTAGCAGTTAGGATGAAGGTCACTTGCCCGGAGGGTGTCGGGTTCGAATCCCGATTCTGAGTCGAATGCTTGCAGTGGCTCCTATTTCTCATCAAACGAAGGTCTCTGTCTGTTTCGATCTCATCTTCAAAAGATAATAATCTCTTCACCAGACAATCCACCACAAATCAGCAAATGGAAGAAGTTTATGAAACCAAACTTCGCGTGATTACTTTGGAATATTGGCTTCAGAAGTTTGTGAGATCTGCCATTGCTATTTTTCTAATTGGTGTCTAATTTCTTCAGTGGAACACATGTTTTCTGTTGATAGACAAGGGATAAAAGAAGTTATCTAAATATTCTATGATTCACAAGAAAAAAAAACATTTTTAAAAGACATTCATTAAATTAGACTAATTGTTGGCATATAAATTCCTTTTCAAAAATAGATATTAATTATTGTTTATCTCTTGCGAATTTGAAAGTCGCTCTTAATTTATTTTGTTACAAACACTGTTAAGACTGGGTGGAATCATTTGTTATAACATTTTATTTAATGCATAAATTTTCCTTCCAGGTGGTTACAAATAAATTTTATTTGAATGAGAATATTCTAGTATGAAAAATTCAGCAGTACTGAAAATTTAAATTCAAACCCTATATGATTGTTTCTTTTTCGTTGTTTCAATGAAATTTCTTTTTAATGAGGATATTGTAGTATAAAAACTTCCAAAGTAATCATAGTAATTAAATTTAAACTCAGATCTAATATGATTACTTCTTTGTAGTGAAACGTCATTTTAATTATATTATTGCTTTATCGTAGATTCAATCAAATTTCATTGTAATTAGAATGTAGTATGATAAATTCAACAGTAATGCAAAATTAAATTCAAACCCTATATGATTGTTTCTTCAGCGTTGTTTCAATTAAATTACCTTTTAATGAGGATATTGTAGTATAAAAACTTCCACAGTAATCATAATAATGAAAAATTAATTTCAGATGCAATATCATTGCTCCTTTATAGTGAAACTTCATTTTAAGTATATTATTCCGTTATCATGGTTTCAATCAAATTTCTTTGTAATTAGAATGTAGTTCGAAAAATTCAACAGTAATGCAAAATTAAATTATATGACTATTTCTTTATCGATGTTTCAAAGAAATTTCCTTTTAATGAGGATATTGTGGCATACAACTTCCACAGTAATCATGATAATGAAACATTAAATTTTATATGATTTTGTATTATATTATTTATTAGGTATTAGATTAGATTATACTAGCTTAAGTTAGATATTAGATTATATATGATTTCTTCTTTATAATGAAACCTCATTTTAATTCTATTATTTCTTTATCGTAATTTCAGTCAAATTTCATTGTAATTAGAATGTAGTATGAAAAAGTCTACAGTAATGCAAAATTAAATTTAAACCCTATATTTTTGTTTCTTTATCGTTAAATCAATTAAATGTTCTTTTATGAGGATATTTTAGTAAAAAAAACTTTCATAGTAATCATAGTAATGAAAAATTAATTCAAATCCTGTATGATTGTTTCTTTATCGTTGTTTCAATGAATTTTTCTTTTTATGAGGATATTGTGGTACAAAAACTTCCACAGTAATCATAATAATGAAGCATTAAATTCAGATTTTATATGATTTCTTCTTTATAGTAAAAACCTCATTTTAATTCTATTATTCCTTTATCGTAATTTCAGTCAAATTTTATTGTAATTAGAATGTAGTATGAAAAATTCAACAGTAATGCAGAATTAAATTCAAACCCTATATGACTATTCCTTTATCGTTGATTCAATGAAACATTCTTTTAATGAGGATATTGTGTTCCTTTATCGTTGTTTCAATGAAATTTTCTTTTAATGAGGATATTCTAGTAAAGAAACTTCCACAGTAATCACAGTAATGAAAAACTAAATTCAAATCCCACATGATTGCTCCTTTATAGTGAAACTTCATTTTAATTATATTATTCCTTTATCATGGTTTCAATGAAATTTCGCTGTAATTAGAATGTAGTATGAAAAATTTAAGAGTAATGAAAACTTGAATTCAAACACAATGTAATTGTTCCTTTAACCTCATTTAAATGAAATTTCCTTTTAATGAGGATATTGCAGTATAAAAACTTCCACAATAATCATAGCAATGCAAAATTAAATTCAAAACCTATATGCTTACTCCTTTATCATGAAAGTTCATTTTAATTATATTGTTCTTTTATCGTGGTTTCAATGAAATATCATTTAATTACAATATTGTATTATAACAATATTTACAGTAATCGCAGTAATGAAAAGCAATTTTCAAATCTTATATGATAATTCATTTATCGTACTTTCAATTAAATTTCATTTTAATGAGAATATTATAGCATAAAAACTTCAACAGTAATCACAGTAATAAAAAATTAAATTCAAACACTATTTGATTGTCCTTTCATTGTGCCTTCAATGAAATTTTTTTAACGAGAATACTGAAGTTTACAAACTGTTACAGTAATTAAAAATTAAATTCAAAGATGAATATTTACAGATAATTGTTTCTTTATAGATTTTTTCAACGAAATTTCCTTTTAATGTGAAAATTGTCGTATAAAACATCCACAGTAATCATAGTAATGACTCATTAAATCCAAATCCTATATTGTTGCTCTTTTATCGTGAAACTTCATTTTAATTATATTTTTCTTTTGTTGTGGTTTCAATGAAATTTAATTCTAATTAGAATACAGTAGTATAACAATATCCACAGTAATCATAGTAATGAGAAATTAATTTCAAACATCATATGTTTATTCCTTTGTCGTATTTTCAATTAAATTGCGTTTTAATGAGAATATTGTAGCACAAAACCTTAAACAGTGATCACAAGAAATGAAAAATTAAATTCAAACACTATTTGATTGCTCCTTTATCGTTGTTTCAATTAAATATCCTTTTAATGAGGACATTGTTGAATAAAAACTTGCACAATAATCATAGTAATGAAAAATTAAATTCAAATACTACATGATTGCTCCTTCATAGTAAAACTTTATTTTAATCATATTATTCCTTTATCGTGATTTCAATGAAATTTTATTGTAATTATAATTAAGTATAAAATTTTAACAGGAATGAAATACAATATTCAAACACGGTATGATTGTTCTTTTAACCTTATTTAAACGAAATTTCTTTTTAATGAAGATATTGTAGTACAAAAACTTCCACAGAAATCGTAGTAATGAAAAATTAAATTCAAATCCAATATGATTGCTCCTTTATAGTGAAAACTCGTTTTATTTATATTATTCATCTAACGGGGTTTCAATGAAATTTCATTCTAATTAGAATGTAGTATGGAAATTTCAACAGTAATGAAAATTAAACCCAAACCCTACATGATTGTTCCTTTATCGTTGTTTCAATGAGATTTTCTTTTACTGAAGATATTGTAGTATAAAAACTTCCACAGCAGTCCTCTTATATGACTGCTTCTTTATAGTGAAACTTCATTTTAATTATATTATTCCTTTATCATGGTTTCAATCAAATTTTATTGTAATTAGAATGTAATATGAAAATTTCAGCAGTAATGAAAATTAAATTCAAACCATGTATGATTGATTATTCCTTTATCGTTGTTTCAATGAAATTTTCTTTTACTGGTGATATTGTAGTACAAAAACTTCCACAGCAATCATAGTAATGAAAACTGAAATTCAAATCTTATATGATTGCTTCTTTATAGTGAAACTTCATTTTAATTATATTATTCCTTTATCATAGTTTCAATCAAATTTTATTGTAATTGGAATATAGTATGGAAATTTCAACAGTAATGTGAAATGAAATTCAACCCTATACGATTGTTTCTTTATCGTTGTTTCAATGAAAGTTTCTATTCTTGATTATATCGTAGTATATAAACTTCCACAGCAATCATAGTAATGAAAAATTAAATTCAAATCTTATAATGAAACTTCATTTTAATTATATTATTCCTTTATCCTAGTTTCAATGAAATTTCATTGTAATTAGAATGTACATAGTATGGAAATTTCAACAGTAATGAAAAATTAAATTTAAACCCTATACGATTGTTCCTTTATCTGTGTTTCAATGAAATTTTCTTTTACTGAAGATATTGTAGTATAAAAACTTCCACAGCAATTATAGTAACGAAAAATTAAAATCAAAAACCGTATATGAATCTTTTATAATGAAACCTCATTTTATTTATATACCTTTAACCTTACATATAACGTTGTTTCAATGAAATTTCATTGTAATTATAATACTATAGTATAACAATATCCATAATAATCATCGAAGTTAATTTTAAATCTTTTATGATTACTCCTTTGTCGTATTTTCAATTAAAATTCACTTTATTGAGAACACTGTAGCATAAAATCTTCTACAGTAATCACAGTAATGAAAAATTAAATTCAAACACTATTTGATTGTTCCTTTATCGTTGTTTCAATGAAATTTCCTTTTAATGAGGATATTGTAGTGTAAAAACTTACACAGTAATAATAGTAATGAAAACTTAAATTCAAACTTTATTTGATTGCTCCTTTATACTGAAACTTCATTTTAAGGTGTGTCCTAACGAAATAATGCCACCGTAATTCTGTGCCGTAACTGGACATGAAACAAACAAATAAGAACGAAACAAATATATCAAGAAAGTCTATATACAAATACATATTTACAAGGAGTACCTCACTCCCTGCCCCACCAGAGCAGGAGAAAAAGATGAATGTGTATAAAAAGAGGGGAAAAAGTGTCCCGCCGAAATAAAGCCACTGCCATTTTTTTTTATTTACTGGTAACTATCCGACATTCGAGCTGATGCAGTTCAACGTGTTTATGACGTCAGGAAGTTGTCTAATACTTGTTCTGTGCCAGTTCGAACTTTGTGCAGGCTTTTGAAAGTTGTACTTTCTATTTCTACTACAATATTGCAATGGGACAGAAAACACAGCTATTATAGTTCGAGATAGGACAAATAACAGCTTTTAAGGAACAAGGTCTTTCACATAGACCAATATCTATTGTTCTAAAACCAAAATAGGCAATTTTGTAAATCAGGGCAATTCATAAGTGTATAAAAAAAGGAGGTGCACATGCAGAAAAATGACTTCCAAGCAGGAAAAAAAAGTTTTTCGTCGTCTTGCACGAGGTGGTATTTCCCTAAAACAGTTGTCCAAAGAGGATAACATCCCTGTGACAAAATCAACCCTGTCACGAACTGAAAAACGTACAAGCATCTTGCGATATAAGAAAAGGAAACAGTCACTCATGTTAAAAGCTATCCACATGGAAAGAAGAGTCGATTGGGTGAAATATCATCAAACCTGGAAGGACCATTGGCATCGTGTTATAGTCTCAGATGAGAAAAAAAGAATTTCGGATGGGCTAGACGGCCTTGCTTTCTATTAACATGACATGAGGAAAGAAGAGGAAATTTTCTCCAGAAAGTAGCAAGGTGGAGGTTCATTAGTGGTGTAGGGAGGATTCGCCTATGGAGGTAAACATAACCTGGCTTTTCTCTAAGGCCGCATGAAGGCTACCGGTTACCAAGAAATACTAGAAAACCATTTATTGCCATTTGCAAAGATAATTGGTGGACTAAGTTGGATTTTCCTGCTGGACAAGACCTCCAGTTATGTCGCAAAATCCTCCTGGGAATGGTTTTTGGATAATCGGGTGCATGTCATGGAATGGCCTGCCCGTTTTTTCTCATCTCAATCCCCAAGAAAATGTGTGAGGTATCCTCAGTAGGGCTGTATATGCCAATGGCAGACAGTTTCAGTCTATGGCAAAAGTGAAGGTCATCATCATTGAAGCATAGCAGAATATTGATGCTACTATCCTCCAAGGATTGGTAAATGGTATGCCACATCATATATTACAAGTCATATGTAACCATGGCGGATATATTGTCTATTAACAGTAATGTCTTTATTTCGGTGGGACACTATCCCCCCCTCTTTTTTTACAATTTCATTTTTTTTCCTGCCCAGGTAAGGCAGGGAGTAAGTTACCCCTTGTAAATATGTACTTGTATATAGTCTTTCTTAATATATCTGTTTCGTTCTTATTGGTTTGTTTCGTGTCCAATTACTCTACGTAATCACGGTGGCTTTATTTCGATGGGACACACTTTATTTATATTATTAATTTAACGTGTTTTCAATGAAATTTCATTGTAATTAGAATACTGTAGTATAACAATATTCACAGTAATCATAGTAATAAAAAATTAATTTAAAATCCTATATGATTACTCCTTTGTCGTATTTTCATTTAAATTTTGTTTTAATGAGAATATTGTAGCGTAAAATCTTCAATAGTAATCACAGTAATAAAAAATTAAATTCAAATGATATATGATTGTCCCTTTATAGTAAAGTGGGGACAGATGCCGCAGTTTTACTTTTCGTCTTTTAAAATGTACGATAAAGCGAAAAACAACAAACTAAGTGCCGGAAATCATTAATCAAACCCTTTGGAATCAAATTTCTATGTTAAACAAGTTAAAACCTTCTTAATAAAGCAGGCATACTTATTTTCCCAAACGTCTTTTTTTAACATCATTTTTTATGTGCTGTGTAAGATGCCGCATGGGGTGTGGTACAGATGCCGCTTGGAGAAAAAAGCTATGCTGTTTATTTTTTTTTTAAGTAAATCACATTTTTATTTCCTCAAACTACTTAAAATGAAAATAGATAACAGTGAACTTACATAAATTATATATATATCACTAGATTGTGAAAAGTTTAACAAAATTGCAAAAGTGCAAGCTCAAAAAATAAAACTTAAGGCAAAAAAAGAAAAAAAAACATTTCACTGGAAACAATAGACAGCATAATTACAAAAAAGATATAAACCACTTGTTTATATCCAGGCGACCATTGTAGTTTGCTCTTAAGTACTAGTTCCATTCATTTTAGGCCGTAGTCTTTTTATTTTTGGCTTTTCTTCTCATTTTTTTTATTTCGTATTTCTATTCGCCCACAATCACCACACTTTCCGTTGCAAGAGTAAAGTCGGCATGTTTCATGCAACCACCGACTGCATGTTATGCACTGAATCCAGTTCGCTTTAGAATTTGTTTCTTGATATGACTCCAGACACTCAGCACATTCAGAGTCATCAAATTACAATCCAATACTGTCTTCAAAATCCATAATAGGAATACTTTCGTAGCTGTCGGAAGATGACTCACATTTCAGTTTCTTCCTCAAGTGAGGTGCTTTCAAGTTTATCTTTCCCTTCCTTTTTTTTTGCACATTTTACTTCCGCCAAGCTCTCGTTCTTTGACGCTTTCTTGCTTCTTTTGCTTTCTATTTCCTTCTTCTTTTTTCTTGTTTATAAAATCTGTGCTTGTAATATTTGCAGCCTTTTGCTTTCTCTTACTTGGCTGTATAGATCTTTTGACCATTGTTTAATAGTTTAGATGATGAGAATTGTAAACGGCCTACGTTTTCCTTATTCATACTTGGTGAACCACCACTGTTGCTGAGAATATTTTGATAAGTAGTAGAATGCGCTAATATACGTTCATCTAAGCGAAAGTTCTACTTAAATCGCAGTGATGAATTTATTGAACCGAAAAACAAAAATATATTTTGCGGCATCTGCCCCTCAAGCTCGGTGCGGCATCTGTCCCAATGTGGCGGGTAAGATGTCGCGTCACCATTTTGTGTCATGTGAGCGACGCGAGAGAAAGACAAGCACATGTCTTTATTCTACGAGGATCTGGTCTACAGTTGCAATCGGTTTTGGGATGAAATCTCTGTTTATTTTGCTTAAAATATGTTATAAAACTTTATCAGAATAATTTTAGCAACTTACCATGAAGGTTCAAACCATAAAAACCGGCATAAATATGTTAAATACTGACAACTAAGCGGTGGAAACGCACACAACAGAGCAGACAGCATTTAGGCACACAACGAAATTCTTAATTTGGCCTAGGGAGCGCTAGTGTCGCCAATGCAATATCTGCGGCATCTGTCCCACCGCGGCGTCTGTCCTCACTTTACTATATCCTTATTTAAATGAAATTTCCTTTTAATGAGGATACTGTTGTATAGAAACTTCTACAGTAATCAAAGTAATGAAACAGTAAATTGAATCCTATATGATTGATCCTTTACCGTGAAACGTCATTTTAATTGTATTATCGTGGTTTCAATAAAATTTCATTGAAATTAGAATACTGCAGTATAACACTATTCGCAGTAATCGCAGTAATGAAAACTTGATTTCAAATCCTATATGATTATTCCTTTATCCTACTTTCAATTAAATTTCGTTTTAATGAAAATATTATAGCATAAAAACTTCAACCGTAGTCACAGTAAAGAAAAATTAAAGTCAAACACTATTTGACTGTTCATTCATTCTGGTTTCAATGGAATTTCATTTTAATGAAAATACTGTAGTTTAGAAACTACCAAAGTAATGAAAACTTAATTTCAAACGTATGTGATTGGCATAAGTTTTTTAATATATATCATATCGTTTTACATATTTTCTATAAAAAATAAAATACATTCAACTAAAGGTAAAATAAATATGACATAATTCTCTCTTTTCATAAGAGAAAAAATATGGTATTTGATTAAACACACTATTTATGCATTATCTGTTTTGCAAGGTAAATCTCAAATTGTGATTATAAACAAAAATATATTTCTTTATAAAACATTTTTCGCACTTTTAATGAAAAAAGTTTTATATTTACTCTATCCTGAACTTCAAAAGTTCCACCTTCTCTTCTTTATAAAGAAAAAAAAAAATGTGAAAAAACTTTTAAACTTTTTCAAGCAAATATTTCCTTGAAAAATTTTATTAAGTTTCCGTCTAAATACATTTTATTACATGCTTCAAACATGTTGAAATGTGTTAGTCTGAACAAGCTGACAAAAAATTATGAATTTTGCATATAAATCTGAAATAGTCCAAGTCAGTGTTCTTTAAAAATAGTTTTTAGTTATCACTTAATTGAAGAGGTGTGCAATTTGAAGCAATTAATAAATATATAAACGAAATACAGCTTAAAAACTAAGCTAATAAAAGGTAAAGGAAATTTAAATTTTTCAGTTCAAACTTTAAAAGTTGTTAGAATAGGCTTTTGCTGATCAATTAGTATCAGTTAGATGTGTTCCCTTTTCTTAAAAAAGCATTTTTAACACTTTCAACATAGTTGAAAAGTGTTTATGAATTCGGTTGGTCTGTCTGGCCGTCTGTATGTCTGACGTTGCTCCAACTGGCAAAAGTGTACTCGTAATAGCATATAATTTTTACATGTTAATGAGGTTCACTATAGAATTTTCGCTATTAAAAATGAAATGTGTAGCATTTATACTTCGTTGACAGGGTCACACAAAAGAATTCCGTTACATTATGGTTTATAGGGAAATATCATCTGCGATGCAATTTATTTAAATTGTTTATATAGATATAACATTTCATTGCATGAAAAAATAAAAATTTTAGATAATATTTAAAAAGTGTTTCATAATATGTGGCTGATGCACGATTTTTCGTTCTTATTTTAATTTAGCACAAAATTTGTCAGGAACAGAAACGAGTAAAACGAGTTTCTTTAACAATCAGAATTTTTCACTGTAAAAAAAGTGTTGTAATTTTTCAAGAATGAAAGCTGTGAAATCGAATTCAAGCACAGACGCTATGAAAGCGAATTCAAACAACAAGTGAAGTAAAAATAGATTTCTTTTCTTAGCGTGCACCACCCAGCCATTGGCAACGCGACTTTTCCCAGACTTGAGAAATTTTACAGCAACCTCAAAGAAACACCTTATAAATTTTACAGCAACTGTGTTGGCAACCCCAGGGTGCCAGAGTGCTTGCCCAGGGTGCAAGATATTTTTCTTGTGCTTAATGAAAAACATATGACAGCTAAATGATAATTTCTTCTACTTGCAATCGTGTCTGATCAGTACATTTTCCCATAAAACATGCATATCATATGCATTTATAATGTATTAAGTTCTAAATTAAAATTAAGCTATTATGAACATAGAAACCAGATCTAAACAAACGACACTGTTGCCACTCAGAATCAAATTCCAACAAATCTGCAAACAAATGAATGACTCTTTAAACGCTTCATTAAAAAAAAAAATACAGGTTAACGCCGATGCTGCTCTTAAAATATTTGTAAAAGTATATTAAAACCTTTAAATATTTTAACTTTTTTTTAAAGCCTTCAAAAACTATCCAATTGGGTTCGAAAATAAAAATAACGATATTTCTTGCTAATTCTTTTGGCGCGATCTATCAGCAATTAATATAAACTATGTCTAAAAGATCACTTTTCAAGTCTTCTAAAACACTATTGGCACTTCAATTCACTAATACTTGAAAAAAAAATATCATAAAATGCCTATAAAAATCGAAAAAGGAAAACCTTAAAATAAAATTGACTGTTCAGTTCGCTCATACTTGAAAAAAATCTTTCATTTTTTGTCATTTTATGGGAAAAATGCACTATAAAAATTAGCATAAAATGATTATAAAAAAATCAAAAAATGAAAATTGTAAAATAAAATTAGCACTTCAATTCTCTCATAACTTGATAAGACCTTTCATTTCTTGTAAAAATTGCTTTATTAAAGTTATAATAAAATGTCTATAAAAAATAAAAAAAGGAAAACATTAAAATAAAATTGGCACTTCAATTCGCTCAAACTTGAAAAAGATCTTTCGTTTCTTGTCATTTTATGTAAAAAATGCCCTATAAAAATTACCATAATAAATTAAAAATTACCATTTTTAAATTACAAATACCGTATATTTCCATGTATAAGTCAAGAATTTTCGGGCATATTTTTTGGCTTCGAAGTAAGGGGCTCGGTTTATTCACGAGTCTAAGAAATTTTCGAAAACTGATATTCTAAAATGAAAAAAAATGGCAAATTAAAAAAAAAATAAAAAATTCTTACAATTTTTTATAAATACTTTAACACTCCGATCTTTTGCAATGAAAAAAGTTATCAATCCTCATTCACTATCAAAATCATTATCCGAATTTTCAAGCAAGTCCTGAAAATCGTCTTATTTCATTGGTACACCAGTATGAATATCGACGGTGTCTAATTCATTCGTCATCACAACTGCCATCTTCTTCAAAAATGGCATTATCCCCTGTTCCATCCATTGCATTATTGATGTAACATTTTTTGAAAGATCAAGCTATCATTTCTTATGGTAACATGGATTAATGACTGGGTGTCTTGGGCCACACATAAAAGGTCACCGGGCTCCATACGGCCCGCAGGTTGAGTATGGCTATCAAAAAATATATATAAATGAAAGTGTCAAACTAGTACACCTCCTGAACCCTTTGCGCATTAATCAGGAGTGTGAGTCACTTAAAGTAAACCAGGCCTTGTAGCTTTGCTAAAATTTTATCACTTTTCTACCACTATTTAAAATTGATAATCTTTATTGTAGTCTTCCATTACAGAAGTTTAAAAAAATCTACGACGAAGATTTTTGATTTGAAATAGTGGTAGGAAATGTCGAAAAATTTAGGAACGCTCTAAAAAAATAACCGTTCTAAGTACATAACTAATTTGAATAAATAAAACCACAAGAAGTTAAGTTCTTACATTCTTTCGGCTACTTTCTTTGTACAATTTTCTCACTTTCAATTCTAATTCATCTTTTTTATTTTTTCGCAGGAGTTCTGTGAAACGTTACATCAATGATAATCAAGGCCTAGTTCGTCGTATGTATGGAGACGAATTGCATAGTTCTGTTTTACTGAACGAAATTGATGGATTTAAATTCAAATATGAACAACTGAGATCATTTATGAATAGGGGTTACAGCAGAACGGAATACGGAAGATCTGCTAGAGGCTCCAGAAGGCAGCCAAGGCCTCAGATTTTCGACGACGATGATGATGATGACACGCCAGCAACAATTTTCAGGGTAGTTACAGAAACTTCCATCAAAGTTGGAGACCCAGTTACAAAACCTATGTCATCGAACCCTACTCAAACTCCTACTTACAAGCCTGCTACTGCGGATTACGATCATACCTCTACTAAATATCCATCAGAAGCAACAACTGCGACTACTTCCTCTACTACTGAACAGACGTCCCAAACTGAACCTACGACTACAGAAACAATAATGGATACGACATACACAAAGACAACGGCGGCTGAAACTACTACAACAAGGGAACCCACGACTACAGAAACAACTGCACAATCAACGACAAGTACTATTCCAGATCTTCCCATTGCTATGGAAAGAATAGGACATGAAGACATTGACGACTATGATTATGAACCCGACCGCAAGACGGATTCGGGAGTGCGTCAGAATAGTGTGGAAGAGAAGACCAAGTATAAACATGATTCACAGGATATTAAACGAAATGACCCAATGAAATACGACGATGCCTCGATTTATGAAGTAGTTGCTGATGACGTCACAAAAGAACCTGTTACTAAGGCCACTGAAGCAAAAGATAAAGAGGATGAACCGGATGAAGAAGAGATTCCGAGGAGAGGAATGTAAGTGTACTAAATCGATTTTTCGATTGTTTCAATTTCAAAATTTTCTAAAAATTCAATTATTATGTGATTTGTTGGAATGAAAAGACAGCTAAGGGGATGTACTTATATAACGTTATCAACTTTTTGGTAAGTTTGGACCCCCTCCCTCCTTGCGATATCATACGTTAACATCCCTCGAACCCCCCCCCCCCCCATAATGATATCGTTATCAATGTCTAAAAATTATTTTCATTTTTGGATTTTTTTGTTGTTGTTTGGAGTATGTACAGTCGTGGAAAAAAAAAGTAAACACCCCCTACTAACTCCTCAACAAATTATCGTAGACGAAAGTTACTTGTACCGGACAATTGGAAATAAAGTCTACTTTTAAATGGTGTGTATAAAATTTGCTTAGGGAGCCATATACATATTAAAACGAATCCAAACTTCATTTTTTTCAATGGTAGTACCCAAATGTAACGAGATATTTCAAATCTTCGGTTCAAAATATGCCTAGAAACCAAATTTCAAGTCATTCGAAGGATAAGTTTTTGAATTACAAACATTCAAAATTTAGTACTTCTAATGTTAAATTACATTTTCATATTTTTATTTATATCTCCTGAAATTATGCTCCTAATGAGCTAATTTTTTGTGTAGCAATAATACTAATATACCCAAACATAAATACGTTGAATTTGCAATTTTTATAATTTTATGATATGAATAATGAATTATGAAATTAATATTCGAAAAAAATTATGAATTGCAACATACATTTTTGGGTAGATTTCGTATGAAATATTACCTATTGGGATCGTTCCTATGTTGGAATTTCTGAAAAATTTTTGCAGATCTACACCGATCATGACCCCTAGAACCCAAAACCACCCTCAGTAAAAAACTTTATATATATATATATATATATATATATATATATCTATCTATATATATATCACTTTCTTCTGGACACGATAACTTTCGTAATTCCGCACCAATCTCTTCCAAACTGATACATAAAATCAATGGGCATAAATTCTCGGTCAAGTTCGTTAATGGGCAAAATCGGACCAAGGGGAGGGAAATAGGGAGGGGTTTTGTGAAAACAGAAAAACCCCCATAACTTCTTAATTTTTGTACATATCAAATCAGTTTAAAGTTTTTATTACTTCTAAAAATAGGGCCAAAAATTTATGTATCACAGATTTTTGATAAAGTTAAAAATGGGCTCAAGGGGCGCAAAAAATAGGGTTTTTGGGAGAAAAAAATTCATAACTTCGTCAATTCTCAAGATATCAAATTCAATTAATTTTATTATAAATCTCCTTAACATTATCTAAAACTTTTATATTCACAAGTTTTTGATAGGAGCAATTCGTACCGCAAAAAAAAATTAAAAACGAAAACAAAAAGGGCGTTTGAAGAAGAAAAAAATCCATAACTTCGTCAATTCTCAAGATATCAAATCCAATTAATTTTATCATGAATTTCCTTAACATTATCTACAACTTTTATATTCACAAGTTTTTGATAGGACCAATTCGTACCGCAAAAAAAAATTAAAAACGAAAACAAAAAAGGGGTTTGAAGAAGAAAAAAATCCATAACTCCGTCAATTCAAAAGATATAAAATCCCCATGAATTTATCATATATCTTCTTAATATTGTCTACAACATCTATATAGACAAGTTTTGGATAGGACCAATTCTTAGAGCAAAAACAAATTAAAAATACATACCGGTTGAAGTAAAAAATGATCTTAGTAAGGGTGTATTCAAATCCAAACTGCTTATTTTCTGACTCATTTTACAATTCATTTTTGCTCTCAAAGTCTTCCAATTGGTACGTTTTCTTACTCAGAAACTATATAATGTACCGTAATGGTCGATTTTATGTTAGGGGCAGAAAATATTTTTTTAAATGCTGTTAAAAAGGGCATTTTGAACCGAATTTACCGAAGCGGATTATGTTGGAAAAATCATTGTATTAAGGATGCGCTTAAATCCAAACTACTTATTTTCTGACTGGTTTTTAAATTCATTTTTGCTCTCAAACGCATTTAATTGGTAGATTCGCTTATTCAGAAACTATATAATGTACCGTAATAATCGATTTTTAGATAGAAGCAGAATATATTTCAAAAAATGATGTCAAAGTGGGCATTTTGAACGGAATTTCCCGAAGCGATTGTGTTAGAAACGAAAAATATTGTCCTTCTGAGAAAATAATTGTTTATATATCAAGTTTTAATTAATTGAACAAAAAATAAAAACACAGGTCGCTTATAAATCTCTTCAAAAATCACGTCAGCAAGTTTCATATTTTTTTAAAATTAAAAATGAATCTGGAACTATGCCAGAAAATTTCGAGTTGTTGAGCATGGAAAAGTATTTTGTTTTAATACCGCCCTAACATGATTCTGATAAAACCAGCTATTATATGAAAATGAAATAAAAACTCGTCAAGAGCGGCCAGATAAAATTGTTAAAGTGGATTTATCTATAATCATGATTTAGTTTTTGTTTGTGAAATTAGTATATTTGACTTCGAAATCTACCTCTGCCTGTAGGCCGGGCCGGCAGGGATTTTTTTTTTTTTGATGGATTTAGATTTATTAAGTCCTGCTTTATGGATATCCGAAATTTCGCATTTTTCTTCCAAGTAGTTTTCAAATTATGCTTAAAAAACGGCAAAATGATGGTTTAAGGGGACGTCTATGATAGAAGTGAGTAAATTTTTGAAATTTATTCTGCTATCCTGTAATCAAACAGGTTTCATTGACGCTTAAACGTGCCTTGATCAAGAATGCGGCTCTCTCGGTTAACAATCGAATTCAGAACTTCAATTCGGATACAGCCCTTAAAATACGCTCGTTTTAAAATAATTAATTTCTTGGAAACTTATGGCATGAATTGCATAAAAATTTGTTTATAGGCTAATTGAAAGGTGTAGAGTTCATTTATGCTGTCAGAATTGTGTACTGCTATTGAAAAAAACAAAGTTATGGTTCGTTTTAATATGTAGATGGCCCCTTAAACAAATTTTATCTATATCATTTAAAAGTAGACTTTATTTCCAATCGTTCGGTACCAGTAACTTTCTTCTACGATAATTTGTTGAGAAGTTAGTAGGGGTTGTTTACTTTTTTTTCCACGACTGTACAAGTATGGCTATATTTCTTTTCTCGCACACTTCATTGATTCAAACGAAGAGAAGTGAATAAAATATCATTTTATATATATAATATAACTTTATATCAAACAGCACTTGGAAAAATAATTAATATTTAAAAATATTTAATAGCTTTTTGTTACATATACATTCAACAGTAATATTTTCTTCTTGCACTTGCCCTCGTACGGGGGAGGGGGAGGGGCTGACAGAATTTCTTAAAAACAAAATAGGCGCATAACATATTCTCTTTCATTTACTAGTAAACACCAGTATCATTTCAAATAAAAAACTTCGCATATGGTTTCTCGAACAGTGGATTATAATTGCATAAACATATGGCAGAAGAAATAGAAATACCAAACATTGGGGTATTCCACATTTTGGAATTGAATAATTTTATAATCATTTAATGATTTTAAGAATAACTTGGCCTTTTCATAAAAATGGATAACAGACTTAAAAAAGATAACATACTATTTTGGCGTAAAGACCAAGTTACAAATAAGAGAAAATGTTAGTTATATCAAAAATTATAACGATATCAAAAGAAAACCCCCCCTCCCCCTATAGATATTTAACGATATCATATGCCAGACCCCCCCCCCTCTTCCCTCTAAAATGATAACGTTATCTAAGCACAGACCTAATTAATGTAAAAATGTATTTATTTTATTTATAGCGGTTCATTTTACTCTCTATTTGGGACAAACTCCTATTTCTTTCACTGAGAATTTTTCTCTCGTTGTCACGGTGTTGCCAGTGGGATACTTTTTTTCAATTTCTACTATTACTTCACACTCTCCCTATATATATCTTGTTCAAATTTTCTGTCGTTAATAAAATACTTATTATTCATCCAATCAAGTTCAAATAATTTCTTTAACTTGTAGTGGATGACACTTGATGTTAATGCAGTTTTTTCAAATATTAATTCATTAATTAAATTTTAATTAATTAATTTTAGTTTTATATTGGAGACAAAATGGCGGCCATTGGTTATTGCACACCATTTAATGCATCTTCTTACCTATAAGGCGGGTTACCATAGGATCATCCAACCGGAGCACCCACCAAATTTGGCATAGGTTCAAGCGGGTTACCATAGGGGGGACCCTGTTCTGTCGCCAAATACCGCCAAGTTCATCGCCAACTTGGCGATATCTCTAATATTTTGCTAAATTCCCATAGACATCTATTGTAAACCAATAGGGTTTACTTGTTTATAAAATATCAACAAATTGAGATTGCAACAAAAACTAATATTAGCTTAAGGGATTATATTAAATTTTCCTTTGATGACCTAAGTAGGAATTGACTTTAAAAAGTTTTCTTTTAATATTACTTGTTTTAAATTCAGATGTCTTGTTTGCCACAAGCCACCACTTTTCTGAAATGGTAATATTCCCTTTGTTTTCGCGTTAATTAATATGTCATTAAATAAGGCGAATTTTACTATTTCAAAAAACAGGTGCCAATCAAGAAATCTGAATTAAAAAAAGGTAGTCCACTGGTTTCAATGCGTTGTCAGAAAGGCATTGTCCATTCTTTAAACGTCTACAATCCGTTTTTTATGGCTTATGTATCAGGTCTAATATCGCATAATTTCAATTTTGTATCATTTTATAATTTTTATGGACGACTCGGAGATTTATATACCTGAAAGATACAATAATAATACAATTAATAATAATATTGACTTTACAATACTTGAAAAGCAAGGATTTTCTAGAAACTAAAAATAGGTCGTGACATTTTCTAAGGCTAGAAAATAAAAATTTAACAAAATTGTCAAAATTCATTTCGTACATCAATAAAAATCAATGTATCTCTTCTATAAAAAAGCATTTCTTTCATGATTTCAGAAAGCTTTTCTCCTTTTCGTATTTGTTTTCTCTTCAATTACTAATTGCACGTTAAAAGCAAGCATAAACAAAACTTTAATTAAGATACAATTGTTTTTGTTTTCAAGGAGCTTAGTTCTAAATTATTTTATCACTGTTATAACTACTCTAATTATTTTTTTTACAGATGTTGCTTTGAGATGTTATAAATGATTATTAAGTTAAGAATTTTCTTTTTAACTAAGAATAAAACGTCGTTTTTTTTTTAATTATTTTGGTTAAAAAAAAATTAATTAAATAAAAATTTTCAGCCATACTAAAACAACTAAATCGAATTTTTAAGACGTTGTAAAAAACTAACATATTTAATAAGGCCAAATAAGTAAAAGGTCTTTATTAGACATTGGTTTCAGAATTTATTAAACTTTGTCATCCACAAACAAAAAGTTATTTCGAAAGAAAACACGAAAACATCAAACATTTAAAATTATTCACATGAAAAAATATGAAAAATAGAATAAAACCTAAATACATTATCTGGAAAATAGTTAAAAAATTGTTTATACTTTGTCATTTATTTTTCTTTAATCTTTGTACAGTTGTACAAACTCTGTCGTTCTACAAGTTATTCACCAATAATAAAGAATCACATCATGAATCACATCAATGCTATGGGATTCGCGACTAGTTTGCATTGAGTGGATCTCTCAATACACCTCCCGTATGTTTAAAAGTTAATTAAAAACCTATCTGGAAAAACGCGGCACGGACCAAGGCGGCGTTGTAATTTTGCGACCTCCTTTCGAAGCACTCTTAGCACTATGCCAAATTTAAACTTTGAACAAAGATTTTGTTTTAGCTACACTGTAAAAGAAAGGTTATTACTAAGCTGAACTTAGTTTTATGAAATGCCAAATTAAATTTAAATATTCACTGCTTTTAATGTCAGTACCGGCTTAAGTTCATCACAAACAGATTAGGATAATATTAAACACGGATGTGGCAATCCCAAAACTTTCTTCTATCTCATACACGTTAATACTTCCTGAAAAATGCAGCATAGCAGCGCCACCGATTAGATGATTTACACCAAAATCTAATCAGCAACAATTTATGTCAACTTCTAACTGAATTTGAAGTTTCGTGAAAATCCGGGTATTAGTTTTTGAGTAGAGCTATGACAGAAATCTTAAAAAATTATGCATAGCAGCGCCACCTTTTGGGCAATATATACTAAAACCTAATAAGCAACAACTTAAGCAACTTGGTAACTGAATCTGAAATTTGATTAAAATCCGTACGTTACTTCTTTAGATAAAACTATTTCGGGAATCAGGAAAAATGTAGCATAGCAGCATCACCTGGTGGGCAATATATACCAAAACCTAATAAGCAACAATTTGAGTCAACTTGGTAACTGAATCTGAAGATTGATTAAAATCCGTGCATTACTTCTTGAGATAAAACTATTTCGGGAATCATGAAAAATGTAGCATAGCAGCGCCACCTTTTGGGCGATTTACACCAAAACATAGTCAGCGCCAACCTATATCAAAGACTAACAGTATCTGAAGTTTGATGAAAATTCACCCATTAGATCTTGAGATAGAGAGCTCTTGCGGAAATCGCTAAAAATGCTGTATAGCAGCGCCATTTATCGGGCGATTTACACCAATTCATAGTAAACATCAACTCATATTAAGGAGTAACTGAATCTGAAGTTTCATAAAAATCTGTGCATAAGTTCTTGAGACAGATCCATTGCGGAAATCGTAAAACATACAGCATAGCAGCGCCACCTCTTGAGCGATTTTCACCAAAAACTAATCAGCATCAATTTGTATCAGGGATTAACTGAATATAATTTTCTATTAAATTCCGTGCATTAGTTCTTGAGATAGAGCGCCCACAAAATTTGTGTCATACACAGACACACAGACTCACAGACAGACTCCCAGACATACTCATAAACAGACATTTTGTTAAAACATGTTTTTCGGGATCTCTGACCCCAAAAACATGTAAATTCGTCGAAAACCGGAATTCAAAAATTTTCATGAATCTTCTTGTAAAGACAGAAGAAAGAAAAATGAGTTATACAGAATTGCCATATTTGATATTATTTAGGTTCCATATTTCTTTGAACTTTCATGGTATATCCATTTACACTTTTTTGGTATATACAGTTATAACCAACCCTGCGTTGTATAGTTTTTTACAGTCTTACTATTATTTTAACAATGTTTTTTTTTTAATAATATACAATTAATAATTCATATATTTATTCTACGGAACGCTCCGTGCGCGAATAATACTCGCACTTGGCCGTTTATTTATTTAATATTCAGATTCAGAGTGCATGCAGTTCAGCAAAATTTTTATTAGAATATTTTTCCTTTTTAATTTACAGAAAAATGTTAGAAATTTTGCAACTGAGCAATTATAGACCGACAAATAATATTTTTTAGTATGAAGAAACAAACTAGGCAAAGATTTCTAATATGAAATATTGATGACACTCCTTGTAAAATCCAGATAGTGAATTGATTATCTATTGATTATCTATTTCGAGTACAAGCTAAAAAAACTTTCAAAACTGAAAAAAAAAAAAAAATACTTTTATTGGCAATTATGTACGACGAACTAACAGCAATATGTTCAGTCATAAATTTCTTTATGTTCAGCGTTAAAAAGTTTATTAGCAGAACAGATATAGTATTTATTACTTCTTTTATGTATGGCATATTTTTTTATATAATTCCAGTCGCTAAACTAAAATTTCCTTTTAGAGTATAACATAAGTGACATTCTAAGAACGAAAAATACAAGACGCACTACCTTAATGCTTCAAAAAATCGTTATACATAATATATATATACCGGGTGTCCCAAAAATGACTGACTGATTTTAAAATTCAATAACTTCCAAACGGTGACAGATATTAAAAAAATCTTGCAGGAGGGTTATGCATAAAGTCAAAAGTTTTTTTACAGTGATTTTCGATTTTAGTTCGAATTACAAAAAATAGATGGCGCTGCGATCAATAGAGGCTAAATTCAGGCTCGATTTTTGGTACTTCGTGGCCCGGATAATACATTTCCATCTCCTTTTTCTGCATGGAACAACTGAAATGACCAAAAATCGAGCCTGTATTTAGCGACTATTGCTTACAGCGCCATCTATTGTTTGTAATTCGAACTAAAATCGAAAATCACTGTAATAAAACTTTTCACTTTATGCATAACCCTCCTGCAAGAATTTTTTAAATATCTGTCACCGTTTGGAAGTTATTGAATTTTAAAATCAGTCAGTCCTTTTTGGGACACCCGGTAGATATATATATTTCTTACGGTCAATAGTGCATGACGAAATAGTAGTAGAATGTTCCGTTCTATTTTATTATTATTATTATTATTGTTATATATTCCGGCGTATAACACGCACTTTTGAAACAGAAAAATTCATGAAAATTCATTATACGGCGGATATAAAAATGAAAGATTAAAATTTAACATCTTAACGCCCTCTCTGTAAAAAAAAAATCTGTAAAGTTACTAAAGTTTTTCTAAGAAACTGGGATTCCTAGAATTTTTTATGTAACGGAAACAAGAAAAATTCCTGTAACAGACGCTGTTACAGGAATTTTTTTTTTTTTTTTTACAGTGCTTGGCCACATATGTAGGCGTATAGTTTTTTATAATTATAAGTACTGTCACTAATAAAAAGAACAAAATTTGATAATAAGTTATTCACTAATAGAATCCCTCAACAAGAGACGTAAAAAAAATTATGGTTGGGCTGCACTGATAATGTTATTTCCGATGTACAATTAGAGATATAAAAAAAATGTTAAGTAATTTTTCGACAGTCAGTGTTGTTGGATTATTTGAACAGTTTGTTAGTATTTAATAAAAATAATATCAGATATGTTATTTATATTAACTTTTAATAATTTGTAGAAATGTAAGAAAGAAATTTACTGTTAGTTTTTCATTTTATAAGAAATCATTTTTTAGAATCTGTTAACGCTCAGCGGTCACAAATGTGGACGTTATTTATTTTATTTATTTTTTTTTTGTGTGTGTGAATTTTTATTGATTTCCTTTTTTTTCTTTTTTTCTTTTTCAGTTCCTATTAATATAAGATGAATAAATTGTTAAAAAGTAAAAAGTTATTTTTCTCTCACCATAAAAAAACGCCCCCTGAAGAAGTTAAGAAAGCATGAACATAAGAATTGTTAACCTTGATTGATAACATTGTACTTATCGTGTGTTCTCGTTTCACGTTTGCTTACTTTTTTCTTTATTTATTGCTAGTTATTACCTTTTTTCAATATAGTTTGTTGAATTTTTAGACTATGCAACACATGAAATTTTCTTTGCGAATAATATACAGAATTATTTGGAGATTTATTGAGGTTCATCGTCGAAATACTTGGTGATGTTTCAGGTTTTCTTTGCTTCTCTCATGCATAATATATTTTTTATATAATTCCAGTATTTTTTTTCACGTATACAGCATAGATGGCATTCCCAAAGCAAAAAGATCGTCTTGCACAGAAAAAGGCATTTCAAAAATCTTCATATTCGTACAAAATTTGATAGTTTTAAAGACAATGATATAAACGCACTGATAGTTAGAATTCTTTCATTTTGATATAGGGGAGGGTAGTACACAGTGAGGCGAAAATTATTATTACTTAACAAATGGCGACGATTTTTATTCTTTTGGGGGAAAATTTTGCTACATCTTTAAGCTACACAAATGCGCTACACATTAATGTATAAATGGTTTTAAAAAAGTTATTTATAAAAGCACAGAAGCAGCATAACGGAGTATCGAAAATTCTCTCACTGTGTACCACAAGTAGTACACAGTGAGACAATGTATATATTTTCATAAATCATACATTTTTTCCACTCTATCAATAATTTTCTGCAGTTTATGATTTCTAATTAATATTTCTAGATTTTCAAAATATTAAAAATATCAGCCTCGGGTGGACAATGGCAGACCTTGGGCTACCTTCATGCAAATTTTCGGCCTCTTTCGTTTAGTAAATTTCCCTAGCCATCGCACGCCCACACACGCACAGAGAGAGACAGAGAGAGAGAGAGAAACCTTCTTTTATTAATAAGTAACTTTTATAACATCAGAACCACATAGTAGGTACACAATAAGACACGTCTCACTGTGCACCACAACTGTGTGTCTCATTGTGTACTTTCGTTACGTCCTAACAAAATGGATGCCACATCTGTTACATCAATGTCATCGCTTTAAAAAGTTTATGTCGTTTTGCCGAAATAGTATATTATAGATATAGCTAGGTTTGGTTAAGTAAATATATGTCATATTGAAGGAAATAAACTCTAAAATAGACGTTTATGTAACTTTAACCGCTATAAAATAAGGAATTATTTACTATTTTGTTGGACGAGTAACTGAAGTGCCGAAACTACATACACGTGTTGCATAAGATGAGGTCGTTATGTGTGTGTGCCAGCTTGAAGAAAAAGTTACAACTGTATGTCAAAGTGGCTGCTGTCTCACTGTGTACCATATCTCACTGTGTATTCCCCTACCCTATAGTTAGGTTCAGAGTGAAAACCTTGTTGATATTTCGGAGATTTTTATTAGGATTACCAGATTTTATTGTACAAAATATTCTATGCGTATTTTTTATAGAATTATTCCATATGTTATATTGTATTGTTTTATTATACGACAAATACAGGGTGTCTACAAGTTAGTTGGGCAAAAAGAATGATTTATTGAATAGAAGTGACAGAAAAAGAATTAAAGTACATATTGTTGTAAGATAGAAAAATAGTTCAAGTTTACCATTATCACAAATGTTCAATGTGACTTCCTTTCGTGACTCTGGAAATGTCCCATCGTTAAACCATTTCTTGTCACAGATTTGTCAGCATGTTCCCGTCGGTGAAATTAATTGCAGTGCAGATTCTTGATTTTTGCTCAGGAATGGATGTAGGAAGTGGCAACTTGTACACTTGAACCTTTGCAAAACCCCATACACCTTAATCAAGCGGTGAAAGATATTGTGATCGTGGTGGCCATTGAATAACACCTCCGCTTGCTAAGCGATAGCGTCAGTTATGACACCTAACGCCATCTATGAATAAACTTCGGCAATATTACTACTAGTCTGACTTTCAATCAGTTAATTTCAGTTAATATTTCGGAAGTTCGTAACTTACGAAATTGCCCAACTAGTACATGTAGACATCCTGTATAACAATCTCACATGAACAAATACCACACATACTACACATAAAAATCTCTAAATCCGTACATTGCTTTTTCTTATGTATAACGATATAAACAAGTTGGAAATTGCTCGTCAAACATGGCAAATGAGGTGCGTTCGTACTATAACTATTTTTATAAATATTTTTGTTCGCATATTGTACTGAATGTATATTTTAGTGTACTTCAATAAGTGCATATCCATATTCATTTCATTCTGTTCGAAAGACTGTAATATCATTAAAATACACATGAAATATTTTTTCCCATTGGCCGTTATGTAAACGGAAAACCTTTGACTGTCACAGTCATTAAACTATACATCCGATTTTCATAAAATTTAAAATGACTCGACAAAATTTTGAAACAATTATATATTTAAAATTCCAGACCATTCAGAAGACTGTAACATCATTAAAATGCACTTGCAATAATTTATTCCCATTGGCCGTAATGTAATGGAAATCTTTTGACTGTCCCTGTATTTAAACTATATATCCGATTTTCATAAAATTTGATGTGATTCGACAAAATTTTGCAACAATTATATATTTAAAATTTCAGACCATTCGGAAAGTTGTAACATCATTAAACTGCGCTTGCAATAAGTTATTCCCACTGGCCGTAATGTAACGGAAAACTTTTGACTGTCCCTGTAATTAAACTATCCATCCGATTTTCTTAAAATTTGAAATGACTCAACAAAATTGTGCAACAATTATATATTTAAAATTTCAGACCATTCGGTCGAGTAGGTTTTGCTCTGTTATATGCGGACAGACGGACGGACGGATAGACGGACGGACAGACAGACGGACTGAACGACGACTATAGGTGCTACGTATTTATATAATTACGAACGCACCTAAAAAGACTGGCAAAAGCATAATCAGTTTCAGGCAAATTGTTTTACATTGATTTATGTTCAGTGTAAAAATATTTGTTGACATTTTCAAAGTCTTATAAATTCATTTATACATAGCATATATACGATGACGCAATTTTATAATAGTAGTTTATTTAAAGCTTTCCTAACTTTAAAATTTATAACTTTTAAGTTTAATGTATTTTTTTAAACTCCGCGGAATTTATCACGCTCTTTGTGATAAGTATTTTAAATCAAAAACTGCATGATGTTTGTCAACTCAGTAACCAAATATGGCTCTGTTGGTCAACATAAGCGCACAATGGAGGTCAAAATTGTCGATATTGTTTTTTAATTTCTTCCTCAGATTAGATTTAAGATGACATTTTTTAACTCTAAAGGCATTTAAATTCTTTTTTCTTCTTCTTTAAATAAAGTACTAAATAATTTTCGAATGACAAATATTTGCTGTAGATCAAAAGTTTCACTTTGTCATAAGCATGCAAATTTGAAAAACATAAAAAATTGAAAGAGATTTCTGGGTTTTTATGCTGGTAAAATAAAAAAAAAAGAAAATATTTTATTGGGTGTAAATATTTTCCTTTCAAATGTATATATATATATATATTAAATTGGATCAAGTAAAACAGAATTCAACATAACTCAATACCTTTCATTCGGAAAATCTTATTTTAAGTTTGAAATAAAAAAGCAATTTCAAAAAATGTCCACAATTTCGGCTACCGCTGTAGTTATATAGAATTCCGGTATGTTACACAACAAAAAATTTTAATATGTAACTTCGAATTCTCAGAACGAAAACTGCGACAGTTTGAAATAAAGTTTTATGTTTAAATCTGAAATAAAAAAACAATTTCAATACACAATTTCGGTTACCAATGTACTTATATAGAATTCCGATATGTTACACAACAAACATTTTTTAGTACATAACATAAAATTCTCAGAATACAAAGCACCCATGCTAGAAAAATGATCATGCTATCAAGAAAAAAAAAACTTTCAAACCACCACTTTATTACACTGTAAAAAAAATGGTAACGTTCCATGTAAAATCCAGGAACGTTTCGCCTTTTCTCAGGTTTTCAGAATAATTTAGCTCTTTCCTGTGAAATTCTGGTTTTCTTATCGGAAACGTTCCTAAACAAAAGTTGGAAACAGCAAAACGCTGCGGCCGCCATTTATTATTTTTTTGCTATAATCCGTTGCTCACGCGCGAGTGTCGAAAACGAATTCCTTAAATGAATGTAAAAAAATCAATATGGAATGCAAATAAATCAATAGACGGCATAATCCTTTACGTCTCTATTGTCAAGACAATTCAGATGAAAATACAATACCTCTGTGACATCGCTAAGAGATTATCTCTCGTACTTGTCTGTAGAATGTTTAACGAGCAGACCGTGTAAAAAAAAATACACCTATAATTTGGATCTCCATTAACCAGGGGACCATCAAACATGATTCTCACCGATTTTGATTAATTTAAAGTATGCTTTAGAGTTCTTATCTCTAATTATTCTTGTGAAAGGATTTCTTCAAATGGGCCTTAGATTTTCAGAAATTAGATGCCGAGGTTTAGCATACGTTTCAAATACCCATTAGTTTGCAGCTCTCAACGTGTCTTTCGTGGTGTGGACGCAGAAAGCTCGCACGCCACCCGTACGGCCCGAGTTCGATGCTACATCTTGACTTTTTTTTTCTTTTTTAATTAATTTTATATTTTAACACTTTATTACAATTTGATTTAAATTTGATATATATTTGACACTTTGAATTGCTGCAAATTTGATTTTTTTTTTTTCGGAAAAAATATACAATTACGTTTAGGTTTTTTTTCATGAAAATTTATATGTATTTTATCTAACTTGTAAACTAACATAATTACTGACGAAAATCCAAAATATTTTATGTCTAGATTTTTTTTTCTAATTATTATTTACATTTATATACTTTTATATTTTAAGCAAAGTTCAGAAACAATATATCATATATATATATTTACTTTATTGAATTTTAACTGAAAATTTATTTTTTCGTGTAAATTATAAATAATAATTTTGATGTCAATTTCAAAATATTTTTTCATTCTAACAAATAATGATAATAAAGCGAAAATTGTCAACTGGAAATGTAAAAATCGTCTGCGGATCCCACATGCTGTGAAATGTCAGTAATGTTTTGCTGTCAACAGAAATATTCCTGGTATTTCGCAGGAAACTTACTGGCATTTCTGTAGAAAGTTTTTAACATATACAGTAAAGTTCCAGTCATTTTAAAGAAATGTTTCTTGGAAATAATGGGCAACTCAGCTGCCCATTTTTTCCCAGGAACGTTGCGGAATTTTTTTTACAGTGTATTCTTATTATTTTCAAAAAGTCTTTGGATATCTTTTGGCTTTATATTCTTCAAATCATTGATAAACATACAAGATTAGACGCTATCATATAGAACTGGCTCGGCGAACCTTTTCACATGCGCGTGCCGAAAATTAGCAAACAATGTCTATCAACAATGTAACGTGCAAAACGTATACAAGAATAATTTTGAAGCGTACGATGTTTATCCGAATCCCTGGTTATAAAATCAGTTGCTTTCATGCATTAATAATTAAACAATATAAAAAATCAAATTGCAATTTTTCTGTATACTGGAATCAGCCGTTAAATGAATGAATTTTTAATTCGTAATTCGTTCATTTATAGGTTATATACTGTAATTAAAAAAATACGAGTTTTTATTTCATTAATTTTTAACTTATTATTAATGCAACAACTCGGTTATAATTTTCCAAATTGTATTAATGCACTAAGAATGTATTGATGAGAATTTTGTAGCGTACGTTCAATGGAAAATGCTTTATATATAGTTCATATTTTGTTATTTTTACAAATATACACAGCTAAATTCGATCCATTCACCATTTTACTGCATTGACTGTCAAACGAAATTCATTTGAAAATTACAGCTTTTTAAATTCGTATAGAAAAGCAAAATACATGTCAAAAACGCTGCACAGCATCACAGGAAGAGAAAATTATTAGAATGTTGTTAATTCATGCAAAAAATAATTGCATTATTTGTAATAGTCTTCCCGTATGGAACCAAATTTTAATGGTTATAACATAAATAAAAAATGGATTTTATCTGTATAACAATTACCAAATTTAAATTTTTCCCGTGCCATAAAAACTAGTTTACGTGCCAACTCTGGCACGCGTGCCATAGGTTCGCCAACCCTGATATAGAGTATTATATTAACGCGATGACGGATCGCAGCGCTTGTAGTGACAAGGGGGGTGAAACTTCTCATCCACGGAATATTTCTGCTATTGAGCTTCTTCATTCTTATGATCTTTCTTTAATAAAATGCTTATGCTTTCAACAGAACGTTTCTCATTTCTTCTTTTATTATGCGTCTGTATATTCATGTTGATTTCACATATGTATATATATATATATATATATATATATATATACAGGGTTAGAAAGAAAGAAGTTTCCCCACTTCAGAGGGCTCTAGAATGCATTCTATTGGTCCAAATGAGATAAAATTTGAATTAAATTCAAATGATGTGCTTGGCATTTATTAAATAAAAAATAGTACAAAAATCAGCCGATAGTTGGCGCTGTATTAAACATAAAACATTTAATATGCTTTATAAATGTTAAATGATATATGTTAATATTGAAAATGAAGGGGGACATATTGCGCAGCTTCATTGCTACTTTTTTATGCTATTTAAAATTGTTAAAGCATATTAAATGTTTTAATGTTTTAATGTAATTACCGGACAGAATTTTCCGGTACGTATTGATTTTCTCAACATGACACGACTATCCGATCGACCCAATATTTCTTATATAATAACCTCACAACACGAAACATAACCTACCGTATAATACAGCCCGCGCTAGATAGAAGTTGTGTGTTTAGAATATCTACTCTGGTTTTCAAAAGATTTCACAATAACATAAACTTTAAACTTTCCATATTATCTTCCTTACTGTAAGATGTAACATATCGTCAAGAATACTGTATTTCTCTGACTTGTAACTTTATATCAGACTCGTAAATTTCCTTTGTTCTTAATCTTAGTTAGCTACATGTTCATTGATACGGAAACTTGTAAATTTCAAAACTGACTGCTTTTCTACGAATCCACAATTGTGACTTGAATAAGTTATTTTAAATCAGTTATATTATCAAATTCTTTTTTATTATTTGGGGGTATACGTAACAACCGTTTATTGGTAACGAACATTACATTTTAAAGATGAAAAGAAAAATCTTCAAACGTGATTTGTATTACGATTTTAAAACACAATGATAAATTATTAGCGCTTTCATATTTTATTCCTTTATTCTGTTTCTCTCTTCTCTAAAAAAAAGTAGTAACTAACGCTGGCACCGCAGCAGTAAATAAATTTTTTGTGACCGGGGGTCTTTCTTCGTTAATATTAAGATAACTACTGCATACAAAAAAAAAATTAAATTTGTAGTATTATAGAAAAATGTTTGATAAATACGTTGATGCAGACAGTTTCTAAATCAAATAATTATTTTAAGAGATATTTACTGTTAAAGTTGGTCAAAATCGTTCCATTATAGAAGTTTTATAGGAGCAAAAACTATACATAGGAATTTAATATTTTTTTCTAATTTTATGATTAGTTTGTATTGCCTGTATGTGACATTCATGATGCATATATTATTTACTTCTGAGCACTTATATATCAGAATAGTAAATTTCGTCTTATTTAAATGCAGAATCTTGTTACGAACTATGTGATTAAATAGTGAAGGTTACTGTTCTAAGGATATACATTAAAAGCTCCGGTGTGTAAACTGCATTTATTATTTTTTATTTGGCTAATTTTTGGAAGGTTTATTTCAATTTTAAATTCAAATTTTCAGCACTTCGAGAGATATTTTTTACATATTTTAGAAAAGGTTATTGTTTTAAATTGTTGCCAATTGTAAAAATAGCGCAAAGAATAATATTCCAATTAAAAATTTATTTACGCGTGACCATTATAAAAAGAAAAGACTTTTAAATTAGAATTAAAAGATTATATATGAAAAGCAGGAAAATATTGAAAATTACGCCATAAAAACTATATTCACACGTGAATTTTAAAAGATAATAATAAATTCATTAATATGCGTTAAAAGTCGTAAATGGGGGAAATTACGTACTGTTTAAATTAACCAAAAAATAGTATTGCCAAACAGTTTAAAAATATATTTACACGAGACATTTATTTCACATTTCTACATTATCTTTAAAATTTTTGTTGTCAATTCTAAGACAGCTTAAATAAAAATATTTCCTTTCTAGCAACAAAGGTATTTTCAAGGTGAATATTAAAAAGAAAAAGAAAACTTTAAAATAACAAATTCATTAAACAGGTAAATAAGAAATAGGAGAAAGTACGTCATATTTAAAATGACCAAATAATAATATAGCAAAACAGTTTAAATTTTAAAGTATTTTTTCAATTTATTAAAAATATTATTTTAATTTAAAAAAATTTAAAATATTTGTTGTCAAAATACACGAGACATTTATTTCATATTTTAAGGTGATCTTTTTAACTATTGCTGTGAATTTTTAAACAGCCCAAATAATAATATTTCCTTTCTAACAACAAAAGTATTTTCACGTGAATATTAAAAAGAGAAACAAAACTTTGGTAAAAAATTACGTCAGATTTAAAACAATACATTTAAAATGTCTTATTTAAAATAACTTTCTTGTAGCGTTGTTAAAAAAAATACCGGGAGACAAAGACTCTGTTTACTAAATACACTTTATATTAGCTTACTTTCAAATGTTTAACTGATCATATTTAATCAAAGATTAAAACAGTTATTGGATGTCTTAACAGCAGCTGACTCGGCCTTAAAATTCCCCAATCAAAGAGAAATGAATGGAAACCCGTTTACAGGGAGATCGCCACTGGTTTTTTTTTTTTTTTCATTTATAATTCAATCTTCCTTAATCTTTTTTAAGCCGATCAAATTAGCATGTTTTTAGAGTCTGCGGTGTCTGAACGGGGTTGGCGATCGAAGCTCGTAGGGGGCAGAGCCACCTAGTGTAGTAAAAATTAGTTCTTGACTGTATTAACATGTTCCCTTTCCATGTCCGAGAAAATTAGTAATTTAGCTCAACTGATGTGCATGTCAATGAATTGAAAATTGGAGAATTTTTTTTAACTTTGTAGCATTTTATAGATGCAATATATTATTTTTAATTTCATAAACAGAAATTGAATAAGCAAATATTTTTAATTTTTTTAAATAATGAAATAGCTTTTATATATTTTTACATAAACTTCGTTTTATGAAAACTGAATTTAAAGGGGAGAAAAAAATCATAATTTTAATGCATTTCACACAAAAGACAGGGTTCCCAATGAGGCAACAATTTCGCAACTACTTTTCCCTAATAATAATTTACGTGATATAAAAAATAATGTGAAATCGTGATATAAATTTAGACTTATAAATTATCTTTTTCACTATAAAATGTAGTATATCGCCAAAAATGCTGTATATCTGTAACTTGTAACTTTGTATCAGACTCGTAAATTTCCTGTATTCTTAATCTCAGTTAGCTACGTGTTTTTTGATACAAGACTAATAAATTTAAAAACTGATTGCTTTTCTACGAATTCTAAATTGTGACTTGAATAACTTATTTCCATTAAGTTACCTTATCAAGTTCTTTTTTATCTCGAATATACATGACAGCCATTTATAGGTTGAGAAAACGACATTTTAGCGATGAAAAGAAAAATCACCAAAAGGTGATTTATTTTAGGATTTTAAAACGCAACGAAAAAATGTTGGCACTGCTATATTTTATTCCTTTATTCCGTTTGTTTACCAAAAAATATATCCTTAGTTGTGTTAATATGTTCACTTTCCAGGTCTGAGTAAATTAAAAATATAATTCGGTTGATTCGCATGTTGAAATCAATTTATATTTTGGGAAAATTTTAAAAAGGTCTTTGCAGCATTTTATAGGAGAAAAATATCATATATATTAAAACGTTAAGGTAATTCTGTAAGATCAGCTCAATGCAAAATTGACACATTTGCGCAAGCGTGAAATTAAATTTAGAGTCTCTTCAATTTAGATGCAGCCATGAAGAGTTATAGTTGGCGCAGTGGTGTAAAGAATCAGTTGAAAGCTCTGAATTTTTGTAGAGGAAGCGGGTTCGACTCCAAAGTCCGGCAAAATAATTTCTGTAATATTTGGCACTAATTCATTTCAATAATGACATATTTTATTAGAAGGACAAATTATATATTTATATTTTTATTGTTATTATTATTATTCGAGCGCTTTATAATTAAACAAAATTTAACACTCAAAACTATTTTTAAATAATAATAAGTTTATATTTAAAAAAGCTAAAATATTTTGCATATAATTATCAATTAAATAAATTGAGCTGATCTACAAATTTTGTTATTTTTTCTGACCATTATCAAGAATATATATGTGTGTGTGTCAGAAAGAAAAGTTTGTCATTCTTTTCCGTAAAAAAGGAAAAAGAAAACGGAAAGAAAGAAAAGTATTCATATAAGAACTATAAACGAAATTACCTTGATATCCATGGTTTAATACTTAAAAAAATTATAAAAATGCAAAATAAAATTCAAGTAATAAAAAAATATACTTTATAAATCGTTAGCTGCATCAAGTTTCTAATTTAGGCTTTTAGAGAATGAGACTGGTAAAAATAAAATTCATGACAGTTTTTAATGATAGTGTAGTTAAAAAATAACTATAATAATAACAGAAAAAAATATTAAATATTGTTATTTTTTTTTCAAAAAAAAATTTGAGACGGTAGTAAGTAAAAATAAATGCTCTACCCAATACTTTTAGTTAAACTTCTGATAAAAAGCAAGCATGATTGGTTATAAATTATAAACTTAAAATTCTTTCACTTCGTGGAATAGGTTAGACTGACAGCATTATCTATCGTATTAAATCAATAGGAATCACTTATACAATATAGCAATTTGTCACGATTTCAATACAAATAATTTAAAAGCTACTAATTAAAAATTCAAGAATTTTTTTAATGAAACATTTGAGTTATTTACCATCAAATATTGATGGATATTATCTAGCTATTTTTAATTTTAAATATAAATTGAATAAGTAAATGTGTTTTTAATAATGAGATAGTTTTTATTTTGCACAAAGACAGGGTTCCCAATAAGGCGACAATTTCCGGACGACTGATTCTGAACAACAATCTTCTTAAAATATTTCTATTGCAAATGATAAAAAAAATCTACTACGAAGATCATTGTTTATAAATAGTAATTAGAAATAGTTACCTTGCTGTCACAGGCTTAGTTGACGATATACGGTGGTATAAGCAGTATACCTTCTGAATTTTTTAAAGAAATTCTTTATCCACCCTAGCTATAGCGTATACTCTTTAGTGTATATCCACTGCCTTTAGCACATATTCTCTGGCTTTTTTACGACTACACCACTGCTTGTTGGTAACCTTAGAAAAATATTATTTAAGCCTTAGTTAACGAACGTCGCCATAATCGTGACACCAATTTTTATCACCCAAATGTACTGTTTCCAATTATTATTTTTTTCGGCACCACTTTTACTGACAAACAATTTTTGAATCATTTAATTGCTGAAATTTTTTTATTAGATAAGGCAAAAATTTATGTCCAGAAATGCTGGTATTCAATTAAAAATAACACTTTTGGATGATAAAAATTGGTTGTCACGGCTTTGTAGCTATGGCGCCGCCCACTGAATGTTAAGCCCGAGCGCTGACACAAAAATTGCGGCTGCCGAAGGCGGATCTTTTTCAGCGTGTATACGGTCCCTTGAATGTTGGTACCAATAATTTTTAATAGTTAAGTTGACAGCACCATCTATCGCCTTAAAGAAATAGGAATCACTTATACAATATAGCAATTTGTCATGATTCCAATACAATTTGTTTAATTTTTTACTATACTTTCTACTTTATTTTTCTGAGATTAAACAAGTCAAAGAAATATTTTATAAAATACCGGTGTCTAAATGTAGGGTACCATACATGAATTTAAAAAAATCCGCCTTCTGCAGCTGCCATTTTTGTGTCAGAACTCAGTCCTAGAATTCAGGGGGCGGTGGCTAAGGGTTAAATATAATTTTGGCCACCATTGAATTTTTATGGAAATCCAGTGTTTCTAATGCAGTAGCTGAGGGTGCACCACTCACATGCCATTCTCAGATAGAAAATTTATTCATTTATATAGTGTCCTTTTTTTTTCGGGAATTATTGACATGATTTCAATATTTTTGAACATGTATTGACTATAACTAATCAATTACTTGATCATATAACAAAAAATAAGAATTTAAAAGTACAAATTACAAAAAAAAAAAAAATCCCTGCCGGCTTGGGCCTACAGGCGGAGGTAGATTTCGAAGTTAAGTACTAAATTCTCCAACAAAACTTAAATCAAGATTAGAGATAAACCCAGTTTCTTCACAAAGAGTGAGCTGTAGGGAGCTAAACTTTTTGTGGAAATTATGATATACACGAATACACACACACATGTATATGGAATAGGTTTAAAAAATGGCTACAAAAAATTCAGAGAACCTTAAAGTGTTAAAATATGTTAATATTTCCATAGTCGGGTTTTTATCATGTTTTAATACGTTTCTTCAAACTCACATTGCGTTACATATTCACCTGCTGAGGTCCATTATATTTCCAATATGACGCAATATACATATTTTTTTAATTCGTCAAACTATTTATTTTATTTTGAGTTTTCATGCTGAAATCTTGCTCTAGGAAACTTATGACGTAATATTCAATTTGTTTTAAATTTGTCAAACTATTTACTTTTGCACGTGAAAATTTTGCATTAGAAAAGTAATTGTTGTGGTCAGAATTTTATTGTTTTTTTTTTTTTTTATTGTTGGCAACTGCTATAACGAAAAACTTTTATTTTTTTCCTGCTTTGTTGTGTAAGAGCTGGTTTTATCAGAATCATGTTAAGACAGTATTCAAAATTTTGAACCCTCCCCATTTCCACCCTCTTGGACCGATTTCGCCCATTTTCAATCCCCGCCGAGATATTAGCCATATCAAAGTTATTGGCGAGTTTGAGGACAATCCGTGCATAATTGCGACTTTTATCGTGCGGACAAAATTTAGTACATACATACATAAATATATATATATATATATATATATATATAAACTTTTTAGGTGGGTGTGGTTTTGGGTTCCTGGGGTCCTATAATGAAAAGTTACGAAGGAATCTTTCAAAAGTCGCACCATGGTAACGACTGCAATAGGTAGTATTTCTTACGAAATCTACCTAAAAACAGTTTTTTTTAAATTAAACGTTACTAATCAGCAACAAATGTTCCAGAAAATATAAATATAAAAATGTAGATAATTGCAGGAGAAAAAACGTAAACAATTATTGAAATCTATTCAGTGGTTGACAAAAACATACATACTGGCTCTTTTGTATTGATTTCGGAACTGCACTTGCCCCCTTATAAAATAAGCTATACAGGGTGATTCAGAAAAACGTTTACAAAATGACTTGGCATCACCCTGTATATTTAACCAAAATATTAGGAATTCAAATCTAATACGTACATCTATCATGCTATGGAAAAACAAATGCTGTCAAAACCCATATAGCTTTTCAAAAGATGTTATATAAATGTAGTTTAACCTTTTAAAATTATCTTTTTTATTGTAAAATGTCACATTTCGTCAGAATACAGTATACCGCAAACTTGTAATTTTGTACCAGCCTCGTAAATCATTCTTAATCTCAGTTAGTGGCGTGTCCTTTGATACGAAGACTTGTACATTTCAAAACCGATTGCTTTTGTACGAATTTTGAATAGTGACTTGAATAACTTATTTGAATTAAGTTGTCTTATCAAGTTTCTTTTTTTTATCTTGAATATACATGACAGTTGGTCTTGAATATACATGTCAGTAGTATTTATCGGTCACGAAAACTTTAGCATCAAAAAGTGATGTATTTTAGGATCTCAGAATGTAACTAAATATGGCGCTTTTATATATATTATTTTTACTTATCCATCATACGTACTATTAGGGTCTTGTAATCGTTTTAAAAATCGAAAAAGAAATTTTGACTGATTTACACGTTTCAGACCTTGGAGATTACGAAAAACATATTTTTAGAAGAAAGATTGATTACTAATGATTGATTAATACCAAATACTCTATGAATACAAAAATTTGAAACTATAAGATTAAATGCCAATAATGGCTTATCGTAAATGTCACATTCACTTGACATTAAACACGTTACACGTGTTTGTTACGTCATCAAGTGATATTTAATTCGATGTTTTATTTGTATTTTTATTAATCTTTTACTAATTTATTTCATCTTTTGTTATTTTAAATAAAAATTTTGCCAATATGTATAATATTGCCAGTAGTTTGACGATTTATATAATTTGTCGAAATGGATCGACGGCATAATCAAGTAGTACCCACAATTCAGTAATAGAACATTACTATGTATTAAAAATATTTAAATATACGTTTAAATTTTATTTTGTAATTGCAATGCGTTTGATAGTTTACTCATGTTTTATTTTCATATTTTATATTATGTATATTTGTTACCGTGAAAGACCGAAATCTGGAGAATGTCGACTTTCACCGGTGAATGTCAACATTCACATAGTAGCTTGGTGTATGTCCGAAATATTTGTCAAATATCCTTATTTCCAACTTACACCGGCAAATGTCGACATTCACCATGCACTAATGGTGAATGTTGAATACGTCGGAAATTTGCATTTACTTCTCCCTGTTTCAGGTTCGATCATCAAATTTTAAATCATAAAAACATTTTAATCGTCTGTAATCCAAAGGTGAGCTGCACGCATATTCACAATATTTACTTGGTTCGAATTCGACACAGGTATCTCCGTATATTTTTCTGGTATGAAATTTGGATATTCTGAAACACATATACAGGCGATTGCTGTTTCACACAAGCTTTGAATTATTATTTAACCCTTACCGGCGCGGAGTAATTCTGTTTATAAACTGATGAAATAACGGACCGACACCGCAATTTATAAACAAATTTATTAGGAAATATGATCTTGCTTATTTTCATGTACATTATAATAGGAAAATTTTAGTTAAATATTCTTGGTGTCGTTTGTCAGTTTTGGAATTAAAATTAGGTGTCCTTTTCTAAAGACACCGCACTGGAAAGGGTTAACCGTTTGAGTGTGAAGCAGCGCGAAAGCGCTCCTCTTGTTAAGTGCTAAAATTTCAGGAAGCGCGACAGCACTACTCTTGTGAGCCACAATTGCGAGAAGTGCGATAGCACTAATTTTTTTTTATGCTAAAATTACGGAGACGATGATAGTGCTCCTATTTGTTGTCTCAATGTGATGTGCTTTTAAGTTGGTTGCACTAGCGAAGCGTGCGATTTCTATATATATCGTCGGCTTACAAGTAATTTTTTATTATATATAAACCCAAACACATTCGCATTTTCGGCATATATCCACAAGATATGTTCCGCACTCAAACGGTTAATCCATTCGGGGCCTAACGTCCTATTAAGGGGTCTCAAGACTTTTAAAACTTTTAAATTTTCTAAATTCAAATTCTTTCATATGTTAAACTCGTATCTTTTCTGAACATTTTGATATAACTGTTTCCTTGAAATTCCCTTTAGAACAGAAGTTATGGCTTTTAGAATTATACCCGCTTAATAGCTGAAGGGGCGTTTCCAAAACTTTGAAGCCGTTTTTCTCCAAATGACGTTTTTGGGCATAATGCACACGATATCTCAAAAACTCCTGATTTTTTTCATGACATTTTCAAAGCATATGTTTCATATTAGTCTGTATAAACTGAACCTAAAATTTCCTTTTTATTGTTAAAAAAAAATTTTTTTAGGGTATTCTACTGTTGAAATTTTCTAAATTTAGCATTAGCGAAATACCACTTTGTATTAAAAATATAAAAATGTTTTAAATACAAATTTATTTAGGTTTGGGGGTAATTATTATACTCTGAAGTATAAGTAAGCACCAAAATTTTCATTCTAGTTGCAAATTTTATTTTGTAATCGTGCGCATAATCTGTTATGCCGATTTTCTGCATCTTTCATCTCAATAGAAATTGTGTGTTAAAATCAAATACATTCTAAGATATTAAATGTTGAAAATGGTCTTTTTTTAATTTTTTTCAATTTTAAGAGTCCCGAGACCCCTTTAAGTGGTCATGTCTTTCCACTGAGTATTATTTTGTCTTAGCAAGTACTTTTGTCATTATCTCCATTTAATAATGATAGAATCCTAATTCTAGTAGTGTATCCATTATCCTTTTTTTTTTTTTTTTTTTTTTTTTTTTTTTTTTTACAACCTATAAGATTTTTACTTAAGTTTATAAATTTTACATATTTAAAGGAGTGATTGTGTTTCTATTTTTTTTATATAGCCACTGTTACCTCCTAATAGCATATTTGCCGCAAGAATTCTGATAATAAATAAGGCGAAGATTACTATTTAATAATAAATATTATAAAAATCTAGAAAAGTAATTACCCGAAAAAACTGTTTCAGGTACATTGGCCAATATTTTTAGTCATCGCTAACAGAGTTGGAAATTTAGCGGAAATTCTGGATTCAAAATCCCTACCATTTTTTATTTTTTAATGGCAATTTTCATTGTATTTATTCGATGAAAGTCTGGCATTAAACAAAGCGAAAATTATTATTAAAAATTTCAGGTATTTTTTAATATAAAAGTACGCTTAGTTTTCAATACTAATCGCTAACATTTGAACTGAAATATCAATATTGATAAAATATTAGGTTTACTTTGGAAATATTTGTAGTGAAACGTGAATGCTGCATAAAGGTTGCTGTACATAGTGAAACGTGAATGCTGCATAAAGGTTGCTGTACATTGTAATAATCTCTAACAAAACGTCATTATTGTAAAAATAATTACTCTATATTGGCAATATTAATAGTGAAATCGAAAAATATTTTTTTAAAGCACTGCACAAATATGTACAAAGTGTAAGTTCAAACATTTGACTGAAAGTAGATTTTATTTTTATAAGTTTTATTTTATCTCAGAGATACAAATAAAATATGTAAATTTTATTAACTTAAGCGAAAATTTTGCACATTAGGGAAAAATGAATGTAACGGATAATGAATTCAAAGGCATTTAATAATCTGTTTTATTGTTGATTTCAGCCATACCTTTTCACACTTTCACATGTATAATATTATTAGTATTAGAATACTATCATCATTAGAATACTACATGGAGATAATAACAAAACTAATAGTTAAGGCAAAATAATACTAAATTAAAAGACGTGTTTTCTTAACCGCTTGAGGGGCGGTGGAATATATTATATCTCACATAATTTTAATCCCGATTTGCACCAGAAACAGAAACATGTAATTACACATTTATTTTATAACATTGGTGGAAAGATGTTGTAAAATAGCTTTTCCTTATTTTGATTTTTTTTTTCTTTTTGTATATTCCGGTGTGAAATCAACATTACGGAAATACAATTATTTGCCCCTGAAAGGGTTAATGAGACACTTCACCTCCAACGAGGTCAAATAACAATTTCATGATTCCATGAAAATAGCGATCGGCTTTATATCGTAAAGAGTTCAAAATATTCAATATTTAATACCAGAAAAATAAACTGAGAAGTGCATGTGTCCAATCCAAACCCAGTAATTATTGTGAAAAT
Organism: Maratus speciosus; assembly: GCA_963932465.1. Lineage (NCBI taxonomy): Eukaryota > Metazoa > Arthropoda > Arachnida > Araneae > Salticidae > Maratus > Maratus speciosus. The sequence continues at coordinate 215,872,782 of OZ010797.1, read as the reverse complement.
GCGTGCTGCGCTTATTCAATATATTAATATATATAAGCTTATTCAATATTCGCTTCAGAATATTCAATATTTAATACCAGAAAAATAAACTGAGAAGTGCATGTGTCCAATCCAAATCCAGTAATTATTGTGAAAATGCGTGCGGCGCTTAATTTTAACAGAAAACACTACCGAAAGTATTTTAGAGTACTGCTCTCAAAAAAAAAAAAAAAAAAAAATTCTCTCTCCTCTCAGTTAATGTATTTATTAAAAAAAAATAAAAATAATAATAATAATCACAACTCGCTGCAGTACCCTATCCATTCAATATAAATTAGGATATTAAATAAAAAAAAATAAAATTTAAGAAAACGTTGCGCGCACCATCAAGCCTTGTATGAAACTGACAAAGCTGACTGACTCGCAGTAGAACAAAGAATTTGGCGACAGACTGTAGCCTCTCTGTTAAACATCACTTCTCTTTCGACCTCCACCAGAGCACATCTGCGTTTGTCGACATTCACCGGTGATGGTCCGAATATACAAGAATATAATCAAATATTAGGTCTTTCACCGACGTTTTTGGTATGTGTTGACATTCACCGGTGAAAGTAGACTTTCTCCAATTTCGGTCTTTCACAGTAACATATCCATGATGAGTAAAAATTACGGTGGCCCCAACGACTAGTTTGATTTGTTCTAGTTGTGCAACAAAATTAGTTAATAAATGTATTAACAGTTTCACTCCTCACAATCTGGTAAACGATCAATAGTTATTTTAATGTGTGCATAAAAATCAACTTATAATTCGATAGATAAAAACTCTGTGACAATTAAATTGGAAAGGCGGTTATTTTTAATTAAGATATACTGGGAGTAAACAAATACTCTTTAAATAATGAAATAGTTTTATTTTTAGATAAATTTGTATATGGTTGACTCGAAGATATCTAACCGAGGAACCTGGGACCTATGTCCCACATCCCCGGATACTGAACAGGATTGAGGATATAACAAGGTGCGTGTCCCATAAACAGTAGTAAAAAAAAAAAGGGAAAAAATGTGAATGGGGGGGGGGGGGGTGAGGACTACGAGCTTCCAGAGTTCCGCAAAACTAAAAAATAAAATTTTAGGTGACTAAAAATTAAATTTCAAATTATAATTTAAGGGAAATTTGATTACGAAATGATCAAATATAAAGATAAAAAGACCAATGCCTAGTATTCTCAAACAGCTGAAGTCTTTGTTCCCAGGGTTGTATCTGGAACAATGGAACAAAAAAGCTGGTGTATGGATTCCCTAGTTGCTTGGCAACTTTACATCCAGGCTAAGAGTAAATCGTGTTACAATGCAATGGGAGCCTTAGAAAAAAGAGCGTTTAAACGCGGCTAGTAGCCACGAAAAATAGAGAGTAAAAGATAAAAAGATAGACAATTTTTAAAAGAAGAAAAAAATGTTAGTATAACTATCTGGTAAAACTCGATGCTTTTCTAAATAACTTTTATTTCTAACTTATACTGGTATGAAACCATTGGATGATTTATTGAATACGGATAGCATTAAAAATTATAATTTAAAATTTAATATGTTTGTCGCTTTTATCTCTTCAGTTTCTTTATATATGTTTATTTTCCGTTAGTTTGTTTTGCCTCTTAAAATATGTATTCTTATAGAATTCTAGTATATTACACTGTACTGATTTAACGATATACCTTATATCACCTTTTCAAAACGCAAAATACTGGAGGAGGATATTTTTAATTTTAAAAATACACAATGTAAAACACTACCCACGCTATTCTAGAGAAATACCCAAGCTATACCCGTAAGGCATGGTGACGTCACGGCGACGTCGTTGTGAAGTCACACTGTGATTTTGTGACCGTCGATGTGACGTCATAGTGACTAGAATGCGAGGTCGTTATGGCCGTTTTAGAGGTCGTTTGTGACGTCACATTGTGACCACTCTGTGAAGTCACGGTGTGACAAATTTGTGAAAAGTGTGTCATTTGTGACTATTTTGGCATTAACTTTGTGACGAACCTGTGACTTAATTACTGAACCTGTGGAATTAATTGCTTAAAATGCAATTTTAATTTGAAATTTGATTTTCATTTGAAATATTGTATGCAAGGCGAATGTTTCTCTCTGGAAAAATTTCCAAGTATTCATATAGTTTGAATCGCTGCTGGATTTAATTAAGTTTCGTGTTTGCCCCATGTTGGTGGCTCATGATAAATATTCCATCTTGTGCTGCGTTTGTAGCCTTGCCAACATGTAATAGTAAGGCTGCGTACTCACGCGTATTTTGCCTGCTTGTCCAGTATTCTTGGAAAAGCTTTTATTCTGAACCCATCTGCGGTTTATTGACAAAAGAATGAGGGGAATCAACAATGGGTCAGGAGATAAGGAGCTCGACTCTACTTGAAGGAAAGGTTCCTCTTTTGCTGGACATCAGTCCCTTTCCTGCTAAAGTCGTTAAAAATCAAAGACACCGCGTGGCAAGAACAAACGAAGCCGACACTGATTACAGTTAGAAGGATAGTGTGTACGCAGCTTAAGACATTTTCCAGGCTGGGTCTCGTTCCATGTGGTTTAGTCGGTAGAATGTAAGTGCGCTATACTGATGGCCCGGATTCAAGTACCGTTTTGGAATTTTTTTCACTATGTTGGCTTTTGCGCCTTTTAAGCAATCAATTTGAAATTTGATTTCCATTCGAAATATTGTTTGCAAGGCGAATGTTTCTCTCTGGAAAAATTTCCAATCATTAATACTGTGATGATTATTGTTATAAACACTGTGATGAATTTTAAAATAAAGTTTTGTTTGAAATATACAATATTATCTTTTTACCGTACTTTTTAGCAATGTATCGCTATTTTGGAGTCCTATTCTTCTAAAATACTTTTAATTTTTACACTGAAAAAAACAATGCTTATCAACTGGCATCCTTTTTTATTAAGTTCTAAGCTTGATCTTGAGTTCAAGCTTTATATTAAGAATGTGTAAGTTTTTATGTGTTGTGATTTGTTATTATTTTATTAAATACGAACATGGAGTCTAACGGATATTAATACATTTCCTATTTAAAGAAGAATAAGATAAGCCATATTTATTTAAATTTTTTATTCCCGTGTATATTGTATTTTGTTAATATGAGCTAAATAGATTTGGTATGATTTATAGGAAATGACTGATCTGGGAAATAGAAAAAACAAGTAAGAAAAATCATGCGTTAAGCATAGATTATAAAGCACTTTCCAACGCTTCCTGAAGGCTTTAACTAGACATCGTAATTTAAGGAAATAACGTAAATAAGATAACTAAGTAAATATTTTAGAAAACGCATAAAACATTTGAAAAACTGATTTTAGCAGTTACCGTCCATAGCCAATTATGTTTTCCAATTCTTTTGAATAGCCCTGTATTTAATCTGTAGGTCGATATACACTAGTATATAATCTGAAAATTTAGTTTAGCAAGAAAACGCATAACAGGTTGAAATTCTCATTCAGCAATTTATACTAATATATGAAAACATACTTGAATACTTTTGTACAACCCTGTAGTTTACCTAGAATCTTTATTACACGCCACTATTTAGTTAAAATTTAATTCAAATTAAAACACTCTTAAAACTGCTGAAATCACATTTCCAGAAATTATAATTTATAGACGGCCATATATCCATTTCCTTGCGTGACCCTGTGTATCATTTTATCCATATTCTACAAACATTTCTTAGTAAATTAAATGCAGTTCAACATAAAAATCCATAACTCATCTAAAAAACACCTTTAAGCAATTGGCGCCCATACCCCTTAACTCTTACGTATACTTTTGTGTAGCCTTGTATATGAATTATAGCTTTTATATACACCATATACTATGCATAAATATAGTGAATCATAAAAGCGCATATTATAATTAAAAATGCATTTCCAGCAATTATCGCTAATGAACAGTACAATATCAACTTTTATAAATATCATAAATTATAAATATTTTTTTATAAATATTATAAATATCAAATTTTAAAAAGTATAGTAAAGCAGTTTAATCTATAAACTTGTTATCAGGCATGAAAAACACTTTATTTCAATGCTTAAATGTCATATTTTATTTTTTAATGCGAAGTATCGAACGTGTATCGAAAACGTAGAAAATGAGTTTGCAATCGAAGAAAATTTAATAACTAATTCTGAATGTCTACAATTAAATGTTTGATTAAAATCACGAACAGCAAAAACGTGCTTACATACAATTTAAAAAAATAAATATACCAATTTGAAAAACACTATATAATTAGTATTTATAATTGTACTATTAAACAACAACAAAGTACAATAGATGAATTAAGTGTATTATTAGATTTAACAATTTCTCAAAAATCTCTCCATATGTTACAAGGAATTCCTATTATTTTATAATTTTGGCAAATGTTAAATCTGAAAACATTGATATGAAGATTTAGGATTTTAAAATTAGCAATGAAAAAAAGTCTTTCAAAAGTTTCACTACTATAGTATGTAAAACGGCATTTCCCATTCAGTATAATGTTAATTTCTAATCTGAAAAACAATCCCAGATCACTTTCTTTCTAAAGGTGTAATATAAAACTATTTAACTCATCTCACCAAATATACAAAACAGGAATAAACAATTTAAATTAAATAAGATTTACTTTTTGAGCTCCATAAATTAATTATTAATATCCGTGTGTATCCGAAAATGGCGACGTCTTTTTCTTCCATTAAAAAAAGCACACCCAAAAGCTTACATTTTAGACTAGTAACTTACCGCATCTGTTAGAATAAAAAGTTCTCTGTTTACCTGCGATATCGTGGCAGACGATTTGGGGCAGGTGTTAGTTTATTTGCTTTTATATAAACAGATATGGAACTTATATGTGCAATCATTTTATGAGACTGTCTGTATTTAAATTTTTGTATTTGAAGAATTTTCCAATGTATTTTACCTTTTCTTTTTATCAGTTTTACCCCCCCCCCCTCCCTTTTTCTAAGTAAAGATTGTTTCACACATAATAAATACAAAATATCTTCCTAAAAAATAAAAAGATATAAATAAATTTGAGGATAAAAAAATTTTCTTTGTCAATCGTCATTCTTTTCATGTTAATTTCCTGTAGAATAAAACAATTCGTAAAATAACTTTTTTTTAGAGTCATATCTCTAAAACACAAATTTGAAATACGAATAATAAATTATATCATGGGTTTTGCATAAATTTTGTATATTTTTTTTTATATTCGGAAAATGCTAATTTTATTTTAAAAGTCTGAAAGAAGTAGAATTTATTTAAAAATAGTTACTTAAAATAGGTACACTAACAGGAAAAACATGACTTGAATGCAAATTATAAAGCAAGAAATGTATGTATAACTAAACTCCGAAGACTGTTTCTACGTGCTCATTAAAAGCTGCAGACTTAACTATAATAGAAATTTTTTAGTTTGAAGCCACAAAAGTGTTTCGAATACCAGTGGTCGGTAAAAATAAGTAAAAAATTTTCCTTCCTGCAAACTAAATATGTAAAGTGTATATATTTAATATTACTAATTCTAAATATGTTATCCAAATTGCTCCAGCACGTATCATTTTTCCGAGAAACACTTTTATAATAATAAGAATAAGAGAAGGATTATTATATTAAATTGCAATACTAGATAAAATTGAAATCAATGAAAAAAGTATACTTTCACATTCTTAGATATCAAATTGATAAAATATAGCATGAAAATCTAGTTTGTTGATACTTGTACCGTGCATTTTCCTTTATATGCCCCCCCCCCCCCCCCCCACCATCTTTTCGTGTCTGAATTTACTACTTGCTACCCACTAATATATTTTCATTCCTTATGCCGCTGTAACTCGGGCCTTTTTAAAACATTTCTCTTCATTTTCAAAGATTTTTGAAGTTCATATTTTTCTCACACTGTGACTTACAATGTGGGGAGATTTCTTTTTGTGTGAGTGTGACGTGACCTACGTTACATGCAGTGACATAACAATTCTTTTTTATTGCCAGAAAAATAAAATTTTACAGTAACAACATGTTTTGAAGATTTTTTGTAATTTTTTAAAGTTTTCTAAGAAATTCACATCTCATTCACAATGTGACATCACTGAGTGGTGGCATTTTGGTCACAAATGTGACGTGACCACAGTGACTCACAGTGACGTCACAACGACGTCACTGTGACCATGCATGCTATGAGGGTATAGATAATGCTTTCAAATCACCCTCTCAGTTTGTTTGTTGGTTTGTATTAAAAGTTCTTAGCATAAATTTGACTTTAAGATTTTCAAATTATCTTTTTCCACTGTAAAATGCCACATGTCTTTAAGAATGTATGCATCAAACTCGCAATTTTGTATCAGACACATAAATTTCCTGGAATGCTTTCAAATATTCACAGTAGGTGAATACTATTATCATAAATACATATCTCAAGTCTGGAACAGATTCATCGTTGCGAAAATCAGAAATTACAACAACAAAAGATTTTGTGATGTCGCAAAAGTTTATGCCCAAGTATGATTTTATGCAAATATCTTCTTGAAATGATAGGCGGAGGATCGGTGAGACATTTTTCATAGAGTATAAAGTGTACCGATCGCTGTACCAGTTATATCAAAATGCCGAAATCTCTGCAGTTCTCTCCTGAAGAAGTTGTAGAAGTTTGGAAGCGGAAAGCTGAAGGTAAATCCGTTATGCAAATTTCGCTTATTTTAAACCGGTCTAAACGTGGTATTTATAGTGTTTTGCATCGTGGAAAACAATTCAACAATGCGTATAGCTCAGAAAGGCCGAGAAAAAACACAGTTCGTGAGGATAGTAGAATTAAAAGATTGGCTGTAACGAGCAATTTGTCCCTTAATCAGATAAAAAATCGACTTAGATCATAAATATCACGTGACACCATACGCGGACGAATACCCGAACCAGGATTCATGAAAAAAAATTAATTCGTAAGGTTTTTCTGGAACAGTGTCACAAACAATCAAGACTTCAATAGGCAAAACAGCACATGTATTTTCGGTGACGAATGGAGTAGTGTTATTTTTTCTGATGAGAAAAATGGAATTTAGGTGGTTCAGATGGCTTCTCATTTTATTGGCGTGCCTTGAGGAAAGATCCGAAGAGCATATTCAGCAGGCAGCAGCGTGGTTGCTCGTTCATGGTATGGGGCGCTTTTGCTACAATGGACAAACGTCTCTTTGCTTCCTAAACGGCAGACAAAATTCACAAAAGTATCAGGAAACTCTAAGTGAGCATTTTTGACCGTTTGGTGAACTCCTAGATGGTATCAACTGGACTCTTTCAGCAAGTCAACGCACGAATACTCACTTGCCGTTGAACAAAAGAATGACTTAGATCTCAGAATATCAGTGCAATGAATTGGCTGGCACTCAGTCCAAATCTCAATCCGATAGAGAACATCTGGGGAATCCTCTCACGTGACGTCTACAAGAACTGGAATTAGTATTACTCAATGCACAAACTCAAATCAGCGATCGAGGAAACCTGGTACAAATTCGCTCCCTAAACCTTCCATACTCTCGTGTTATGAATGGAAAATTGCGTATTCGATCTCATCAGGTGCAATGGAAACACCATATACTACTAAAGGACTTTTGTGCTTGTGAAATGTAAATATTTCGCTTCTGTGCATAAACTTTAGCGGCATCACAATTTTGATATTTTTATAATTTGTTATTTTCCTTAAAATGAATTTTCTCCGAATTCGAAACATAAATTTGTAATCCAATTCTTTAGATAGAGTAAAAATTTCAAAGCGTTCCGGTATATATTTTTCATTTTATAAGAACATTTAGCTTGTGCATACACTTTTACGCCGCACTGTATATATTTTTATTTACTCAAGTTATGCATCAAAATTAGTTTTTATACAGTGTGTCCATGTATAACCTGACCAACCTCTATTTTCGCAACCGTTGGTTCTAGATGCATACTTCCAATTACAAAAGTGGTCAACATTACGTAAAGAGTTAAGATAAAAAAAAAAAGTTTGAAGCGAAAAAACAATTTAGTGAAGAATTACAGAATCTAAATTTTTATACGGTCCCCCGGTCCTATAAATTATATTTAGTAAAATTTCCCTGTTACACTGGCAAGTAAGGCAAAAAAAGTCCCGTTATTCTACGATTAAAATTGACCGATTAATAGCTGTTTAAAGTTGGAGTATATTTTTTGCTGCATATTAGGGATCATTCACAAATTTAGTAGAATTATAATTTCGTCAGATATATTAAAGTAAAGAGAGTAAAATTAGCATTGCAATCTAAATTTGAAATCTTTAATCATTCTAACATATTACTGCAAAATGTAGAATTTGTACTGAACATTATAAGATGATAAAAATAACAGAATTTTTGTTAAATAAAAGGATGAAAAACAACAGCTTCAATTCTTTACAAAATGATACATATTTTTAAATGCTGTTAGATTACACTGTCTTTCAAATTTTGGGTTGTGGCAAGTTTTTTAGCTTTTGAAAATTGATTCTTGTCAGGGTTGCCGGCTTTTAGCCAGGCCAAAAAAAGCCGGCCGGCTTTTTTTGGTTTTAACCACTTAAAAAAGGCCGGCTTTTATTAAAAAAAGCCGGCTATAATTAAAAGTTCGTTTACAGCTAATTCATATTAAATTTCGATTAATTATTTTTTTAAACATAAATATTTTCTTCTAAAAGAATTATGAATTTCAACATAGAAGGCATTATATCTAAAAAAAAATTATAAATATTGAAAAGAATATAAGTTAGACTTTAAACTGGTGTTTTAAAATTCTATATTACATCGCCCCACATATACTACACATTTTAAAGATTATATTTAATTAAACAATCACAAAATGTAGCACATCAAAATGGAAACATTCTTAATTCTTACGTGTCCATATGGAGAGATTATGTTATAATCGTAAAAAGAGAAATTAGAAAAGGGTATAACATTTAAGGAGAGTTTAGTACATAAGTGTATAAAAGTAAATCTAGCAATTATGCAAATTAAATAAATACATAAAATGCATTCTGTAAGTAAAATAAATAAAATTTTGAAAAGTTTGTTGCTATTTAAAAAAGTACATATTCATGCATATGCTGTTCATAATATTGTTTTTAATAGTGAGAACTTGTATTTTTATTATATGATTATGTATGATTTTAAATATTAATGAGAAATAAAATAAGACTTGTATATTACTAGCTCTTAAAATTTGTTAAGTAATAAAACATGTAACTTACAAGGAAGGTCTCCATACTGGGCATACTCAGAATATTTTGAAAAAAATACCAATTAAACCACTTATGTATGTAATAAAGGATCAGTCAAATTTAGCGGCGTAATTACAGTAGAAAGTCTGTAAAAAAAAATAAAATACTTTCGAATATTGGGCGCGAAAAGACGAAAGCGTCACGCGATTTGGCGAGCAGTACTTTTCCTCGCCCAAAGCAAACGATTTTAATGCACCTGAAAATTATTTGTTAATTGATTTTTAGAATGCGTGTAAAAAGTATTTAATGAATTTAAAGATAAACAATATGAGAGCTTAATAAATACATTTTTTCGTATTACATATTTATGTTGCTTGTTACTTAATTTTATTACTTTAAAAACAATTTCATCTATAAAAAATACTTTCATATATTTAAGCGTATTCCAAAATAAAGGCAAGATTCATTTAGCAGTTATTCATTTCAAACCAAGGAATTCGTTGTTTCCATAGCAACAAAATTGAACCGACAGCGCTCAATTGGACTTAATTTTGAGATATTGAAACAATTTTAATTTTGTTTTAATTCATAAAATTTGATATTTAACTTTCATTATAAATACATATATGACAAAACTATAGCTAAATCAAACTAAAACTGACAAAACTACAGTTATTTAAGTTAAATTTATTTAAACAAGTTCAATATAAAATATTTTTATCTTAAAGAGTATTCGACATGAAAAAGTATTTTTCGAAATTTCATTTCATCGCCAACCGATGATAAATCGCCAAATAAACGAAAATTTCATTATTTTTTTACGAACGTTCTATCGGGGTTCCGCCAAAAAAAATTTATAAACATATATATCCACATGAGACGAACACTCTGTAATTTTTTCAGATTTTTATGAATATGCCCGTATGGAAACCTTCCTTGTTAGTAATCATTGTCCTCTTTAATTTTATAAAACAGTAAAAATGAAGAAGAAAAGGGGGGGGAGGGGTAAAGTTCAGTGTAAACCAGATAAAGCAGTTGGTATGGCTCTTTTAAAATTTAGTTGACATATTTCCAATTCTCACTTCAAATCATTAGCAGATCCATCTAAGTTTTTTTTTTCAGTATTATGTCTTCATTGTTGAGAAATTGGGTTACTTATTATATTTTAAATCAACTAAATGTCATTAAAACTAATTAAAAGCACTTTAAAATGTGTAGTCTATAATTAAAATGCTTCACTGTATAAAAGCCAATTTTGGCCAAAAAAGGCCAATTTTGGCCAAACAAAGCTGGTTAAAACCAATAAAAGCCACCGGCGTGGCTTTTTTTAATTTTAGCCGGCTTTTTTGCAACCCTGATTCTTATGTATTTTTTAGCACTGAATCCGAAAATGACCTTCATTTTAAACCATCACGTCAGGAATTTTCTCAAATCGCAAATTTCAAAGTTAAAAAGCTAAAAGTTAAAATTGATCACCCCTACCCTCCCAACCTCATCGGACCCCTGAGCTGTTTAGCTGTAAGAAACCAAGTATAAGCCAAAAAATCTAATAAATTATTGAATTAAATAAAATTAAACTGAATAAAAAAGTCTTACATCTATTTATAGTATCAGATTTTTGCGCTATTTTTTAACCTTGAAATTTACGATTTGCGAAAACTCTTGACATGATGGTTTAAAGCAGGGATGTCAAACTGTGGCCCGCCGGATACCACTAAAATTTTACAGTTATCTTTGTCTTATCTAATCGTCGAATTGCTGCGATTCAACTTGTCGACTATTTCTTTAAAATCTTAGTGGTGTCCGGCGGGCCACAGTTTGACACCCCTGGTTTAAAGTGAAGGTAATTTTTTGATTCAGCGTTAAAAAATACATAAGACTTAATTATAAAAGTTAAAAAACACAACCATCGCAGGTTTATGTTATCTATTCTAAAACTCTTTCTGAAACTTCTTGACGGTAATCTATTCGAATTTCTTTGTGTTATCCTCTAATATAAGTATGTATAAGATGGTAAGAGTCAAAAAACATGATAATATTGCATTGTCCTTGGATTTAAGTCAGTACATAAAATTTAACTTCGATCGGACATTTGAAAGTAAGTTAAAGTTCGACTTCAAATTTTAAACTGGAAAGGTGATCATTGCAAGTTAAATAAAATCTTATGAAAATAACATAATTTTAGTTAAAAGAAATCATAGCCTCAAATCCTTACAAAATAAAACATATGTTAAAATACAATTATTTTAACTAATCTGAAACTTAACTAATAAAAGTTAATCGTAATATTTGTACGATTTCTTTCAAAGCGCAGACACCTTGAAATAAGTTTAAGTACTTTATACACAACCCCTGAAAGCATAATCTAAATCATCTGTTTTGATATGCAAAAAAGCGGTATAAGTCATGCATTTCAAAGTTTCATAACTCGGTCAATTTTAATGTTAAATGAATGGGACTTTTTTTGTCTTACTTGTCATTGTCACAGTAAATTTTTAGTAAATATCACTTATAGGACCGGGGGAACCATACAAAAATTTAAATTTCGTAATTTTTTAATAAATGTTTTTCTTGACCCAAATCGCTTTAAAAATAATTCTTTGCCTTATTTAAACCATTTTTGTAATTGGAAGTATGCATCTAAGACCAACGGTTGCGAAAATAAAGGTCGATCAAGTTATACGTGGACACACTGTATATATTAACATGTTTCCTGCCCATAAATAAGTAAACGATCAATAGTTATTTTAATGTGCTGTATTTCGACAAATAAGAAATCTGTGGCATTTTAATTGTGAAAGGAGTTATTTTTAATTTCATAAATAAATAACCCAGAAGCAAATACTTTATAAGTAATAAAATATTTTTTTATTTATTTTTAGATAAATTTTTATTTGGTAAAATTCGATGCTACAGGCATCCTCCGACTTACGTATTACGTGACTTTCGTAATTTCGCAGTTACGTCATAAATTTCAAAAATTACATTTGTGAACATACTAGCGTGTTTCATACGCAGTTGCATACTTTTGATATTTATTTTATAAATAAAATATATAGATATAAACCACAACCGTAATATAGTTAATATATTGGATAGAGTTATTGGTATATACAATCAAATCTATAACAACTTAATCTTTATTGTTAGGTTTTCACAGTAGTCATCTAATTCATAATAAATACAGTTTGTGCTTATCAAGGATTATTTTATTTTGTGAATGCTATTCATTTGTCCTGCCATCAAAAATTCATGCAGAATAGGTTATATTTGTCCTCCTTAATTGTTTCTTATTTTTATAGTCGTTTGATGTAAATTCAAAAGTTGTTATCGATCAATTCATCAATGGTAGATTTATAAATTCCGCATTCCACAAGATATTTGGAAAGTATTCTTTAAGTTTGTTTTTATATTTTTTTCTTGCTTTCATAGTTTATATACGAGTAAATACTGTCGCGTGATGCTTTATTTATAAAATAATACGGTCTAAATAACATATATATATCTATATATACATTGTATATATAAGAAATGTCGCAGTATCTTACAAAATTTTATTTAAGCAACTTACAAATTCGACTTACGTAAAACTTTACGGAACGCATTACTTTCTTAACAGTGGCTTAACAGTGTTGTTACTTTGAGGGGCTCCACTTTGAGTTGTCTTCAACTTAACGCCCAGTCTATTATTAAATGTCTAAAATGAATGAGCCATTGGGTTAAAAAGTCTAATTGTAGGATAAATACTTAGTATCCGTCAGGCCGAAATGTCGGAGCATGGAGACGCGTAAACTTAAAAGGTATTATTTTAAAAAAAAAGTTTTATTTTCTAGATTACTGTTTAATAGTATATAAAAGTAAGTTTGAAATAACAATCGTCGATTCTTCATTTTAAACTGTTTAATTCAGCCATCAGTTGCCTCCAGTAATACACAAATGCTAATCTGTCAGCAAGTGCTCCCATACTTCTAATTTGGTAAAGCCTGTCCTTAGCGGAAATCGCTTCCATTAGAACTTCCTCTAAATGACAAACTACAGGAAAAGTGACAAAAGTTGTTTTATGTGACAACATCTTTAGATGAATGTCCACAGCAGTTTTGACAAAATTAAACTCTGGGATTTGTGTATGGTGGCAAGGTATGCAACAGTTAAAGGTAACTAACTTCGTGAGAATGAGGCTTTTTCTTCTTTCCAATATTTACAAATATGTTTAATAAAAAAAATTCTTCCAGTTGGAAATGGCCCATGATATTCAACAAAATGAACTATTATAGCCTGTGGCAAGCCTCGAGGTTGAAATCGTGGATCATAGGCAATATCTTTTATCGTACTTAGTCCACCTTTTACCAATCCTCGCTTCGTCCAGATATTGGTAGTACCATAATGCACAACCCTGCATCCAGCTGCTGAGGAAAGTCCAGCTTGAAGTCCAGACGCGTGATCATCTTCACTCCATCTTGCTATTTAATCATTGTGATCTGCTGAATTTCTTGTCATTGGCCCCCGCTTTGATTCAAAAAGTACTTCTTGATTATATTCTTTAGCTTGCTTGGTTTTGAGAAAAAGATATATGGCATCACGTTAGCCGAAAGCAAGTACATCTTTGCGGCGTTGCATAAGGGGTGAGAGGTAGTCTAAAACTTAATTAACGCAAAGTGAGTTAAGTTAAACTTTCGGGATTGTGTTTGATGATCGTTGTTTTGTCTCAATGAGTTTGTTAATTTGAAATATTTTTTTAAAGCTCTAAGCATTTTTTGTCCACGAAGAACCAAAATGACTTTTATAAAATGTCTCTTATGTAGAGGGATGTCTTTCACGCGATGTAACCACCTAATACGTCCAAGGATTTAAACAAATAAGCCTCTAAAAGGCTCAATGCTATCTATTTTACCTTCGTGACATCTTTGTTCAAAATCAGCCATAAGAGACATACTATCATTGAAAATTCGTCAATAATGAGAAATAACACTGGATCCATTCTGAGCTGTAGATATATTGCTGACTTTTTTAAATTAGCGAACTATTTAAAACACGTTTGTTCTTTAAGCGCTGAGTGAATTGCCTTGTTTTTGACATTAAATGCAGCGTACATGTTAGTGCCAAAAGAATGATAGCTTCTGATCCTAACTGCTCTATGATTGTTTTACTAATTTCTTTGATTATCGTACATTTTCCAGCTCTTCCTTTTCCAATAATAAAAGTTGACTTAGGGAAGTTTTTAACTTTTGTTTGAAAAGACAAAAGCTGTTGAGTGCATAACTAAAGTATCTTCTACTGCTCATCTGTAAATCTGATTTCAGAATTACCAAAATTTTCATGCAGCGTAATTTGTTGTTCTTTAGAATAATTCAGAAATGTTAACAGTAAAGAGAAACCATTGGATAAGAGAATCTACCGTAAAGATAAAGAATTACCACCGGATGTATTTGAGCGATTTTGATTTGTTTATGCACAGCTCCGATCTTTGAGACAATCAAAAATTGGAACTTGATCCATCGAGTTAGCAACAGAAAACTTCAAAGCTCCTTCGAACACTTGCTTGTCTGGCACAGCCAACAGTTATTTAATATCACAACAGGTGAAGGTTTGTAACACGTATGTAACACACACACATAGGTAGTCTGCTATACCCCTCTATCAAACTTGATACCTTTATTCATCTGAGTTGTTGTTATATCATTATTCTGCAAATACTCGGAAGCCATCTAGTTTTTTCTTATGCGACTTTTCCACATAGAATTACGATGAATGACTCTTTACATTTGAATTGCTTTCTTTTAACCTGTATTTTCGAAACTTCTGTGTATAACGTTACGCATATAAAAATATGTATATTTCTTAAAATGCACACTAAATCTAGGCAACAGATTAAAAAAAAAATAAGGGATTGATTTATGACTTTTAGTGAACATAAGAATCACGAGTCTAAGAATAACATAAGAATCACGTGAACATAAGTCTCACGAATCATCTTTCATTGCTGTATCCATTTTCCCGATCATAAGCATAAAACTATATAGTCATATACATTAACGTCGAATTTCTCGATAAGCTTCGCGACATTTGGCTAAATATCGCCACGTTTGGCGACCAATAATATGTCGCCATAAATTAAGCCAATTTGGCTGTAGCTGACTAATTTGGCGAAATTTCCATTGAAATTCAGTACTGATGATTCTTCTCTAATCGGGTTCCTCGCATTTTAGCTTCGTGTTCTCCTGTGAAATAGCTAAAATCTTAAAACCAAGAAATAGGGAAGCTACCTTTTCCAAGACGTAGGAATTTCTCATTTTGTAATCTACATATTTCCGTTTTCTAGAGTAGGGTAGACCGGGGCTAGTTGGTCATAGGGGCATGTTGGCCCAGTCGCAATATATTTTTAACTTTGCGTTAGATAACATTGTCAGTCCAGCCAAGTATGCGTTTCTTCGCTTTCCTCCTCTAACATAAGCACCATTGAAGTCGGAGCGTCCGTTAAAGAATTATTGAGAATTTTCAAAATTTTGCTAAGGTGAGCAAATTTCCTCTCTTATATATAATCGTTTTTTATTTGTTTGTAAATTACATTTTAGATTTTGATATATAATAATTCAAAAAAATAATTGTTCGTAGTTATTGTAGACCATGTTTTTTTATTGAAATACTTTCAGAATAATTCGTTACAGTCATGAAAAACAAAAATGGCGATACGGGGTTAGTTGGCCCATTTGGCACGAGGCATGTTGACCCGCAACGGATTAAGGGAAATGTGATTTTTTTTCTAATACAAGCTTCCTCCCCCCGCCCACACACACACACACTTTTTGTTTTTAATTTCTTTTTGCTGTAAGAATTGCTCCTATCAAAAGTTTGTCAATACAAAAATTGTGGATAATATTAAGAGGATTTATGATAAACTTAAGTGAATTTGATATCTTGTGAATTGACAACATTTTTTATTTTAATTTAGGAGGCTATATTGTGTTTTCGTTCGAAAGAAATAAAAATTAAGATTTGGTAAAATTTTGATAATTTTTTTAACTTTTACACTATCAGAACATTAAAAAGTGACGTGGGCCAACTTACCCGCAATCTGGGCAGGTTGGCCCAAGCGACTTGGTGTCAATTTGAGCTTCTAAACTAATATTTATAGTTAATATTTTCAAACTTTACTATTGTTACTTCTTCCTGAAAGTGCACTGATAGTGGTAACATAAAAAGAAATTTAAAATGTTGAATTGTAATTTTAAATTATTAGAAGAAAAAGCGGGCCAACTAGCCCCGGTCTACCCTACGTCTTGACAAAAAATGCTTATCTCATTCACTTCAGAATGTTTACTTGCATTTCATTTTCAACACATTCACTTACAATGAATTAAAAAAATTGAGTAATTTGGACCGCTACCAAATTATTAAATTTGCGCATCAAACAGCGCTCAGTAAATTATGAAAATGTCTGCAAACCCGATTACGAAAATTCCCCAATAGAAACATACATTCGTCTGAACACAAACATACATACATAAGAATACATACATATAAGTAAGACATACATGGCATTATATTTTTCTCGATTTCTTTGAGTATCACTCGTAGCCATTCGGCTAATGCCCAAAATCGCATTTTTCGTATTCGATTTCTTAAAATGAATTGCATCGATTTGGAAGCTTACGGAGAATGAAATGTTCGTAAAAAAATAGTGGTCGTTACGTACGTAGAAAGTCACCTCAAGTCACCAATGTATCAACATCGACTTCAACATTCGACTCCATAATGATCCGTATGAGGTTAAAATGCATAATTTACAGCAATGGAGCTAATGTTTTAATTAAAATGGGATGAATCTCATCGAATTTCGACGAAAGAAATTGTTTAAAAACGAACTCATACATAGGTTAGTATTTAGTCTCTTAAAACAAATATTATTTTTAACTTACAGTTACCAAAATACTAATTCCATACACTTCGATTGTTCAAAGTATTAAAAAAATTAAACTGTATTATTATACCTAATAAAAATAAGTGATTTTGATGAAATTACCCATTAAGGCTGTTATGTTTAAAATTTCCGATTGAAAATCAGAAAAAAATGATTTCACCTTAAGTCAATCATGGAATTATTTTTCGCTCAAAATCTAAACTTAACATTATTTTCACTGTCTCAAAATTTGCATACGCATCTCTCATATTTACATTCACCATTTCAAAAATATTGCAATGCGCAATATGTGATTAATAAATATATTTCTAAACTTGAAATCAAGTTTGTCAACTATGACTTTGCATGTGAACATCCGCACTCTTGACTTGTGATTCTAATCTCCTTATCGGCGAGTAAAATTCCAGAAATTAATATCTTTTAGAGGCGTTCGTCGTAAAGTATTTACTTTTATCAGAGAAAATTATCGTTTTCATTTAAATATGATATCATTTTGCCTTATTGAAGCCTTTCACCAAGCGTCTCGAACTCAATGAATAAAAAAGAAATGAATTATAACAACTTATTGCGGAAAACATGAGTATTTTTTTTAAGCATGACGTCATTTTCTGTTTAGTTTTATCAGAAAGTTTATTTTAAATTTTATGAGAAAATGGCATCAATAAAGATACGTAAATCTTATTATTTTTCCTTTCTTTACAATAATGAAAGTAGTAATCCAGTTGCTACCATTTTGAAACAAATTCATGGAAAAATTTTTAATTTTAAATTTAAGTATAAAGATGTAAATATTTAAAAAAATAGCTAGTGCTGGCAAATCTGCAAAAACAAAAACCGCTTTAATGAAGAAAAAAAATAAAAAGAATTATTGAAATTGGTTCAGAAAAAAGCTCAAGGTAGATGACTAAAAAAAGAAAGCCTTATCTTTCAAATATATAGAATTAAACTCGCAATGTTATCTCTATGGGAAAATTTTGAGCCGACATTTCAGGCTGTTAGGGTTGACGAATATTTGTGATTTTCAATACGCGCCGAGATTTTGGCATAACCGACGTCCAGCTCATTTTTTGTGTCGATGCGACAAATATTTTGGACGCTATCGTGTTAACAAAAGTGTAATTTTTGCAGGGAAGCCGTAGCTGTGCTCCGACAATAATTTTATTAAAAATAGAAATATGAAAAATTAAAAATTACTTTTAAAGAAAAGTGGTATAATAAATGTACAATAGTAAGAAAATAGGTTTAGAAATAAGAGAGAAATTAATTAAAGAAATAAAAGTAAATAAGTTACGTCTAAGGATATATAAGCACAGTTAAGAGAGTTAAGAGAACAAGCTGTCGGGCAAAACTGGTAAGGGTAGATCGGCAAAGAGTATGACAGACGCTATGTCACAGCAAAACAAAAAAGGCGCTTTTCAGGGCCCATAATTTTTTTTTCATTTGTTACAGAGTAACGGTAAAATGATCATAAGATCGTAAATGTTATAGTAACAGTTTTTTTTTGTTTTTTGTTTTTTTTTTTTTTTTTTTTTTTTTTTTAATAAAAAGTTATGAAAGTGATAATAGAGTTTAATATAGTAAAAAATAGACAGTAGTGAGGATCTCAAGGTCCCTCGACATCCATAATAATGGAAAATTTGGGCCTTTTTCTATGCTCAGACTCGCAGGCGTCGTAATCAGGTACACCGTTAAAAATTTGCAGCATTCTGTCCAGTCATTTGACCGTTTTTATCGAAAACGGTTACAAAACCGTAATTTAACATTATTCTGACCATATTATTGGCCATTTTATGGTCAGAATATAGTTAAATTATGGTTATAAAGCAGTTTTTTCAAAAAACGGTTGAATGACTGGACAGAATGCTGCAAATTTTTAACAGTGTAGCTCAGCAAGTATTTCATTTGGGAGGTTATAAAGGTTTTTATAAAATTTTCTTGAGAGGTCAACTACTCTTTTTCTAATAGTAGGTGCATTAAGGTCTCTACGGATAGTGGTATTACGTAGATAGCGGGAGGCCTTACGAAAAATGCTGAGGTGTTTATTATGAAGTCTACTGAGATTTCCATAGATGAGTTGCAAGTGAATCACCAAATGGCCAGGCGTATGTCATTATAGGTAGAATGCAAGAGTTATAAAGAAGACATTTATTATAAATAGCCAGTGTTGAGTTGTTTAAGAGAGGTTTAAGTGAAGCCAGATGATTTTGAATAGGATTTATTTACCAATTAGAATAATTGTGTTAAAATTAATCTAGTGTAATTACGTATCCAGCGATTTCTTGAGTTCCATGACCTGCGATTTATTCTGTTGAGCTGAACCAGATTTCAGACCAGATGGTTGCTGGGTGAAAAGGTTCCACCAGATTCGTCCGGGATAGCTCAAACTGTAGAGCATTGGCGGCTTCAGTCAAGAGATCCCCTGGTTCGAATCCTGATCCGGACATTTTTCGCCCAGTTGGAAATTTACATCTGATATGATTTATTTACCAATTAGAATAATTGTCTTAAAATTAATCTAGTGTAAGTTTCGTTTATCAAGACTCTTTTTCATATTGGATATGAATGACGATCGGTTACAAAAACGTTAAAATACTACGGTAACGCAAAATACTTAAATATATTACCATAAATATTAATAAATTTTCAAAAGATCTTAGCAAAATTTTGACTTTTAAGATTTTCAAATTATCTTCTCTCACTGTAAAATGTCACATTTCTACAAGAATGTATGTCTTGAAGAAATATGATGGTAAAATACTGCTGTGACGCAAAATACTTAAAGATCTTACCATAAATATTAATAAATTTTTGAAAGATCTTAGCAAAAATTTTGACTTTTAAGATTTTCAAATTATCTTTTCTACTGTAAAATGTCACATGTCTTCAAGAATGTATGTCTTGAAGAAATATGATGGTAAAATAGGGTATCATCTATAAAAATGTTTTCAAATATAGAAAAAAAAATGTTTGTAATTTCCTCCTTTGTTATTCTAGTCTATGCAGTATATTTATATGCTGTTATTTTCACTTAGTTTGTTTGAACACTTAAAATATGCATTCTTTTCGAGTTCTAGTATCTTACACTGTACTTCTTTCATAATACATCTTCAGGGTGGCGAGTGATCAGGGAAAAACACAGTCAAAAAAAGAGGAAACTACAGTATTTTCTTATATAAAATACAGTATAACCTCTTTTATCCGAAACTTTTTTAACCGAAACTCTCGCTTAACCGAAAACCATTTTTAAAGCTATTATTTTCACTATCACATTCCTTGTGTGCAAAATCCATCTTGAAAGCTTTTTTTTTTTAACCATCATATTCTTTGTATGCAAGCTGTCTTTTTCGAACTACGAGTACATATAAATGTTTTTGATCCCCCTTTCTTAGAATTCCTTTTCATTTAACTTGAGCTCCCGTAAGCTGCGGAGTGGAATGAAGAAAACGAACAAATTAGCAATTCTGAAGCTTTTGAATGTTTTGCAAAAGATTTGGCATGACTGAAGCAGCGGAAAGACTGTGATACTGATGAACAAATAATAATAAAAAACTCCGTAACAGAGCTTCAAAGCAAAGGCAATCGAAACTGCGACAAACAAAACATTCTTTCAAACCCTTCTGATATATGTAAAAGGTACTTAATTTCAAATTTAGAATTCAGGTAATTTATTCTTGTTTTTATTTTGTTATTGCTTTATTTTTATGAAGCACTTGTTATCATAATAAGAAATATTGCATATGTTTCTTAAAAATTGAAGCAGTCTCGATTATCCGAAAATTTCGATTTTCCGAAAGATGGTCGGTCCCAATTACTTCGGATAATCGAGGTTCTACTGTACTTCCAATAATATGAAGGGATTAAAGAAGGCGAATTTCTCTTTGACAAAATACTGGTATTTAACACCTTTTTGACCGTGTTTTTCCCTTATCACTCGCCATTCTGAACTTATATGACATTTCGAAAACTTAAAATTCTACCTTAACGTAAAATACTGAAAAGGATTATTTTTAATATCATAAACAAACTGCGAATAAGCAAATATTTTTTAAGCAGCAAAATATATTTTATTTATTTTTACATAAATTTTATTTTGATAAAATTCGATGCGATTCTAATTCATTTTCATGCCATATAAAACCATCAGATCGTATGCCGAAGACACATAGTATTAAAATTTAGTCTTAAAAATGTAGAAAATGATTTTATTTTAATCAAATCCATTTTTATTTTTATCTCTATAGAAACTTTATATGCTATACTTTTTCCTTAAACATCATTTTAGCATTTAAGTTAGGTATTTTTTTAGAATTACAGTTTTTTACACTAAATGTTATTAATGTATATCTTAGATGGTATCATCACAACTTAAAACTAAAACGCTACCCACGCTATAACAGAACAAGTCGGGAATTGTACGTCAAACATGACAAATGAGGTGCGTTCGTACTATAACTAGTTTTACAAATATTCAGATCTTGGTACCATAGCTGTTGCACTCTTATGCAAAAATGCATGAATACAAAATTTATTAAGAATATATATTCTAAATTCCGTAATACGGAAATAATATGACTCCATCTTAAATAGGATGTCATCACCATGACAACCTAGAATCATTCTATCATGGTTTATCTTTGAATTAATTACTATGATAGATTTAATAGAATGAAGAAAACTTTTATTAATATCTTTTTAAGTTTTAATTCGATTTTCATAAAATTTGAAATGACTCGACAAAATTCTGCAACTATTATATTTATTAAATTTCAAACCATTCGCTTGGGTTGTTTTTGCGCTGATATATGCGGACAGATGGGACGTCAATTTATTTGTTTGTTTCTTTTAAAAGATCTTAGCATAAATTTCGAATTTAAGATTTTCAAATTATATTTTTTTTACTGTAAAATGCACATTTTGTCAAGACTACTATGACTCAAACGTCTAATTTTGTATCAGATGCATAAATTTTCTTTATTCTTAATCTCAGTTCTCACTACGTGTCCATTCATACAAACACGTAGAAATTTTCAAATTAATTGCCTTTCGGTGAATAGTGACTTGAATAACTTACTTTAATTAAGTTGCCTTATTATGTTTCTGTTTCATCTCGAATACAGCAGTCGCATTTATTGGTCACGAAAAATTTAGCATCAAAGGGTGATTTATTTTAGGCTTCAAAATATAACTGAATATAATTGACAATATTATATATATATATTCGTTTACTCTAGTTATGCTTCAAAATTAGTTCTTAGATATATTAACATGTTCACTCCCTGTAACTGGGTAAACAATCAATAATTATTTCAATGTGCACATGAAAATCAATTTATATTTCGATAAGTAAGTATTCTGTGACTTTTTAATTCGAAAGGGATTGTTTATAATATCATAAATATACTGCGAATAAGCCAATACTCTTTAAATAATTATTATTTTTTTTTTAGATAAATTTGTATTTTGAAAAATTTTATGCTGTTCTAACTAAGATTAATTTCTAATTAGGTTACTAATATTAAAACTCTAAGTGATTTACTGAATACAGTAGTATTAAAAAATGGTTTTTAAATATAGAAAACAAATTGTTTGTAATTCCATCCTTTGTCATTTTAGTCTATGTAGTAGTATATTTATATGCTGTTATTTTCTCCTAGTTTGTTTCATCACTTAACCCTTTATCTACTGACGGTACATATAAGTGCCAGTCACTTTAAACTTTCTTCCCATAGTGAATATTACTAATATTCTAATGGTTCTTTGCAAAAACACTCTTTTAACTTAACTCCACTTTATTCGGATACACGGCAGCAGTAAATAGGCTTTAATTAATCACCTCTAAGGAATTAAATTTCTCACGGATGAGTATTTTTTTATGTTTATCCTTTAATTTTCATTGTAATAACCGAAAAAAAAATTTTACATGAAAAAAATTGCGGTAGATCATAATGCAGTAGATAAAGGGTTAAAACACGCATTCTTATAGAATTATATTATCTTACGCTATACTTTATTCATAATATATCTTATATGGAATGTTCAAAAGTTAAAATGCCAACGTAACGTAAAATGCTGAAAAGGTTTATTTTTAACTAGCTAAAGTACCCGGCGTTACCCAGAATTTTAAGAATGTTTGTTTTGAAAAACCAATTTCAAAACTTAACATACAACATAAAACAATAAATAATAATAACAGTCGAAGTGTTGTACACATTAATCAAATGAAAACCCAATATAAAAATGTATAAATTTATATAACAGACACAAAATAATAATGCTATAAATTAACTTATTTCCATTCATCATTGGAGCAATAGTGTTAAAATGGAAATATGTATGCCAATATTTCCATAATTGAGTTTATATCATGCTTCAATACATTTTTTCACACTTATATGACGTTATATATTCGCCACGTCCTTTATATTTCCAATATGACGTAATATTCCAGTTTTTTATTCCCCAAATTACTTAAATAATTATAATTTTTCACACGGAAATCATAAAACAGAAAAATTATGATGTAACATTCACTTTTGTTTTTAATTCGTCAAACTATTTATTTTATTTTCATTTTCAACGTAGAAATCTTACAGTAGAAAAGTTATGATGTAATATTCCCTTTTTTTTTAATTCGTCAAACTATTTATTTAATTTTAATTTTTCACATGGTAATTTTGCAATAGAAAAGTAATTGTTGTGGTAAGAATTTTATCGCGGATTTTTAATTTTTGGCAACTGCTATAACGAAAAATGTTTAAATTTGATAGAAAACTGCTGTTAAATTTGAGGTTTTTTCATTAATTAAAAATTAACTATAAGTTATTTCGATTCCGGATTACTTTAGTTGCCTCACTTAGTTGTTTTAATATGCATGTACGTAATATTTCACAATTCTGGCTTCCAAACTGTGGATTTGTATAGCATTACAGACAGGCAGACAGACAGACAAATTTTCATTTTTATATATTAGATTACATGCTTATTTGGGAGTAAAATCTTCTTACTCATTTTTCACCCACTTCCTGTTATCATAGAGCTTTTAAATTTGGAATATATATGTATTACTGAGGGAAATACATGAATTGGACATAGATTTTTTTTAATTCGATCCACAAGGGTGGAAACGGGGGGCAATGGGGAGGCAATTGTTGGTTTATTATGTAGAAATCGATATCACCCTCAACAATGAGTTACTTGTTGGAAAGTACTAATGGCAGGGTTACCACAATAGCGCCAAATTTTAACGAACTTGGCCAAATTTGGAGACAAAAATAAGTTGCCACATATGAAGCCAACTTGGCGATAGCTGGATAATGTGGCGAAATTCTCATTTCTACTTTTTAGTGCATTTAAAAAATATATTTTTTTCTACATTTTTATGAATTTTAATGAAAGCATGTTTAATTTGTTTTTGTTTTTATTTTACATTTATTTTATAAATAGACTGCGAATAAGCAAATATATTTTTTAAGAAGTAAAATATATTTTGTTTATTTTTAGATAAATTTTAATTTGGTAAAATTCGATACTGTTCTAATTCAGTTTGATTTCTCAATTCATTCGCATATCGTATAAAACCATCTACTCGTTTGCTGAAGATATACAGTATTAAAATTTCGTTTAAAACTGTGAAAAACAAATTTATTGTAATCACAACCTTTGTTGTTTTTATCTCTACAGAATCTTTATATACTATATTTTTCTCTAAACTTTATTTTAGTACTTTATATGTGTATTTTTCTAGAATACCACTTTTTTGCATTGTAATGTTACTAATGTATATCTTATCAGGGATCATCACAACGTAAAGCATTACTCACACTATAGTACAAAAATATCCACGCTATACAGAATATGTTTTCAAATCACTCACTCAGGTTTTTTTGTTTGTTTTTTTCCCTAAAAGATCTTAGAAAAAAATTTGACATTAACCTTCTCAAACTATTTTTTTTTCACTGTGAAATGTTACATTTCGTTGAGAATATTGTATCCCTCGAATTTCGTAACTTTGTATCAGGTTCGTAAATTTTCTCTGTTCGTAATCACAGTTAGCTACGTTCCTTTGATACGAAGACTTGTAAATTTCAAAACTGATTCCTTTTCTATGAATTGTGGATAGTGACTTGAATAACTTATTTGAATTAAGCTGCCTTATCAAGTTTCTTTTTTCATCTTGAATATAGATGACAATCGTATTTATAGGTCAGAAGACTTTAGCATCAAAAAAGTGATTTATTTTAGGTTTTTTTAAAACGCAACTAAATATAATTGACGCTATTATATTTTATTAATTTTTCTGTTTTATGTTTAAAAAATTTTTATTAGATGCATTCACATGTTCTTTTCAATACCTGGGTAAATAAGACTTATTTTAATATGGGCATGACTATCTAATAAAGATCAATTGCAGTCAAAAAATCATGCGTGATTTCTCCGATGAACATTGAATACTTTTAAAAGAGTGCTCTTAAAAAACTATTTTTCCTATATATATCGAAGGTTTACTGACTCGTAGGTTTACCATTATGTTTTCCTGCACCAAAAGGTATGAAAACATGGAGGACTAGGAGCAGGAGAACACAATGGTAAACCTACTTGTCAGCCGCTAAAATCGGGTTTTCAGGTGTTTTCCACCAAGATATGACTTGGCAGATCGATTGCGTTTTAATATGCGAATCAAGATTTAACTAATCCTAGAATTTCATCCGTGAACTCAATGAGGTGATTGTCTGTGCTGACGGCTCACGGTCTATTAGATATTAATAACAATAAACTTCAAAGCAGACTGCTTTTCAACAAATTCTGAAAAGTGACTTAAATATGTTTAAATTAAGTTGTCGTTTCAAGTGTCTTTTTAGGTGCCTTTTTAGGTGCGTTCGTAATTATATAAATTCGCAGCACCTATAGTCGTCGTTCAGTTCGTCTGTCTGTCCGTCTGTCTGCCTGTCCGTCCGCGTGTAACAGCGCAAAAACTACCCAACCGAATCGTTTGAAATTTAAAATATATAATTGCTGCATAATTTTGCCGTGTCATTTCAAATTGTATGAAAATCGGATGTATAGTTTAATGATAGAGACAGTCAAAAGTTTTCCGTTACATTACGGCTAACGGGAAAAAATATTTCAAGTGCATTTTAATGAAGTTACAGCCTTTCGAACAGAATGAAATTGATATGCACTTATGAAGTGCACTAAAATATACATTCAGTACAATATGCGGTGCAAAAAATATTTATAAAACTAGTTGTACTACGAACTAGAGGTCTGCACGGGCCGACATTTCCAGGCCCGAGCCCGGCCCGACTTATAGAGAAAAAAATTCGGCCCGGCCCGTAGAAAAAATGATATTGGCCTGGCCCGGCCCGATAAAAAAACTAAAAGTTCGGCCCGAGCCCGAGCCCGGCCCGGCCCGGCCCGAGTGAATTTCTACAAAGTATTGATTTTTACATCGAATTGGTTAAAAATTTGTCTCGTACGAGGTGTTCTGACCAAAAATATTTATCTTAACTTTTTTTTTTCATGTTTATAATCTTCATTTTTATAGAAGTGCCGCAGGCTGCGATATTTATTTTTTAAATGAATCTCTATTTCTTGTATGTACCGGGTGTCCCAAAAAGGACTGACTGATTTTAAAATTCAATAACTTCCAAACGGTGACAGATATTAAAAAAATTCTTGCAGGAGGGTTATGCATAAAGTCAAAAGTTTTTTTACAGTGATTTTTGATTTTAGTTCGAATTACAAACAATAGATGGCGCTGCGATCAATAGAGGCTAAATTCAGGCTCCATTTTTGGTACTTCGTGGCCCGGATAATGCATTTCCATCTCCTTTTTCTGCATGGAACAACAGAAAGGACCAAAAATCGAGCCTGTATTTAGCGATTATTGCTTACAGCGCCATCTATTGTTTGTAATTCGAACTAAAATCGAAAATCACTGTAATAAAACTTTTGACTTTATGCATAACCCTCCTGCAAGAATTTTTTTAATCTCTGGCACCGTTTGGAAGTTATTGAATTTTAAAATCAGTCAGTCCTTTTTGGGCCACCCGGTAAATGTTTCAGTTATCATTAACATTGTTAATCCATATTCCATGTATAGAAGTGTTAAAAATCTGAAAAATGCTATACAGTAAAATCTTCTAAGACGGAATTGCATAGAAAAGAAAAAAAATGCGTTATAGACAAGTTCCCTTTTTAGCAAGTGTAAATGTATTGTATATTCTTTTCTTACTTATTAGTATATTCATTTTGCATGGATCAACACGTTTTTCAGTTTAAAACAACGTTCCGTCATGGGCAGGTTCCTTTTCACACATTTTACTATATTTTAATAGAAATCTACTATTATTTAAAAATAATAAATTTTAATGTTTAAGTGTAGAATAATGGCGATTCAAAAATGTATGCATTTTTTGCAAAAATTTTTGGGCCAGGCCTAATCTAACTGCCTTATAAATGAACCATACCACGCTGAGACAATGATTTTCATATGGGCTGGCTCAAAACTAGGGCTGAAAATTTTGCGCCGTGAAGACTAGGAATGAAACCAGGCCCGGCTCAGTACAGAAAAATTAAGTTAGGCCCGACCCGGCCCGAACAGAGTGGGGAGAAGTCCCGGCCCGGCCCGAGTGCCGAGAATGAAAATCGGCCCGAACCCGGCCCGTGCAGATCTCTAGTACGAACACACCTCATTTGCCACTCTTTACGTGCAATTTCTAACTTGTTTACTTCACGAATGCTGCATTTTAGAGATAAAGAGGTGATTTACTTTAGGATTTTAAAACGCAACGAAAAATTATAGATAGAATTTTTTTTTAGTCAGTTCTTCCGTTTAAGTATCAAAATAATTGTTAGATGCATTATCAGATTTGCACTCCATTTTAAGGTAAATTATTTTATTAATATTTGTATAATTATTATTATTTATACGCATGCCAGGCACTAGATTTTAAAAATGAGTTCCCTACTTTTTTAATTAGGAAAAAATGTATTTCTTGTTCTATAAATAAACAAACATGTTTCGAAAAAAATAAAGTAGCTTTTATTTTTCTTCAGATAAATTTTCATTTTTTTAAATTAGATGCTATTGAAACTGACGTTGATTTCTGAATACACTGGTATGAAATCATCTAGATGATTTACTGAACATTTACAATATAAAAATTAATGACATAAATATAATACAAAAAGATAATATAAAAATGTTGAAATCGAATTGTTTTAATCAACCCTTCGTCATTTTGATTTCTACAAAATGCTTATTTGTTGTTATTTTTCCTGTCTTTTATTGGATTTAGAATATATATTTTGGTAACTTTCCAGTTTCTTTTAATTTTCACAACGTAAACATAACACACGCGTTAGTAGAAGAATATCTACACTATAGAGAAAAGTCTTTCAAGTCGTCTATTCAGAACTTTTTATTATTTTTTTTTTAATTGTAAAACAAATTTAGACTTTAACCTTTTCAAATTGTATTTTTTATTGTAAAATGTCACATTATGTCAAAAATAATGTATGCCTGGAACACTTGACATTGTATTCAGCTCCAGAATAAATTTCCTTTATTCTGAATCACAGCTCTGTGTCCTTAGATATGAATACCAAAAACTTCAAAGCAGACTGCTTTTCTACAATTTCTGAATAGTATCTTAAATACTTTTTTTTAATTAAGTTGTCGTTTCAAGTGCCTTTTTTACTTCACGAATACTGCCTTTTAGGGATGAAAAGGTGATTTATTTTAGGATTTGTAAACGCAACAAAACATTATTAATGCGATTATTTTTTAATCAAACCTTCCGTTTACGTATCAAAATATTTTTTTAGATGCATTATCAGGTTCGAGCCCCGTTTCAAGGCAAATAGACAATGAAGTTGTTTTTTATTAATACTTTTATAATTATTATTTATGTGCATGCTATTTATGTGCAGTCACTAGATTTTAAAAATGAGTTCCCTACCTTTTTAATTAGGAAAAATATTTTATTTCTTGTTTTATAAATAAACAGACACGTTTTGAAAAAAATAAAATTGATTTATTTTCCTTCGAAAATTTTTCATTTATTAAAAATAGATGCTATTTGAAGAAGTAATCTAGATTACTTATTGAACAACACAATACGCAAATTAATATTAAAAATCTGATACAAAAAGATAATATAAAAATGTTGAAAACATGTTGTTTTAATCAATCCTTCGTCATTTTGGTTTCTACAAAATGTTTATTTGTTGTTATTTTTTCTGTCTTTTATTGCATGTAGAATATATATTTTGGCAATTTCCATTTTTTTTAGCTGCACACTGTAAACACAACCCATGCATTTGTAGAAGAATATCTACGCTATAGAGAAAATGATTTCAAATTATCCATTCAGACCTTTTATTTTTCCAAAAAATATTAAAACAAATTTAGACTTTAACCTTTTCAAATTGTCTTTTTTATTGTAAAATGTCACATTATGTCAAGAATAGTGTATGCCTGGAACGCGTGACATTGTATTCAGCCTCGTAAATTTCCTCTATTCTGAATCACAGCTGTGACCTTCGATATGAAGCCCGATAAACTTCAAAACTGGCTGCTTTTCTACGAATTCTGAATAGTGACTTGAATAATTTATTTGAATTAAGTTGTCATATCAAATTCTTTTTTTTCTTCACGAACAAGGGATGAAAAGAAAAATCATCAAAAGGTGATTTATTCTAGGATTTTTAAAAAAGCAACGCAAAACTAATGATGCCATTATTTTTTAATCAATTCTTCCGTTTATGCATCTTTTTTATCTTTTTTTTTCTTTTTCGGGGGGAGGGGGGGGGAGGAGGGGAGTTCGTATTACAACTTTCGCTCTCCATGTTAAGGTAAATAAACAGTGCGGGTTTTTTATTATAATTATTATTTTTATTATAATGCGCTTGCAGGGGCGCCATTTCAGATCTTTCTTGGGGGGGGGGGGGGGGCAAACATTTTTGAGGGATGCTATATAGCTAAGAGTAGGATCCAGGGGGGCTCCCCCCCCCCGTGTGAGAAACGTTTACTGACTTATGCTTTCAATAACAGTAAAAACTTCGCATACGGAAACTCAGAACCGATGACATATTTCGTTTTAGACAGGTAAAGACAGGTCTTAGACGGTAAAATTTTAATATATTGGACATGATTTTTTTTCTTTTTAGACAGGATTCTCTTATAGACAGGTGTCTTTTTTACAGGTATCCTCACTGACTGTTAAACCATCTGCTCTATAGTATAGCTCTGAAAAGAGATGTATTAGAGTAAAACTTGTGAAAACGAAATCTGTCTATAACAGATTTCTTTCTAGAAGGCGAAAAAGTCAAATTTCTTTGGAAAAACATTATACAATTATACTTGCTAAGACGGAAACCTGTTAAAATAGAGCTTTTTTCTAGTCCCTTTCGTAGTTTTACTTAAAGGGGCGCCATTTCATGAGTTTCCTGACGAAGAACAATGAAAATTTTTCTTTGAGGAACAGGAAACGTGGAAAATTGCACAACTTGCAGAACTGCACAAATCACACAGAAAAAAAAAATCCCACACAATAAAACATGCTCTATGTGATTTTGTCTCCATAACTTCTGCATAACTCCATAAGCATGTGATTATTCCACAATTTTTTTTTAATTTTCGTGAAAGTCCGCGATTTTTCTTTCTTTCAAAATCCGCAAAATCAATTCTTGAATGGGCCGCAGAAAAAAATCGCGAATCTTGGAAATTTTGAAAAAAGTCTCAAAATGGTCGCTTAAAAAATCGCTAATTTCTTCAAACGACCGTGGAAAATAATTGCTAATTTCATCTGAGGTCGCGAAAAGAAATACAGATTTCGTCAAATGATCGCACAAACAGAAATCTTGAATTTCGTAAAAGGATTGCGAAAAAAATCGCGAATTTTGTAAAATGATTACAAAAAAACGCGAATTTCGTCAAAAGATTGCGCAAAAAATCACAAAAATTTAGTCGAACAATCGTGCAATAAAATCGAGAAGAAATTCATCAAACGATCGCGTAATAAAGTCCAAAATTTTCTCTCGCGCAAAAAAATCACAAATAATATTAGTCGGTGGCAGAAACAAAATCACGAATTTCAATAAATGATAGTGATAAGGAATCATGAATTTTGTCAAAAAAATCACGAAAACAAATATAGAATTTCGTCAGTTGATCGCGAAAAAATATTGTGAATTTCGGCAAGTGCTCGCGCGAAAAAAAAAACAATTTCGTATAATGCTTTCAGAAAAAAATCGTGAATTCCATGAATCGATAGCGGAAAAATCGCAAATTTCGGCAGATGATCGCGAAAAAAAAGCATGAAATTCAATCAGTCATGAGATAATCAGCCAATGAACGTCATGAATAGGTCACGAAATTTGCAAATTTTGTGATCTATAAGTATAAGAAAATTTTCGGTAGTGATTTTCTGCAAGTGAAGGTAGAACGTTAATTTTTTCGGATTGTGTTTTCACTATTATGAGATGGTTTCATGTTAATCCGATTTTTCAAAGAAATTCTGAATATTTTTCAGATACAAAAACTACATATTTGAAGATTAATGAATACTATGTATATATCTTCATTTTTCTACAGAAAAGTAAAATTTATAATTAATATTCATATAAAAAGCACAAATAAATTCACAAGAATTACTTTCATGTGCATACATATAATTTAAAATTTTTTAAAATACATTAGAAAAACCCAGAACGTTTTCAGTCATCACAAGACCGTCATTAGTGGGATTTAAATGTTATTATTTTCTTTGTGATTATTCGAGAATTGGCTAGAAGAAAATCATTGTGATTGTCGTGTCAATGATTTTGACGAGTTTCCCTATGATCAATTTGCACACAGCCGAGAAGCAACTAATAAAAAAAAATTCTCACATGCATTTTTAAAATTAACCAAAGTACTCATTAAAGATATATGTCTCACCTTGAGGGAGTTCGAATAGTAAGGCTTTTTTTGATAATTATTAATGTCTATGCATAAGCATTTATTTAATGCATATGTTTTTATTGCAATAAAATCTGATAATTTATTTTAGAGTTTGAGCAATTTTCTAATATTTGTTTGAGTCTGACATTTGATTAGGGATTCACCGAATATTCGCTATCTATTCGGTATTCGGCCATACTACCGAATATTCGATTAGGCCGAAAATCAAACTATTCGGTTTGCCGAATACTTAAAAAACCTCTTAAAAATATTTTTTAAAACGTTACACAACTTCTACTTTTAACTGCCAATTAATAAAGATATTCAGAATAATTAGAATATTTAAATAAAAGAGAATGGTTTTATATTATTTATTTGTTGTTTTAAAAATGTCACTTAAAAAATTAACCATTAATGACATGTCATTTTTTCATGGGTATTAATAAATGTGGAAGTGCAAGTTACTGAGCATTGTCTGGTAAATAATCCGTTTCTTGCTTTTTCGCAAACAGGGTGTTTCCAAACAAAATGGAAGAAAATTTCAAGAGTAATAATAAGCATCAAAACAGGCAATTTTTTGTCCAGTAAATCAGGATCGCAATTCACTTATTCAGGTAGAAATATAGTGTATCCCCAAGTCAAGCTTTAATTTTCTTTTGTTACTTTAACAATAATGAAGGTATTGTAACTATATTGTCAACTGAGTTACTTTAATTTCTGTGAAATATTTTTTCTGATTATTTTATTAAAAATGCAGCTAATACCGCTGGCCAAATTCCAGTCTTTTCTAAGGATATTAGCACATTCTGTACAAGCAAATTAATGTGATGGAAATTTCTCTAAAATATCTTCATTTTTATACAGTTATAAACGAAAATTCTGCTACGGCTTGTACACCTTTCATTTTTGATGAAAGAAGTGGAATGATATGTTGCTTCTTGTTCAATATGAGAGAATTCTTTTCATTTGTTTGAATTAACTGAAGTCATGGAATTTTAATTTTGTTATTAAAATTTTTTTAAACCATCCTCTTCTTAAATAATAACTCAAAACATACTTTTTTTAGTACAAAATTTACTTATAAAAATAGTCTTGTTTGTCAAAATGAAAGTATCTGTGCTAAATATTATAAAAAATTGTTTAAAATTTAACCTTTTAACCTTAAACGCTGAGATATAAAAGTATTTGGCCAGCCGAATATTCGGTATTCGGCCAAATAGATACTATTCGGCTGGCCGAATATTCGGTATTCAGCTTAACAGTTACTATTCGGCTGGCCGAATATTCGGTATTCGGTTTACCTGCAGGCCAAATATTCGGCATTCGGTATTCAGCCAAATTCAGCACTATTCGGTGCATCCCTACATTTGATGGTTGA
Organism: Maratus speciosus; assembly: GCA_963932465.1. Classification (NCBI taxonomy): domain Eukaryota; kingdom Metazoa; phylum Arthropoda; class Arachnida; order Araneae; family Salticidae; genus Maratus; species Maratus speciosus. The sequence continues at coordinate 215,839,303 of OZ010797.1, read as the reverse complement.
TAAATTTTCTGAAATATCAAATTCCTTGGGGTGGGGTTTATTGCCCCCCCAGCCCCCCTCAAATGGAGCCCCTGTGCGCATGTCAGTCAACTGATTTTAAAAATGAGTCCTCTACCGTTTTAATTTTGAAAATTTTTATTTGTTGTTTTTACTTTCTTCTATCGTTACAAGAAGAAAGTATTGGATTCGTGAAAATTTTCGATTTCCGGTTTTCGACGGATTTATACATTTTAAGGGTCATAGATTCCAAAAAACATGTTTTTACAAAATGTCTGTCTGTCTGTCCGTCTGTATGCGACACAAATTTTGTGGGCGCTCTATCTCAAGAACTAATGCACGGAATTTAATGAAAATTTATATTCAGTTAGTCCCTAACACAGATTGATGCTGATTAGATTTTGGTGTAAATTGCTCAACAGGTGGCGCTGCTATGCTGCATTTTTCACGATTTTCGCAATAGCTCTATCTCAAGAACTAATGCACGGATTTTCATCAAACTTCATATTCAGTTAGTACTTGATATGAGTAGGTGCTGATAAGGTGTTGATGTAAATAGTCCAACAGATGGCACTGCTGTGCTGTCTTTTTCACGATTCCCGCAATAGCTCTATCTAAAGAACTAATACACGAATTTCATCTTACTTCAAGTTTAATTAGACGTTGACACAAGTTGTTGCTAATTAGCTTTTGATGTTAATCGCCCAATAGGTAGCGCTGCTATGCTGGAATTTTCATGATTTTTGCAATAGCTCTATCTCAAAAACTAATCCACGGATTTTCTCCAAACTTCAGATTCAGTCAGATGTTGACATAAGTTGTTGCTGATTAGGATTTGGTATAAATCATCCAATTCACGGAATTTCATATCTTTAGAATCCTCATGAGGGGCATAGATTGCCATTTATTTTTGGCAGTGTGATAGCGAATTCTGAAGTACTAACATGTATGAGATAGAATAAAGTTTAGGAATTGGTACATCTGACTAATTTAAATTGACAACGAATAAAAGACACATTTTGGAGGGTGTAAAACAGCTCTTACTTTCTTTCACATAAATTTTGATTTTATGAATCGTACTAATACATGCTATTCGAATTTGTTTTGATTTCTGAATACACTAGTATGAAACAAATATCTCATTTGCGGAGCGTAGATAACATTAAAAATGCTTTTTTTTTTAAAGTAAAGAACAAATTATTTGAAATCTGAGTATTTGTTGTTTTTATTTCTATAGAATCTTTAAATGCTTTTATTTGTTTCTCCCCCCCCCCCCCCTTAACTTTATTTCAGCTCCAACAGATTTTTGTTTCGTTTCAGTATTTTATGCTGTAATTTGATATTATAAAGGAAACACATGCATGCGAGCACCGCCCCCTGAATACTAGAAACTACGCTCTGACACAATAATAGCGGATGTCGTAGGCGGATTTTTCTCAGCATTTTTAAGGTCCCTTGAATTTGAATCCCAATAATTTTTAAAAGTTTTCTCCGTCTTATTCTTTTTTGAGATTAAGTCAGTTAAAGAAAACTTTTAGAAAATACTCGTGTCGGTCTTCAAAAGACCATACAGACGCTTAAAAAATCAGACTACGACCATCGCCATTTATATGTCAGCGCACAGGCCTAATATTCAGTGGGCAGTGACGTGAGTAACGCTGACGCAAGGAAGTTCCAATAGATGGGGGAGTCATAAATGACGTCATTTGATGCCATTGCTACCCCCCTCCCTCGTCCGCCATAGCCGCGTCTTGCGCTGGAGACTGCTGATTAGGCTGGTATCGTACAAACTCTAATATGGCGGACGCAACAGAACGGGAAAGAACTCGTGTTTTGGAATCAGAGCTTCCCACAGAAGAAGATTGTTATGCAGACTCCTCTCTAATCATAGCTCCATGCGCTGACATCATATCGATATCAGCGAGGCTAACGAAAAAGACAGGCTACCGCGGTGCATCCCAAGTGTCTTTTTCTACAGACCGCTAGAGTGACGTGACGCTCTTTTCGTACACCTCCATTGGTGCATTCGGGCATCACATGACTCCAGTGGTCTGTAAAAAAAGATACGTGGAATGCACCTCGATAGCCTGTGTGTTTCGTTAGCTTCGGATATCAGTTACTTCTTCCTGAATACTAGTCCTACGCGCTGACAAAAAAAATGGTGTCTCTCGAAGGCGGATTTTTTTTTTTAAAGCTTTTCTAGAGTACCCTGAATTTAGGCACTAGCATTTTCTAAAACTTTTCTGTGACTTCTTTAATTTCCGAAAAATAAGGCGGAGAAATGTGTAAAATATTATTGATATCCAAATTCAAAAAACGATACAAATGCTGAAAAAAATCCGACTACGACAGCCGCCATTTTTATGTCAGAGCACAGGCCTAGTATTCAGTGGAGGGTGACGTGAGTAATGCTCACGTCATATCGACATCAGTTACGTCTTCCTGAATACTAGTCCTACGCGCTAACAAAAAAGAAATGGTGGCTCTTCCAGGTGGATTTTTTAAGCTTTTCTAGAGCCCTTGAATTTAGACACTAGTATTTTCTAAAACTTTTCTGTGACTTCTTTAATTTCCAAAAAATAAGGCGGAGAAATCTTTTAAATATAATTGATATCCAAATTCAAAACACCATACAAATGCTGATAAAAATCCGACTACGACAGCTGCCGTTTTTGTGTCAGTGCACAAGCCCAGTATTCAGTGGACGGTGACATGAGTAACGCTCACGTCATATCGACATCAGTTAACTCTTCCTGAATACTAGTCCTACGTCGTCTTACGTGTGGAACATCCTGAATAATACTATAAGAAATGACATTTCTCCAACTGTGTGAAAACGTGTCCAGGGCAGGAATCAAACCCAGAACTTCTGGCTAATATTACTAATGCTCTGACTTTGGAGTTACCTGAACCGAAATACTGCGAAAAGTTCTGGGTTCGAATGCCGGTTGGGGCGACTTTTCATTCAGTTAGGAAAATGTCATTTCGTATATTCTCTTTACTGATCAATGTGATTGAATTAAAGAAAATAATAACATATAATACTTTATTTCTTTTCTAGAAATGCTTGTCCTGTAAAGAACGAGGTGATCGCCCCCTATTGGGCAAACAACACAAGAGGAGAAACTCTTGCCCTGCTAAATGTGCATCCTTTTGAGCAGTATGTCCATTTTGAGAAATGCGCGTAAGTAATTATTTTCATTTTTAAACTTTTTAGAAAAAAGGCGAAATGTCATTTCGGTAGCATGAGCAATGCTAGCATGTAAAACATTCCTAAAACAGAATCTATATTATAAAGCAAAAGCTTGTTCGTAAGTAACACTGACGTCATATCGACGGTGGAAACGATCTGGGCAATCAATTTTGCATTTTTTGGAAATTTAAATTTGTTAGCTTCTAAACATTGTACAATTTCAATTTTTACATCATCGAATAGAAAAGGAAAATTACTCCTAAATCGCATAATTTCATTTTTTACCTTTGAATAGTAAAAGAAATGTACTTTCAAATGCAATTCGTTTGAAAACTGCTCAATTTACTGGGTTTATAATTTAAATCCACATTTTCGCAAGCTCTACTTGCGGGAAAGATTGGATTATGTGTGCACATGTTGAAAATGGTAGTGAATTGGGCAAAATTAATACTTTCTAATTGCTGTTGATCAAATAAATCTGCAACAGACTAAGAGAAAATAAAGTTTCAGTAATGGCTTAGCTTAAGTTTTTGATGCCTTTCCCCCAGATGCACCGAATATTCGGTATCTATTTGGTATTCGGCCTATTCGGCCATACTACCGAATATTCGATTAGGCCGAATATCAAACTATTTGGAATGCTGAATATTCGGTTTGGCCGAATATAAAACTATTCGGCTAAACCGAATACTTAAAAAACCTCTTGAAAATATTTTTTTAAATGTTACACAAACTTTTACTTTTAACAATAACTGTCAATTGACTGTCAGATATTCAGAATAATTAGACACAATCATCTTCAAATAAAAGAGAATGATTTTAAGTTATTCATTTGCTGTTTTAAAAGTGTCCCTTAAAAAATTAACCATTAATAGTGACCTTCATGGAAATTAATGATGTACAGTCGTGGAAAAAAAAAAGTAAACACCCCTACTAACTCCTCAAAAAATTATCGTAGAAGAAAGTTATTATAACCGAACGATTGAAAATAAAGTCTACTTTTAAATGATGTATATAAAATTTGCTTAGGGGGCCATCTACATATTAAAACGAACCATAACTTAGTTTTTTTTTTTCAATAGCAGTACACAATTCTGACAGCATAAATGATCTCTACAATTAGTCTCCCAATTAGTCTAAAAACCAATTTTTATGCAATTCGTACCATAAGTTTCCGATAAATTAATTATTTTAAAACGAGCGTATTTTAAGGGCTTTATCCAAATTGAAGTTCGGTACTCGATTGTTAACCGAGAGAGCTCCCTTCTTGATCAAGGCACCTTAAGCAGTCAATTACGCCTGTTAGATTACAGGATAGCATAAGAAATTTCAAAATATTTAGTCACTTTTATCATAGACGGCCCCTTAAACCATTATTTTGCCGTTTTTTAAGCATAATTTGAAATCTACTTGGAAGAAAAATGTGAAATTTTGGATTTCCATAAAGCAGGACTTAATAAATCTGAATCCATCAAAAAAATTGTAGGTTGCAATTCATAATTTTTTTTAATATTAATTTCATAATTCATAATTCATATCAGAAAATTATAAAAATTGCAAATTCAACATATTTATGTTTGGGTATATTAGTATTATAGCTACACAAAAATTAGCAAATTAGGATTATAATTTCAGAAGTTATAAATAAAAATATGAAAATGTAATTTGACATTAGAAGCACTAAATTTTGAATGTTTATAATTCAAAAACTTATTATTCAAATGACTTGAAATTGGGTGTCTAGGTATAGTTTGAAACAAAGATTTGAAATATCTCGTTAAAATTGGGTATTGCCATTGAAAAAAATGAAGTTTGGATTCGTTTTAGTATGCAGATGGCCCCCTAAGCAAATTTTATATATGTCATTTAAAAGTAGACATTATTTCCAATCGTTCGGTACCGGTAACTTTCGTCTACGACAATTTGTTGAGGAGTTAGTACGGTGTGTTTTCTTTTTTCTTTTTTTTTTTTTTCCACGACAGTACAAATGCAAGTTCCTGAACATTGTCTTGTAAATAATCCATTTCTTTCTTTTTCGAACACAGGTTGTTTCTAAACAAAATGGAAAAAAAAATTCAAGGGTAATAATAGGCATCAAAACAGGCAATTTTTTGTCCAGCAAATCAGGATCGCAATTCACTTATGCAATCAAAAATACAGTGTACCCCCAGATTAAACATTAATTTTGTTTTGTTACTTTAACAATAATGAAGGTCTTGTAACTATATTGTCAACAGAGTTACATTAATTTCTGTGAAATATGATAACATGATGAGAAGTGGTGAAAATAGCAACTATTCATATATAAACAGCACTGAGCTAGAATGCAGCTAACAGTACTTATACTGTATCACTGTCCAAAATTCAGTTACTTCCAATTGTACCATCACATTCTAAATAAACAAATTAATATGATGCAAATCTCACTAAAATATCTTCATTTTTGCTACAGTTGTGAACGAAAATTCAGCTACGACTTGTAAACTTTTAATTTTTGATAGAATAAGTGGAATGATATGTTGCTTCTTGTTCAGTATAAGAGAATTATATTCATTTGTTTGAATTCACTGAAGAAGACATGGAATTTAAATTTTGGTAAATAAAAAAGTTTTAAACCATCCTCTTCTTAAATAAAAACTCAAAACACAATTTTATTTTGTGCAAAATTTACTTACGAAAATAGTCTTGTTTGTCAAGTACTTTGTCTGTGCTAAATATTATGTAAAATTGTTTAAAATTTAACTTTTTAATACCGTTAAACCCTGAGATATAAAAGCATTTGGCCTGCCGAATATTCGGTATTCGGCCAAATAGTTACTATTCGGCTGGCCGAATATTCGATATTCGTCCTAACAGTTACTAATTGGCTAGCCGAATATTCGGTATTCGGTTTACCTGCAGGCTGAATATTCGGCATTCGGTATTCGGCCAAAATCACTATTCGGTGCATCCCTAATAAATACGTAACACCTATAGTCATCGTCTGCTCCGTCCGTCTGTCGATCTGTCCGCATATAACTGCTCAAATGGTTTGAAATTTAATTTATATAATCGTTGCAGAATTTTGTCGAGTCATTTCATATTTTATGAAAATCGAATCAACACTTAAAAAGATATTAATAAAAGTTTTCTTCATTCTATTAAATCCTATCATATGTAATTAATTCAATGATATCCCATGATAGGTAATGATTCTAGGTTGTCACGGTGATTGTGTCCTATTTAAGATGGAGTCCTATTATTTCCGTATTACTGAATTTAATATATAGAATCGTATTAAATTTTGTATTCATGCATTTTTGTATAAGAGTGCAACAGTAATTGGATCAAGATCTGAATAGTTATAAAATTAGTTATAGTACGGACGTATCTCATTTGCCACGTTTGACGAACAGTTTCCGACTTGTTGTTTTTTGTTGTTAATATTTATAACATAATAGCTAATTTTCTTGTGATTTTGTTGGTTTAGTTAATTTGATTGCACTTATATCTCTTTTCTGTTTTTCAGGTTTGAAAATCATCAGATGCTATGTCGGGAGGGCTGTCGTTGTGAACAGCAATATCGTCTGCATCGATTACTGGCTTTCGATCCAAAAAATGAATGCAGAGGCATTTTTTCAGATTGGTTTCGATTTCCTTCTTGTTGCGTCTGCATCTGCTACGATCTGACACCAGACATACCACGTACAAGAAGCAGAAAAGCACGAATGTGACAGAACTAAAAATAGATATATAATCTTTCTTCTACAGCCATAAAATGAAGAATAAAAATATCGCATATGAAAAAATTTCAGTGTATTAGAAAATCTATAAAATAGCATATGCTACGATCTGACACCAGACATCTGCTACGATCAGAAAAACTATGTGCTGCCATTAAAAAAAAACTACACAATAGTGCTATGAACTGAAATCAGACATACCACTCACAAGTAGGAAAGCTGAAATGTGACAAAACTAAAAATAGACACATAGTCATTTTCCTGCTACCATAAAATGCAGAGTGGCATTTGAATATGACATATGAAAGCCTTTCGGTATATCAGAAAACTATAAAATAGTGTTTGCGACGATTTGACACCAGATATCTGCTACGATCAGACAGACTATCAGCTACCATTAAAAAAACCATGCAATAGTATTCGCTACGATCTGACGCCAGAAATAACACGTACAAATAGCGGAAAAATCCTAATGTAACAAAACTAAAAACAGACACATAGTCCTTCTTCCACTGCCATAAAATGAAGAATTAAATTATGGCATATGAAAGTATTTCAATACATCCGAAAAGCTATAAAATATAGTTTTGTCCTGAAATCTATTGATTTTGCTGTAATACTACCATTAAGACATTTGATTAAGAGCAATATATAAGTTTCTGTTCATCTTTTGAATACCTGAGAATACAAGAGGATATTTTCAGGTGTACGATTTAAAGAATATAAGCTATACTTTACAGACTAGAGTGCATTATTCATCTTGTGTAGAGTTGAGAATATAAGACCATTTTCTCAGGTGTAAAACTTCAAGAACATAAACTGCATTGCACAAAAGACAATGAATTTGAATTTATCTTCCGATAAATTGAGATACATTTTATAAATGAGTTTTTTAAAAAAATGATTTTTTTTTATACTGAGAATTTCAGAAGTTTAAGCCGTATTTCACAAAAAACGATGAGTTTGAATTCATCTTAAGAAAATTGCACAAAACGTTTCTTCTTTACATGTGGAATTTTAAAAGAATAATAGTATTTTATAATGAAGCATAGGCGTTTGTGTTTATCTTCGGATAGCACGAGAATACAAGAAATAAAATGCGCTTTCAATTGTGGAATTTCAAAAGTATAATCTGTAATTCACAAAACGACATGAATTTTTATTCATCTTCCGAATATTGGATAATACAAGACAATTTCTATCATACATATGGCGCAAATGTATGAACCATATTTCATAGAACAGTTTGTGTTTGTATTCCAGTGAAGTGACAAAACATGGAGACATTTTTTTTCTTCACGAATTTTGAATTCGTCTGCTAATTTATTAAGAAATCAGACGACGTATTTCGTATGTGGACGTTCAGGAGAATGCGTTGTTTCACAGAAATTTGAGTTTGTGTTCCATTGAGTTACGAAAACAAAATAATGTTTTTTCATCTGTGGAATTTTCAAACCTATAAGCCATATTTCATGTAACAAGTATGAGTTGTTTAGAAAATAAGATTTATATATATATATATATATGAAATGAGTTCTTTTGAAGAAGTTTTGATGAAAAGTTATTTTTCCAAAGATGAATTATCAATAAAAGACTGCATTTCCAATTGTGGAATGGCAATACAATGTAGTGCAATTTGTATTCGAATTTGAAAAATCTAAACATAGAAGTTATATTTCTTCGTGTATGGAATTTAAACTGTCTACGATTTATCACATTTTCTTTTTCTCCTTAAAATGTGAAAAATGAATTTTACGATATATTTTTACACTAATATTTTTTCTATCATTAACTAAAGTATTTATTGTTTAATTTATTTTTAGAAGTGTTCCTAAATCGTCTTGCTTCTGATTTTGAGCTTGAGAACCACCTGGCGTGGTTGAAATGTGAATGTTATCTAAAGTATTAGAATTAATACATATTTATAAGCTAACTGCATTATTAATATAATCATTTGCTGTTCGAAAATATTTATTATTCAATAAATGTATTTTGAACCATAGAATGGTTTCCTTCTTTCAGTTGTTAACACGTTCACTGCGAAGCATTATCTGTAGTCGCGCACTAGAGTCGCGGTTCCGGTTTTCAAGCCAGAAAAAGTCCATAAGGCTATAAAAATTTGATTACTAATGATATAGATGGGACATAAACTCGTGTTGACGTATCTTACTACTTGAACGTGTATCGCGTCGTTAGCACGATTGTTGAAATGCCCATATTTAATATACTAACAGACATGGATAAAAAATAAATTTTAGTGTAAAAAATAAATGATGCAGATTTGATTTGTATGCTGTTTCTTTCAGGCAACAATTCAAGTATCGTCACTAAAAAATAACGTTCGATTACTTAAACCAGCCGTAAAACGAAGAGATATATCATTGTACAGAATAATCTCCACTTCAATTTTTTTAAACTTCTAATCATCGCGCATTTTCAATTTGTACACCTTCGTATAAAGAAAAAAAAAGTACTTTTAACTGCAATTTGTCTGAAAACTGCATCTCGATTTATTTTCATTCTTTTTTTGAGCAAAGGTAAAAATATTTCATATTATGTATAATTTGATCTAAAAAAATACAAAAATACTGATAAACATAAAGAACCAAAATATTATTTGGAACATATAAGCAACAAAAATTCTGGAACTGTTATATTATTTGGAACAAAGTCTCACACAAACAAACACACATACACAAGAAAAAAAATGCACTCCGCTAATGAAGGACTAGATGCGGATCCGTGTTCTACGCTGCCAACGTGTTAATCACCGGCTTCTGAAAACTAGGACTACGGGCTGACACAAAAATGGCTGCTGTCTTAGGGCGATTTTTTTTTAATCTTTTGTACGGTCCCTTGAGTTTTAATACTAGTTAATTGTAAAAGCTTTCTTCACCTTATTTTTAAAAATGAAATAAAAGCGAGGAAACATTTAAAAATAATACCGCTAACCTAATTCTACGACCCATACAAATACTAAAAAAAAGCGCCTAGACAGCCGCCATTTTTGTGTCAGCGCGTAAGGCTTGTATTCAGAAAGCGGTGTGTTAATGAAAGACACACAAAATTCGCTTTCTACTTAGGATACTACTGCATAAATCTTACAGGAATATTATTATTCCGCAAATACTAAGTCGTTTACGTTTTGAAAATATACGGGCAGTATTAATTCCCTACTCCCTTTTACTGTTGGCGAAAATAAGTCATTTAAACTAATTAAAATGTAAGACTAATAGTAGCTGGCTTCGTCTGCTACCGGGGCCCCTAATTACATCGGGGTCCTTTAATTCATATGAAATTTCAAACCGAACGAACCCCGAAGGGGGTCCCTGCTGTCTACAGCACCGTATACCGACCGTGCTGCGCATGTGCCGGAAAATCTTGTAATAAGAAATTTTTTAAAAAAAAACCAATCTCGAACCGGGTCCTTGCTGCCTACGGAACCGTATAGCATGCGTGCAGTGCACGCACTGCAAAATCCTTTAGTTCCAGCGCAAGGAGGCGCAATCTGTTCTATATGAACATCCAACATGTGTCTCCGCTGCCTGCGGCACCGTGTAGCAAACGTGCTGCGCATGCTCTGCAAAATTTGTTAGTTCCACTTTCCACTATCAGGAGGCGCAATATGTTCTATATGAATATTGGACACTAGTCCCGCTCTCTGCGGCACCGTACAGCTAAGCAGGCATGTGAAAATATTTTCGCAGTATGCAGTTGAAAATATTTCCATAGCCTTTTTATTCCAAGAAGCGCTGAAGAAGAACCACCTGTCGTGCGATATACAGCAAAATGTAATCAGAACCTGTTTTTACCTAGGTCAAATTGAATATGAGATTCGCGATATTCCGTGTATTAGTTCTTTAGCTAGAACGGCTACAAAATTTGTGTCACAAACAGGAAGAAATTTTCCAAAAATGGTCAAATCGTATACAGGACATCACAAAACATGTAAATCCACACTGTGAAAAAAGACATACGTTCCCTAATCTAGGAAAATTTAATACAACCGCGACCGAAAATATACAGAAATCTATTCCGAGTTGTCTATGATTTTTAGAAGCGTTCTTTATCTTTCGAAACCTCAGAAACAAATGCATTTAGAAAATTTTTAAAAATCATTTATAAGAAATCATTTATAAATTCCTTTTGCTGTCATACTGATTTTCGGAAAGGTATCCAAGTAGTTTTTATTGTGCATTAATCAATTTTCTGAACTAAGAATATAGGTTTTCCGGTTGCTATCAAATTCAAATAAGCCTTTTCATGGACAAGTTTTACGGAAAAACAGGATAAATTAACAGCATTAGCATAAAAATTAAAATTAGCTTCATATTGTGTCTACTGCATGTACGAATACAAATTCAGTTACGCTGCTGAAAATATTTAATTGAAAATTGATACCATTCTAAAGACCGATATTTTGGCTTGAGAAAACTGGATAATACACTATAAAAATTTCTCGGAAATGTTTTCGAAAATCAGTGGCAGGAAAAGATACTTTGATTTTATAAATGCTTCTCTAAATCTCGAAAATAGATTAGTTTCTGGGATTTTAAAAATAAAGAATGCTTTTACTGAATCATGGGTAGTACGGAAGAGGTTATTGATTATTTTAGTTTGTGATTATACAGGGTGTTTCTAAATGAATATCGGGGTTTTAACGCTCGGTAGTATTTATTAAAACTTAAAATTATAATTAATTCATAAAATGAAAGAGCAACTCAAACAGTTTTACCTACAAGCTTACAAGTGTTCAATGCGAGCACCTTTCGTCACACGGAACACATCAAGTTGATAACTCAGTTCTTCTCAAACGTTGATTAGCAAAGAAGTATTGTTCAGACGCAAACCCGATCTGAGGCCATGTGATTTCTACCTGTAGGGTTCATAAAGGATCGTGTGTATGTTCCTCCACTGCCAGCTGATCAAAGCAGCTGTTGCAACAATGACCCCATAAACACTAATCAACGTTTGGGAATAACTGAGCTATCGACTTGATGTGTGCCGTGTGACGAAAGGTACTCACACTGAACACTTGTAAGCTTGCAGGTAAAACAGTTTGAGTTGCTCTTTCATGTTATGTATTAATTATAATTTTAAGTTTTAAGTAATAAATACTACCAAGCGTTAAAACACCGATATTCATTTAGAAACACACTTATTATATTTTCGTATATGAAGAAACATTTATATTTTTATTACAATGCGTAGAATAAAAACGAAGACGAAAATTTTCGCGAATCCGAAGATTTCTTCTTATGTACATAGAACAACCATACTCAACCTATGGCCCGCGGGCCGCATGTAGCCCAGCGACCTTTTGTTTGCGGCCCGAGACACATAATCATTAATGTATATTTATAAAATTAATTGAGACGTTAAAGAAAAATATTTAAGACCTTCGCTGTTGTTTTATATATTTCCATGGGAAGACGAAATCTATCCTGCTATTTATAATTAATTCAAAATTATTTTAAAACATCTTAGGTGCCGTTTTCCTAATCAAAGGTTTCCCCACCAGTGGTCGGGAGGTTCTGCTCTTGAAGCTGGTAGACGGGAGGTGCTGGGTTCGAATCCAATCGCGCCCGTCGACCTAATCGTTCGGGGTTTCCGTGGTTTTCTTCGAACCTTGGATTTCTATGCGTAAATACGGATTATGTTCCCTTAGAAAGACCCCAACGAAGGGCACTCCGCTTTGGGCCTATATCCCTGGAGTAGATAATTGAGCGTCAAAAATCAACACAACCCAGCCCTAGTCAAAAGTTCTTTTTACATATAGTCTATTTGTGTACTAGTAACTTTTCACTTTCTTCTATCTTTACAGGAAGAAAGTATTAGATTCATGAAAATTTTCGAATTCCGGTTTTCGACGGATTTACAAGTTTTAGGAGTCAGAGATTCCGAAAAACATGGCTATGGCGCTCTATCTCAAGAACTAATGAACGGAATTCAATAAAATTTTAGATTCAGTTAGTCCTTTATATAAATTGGTGCTGATAACGTTTCGGTGTAAATCGCTCAATATGTGACGTTGCTATGCTGCGTTATTAATGATTATCGCAATAGCTCTATCTCAAGAACTAATATACGAATTTTCACCAAACTTCAGATTCAATTAGTTAGCAGAGAACCCGAAAAATATATTTTTACAAAATGTCTATGTCTGTGAGTCTGTCTGTCTGTGTGTCACACAAATTTTGTGGGCACTCTATCTCAAGAACTAATGAACGGAATTTAATAAAACCTTAGATTCAGTTAGTCCCTGATATAAACTGGCGCTGATTACTTTTTAGTGTAAATCGCCAGACAGGTGGCGCTGGTATGCTGCATTTTTAACGATTTCCGCAATAGCTATATCTGAAGAACTAATGCACAAATATTTATAAAACTTCAGATTCCGTTAGTCCTTGGTATAATTTAGTGCTGTTTACTTTTTTGTGTAAATCGCCCGACAGGCGGCGCTGCTATGCGGCATTATTCATGATTATCGCAATAGCTCTATCTCAAGAACTAATGCACGAATTTTCACCAAACTTCAGACTGAGTTAGTCCCTGATATAAATTAGTGCTGTTTTGATTTCAGTGTAAATCACCCAACAGGTGTCACTGCTGGCCTGCATTTTTCACGATTTACGCAATAACTATATCTCAAGGACTAATGTAAGAGTTTTCATCAAACTTCAGATTCAGTTATCCCCTGATATAAATTTGTCCTGATTACTTTTTGGAGTAAATTGACCAACAGGTGGCGCTACTATGTAGATTTTTTTTACGATTTCCGCAATAGTTCTACCTCAAAAACTAATGCACGGATTTTCATCAAACTTCAGATTCAGCTACAACTTGACTTAAGTTGTTGCTGATCAAATTTTGGTGTAAATAACCTAACCGGTGGCACTGATATGTTTTATTTTTCAGGAAATATTAACATGTATGAGACAGAAGAAAGTTTTTGGATTGTCACATCCAACTAGTTTATATTGCTTATGTTATGTTACTATTTTAATTACTCACTTTTTTACCCTTTTATGAGAGTGTTGTGGATAGGATTCCCAGGTTTATCTCAGAAAAAAAAGAAGATTTTGATTGACACTAGTTAGTTTCGGTTTTATCGCGCTATCGTCCTTTTTCATACCATACTAAACTATGTTGAATATCCCAGTAATGTTTTCAATAACGAATTTGTTTAAAATGGGGTTATCATTAATTAATCTATTTAATCATTATTCGCCAGCTGTATTTGTAGTACATTATTCTATTAACATTGTTTAACTAATTTTGCAGTCATATATTCCATTATGAATGAAAAAGTAATTGAATTGTAAGGACAAAAATAAATCAAACTATCCTACAATTCAATGATGATCATGAAAATTTCAGCAATGGACACTCTGCGAAAATATATATTTGTATTTAACCTTTTAATCGTCGCGCCCGATACATTCACTGGCAAATTGCACTTGAATGTATCGCGCGATGGTTAAAAAGGAGATAATAAATCAAACAAAATATTAAAACTTAAGATACAGATATACTAAATTAAAAATTTTATAATGTACAGTAAAACCTCCCTAAAGCGACCACGTTCTGTTCCAATAAAAAGTGGTCGCTCCGAGAGGTGGTCTCTTAATGGAGGTCATGTTTAAATATAGATTTTAATTGTAAAAAGGGGTAAACTAAAGGTTACTAAAATTTATTTTTCACTTTAGGAAAAAATATAAAAATTTAAGTATCAAAACAAAAGTTAATTACATAATTTAATTACTGCAGAGTTTAAAAAATGAATACATTGGCGTTTCCTTTGATTTTACGGTTTTATCTTTTATAACTTTTATTTCGAAATTCAGTAAATAAATGTAATTTCATTTTGGACGTAAACAAATAATGACGATTTCATTAATTTATCTATTTCTTTGAGAGTTTCCTGACAGAATAGGACAGGTGAGTTTATTGACCGCCATTCTTAATCTGTCATCAGAGTTAAATTCATTACCTAAAATGTCACACAGTTATTTACACAAACTTACGAGAATAAAACAAATTTCTAAACTTAGTTTAGAATTTTGATGAATAATGCTCTCTACGAAATTATTTTTCTTATAAAACCTTCTTCAAGCGACCAGGAAAAAGCGGAATTTGTTTCATTTTTTTCAAAGAAATTGGTCGCTCATGGAGGGAGTTCGACTGGGATGGTCCCTGAATGGAGGTAAAATTAGTATTGAGCCTATGGGAATAAATTTCGTTCCATGAAAAAATGGTCGTTCAGGGAGGTGGTCGCACAGGGAGGTTTCACTGTAGATACTTATAGTCTATAATAAGGTCAAATTCAGATTATCTAATGCTACAACGAATGCGCAGTTAATATTACACAACTCTCTGAAGATTTTTGTATTTCTGATCGGAAACAAGCCGTTTTTACATTTCATGCGCATGTGTATAAATTATTCTTGGCAAAAGGTGCAATTTTGAAGCAAACTGAAAAAGAAATTTTATTTTAACTATCAAAAGTAAGATGTGGTAGAATAAACGGTCAAGTACGAGTATTACTCGCGCTCAGAGTGTTCCGTACAATAAATATATGAATTGTTGACTGTATTATTTAAAAAATCGTTACAAAAAAAAGAAAGACTTTGTAAAAAACTATAAAACGTAGGGTTTAGTATTGATGTATATGTACTAGAAAAGTATGAATGGGTATACCGTAGAAGTTCAAGGAGATATGAAGCCTAAATAATATCAAATATTGCTATTCTGTGCAACTCTTATTTAAATCTTATTCTAATCTGTTTAGGATGAACTTATTTCGGCACTGACAATAAAAGTAGTGCGTATTGAAATTTCGTTTGGCATTTCATAGAACTAAATTCAGCGTCATAATAATATTTTCTTTTTACAGTGTAGATAAAACAAAATCCTTGTTCATAGTTTAAACTTGGCATTGTGCTAAGCACGCTTCGAAAGAAGGTTGCAAAGTAGCAACGCCACCTTGGTCCGTGCCGCGTTTTTGTACATAGGTTTTTAATTAACTTTTAAAGACGCGGGAGGCGTATTGAGAGATCTACTCAAGGCAAATTAGTCGCGAATCCCATAGTAATTATGTGATTAATTCTAGTTAAATTAGTCTGTTTTTAACAATTTGACGTTTATTGCTTTTATACTGCTACTGGACATTGTATTATACAAATGTATCATTAAAAGTTGTTATCTAGGCTTCAAAAGTCGGTGGTACATAGAGTACGCTGCCCTGTCATTATATATGTCCGAACCGTCCTTGTTTTTAAGGGTTAATATCTCGGCTAATTACCGACGGGTGTTTTTTTTTAATCTTTATCAACAATACTTTAAAACTTCTGCTATGATAGGTACCTC
The DNA here is from genome assembly GCA_963932465.1 of Maratus speciosus. Taxonomy (NCBI): domain Eukaryota; kingdom Metazoa; phylum Arthropoda; class Arachnida; order Araneae; family Salticidae; genus Maratus; species Maratus speciosus. Next base: position 215,823,022 of record OZ010797.1, on the reverse strand, counting down.
TAGCATTCCTCAATACCTTTGCTGAATGCCCGCAAATCGAAAACTGTGTGTAACGGAAAAACGAGCTTTTCTCAAACACTATGGGCTCTAGTGTAATCGCTATAATTTTCCTGCAAGGTTTAAATTAACGTCTACTTCCTCTAATTTTTTCATAACTTTAGTTTCAGTAGATTCGGAAATAGATGAAGGGGAACATATTTTTGCACTACATTTTCGACGATATCTCAGAAAATATAATACCTAAAATTACAAGAAATATATTTTTGAGTTCAGCGTTACGAATGCTTTCACACGATACCCCACATGATATACAAAGAAAAGGGTTTTTTTTTCAAGTAACTGAAATAGCCCCCCTACATTTTTCCTAAAAAATATTTGTAAATGTTTAATAATCTGTAAATATGTGGGTCAATAATCTTTATTACTTCCCTCAATTTGAACTTTCCACGTTCCATAGTTTACGAGTGAAATGGTTGAGACAGACAGACACACGAGTGATCTTATAATGATTCCGTTTTTACTTTTTAAGTACGGAACCCTAAAAATGGAAGAAATCGTCATACCGGACACATTTAAATGTACACCGTACAAAGGCCTAAAAAGCACTAAACATGTGCAACTTACGAGAAAAACATGCAACATGGAAACCCTAGTTGTCGCCCACCTAATGTGTCAAACATATTTTTGCGAACCGCGAGATAAAAAAGATTGTCTATGGCTGATATAGAAAAATGTAAAAAATTATTAATAACTAGACTAAAAATTATTTAAAGATTTTCGAAGAATAGTGCACTTGGCCCCTAGATCTCACCAAAAAAAAATATTTTTAATTAGACCATTACACAAAAGGTATAAATCCAAATACCCTTGGCGCCATTACACCATGATATCCACAATAGACATTTTGGATTAAAAAAGTTGAAAGACGCCGCCTTCATTAAAAAAAAAAAAATGCCTGTGACCCATTAAATCTAATCTACCTACACGACGGATCAAGGTGGGTGGCAATAAAATACAAGATGGGGGTATTAAAATATATTTATTAATAAAGGTTTTTTGCGGAAAGGTTAATCTACGGGGTGGTCTGTCAAAATACGACCAGAGATGGTGGTTTTGAACTAGATCTGAAGGTATCTATGATTCTAGGTCAACATATCATCTGCTGGTTTTCGCTAAAGGTTGCTCTATTTTTTGCTGTATATATATCTACCCTATATATATAAAATCCTAATGAAACGAATTTATAAAACGGATATGGGGCATTCTCACAATCTTTTTACTTTCATGTCCCTGAATAATAATTTTTATTTTAATACACTTTTTTGTGTTTTTTTTTTTTTTTTTTTTTATATACTGGGGAACATCCCATTGCATGACTGCACAACAATATTAACGAGATAAATAAGATTTGGACGATGTTGGGGGTCCAAACACCTGGAAATCTCCTATACCGTCCCGTGTCCCTGATGCTGATTTTTAAGTTTGGAGCTGTCTGGATAAAATTGTTTCAATAAAGATAATTCGATGTAATTTTTTTTTGAAACTGGAACTATTGTTTTATATAAATATGTAGCTAAAAATTAACCTGCACACATTTTTAGGGTCGTTATTATTTTTTTAACTCTGTCCCTGGGTTTTAGATTCCTTACCATCCCTCTTATAAAATTATACATAAAATCATTTCAGATGCAGCCACAGAATTTTTTTCAAGTTTTTTCTCATGCAGAAGTATGCTAGAGAAATAATGTCTAAAATTCTTTGGCCGGAAATTTACTGTAGAATTTAAATCAGCATTTAAATATCAATTTCAAGCATCGTGGCTATATTGGTAGTCTCACCGTCCACAAGGTTTATTCCTGAACTTTTCGAGGTAAATTTAAAAAAAAATTAATTTGATCCAATGTTAACAACTGTTTCTAAAAATCAATGAGCATTGTGGCTCCCACTTACAAGGAGAGGGCCAACCTTGTTAATCACAGATTTTGATTATTTTAATATATGTTGTAGGGTAGACACCCCTTAGTGTCAGGTTCAACGGATTTTATCCAATGCCCCTTAATTCTTGAAAAACCAGGGGGTCTAATATTAGTAGACAACTTAAATACTTACTTCGCAGCAAAAACGTCAGGTTAGTCGTAGCTCAGTTGGCATGGCGTTTGCCGGCTGATCCGTAGGCCCGGGTTCGATACCTGAATGCGCTACATTTGTTTTTCTAATTTTTTGTTTTATAAATATAGTTATAATTATAATTTAATAATTTCAATTAAAAATTTTAACACCAAACATTAATTATAATGTTAACAAACTTAAATTTATCATTTCTTATTTGTAAACTATCATTTTTCCTCCATTAAAGAGGTTTAAAAAGAAATTGGATCTATTATTGAATGATAAAAATTCCAAAATCGTGACAAATTCTGTTGTGGTGCCATCTAGTTATGATAAAAAAAAGGAATATTCAAATAAAATAAAAGCAGAAAAAAGATAAAGGGGAAAGCAAAATAATTGAAAGCGCAAGCATACTTGTTACAAATTTAAAAATCTTTAATATGCAAAAAATCGGTTGTAATTTAATTCTGATGCTAATTTTTAATATGATTATGCTTGTTACTTTAAAAACAGAATAATAGTATTATCTCATTGACTTCCTTTGTTAAAGCAATGCGTAAATGATGTTTCTTTAAAATCACGAATTGACACAATTGCTCAATATCATTGCAACGATAAAGAATATATGAAATACATTTTAAAAGTAATTTTTGAAAAAAATTAACAGTTTTATGATGTTTTATTACAACTATTCAGTTAAAAGTAAAAAATTAAATAGGTTAAAATTATAATTGATATACAATATTAAAAGTTTTAATTGAGAGTGAGATTATTAAGTTATACTTACAAGTAAATTTATAAAACAAAAAATGAGAAAAACAAATGTAGCGCATTCAGATATCGAACCCGGGCCCGCCAATCAGCCGGTTAACACCATACCAACTGAGTTACGACTGACCTATCATTGCAGTAGCAAAGTAAGTATTTAAGTTGTGCACTAATATTATACCCCCCGGTTTCTCAAGAACTAAGGAGCATTGGATAAAATCCGTTGAACCTGACACTAAGGGGCCTCTACCCTACAACATATATTAAAATAATCAAAATCTGTGATTAACAAGGTTGGCCCTCTCCTTGTTAGTCTTAACATGATTTTCCTAAAAATAGATGGTAATTTTCCTTACCGTTCCATCCTCACCGTCCCTTTTTTCCAATACCATCCCCTTTTTCTATCTTACCGTCCCTTCCTTAACAGACCTTTAAGACAATGTTATACAAAAATTCTGTATTAAAAGTACTACATTGTTATTATTTCTTATTTGAATGTCCTGTGGGTACTATGCAAATTCATTATAAGTAACAATTTAGAAGAAAATAAAAAGTTATAGGGGTAAAATGGTAAGGAAAGTTAAACTCGCAAGTTTAACTTAAACCTCAGTTAAATAAAAAAAAAAATTCGCTGCTGACCATTTTTTTCTTTATTTTGAATCATTAAGGCATTTGTCTATCAGATTAAAATGTTAATTTTGTCAGATTTTTTTTCCCCAAAAGTCAAAAGATTGTGAGAATGCCCCATATATGAAACGACTGAAATGAAACAAATTTATGAAACGATTCTTTGAAACGACTGATTAAACAACTGATTATGTTTCACGGCGATTTCTCCTAAAATATGGAATACTTTGCGATGAAATTAACACCAAAATTCCTCATTGATCCGCAGATCTCAATACTGGTATTAGAATTTTTAAATTCGAATTAGTTTTCGAAATATTGATTTTTTTCTAATTTTAAATACTTTTTTCTAATGATGGCAACTCAAATTTTAATCATAACACATATTTGTTTTTCATATTTTAAAAAAGGTTATTATTTTAAACTAATTTGGCGACCAGTTTGGATTCCCTTAAATGTATGCTAAGAACAATGCTTTTTTTATTATTTCGTTATCATTTTATTTAATACAAAACTTTCATTTAAAACCGAAACATTTAAAATTAATGGCTTTCACTTCTTTCTTTTTTATAAACGAAACGAAAAGAAAAATATTAGGCGCAGATGTCATATACGCACCGGGGTACCTAATTGGCGCCAAAATGGCGTTATTTTACCTGACATGGTAACTCGGCTATTGTTGATTATTATTTAATAAATGTTTATTCACATTTATTTTTTTTATTAAAAAAATGTTATAAATTGTTTTGTTCTGTAGTTATTAATACATTTTTAATTTATTTATTGTTATTTCTTTTAAATATAATAGAAAATAATTTAAAAATACATATTAAAAATACACAATCGCCAAATTGTCGTTAAAAAATAAATAAATAATAATGATAATAATAATCACGCCAAATCCGATTAAATAATGCAAAAAATCATGACATTTAATTACAAATTCAAAGCAATCTTTAAATTGTACTACTTAGTTATCCCGTCGACCAATTTCGCCAAATTATATAAATTGCCAAACCATTATTTTATTATCCATATTTATTAACCATTATTCATATTTTGGAAAAGGTTATTATTTTAAACTAATTTGGCGACCAGTTTGGCCTCCCTTAAATGTATGCTAAATGTAAGTTTGCCTGACATGGTAACCCGGCTATTGTTACTTATTTATTAATGAATGTTTATTTGAATTTATTTTCTTTTTATTTACAAAAAATGTTATAAATTGTTTTGTTCTATAGTTATTAAACTTTTTTTTTATTTATTGTTATTTCCTTTTAAAAATAATAGAAAATAATTTAAAAATACATATGTAACTGGTATTCGAAAACGAGGTTTTCGCCAAATTGTCATAAAAAAATCACGCCAAACCCGTTGCATATATATGACAATGCAACAAATCATGACATTTATTTTCAAATTCAAAGCAATGTTATAATGGTAATACTTTTCCCGTCGACCAATTTTGCCAAATTATATAAATCGCCAAATTATACAAATTGACATAATTTTTTATTTTAAAAAACGAAAGAACAAATAAATGAGTAATAGCATTAATAAAAATACAAATAAAACATCGAAATAAAAATCACTTGATGGCGTAAACACGTGTAACTTCCATAAAGTCAAATGAATGTGACATTTGCGATCAACCATTATAGAAATTAGATATAAAAATAGAAATAGATATAGAAATAGAGAATTATCATTAATAGATATAGTATTATTAATAGTTATATAATAGAAATAGATAATTATTATAGAAATATTACATATAGAAATAGAATATCAAATTATATAAATCGCCAAACCATTCGCCAAATTATACAAATTGACGTAATTTTTTATTTTAAAAAACGAAAGAACAAATAAATGAGTAATAGCATTAATAAAAATACAAATAAAACGTCGGAATAAAAATCAATTAATTTACCACTCGAAAAAAAAAATGCTAACTAGCGAGTATGAAAAAAAAGCTATTGGTGAGATTTGCACCCAGCTAACATAAAAGTACTAAGAATTTTTTGCGAACATGGCAACTTTTATGTAGTTTTATTCGAAAAAATAACTTTGATTCTTTAATCAAAATTTAAACCTTTCTTATGAAAAGCTAAGGGATCAGCCCGTAATTGTTTACGACAGTTACATGACTTGGACTATTATAACATAAGTGAAATTATGGCGACCGAATAATATTTGGCGACTTATCGCCTGTGACTGGCTAACATTAAAGCACCAAAATGGCCGCCTGGAATATAAAAAGCGAAGGGATCAGCCTGTAATTGTTTATGGCAGTTACATGATTTGGACTATCATGATATAGGTGAAATGATAGCGATAGAATAATATTTGTCGACTTATCACCTGTGGCTGGCTAACATTAAAGTACCAAAATGGCTTCCTGGAATCTAAAAAGCGAAGGGATCCGCCCGGAACTGTTGATAATTGTCACATGACTCAGGTTATTATTATAGAGATTGTTTTCAATTCTAAAAACAGCACAAAGAATAATATTTCCTACCGATTAAAAATTTATTTACACGTGACTATTAAAAACAGAAAAAAAAAAACCCTTTAAAATTACTATTAAATGCAGGTAAGCAGGTTAAAATCAGGAACATATTGAAAATTATGTCTTGAAAATTGTATTTACACGTGAATATTAAAAGAGAAAGGAAACTTTAAAATAATAAATTCATTAATATGCGTTTAATCCTTTCAGGGGGAAGGTAATTCTATTCGTAAAATGTTGAAATCAGTGAATGGCGCCAGAATTTACAAACAAATTTCGAAATACGAAAATGCTTTTGTTCACTTACTTAATAAAAGAAAAATTTTCATTTCAATATTCTGGTGTCAATATGGCATTTAAGAATTAAAATTAAGTGGTCCAAAAATGAACCACCGCCCTTGAATGGGTTAAAGCAGTAAATTGTATTATGTCAATCGTTTTATAACGCTGTTAAAAAATAGCGGGAGGCAAAGACTCTATTTACTTAATTCATTTTATTTTAGCTTCTTTTCAAATGTTTAATTGATCTTCTTTAACCAAACACGAAAACAACCATTGAATGTCTTAACAGCAACTGATTCGGCCTTAAATTTTCGCAATCAAAGGGAATTGAATGGAAACCCGTTTACAGGGAGATCGCTGCAGGTTTTTTTCATTATAATTCAATCTTCTCTAATCTTTTTAAAACCGATCAGATTAGCTTGCTTTTAGATTCTGCGGTATCTGAGAGGGGGATTGGCGAGCGTAGCTTGCAGGGGGATGAGTCCCCTAGTATATAATCCAAACAGAAATTTCGTTCCGACCCTCTATATTTCGAGTTCTACTGCATGGATTTTGACGGAACTTACACTTTAGATAGATATCCTTTCAGGGAAGATTTTAAGCTATAACACATAGTTCTACGAGTTATAGAATTATGATGAAAAGTTCTGTTATTTTGGATGAACAGGTTGCCATTGGTATATGATTTTCATCTTGGCATATTAAGCTATCTTTTTGTTACAGAATTGAAACGTCTATATCATTTAGAAATTAAAATATACACAACAGCCCGAAAAAAACTTTTACTGATTTTATTAAAAATACAAAGAAATACAGTTTTAATGAGAAATAATAGTATAAAAAGAAGATATTTAATTTAAATATGAAAGAAACGTGTTTGTACGACTTAAAAGAAGTTTCATTTTCAAAGTCGATCCATTGAAATAATACTTGGCGATTTATTATCTTTGTGGCTTATATTTGACACCTGGATAATAAAATATTTATTGAACTTTTATTTAAATATATATTTTTTTTAAGTTTGTCAGGGTTGATTTCAAAAGTACAGGATGCATTTTGTTTATCACTTACATCATTGGATAAGTTTTCGGAATAATCTGTAAGCATAATTTACCTATATAACTATTTTTATTATTAGCTGTACCCGGCCACGCGTTGGTGTGGCTCAGTCTGGCTATTTGGAAAAGAAAGAAAAGAGAAAGTGCACGTTTCTCATATGTTTAATTTCATGATGCTCGGGGATATACAATATTTTTACTTTCTTCTATCTTTACAAGAAGAAAGTATTGGATTCAGGAAAATTTTCGACTTTTGGTTTTTGACGGATTTACTGTCTGTCTATATGTGACACAAATTCTGTGTGCTCTCTGTCTCACGAACTAATGCACGGAATTTAATAAAAATTTATATTCAGGTAGTCCCTGATATAGATTGGTGCTGATTAGTTTTTGGTGTAAATCGCCCAGTAGGGGGCACTACTATGCTGCATTTTGCAGGATTTCCGCAATAGCTCTATCTCAAGAACTACTGCACGATTTTTTACAAAACTTGAGATTCAGTTACTCCATGATGTGAGTTGGTGCTGTTTACGTTTTGGTGTAAATCGCCCAACAGGTGGCGCTGTTATGCTTCATTTTGCAGGATTTACACTATTTTCGCAGTAGCTCTATCTCAAGAACTAACACGCACATTTTCATCAAACTTCGGATTTAAATAGTCCTTGATATGAAATTATGCTGACTACGTGTTGGTGTAAATCGCCCAATAGGTGGCACTGCTGTTCTGCATTTAGAGCGATTTCCTCAATAGCTCTATCTGAAGAACTAATGCACGAATTTTCATCAAAGTTCAGATTCAAGACGACCTTGATTAATATTGCTGCTGATTATGTGTTGGTGCAAATCGCTCAACAGGTGGCTCTGCTATGCTGCATTTGTCATGATTTGCGCAATAGTCCTATCTCAAGAACTAATGCACGAAGTTTCCCCAAATTTCATTTTCAGTTAGACGTTGACATAAGTTGATGATGATTAGGTTCTGGTGTAAATCACCCTATAAGTGGCGCTGCTATGCTGCAATTTGCTGGATTTACACGATTTCAGCGATAGTCATATCTCAAGAACTAATGCACGGAATTTCATCTTTTTAGAATCCTTATGGTGAGCATAGATTGCCATTTAATTTTGGCAAAGTGATAACGAATTTTGAAGCATTGACATGTATGAGATAGAAGAAAGTTTTTGATTGGTACATCTGACTAGTTGTTACATTGTCTGTGCAGATATAGAGATTGTCTGGTTTGTCGGTTCTAGAACACGAAACATATAATATTGCCCTTGTAAGAAGCAATCCCTGTCTGGATCTAAACTGCAGAATTCTAAAGCTTGAACCAAAGGTTTGTTGATGGAGATTGCAAACGCCACTCAAATTGGTAATTGCAATATCTCAAATTGAAATGGAAAATCCATTGGAATCAAAGGAATGCGAGGAAAGAGGACATCTTCACCTTTGAAAGTTCCCATGAAGATTGTTGCTTCTACGACGTTGCTCATTATTTTTTTACTGCAAGCCGCGTGCCGTTGCAAAGCTTTGGCTGGTAGATATTTCGCAACATCATAATTGGCACACTGATTGTCAATTTCAGTACTTGCGGTGGCATCCCTAGCAGATCGAGCGAATTAAAAAGAAAAGTGCCCAGTTAAACTGATGGCATTGAGCTCACAGGCTATTCGCAAAAATTGTATATTATACACTTATTACAAAGAATAATGCCCTTGAAAAATAAATTAAGGGGGATTATCCCTACGTTTCCCCCCTTTATACTAAACCAATAAACCACCAAATCTAATCAGGGAAGCGCCTTATCAGAATAAACCAGCATACCAAATTTGTAGCAAATCGGATAATTCTGCATGAAAAACCCATTTATCTAAATTAAGGCGGGATTAGCCCCTGTTACCCCCTTTATACTTAATCAATGAACTCCCAAAACTAATCAGGAAAGCGCCTTATCAGAATGAACCTATTCACAAAATTTGAAGCAAATCTTTATCTAAATTAAGGTGGGTAATTAGCCCCCCGTTCCCCTTTTATATTTAACCAATAAAACACCAAAACTAATCAGGAAAGTTCCTTATCAGAATGAAGCTATTTACAAAATTTGAAGCAATCGGATAATTCTGCATGAAAAACCCAATTATCTAAATTAAGGGGAGATTAGCGCCCCGTTACCCCTTTATACTTAACCAATGAATCCCCAAAACTAATCACGGAAGTGCCTTATCATAATGAAACTATTTATAAATTTTGAAGCAAATCAGATATTTCTATGAAGAGTTACCGCGTTACGTACATCTATTTATATAATTCAGTTGTGACAATTCTGGTGTATATACATAAATACGTACGTACATAGAGAACCTGCAGCCACATTAGCTCTCAGGCTTTAATAAAGCCTGTGAGCTAAAAAGATAAAAAAACACGAACTAAAAAACAAAGAAAAAACAAAAAATACTGGCGAAATATTTCAGTAAAGTGCCCCCCTCCAAGAGGGCAAAGTGATGAAAGAGGGGATGAGAGGTACATAATATGAAAATGTTGTCAAAGGGCTTTATAACAATATACCACATAATAGGTGTCGAAAAAAATTTAAAAACTGCCCCCGGATGGGGAAAAATTGGGGATCGGAGCAAGTGAGGTTCATAATTGGTATAGTAAAACATGCGCGCATTCAAATGCAACGCAGTCCGTGAATTTCAAAGCAATCGGTGAAGAACTTTCGCAGCTTTAAGATATTGTACAAAGGAAGATTTACATTTTTATTTATATAAAAATGTGCCTCCCCGGGGGGGGGGGGGGAATGGAGGGAGAGAAAGGGAAGATGCAGTGCTCAAAGCGCTTTCTAATCTTATATCGCATGATGGGTGTCGGAAAAAATTAAAAAAGCGCCCCTTGGTGGGCTCGTGGGGGGGGGGGGAGGGTGGCAAATTCGGGGAAGGGTGAGCGAGGTTCATATTAGGTATATAACAACACGCTCGTATTCGAATGCAACTCAATCCGTGAATTTCAAAGCAATCGCTGAAGAACTTTCGGAGATTAGCCATTTTGTACAAACGAACATTTACAGTTTTATTTATACGAGTTGGAACCCCGTCGACGTTCGACGAACTAAAATGTTAGAAAGGAACTGTCAGATCGAATTTATAATAAACCTACAAAAATAATTACAATAAAAAAAATCATCTAACATTGGTTCTCTCACTCTTAAAACAAATAATATTTTTAACCTAAAATTACCAAAATATTATTTCCACAAACTTCAACTGCTTAAATTATTGAAAAATTAAACTCTATTAGAATACGTAATCAAGATGAGTAATTATGATAAAGTTATCGATTGAGACTTTTATGTTTGTTTTTATGGGATGCAAAATCAGTAAAAAGGATTTCGCTTTGTCACATCATAAAATTTTCCCCCATGAAATCTAAATTGTACATTATTTTCACATTCCCATAATTTACATACGCACCACTCAAATTCACAATTTGAAAGTATTTTAACCCACAATAGATTATTAATGAAAGTATTTCCAAACTTAAAGTCACATTTGTCCGATTCAAATTTTCATGTGAACATTCACACAAACTTTAAGTTCTAATCTCAATACCCGCGGAAAAAAAAAAAAAAAAAAAAAAAAAATCAGAAATTTGCCTTTAATTGTCATAGTATTGGCCATTTAGTATTGGACGAATATTTAGTTTTATCAAAATAAATGATCGTTTTGTTTTAAATATGACATCATTTTTACTCACTGAATCATTTTGCCTAGCGTCTCAAACTCAGTATCAGCGTAATGTAAAAATATTGAAATGTAACTGATTTATGAAGAAGAATGCGTGTTTTTTTTAAATGTCTGACATAATTTTCTGTTCAAAAATTATAAAAAAGTTACTTTTATTTGTATTGTGAAAATGGCATCAATAAGGATATAATAAATAAAAATAATAAACCGTGACTAATTTCCCTTTACTTTCAATATAAATGGAGTACTTCAGCTGCCACGATTACAAAATTTATATTAAAAACTAAAAAAAAATTAATATCTCAAAAATAAATTGAGATACAGCTTTCAAACAAATTGCATTTAAAAGAGCATTTTTTCCGTATACGGCGGTGTTAAAATTTAAAATGTGCGATGTTTAGAAGTTTAAAAATTTGACGTAGATATAATTGCAAAACCGAAATTTTATTTCAAATTTCAAAGTGTTGCCATTCGCAAAATGACGTATGCGTTACGCACAGATATGTTTGTCCTTTATAATATAGATAGATTACTCGTCGCACTGCTTCCGCTCCGCCAATACGACGACCTTCTGCAAGATTCATCTTCTGCGAGGAATTATTTGGATGAACTAAAGCCAATCGATTGCACGGGAAAAGAAAAAAGAGTGTTATAATAAAAACATATAAAATTGCAAAAATTAAATTAATAGGAAAAGTGCCTAGTTAAACTGATGGCATTGAATTCGCAGGCTATTCACACTAATTGTATATTATACTTATTTCAAAGAATAATGAAGTTTGAAAAATAAATGAAGGTGGATTATTCACCTGTTTCACCCCCTTTATATTTAACAAATGAACCTCCAAATCTAATCAGGGAAGCGGCTTATCAGAATAAACCGGTGTACCAAATTTGAAGCAAATCGGATAATTTTGACGTAAAACCCCATTTATCTAAATTAAGGGGGATTAGCCCCATTCCCTCTTTTATACTTAATCAATGAGCCCCCAAAACTAATCAGAGAAGCGCCTTATCAGAAAGAATTTATTCACAAAATTTTAAGCAAATCGGATAATTCTACATGAAAAACTCATTTATCTAAATTCAGGGGGGGATTTAGCCCCGTTCCCCCTTTACACTTAACCAATAAAACGCCACAACTAACCAATAAAACTTCAAAACTAATCAGAGAAGCACCTTATCAAAATGAACCTATTTACAAAATTTGAAGCAAATCGGAAAATTCTGCATGAAAAACCCATGTATCTAAATTAAGGGGGGGGGGATTAGCTCCCCGTTCCCCTTTTATACTTAATCAATCAACTCCCAAAACTAATCAGGGAAGTGCCTTATCAGAATGAACCCATTTACAAAATTTTAAGCATATCGGATATTTCTATCAAGAGTTATCGTCGTACAAACGATCATTTACATTTTTTATATAGAAATGTGCCCACGCGGGGGGAAAGTAAGATGAGGTGGATAGGAGGTGCATAATATGAAAGAGTAGTCAAAGGGCTTTCTAATGATATATCACATGACGGGTGTCGGAAAAAATTTAAAAAGCGCCCCCTGGTGGTGGTGAGGAAATTGGAGGAGGAAGGAGCGAGATTCGTAATAGGTATGTAAAAACATGCGCGTATTCGATTTCAACGCAATTCTTGAATTTCAAAGCAATCGGTGAAGAACTTTCGGAGGCTTAAGATTTTGTACAAATGAACATTTACAATATTATTTATATGGAAATGAGCCCCCACGGGGGGAAGTGTGGGCAGGGGGCGTGAAGTGCATAATATGAAAGAGTGTTCCAACGGCTTTCTAATGATATATCACATGATGAGTGTCGGAAAAAAATTAAAAAGCGCCCCCTGGTGGGTAGTTGCAAATGGGGGGAGGAGGTGAGCGAGGTTCATAATCTACCCTATATATATAAAATCCTAATGAATCGAATTGAAACGAATTTATGTAACGATTCTATGAAACGACTGATTAAACAACTGATTACGTTTCACGGCGATTTCTCCTAAAATATGGAATACTTTGCGATGAAATTAACAGCAAATATCCGTATTGATCCAAAGATCTCAAAACTGGTATAAGAATTTTAAAATTAGAATTAGTTTTCGAAATATTAATTTTTTTCTAATTTTAAATAGTTTTTTTTTCTAATGATGGCAACTCAAATTTTAATCATAACAGACATATTTTTTTATTTAGAAAAGGTTATTTTAAATTAATTTGGCGACGAGTTTGGCCTCCCTTAAATGTATGCTAAGAAATGCATCATGTTACTTTTATTCAGAATTCAATTTGTATTTCATTATCATTTTATTTAATACAAAACTTTCATTTAAAATTGAAACCTTTAAAATAAATGGCTTTTTCTTCATTCTTTTTTTTTTAAACGAAACGAAAAGAAAAATATTAGACACAGATGTAATATACGCAACGGGGTACCTAATTGGCGCCAAAATGGCGTTATTTTGCCTGACATGGTAACCTGGCTATTGTTTGCTTATTTATTAATAAATGTTTATTTTAATTTATTTTCTTTTTATTTACAAAAATGTTATAAATTGTTTTGTTCTATAGTTATTAATTAATGTTTATTTTATTTATTGTTATTTCATTTTAAAAATAACAGAAAATAATTTAAAAATACATATGTAACAGGTATTTGAAAACGAGGTTTTCGCCAAATTGTCGTAAAAAAAAAACACGCCAAACCCGGTGCGTATGTGACAATGCAACAAATCATGAGATATAATTTCCACTTCAAAGCAACGTTTTAATGTTATTACTTCTCCCGTCGACCAATTTCGCCAAATTATATAAATAGCCAAATTATACAAATTGACATTTTAAATAACAAAAGAACAAATAAATTAGTATAACATTAATAAAAATACAAATAAAACGTCGAAATAAAAATCACTTGATGGCGTGAACATGTGTAACTTCCTTAAAGTCAAGTGAATGTGACATTTACGATCAACCATTATTGGCATTTAATCTTATAGTTTGGCGACAGATTTTTGGTTGATGGGATAACCAAGTAGCACCGTTTTAATTTACACTCGAAAAATTAAAAAATGCTAACTGGCGAGTTAAAAAAAAAGCTATTGGCGAGATTTTCACCCAGCTAACATAAAAGTACCAGGAATTCTTTGTGATCATGGCAACTTTTATGTAGTTTTATTCGAAAAAATAATTTTGGTTCTTTAATCAAAATGGAAACCTTTCTTATGAAAAGCGAAGGAATCAGCCCGTTGTTTATGGCAGTTACATGACTTGGACTATTATAATATAAACGAAATAATGGGGATAGAATAATATTCGGCGACTTATCACACCTGTGGCTGACTAACATTAAAGTACCAAAATGACCGCCTGGAATATAAAAAGCGAAGGGATCCGCCTGGAGCTGTTGATGATAGTCACATGACTTAGGCTATTATTATAGAGATTGTTTTCAAATTTAAAAACAGCGCAAAGAATAATATTTCCTAACGATTAAAAATTTATTTTCACGTGACTATTAAAAACAGCAAAAAAGCTTTAAAATTACTACTAAATGAGAACGTGTTAAAGGCAGGAAAATATTGAAAATTATGTCCTGAAAATTGTATTTACACGTAAATATTAAAAGGGAAAGGAAACTTTAAAATAATAAATACATTAATATGCGTTTAACCCTTTCACGGACAAGGCACTTCTATTCCTAAATTGAAATCAGTGAATGGCACCAGAATTTACAAACAAATTTTGAAATACAAAAATGCTTTTGTTCACTTACTTTTTTTTTTTTTTTTTGACACCCAGCCAGGACTCCAACCGTGAGGTTTATGGAACTAATGTCCTGGCGGGAAAAAAAACCCTCCACAATCCAGCTCCGCGCACTACCAAAGGACCGGGCAAACCAACGGCATATATAGTAACAAAATAAATAACAAAAGCATAAACTCTTATACAAAAATAAAACATAGCAACTCGCTATGATCAACAATATACAAAAAGCATGTTTAGAGATTACCATGCAACTTTTACAAGAGTGTGGGTTTATGGGTAACTCCACAACCAACTGAAAAACAGAAACAATATCAATAACTGAAGATAGTCCAATAAAATAAATAGTCCTTAAAATCAAAAATATTTAAAAACTTAAGTTCATAAATGCAGGAAAAACTGATAGCCAATGATTAACAACCACTACGCAGCAAGATCAATAATCAGTCCGCCAGTACGTAGGAATCTATCCACAGCAATACAGCTACCAGCAAGGGTTGCGTAATAGATAAAACATTCAAGCACTCACAACGTGAAGAATAGGCGTGTCCACCAGAACCACTGTATATGAACAAGTTCAATAATATTAGAGAGTCCAGTAAAAATAAAAGTCTGTACATAATGTTCATAAAATCTGAGTCTTTAAAATCGAAAGTTTTAAAATACAAGGGAGATTGATAATACTTGTGGAACTTGGTAACTATAATATACTTGAAAATTTTCATTAATAGACTACTTTAGAACCGATATTTTATAAAAGAATACTTTGCATTAAGTGCATTATATATCGCACATAACTTGCTGTAGTTTTTCTTGTCAAATAGGACTCTTCTGAAATTATAACTGATACTTTGTGAATTATCAAAGTGAAAGAAAAATGGTACCACAGGGCATCTGCCAAAAAGGTAATGATGTACATTACCCACACTGCCACAATCACAGAGTGCATTACTTCTTTTTCCAATTTTAAACAAATATTCCGGGAAGCTTCCATGAGCAGAAACAAAATATTGAATAACTTGGCTCACACAAATAAAACTGTCATCTACTTTTTTAAGAACTTTGTAGGTGTCACTTCCTTTAACGCTGTGTCTCCAATCTTCTTGCCAATCACTACGTATATTTACCAAACAAATCCTCTTGACCCATGAGATAGGAAATTTCACCTCTTCCACTACATCAGCAACCGCTGGATCTATAGCTGCTTTTGCCAATTCATCGGCCCTCTCATTTCCTGGATTACCAATGTGTGCTCTTGTCCATCCTAGGATAAGCTCCTTTTCTGGATGACTATTGAAATTATCATAGATGTTCTTTACAATGTTATTAATTGGAAAGTTTCTCTGAAGAACAAGTGTGGAAGACTTGTTATCTGTAAACAAGTAAGCCATAGTAAAATGTGAGGACATAAACCAATCAATAGCATATCTAATAGCAGTTAATTCTGCTTGATAAATACTGTTTCTTCCATTCAGAGAGATCTTGAAATCAAAGATAAAATTATTATTATATAGTACTGTGAACGCTGCGCCGACTCCCTCCACCATCTTAGATCCATCTGTATAAATGAATGGGTGTTTCTCGTTTATAAAATAATGATCACTTTTATCAGTTATTATCAGGTTTTTCAGACTCGTATAATCTGGATAATCACAGGTACCAAGGTCATGCATGATATTATCTTTCTTGATTTCTATGTCACCATCATAAATACTCATTTGTCCATTTAAGACCTTATGTTTTATCACACCATGTTTCAGCTTAATATAGATTGGGGCGACGCCTGCCAGAACACATAATGCCGCTGTGGAGACTGTTCTATACGCCGAGATGATAGAAAGCAGGCCCAATCGTTGACTAGATCTCAGTTTACTCTTGCCATGAATATTAAGATCCTGCAGCCACACTTCATATCCATAACTTATTTGTTTCTCTATAACAGCACAATACCAAATTTTTCTGTAGGTCGCCTGTAATCCCCTATCTCTAACCACAGTCTTCTTGATGTTGGATGTCAAGCTTCTCACTTTTTCTCTAACTTTCTCTATATGCGCAATCCAGTTAAACTTGCTGTCAATCGTAACTCCAAGATAATCAATTGTGTCCTTAACTGGAATACTGTTACGATCAATCTTGAATATAGGGCGTCTTTCTTCAAGTAAGAATCGGCCAAAAAGCATGCTTACACACTTTTCACCGCTAATCTTCAAAGACAACTCATCACAGATTTCCTTGAACCATGCGATCCGTGCATTCATCTGTATTTCAAGTTCCCGTCTTGTATCAGCTCCTGCAAAAATAGTAAAATCATCGGCATAAGAGATAATTTCTTGATACTTTGTCCTATATTTCTTGATAAGAAAATCCGCCACAATTAGCCATAATAAGGGTCCAAGGCAACTGCCCTGAGGACAGCCCCGATATAGAACAAACCAGATAATGCCATATGTAAACTTAAAGCCAATCTTTCTTTTACTGATATAATTCTTTAAGATGCGCTTCAAATATGCTGCTATGGGTAGTGAATCTATCAGATTAGCCAAAATCTCCCACACTACTGCATCGAACGCAGCCTGGATATCTATAGATGTCATCGCGTAGTATTTATAATCTTTTAAGTTATTCTTTACCAGATTTCTCAAATGCTCAAGGGCAGAAATTGTACTTCTTTTCTCCCGGAATCCGAATTGGGCATCATCAAGGAAATTTAAAGATTCTAATTTCGGCATTACACGTATTTTTATTATCCTCTCTAACAACTTGCCAAAGATACAAAGTAAAGTTATAGGTCTGTAAGACCTAGCTGAACGACCGTCTTTGTTGCGTTTCCGGAAGAAAATAACAACACCGTTTTTCCACAGTTCGGGAAAGTGTCCAAACTTTAAACAGACGCTTAGCAATCTTTTAACATAATTTTTACTCTTTATACAAATGTTTTTAACCATGGATGCATCCAAAGCGTCGTAGCCCGGTGCTTTGTTATTATCTTGCCTTGAAATTACATAATTTAGCTCTCTATTAGTTACATCCTTACAATCAACATTATTAAAAACCTGTGATGTAAAATCATGGATATTTGCAGGTACGTTATCTATTCCAAAATGCTCCACCATCAGTGACCTTGCGACCTCGTCGTAAGAGTCAAAACACTCAGAATCATCTAATTTAGTAAAAATATAGTCAGTATGCCTTGTAGCTTTCCCAGATACAAATTTATATAGAGTTCCAAAGGAATCGTTAGTTTTGTTACAGAAATTTTCCCAAGAAGTCTTCTTCGCTCTTCTAACATTCTTATTATAAGCTCGTCGTGCATTCTTGTAAGATTCTCTCATATCATTATCATCCGGGTTCTTAACATAACGCTTATACATTGCAGAGACCTTATTCCTCTGTGTTTTCAAATCCTGAGTAAACCACCTAATAGTCGATTTGTGTGATAACACACCTTTTCTAAAGCACTTCTCAGCAATTCTGGTGACATCAGAGATAAAATCTTTTACATGTACGTCTAATTCCTCTGTGTTCTTTACCTCAATAAGACCCTTTAGCCAGCCATTTTCTGAATCTTTTATAAAAGCATTAAAATTTTTGAAACTTTTATTCTTAGTCTTGAACCGAGTGTTTGCTTTACCAACTGGTGTATAACCCAAAGAATATACTATATACCTGTGGTCACTAAAAGAGAAATTTTTGTCATCAACCATCCACTCTTGTATATCACTGCAAACTTCCAGTCCAGCCAATGTAAGATCAGGTCTACCATGCAGAGAGCCTTGAACAAAGGAATAAGGGGCGTCGATGTCATTGACGATAACTAAGTTCTTATCCATAAGATGTTCTAGCAGAATTTCCGTTCTTTCAGATTGACGAGAATAGCCCAGTTCAAGCAGGGGAACGTTGAAGTCACCAGCTAGAAGCATATTATCAAAACTTTCGAAATGGTTACTCAAATCATTGAAATCTTTGTCTAAGTTACCACTAGGGGGAGAGTACTGAGAGCCGATATAAACAATTTTATCTAAAACATTTAAAGAAATTACAATGGTATTATCTAGCACCAGAGAGCTGATAACGGCATAATCCTTGTTAGTTATAATTATAGCAGAATTAAGAAGACCAGAGAAATAAACGGGCCAATCAGTTGGGATGCCAGAGGCAACACCATCTGATACATAAGGATCTTGGCAAAGTATGATATTAATATTATTAGCGATAGCATAATCTGATACAGCATCATTTGCATCTCTGCAATGATGTAAGTTAACCTGAACAATCCTAATTCCACCAACAGGACCATCACCAACATCGCCGCCCTTAGCTACGATTAGGCAAGACTTGCAACCTATATTTCTTAAATTCCGGACAATCAGCACTATCAGCCCTATGGGCACAATCCCCATCGGCCTCACTATGATAGCAGTTAGCACATCTTATGGTCTCAGATTTACAATCCCGGAGCAAATGGTTGCCAGCACACTTTACACATTGAGTTTCTCCATCACAGTTATTGGCCATATGGCCGTACTTTTGACATTTGAAGCATCGCGTGATGGAGACGAACGCCACCACACGGTACCTCTCATAATCCACACAAATCCTTTTCATATTCAACAGAACTTTTTTACAATCGGCATCTATGTCTAGCAACCAATTAACTTTACCCATTTTCGTCTCTATTTTCCTTATGACTCTAACTTCTACATCCGTTTTACTCAAAATGCCCTCTAGCAAGGTCTTAGTCGCCGGATCCAAATGCGCATCTTCAAGCTTTTCCCTAATATTACCATAAGTAATATCTTCGGCATTATTTTTCAAGAGAGACTCCACTTCATTCTTTACCACTTCCTCCGTTATTTTAGGATCTACACTCAATATCAAGATTCTTTCTCTTCTCCTAACTGGTACATTTATTTTAGCGACTGCCTTTAATTCATCAGAGTCCGCCAGGGCATTTTTTGCTAACTCCAAATCCTTCTTATTCTTATACTTTAATATCACTTGCCTTGATTTCGTCATAATTACATCGTTAGGAACTGGCACGTTTCTGTTTACCCGACAGACCTCCTTGATTTTATCTTTTATTTGAACCAGATCCTGTTGTTCTGTATTTGGAGTCAAGACCATTGTATGTTCGTCTCTCCTCTTCTGAACATTGTCTTTCGCCTTTGGGGCCACATCCTCCACTGAACTCACTGATGTTCTAGAGATCTTCTGGGCAAGCTCCCCCATAAGTTGACTGTATTCAACCCTATCCTCCAACCTGGTCCTCAGCACCTTATTTTCCTCACTTAACTCTGTGCATCTTTTCAGCACGTACTCCAATGCCTTCCTAATTGTATTTATCACAGGAGCAGTAACACTGTTACTTTTCGATCTTTTATATTCCAGTAAATCATGTATCTTTCCGTGTATATCTATAATTGCCGAACATAAATTCTCTTTCTTAGTTGCCTCTATCCATGAGTCAACGTCGTCGTCAGCCATAATTCAGACAGAAGATCAACTAATATAATCAAATAACCACAAAAACCAAAAAAAAAAAAAAAAAAAAGTCACTCCAAAGACCCTCTATCTGAAAACTTTAAACAACGCGTCGAACCACGAGTAGCTGATTACACACAGTACAACCTTTCACCATATATAAGAGGCCGACCGAGTGTCAGACCTATCCCAAATGATCCAAATCAAAACCACTACTACTAATGGACAAGTACTCTCCTAGAAACAAGTGATGCACAATGCCAGTTATACGGATCACTCCGCCGGATAATGGAATCAGATCACCCGAGACAGCCTAACCTAACCACGTGACCCAGGCACACTCCTAGACAGAGACACTGACACAGACAACAATATATACACAGAACTGTACCTCCGAGAAACACCAATGTAAAAATAAACAATAATAACAAACACTAAATAACCATAGCAACCCCAACTATATAAATACACACAAGAAAACAGCCCCACACAGGACACGTGATACACCAAGTAGAAACAACTGAACCAGTATAACACCCAAAAACCATAAACACAAACTCCCCTAATAAAAGTACTCTAAATCAAATGTCATGCAACTAATTGCACAGAAAACACAATTCGCAAATCATAACTACAAAATTAAAATAAACTACAGCAGGAGCAACAAAACAACTCAACACAACCAAGCACAAAATGGCTACCAAAATAGAAAATGGAGGAATAAATGAAACGCCTTCAAGAAAAACTTTAAAGACAGAAAACTACTTAATTAATGCATAAAATAACAAACAAAGTTAGCGATAAGGAACTATAAGCATGTATAAAACAACTAGTTTATTAGATTGTAAAGTGCATGATATGTATTAAATTAATAAGAGATAGAAATTTTAACATAAATCGCCATGTCAATGACACGCGAGAAAGCAAGAAAATTTTTCAAAGTTAGATAATTCAAATTATACTTCAGAAAAATCAAAATAAATTATACCAGATTAGTACAATAACATTTTAAAGAGATTATGCCAAATTATAACAGAACTGGGCTAGTAATTACCAAAATAGAAGACTTTATATCAGGAGCTCCAAAAACACGTACAACATCAATGGCGGCGAGTTTTTTTTTTTTTTTTTTTTTTTTTTTGTTTTTTTTTTTTTTTTTTTTTTTTTTTTTGTTCACTTACTTAATAAAAGGGAAATTTTCATCCCAATATTCTGATGCTAATGTGTCATTTAAGAATTAAAATTAAGTGGTCCAAAAATGAACCACCGCCCTTGAGGGGGTTAAAGCATCAAATTTTAGTAATTGTATTATGTCAATCGTTTTATAACGCTGTTAAAAAATACCGAGAGACAAAGACTCTGTTTACTTAATTCATTTTATTTTAGCTTCTTTTCAAATGTTTAACTGATCTTCTTTAACCAAAGACGAAAACAACCATTGGATGCCTTAACAGCAACTGATTCTACCTTAAATTTTTGCAATCAAAGGGAATTGAATAGAAACCCGTTTACAGGGAGATCGCTACAGGTTTTTTCAGTATAATTCAATCTTCTCTAATCTTTTTAAAACCGATCAGATTAGCGTGCTTTTAGATTCTACAGTGTCCGAACGGGGGTTGGTGAGCGTAGCTTGCAGGGGGCAGAGCCCCCCTAGTAAGTATATAATAACACTTCCGTATTCGAATGCAACTCAATCCGCGAATTTCAAAGCGATCGGTGAAGAACTTTCCGAGATTAGCGATTTTGAACAAACGAACATTTACATTTTTATTTATATAGATTATTATTATTTAATTAAAATTTGGTGTTTCTCTTTTTTTTTCGGGCGCAAAGGTTACTGTTGGTCGTTGTTTCTCATCTTGGCGACGGTATATTATGCTATTATTGAGGAATTGAAACGGCTATATTATTTAGCAAAAAAATTCGGACAACATGGGAAAATTGTTTGTAATTTTATTTAAAATATAATTAAAGAAAAACGAAATTACGGAGCTTAGAATTATTCTTACGGAGATTTGTGTAATTACGCATTATTAAAAAAGTGTGTATGGTGAAATAAATTGTTGTTTTCTTTTCTTTATTGCTTTTTAGTGTAACTGCGTATACATCCCCCATTTTTCTGATAGGTCATTACAGGATTTTTGAAAAATCTTCCATAATTGAGTATCCCACCCATTTGGCGTATAAATTATGTTGTTAGAAGCATTTTTCATGTTTGAAGAGAATTCTTCAGGATGAATCCTATTACAAAGGATGTACCGATTTCATAATTAGTGATATATGTAATCACAATTAGTGAATATATATAATTATGATTTTATGTAATCAAACTTGCTTTTTTTCTCTCTTATGCGGGAGCAAATGTTTTAAAAAATGAATTTCTTTCATCTTGGCGACAACATATCTCAATATCCTTGGTTAAAAATTTTAAACTTCTAAACCAGTTAGATAAATATAGGGAACAGTTCCATATCCTGTTCCCGTTTTTATGGCGAGCTTTTTTTTTTTTTTGTCGATGAGTTTTTCGATGTGGTTGTTGCGATCTCCAGCATTTGGGATTGCTTTTAGGTAGATTTCGTAAGAAATACTACCTATTGCAGTCGTTACCATGGTGCGACTTTTGAAAAATTCCTTCATAACTTTTCATTATAGGACCCCAGGAACCCAAAACCACCCCCACCTAAAAAGTTTATATATATATATATATATGTATGTACTAAATTTTGTCCGCACGATAAAAGTCGCAATTATGCACGGATCGTCTTCAAACTCGCCAACAACTTTGAGATGGCTAATATCTCGGCGGGGATTGAAAATGGGTAAAATCGGACCAAGGGAATGGAAATCGGGATGGTTCAAAAATTTGAATGCCATCTTAACATGATTCCGATAAAATCAGCTCTTACACAACAATAACAGAAAAAAATAAATATTTTTCGTTATTGCAGTTGCCAACAATTTAAAAAAAAGCAATAAAATTCTCACCACAACAATTGCTTTTCTTTTGCGAGAATTTCACATGAAAAATTAAATAAAATAAATAGTTTGACGAATTGAAAACAAATTGAATATTACGTCATAAGTTTCCTAGAGGAAGATTTCCGCATGAAAACTTAAAATGAAATAAATAGTTTGACGAATTAAAAAACAACAACAAAATATTGCGTCATATTGGAAATAAAATGGACCTAAGCAGGTGAATATGTAACGTCATGTGAGTTTGAAGAAACGTATTAAAACATGATAAAAACCCGACTATGGAAATATTAACTTATTTATCACTTTGAGGTTCTCTGAATTTGCTTTAGCTATTTTTTAAACCTATTCCATATGCATGCGTGTGTGTATTCGTGTACATTAGAATTTTCACAAAATGTTTAGCTTCCTAGAGCTCATTCTTAGTGGAGGAACTGGGTTTATCTCTAATCTTGATTTAAATTTTGTTGGTTAATTTAGTACTTAACTTCGAAATCTACCTCCGCCTGTAGGCCCGAGCCGGCAGGGATTTTTTTTTTATTACATGAATGCTATTGTTGGTTGGTTGGTTGGTTGGTTGGTTGGTTGATTGATTTTGTGACGGCCGATTATCTACACTAGGGATATAGGCCCGAGGGGGAGTGCCCTTCGTGGGGGTCTTTCTAAGGGAACCTAACCCGTATTAACGCATGGAAATCCATGGTTCGAAGAAAACCACGAAAACTCCGAACGATTAGGCCGACGGGCGCGATTGGGATCGAACCCAGCACTTCCCGTCTACCAGTTTCGAGAGCAGAACCTCTCAGCCACTGGTGAGGCTGCTATTGTTGGAGTAAGAATTTTGAATAGTTTTTTATATTTATTTTTTTTAATATATATATATTTAAATTTATAATTTTCCGGAGTTTTTTTAAACGATATTTTTCTGTATATGCAATATTATGTAAATATACACAAAACTAATACATATATATATATATATATATATATATATATATATATATATATATATATATATATTATTTTCAATTTAAAAATGAATATTTATAAATATTTAAAAAACATGTTTTTCTGCCATCTTGAAAATTTTGGTAAGATGCCAAATCGGCCTATTGGTGCGATTTTGGATTCCTGCGCCAATCGCGCCAACCGGGACAAGTTACGGAACTCTTCTCAAAATACAATCTCTCCTGTCCTTTATTTTGCTTTTTCTTTTCTTTAAATTTTTTTAGTGTTATGTTAGTATTAACATCTTAGGAATTCGGAATTCAAGATTATTCTTACGGATATTTATGCAATTATGTATTAATATCATTTGCCTAAATATTGTTATTTGGGGAGGGGGGGGGGGGAATATGCTTCCTAAAAGAAAGCTTAGATCATCTTTTATTAAGCACTACTTGATTATCCCGCCGACCAATTTCGCCAAACTATTTAGCCAAATTATACAAATGGAAGAATGCTGCCATTCTAAAATTTCAAGATAAGAAAATTAATGAATTTAAATTTAAAAAATTGCTAAAGAATACGGTTACTTTAATAATGACGTTCACTTATGTCATAGCAACATACCAAATATAAAATTAGTTTTATTTAGATGATTTCCGACAAAAGAATACTAATGTTTACTTTTTTAAATGTATAATGGAAGAGCTGAGTGGATGAACATGTTATGCTACATTTTCTAATTTTTTTTTTCTCTCTCTCTATTTTGTATGAAAGCGTTACGAGGTATCCTATCACATGGTGAAGCTAAAATACTAAGATTCCATTTAGTCTTGAAGATTTAAGACATTATTCATTAGTATTTAATATTTTAATATTTAATAATGTCAATAATATTAATAATTTTCAATATTTGAAAATTAAATATGAATAAGTTTTTCTGAGAGAGTTTAGTACCATACCTGTTAATATTTTAAACACATGGTATCAAACAGAAAATAAATCATTAAAATTTACAGCAAAAACTTTCACCTCGAATTTCTTGAAATGTAATTTTTGTTACTTAACATGTTCTTCCACTTAGCTTTTCAGTTATTGAATTAAACCATAAACAAAGCGAAAATTTTAAGATATTATATTTGTTAATAAAATTTAAGTAACTTAAATGTAACAATCGAATTTATTAAAAACCACAATAAATATCAATGATAACGGAAAATTGTAACGAACCTAATGCTTTTTATTTAGTCCAGAAATGTAGACGGATATAGCTAAAAAAAATGCATGTCAACATTAAATACAGAATTGAAGAAAAAAAATCAAAATTTGCAGTAATTTTAAATAACAAAAGAACAAATAAATTGGTAAAACATTAATAAAAAATGCAAATAAAACGTCGAATTAAAAAGACTTGATTTCGTAACTAACAAGTGTATCGTGTTTAATGTCAAGTGAATGTGACATTTACTATCATCCATTATTGGCATTTAATCTTACAGTTTGTCGACAGTTTTTGGTCAACGGGATAATCAAGTAATACCGTTCATGCATTCCCGACTAATATTTCGTAGTTGGATATCTCGCAAATTGACGTATTAAATATGATTTTGAAAGCATCGTTTTTGTTTGAAGCAAAACCTTCATGATGTATTTCCATTACGGAAAATTATATCATCTTTTACCATGTTCATTTGCATTTCCAGTGGACGGTTTATATTTTGTTTATCGAAATTAAAATGTTAGTTAGGGCGGTTAGGTATACAATACATTGTTCTACAACGTTCAGTTTTAGAATTACGGGGAAATTTCTTAATTCTGTGAACCCCATTATTAAAGTTTACCTTTTTTAGGAATTTCATGAATTAAAAGAATTTTTTTTGTCTTTTTGAGAGAGCTTTACATAACCCCTCATAGCATGCATGGTCACAGTGACGTCATTGTGACGTCACTGTAAGTCACTGTGGTCACGTCACATCTGTGACCAAAATGCCACCACTCAGTGATGTCACATTTTGACTGAGATGTGAACTTCTTGGGAAACTTTAAAAAATTACAAAAGCTCTTCAAAACATGTTATTTACTGTAAAACCGGCAATTAAAAAAATTTTTGTGACGTCACTGTCATGCATATAACATACGTCACGTCACATATGTGGCGAAAAATCCTCCATATTGTAAACTCACAGTGTGACAAAAATATGAATTTAGGAAAGCTTTAAAAATGAAGAGAAATATTTTAAACAGGCCGTCTTAATGCATTTTGGAGCTTGGATCGGATTGATTTTGTAGTATACTTTATTATAATAAATAAATTCACTTTTATACTTTCTATAATATTCTCCTTTTCTGTTAATGTTTAACTAGTTTAAGTCACTATTTAAATATAAATGTTGCTATTTGTTTCTGACTTTTTTAACAAATTTAACATTTTCTGAATATACAGGGTGATTCAGCTCGTCGGTGACAAACTTTAAGGATCGATAGAGCACACCTAGACGAACATTTTTGAATAGGGAATGTAGGGTCCCTGACGCGATGGTAAGGCGCTAGGCGCTTTCGAAAATTTGGGTGCCGAAATTCGAAACGTCATAAAAACTAGGGAAATGGTTAGATTTTCTTGCTTGTTGCGTCGAAATGATTCTGTTTGTTTAGACTTTCTTCAGTACCAATTTGATAAGCGTATCTCTTAAAACATGGATAGGGGGCGCTGCAGACTTTGGAGAGCTAGACAACAACTTTAAGCCCGTTATTTTGATAATTTAACACATGCTCGCCAAAGTTTATACTCTAACTTAAAGTTTGAACCCAAAAGTAGAGCCCTGCAAAAAGCGTAAGAGCCGGAATAAAATGTCAAAGTACAGGGTGGTCGAAACTCGAAGGCTCCTAGGAGATAAACAAACAGATTTCTTGACTTATGGCATGCATTTTCATGATTCTGTTTGCTGGGGCTCTCTGAAACTCAGTTGAACGGTACAAAAAGAAACATCGATAGGGGGCGCTTTGGGCAAAAAACATAATTCGTTGACATTTCGGACGCTAACTGGAAACGGGGTGCTACGATCAGTTAGAAACAAAACAAGAGAGTAATTTACTTATCATAAGAAGCTATTAAAACTGCAGTTTGTTTGTTTTTTTTAACAAACATAGCTGGTTTCAATCATGCACAATGCGCGCAATAAAATTTACATAAGGTGCTTTTTGCTGATTTATGCAAAAGATATCGTACCATATCGATATGCAAAAGATACGTAATGCGTAGACGACAACGCGAGATGACGTAGTTGTATGCGCAGACACGTCTTTTGAACGTGCGGTACCTACTTAAGCTTCGGGTTACTTGTCTGCAGATCGGTAGTAGGATGGAACGGTACACAAACTCTGAATTGGCTGACATGCATTTGGCGTATGGCGCTGCTGGTTGTAATGGACGAGCCGCTCAGTGGTTGTACGCCGAGCGTTACCCCAACAGGCAAATCCCCTGCCATGCCTTCTTCGCTCGAGTACACCAGAGGTTGTCCACAACGGGATCTTTCGACGGAGGCAGGCCTGAACGGGAGCGATCAGTGAGCACCCCCTCAACGAAGAGGCTGTGCTTAACCTGGTTGAGGACAACCCAGGTCTTAGCACGAGAGATATCGCCAGACATGTTGGCATTTCGCAAGCAACTGCGTGGCGCATCTTACGTTCCCGGAATCTGCACCCCTACCACATCCAGCGGGTGCAGTTGCTCAGAGAGCAGGATTTTGGCCCTCGAGTGGAATTCTCAAGATGGTACTTGGCGATGAGATCCAGGGATCCCCGTTTTGTAAACAGCATTTTGTTTACGGACGAGTCCACCTTCAGCCGGGAGGGAATGTGGAACGCCCACAACAGTCATGTGTGGTGTGATGAAAATCCACATGAAACCAGAAGCCGAGCAGCCCAGGAGCGTTTCTCAGTAAATGTGTGGGCCGGCATTCTGGGGGATTGCCTCATTGGCCCTTATTTGTTACCTGAACGGCTGACAGGTGGAAATTACCTGATTTTCCTGGATCAAGTGCTGCCGCAGCTTCTGGATGAGGCGCACGTACCCGAAGGTTCGCGTCGCCAGATGTGGTTCCAGCACGATGGAGCTCCGGCCCATTACACGAACGACGTGCGTCTCCATCTAAACGCAAGGTATGGCCAGCGGTGGATCGGGCGTGGGGGTCCAGTTCACTGGCCTGCCCGATCACCAGACCTCACCTGCTTGGATTTCTTCCTTTGGGGTTACCTGAAGGCCGAGGTATACCATACACCTGTCAGCAGTGCTGAAGAACTTGTGGCGCGCATTGTGGCAGCTGCAGGGCAGATCAGAGATACTCCTGGCATTGTTGGAAACACACACTCCTCAATGCGACGGAGGTGCGAAGCCTGCATCATGGCCCAAGGTCGAAATTTCGAGCATCTTCTGTAGTGTTATTTTTTGTAAATAAATTTCCAGTATCATTGATGTTTTTGGTCTAAATTTATTCAGAAGTGTTGAGCAGAGGTAGAAAATGTGTTTTCATTATTACTAACTGATCGTAGCGCCCCGTTTCCAGTTAGCGTCCGAAATGTCAACGAATTATGTTTTTTGCCCAAAGCGCCCCCTATCGATGTTTCTTTTTGTACCGTTCAACTGAGTTTCAGAGAGCCCCAGCAAACAGAATCATGAAAATGCATGCCATAAGTCAAGAAATCTGTTTGTTTATCTCTTAGGAGCCTTCGAGTTTCGACCACCCTGTACTTTGACATTTTATTCCGGCTCTTACGCTTTTTGCAGGGCTCTACTTTTGGGTTCAAACTTTAAGTTAGAGTATAAACTTTGGCGAGCATGTGTTAAATTATCAAAATAACGGGCTTAAAGTTGTTGTCTAGCTCTCCAAAGTCTGCAGCGCCCCCTATCCATGTTTTAAGAGATACGCTTATCAAATTGGTACTGAAGAAAGTCTAAACAAACAGAATCATTTCGACGCAACAAGCAAGAAAATCTAACCATTTCCCTAGTTTTTATGACGTTTCGAATTTCGGCACCCAAATTTTCGAAAGCGCCTAGCGCCTTACCATCGCGTCAGGGACCCTACATTCCCTATTCAAAAATGTTCGTCTAGGTGTGCTCTATCGATCCTTAAAGTTTGTCACCGACGAGCTGAATCACCCTGTATAATAAAATATACAAAATATAGCCAAAACGCATGACATATTTATTCATATTTTAATTTTTTTTCCCAGAAATTTCTTTAAAAAATAGTTATTGTCCACGCTGATTTATTCTACAGGAAATTAATACTGAAAAAAATAAAAGATTATAAAGAAAAAAACTTTCTTTGCCCGATAATCTTTTTTTTTTTTTTTTTTTTTAGGAACATATTTGGTATTTATTGCATGTGATACAAACTTTTTCTTTATTGTCCATTAAATTGGTTTTATATACACTAGAAATTTCAATAATGTTTTATTTTATATACTCTAATTATGACTAATAAAATTTTTATAATTTACAAAAAAAGAGACAGTCCATTTTTACTTGAATTGATTTCAAATTGATTGAAAGCTAAAATGAAATGCACACACACAAAAAAATAAAAGAAATCAAACAGAACATTTTAATTAGCCACACTTTTATAAATGTATTACGCATTTAACTTGCAAATCTACAATAACAAATAAAACAATCTGCCCGCGAATTTTGTTTTCTGCAGACGATAACAAGAGGAAACAGTGTATTTATTCTTTTGAATAGTGGCAGCAGCTGGAAACAGTAGCTCTTTTATGAATGTGTGTAGTTGGCACTGGTTTTTTAAATTCTACAAAAGTTATACAGGAACGCAGTCAAGAAATATTTTACGTAAAATATCAGTCCGAAAAAGTACAATGTGCAGTGACCGGTTAATCTCAGCTGGTCAATGTCATTGTGTCTAGTATTCGGATATAATTCTTCTACTTTCGACTTTAAGAACTTTCGCTTTTTGGATTACAATAATGGAATTATAGAAGATGATGTCAACAAGAAATGGGTAAGAAAAAATGACTTTTCCTGCTTTCTTTTATTATGATTTGAGTTAATTTCACATAAAAAACATGTTATAAAGTAATAGATGCCATTAATTTAACTTTTATCTATTCAATAAAATTTAATAAATTTAATGTTTATTTTGAATAGTTGAAAGAAAAAATAGTATGTCAACGATTTTAATCAAATGGTTAAAACCATTAATTTAAATTGCAGTTTAATCGTATTTATTTTCCTTTTTAAAATTATCTGGTTAAAATCACATTTTCGTAAATTAAAAAATATATATAATCAATAATTCACATAATTAACAAATATTTAAAGCTAATTAAATTACTGAATAAAAAACCTTTTATAGAATAAAAGTGTTTGCAAACTTAAATTTTTAATTTTGCGTTAAGTAATGTTCTGAAATAATTTGCATTGCATGTTTTTATATAATAAAAAATGGATATCTGCTCAGCGATACGGAATCTTGCACATCAAAATTTTATTTATCTTTTGAGCAGTTTCACATCGTTATTGCTAAAAGCAACTTCTTAAATATTATAATATTAAAAAGGCTGGTGATGCCCACAAAAATATTTTTTTAAGGTACATTCGTATTCTTTACAAGTTTGTGTTATAAAATTGACAGTATTATGAGAAGTATGGTAATTTTCTGTTTATTACAAATATAAAAAAAAGATACCTTTTAGCCAATAATTTTTTATACTTAATTTTGGTTTTTTATATGCTTAAAATTATTTATTCTAACATCCTAGTAATTTCAACTTTAAATAGTGCTTAAAATAGTTCTTTGATTGAAACCAATATAAAATTTACTTGCATAACATTTTATGATGTATATGACGAAATTTTAGTCATATGACATATATATGTGACATGTGTATAAGGCATATATGAAGCATATCACATAATAAAACACATGAATATTATACAGGATAGGTGTGAAAGTAATGGATACCCTTCCAGTAATTGACACCCTTGAATGTTTTTGGTTTCTAAAAAAATAATCAATAAAAATTTAGCTTTTATTATTTTTTTCATAACTCCCTCTTGCATGTTTTATAAACTGGGTTATTGGTGATATACTCTTAATCAAAGCAATCAGGAAGCAGAAAATAATGTTTCGAAGTTCTACTGTTTTTCAGTGAAAATCTTAATGAACCTGTTAAAAGCTTAATTCACTTAATAATTTTATATATTCTTTATTTTCTTACAAAACTTCTATGTTTTTGTTTTGGTAGTAATAGAAAACTTTGAAACGTTTAATTACTGAATGTATAGTATGGACATCCCATGTGGACATTGCTAAAAATGCAATTTAAGTAATGTTCATAGTAGATAAAAATGTTTTGACAA
This sequence comes from Maratus speciosus, assembly GCA_963932465.1. NCBI lineage: Eukaryota > Metazoa > Arthropoda > Arachnida > Araneae > Salticidae > Maratus > Maratus speciosus. The sequence goes on along the minus strand of OZ010797.1, from coordinate 215,791,374 downwards.
AACTGAAAACCTAAGTAATCAAATTTAATAATTTATATTGCACTTACCAGAATGTAATAACACAAATTTTATATAACTTTGCTAAAAAATATTTTATAATCTGGTAATAAATAAAACTAATTAGGAATCAGAGAATATTGTTTAAGGACATAGGGGAAAGAAGTGCTCAATTTCTACCTATTAAAAAAAAGGTTACAGAAGTTGTTAAAAATATACATATTATTTCCTGTCTTAAACGTTTTTCATTCTTCTCTGACAAAAAAAATAAATAAATAAATAAATAAATAAATAAAATTAAAATCCCATATTAGTAATTAAATTTATACTTATAGTAGTAAATAGAACTAGTAAATTTGCGGATCAGTGGCCTCAAACATCAGTTCTGAACTTTTATTTTGAAATTATTTTATTTAATATTTAAAAATTTCAACCTGCAGTATTATTTCTTTCATATATGTAATATTAATTACTGCAAGTAATATACCAAGTAGTTTCGGGGTGTTTCACTGTTAAAAATAGTGGTAAATATACGAATTTATGCACTAATATTCCAAAACGTTTTTTTTTTTTCAGATTTTTTTTGTATTACCTTCCTAAATCCACCACTGTCTCTAAAATTTGACAACTGTAATTCCCTGTCATTTATTATTTTAAACCATCTATCTAAAATAATTAAAATATTGATTTTGTAATAATCACAATAATTGATTTAAACAGTGAATAATTATCACATATATTTTATTAATTAATGATAACTTAATTGTTAAATTTATTTGAAAATAACTATTTTGTTTCATTAGTTAGTATGCTTTCGATAAATTCTGATTCTAAATACAGTCATAAAATCAATTATATGTACAATATTTTCTGGAGTGTCCATGACTGAAATTGTGGGTATTTTGATATATTTCTGTTATTTACAATAAAATTTTGATTAATATTGGGAAATGAGTCTATGAGAATAGTTAAATATTATTGATATATTAATATAATACTGGGAAAACTGGACTATAAAAATTATAGGTATTAATTATAGTTTTAAAGAAATTCCGTAAGGTTGTCCATTACTCATCTACCTTATATGACATATAAAACATATATAAGACCTACACATAATATATATATATATATATATATACGTATATAAATTAAACTATGACTTTGGCTAAATCGCAACTGAAACCTTGGCGTAATCGTACATGCACAGACCACTATAATAAGGAAGTACCAAAGCGTAATGGCAGAAGTAGTTGCATCGTCTTCATTTATACTCAAGATTTTCAACTAAAATCTGTATGTTGGAAATATTGCGCAAATAATACACGTAGTTTTATCAAAAGATATTTCTATGTTAACTTTAACAGGATGATTCTAATTGGTAAATTAATCAACAAAGATTTAGTATCTCTAACTGAGTGAAAAAGTGTTCAAGTCAGGATTCCAACAAGAGACCTTTGACGTATGCTGCCAATGCTCTGCTAACTGAGCCATTCCGGACAAATTCCATCCAGAGAACTATTATTATGTACTTATATGAGTAGTATGTGTTATTCATACGGGTAGTATGTAAAATAATTAAAGTATTATTATATAAGGTTGTGTAATAATAATAAGTACATATTCATATTCACTGGGTGAATTGTGTGCGTTAGATTTATCCAGAATAGCTCAGTTGACAGTTGATAGAACATTGGCAGCTTACGCCATTGGGCCCTAGTTCGAATCCTGATCTGGACACTTTTTCACTCAACTGGAAAAATTACAATAAAAGATAATTTTGCTTGAACATCAGCGTTATTGGTCAGAAATATTGGCAAGCTGTACAGTTTTACATATGTGCTGATACCTTTGGGTGTTAACGTGAGTAAAAGCTTTTAAAGAGAGTACAAAAATACTTAATAGCAAAAAAGTTTGCAATAACCTTCTACAAAATGAGAGAAACAAAAACGTTTTTTTTTTTTTTTTACTTTTCGCCTTACACCACAGCAACAGAAAATAGTCACTGTGTATATGTTATAAATACAATTAAAGCTGTGGTGTTTTTAGCATGTGTGTGTGAGGGGAATGCATAAATATTTTTCAAAGGCAACATTCATCAAATATTGAAAACAATACAATCTGTTACAGTTGTAAGGCAAGTGAGGGAAATTAAATTTTTAACTTTAATTTAGAAGAAATGCTGTATATTGTATATGACTATTTATACATGTTATACAGTATTTATTCATAAATTGTGAGTATACGATTTTAGGATTCCAAACCAATTCTAACAGAAAGATCGCGTGCAGTAATAATAATTTCAAACGATCCTGTTCTTTTAAATTGTTAGAAAATCTTCAAAAGAAGTTAAATCGAAACAGAATCATCCAGTGTTAATGACAATTTCGTCACAAATGGCACATATTTCACAAATTGGTCACAATGCGACTTCAAAGCAATGTCGCTTTCGTCACAAGTTCGTCACAGAGTTATAGCCAAAATAGTCACAAAGGACACATTTTTCACAAATTTGTCACATCGTGACTTCACAAAGTGGTCACAATGGGACGTCACAAACGAGCTCTAAAACGGCCATAACGACTTCACATTGTAGTCACCATGACTTCACATCGACGTCACGTGACGTCACATCGACGGTCACAAAGTCACAGTGTGACTTCTCAGCGACGTCGCTGTGACGTCACCATGCCTTACGGGACGTATTAAAAAGTGTGCTGCATTTTAACTGATGATGGAAGCTACAGTATTATTTACTGCTATTACAGTTTTAACTGCATTTTTTCTGCTAAAATGGAAATATCAAAAACTGTAGCAGAATAACGTTTTACGAAATGTTACAGAACATAGAGTGATATAGCATTTAAAATACCAGAATCACACATGGTGCAAAACCGAGAAGCTCGGAATTTAAAAGATAACAAATGAGAATGAATCATTTGAATATTATTTCGATGCGACGTACAATCTCGGCAGTCATTGTAATGCACTTCATTTCAGTAGTGTAGCTATTAAAGGACATTTTGATTCCTGTTGCCACAGCGGCTTCATTTTCCTGCTAAATCAAATTACAATTGATCAACTAAAATAGTAGTTGGTGCTTAATAACTCAAATTTTGTCCCAACACATTAGTAAATATAATACTGCAATGATACATCGTTTCTCTAAATCAGGAAAAAATTACCACGGATATATTTTCTTTGATTCAAGTTGGAAAAATAGGACCAGCGTAGCGGGCGTAGCCTGCTAGTTTTATAAAAATTTCAGAAAGTGGTCCAAGCTCCAATAAATTATATCAGTTTAGCAAGATCAATCTAAGAAAAATTAGCAAGATCAGTTTAATAGTTTTTGCATTCTGAACCGCACGATTTGAAAAAAAATTAGCGTAGTCCTGCCACTCTGGTTCGACACAACGAACGCTGCCGGGCTCCAGGTCTTCTCTCCCACTCAAGGGATCGATTCCGGACCACCCGGAGGCCGGACCACATATGCGGTGGGAATATTCTCTATGCCATCTTTGACATAGGCGCCACCGCTGATAAGCTTCTTAGCGTTACCCAGGATGCGCCACGTGGAGGCGAGCTTATCATTGCATCCCTTGAACTTTCGCCGCTCCCAGGATCGAACCAGGGTCCTTTTGTATGGAAGGTTCGTGTGCTGACCACTAGACCATGGGTGGCGATGACTAACTCTTTCAAAACACCTATATATCTATTATACATATAATGTATCTCCATACCAATAAGGGGGTTACCATAGGGACCCTGTTCTGTCGCCAAATGCCGCCAAGTTTGTCGCCAATTTGGCGATATATCGCCAAATTTGGCGACCAAAATTAGTCGCCAAAAGTGGTGCCAACTTGGCGATATCCCTAATATTTCTCCAAATTCCCATAGACTTCCATTGTAAACCAATAGCGTTTATTTGCTTACAAAAAATCAACAAATTGAGATATTTTAATGCAACAAAAACTAATTCAGTAAACTCTGTCTAAGGCGGAATCGATTGGGACCGAGAAACTTTTCCGTAATAGACAATATTCCGCCTTAGACAAATTTTACTCTATGTCTATGGATTCGCAGGGACTTGAAAATCTTTCCGGGTTAGACAGATTTCCGTCTTATACAGAGTCCGCCTTACAGAGAGTTTACTGTATTAGCTTAAGGGATTATATTAATTATATTTAAGGGAGTCCAAGTAAATTAAATTATGAATAAAAATAACATGATACAATGCTTAGCATGGTTTCCCAAATATAAATTTTAAGGAAGACTAAACTGGACGCCAAGGGCGTCTAGTATATGTAAAATACAAACGGAAATTTCGTTCCAAACCTCTATATTTCGAGTTCTACAGCATGGATTTTGGCGGAACTTATACTGTTAGATAGAAATCGTTTCAAGGAAGGTTTTAAGCTATAACACATAGTTCTACGTAGATTAGTATAGAATTATGGCGGAAAGTTCTGTTATTTTGGGCAAAAGGGTTACCATTATTTTAACACGGTGACTGACACTGAAGCTGAAAAATTTACAATATTTTAAGTAATTTTTAAGAAAGTATAATCCTGTAATAAATAAAAGGTAAGTAAATTTAAAATAAATTTTCAGTAATTACTTAAAACAATATATATATTTTTAGTTTTATATTGTATTTTAGACCATCAGTGAATGACGCGTTCTGAACGGAAAGTTCAGTGTCAGTCACCGGTGACTGACGTGGCACTTAACGTGTTAATGGCGATAAATTTGGTAGATAAATGAATTGAAAAGGCTGTACATCTCGGGAAAAAAAACTGTTACTAATTTTATTTAAAAGAAAAAAAAGAAAAACAGTTTTGACGAGTGTATAATGTTAAAAAATGAAAATGTTTAATCTAAACATGAAAGGGAATGTTCGTGATGCTTAACAGTTTATTCAATATGAAAGATTGCAGCTTTAAACTATATTTGGTGATTTATCTCTTGCGGTAGGTTAAGAAAAAGGCATTAGAAAATTTGATAAGATAATAGCTTAGTGACTCTTTTGTTTTTTATTTCTTTTTTAATTTAATTTTATTTTTATCTAACTCATCCATCATGTGGCTTGAAGAAGCAACTATCAGATGCAATTTTTAAAATGACGGTACTTGTGAGTTACATATTGTATGTTTATTTACGATTTCATTTTATCGCCAAACAATTTAATTTTAAGCCAAAAATGCATAAGCGTGGCATCAGTCTGAGCGACGTTCACAATATTGGTGATTTTTCAAGTAGACGACAGTATTTTTGGAATAATCTCATTCTACTTATATATGTATGTAATTCAAATGGAAATTTCATTCCGGCAGCTTATAACTCGAGTTCTGATGAACTTGCACTGTTAGATAGGTAATTTCTCGGGGAAAGTTTTACCCATAATACGTCGTTCTACGTTGCTTGCTATCGAATTATGGTTTTTTCAGTACTTTTCAGTTATACGGACAGCATTGTCGCCAAGCGCAATAGTTGGCGCAAAATAAAAATCACGTGAATTGAAACATTTGAAAAATAAAAGAAAAAACATTGTCGATAGTAAAGTGAGCATTTTAAAAATATAACATTTGAAAATTTGACTTTTACGAACTATTTTATTAAATCACAAATATATACTTAAAATAAGTGAACAAATAACTGTTATACAATAAAGTAATAAAATAAAAAATCATATTAAACTGCTGCCATAAAATTACAAATATCTTTTAGCATTGCATTAAACATTTCATTTTTTGAATGAAGACGTCGCCACATAAACTCTATGAGATACGCCTCTAAATGATGACGAACAGTTCCCCGATGACTTTTGTTGCGCCATTTTGCGATGCCCCATAATCTCTCAAAATTTTGAGTATGGCATCCAGTGTTAGGGTCGACAAAATTGTATTTGTGATTTACTGTGAAATGATCATAACCAAACACTTCGCAGTTCATCTGTTTTATATCCTTTCCAGCAATCTGTATAAATAATACTGGCACAGATGTCATATTCGCCCCATATTGGCGCGATTTTTTTCTGACGCCAATGTCATATACGCAACGGGTACTTCACTGGCGCCAAAGTATCGTTATTTTGCTTGATGTGGTAACCCGGATTATGTTGTTTATGCTGTTGATGTTTTCGCCAAATTGGCAACCGAAAAATCTCGCGCCAATATGGGGCGAATATGACATCTGTGCCATAATACTTCCATCAGCTACATTGTTTTCTATTGCCGCCATTAAAGTTTCAGCTGTACGATCGGGAATAGGAGTAAGGAAACATCCCCGTGTTTCACGGCATAAACCTCCTAACACTTAGTGAGGAGAAAGAACACGCCTACGTTGCTTTTTCTTCTGGTAAAAAGACTTTCATCTACTTCTATCATTTTATTAAGTCCACCGATTTTTCTATTTGGTCGTGAACGTAAAGCATTTGCACAAACTTCTCTCAAATAACTATTCCGTCCACTGTTGTGTTGTGTTTTTGATATCAAGTTGCAGCTCATAAAACTCAATCGATGTCAACTCTTGGCATAAATACATAAACCTCAAAGCATTAAGAAAAGACGACCGCGATCCTTCAAACCATGTTTTTTGTCGTATTCCTACGCTTTCTTCGCATGATCATAATAATCATTCACGTGATTCACGTTTCATAAATAACAAATCACGGAACAGATGTCATATTCGCCCCATATTGGCGCGATTTTTTTCTGTCGCCAATATCATATAGGCAACAGGTACTTAACTTGCGTCAAAGTGTCGTTATTTTGTTTGATGTGGTAACCCGGATTCTGTTGTTTATGCTGTTGATGTTTTCGCCAAATTGGCAACCGAAAAAAATCGCGCCAATATGGGGCGAATATGACATCTGTACCCAAATCACAATGTTTAACATGGCTTGCAATAAAAATCCTTTTCACGATCAGGGTTGAAATAATTGGCGCATTAGCATACATTTTGGCATGCTGTCCGTATAACGGAAAAGTAGCGTTTTTTCTTTAGTGAGATGAACCTGATAATGGAAAATTAGGCTTTTTAAAGATCCTGCAGAATGTATATCGATGGAACTTGGACTGTTAATTAGAAAATTTAACAGTGAAGATTTCAGTATGCAACATATCCTTCTACGTTGCTCAGCCACACAGTTTTGGGAAATTCTGTGATCTGGTAAATTCAATTATCAAAAATTAGCCTTTAAAAAAAGTTATAATAAATGGTCTTTTAATAGAATTTGCATTGTCAGTTTGGAAATTGGCACAGATGTCATATTCGCCCCATATTGGCGCGATTTGTTTCTGATGCCAATGTCATATACGCAACGGGTACTTAACTGGCGCCAAAGTGTCGTTATTTTGCTTGATGTGGTAACCCGGATTATGTTGTTTATGCTGTTGATGTTTTCGCCAAATTGGCAACCGAAAAAAATCGCGCCAATATGGGGCGAATATGACATCTGTGCCTGGAAATTTTTTGGAGATAGTTTTAGTATATAATATATTGTTTGACGCTGCTTCGACATAGAGCAATGTTGGAAAATTCGGTAATTTTCCAATATAGGGCCCTCGGCGATATGGAGGAAATGAGCTTGGCGAGAGAAGGAAGGTTTTCATGCATATTTTCTGTTCAGTAATTATATAATTTATTTAGTATAAAGAAGACATTTATCTCTTTTTATATAAAAACAAAACTAAATTGTCTATGAATAACAATAATATTACTAGACATAAATAACAAGTTTATAGACATAAGTAACAAGTTCATTTCATTTGTTTTCATAGCTGTTCATATCATTTGGCCACAAATCTCACTTTCTGAAGCCCGAATTGCTCCAACATTTAAAAAAAACCCGCCAAGGGCCCCATAGTGGAAAAGTACCGAAAATTCTGTAATCAAGTGAACGCGTTTATCACAGATCTCGAATGACAGCTTTGCTATTTGACTAAGCATCGTCTATTTTTGGGGAAATATTCGTAAATGAGTTCAATCAAACAATTCCTGATTGATATTTGACACCAAACTTGACTGTAAATCACTAATAGACGTCGGAGTGGTTTCTTTGTTAACTGTAACATTTTCCTTACAAAATTTTTCATTTTAAATTTCTGCTACAAATATCGTGGAACCCCGCTACGCGAGGATGTTTTTTTTTTTTTTTTCGGTACTTTTATATTAGCCGGGCGCAGATCTCGCCAATATCATTTTTTATTCACACGTGTAAATTAGAAACAATATTTTGATATGATTAATTAATATTTTATAGTATGATTTGTATTTTTTATCCTTTTGAGTTTTTAATGAAATGTGTGAAAAGGCGAATATTTTAAAGAAGTAATATGTGTATTTTACATGTATGTATTTCAAATGAAATGAGTAAAAGGTTTATATTTTTTAAACGAATGGTTATGGAGGAAATATTTGGTTATTAAATATATGCGGCCGGCTAACATAAAAGTACTGCTTTTCCTTGAGAATATTGAAGCAACCTATCACGGGAATAATTTTTAGAAAATTATTAGTGGCCAAAAAAACGCATTTCCTAGGGCAGTTGAAAATACAATAAATATTGCGGTACTACTTAGTTATCCCATCGAACAATTTCGCTAAATTATATAAATCGCCAAATTATACAAATTGACATAATTTTTATGTTAAATAACGAAAAAACAAATAAATTAGTATAACATTACTAAATTCATCTTGAATTCAGGAAAGTTGGAAAGTAGATGTAGTTTGTGAAGTATGCCTTAATTAAGTAGATAAATTACTTAATCGAGTCCACAGACAATTGGCGTATTTGGTATCGATAAGTTGCATAATTGGGTCTTCAGACAATTGGCATATTTGACACCGATAAGGTATATAATTGGGTCTACAGAGAATTGGCGTATGTTACCGGGCGTGGTTTGGCGCATAATTAACTTAGGAAAAGGGTTAAATTGATTCTGTGTTTTTAAAGCGTACCTATTCCATAACCGAATTCACAAAGAATTGGCGTAATTTAAGAGAAAGTTTTTTTGAGACCTTTTGCTACTTTTACGTTATACCAACACCATGCCAAAATGTATGCTATTGCGCCATTTATTTCATCCTAAACGTGCAAAGATTTGTTGGTACTTTTCCAGTATAAGGATCTTGGCGAAATAGAGTAAACAACTTTGGCGAAGAAGGAAATTTGGCAACATATTTTCTGGCAGCCTATTCCCTGTCTCTTTTCATATACACAAGCATTTTTTTCGTGTTTATATACAATTTATCTAAGATAAAGATGTTATTTATCTAATTTTATATAGAAACAGAAGTAATTTGCATATAAAAACATTAATAATATACATATATTTTAAATACATATATACACAAACAAAAAAGTTCATCAAGTTTGTTTTCTTAACTGTCTGGAGAGAGTGGCGCCGATGGGATACGAACCACGGATCTCATGATCAGAAGGCGAGAACGTTAGCGTCGAGCAAAAGGCCAAGACAGTTACTAACTCGCTTTATACTGATCATGTGCGATGAGATTGCTACACACTCCCTCCCCGGTGAGAAAGGCATCTTGTCGATGTCTGACGAGCGACATGCTCGTGAGTCGTGAGTGATGCGCAGCATGCCAGGCTTATGTGCTGTGAGCGCTTCACAGGCTTATTGCTGGAGATTATTTGTTTGGTGCTGCCATCTGTTGGTTATGAGGGGAGATGATTGTTGTTGAAGGTTGCGTGTTTTCTCCGGGTCACCACTTTGGAGAGAGTGGCGCCGATGGGATACGAACCACGAATTCCATGATCAGGAGGCGAGAACGCTAGCGTCGAGCCAAAGGCCAAGCCAGTTACTCTAAGCTAGTAACTCGCTTTATACTGATCATGTGAAATGAGATCGCTATAACTGTTTATATCATTTGGCAATCAATCTGGGGCTCGGCAGTGCCCCTACTAAGTCGAGAAAGCACAGCCGTAAGCATCCTTTTCTGGAAGCAACTCAGGGTACTTTTGACAGCCCTATATCCCTGCGCTGGAATTTCCCAAGAACTTGAAACTTAGTTTTTCTAAAAGCATGAAACTTAGTTTTTCTTCAAGCGGAAGCAAATATTTAAATTTCCGCGTTTCCATCTTTTCTAGTTCAGAAAATATATGAACTCAAAGTTTCGCTTTTTCGACACTGATTTACTGACTCACCGATCATCAAAAATCGGAGGTACATCCTGTAACCCTAGAAACTTGAAATTTGGTAAGAAGGGTATTTGGGATACAAAGGAAGGAAAAAATAAAAAAATCGGAAAATTCGAAAAAAAATCGAAAATCTTTTATCTTCCGTAATCGGAATTCTTGCCAATACTGTTGCTCACTGATGTCAACACGATAAAGCGAAGTTTGTAAACTAAACCATCAGTTTGTCAACTATACTAAATCGAGCACGAAATAGCTGGGTCCTGAACACAGTAAATTTCGTTTTAATTGACTAGAACAAATAAAGGTACTACTTGATTATCCCGTCGACCGAAAAATTATCGCCAAACTATAAGATTAAATGCCAATAATGGATGATCGTAAATGTCGCATTCACTTGACATTAAACAGCATACAAGTGTTTGTTACGTCATCAAATGGTTTTTAATTCGACTTTTTACGAGTAGTTTTATTAAGGTTTTATTAATTTATTTGTTTTTCCGTTATTTAAAATAAAAATTACGGCAATTTGTATAATTTGGCGAAATTGATCGACGAGATAATCAAGTAATACCCAAATAAAATTAATTTAATTTACCAAATGTTAATTTGGTGAATTTAAATATTTTATAAACATTCTGCAAATATGCTAACATTTCTTGATAGATAGCTGCTCTTATACTTTTGCGATATTTAACATCACTACCATATTATTTTAAACATTGCTATAGTTTGATGTAATGGCAATAGAAATTGGCGAAAAATTAGCAGCAGTTTTAAAAGCAAGATAATTTTGCTGCCAAACTTACCTCATATTTACAAAATAGTTCACATTTGCTGTCAAACTATTGACGTAGACAACAATTGTTGAAGAATAATAAAGTTAATTTTTACAAAACATGGGGAGTGGCACTGATATGACTAACATAATCGCATACGTAAAAAAAGTTTATTTTTTTAAAAGGCAATACAAACTCCCTGCGATGTATAATTTTTTTAAATGTGTTTTTAAAGGTACTCAAATTATCGTTTTGGAATTCAAAATCAAAATTCTACATTCCCTTCTCCCCTGAAAAATGACATATTTAAAAGAAATCAAATATTTTTATATTTAAAACTTAAACATCATTACTTTTTCACCACTAGACGTCATTTTCCCTGACTTTTCACTTTCAACCGTACTAAGACTACGAGTGGTAGATATAAATATTCAGTGAACTACAGTTAGTGTGGACTTCCAAGGGAGGCCATTTTTCTTCTGCACTGACCGAAATCCGCAATAAACGATGCCTTTAACATTAATTAAAGTATGATGTGGAAATAAAACTGTCCGCATTAACGGAGATCCGTCTTGAGAGGAAACGCATTAAAGAAAATTTCGCTATATGCTCCACAACTTATTGATGTTTTGCGGATAGTATCTATCACATTTTTACATTTACTAAAACAAAATAAATATTCAAAAAACTATCGAGCTAGGCTCGGTCTACTGTGTACTAAAATCATTTAAATAAAAAAATTTATTACGATTTACTTTAAATTCGAAAGTATGAAGGTTTGAATGTTGAATGTAAAATTCTTTTACCTACTCGTTTCTAAAAATAACTTGATTGCAAGTGTTACATATCGAAAAGACAAATAACTGAATTTCAAATTTCGGCGACACAGTTTTTTATTGTGTAAAATTTGAATTCTAGATGTCAGTGTGCATCTGCAAAATTGCTGAAAAGACGCGGTGACGGAGGGAAACGCGAAATTGTATGACATTCCAACGAAATACATTGTTGATCGAAGAAATTTCTTCGATCAACAATGTCTTTCGTGACGTCACATGTCACGACTTTCTCTCACGGGACGTCACATGTCACGACATGTCTTTCGTGTGTCAACAATGTCTTTCGTGCGATCTTCAAACTTAAGTTCGAAAGGAAAAAACTGAAATGTTATATTTTGATCACAGCGAAGAAAGTCCTCATCGAGTAGCTCCTACATCTGGAGATGAATCGTGTCTGTTTCATTCTATATTTTCTTTTCTGTGCTAGCTAACATAGCCTCGTCATATGATATCAGATGTGCTATAGTTGAGTATATGGTTGTGCACTGGCATTAGCTGCAAGCATACACTTGTGATAAGCATGGAAATGTTTCCCCTAACACTGAACTGTAATTGAAGCTTATATTGAATACTACTACTTATGGGTCGGTCTCGGAGTTCCTGGTAGCCGCCAAACTGTATCCGTATAAGTTCGAGGTCTATCTAAATGGCCTTCAGAGGATCATTTAGTGATAATTCTCAAACTTTAGTGAAACGTTTACTTTTTTCGGATAGTTTTTTAGGAGGTCACTTTGACGTTCTACTTCCTCTTCTCGACAGCTGGCAAGAATCTATTATTTTTACAAATGGATACCTACCACAAAGAGAATTCAGCTACAGAAAAAAATTGGAAGACCTATTGAAGTCAAAAGTGGAAGGCCTAATCGTTCCGAGAAATCACGTTCTCAACAGCTCCAAGAAGCTAGAACTCTCTATCGTCAAAACCATCTTCGAAAACAAAAACACACATTAAAAGCGATTCACACCCTAAAATGGGAAGCCATAGCTTGCTAAGCAGTCGCCCGTTGTTCTGTTGCACACCCTGGTATGAATATTGGAGCTTGCTGAAGAAAAAGTTCTAGAGGAAAGCTGCCGTTTAAAATAAACACTTTAGAAAACATTACGAGAGCTATAACTAAAAAAATTGCTAATAGACTGGAAGCAGACAAAGTTATAAAATCGATTCTGCAGAATAGAAATTAACATTGGTGTACTTTGATTCAACAGCTGATAAATTGAAACAAAAACTAATATAGTTGTCCTTGCAACATTCAGCGCCCAACTATTGAGAAAAGATGTCTTCGACACACATCCTCAAGCCCGTCGGGAAACAGTCGCGCGCTGTACTGTTTCACACTCTGACATGAATATTGGAGCTTACTGACGAAAAAGGTGTTGAGGTAAGCTGCAGTTTAAAATAAACACTTTAGAAAACATTACGAGAACTGTAGCTAAAAAAATGGGAAATAGACTGGAAACAGACAAAGTTATAAAATGGACTCTGCACAATAGAAATTAACTTTGGAGGACTTTGATTGAACAGCTGATAAATTGAAACAAAAACTAATATAGTTACTAGAAAAACTGAATGTATGGATTTCAAACAATAGCACACAAGACAAATTCGCTTTTCTAGGAAAAGCGGAACATCGAAGCAATCAGGAGTCATTTTATGCACGTGAAGCTCTTATAAAGTCTATGAAGTTAAAGATAGTGTAATTGAAATCGAAGCTACTGGAAAAGCTTTCTTTAGCTTGCTCCTTACAAAGAGAAGTGAAATCCCATCAAAAGCATCTCACGTAAAAAATAAGCCAAGTCTCCTGACTCTGTGGCCGTAAAAAATTCTGAGATCATGTGTAAAGCCAAGCTTAGCTCTCTTATTAACACTGATATTTTAATTAACAAATTACTCCTAGTCTCTATACCTTTAGTTAATGATTATTTTGTGACTTAGCAATGGATTTCGATTGAACTTACACTTTTAGTTAGATACTTTTTCAGGCAGGTTTGAAATATATTTGTTGTGGACAAAATCGGAAATCTCAATACTCGCCGATTAAAAAGTCTTTAAAATTATTCAGCAGAGACAACGAGAAATAACTTGCAGTTTCATAAATTTTAATAATCAATATTCTTATCTATCTATCTATCTACTTCTGCTTCTACTATATATACTAGAGTAAAATGGAAATGGGAAATTCGTCCCGGCTGCATATAACTTGAGCTCACCTGAATGGATTTTGATCAGAATGATAGTTTCAGGGAAGATTTTAGTATATAACATATCGTTCTACGTTGCTTATACATAGAATTATGTTTTAAAGTTATATAATCAGACGAACCCGATCATGAAAGATTAGCCTTTTTAAAAAATTCAGCCGAATTGATTACGATTGAATTTGTACTGTTAGTCAGATAATTTTTCAGGCAGGATTTTAGTATACACTATACCGTTATGCATTGCTTAATAACAGAGATGTGGTGGAAAGTTTTATAATCCGTTGAACCCGATTATGAAAATTTCACTTTAAAAAGTTTTACAAAACGGATTTTGATAAGAATTCCATTGTTAGATACCTATTCAGATATGGTTTTAGTATTTTGAATATTGCTATACGTTGCTTAGCCATAAAGTAATAGTGGAAAGTTCCATAATCATCTGAAACCGATTATGAAAGATTACACTTTTCAAAAAGTTCTAGATGCCGGATATTCATAATACTTGCTTTGTTGATTAGACAATGTTTGGGGAGGTTTTAGTTTATTCCATATCATTCTATGTTGCTTAGTTATAGAATTATGGGGGAAAGTTCTATAATCAGATGGCCCCCTAATATGGAATATCAGCCTTTTAAAAAAGTGTTACTGGATGGATTTTGTCAATTTGTTTGTTTGCATTATTAGTTAAATAACTTTGCAGGTGTTGTTTATTATATTGCATATTGTACTATCATTCTTTACCAAATACTACTGCGATTGATCAACTAAAAGATTTCAACCTTAATAGATGAAATTTTGACTGCTCATTAGAAAATATAATAGCACAATGGCGTTTATATCGTTTTCAGCAATGCGAAAGGACATTCCAGGTAAGGTTCCATATTGCTTAAATCACAATGTCAAATTCACTGATACGTTTTGTTTGATTCAAGGTTCGTTTGGATAAACAGACCAGCGTAGCGGGCATAGCCTGCTAGTCTATCTATATTATAAAGGACAAACATATCTGTGCGTAACGCATACGTCATTTTGCGAATGGCAACACTTTGAAATTTGAAATGAAATTTCGCTTTTGCAATTTTCGCTACTGCAAATTTTTAAACTTCTAAACATCCCACATTTTAAATGTTTACACCGTCGTATGCAGAGAAAAATGCACTTTTAAATGCAATTTGTTTGAAAGCTGTATCTCAATTTATTTCTGAGATATTAATTTTTTTATAGTTTTTAATACCAATTTTCTAATCGTGGCAACTGAAGTACTTCATTTCTATTAAAAGTGGATTAGTTATTTTTATTGATTATATTCTTACTGATGCCATTTTCTCATTGCAATTAAAAATATCATTTTTAAAAATTTGAACAGAAAATGACGTTATGCTTTAAAAAAGACACAATTTCCCTGATGATGCTCTTATATTTCACTATTTTTTCATTTTGCTGATATTGAGTTTGAGACAATAGGCAAAATATTTCAGCGACTGAAAATGTCGTCACATTTAAAAGTAAACGATGATTTTATTTGATAAAGCGAGATATTTCAACTTGAATACGTCTAAAAGTTATAAATTTCTGGAATTTTTACGCGCAGGTACAGATATTATACTAAGACCTCAAATCACGAGTGGGAATTTTAACATGGAAAGTTGTAATAGTTGACAAACGTGACTTCAAGCTTGAAAAAATATTTATTAATAACCTATTGCGCGTTAAAATGTTTTTAAATGGTTAATATGGATGTGAAACGTGGAAAATGACTTGATTCGGTTTAGAAGTAAAGGTAGAAAATTCTACGATTATATCAAGGTGAAATCATTTATGCGGATTTTTCATTCCGTAACCAAGCATCAATTAATAACTTAATCAAAATTACTTATCTAGATTATATGTTACTGATTACGTATATGAATAAAGTTTAATTTTTCAATAATTTTAACAGTTGAAGTTTATGAAAAAAGTATTTTGTTAAACTGAGGTTAAAATATGTC
The DNA here is from genome assembly GCA_963932465.1 of Maratus speciosus. Lineage (NCBI taxonomy): Eukaryota > Metazoa > Arthropoda > Arachnida > Araneae > Salticidae > Maratus > Maratus speciosus. Next base: position 215,775,413 of record OZ010797.1, on the reverse strand, counting down.
TTTGGAGAGTTAAATTAACAAGTGTAAGATGGATTTTTTTATTCTAATTATTTTTTGCCGATGTATTATAAATTTGATGCAACACTTCCTTTGTAAACATTTTCTTTCGTCGAAATTCGACGGGTTCCACCTCGTTTATATAAAATCCAAGTCTCTATGTGTTCCTCACAATTCCGGTAGGACCACCTCATTGTAATGAGTAATTGTAGAAATATACTAATGCGTAGTAGAAATATACTACAGTAGCGCCAAATGTTGACCAACTTGGCGAAGTATCGCCAAATTTGACGAAATATTGCCAAATTTGGCGACAAAAGTAGGTTGTCATATATGAAGCCAGCTTGGCGATAGTTGGCTAATTTGGTGAAATTCCCATTTAAAATCATTAATCTTTCGTATCGTAAGCCCCACCAGTGGCTGAGAGGTTCTGCTCTCGAAGCTGGTAGACGGGAGGTGCTGGCTTCGATCCCAATCGCGCCCGTCGGCCTAATCGTTCGGAGTTTTTGTGGTTTTCTTCGAACCTTGGATTTCCAAGCGTTAATACGGGTTAGGTTCCCTTAGAAAGACCCCCACGAAGGGCACGCCCCCCTGGGCCTATATCCCTTCGTGAAGATAATTGGCCGTCATAAATACAACCAAATACAACCAACTTTCGTATCGTAATCAAGGTCACCTCAATTTAATTTAAACTCCGCGCTCTTAAAGATGTTTTTTTTTTTTTCAAAATCTATGGGTGAAAATTTAAAGTGTAATATACGAAAATGTACGCCTTTACATCTTCATCCCGATGCTACTAATAACATGACCGCCAATAGACGGCGCTGTACTGTCTGAGCTCCTAACTGCCCGATTTTAATGTGCTTTAGGTACTTTTCCAGTGTAGGGCCCTTGGCGAGATAAAGAAAAGGAAATTTGACAACAAATTTTCTACCAACTTGTTCACAATTTCATATACACAAGTATTTTTTAATATTTATACAATTTATTTAAATTACAGATACCCGTTTATAACAGACCCATTTAACACATTTATTACAGATCTTAGAGGAAAGCTTTGCTATTTGACAAACTGCTGTCGATTTTGGGGGAAATAGTCGTAAAAGGGTTCAATCAAACAATTCTTGACTGATATTTGACACCAAACCTGGCTGTAAATCACTAATACAGACGTCGGAGTGGTCTCTTTGTTGACGGTCACAATTTCCATACAAAATTTTTCAGTTTAGATTTCCCGTACAAATATCGTAGAAACCCGCTACGCGAGGAGGTTTTTTTTTTTTTGGTACTTTTAAGTTAGCCGGTTGCAAATCTCGCCAACAGCATTTTTATTCTCGACACTAGCATATTTTATTTTTTACCATGTGTAAGTTAAAAACAATCTATTGATGATTAAGTAAGTGTTTGTTATTTTTATTCTTTTGCATTTTTAATGAAATGAGTGAAAGGCAAATATTTTAAAGGTATCTAATATGTGTACCTATTTTAAATGAAATGAATGAAATGTTTACATTTTAAATGAATGGCGATGAGAACAATAGTTTGCCATTTACGACATGTGGCCTTCTAACATAAAAGTACCGTTTTTCCTTGAGATTGTAAAAGCAACCTTTCACGGGGGTCCTTCTATATATATAAAAAAAGTTTTGATTTGGAAATGGACCAATGAAAATCTGCGTAGATATTCCGGGTAGATCCACATCCAATTTGAATGCTTAAGCATAGCCTTTCATCGTTCATATTAAAAAAACTGTTGCATACAAAAACATGAAAATCGGTGGTATTATAGAGAAATGTTTGATAAACACGCTGATGCAGACAGTTTTTAAATCGAAGAATTATTTTAAGAGATATTTAATGCTAAAGTTGGACAAAATCGTTCCATTAAAAAAGTTTTATTGGAGCAAAAACTATACATGAGAATTTAATCATTTTTAGATCATTTTATACGTTATAAGTTCCCGGTGTGCAGATTGTATTTATTTTTCTTACTTGACTCATTTTTTAAGGTTTTATTTCAATTTTAAATTCAAATTTTCAGCATTTCGAGAGATATTTTTTTACAAATTTTAGAAAATGTTATTAATTTAAACTGTTGCCAGTTGTATAAACAGCGCAATCAATAATGTTTACTTCAAATTAAAAATTTATTTTACACGTGACTATTATAAACAGAAAATATAAAAAGCAGTAACTCATTGAAAATTACGTCATAAAAATTATAATTACAGGTGAATTTTAAAAGAGACAGAATATTGTAAAATAATAAATTCATAAACATGCGTTAGAAGTCTTAAATAAGAGAATTTACGTCACATTACACTTATTATATAAAATGAACAAAAAATAATATTGCAAAACAGTTTAAATTTAAAAATTGCTCTAGACATTTATTTGATATTTTAAGATGATCCTAATATTTCATTTCTAACAAAAGTATTTTTACGTGAATATTAAAAAGGAAAAGAAAAGTTTGGTAAAAATTACGTCAAATTATAATTGTCAGATTCAAATTATAATTCAGTCTTCTGAAATCTTTTTAAAGCCGATTAAATTATAGCGTGCTGTTAGAGTCTGCGGTGTCTGAACGGGGGTTGACGAGCGTAGCTCGTAGGGGGCAGAGCCCCCTAGTAATTAAAAAAAAAATTGGTGTCCAAAATAACGCCGCTCCTAGGACTGTTAATAACACCAGGAATATTGCTAATATTGAGTATTATAATATTTCGTAGGTCAAACTATATTATCACGACATCGACAAACACGTTTACATCTAACTGTAACCATTGATAAAAAAAAAAAAAAAAATCAGGAAAATTGGATGTTAGGTGTAGTTTCTAAAGTATGCATTAATTAAGATGATAAATTACGCAATCGAATCTACAGACAATTGACGTATTTGGTACCGATAAATTACATACTCGAGTCTACAGACAACTGACGTAGCGGGTCAGATTACCATGCATGGTTTGGTGTATAATTAACTTTAAATAAAGGTTTCAGTTTATTCTGTGTTTTTAAAACGGACCTAATCCATGATCAAGTTAACGGACAGTTTGCGTAATTTGGGACAAAATGTTTTAGAGATGTTTTCCTACTTTTACGTTGTACCAACACCATACCCAAGTCTATGCTATTGCGTCATTTATTTCAATCCTGAACTTGCAGAGATTTTTTGGTACTTTTCCAATGTAGGGACCCTGACGAAATAGAGAAAATAGCCTTTGCGCAGAAGGAAATTTGACAACATATTTTCTGGCAACTTATTCACGGTTTTATTTCATATTCGCAAGCATTTTTTTATTCAATATTTATACAATTTATTTAACATAAAGACGCCGTTTATCTAAATTAATTTATAGCTTCATTTTTCGCTGATTCAAAAATGGAAATGTTCTTGCAATACTAAGAGACCCCTACAATGCCATGTGTGTAGTTCAAATTTTAGAAAAATATTTTATTGTATATTATTTATTTGTGCTTATATTTTCAGTATATTTGTATTGATTTCATAAAATAGTTCTCAAAACTACGTAATTTTGAAATGTTATATTTTTTAAATTTTCGTGCCAGCAATATTAGTTTTTTTTGTTTGTTTGTTTTGTTTTGTTTTTACAAATGCTTCGTTTGGTCCCAACTACACATGCTTGGCGACAATGGTGTTTGGTATAATGAAAAAAGACTGAACTTTGAGATTGCAGCATGGAGACTATAATACATAACATGGGCACTAGGGTGGTCACAAGCAACATGGGGAAAACTTTTTTTAACGTTTTCTTCGGGGGGACCCTCCTAAAAGTTGCCAATTAGTTAGAAAATGAGATTGGCAAAGTTTCAGCTCAAATAAATAACATTAACCCGTGCCTCATCGAGGTTGAATTCTTGGAAATTTGCAATTTTTGGCAAAAAATTGTCGTTTTTCTTTCCTTACGTGAAAAAAATTTGTCTTAGAAACCTGATTCTTGTTTTATTTCATAGAAACTGTTGTTGCCTTGAACTTTTACTCTCGTGAAAACTTATATTTAATGAGCATTTCGTATTTTTGAGGACATCTAGTGAACCATACCCTCAAAGTCTGCATTTTTGAAACATAGGTAAAAAAGACAAATTAAAAATTTTATTACTTTTGATAATTTTTTTGTATTTTTATTAATAGGCAAAAATAAGTGAACAATTTTTGTAACTTTAAAAATATTTCACGAATTATAATTGATTATTAGTTATCTAGTTCTGTGTCTAGTAAGAAAGAGCTTCTCGATTTGTATTGCAGTTGAACCTCTGAATTTCTCTTTTTATTACAAGGCTGTTTTTGTTATCTGTTATGGTTATCTATTTTTAGAATTGACGAAACGTTCCGTAAAACCCCTTCCCCCTCTTGATATGATGGCAGAAATGTAAGATTTTTTAAATTGGCCCCATGTCTCATCAAATCATCGACAGTAAGCAGCCAAGTAATTGTCAAGTTTTATGTATTTTATTTTATAATATTCGCAAAATGAACTGAACGCCAGAGAAGCAGCTAGACTTAGAATGCATCCACTAGCTAACCATAGACATCGACTCTGCAAATAACTGTTTCGTAAACAAAAAACTGAGCTCATCAAAAACAGTTTTTAAAATTCCCGTTTAGACAGAACTGTTGTTCACTGGGGTGGAAAACTGCTTCACCATTTTTTGAATAAAGAAAATGTAGAGTGAATAAAAATTTTAATTAGTTGTGGGGATGAAGAACAGTTACTACGAGTTCCTCAACTTCAAAATAGTATCGGAATAATTCAGGCGAAAGCTGTATTTTCAGCAGTTGAAGAGTGGGAGGAAGTTGGTAAAATCCAGGCAATATTTTTTGATACAACTGCAGTAAACACAGGTCACCTCAGAGTTAACCTGCATTTTTCTATAGCAATTGTTAAAGGAAAAGTCTTCTGTATTTACCATGCCGCCAACATAATTTAGAAATTTTCCTAAAAGCTGTTCTTGATTGTAAAATGGGCATAATTACTGCCCCGTAGTTTCCAGATATTAAAAAAAAAACCAATTCTGATTGGGTGGTCTAAATTAAACCAGAGTAAGTATACAAATGCTATTGAAGATGAAATACTAGGTATAAATAGTTAATTCAGAAAAAATTTCAAATTTTCTTACAGGAACTCTTAAAAATTAACAGCTCAGGGATGATTATAAAGAGTTTATCCAACTTTGTTTAATTTTTATAGAACTCCTTCATGCAAAAGACTTTTTTTTCAAAGCACCTGGTGCTTTTAATCATGTCAGATGGATGGAGGCACAAGCCATTCATTCTCTCAAAATATATTGTTTCAGGGATCATCTTTCAATAACAAATTTAGAAAAAGAAGGTATCAGAGATTTTTTCTTATTTTTAATCAATATTTATGCAAAAGCGTGCTTCAATACTTCCACTGCCACTTTAGCCCCCAATTCAAGACCTGCAAATAATAAAATCACTTGTTCACTACAGAAAATTTGATAAATAGGTTACAGACAAAGCACTTGCTAAAATGACAAACCGCCTTTGGTATCTTAACTCGGATCAAGTTGCATTTTCATTTTTAGATAATACTTTGGTAAAAAAAAGTCAACATAAGCCACCTTATCTAAACCATTACCACTTCAATCCTTTCCGGCGCAGTGTCCCACGCCGACTTACAAACGGCACGAAAAATATTTTAATAAAATTTTGCTTTTACAATGAAAGGTTAAAGTAATGTGATTTTAATTTCTAAAAAAGTCGTTTGTAAATTCCGGGGTAGACAATCATTTCATCCTTTTACGAACAAAATTTTTCTGTGCCGGAAAGGGTTAACGTGACAGTTGTGAGGGAAAATAATCTATTTTCTTTATTATGCCTCCTTTCTTGTAACACAACTTTAATAATAAAATGCAATTGAGCATTATTTGCTCTCATTTCTATACTTCCTTTGCCCTCCCTTTTTTTTTTAATTCTTTCAGTTTAAAATTCGATTTTTTCCCTTTTCTTTGGAATTTTTTTTTAATCAAACACTTTATTGGGCTTCACAAAACAAAAAAAAGAAAAACAAAAGGTGGAAAGCAGATGAAATGGAATGTTACAATTTTTTTTTTTTCGCTTTTTCATAAGAAGTCAATTTTTAGGATTCAGGTGAAGTCTGGTCCTGAAAAATGCGCATATTTTTAAATCTATACATTTTTAGAAAAAAAATGGTGTGTGGTTCTTCAAAGCAAAATTTTTTTTATATAAAATGACACCTGCATTATGTTTCTAGGTTCAATTGTATTCATTTCATGAAGGAAAAACAGCATTATTTTGCGAAAAATAACGTTTTTTTCAAACTTAAACCTCAATGAGGCACGGGTTAATATTATCCAAATGAGCTGAAACTTAGCCAATCTCATTTTCTAGTCATTTGGCAACTTTCTGGGGGTCCCCCCGAAAAAATTCGAAAATTGATTTCTTGTGACCACCCTTTGGGCACGGATACACAATAAATTAACTGGTACATAGTTTCAAGCTGGCACTGAGATGGAAAATACCTGTTCTTTAAATAATTTAACAAGTAAAAATTAAATTTAAAAAATCAAAAAACCCGACTGCGTAAAAAGCGAACTAATTAATTGTTTCTCATCAATGTGAAACTATTTTTTATATTACTTACCTATTTTTTCATTTACTTCTATTGATGACTTTTAAGTTGTGTTTAATTGTTAGTTTCTATCTATAAACACTGTTTTAACCTCTTCTTCGTTACTGAACAAAAAATACTTTATGAAAAAATGTTGGAATAGGTTTTCCTACTTATTTTGGCTTCAGAAATGACAATAATAAAATAATTTAGAAAATTGATGCACCAGGGTTCTAGTAAATGGAGGTCCACATATGTGGATCTTGGGACTCAATTTCGTAAAAAGTTCAACATTTTGGAAAATCATTGTAAATATTTGTTTCTTTTTAAAATTGCGAAAATAAATGTTTTTCTTAATATAACATAATTAAATGTTAAATTTATTGCTTTAAATGTACTAAATTAATTAAATCGTAAATCTCAAAAATTTTAAATAATTTTTGTCATGAACTATTGTTAAGAAATTACTGCAAAATTTAAATTTTATTACATTATTTTAACTTTAAAACAATTGTTTTTTAAAATGCATAAATAATCTTTACACTTTATACACATAACTCTTCTTTTTGATTTACATTCTTCCAAACAACACTTAAACGCATTTTTGCTGTCTGTAAATATTGGTAAATGTCATACATTGTCAAGATGGATTTTCTTATAAGGTACGTTAACTTTTCATTGCTTCTTTAGCATTTCTTCTTTCAGAACATGAATTTCTTCATGGCCTACGTCTACGAGGAGTTAGTTATATGATTTCTTCCTTCTTACTTGATAAGAGGTGTAGCCATATATATCCTATAACCTATTAATGACATGTATTTTCATCTTCACCGTTTTATTATCTCTTACGTAATGTATGTAGCAAGTAGAAATCATTAGATATACAAAGCTATTAAATACGCGCGTTGGCCAATTTTTAATTTTTCTGCACAGTGATATTATGCTAGGTACCGATAAAAGATATGTACCACCCATAGATATATTGTGCATCTTTGCTACAGCTGGTTGGCTACTTTTGCTTTTTTTTTTATCCTTTTTCAACCATCTCATGCATGTATAAGTTGCTTCACTTTCAACACATGTTGAAAACAAAGTAACTTCCTTGTTATATTTCCACTTTAAAACGGAAATCTTATCATCTCTAAGTAACTCATCATACTCTCCTTTTTCTGTGCTTTATCAGCTCTCAATTTTTGTGTAGTAGAACCGATTCTATGTGGCGTAATAGTTCTGAAAAAAAATTATTTTGCAAAATGTATTCTGCACATTTCAAACTAGTAAAAAATCTGTGTAAATTATATGGTTAAAATAATGGGCCACACTTTAACACAATAGTTTAACAATACCCCCACCTAAACGAAAATTTCGCATATCATCAGAGGAAATACTGACATTGCTAACATACGTATATACAGAAATCTAACACCAATCCATCTCTAACAGATAGAACCAATTTTTTATACCTAAAGGATTTGGTTTTGAAGGTACATAATGTGGGAAATCACATTGCCCAGAAAGAGAATCATTTTCTATTCAAAGAAATATGTTTAGGTCGAGGTAAGCTTAAACATTTTTCTCTTATTAAATCTAAAAAGAGTGGCAGAACTATGAACAAAATACAGATAGTTCCTTAGTTTAAAGAATCTATTTTGTCATTGTATCAAAAAATAGCCGGCTTGTCTTTCGATCAATATAATTTGGCTTGGTGGAGTTTGATATACCCCTGAGAATATTCCGAACTGTAAGCTTCATCATATCATAAACTGCAGTATTTACTGACCTGTGCTCTAGATTTTTCATGGAATGTAAAATTCTTTGTGTAGCTCGTTCCTCAAACGCTCTATATTCATAACTGGTGGTTAAATTTTATTTTGAAGTAAAATATTAATTTTAACAGTACTGGGCAATATTTTCGTGTACTAAAAAATAAACAGCTATTGAATTCCCATCGTGTAGTTTAAAATGAATATATAAGAAGAAAATGTACATATACAGTAGTATTAAAAGTATTGGGATAAAAAAAAAACAATTCAAAAGTTGGCCTAAGGAAATCTTTTAATATTTTATTATTATTATGTATTATTTACGCAAAAGAATAATTTACAAATATAACTATATTAAAATAATTATCATCATTTATTTTGAATAAAAAATACATTACATATCTAGCTATGGTCTTCAATTTGTCTATGTATTTTCAATGAAATTGCAGAATTTAATCAGCATTGAATAATATTTAATCAAACAAATATACAAAATCCACTTAATCTAGCTTAAATTGCATATTCTGTTTAAAAGAAACACATATTTTCAGTTAAATATAGCAGGGCTTTATTATTATTTCTAAATACGATAACAGTATTCCCGAGTTTAAGCCTTTTTATAGTCATTGAGTACTGAGGTCCACGTATGTGGACTTCAATAAAATGTGACTTTTAAAATCAAGAACTTCAAAAAATAAACAAATGGAAGTTATCTAGTGAATATTTATAATGTTTTTAACAATAAAAATATTACAACATCTTAATTGGAATTTAAACATAGATAAATATTACTTGCTTTTACACAATCGCTGAATTGACGACCTTGTTCAAAACCTCACTTGGAACCAACGATTTAGCCATGAAAATAAGTGTTAAAATCTGTTGGATTCATTTTGAAGTTTAAACTATCATAAATGTGAATTGATAATCAAAATTTAGAAATTTTGGTGTGGTTTTATTACAATGGGCTAAGATCAAAGGTCCACATACGTGGACCTCAGTAGCGAAGAGGTTACTGAGGCCTATAGATGTCTATGAAGATTAGAGTTGCAGTAAAGCTAGAGATTCTAACTACACACCTTTCAGGTTGTGTAATATTTAAACGGAACTTCTGACTGTAAAATAGTCAATGAAAGATCGTCTTAATTTTGAAAGACCTATCCAATGATGTGCCACTCAGTATGGTAGGTAAAATCATTTTTTCGTCTCTACCACCGTTTTGTATTTTACGGTCGCCATTTTGAATTTATAAAAATAAAACTTAGCCTATAACCATCGGACGTTTAAAACGAATCAATAGAGACCACATTCATTAAAATCCATCCAGCCATTGGGATGTTTCGAGGGTATAAAGAAATCCGCATACCCAGATACGCGTGAAACACATAATCCTTCTTGGCAGTCGGATAAAAAAAGAGATGAGGAAAATTCTGTGATCGGATCTCACACCAAATTGGCTCATTTTAACGAGAATATTTTGGTACAAAATGAAATCACGAACGTAGATCTTAATACTCGCCGACTGAAATGTTTTTAAAATTATTCATCCGAGAAAACGAAAAATAACTTGCAGTTTCATAAATTTTTCTCATCATTATTCTTATCTATCTACTTCTACGATATATATAAATGCAAGTGGTAATTTCGTTACAGCTGCATATAACTTGCGTTCTACAGAAAGGATTTTGATGAGATTTAAAATGTTAGTTAGATAAATTTTCAGTGTAGATTTAAGTATATAACATACCGTTCTACGTTGCGTAAACATTGAATTATGTAGAATTGTTTTTAAGTATATAATCAGACAAACCTGATTATGAAAAATTAGCCTTTATAGAAGATTCTGGCGAATGGATTTCGATAGAAATTGCACTGTTAGTTAAATTATTTTTCAGTCAGATTTTTAGTATATATCATACCGTTCTACATTGATGAATAATAGAGATATGGTGGAAAGTTCTATAATCAACTCTATACCAAATCCTACTGTGATTGATCAACTAAAAGAGTTGGACCTTAACAGCTGAAAAATTGTCTGTACATTAGAAAATATAATAGCATAATGGCGTTTATATCGTTTCAGCAATGCGAAAGGACATTTCCAGGTAAAGGTCCGTATTACTTTAAAATGCAAGGTCAAATTTACCATTTCGTTTGATTCAAGATTCGCTTGGGAAAATGAACCAGCGCAGCGACTAGTCCTTTATAATTCAAGTATCACGCTACCTGGTGTTCTGTTAATTACAAGCAGAAAACAGCAAAATTCGCAATCTGTCTGCCATTTAGGGTTACGATAAATTCTCATCACGAGAAGTGATCACTACAAGGTTTAAAAATCAAATTATTCAAAACCCATTTTTATAGATTATTCTGTCTTCTCATATTGCTCTCCTATTCCTTCTTGATTTAAAATAATGCTATACTTATGTAATTATAACACGTAAATTTTAAGAAAAAACATAAAGGCATATTTTAAAAAAGTATTACACTCATTATTTTTTATTTATATTTCATTCTATACTTTTTAATGTTTAAAAAATTTCATTGTTGCAGTTTCACAGACAGTTAACATGTTTTAGCGAGCGTGGTTTGGCGCATAATTAATTCCATTGTTATTGTAATTCGTATACATGTAATTCGTGGGGGAAAAAAAGTAAACACCCCCTACTAACTCTTCAACAAATTATCGTGGAAGAAAGTTACTGGTACGAACGATTGGAAATAAAGTCTACTTTTAAATGATGTATATAAAGTTTGCTTAGGGGGCCATCTACATATTAAAACGAACCCAAACTTCATTTTTACCATAACAATACCCAATTTTAACAAGATATTTCAAATCTTCGGTTCAAAATATGCCTAGACACCAAATTTCAAGTCATTTGAACGATAAGTTTTTGAATTATAAACATTCAAAATTTAGTGCTTCTAATGTTAAATTACATTTTCATATTTTTATTAATATCTCCTGAAATTATACTCCTAATGTGCTAATTTTTTGTGTAGCAATAATACTAAAATATCTAAGCATAAATACATTGAATTTGCAATTTTTATAATTTTATGATACGAATTATGAAATTAATATTCGAAAAAATTATGAATTGCAACTTACAATTTTTTGATGGATTTAGATTTATTAAGTCCTGCTTTATAGAAATCCAAAATTTCACATTTCTCTTCCAAGTAGTTTTCAAATTATACTTAGAAAACGGCAAAATGATGATTTAAGGGACCGTCTATGATAAAAGTGACCAGATACATTGAAATTTCTTATGCTATCCTGTAATCTAGCACTCTTCAATGACTGCTTGAGTAGCGCTTAAGATGCATTGATCAAGAAGGAGGCTCTCTCGGCCAACAATCGAGTACCGAACTTCAATTTGGATACAACCCGTAAAATACGCTCGTTTTAAAATAATTAATTTATCGGAAACTTATCGTACGAATTGCATAAAAATTTGTTTTTAGGCTAATTGAAAGGTGTAGAGTTAATTTATGCTATCAGAATTATGTACTGCTATTGACGAAAGCAAAGTTGTGGTTCGTTTTAATATGTAGATGGCTCCCTAAGCAAATTTTATATCAATTATTTAAAAGTAGACTTTATTACCAATCGTGTGGTACCAGTAACTTTCTTCTACGATAATTTTTTGCAAAGTTAGTAAGGGGTGTTTACTTTTTTTTTTCCACGACTGTACATTGGATTAGAATTAGCTCTGTGTTCAACTCCGTATAACAATAAATTCTGGCAGGATTTTGAATGCAAAGATATATAGTGAAATTGCTATTCAAGAACGCTCGATGAACGCTGATTGAATCATGTATCTCAGCTCCTACAGGGAGTTTCTTAATTTCTTCAGATTATGAACGCCAACGTTTTTCGCTCAAATATCGCCACGTTTTGCGACATTCTTTCATTTCGTGCCAAGAATGTGTTTTGAAAATCTTGAAAGCCTACTTTCCCGCCAAATATTGCCAACTTTCCAACTTCGTTTACTGCCAGCTGTTCAACAACTTAATAGCTGTTTCAACCTTCATTCCCATTGAAATGCATTGACCCGTAGTGACCACAAAATGGCCCACTAATATAATTTTATCCAACATGTGATCTAGTCTAATGGTCTTCTAGTACCCCAAAATGGTAGGATACAAAACTTAATCAAAGTCTTTAGAGACGTATTTTAGATAAAATTTGCAAGTACACACACACCCATAGATACAAATTTTGCTCGTATTATAATATTTCATAAAATAAAACCGACTTCCAGGAATTGTTTCGTACCTGCGTTGTTTTGAGGCAATACTTTATCATTATCGACATTCGAGTCGGGCATAACGTTGGGTTTATATCCAATCCAAAACCAAACATTTCATTCGAATTAAACAAGAAACCAATTCGAAAACGATAAAAAAAAAAAATTGACCTGAACCAGGTACACTTCATCCCGATATCGACCCGGAAGGGGTGAAAATTTATTTTAATACAATTGTAATGCAATTATGGAAACATATGCAACAATGAAAAATACTCCATTAATTATATCTCAAATATCAACTTTATCATTTATTTAGAAAAATGAAAATTTATATATGCTCATTTAATTTCAAATACATGTGGGGTTTTTCTTTCTTTCTTTTTTCCATCTAAAACAATATTGTAGGCCTTTTTTTTCTCTTGAAAAATGGGTTATATTAAACCCGACACTCAAGAGTTAAAATCCAACCCAAACCGGGAAAAAGGTAGAAGTAATCTGACTTGAAACCTATCCTCAAAGAGCAAATTAGCGGGTTGAGTAGCATTCCGATAAAATCGGGTTTACGACTCGATGTATGACTCTTAATTCACAACAATTTTAATTCCGTTTGTTGAAAATATCGCTAATTTTGACGTACAGTAGATGATTTTATGTTGAAATTTTTCACTATTCCCCCTAAAAAAAGGGGGAAAAAATTTATTAATACAACTTATTTTTTAACGTACACACACTAACATCACATTAAATTCTGTCAAGATTGGCCAATTATTACGAAACTTAAAGCTTATAAAATTAAAAAATACGAGAAAATAGAAAGAGAGACAAATATATTTTTGTTAGATCCTGATAATAATGAAATTGAACTACCTGCAAGCAATTTAATTATGCCTTTCCAAACAATTAAAAAAAACTTTGATAATCAGATAATCCAGTAAACTGAACTATGTCTTCAAAGAAGAAAAAATACACAAACGAATTACATAACTTCCTTCGTTAGAAATTGGTTAACTGAAAGGTATTACTAATTAGATAATAATTTAATATCCAAATTTAAATCCCTCCTATCCTCACTTCCCTTTCCCTAAATTAGGACCAACCTAAAATTTCTGTTTTCTATATTTTTCTATATTTTTCATTTAAAATTATTATTATTATTGTTAATGCTGTTGTTGTTTTTGTTCCTGAAATATAATTTTGTACTATACATTTTCTGTTATTAGTTGAAAAATACAGTTATTGAGAATTTAATTTTGAAAAGGAGAAAATAAAAGGACTAATATTTCAGTACTGCCATCTATACATTTACCTTTTAACTTTTTACTAAATTATTCGAAACCTTTCACAAACTCAATTGCAATAACTAACATTATATGTTAATTATTTAAAGTTTCGAAACTCGCACTTGGATATAATATTTGGATATATAACATAATTTAAATGATTTTTTTATATCCTTAAAGCATTTTTTTTTTTTTTCGCTGAAAATATAACAAAAATTCAGCCGATCTTTAATTCTGCCACTAAAGCTTCTAAGCAAAATGCGTGGTGCTGCCATCTCTTGGAATTTTCTAAGACGATTATGGGTAAAATTTTGGATGCTATTTCACAGTAAAGCAGTATATAAAGTACGCAGTTTTGGCTTCAGAGATAAAATACGAATTTGGGGGTTATGACATTCCTTTTCTACAGGCTACACTGATGCCGCAATGCCTTTCCGGTACTTATTTTCGGGAAAAACAGAAAAAAATATCATTTAACCCTTTCAGGGTCAAAGCAATTCTGTTGCAAAAATGTTGAGATGTTTGATAGTCAGCAAATTTTACGGACAGGTTGTTTTGAAAATAACTAAATGCTTTTCTTCCCGCAGGATTGCCAGTTTTGCATCTTTTTTTATTCGAAAATTTCAAATTCTTACCAGAAATTACGAAAAGTAATTTTATTTTTATTTAATTACAGGCGTTTCGTAGTTGCATAAAGTAAAAATTCTTTCGGAATGTCCGGTAACACTAGTGTCTGGTAATTGAGGAAGAGTGATCATAAATGAAACACTTTTTGCGAATTCCAATACATAAGCCAAAACGTTTAACGCACAAATACATACAAACATGACACAAAACCACATACATCTGTTTCAAGGATTCCTTGATCCCCTTCCTCAGTGCGAAATATATATATATATATATATATATATATATATCAAAACGGGTTCCAATAACCCCTCGGTTATAGCCCCGAGTACTGGCTAATAAATTGATTGAAAAAGGCGAAAGCAAGAGTTTATATATCAAAAAGAAATGACGTAAGTGACCGGAAAACATTGAAAACAATGAATCACTGAGCAGAATTTCTATATGTATGTCTACGTAGATATTAACTATATTTGTATGGATCGATGTGGTTACCTGTATAGATCTATAACAATATCTAAATTGTTATTTATTCCATAAAGTAAAAACTTTCAAGCTTTATATTACCGACTCATTTACCCTACCTAGATTCTTAAAACAGTTTTCGATTAGGGTAGGTTGGGGTAAAGACACGCACGTTGCAAAAACACGCACCGGCTGATTTAATATGAACACAACGTTTTTTCAATGTTAGCCCTTCACTGCTCCACGTGCCATATCTGGCACATACCTAAAAATATTATAATTTTCATTATGTGCCATGAATTTGGCTGATATGATCACCGTAACTGATCAAGAACAATCCAAAGAATGGAATAACACTTATTTTGTCCATGTCAGATGACTGCATTTGACAAAAAATTAGAATTTCTTCCTAGGAAACAAAACAAAAAATTTCTATCAAGCTGTTAAGGTAAGATTTACTTTCATTGTTTTTACTGAATACATAAAAATATTAATATCATAAAAGTTGCAGAGTGTTAAGAAGATAAAATTAATTAATTTAAGCTCATTTAGTTGCAAAATATAGCAATACAGTATTTCAAAACCCTAAATGTGTACATATGGCAGACACCATAAAATATGACATTTTAGCTGAAATTTTGAAATTTAAATTTTTTTACTATTTTTCCCATTATTAGACCGATATATAGATTTAAAAAAAAAATCATAAGAATGGAAAAATTCGTGCAGTGTAGGGTTAAACAGAAAGTCTACTTCAATCGTACCAGATGTGTGTTTATAGTATGCGTAGAAAGTTACATTCCGTGCAGAAAAAGTTAGGTAAATGTCATTTTTATTATTATTATTTTTTATTATTTTTTTTTTTTTTGGATGCAATATTTTAAAAAACTCCTGTGATTGTTGTAGTGATAATACTGCAAACATCTGCAAATCCAAAAATTCAGTGAAGAACGAAAACGTATTAGCTTCTATGTCGTGTAGTTTAACTCAATTGCATTTCTGTAAGTTTCACTTGGCCGGTTAAACAAAACGGGTCTTCGACCCTTCACTGAGGATTTTTACCCCAATCAATGGGGCAAAGACATGCACAGCAATGTTTTTAAAAAAATGCAATTTTATAGGAAATTATAATATGACAGAATTTAAGGCTCATGGACATATTGAGCGAGGTTCTAATATAACATTTTATTCTGCCATCAAACAAATTTAGACCAATGTGCTCACTCAAAATCAAAATGTATGGGAAAGTGCGTGTCTTTACCCCTACCTACACTACCTAAGAAACAGTACAAATAAAATAAAGTAGAACGCCGATTATCCGAACAAGTCGGGACCGACCGTAGTTCGGATAAGCAAAAGTTCGGATAAATGGACAGATAGTTTAAGGGATGTTCCTGACTATACTAAAACCTTCATACTTTATCCAGGCTTAGGACTGGCAACACCAGTTAGTGCTAGCGTGCTTAAAAACTGATTTATTTATTTATTTATTTATTTATTTGTATTTTTTTTTCTTTTTATCATTTAAAATTTTCTTTTTCTCTTTTTATAATTTGTGAACTCCAAGGATTATAATTTAAGCAAAAAAGCTGTCGATTGTTGCTTGCTTCAAAAAAGACGTTCTTTCCAATGCTGACCTATCTCAAATTCTTTTTAAACACGTTAGTTGAATAGAATCAGAGTTCTTCTGCCGTTCGAGCCATTTCATAGCTGTTTCCAAACATTCAAAGGCTTCGTTATGTAATCGAGCTGGGTCCTTTTCAGACGATTCGTTTTCATTTCTTCAATTTCTTTTTCATCTTAAATCTCATACACAGTCTCATCATCATTTCAAAAAATTTTTAGAGAAATAGGCTGTTCGAATAAAAGGAAGTTCGGTTAATTTTTTTTTTCTTTGAGAGAGAGAAATAGGCTGTTCGGATAATTGAAAGTTCGGTTAATTGGAGTTCCGATAATCGGCGCTCTACTGTAATTGAGTACCGATATATGTCGTCACAAGCTGAAAATTATATGTAAAATAAATTCATATTTTACTTTTCCTTTAATTTTTCTGTGGAAGTCAAATGTTTTTTCTTCTTTGTACTTTTCAAAAAGTCTATAAAGGCTGTTCTCAAATCCAAAAGGGCAACTTTCTGACATAAGTTTTAAGTTATTTTTGTTCGGAAATGCATAAAATTAGCAGGTGTTGTTGCTCAGAAACTATGTAAACGAACTGTTTTTTCCATTTTTTGCAAACGTAATAGATCTTCCAGAAAATAGTGTCAAAGTGGGCGTTTTGAACAAAATTTCGGAGCGAAAGAAGAATAACCAACCAAGAAAGAAATAAAAACCGTCTTTGTCACGTGATCAAAATCGCTTATAACTCAATATGTAATTTATTTATCAACTAGTTGGATGTGCCAATCTCAAAACTTTCTTCTATCTCATGTCAATATTTCATTATAATTAGTTTTATTAGTATTTTTATTAGAATTAAGCATAACTTCATACACTTTTCGATGGTACAATATTGAAAATTGCACAAAAATGGCTATTACAGCACCCCCTTCTGGCGGAACTTTTCCAAATTCAGGGAGAACCTTCTTGCCATGGCCAAAAATATACACAAAAAATTTGGTTCAATTCTATGCATAACTTCATACGCGTTTCGATGGTACAATATTCAAAATGCACAAAAATTGCACTAAAATCGCTATTACAGCGCCCCCTACCAGCGGAATTTTTCCAAATTCAGGGAGGACCTTTTTTTTGCCATGGCCACAAACATACACAAAAAAATTTGGTTCATTTCTATGCATAACTTCATACATTTTTCGATGGTACAGTATTCAAAATGCACAAAAATCGCTATTACAGCGTCCCCTACCGGCGTATTTTTCCAAATTAATGGAGGACCTACTTACCATAGCCAAAAACTTTTTTTAAAAAATTGGTTCAATTCTATGCATAACTTCATGCAATTTTTGATGATACAATAGTGACATACGGACACACGGACACGCGGACGGACGGACACACGGACAGACAGACATTTTGTATAAACATTTTTTTGTGATCTCTGACCCCGAAAACGTGTAAATCCGTCGAAAACCGGAAGTCGAAAAGAATTTCGATTACAATACTTTCTTCTATTGAAGACAGAAGAAAGTAAAAATAGAAAACACTTGGATTCCCAATCGCTTCTATACTCAGGCCTATTCAATTTTATATCTTTCCATTTAAAAATGAATCTGAAAATGTGTCAAAACGTTTTGCGCTCCTTGAGCAGAGCAGTTGAGAAGAACCTTAGGCTAATGTCAGACAAACGTCTTTCTGCACGCTTTTTGCCCTACATATCATTCCTATACCATGCTAGCTGCATTGTGTATGGATGATATCTAGGGAAAAAAGCGTGCAAAAAGACGTTCGTCTGACGTTAGACTTAAGAGGAGGTATTACGAGAATTTTCCTAAGTATTTCTACCGTGTGCAGAGAATGCAAGGATGATGATCGTATTCAGGAGTTGTAAATGGGCATTTATGTTCACTTCCTCTCACATTCCGATTTTTCAAGTTAAATCTAACAGAAAATATTTACAGATTTCAAACGGATATATATTGATCTCTTTTCAACATAAAAATTGAGCGGAAAAATTATATTGTTATAAAATTATATTTTAAATTCGCTTTAAAAAATTCCACGTGTAACTCTAAAAACTAACCATTTTATTATTTATAATTACAGGCATTTCCCGACTTACGTTAATTCGGAGTTACGTAAAAAATCTCGAAAATTTCATGTGTAAACATACTTGCGCGTTTGATACGCAGTTGCGTACTTTTGATATTTATTTTTAAATTAAAATACAGTGGAACCCGGTTAAGACGCTCACGGTTAATACGCGATCCCGCTTAATACGCGGATTTTTTCCGATCCCTTGAATATCGCCCATGAGGCTAATGCAAAAATATCACGTTTAATACGCGAACGGTTAATACGCGATCCCGCTTAATACGCGAGAGATTTTTGCTCCTTTGAAGCAAAAAATCACGCTTAAGACGCGAATTCATTGATCAAGATGCGAATTCCTTGTCTCTTCTTCAGTGTTACCAATTTACCAGATTTCTTTTATATTCAAATAAAAAACACTGCTTACGAATAGTAATATTTACTTTATTTAATAACAGATTAATTAAGGCGAACATTACTAATCGAAAATAGTGATAGATATTTGAATTTTTAACCCTTTCACCTTCCGAGGGTTTCCCTGTATTTTTATAAAAATACTTGTAAATCCCAGGATATATATATTTTTAAATCGCTGTTTCATGCTATAATAGCTTTAATATCACTTCTTTCTATATATGGTTCAAAATAAGATTCTGTTTAAAATATTTTTGCCTGTTGCCATTTTAACATGGTTATCTAGAAACGGAAAAATCCGGGCCAGCCGGTTAAAGGGTTTTAAAAACCCGCTAAATTAGCAACACTACAATTCTTCTTTGATTCCGCGTCCTAACATTCTTTTGTCTCTCGCTTCGTGTATGTTTTTACTGTAGTAGAGAGAGATAGACGAATTCAGGATACTCAGATATGTCATGAAATTATTATGATTAAAGATTAGTATACCTATTGTTTGTGAGGTTTTAAATGTATGTTATATCCCTACCATGTTTCATAATACATATTATAGGCAAAAAAAAAAAAAAATGGAACTCGTAAAGATTAAATAGATTAAATAAATGCGACTGCGGTTGTTTAACACGTTGACGCCGGCGCGGTGGGTCACACTCGATTGTCTCAGAGCTGCCAAGTCTTTGGCTTTTTGAATACCAGTATTTTAATACAGAAAATGTTGCTTTATTTAATTAGATTTAAAGGTACAATATTTTCTCTAAAATAATAGTGGTGTGCAAAAAGCCGGAGACTTGAAAACTCTAAGACAGTCGAGTGTGACCCACCGCGCCGGCGTGAACGTGTTAATTCTTTTATGTTTTTTTATTCCTTGCTATACTAACAATGCTTTTTTTTACACACATACTATTAACAAGTTTTTTCTTATAATGAAAAGAATGACAGATTGTAATTGTACTCATTATCCCAAGAACTAAATATGATTTTAACAAGTGTTTCAAAGATTTATTTTTTTTTTTTTTTTTTTTTTTTTTTTTTTTTTTTTGTTGCAGCACATTAATTCATAATAAAGCCGTTTGATTCACTTTTTATTTTCAGTTATTATTCGATTTGGTTCTATAAAAAGAAACAATCAGTTAAAGTTGAATTCAATTAAATTTTAATCAAAATATACTTAAAATATACAATTTTCGACCGTAAACATATAAATGAAAGTTCTAAAGTTCATTTAGACGATTTGATGTTGTATATAAGTACAGCTCCTGGAACATTATACAAATCACGTTTAATACGCGATCCCGCTTAATACGCGACTTTTGCCCACTCCCTTGAAACGCGTCTTAACCGGGTTCGACTGTATATAAATATAAACCACAACCCTAATATAGTTTATATATTACATGGAGTTACATTTTTAATGGCATATACAATCAAATCTATAACAAAACAACTTAATCTTTATTGTTAGTTATTCATAGTAGTCATCAAATTCATAATAATTACAGTTTGTGCTTATCAAGTATTATTTTATTTTGTGCGTGCTATTCATTTGTTTTGTCAACAGAAATTCATGGAGAAAAGATTAAATTAGACCTCTTTAATTACTTCTTGTTTTTATAGAAGGTTGATGAAGATTCAGATTTGTTTGTTGTTTTTATATTTTTTCATACTTTTATAGTTTATATACGAGTAAATACTGCAATACTGCTTTATTTATAAAATAATACGGTGTAAATAATATATGTCTGTATATTATATATATACAGTAGGGTCAGGTGGGGGAAAGTGGTGGTAATCTAAAAAAATGCACTTTTTTTCACAATAAATGTACATATTTTTACTTTTTTTTTTCAATTAATACATAATTGGAGTTTGTGACAAATATTTCTATTAAGATTTGTAAATCTGGCAACAAGTTTACTGTTGTTTATCTTCTTGTTTACATATATGTGCAGTTTCTTCTTAACACATGGCATTGATAAACTTTGTTCTTGATCCTTTCTCACTGGAAAAAATTAGTATATTTTGATACATTTCAGTAGAAGAACTTCTTAAAAACAGATTCATGCATCAAGGTAAGAATTATTTTATTATTTCAATTTTTTATGATTTTTTTTCTGAGGTGGGGGAAAGTGGTGGTATAGTTAGGCTTAGCTCAATGTTATGTGATGATTCAATTTTAGACTGTAGATGTGATTAATTTTTAAAAATGGGCTGTAATAAAAGTATTAATCTAAAAAAAATAGGCTTTATTTATAAATTTTAATCTTAATATGATAATACAATTAAATTAATTTTTTTTTTTTTACATAGGGTCAGGTGGGGGAAAGTGGGCCCATGGGGTAAAGTGGGGGTATATTGAAAAAAACCTATTTTCTCTTTTAAATTAAGATATTTTGTTAATTCTTTTTTAGAGACATACATTGAGATTATGGCAACTATTCTTATTTTAGTTTTAGAAACTGGAAACAAATTTAATGTTTACAAACTATCTTGTTTATGCTCATTGCATACCGTCAAAAAGTCGATCAGCTAAAATAATCGCCCAAGTAATAAAAATTAATACATTATATCACATAAAGCATTTGAATAAGTCACCATTGGAGAACTATTAGACTTTTCTTGCTATTTGGTGGTGAAGATTATATAGAGTTCAGCAATATATGCTACATACTAAGTGAACCTAATTTTGATAGCCATGGACATTATTTCTTTAATTAAATAATATCTGAAAAATATTTTTTTGTGCATTTGTACCTTTAAAAATAATTAAGATACATTTATTTCAGTGTATTTTTTATTTAAAAAACAATATTTACACATTTTTATTTTAATATACACTAATTTTGGAACTACCCCCACTTTCCCCCACCATGGGGTGAAGTGGTGGCATCAAAACATGCTCTTTTAAATGTATCACTGTCAGAAAACAATCGAATAAAATTGAGTGGTTATGCTTCATGTTTAATCTATATGAATCCAATGTATAGAAAATGCATCAAAAGTTTCATTAAAATAAATTTAATAGTTTGATTTTAGGGCCTTTTCTAAAAAAAGCTTGATTTTACCACCACTTTCCCCCACCTGACCCTATATAATAAATACTGCAGTTTGTTACAAAATTTCACCTAAGCAACTTACAAATTCGACTTACGTAAAATTCAAGTTACGTAAAAATTTACGGAACGCATTACTTACGTAAGTCGGGGGATACCTGTATTAATTTAGCATAAAT
Organism: Maratus speciosus; assembly: GCA_963932465.1. Classification (NCBI taxonomy): domain Eukaryota; kingdom Metazoa; phylum Arthropoda; class Arachnida; order Araneae; family Salticidae; genus Maratus; species Maratus speciosus. Next base: position 215,753,060 of record OZ010797.1, on the reverse strand, counting down.
TTGTATATAATAAATTTTAGAATACGCCGGAAGTATAATTTGTAGGAACTCAAATTTTGCACTGAAACTTCCTGAGAACAAATCTAAGCCGAACTTTGGGACGGGCAGTAATTATTTCTAGTGTACAGAATAAGTGTGAAATGTCACACTTGACTTTGCAAATGTCAAAAGTAATTTCAGAAGGTCATTATGCCCAAACAGGGCTAAAATTGATTTATTTTAGGGGTAATGCTCTATAAATAAATATCCCGTAACTTGTCAATAGAGCAATCAACTAAAAATTTAAATATTAATGAAGAAGTTTTTCCAAACTTTACAGCAGGGATTTCCCAGATTTCAGATTAGACGCCTGCATCGGTTTGAGTAACCTGATTTTACTCGAGCCCGACCTGATCCGAACCGCTAATCGGGACGAGTCGGGTTGACGTTATTTTTTCGTTGCGGATCGGGTACGGTTCGGGTTAACTTTAAACTTTTCGTCTTCGACTCGGTTTCGGGTTAGGTGTGACTTTTTCGGGTCTGGTTTAAGTTGAGCCGATTTTTTCAAAAGTCTTGAATACTTTTTAAAATGAAAAAACTGTATACAGTAAACTCCCGACTATCCAGCTCGCGACTATCCGGCCTTCCGCACTATCCGACCTATTAAAAAAAATGAGGAATGGTGCAAGCGGCCAAGGCAGGCAGGTTCCCGTCCAGGTGGGTGCAAAAGCATGGGAAGAAATTCCAAACATATTAATTGCAAGGTCTTGGAACTTTCGTTTGGACCAAAAACGTAGACATAAATCCGTGTGGAAATTGCAATGGGAGAAGAGAAGGATAAGCTTCTTCCGTTGCTGAAAAATATACCGGGCTCTGACGATGTCAATGCAGAAGACATTACAGGATGGATGGCAAACGTCGAAGTTAATAAATTATTTGAAAACAATATTGTAGAAATGTTGACAGAGGGAGAAATATCAGAAGAAAAAGATTGAAAGGATTGCAGGAAAAATCTCATTCCACATTCGCAAGGGTTTAAGACGATTGAGGCAGCATTGCAGTACATTAGTCAGCAAGAATCGACACCACCTAATATCATCTACTTGCATAAATGGAGGGACACTGCGTCGCGGAAGAGGGCTAACAGGGAGAAGTAGTCCTCTATTAAGAACTTTTTCAAAAACCAAAAACTGTAAGTTTTGACTCTTATCTTATGCACAACTTTTCATATTTGTGCAATCATTTATTAATAAACAGTAAAATAAGATTTACTTATTTTTTTTACGAATTAGGATTACGTTTTATGTTAACGTTTTGCTTATTTTGAAACTGTATGTGCTGTATGTATAAAATTTATCTTAATATGTGCAACATGTGTTTTTAATATAATGACGGGGGGAGGGCACGAAGTTAGTAAATATTTGTAGAACTCTGGCCTATCCTGCTTTTTCATTATCCGGCCAACCCTTCCGCCACATTATGCCGGATATTCGGCAGTTTACTGTACTTGAATGGGTGTATATGTGCCAATTTTTATACAAAAATAATAAATAGATATTAGAGACGTAATTGTTAAAATATGGATTAATTTTCTGTCCCTTTGGGTTCTGGTTTGAATATTTCGGTTTCTAATTCAAGTGAATTGGGTTCAGGGCGAATTTTGGGTTAACTTTAAGCGGAACGGGTTCGAGTCATGGACAACCCGACTCTATTTCAGATTAAAAAACAATTTTTTATTGAAATAATAAACAAAAAAGACAATAATCCTATTTGAGAGAAAATATATTCTTCTCCAGCATATAAAAAGCGTTGCTTCTAATTTCAAGTATTGAAAAATAGAGTAAGACAACAGACCTAATAATCGAGCAAACAAATGGACGTGTAACTATCGTCAAATACAACTGAATACACTACTCAATCGGAGATTGTTTACGGTAAATTAATAATGATCTGCAAGGATAATGATATGCAAACACTTGCAATGTTTTTTACATTTCCAGCAATCAAATACACAATACAGCTTATATTCAAAATATTAAAAAAATTACTTTTTTTTTTTTTACAATTTGAAAATATCGTTTGGTAATTTAATGTCTTTTAATGCAAATATGCAAATATGATATTTTTATTAAGAACTTATTGTTGATTAAACTTATTTATTATCTTAAAATTAATATCAATTCTCAAAAGATTAATTGAAAAAAAAATTATTTTGAAAAGTCAAAATATTAGAATATTTATTCAAGTGGTTCAAAATATTAGAATATTTCACATTAATTCTCCTTTAATTATCACCATTTCATAACTGGTGGCATCGTTGATTAAATTCAGAAAATTTTATTTAAAATCAGTATTTTTTTTTGCAGTTTGTTTGCTTTTTCGTCTTAAAATGGGTCGTGTGAGTGATATTCCTGAATTTATTAAACTTCGTATGGTTGATTTATATCGGCACGGTAAAAATCAATGTTATATAGCGAATTATTTACATTGTTCGCAATCAAGTGTTAGTAAAATACTAACACAATATTCAAAAAACGGAAAATTTCAAAATAATCGCCAAAATGGCGGACGAAAACCAAAAACATCTGCTAGAGATGACAGGAAATTGACGCGTATAGTTAAGAAAAACCGTTTTAAAAGTGTGCGATTCTTGCACCGAAAATGGAAAGAAAAAGGAGTTGAAGTTTCTACATCGACAACATTGAGACGTCTCCATAAATTTAAGTTTGAATCTCGTGTACCGAAAACAAAACCTCTCATGACTGTAAAACAAAAGCGTATAAGATTGAATTGGTGTAAATCAAGACATTTATGGAGCGAAGAAGATTGGAAAAATATATTATTTAGTGATGAAAGTATGTTTTGTGTTTCATATGGCAACCAAGGTATTCGAGTTTGGAGAATGAATCAAGAAGCATTTGATAAAGAATGTCTTAAACGTTCCGTAAAATTTGCTGCTAGTGTCATGGTTTGGGGTCGCATGAGTGCAGAAGGACTTGAAAAGTTATGCATCGTCTACGAAAAGTTTAACTCTCAGATATGTCAAGAAATTTTGGAATATTACATGATTCCATCATTAGAAGATTTATATGAAGACGATTTCCTCCTTCAACAATATTTAGCGTCACCACATACGGCGGTGTCAACTAAGAATTGGTTCCGCCCACGCAACCTTAAGGTACTTCCTTGGCCACCAAACTCACCAGACGTTAATCCTATCGACAACTTATGGGGTATAATGAAGAGAAAACGCCAAAAAAAATCCTTCTTCAAGTAAAACTGAGTTAGTGGCACGCATAATGTCTATTTGAGCTAATATTGATAGAAATGTTTGTAAACACCTTGTATATAGTATGTAAGATCGGCTGTTCGCTGTTATGAAAGCTAAAGGGGATCCTACAAAATATTAACAACCATTTACTTCATATTCATAAGGTAATATTGTTGCGTAAAATAAAATATTCTAATATTTTGAACCATTCTAAATTTTATTCTAATATTTTGAACCAATCTAAATTTTAGTCTAATACAGTAGACGCTCGTTTTTACGAATCTCTTTTTTACGAACACTTGCGATTTTACGAACTATAGAGTGGTCCCGAATACACTCCCATAGAATCAATGTAATTTTTCGCTCCCATTTACGAACTACGGATTATGAAAATCTCTTTTTTGCGAACTCAGTTTTCGTACTTCTTCATTTTTTAAAAATATCTGAACGCAGTGTTACGTCAATTAAACTCTCAACAGGTGCAATGAGACATCAATTGCATTCCAAGAATGTGTTGTTTTTCCCAATCTCTTTCGGAGGGAGAGGGCATAGCAACAATTTCAAGTAGTGGTTGTCAGGACTAAGGCACTTTTTTGAAGGGAACAATAACTGCGAAAGGATTTCAAGCATAGTTAAAATGGAAACATTTACTTTCCAAAATGTGATTAAAAAAAGATAAGTGATTATTTCCATTCCTAATTTTTGATCTATATATTTTCACCTACTATGAACCAATCCAGTGTGTGTTTTCATATGTAATTACACAAATATTAATATTTTCAAAGTATGTTTCAGTGTACTAAAATTATCTTTTGTGTATAAATTTGCATTTATTTCTTGTATATGTATAACTTTATTAAATAATAAATAATCTTGAAATACTGCTTCATCTGTGAAGACTAGTTTTTTTTTTTTTTTTGCTTTTTTGTTTGTTTTTTTGCCATTTTTAAATTGAAATTGGCAAATCTTTTATTATATTTTATTTCAATCGAAAGTAAAGACAATATTGTGATTAAATAATGTTTTTCGGGAAAACTTTATAAAATAATTCATTAACTAATAATAATAATAAATAATATATAATAATTTCCTATTTATTTTAATCAAATTTTCATCATTTCAAGAGATTTTGTTTTGATATTTTATTAAAAAAAAAAAAAAAAAAAAATATTATTTCAAATTGTTGCCAATTGTAAACACAGCACAAAGAATACTATTTCCTTACGATTAAAAATTTATTTGCACGTGACTATTAAAAATAGAAAAAACTTTATTATTAAAGTATTACAGTTAAAAGCAGGAAAATATTAAAAATTACGTCATAAAAATTGTATTTATACTGTCTATTAAAAGAGAAAGAAAACTTTAAAACAGTAAATTAATTAATATGCGTTAAAAGCGGTAAATGGGGGGAATTGCGTCAGATTTAAAATGGCCAGATAATAAAACTACCAAACAGTTTACATTTATAAATATATTTAAGAAACATTTATTTCATATTTCGAGATGATTTTTTTTTTTATTAACATTTGTTGCCAATTCTAAGTCTGCGCAAATAATAATATTTCGTTTCTAACAGCAAAAGCATTTTCACGTGAATATTAAAAATAGAAAGAAAACTTTAAAATGATAAATTCATTGATATGCATTAAAAGCAGTAAATAGGAGAAATTACTTCATATATAAAATGGACAAATGATAATACTGACAAACAGTTAAAAATTAAAAATATATCAATGCGAGATATATATTTCATATTTCGATATTATCTTTTAAACTAATGTTGCCAATTCTAAGACAGCACAAATAATAATATTTCCTTTCTAAAAATAAAAGTATTTTCATGTGAATGTTAAAAAGAGAAAGAAAACTTTGGTGAAAATTAGGTCAGATTTAAAACGATACATTGAAAATGTCTTATTTAAAACAATCTTTTTATAGCGTTATTAAAAAATACTAGGAGGCAGACTGTTTACCTAATTCATTTTATATTAGCTTATTTTCAAATGTTTAACTGATCTTATTTAATCAAATAGGAAAACAAACATTGAATGTCTTACCAGCATCTGATTCGGACTTAAAATTTCACAATCAATGAGAAATTAATGGAAAACCGTTTAAAGGGAGATCATCATTGGTTTTTTAATTATAATTCAATCTTCGTGTTTTTAGAATCTGCTATATCTGAACGGGGGTTGGCAAACGTAGCTCGTAAGAGCCAGAGACCCCTAGTGTACAATATGTGAGGTTCTGCTGAGCAGGTACCATTTCGAATTACTGTATATGATATTACCTTTTTACTTATACAATACATTGTATTCATGTCACTTTCTTTGTACTGGGAGGTTTTAAAATTGCATTTATTTCATATCTTGAATCTTTTGTGTCAATGAATAGCAGTTCCCCTGCCTATTTAAATGCATACCGGAGATAAGGCAGACAAAAGGGTTTCACCATATGGCGAAATAATGGACGTCACGGGAATGTGACAGGTGATGTTCGATGGAGGGAAGTGCACCCTGATGACAGTAGGAAAACCCCGTTCAGGTTTTCGGGGAGAGGAGTAAAATAGCTGAGAGAGCACAGTTGATATGTGGATCTCGAGATAGGAGGTCACTTTTTCCTGAGTAGAGCTCTTGGACAGAGCAAGTATTAATTTGGGTGAGGCTCTTAGAGTATAGAGCCGATGTGTTGGGAGATTAAGGGTAATCTCCGATATGTCTTTTGTCAACTAACAAAGTGTGAGAGTATAGAATATCTTAATAAGCGGACCAATACGTAGAAAACAAGTTCTATATGTAACTTAATGTCGGACCGGATCATCTACATCCGAGTTCTTAATTGTAAATATTGTTTTGTTATTTGTATGTAATGTGTAAAAAAATTGTTAGTTAAGTTTAATTGAATGAGTTAGTATTCATTTCGACAATCCTCTCATAGCGTGACCGATATCACGTAATCATATCGGTGGTAGCAGCATATCAACAAAGTAAAGAAGGATTCTTCAAAGTTGTGTAGACTAAGAGGAAACCGGACATTGGTAGCAGCGATGGGATCGAATCGCCTGAGACTAGTACCAGCGAGCGGTGTGATAGTGTGTTAATACCAGAGCGTCCAGCGGAATTTCCCAGTGTTAATGCCGGAGCGCCCAGAGGAATTTTAGCGTGGTAATGCCGGATCGTCGAGCGGAATTTTAGAGTGCCAATAACCGTGGAAGTACAGAGTGTGTGTGCCCTATCATCGTTACAGTGAACCGAACTAAAGTGTTTGTGCCCTATCGTCGTTACAGTGAATCGAACTAGTGTTTGTGCCCTATTGTCGTTTATAGTGAATCAAATACAGTGTGTTACAGCCCGAGTGTTGAATATTTATTTCATCAAAGTGACTCTAAAGTGCGAAATATTTAGTTCATCGGGCAACAACTTGTGAACAGAGGAGTACCCCAGCGGATAAAGTATAAGGTAAGGTGTTTTGATCATGATATTCTCGAACCCACTGTGTTTTTTTGTGTAATTGATGGTAATTTAAGATAAATTATGTTTAAATTTTGATAATTTATGTGCAATCAAATAATTGTGTTGAGATAGGTACGAGACAATAGCAGCCATATTTACTATTCATTTAAGAGAAGGTTATAATATCTTTGTGCTAAAATTGATTTCCTATTTTTTTTTTTTTTTTTTTTTTTTTTTTTTTTTTTTTTTACTGATAATGGTAGTGAATAAAATTAATGCATTGTGTTTATAGTTGAAAGTAATAATTGAATTTACTTAAATATAAATTATTATTAAAGTAATATTTAAATTATGCAATGTTGTTTTAAAAAAAACACTCATACTACAATATATATTAAAACACACATACACACATAATAACGCCCGCATTCAGTCTTGTATACTGTGGTCCCGGGTTCGATTCCTGGCTCTGGCTAATTTTTCACTCCAGTTGGGTTTATTGTATTTATTGTTTGTATGTCTGTATAATATTTATATATACCTTTAAATGTTGTTTTAAGTTTGAAAAGTTGATAACAAGCGAGCAAGGCACATTTGCTTAGAATTTTAATAGGCTGGAAATAAATTTCGGAAAAAAAAAAGACCCACACAGAAAAAAAAAGAGGGTTGTGATTTTATTTGTTTTAAGTGGGAGAATCAGTATTGAATTTGTAAATATTTTATTGAGGATAATTTTAGGAATTTATATGTGTGTTTTATGCAATTTTTTTTTATGTGAATATCTCTATTTAGTGATTTGCATCAATGCTTTTATTCAATTTGCAACGTATCAGTATTATTATGTAAATTGTAGGTTATTATTTAATTGTATAAATTGGAATCTGTATTGCGCAGTAACCAAATTGAAATTATTTTAAATTTTTATTGGAAGTAAATTGTGTGATATCCATGTTTGAGGAAAATTGGGTTTTACAGTATATTAAATTAGAAATAATATATCGATTATTTGAAATGTATTAATTAGTATAATAAGTGGAGGTAAATGTACTAAAATAGAAATTTAAGAAATATTAATTTAATAAGTTTAAATATTATTGTAGGGTGGTAATAATAATCGCTAGAAAGTATGGATTTCTTACTAAAATTAAAAAAGGCGGATCTTCAGATGACATCCGAAGAATTGGGGGTTGAATTGATGGAAGATGATACCAGAATTCAGCTTAGGAAAAAGATAATGGGTAGCAATGACTATGGAGAGTGGGTTACTATGGAATTATCTAACACTATTGCTGCGGAACGATTAGACCGAGAAAATTTAGAAAAACAGGAAAAGATAGAAGCCGAAAAGTTAGACCGGGAAAAGTTAGAAAGAGAAGAAAAGGTTGAGCGGGAAAAGTTAGAAAGAGAAGAGAGGGCTGAAAAATTGAGGATGGAATTTGAATTAGAAATGGAGAGCCTAAAAAATCGAGGTTCGGCAAATAACTCTAATGGAGCTAGCGAATCTAATAATGAAAGTAGCATAGAAAAATTGATCAGAAGTGTTAAAACTCTGTCTATCAAAGTACCGGAAGGGACGGAGGGATGGATTTGTTTTTTAACAGTTTATAAAGAGCATTCAAAACTAAAAATGTACCGGAAAACCAGCAGGCTGAAATTCTATTAAATATGTTAGAAGATAAGGCGGATAATTTGTTAATTTATACCACTAGGGAACAAATTGAGAGTTATGAGGAATTAAAAGAATTAGTTCTGAGGGAACACGAGCCTACACCGAAAGCGTGTTCGGAAAATTTTAAGAAGACAAGAAGAAACCAAAATGAAACTCATGTATTATTTGTATCGCGTTTAATAGCAACCTGGGAGAATTACTGTAAGATTAGGGACGTGGACTCATATAAAAAGGTTAATCAGTTAATAATTACTGATAAGTTGTTAAATACTTGAGATGAGATAACCGCTTCATATATTGGGTTAACTCGGCAGAGTAATTGGTTAGAAGCTTCTAAAAGTGCTAAATAATGTGACAATTATTTCGACGCTAATCACAAATCTTATGCGGTTACGTATAAAAGTTTTAAGGGTAAACATAGATATGTAAGCAAAAAAAAATGAAGGAGGATAGTAAATTTAGTGGTAATTAGAGGCAAAACGGGAGTAACGAGGTTAATTCTTTTTCGGATAGAAAAACTGAGTTTAAGAGATATATTCCTAGATGCTTTAAATGTGGTGTAAGAGGTCATTACCAACGTTTTTGTAATAAAGTGAGTAATGAGGGAAATAGTAATACTAATGAACGTCGAGAACAGAAAGCGGGTGTAAATAAGATTGTCGTGAAAGGAAACAAAGAGATACCTAAAGGAGCTATTGTGGCGAGGATACCTTCAAAGGCCGAACAGAGAACTAATGTTATAGGTGAGGAATTAAATAAACTCGAAAAAATTGAAGTTAGTGTAAATGGACAAAAAGCGAGCGGTTTTGTAGATTCAGGATGGGAAATTAGTGTCGTTCATAAAGATTTGGTACCGGAAGAGAAATTAAAAGGAGCTGATAGTATTTATTTACAAGGACTATTTGGTGAAGCAGTTAAATCACCGTTGGTTAAGTTACCATTAGCTATTCCACAATTCGGACAGACTAATGTAGTTGACCAGGAAGTGCTTTGCGCGGTGACCAATAATATTAATGAGCAAGTAATTTTGCATCAGGAATTGATTAATGAGTTGTCGGGGGTCAATCGCGAGGATTCATTGCTAGAATCACAAGAATTAGAAAGTTCGGAAATTAGTGTCGATAACTTGCGCGAAAAGGAAGGTATGACTAGCGATAATTGTAATTTTTACGTAATTGAAACAAGATCGGGAAATTTACAAAGTCAGGACGAAGAAAAGACGGAAGTAGAGGAAAATGAGAATAATAAAGTTACCATTAGTAATTCAGATATGTTTAAAAAATTCCAATTGGAATGTAAAGATTTAGAGAGAGTTTGGAAATTAGCTAAAATGGATAAAAATATTTTTGTATTGTAAATGGGTTATTGTATCATACAGAGAAATTGGTAGGAGAAACTATATCTCAATTAGTAGTGCCTAAGATAAAAAGGGAAGGAATCTTAAAGTCAGCGCATGTTTCTAATGAGGGAGAGCATCACGCGGCTAAGAAAACCTTAGAGAGGATTAGGCGATCTTTTTATTGGGAAGGTATGGCTAAAGAAGCTAAAAAAATTTGTAAATTATGTCTAGAATGTCAATTATCTAGAAAAGTGAAAGCGAGTGATAGAGTCTTAGTTGAGTTGGCGGTTGGTAGCAAAAAGTATGTGTATCAAAATAAAGGGGAATTTATCGCTAGGTGTAATATAGTTAATATTGTTTTTGAAGGTGATTAGAAATTTGGAGAAGTGGGGGAAATTCCTATTTTAAACCGGGTATAAGAGGTAGAGCGAGACATAAAAAGATTTGAAAAAAAGGGTTATCTAATAGCCAAGTCAAGGATATAAAGTCCATTTTGAGGGAAAATAAAGAGGTATTTATGGGTCCTGTGCGACCAGCGCAAGTAGAGGAGCACCGTACTGATTTGAAATCGGGTGTATTAAGGAAAAAGCCAAAATTATATAGTGTAACTGTTGCTTATAAAGAAAAGGTAGATAGACAAGTCCAGGAATTATTAGAATTAAATCTAATCGAAGTATAAAACGCAGAAATTAGTCATCCAATTGTTTGCGTGGCGAAAAAAGACGCAACTGTTAGACTTTGTATAGATTATAGGGCTTTGAATTCAGTAACGCAGGTTCCAACATTTCCCATGAAAGATCCGCAGGAAATCGTGTATAGGTACTGCGGGGCAGCTAAATATTTGTCTTCGATCGATTTATTGTGGGGTTATTGGCAGATTAAAATGGCTGAAGAATGTAAATATTTGACAGCATTTAAAACTCATAATGGGACTTATCAGTGGCGAACTATGCCTTTTGGTTTATCAGAGGCGGCTGCTACTTTCCAAAAGGATATGAATGAGGTTCTTAAAGCTCATCGGAGGTATGCACAAGCATATATTGATGATGTCATTATTTTCTCAGATAGTTGGGAAGAGCATCGTGAGCATGTTAGAGCAGTCATCGAGGAACTTAAAAATCGAAATTTTACGAGTAGACTGGATAAGTGTAAAGTTTTTAGGTCGTGTAATTCGGGGTGAAACACATGCACCGGATGAAAAGAAAATAGGAGCAATAAGGCATTTAAAGAGACCGAAAACTAAAAAGGGAGTTAGATCTGTTTTGGGATTAATGGGATTTTACCGATCTTATATTCCAAATTATGCTGAAATTGCCATACCTTTAACTGAATTAACTAAAAAGAAAATTAAATATACCGTCCCATGGGATGAAAAAGCAGAACAAGCATTTAATACCCTTAAAGATGAATTATGTAGTGTAACGCGTTTGGCTACACCTACGGTAGGCCTGGAATATCAGCTTCACGCCGATGCTTCAGACCTGGCAGTAGGGTGTTGTCTTACTCAAAAAGATGAAAAGGGTCAGTTTAAACCGATAGCTTTTGCTAATCAGAAATTACCAGGGGCTCAGCGTGCTTGGCCGAGTATAGAGAAAGAGGCTTGGAGATCTCTTTGGGTTGCGGAAGTTTGAAAAATGGACATATGGATCTCAAATTGAGATCATAACTTATCATAATCCGTTAAAATTTCTCAGCGGAACAACCCCGAGATTCCCCAAACTCACCAGATGAGTTCTTGCCTTACAACGCTGGAACCTGAGTATTTCTCATCGCCCGGGGGTACAACATTTGAGCGCTGACGCAATTTCTAGATTGCCTAGGAATAGATGGGAGGAACAGGCAGGGACTACCTCCAGATGCGTCAGTCACTGAATAATTAATAAGTAGTAATGTGTAATCATTAAATTTTAAATTTTTTGTGTATGTGTAATTGTATTTGCATCTTGTATTTATAACAGTATATTAGCGTATCGTGTAATTTTTCTTTAGTAATCATATTAGTACGGTTCATTAGAGATGTCAGTAGATAATGTTCAGATACCTTGAAATATGTATGTATTAATAATAACGGAGAAACCTGCAGAGGAACTGTTGAACTCTTCTTCTATACTAGCCGCCCTTGGCGACCAGTTTGGTCTCCCTTAAGCATATGCTAAGTATTATATCACGTTACTTTTATATACAATTTAATTTACTTGCTCAATCTTTCGCCAAATCCAAAGATTCTGATCCTGAACTCGGAATTTTTATGTTAGCCGAGCGCAGATGATAAATCGCCAAACATTGTTCCCGTCGTATTTTTTCGCATTTCATTTCAAATATAGTACTTTCACTCATTTTATTGAAGATGCATAACTTTAATTTCAAAATGAAACTTTAAAATTTATGACTCTTAATTATTGCTTAAAAAAAATAATACCATAAACCATGACATTTAATTTCATCATCAAAGCTTTGTTTTAATTTACCACCTGAAAAATTGTTTAAGATAAGCGAGCTCTCATGTCAAGCACACAAGTCGTATGTTTGTTGTTCAATAAATAAAAAAATAAATAAATTGTTTATGACAGTCGCATGAAATGGACTATTATAATACTGTTGACATGATATTTACAATATTTGGCGATTTATCACCTGGTCCCGGATAACATTAAATTACCAAATTGGCCGCTTGGCACACAAAAAGTGAAGCTGTCAACCCGGAACTGTTGATGACAGTCACGTGACTTAGGCTTTTATTATATAGATGGTTAAGGTATTACAGATAGTACTATATGTTTGGGGGAAATTAGCCCCTAAATGGCATATTTTCCGCTAAGGTGGGAGGGGGTGTCAGGCTCTGATGAACAGATACTAATTCGAATTACTGGTATATGATATTATCATTTTACTTATATATTGTATTCATGTCACTTTCTATGTACTGGAAGTCTTAAGGTTACATTTATTTCATATCTTGAAGTTTGGATCAATGAATAGCAGTTCCCCTGCCTATTCAAATGCATACCTGAGAGAAGGCAGACAAAAGAGATTCTAGTGAGATAATGGACGTCATTGGAATGTGACAGTTGAGGTTCTTTTAAGGGAAATGGACCCTGATCGCAGGGAGGAAACCTCGTATAGGCTGTCTCGGGAGATGAGTGAGATAGCTGAAAAGAAATCAATTGATGCGTGTGGAGCTGGAAGTGTGTGGTCCCTTTTCGCAGAGTAAAGTTCTCGGACAGAATATCTATTAAGTTGTGTCAGGCTCTTTGAGGATAGGGCTGATAATAACGGGAGATCAATTGGGATCTCCGATAAATCTTTTTTAACTACCGTAGTGTGAGAGGGATATAGAATGTTTTAATAAGCGGATCAGTACTTAGAAAGTATTTTCTGCATGTAATTTAATGTCGGACCGGATCATCTATATCCGAGTTCTTAATCGCAAATATTGTTTTGTTATTTGTAAGTAATGTGTAAATAAATTGTTAGTTAAATTTAATTGAATGAGTTAGCATTCTTTTCGATAAGCCACTCACAGCATGTCCGATATCACGTAATTATATCGATGGTGGCAGCATACAAAAAAATAAAGGAACATTCTTCGAAGTTGTGCGGACTAAGTGTGAATACGACAATATCGTTTAACATTTTTATGAATCCTTCTGAGTTTTCTACAACTAAAAGTTATTTCTTTCAGATATGCTTTCCATCGCACGATAGTGTTACAACTGTTGAATATTCTTCCGACGGCAAAATGCTCACTTATGATGCACCAACAGTATCATTATCTAGTCATATAAACATCATAGACATATATACAGTAGATAAATGCATGATAAGTCCCATTAAAATAATAAGAAAATATTGGACGTACTTTTTTTCTGTCTCGATTTTTGTCCAAGCGTTATGACCCAACGATACTTTGAAATACCACATCAAGTAATTAGCCATAATTAACAAAACAAATTAAATCTTTTATTTTTAGTGCATATATCTTCTAATGCATCCTAATAATATAAGGGAAAAAAAGTTTTGAGGAGATAGTTTTTTTAATTCATAATTTGGAATATAAAGGGTTAAATGAATATTCAATAACGTATCAATAGATCATTCGGCTTAAAATATAAGTACTACTCATGAAGTATTTTCAGAACTGTAATAGAAAGGAACTTCCCAGTTTTCAAATTAGAGGCCTTGCATCGAGTCGGGTGACCCGATTTTACCTGAACCCAATCCGACCCGCCCTCGGGTCGGATTGACGCTATGTTATTCGTTTCGTGTTGAGTTCGGGTCGGGTTGACTTTAAACGCTTCGGGTTCAAGTCGGTTTCGGCTTGGGTTTGACTCTTTCGTGTCGGGTTTGGGTTGCAACCGATTTTTCAAAAGAAAGTCATGGATATTTTTCAGATTAAAAAAAATATATATTTGATTATTAATTAGTGTGTATGTGTTACTTTTTATACAAAAATGAAAAAATGGTTGTTAGAGATATAATTGTAGACTATTTTACAACAATTGTTTCAAAGAATGGATTAATTTTATTTCACTTCGGGTTCAGATTCGAATATTTCGTATTCTAGTTGAAGTGCATCAGGTTCGGTTCCGGTTGCGGGTTTACTTTAAGCAGAAATTTTAGGTTCAAGTCAGTTACAACCTGATCCCTGTAGTGCTCGATTTCAGATTCAAAAACAATTTATGTTTTTAAAATAACAAAAGAAAAAAAACAATAATCTCATTTGAAAAAATATCTATTGTTTCTTCTCCAGCATATAAAAATCGTTACTTCTAATTTCAGTCATTGAAAATTCGAATAAGAAAACAGACAAAAAATTATGCAAACAAATCAATGTTTAAGTTTCGTCAAATACAACTGAATACACTAATCATTCAGATATTGTTTACAATTAATTAATAAGGATTTATAAATATAATGATCTACAAATATAATGATTTGCAAGAATAATGATCAGCAAACACTTGTATTGCGTTTTACACTTCCAACAATGAGCTAAACAATAATGAACTATTCAGATTTCTCAAGTTCCAGTTTAGCAGAAATTTAAGAATAAATATCGGAATTACTCAGGATATTCTTTATAATTTATTTTTAATATTGAATGCTAGCAGCGTATTTATTCACAAGTTTTACGTATCTCCTACTTTGGGGATGGGGGGGGGGGGGGGAGATCGGTAAAAAATAAATATTCGAATGCAAAATATGACAAATTTAAGGGAAGTTTTTTTCATTTTTCCAATCTTTAATGTGTGTAGAAAAATCCACTAGAACGGTTAGATGAAATTCAAAATATTTAAGAAGTTACGGTCAAATGGGGGGCTGCACAACATATATAACGTTATCAACTTTTTGGTAATTTTGGATACAGGAGTGTAGGAAATTGTTTGCGGCGCATTTTAATCATGTTAAACTATTTCATATATAATGAAATTAATATACGTCGCTGAGGTTTACTATAACTTATTTCATGTATAATACGAAGTGCATAGCATTTACAGGGACACACAAAAGATTTCAGATATTATATTGTATCCGCAGTACTGTACATTAGCGATGATTGCTGGAAATGCATTTTTAATTATAATATGCGCTTTTATGTTTCACTATATTTATGCATACTATATGGTGTGTATAAATGCTATAATTCATATTCAGGGCTATACAAAAGAATTCGTAGGGGTTACTGGGAGTGAGCGCAAATTGCTTAAAGGTAGTTTTTAAATGAGTTGTGTATTTTTACGCTGAACTGCATTTAGTTTACCATGAAATGTTTGTAGAAGATAGACAAAATGATATACAGGGTCACGCAAATAATTAGATACATGGCCGTCTATAAATGATAATTTCTGGAAATGTGATTTCAGTACTTTTAAGTGTGTTTTAGTTTGAATTAAATTTTAGCTAAATAAGGGTTGTACAAAAGTATTCAAGTATGTTTCCATCTATTAGTATAAATTGCTGAAAGAAAAATTTCAACCTGTTGTGCGTTTTCTTTCTAAAGTAAATTTTCCCATTATATAATATATATATATATCAACCTACAGATCAAATGCAGGGCTGTTCAAAAGAATTTGAATACATATTTGACTATGGATGGTAACTGCCCAATTCAAATTTTCAAATGTTTTATCTGTTTTCTACAGGGTTGGCATTTTTGCCGGCAAAAAGGTATTTTTGCCAGAACAGCGGCAAAAACTGGAAAAAACCAGGGCAAAATGGAAAAAACCGGCAAAAATGGCAGATTCTTATTTGTCTTTAATGTCTAATTAAATCTATAAGCTAATAAGGATAATAATGGTATAAATAATTAAATTTAATACAGTAGATGCTCGATTTTACGAACCTCTTTTTTACGAATTATTCGTTTTTATGAATTGATGCACTGGTCCCGAACAGCATCCCATTCAACTAATGTTATTCCCATTTACGAACTTTCGATTTTACGAACACATTATATGAGCCTCATTGAGTTCGTAAAATCGAGCGTCTACTGTAATATATAATTTAATACTTTTATTTAATTTGCTAATAAATATAATTAAATATTTTTACATGTTTTAAATCTCTATAAAATAGGTGGATTCGGTCTAATACTTAGGAATTTAAAAACCAGATTAAAAATCGGATATCTAATTTTTTTTTCTTAAGTAGATTATTTTGTGAGCCATTAATATTTTTTTAATTATCAAAAGGTTTTATATAACTTTGCTACTTTTCTTTTATGTAATGAGTCTTAAAAATATGTAAATATTTAAGTCTTTGGTACTAATTAATAATTATTTATCTGATGAAATTAGTCTGTTACAGATCAAAAAGTAAATTAAATTGAAATATATATAATGAAAAGACTCTCTGTTATGTCTTGTTAGGGAATTAGAATTTTTTCCACTCCCTCTTTCACTCTAAGAAAGGGACAAAAAGTTACATTCTTTACTTTCAGTAAGTAGCCTGTAGCCATTTTATCTTGTTTGCTATTGTATCCATTTTCTACCCATTATCGAAAGATTTTTTTAAAATTTTTCATTTGTGCAAACTAAAATTCGAAATAAACTGTCAACAAATACTCTTTTTCAACTAGTTTATAGTTATGCTATGCTAAAACAGCAAAAATTAGGTTGTGATGGAGATATAGCTGAATTATTTGAAATTTAATAGTGTTCTGCTTTAAATATAATTTTATTTTAAAAAATTGAATTTGGAACATAATTGTTTATTTGAATTTCTAACACATATAAACATAAATGCTTTACTCATTTAGAGCCTCCACAGTTCTGTTATGTGAATATAATCATTAATAATTGTATAAACATGAATAAATAATCAACATGAAACAAAAAAATTCTGATGTTTTTCCAACTATTGATATACTCTATTCTGAATGTGTTGGAAAGTGTTTCATAATCTATGCTGAACGTATGATTTTCCGTTCTTATTTCATATAATTTTAGTTGTTTATATACAGGGTGGTCATAAAAAACTTTACGGTTAGGGTTATAGGTACAGAAACTCAAAATTTTCGAATGGCAACGCCCAATTTTTTTTTCATCGCAAACTGCTCAGCGCATGCGAAAACCTTAAAAAGTACTGGAACGGTACGAGTATCGCAATAAACGGACGCGTTATGCAAGCACAAAAAACAGCTCTGAGAACGGGTAAACAAAACACAATCGGGACGCACGGAGGAAATTTGCATATGACAGAGGCAAGAAACCCGTTTTCTACGCTATCTGGCGAACGGCGTTCTGTGACTGGTGTCTTGCCTCTGTCATGTGTAAATTTCCTCCTTGCTTTGATCGTGTTTTTGTTTTTTTTTTGGCCGGTCGCATAGCTGTTTTTTGTGCGTGCATCGCGTTTGTTTATTGCGATACACGTACCGTCCCAGCGCTATTTAGGGTTTTCGCATACGCTGAGCATTTTTCGACGGAAAAAAAATGGGCGTTGTCATTCGAAAATTTCGAGTTTCTGTATCTATAACCGTAACCGTGAGCGCCATTTTGATGCCGTTCACAGAATCCTGAGTTCATACCTCTGAATAACTATATCTGAAATCTCATCTCGATCGGTTAAACGGACCGGCCGCTAGAGTTCCATATATCGGCAAAGTTTTTTTTATAACCACCCTGTATATATATATACATACACTCTCAGAAAAAACTGCAAATTTATGAGCATTTGCCCTTCAATTTTCACGGGCAACAGCCTTATTTGATGAAAAACGGTCTGATCCACTAAATAAGCGGCCTTATCCCTTAGATACTTAGAAAATTAAGGGCAATCCACATATTCTTACAGCTGTAGCCCATCTGTTAGCAAAAATACGGTACGACCCCATACATTTTCCTCCGCTAGGCTGTAACCCTCCATTTTAGTCGTGTTTCGAAAAATAATGTCACTTAACCGCGACCGTAATATATTTTTTAACCCGCTAAAAAAGCGATTTTGTGATAATTATCTAACGTGCTACGGAACAGTAAGTAAAGTGTTATTGTGTTTTAAAGTGCATTATGTCCTGTTTTACGGGCTGCACAAAGGGCATGGATTTTTTTTTCTTTTTTTTTTTTTTTCTTTTACGGGGTATGACTGGAATCTCTGCTGCTGTAATTTTACAGGGATATTTTTAACAGTGTATATAATTTTTATATTTTATTCCCTCTTTTCTTCTTTTATAAAGAAAAGTAATCTTTGTTTAAATCAAGATTTTTTTAAGAGGAAGATGATAGAAATTCGGATAATTGGACTTCTGGTTAATTTTTCAAATAATCAGCGTTCCATTGTACAGTTGTGGAAAAAAAAAGTAAACACCCCCTACTAACTCCTCAACAAATTAGCTTAGCAGAAAGTTACTCGTACCGAACGATTGGAAATAAAGTCTACTTTTAAATGATGTATATAAAATTTGCGTAGGGGGCCATCTACTTATTAAAACGAACCATAACTTTGTTTTATTCAATAGCAGTACACAATTCTGACAGCATAAATGAACTCTGCACGCTTCAATTAGCCTAAAAACAAATTTTTATGCAATTCGTACCATAAGTTTCCGAGAAATTAATTATTTTAAAACGAACGTATTTTAAGGGCTGTATACAAATTGAGATTCCGTACTCGATTGTTAACCGAGAGAGCCGCCTTCTTGATCAAGGTACCTTAAGCACCACTCAAGCAGTCAATGAAGCTTTCTAGATTACACGTCAGCAGAAGAAATTTCAAAATAATCTAGTCGTTTCTATCACAGACGGCCCCTTAAAACATCCTTTTGCCGTTTTTTAAGCATTATTTGAAAACTACTTGGAAGAAAAATGTGAAATTTTGGATTTCCATAAAGCAGGACTTAATAAAACTAAATCCATCAAAAAAACTGTAGGTTGCAATTCATAATTTTTTCGAATATTAATTTCATAATTCATAATTCATATCATAAAATTATAAAAATTTCAAATTCAGCATATTTATGTTTGGGTATATTAGTATTATTTCTACAGGAAAAATTAGCACATTAGGAGCACAATTTCAGGAGATATAAATAAAAATATGACAATCTAATTTAACATTAGAAGCACTAAATTTTGAATGTTTATAATTCAAAAGCTTATCATTCAAATGACTTGAAATTTGGTGTCTAGGCATAGTTTGAACCGAAGATTTTAAATATCTCGTTAAAATGGGGTATTGCCATTGAAAAAAAAATGAAGTTTGGTTTCGTTTTAATATGTAGATGTCCCCCTAAGCAACTTTTATATGCATCATTTAAAAGTAGACTTTATTTCCAATCGTTCGGTACCAGTAACTTTCGTCTACGATAATTTGTTGAGGAGTTAGTAGGGGGTGTTTACTTTTTTTTTTTCCACGACTGTACTTATCATGTATACAGCAATGTTTCAACGGCCAAGTATGGAACTAAAGCCTTCCATCCATGAGCCCATCCCACTGTGAAGCTGAAGATTTAAAAAAAAAAAAAAAAATGCAATATTAGCAGTAAAATATTTGTGGTGCTTGCTACAATGCATGATTTCAATTTATCATTCTAACAGCTAAACCTTCATTCATATCAATAAATTCCAAGAAAAATAAAAATATGTATTTTTTACCATTGGACTACATTATAACGTCTGAACTAATAATCGTTATTTTGATGACAGCTGAAATAATAATTTCAAAAATATTGTGGTAAAGCACGAAATGTCATTATATATCACTTATCAGGAACATATCAATATTGAGTCACGATCCTATGGAGAAAAGTGAAGCATAATACAAAGTGGTTAAGATTAATAAATACATTTTAATGACCTATGTTGAAACGACGAATGTAACTCGTTGTTTGTTTTCCGAACCAAACGGTTAAATGATGATCGACAGTCGTCATCCGAGTAAAGGTACTTCAAATGTTTAATATATCACGAAATTTGTACAGTCGTGGAAAAAAAAAAGTAAACACCCCCAACTAACTCCTCAACAAATTATCGTAGACGAAAGTTACTGGTACCGAACGATTAGAAATAATGTCTACTTTTAAATGATGTATATGTCGTAGGCTACTTGAGAAATCCGGCTCTTTGCAAACAGCGGCTGCAAAAGAGCCGGGCTAATTGCAGAATCCATCTCCCTTTTTCCAATTAGCCTGATATTGTTCAGGCTTATTGCAAAGAGCCTAGAAAGCATTGGGCTAATTGAAAAATGACCACTTATTATCCGATCAGGGTGATATTTTTAGCTCACAGGCTATCAAAGCCTGGGAGCTTATGTTCCCGCCGATTCTGTATGTACGTGTGTACGTACGTATGTACGTAACGCGATAACTCTTGATAGAAATATCCGATTTGCTTCAATTTTTTTTCTAGGTTCATTCTGATGAGGTGCTTCCCTGATTAGTTTTTGGGGTTCATTGGTTAAGGATAAAGGGGGAAAAGGGGGCTAGTCACCCCCCCCCTTAATTTAGATCAATCGGTTTTTCATGCAGAGTTATTCGATCTGCTCCAAATTTCGTATACCGGTTTATTATATTAAGGAGCTTCCCTGATTAGATTTTGAGGTTCATTAGTTAAGCATAAAGGGAGGAAAGGGGGGATAGACCCCCCCCTTAATTTAGATAAATGGGTTTTTCATTCAGAGTTATTCGATCTGCTCCAAATTTCGTATGCCGGTTTATTATGTTAAGGAACTTCCCTGATTAGATTTGGAGGTTGATTAGTTAAGTATAAAGGGGGAAAGGGGGCTAGACCCCCCCCCCACTTAATTTATATAAATGGGTTTTTTCATGCAGAGTTATTCGATTTGCTCCAAATTTCGTATACCGGTTTATTATGTTAAGGAGCTACCTTAATTAGATTTGGAGATTTATTGGTTAAGTATAAAGGAGGGACAGGGGCTAGTATCCCCTTAATTTAGATAAATGGGTTTTTCATACAGAATTATTCGATTTGCTTCAAATTTGATATACCAGTTTATTACGATATGGCTTCCTTCATTTGATTTGGAGGTTCATTGGTTAAGTATAAAAGGGGGAAAAGGGGGGCAATTGCCCACCCCTTAATTTAGATAAACGGGTTTTCATGCAGCATTATCTAATTTAGTTTAATTTTTTTTCAACCGGATCCGAACTTGAAGGTTTCATTTGAAGTCAACCCGAAAACCGACAACAACTAGGTTTCGGATTGAGTTCAATTAGAACTTTTAGGTTCGGATCGGGTTGCCGGTGGACGGAGATTATTTTGTCTGACTTGCATCGGGTTATAGTTCTTTGGAATATTTTTGTCGGTTAAGATTTGGTTCGGTGCGGGTTTCAGGTTGACTTCGAATGGAATTTTTAGGTTCTGGTAGTGTTGCGTGTCCACGAAAACTAATTTGTCTTGTTCGGATCCGGTTATGGATCTTTGGAGTATTTTTGTTGGTTATCAGATTTGGTCCGGGATTTCGGGTTTTTTCAAATGGAACTCTCAGGTTCGGGTCGAGTTGCATGTAGACTGAAATTATTTTGTCTTGCTCGGATCGGGGTACGGTCTGTTGTAATTTATTTTTCGTGTTTGGGTAGGGTTATGCGTTAATAAACCTAATAAAAAGAAAATTGCCCAGTTAAACTGACGTCATTGAGCTCACAGGCTATTCACACTAATTGTATATTATTATACTCTTATTTCGAAGAATAATGCCCCTCGAAAAATAAATGAAGGGATTAGTCCCCGTTGCCCCCTTTCTACTTAACCAAAGAACCTCCAAATCTAATCAGGGAAGCTACTTAACATAATAAACTGGTATACCAAATTTGAAGCAAATCAGATAATTCTGCATGAAAAAACCATTTCACTAAATTAAGGGGGAGTATTAGCTCCCCCATTTCTCACTTTATGCTGAACCAATGAACTTTCAAATCTAATCAGAAAAGCTCCTTATTAGAATGAACATACAAAAAAAATTAAACTAAATTAGATAATTCTGCATGAAAACCCATTAATCTAAATTAAGGGGAGGTGCAATTGGCCCACTTTCTCCTCTTTTATACTTAACCAATGAACCTCCAAATCAAATTATTGAAGCCATATCGTAATAAACTGGTATATCAAATTTGAAGCAAATCGAATAATTCTGTATGAAAAACCCATATATCTAAATTAAGGGGACACTAGCCCCTGTCCCTCCTTTATACTTAACCAATAAATCTCCAAATCTAATCAAGGCAGCTCCTTAACATAATAAACTGGTATACGAAATTTGGAGCAAATCGAATAACTCTGCAAGGAAATCCTATGTATCTAAATTAAGGGGGGGGGGGGGGTTCTAGCCCCCTTTCCTCCCTTTATACTTAACTAACGAACCTCCAAATCTAATCAGGGAAGCTCCTTAACATAATAAACCGGTATACGAAATTTGGAGCAAATCGAATAAATCTGCATGAAAAACACATTTATCTAAATTAAGGGGGAGTGCCTGCCCCCCCCCCCCTGCCCTCCCTTTATACTTAACTAAAGAACCTCCAAATCTAATCAAGCCATCTCCTTAACATAATAAACCAGTATACCAAATTTGAGCTAATCGAATAATTCTACATGAAAAACGCATTTATCTAAATTAAAGGAAGAGGCAATTGCCCCCCTTTCCCCCTTTATACATAATAATGATCTTCCAAATGTAATCAGGGAAGCTGCTTAACATAATTAACCGATATACCAAATTTACAGCAAATCGCATATTTCTGCATGAAAAACACATTTATCTAAATTACGGGGAGGATAGCCCCCCTTTCCTCCCTTTATATGTAACTAATGAACCTCCAAATCTAATCAAGGCAGCTCCTTAACTTAATAAACCGGTATACCAAATTTGGAGCAAATCGAATAATTCATCATCAAAAACCGATTTATCTAAATTAAGGGGTGCAGCGCCCCTTTCCCCCTTTATACTTAAATAATGAGCTTCCAAATCTAATCAGGGAAGCTCCTTAACACAATAAACCGGTATGCCAAATTTGGAGCAAATCGAATATTTCTGCATGAAAAACCCATTTATATAAATTTAGGGGGGGGGGACTAGCCCCCCTTTTTCCCCTTTATCCTTAACCAATGAACACCAAAAACTAATCAGGGAAGCACCTTATCAGAATGAACCTAGAAAAAAAAATTGAAGCAAATCGGATTTTTCTATCAAGAGTTATCACGTTTCGTACATACGTACGTACACACGTACATTCACAATCGGCGGGCACATAAGCTCTCAGGCTTTGATAGCCTGTGAGCTAAAAATATCACCCTGATCGGATAATACGTGGTCATTTTTTAATTAGCCTAACGCTTTCTGGGCTCGTTGCAATAAGCCTGAAAAATATCAGGCTAATTGGAAAAAGGGAGATGGATTCTCCAATTAGCCCAGCTCTTTGCAAAGAGCCGGATTTCTCAATTAGACTACGACATATATAAAATTTGCTTAGGGGGCCATCTACATATTAAAACGAATCCAAACTTCATTTTTTAAAATGGCAATATCCAATTTTAACAATATATTTCAAATCTTCTGTTCAAACTATGTTTAGACACCAAATTTCAAATCATTTGAATGATAAGTTTTTGAATT
Organism: Maratus speciosus; assembly: GCA_963932465.1. Classification (NCBI taxonomy): domain Eukaryota; kingdom Metazoa; phylum Arthropoda; class Arachnida; order Araneae; family Salticidae; genus Maratus; species Maratus speciosus. The sequence goes on along the minus strand of OZ010797.1, from coordinate 215,729,283 downwards.
ATAAACATTCAAAATTTAGTGCTTCTAATGTTAAACTACGTTTTCATATTTTTATTTATATCTCCAGAAATTATGCTTCTAATGTGCTAATTTTTTGTGTAGCAATAATACTAATATACCCAAACATAAATACGTTGAATTTGCAATTTTTATAATTTTATGATATGAATTACGAATTATGAAATTAATTTTCGGAAAAATTATGAATTGAAACCTACAGTTTTTTTGATGGATTTAGATTTATTAAGTCCTGCTTTATGGAAATCCAAAATTTCACATTTTTCTTCCAAGTAGTTTTCAAATTATGCTTAAAAAACAGCAAAATGATGGTTTAAGGTCCCGTGTATGATAGGGTTGGGTTGGGTTGATTTTTGACGGCCAATTATCTACACGAGGGATATAGGCCCGGTGGGAGTGCCCTTCGTGGGGGTCTTTCTAAGGGAACCTAATCCGTATTACCGCATGGAAGATCCACGGCTCGAAGAAAACCACGAAAACTCCGAACGATTAGGCCGACGGGCGCGATTGGGATCGAACCCAGCACCTCCCGTCTACCAGCTTCGAGAGCAGAACCTCTCGGCCACTGGTGGGGCCCCCGTGTATGATAGAACTGATTAAATATTTTGAAATTTCTTCTGCTGTCCTGTAATCTAGCAGGCTTCATTGGCTGCTTAAGGTGCCTTGATCAAGAAGGGGGTCTCTCTCGGTAAAGAATCGAGCACCAAACTTCAATTTGGATACAGCCCTTAAAATACGCTGATTTTAAAATAATTAATTTCTCGGAAACTTATGGTACGAATTGCATAAAAATTTGTTTTTAGGCTAATTGAAGGGTGTAGAGTTCATTTATGCTGTCAGAATTGTGTACTGCTATTGAAAAAAACAAAGTTATGGCTTGTTTTAATATGTAGATGGCCCCCTAAGCAAATTTTACATACATCATTTAAAAATAGACTTCATTTCCAATCGTTCGGAAGCAGTAACTTTCTTCTACGATAATTTGTTGAGGAGTTAGTAGGTGGTGTTTACTTTTTTTTTTTTTCCACGACTGTACATTTTCCCTACTGAATATAAATTTAATTAGAATTACATTCAAATCAATCACTTTTTTTATTCACAAAATATATGAATTATAAAATAAAACATGTTATTATAAAAAATAGATCTTTTATGCACAATTTTTCACTATTAAATAGCGTGAGTGAACTATGTCAAAAGTCTGTTCAAAAACCTTCCGTATGATACCTCATTTATCGTTATGCGTTTTGTATATGCATAGAAATAAAAAAATGTTGATATCATATTAATATGATAATAGTATGACAATAATATATATGATTAAGTTACATGCAGAAGCTTAAAATAATTTATTTAAAGCAAAGATTCCCAACTTTTCTTGGTCACGTCTCACATAAACATATCTAAAATCACGATGCTCTCTTCACCTCGTTTACCTATCTATATATATATTACGCTAACGTACGTGGCACAGAAATCGCGATTATTTGTTATTGTCTAATGGCAACGACCAAGAAACGCATCTCATTGGTTATTGTGTAATATTTTTAAAAAGGGAATAACAATAAATAGGTTATTGTGCAAAGTCCTTTTACAGGATTTAGGGCGATCGAGTTTATTTACGTTTCGCATGGAGGAAAGATCTCCATGACTTTTCGCTCTTTTGCTGCAATTATGAAACTTCAAAACATCATTTGAAATGCCCGTAAAAGATCTCGGCCAATGCTTGAAAGTGAAGAAGGAACCGAATTAAGAAAAGAAAGAGAAAATCGAAATAGATTGAATCGCGAACGCCGTTAAACACAGAGTATAAGCGATCGCTAAAATAGGCTTAATAACCGTAGCATGCGCGCGTTGCTTCTGAAATCCAAATTACTGATTTAAACGTTCTGGGCCATAACTGTGGGACTTTGAGTGAAACGTGCAATTTCTGCTAAGCACTGTATTGGAAATGCGAATCAAACAGCAGCAAGAAGTTTACAAAATGGTGTCTTGACGTTAAAGTAATTTTGTTTAACCCCTCTCTGTACTGACATGCAATACAAATTTCAGGTTCATTTAAGAATATTATTACGGGCCCACCAGAAGTAAAATACAGTAAAACCTGCTTAGACGGAAACGAAAAAGACCAGTGATAAATTCCGTTTTATGCAGGTTATTTAAATAAAACAAAGCATAATAACATTTTGGGGGGTAGGGGCAGCTGGAACATTTTTTTTCGTTTATTGCAGGATTCCGTTATAAAAAGGTTTTACTCTATTAGAAAATAAATTTGCTAGATGGTACTTTAAAAAAAATCTATATAGTAAAATTTGCTTACAATTTTATTATTTCTTTTTCAGTATTACATTTTATGTTGTATTTGTAATTGCTTTTTCATCTAAAGATTTTAAATAAAAAATTAAATTATTAAAAATATAATAAAATTTTATTTGAATTAATCAATTAATTTGGAATGAAAAATCTATGAGACATATAAAAATTATTAAACTTAACCTGTGAATTTACACAACTTTGGAACTGAACAAGAGTCGGGCCCTGGTAATTTACACCCCCTCCTCCCCTCTTTACGGACCTGCGATAAAATTTTCAGATTCATTTAAGAATATTATTACGGGCCCAGGCAACGCCGGGCGGGTCAGCTAGTATTTCTTATAATTTAAAAATTATTATTCACCCGGATGAAACCTAAAAGGGCATTAAAAGTAATAAGTAGCTTAACATTTTTTTAGCTTATCCAACAGCTAAAATTTTTGTCACAAATATATTTTTAATCCCTTAATTCTCGCTCCCGTGATATTCACGGGCTGTGAATTTTTATTCAGATTGTTTGATTCTCAACAGTTTTATAAAATAGTGTAATTGACTTGGTATCATTTTACCTGCCATTAAATAAGGTGAATGTTTCTTTTTCAAAAAAGTGGTACCAATAAGCAATTTGATTTTTTAAACCGTAATTTAATGTACCGTAATAAACCGTACTTCGCCAACTTCCCTGTTACCTCAGTTTTCAACAAAGTGTCTTTATCTTTATCGTCCTCTTGAAGAGATTCTCACATTTAGTTTTAAATTTGATTTCACTGATACATTTTATAATTAATTTTTGTATCGTATTCATAATAATTAGAATATTTTTGGACACTAAGATTTAAAGCAATCGTTGCCAATATCTTTCGGTCCGCCCTGCCTAAACATCTCTGAAATCAGAATAAGCTTCATCAAATCTTGGCATAGCTGCCAACCCAGCAAAGAGGAAATTGCTGGCCAGCAGCAAGATAGGTGCTGGCAATGATGGAGAAGTGCTGGCTGATGGCCTACCACTGCATTACCACTGCTGGACAGCTTCAGTCAACTTTGCTGTTGGAAATCATCAGATAAAACTCTGGTGGGCATCCATTTTATCTCATGCGCTGGCCCACCACTACATGGAAGTGCACGAACTTTTGCAGTATTATTGCTGCGAACTCTTACGCTAGGTGGCCCTGCGAATATCGAAGACATTGAGTATTTGAACACAAATATGAAATTAATATCTTAACACAATTTAAGCTGTGAAGCTAATTTTTTTTGAAACTGTAAAAAATATAGCATCATTGCCACCAACAAAATAAATAAGTAAATGAATAAATAAATAAATTCTTTATTTCAACCTACTTTTTTTTTCTCTATAAATCTGGTTTTACTAGGTTACAAAAGATTTCGGTTTTCATAATTTACGCAGTTCAGAATCAATAATAATAAAAAAAGCGTATAAAATACATGGGCGATTCTCAAAAGGTGGGCACTGGACACACGTCATAACTTTAAGCCTTTCAAAAATAACTTTAATTATCATTGACTTTATTATTATTTTTTTTTTACACTGAGTTTTTAATTCTATTCAGAGACAGAAAATGACATAATTTATTGTAAAAGCTTTGTATAAATATCTTAAAATTTTATTATTTTATGCTAAAGAGGCCAGTTTCGGACATTCATAACGTTAACTGGTCCAATGTACCACCAAGAAAAAGAGCTTTAACTTTTTTCCAGGTGGTTCTAATGGTAAACAGCGAATGCATAAAGGAAACGGGTGATTTTTTGATAATTTCGTTAAGGGATGGCAGGCTGATTTATTGCTTTTTTGAAGATAGAAGGACTTTTCTATAAAGAATTTTTCTGTATTTTGTTATGTCCGAAAGTAACGTACGTAACAAAGCATGTGATTTTATTATTATTATTACTGGATAACAAAAAGTTAATTATGCATATATATATGTATACAGACACATTTACTACATTCTTAGTCTTAAGAATTTTTTAAATACTAAGAGCAACGTCCAAAATCTGTAACGTACGTGCGAAAAAATGTCCAAAATTTGTAACGTACACAACTGCTAATTAAATGCTTTAAGGTCTAAGAGGAGACACTTTTGGGGTCGAATATTTCCGATAGATGGCTCTGATGGCGTGCTTCCAGTTGAACGTCATAGCAAAAATATCCAATCGTAGTACCTCTTGGATTGTTTACAAAAGAATCAAACAAGGTCAAATCTTTTCAGAGAGTTTTTACGGGACTGGAGTTTTTTAAAGACCTATGAGGAAAGGGCAGCTGCCGTCACTGTTGGTTGAATTACTGTTGGTTTAGCAAGAAAATCTGTCCGTTCTTTATGACCTGTACGCATGAGCTACGGAAATTTGATTGGTCTACGTATAACTCGTCTCTCATATGATTGGCCTACGTCGCCAAGACTATTCCTGCAATGATGTTTATGGCAAAAATGTAGGTTGGTAGATTGGTTGACGGAAGTGTTTGTTTGTAAACATGCCCTTTCCTTATTTCGGATCTGGTTTCTTAAATAAAATAGCAAGAATTACTTCTTGTTGTACGTAAAAACACATACCTTTTTCCTATGAAGGAAGGGCAACATTTAAAAAGTTTCTCTTGTGGGGCAAAGATTTTTTTTCTCAATCATCGGGCAAATGCCAAGCTCCCGTGTCTTTTTATAAGATTCGAAATAACGATTGCCTCTGTATAGCTTTCTCTAGATTTGTTTTTAAATGTTTCTTTGTGATAAAAAAGCAAATATAAACTTTATTTCTTACAGACAAAGTTGATAATAATTGTGGAGATTGTACAGATTTCATGAAAGTAACCTTCAACGCAGAAAAAAATTATTTGAAATATTGTGAATGATAAAAGGCAGCCCCTTATTATCGCATAGGCAAATCGGGACTTTTCCCAGAGGCCCCGGACCTCAAGGGGCCCCCAAACCCATATATTAATTATAAAATATTTACTTCCCCCCCCCCGCCCCCCCAATTCCAACTCTGTAAATTTTCAAATACAAAACACGAATTTCATCTTTTTTAAAAGATTCTACTAAACTCTCTGAAAAACAAATTTCATTTTGAACACACAGAACTCAATGCTTTCGCAAAGCTAACCTCAACCACTATTAAATAAGAATTAATATTTTTATTTTAATAGATTGTATTAGCAATGAACTTAAATCATATCTAAACTTTAGTGGTTGAAAATAATCAGTTCTAACTGTCATGAGCTAAATTTTCTTCAGTATTCAAAGTTTTTTTTTCTTTTAACTTTGAGTAAATATGAAAAACAAACCCAAAATTGCCATCTTTTTAGATTTATTGAAAAAACACTTTTTATTTGTGAAGTAGAATGCATTTGATTTGATATTATATTGTGTGTAGTTTAACTTAAAAAGGTGTAAAAGAAACTAACTTGATAAACACATATTTACATGTAAGACTACATATTTAACACTCTTCCATAAGTTGAACTTATTAAATTCATATCTTAAAGGAGTATAACAAGTTGCTAAAGTTACATAAAAGAGTTTTGTTCTGTACTAAGAAAAAAGTATTTTTATTAATTAATGTACTTAATTTAGAATTGACGGAACTAAGAATTTTCTTCTTTTTAAAATCCAAGGTGCGAAAACATTGTTTATGTATTACAAATGTGACTGACAACCAGATCTATTTGAATAATGTTGCAACGATTCGAATGGGGCCCCTAATTTTATCTTTGCCCAGGACCCCAATTAGTCATGTCGGGGCCTGATTAAAGGACTTTCGGAAAAAAAGAAAAAAAAACATGTATATTAAATGTGAAACTAGCACTATTTTTCATGCATTTTATTACCTGTATTGTATATTATTCCATGATATTTGCAATTAAAGAATAAATTTTATTAGTTCAGTATTCCAATACAAGTTGAGTGTCATAAACTGATTTCCCAGGGTCCCGCGCGACGTTGCGGCGGTCCGGATTTGAGGAGCAAAGTTTGATGGTGTTAGTAGTGTTATTTATGACGGCCGATTATCTGCACGAGGAATATACGACCTAGGGGAGTGCCCTCCGTGGGAGTCTTTCTAAAGGAAGCTAACCCGTATTTAAGCAAGGATTCCCAAGATTCGAAGGAAACCACGGAAAACTCCGAACGGTTAGGCCGACGAACGCGATTGGTTTAGAACCCAGCACCTCCAGTTTACCAGTTTTGAGAGCAGAACATATCTGCCACTGGTGGGGCGGAGCAAAGTTTGAAGTAGAGATCTGCACGGGCGGAATTTCTAGGCCCGAGCCCGGCTTGGTCCATGCAAAAGTCTATTAAATGAAGCTCGGTCCGTCACGATTCGATTTCTACAAAACATTCGATTTTTCTTGATATGCAATTACGATTCTTTTAATAAATAATACATACATATTTGTGGGGAAATTTTGCAGTATATTTTAGGATACTAGGTGTTGTTCGCAAGATAGTAAATACACAATAGCAACATTAATGATTACTTAGACGCTTAGACTTTTCAACATTTAAATAAAGATTCATTAAAAAAATTAATGCAGTTCAGAATAAAAGAAAAAAAAGATGGTTAAAAATATAGCTTTCGAAGCTGTATAATAAAAAGTAGATTTATATTTCTCTGAAATTTACTAAGGCTGTTTTCAAATGTTTTCAGTGTTTTAAGGCTACTTTCTTCATTTTAGTTCGGAAGCGCATAAAATTGGCAGATGTCTTTATTCAAAAACTATGTATTATAACAGCGTTTTCCATTTTTTGATAAAGGCAAAAGATCTTTCACAATACATTGTCAAAGTTGGCGTTCTGAATATAATTTCGCGGACGCGATAGCACGGTAAAGGAAAAAAAACCTGTTGTCAACTCGTTAAGTAATTTATTTATTAAAAAATGGAAAACGCTATTCTATTCCAAATCACTTCAGTAGTTAGACTCGTCAGTTTTATGACTTTACATTTAAAAATGTGTCAGAAAGTTTTGCGTTGTAGAGCATGGAATTTGAGAATCACCTTAAAGGAATTATTTATCACTATTACCGTATTATATGGAAGAAACGCCGCACTCCTCAAATTGGCCTGAATAAGCTTTAAAATATCGTAATCACCGCACCCGTTGTAAACGCCGCACCTGTGGGAATGCTACTTTTGTCGACAGCGTCACATTGACCTAACTTTAATCAAACTTTTCTGAGCAGTGTAGGATGCCTCGTTTTTAATATCTTAAGATGTCTGAAGTTTTATTTAAAATATTTAAATCTTATTTTAAATATGTTTTATGAATTTTTAAATTAAGGAAACTCAGTTGGTACTTAAAAAAATTTGTAAACGCCGCACTTGAAAAAAAAATTAACTTTTAAACTCGTAAACGCCGCGGCGTTTCTCCCATAAAATACGGCACTATTTTTACGCCTGTCCAACACGTTGTAGGAACAATTAAATCCGGTTCCGGTTCGTCTGGACTATGCAGAGAAAAAATGTAACCCTGATCCCGGCCCGGTCGGAGTCTGCTGAAAAAATTAAGCCCGCTCTCAGAGAAGATTTAACTGTCCGATTACGGATATCTACGCAAGGACATGTTATATCATCTCTGTATTGATGTTGATGTAATCAGAGGCCGACTTATGCAGGGGCATGCGGGGCAGCTGCCCCGGGCCCCCCTTTTTTAGGGGGACCCCCATGAGAGTAGTCAGGATTTTCATTAAAAGGTGCTAAATGGTTAAAGCCAAAATGGGTAGCCAAAAATTACCAAAATTCATATATTTCCAAACATTTAGGAAGGGACTGGGGTCCCCCTTACCCTCTCTGCTTCCAGTACCATCTCCCCCAATCAAAAAATAAACTATATCATTAGAAAACTAATGATTAAAATTTTATTATGACAACTTAGTATTCTATTGTTTTCAAAAGAAATTCTTTATTAACGTTTTCCTCATAACGTGGCAAGTTAAAACGATTAATTATGACCAATTTGTGACATTTTCTTTTAGACAACGTATAACGTACGTAGATAGGCAAAGTAAAAGTTTGCAAAGAAATACTCGTATCAATCAATCTATCATTTTTTTTTCTACTATTATCCTACTGGTATTTTTTCAGTTGTGACCATCTTCTTGTGATACTCTGTATACAGATGTGAGTAGTACCGGGTACAAAATTTATGCATATAATACAATAGGTAATGAAGTTTAGTATATTAGTCACTTCCACATTATTCACAAAAAAATCTATAGATAGATAGAAGTGAGACCCCCAGAATGGTTCTTGCTCCGGGGCCCTCCGTAGCCTAAGTCGGGCCCTGGATGTAATCAAACTAGGATAGGTTCGTGCAGCACATTTATAGTTATTCTTAGGAAAGTAAGATTCGTTGAAAATGGTTCCTATTTTATGGGATTCTTTTAAATTTTTATATGGTCCAGTTTATTTATTTATTTATTTTTTTTTTTTGGTGAGGAGGGAAGAGGGAAGCAGGTGTTTTTTTTTTTTTTTTTTTTTTTTTTTTCTTTGCCGGACCCGTATATTTTGTCTATAGACCCGGCCCGTTAAAGAAACTGACATAATTCTGCTAGCCCGTTTAAAAATTTACCTTCATCGGGTACGGACCTCAGAGTCAGACTAAGCCCGGGACCGTGCAGGCTTCTAAGTTTGAAGTAGCAGATTGCGTGAATCATCCATAAAGTATAAAATCCCGCATAATAAAAAATGCTGAGCGAAATTTTACCTTCCTTAAATTATTGCACAGGCAGGGGATTCTTTAGCAGTGTTTTTAAATTATCGTGGAAATCAGCTATTTTTTTTCCTTTTGTTTTGTGAAATTTCGCAAAATTAATTGGTGAGTCGCTCGCAAGAAAAAACTATAATTTCTACAAACGACCGTGGAATTGAGTTCCGTCAAAGATCACAGAAGCAACTAAGCATTTTTTTTCAATCGATCAAAAAAAAAATCATCTATTTGTCGCAGAGAAAAATGCAAATTTCGTCAAAAAATCACGAATTTTGTTAAATATTATGTAAAAAAATTGCGAATTTCTGAAAAGAAGATAGTGGAAATAAAAAGCAAATTTTGTCGATAGGCCGTGAAAAAATATCGCGAATTTCGACAAATGGGCGCGAAAAAAAAAAAATTTCGTTATTCGATTGAAGAAAAAATATTTCCTAACACTCCCAGAGTATTTAAAAAAAAAAAAAAAAAAAAAAAAAACTTCACTATTTAATAGTGTAACGAAGATACCGAAGAAACATTTTAGAAAGCGCACACATTTGAAAACTACATTTGAAAAATAATTTCACATAGTCGGAAAGGTATTCCAATTCCTTTTGTGCACCTCAATATAAATGATCTATCGGCTTGTACATATTGTACATGTATGCTAAAATTCAGTTTAGTTAGAAAAAGGCATGACACAGTTTAAAATTCACTTTTAGCAATTTACAATACCAATACACTGTAAATTGAAATGTCTGAAACGGAGTGTTCGATTTTTAGACTTTTAAAATGTCTTAATTTTTTCAGACGCTTCTTGCGTCTGAACTTCAGGCACTTCAAACGTCTGAATCGCAGCTATTTCTTTTTGTAAGCTTGATACAAAGCCATGTTTGACCACAATGAATACTGGGAAAATATTTGGTCATGGTCTTGCCCCTCCACCCCCATAGTGCCTCATTTTAGGGGCTCTCAAAGTTGGTATACAATTTTTGTAAATCTGGTAATTTAAATCTTTTTCGATATTGTACTGATTATAACCACTATTTTGAACTTCTGTAGTAGAATAAGATTTTTTAAAAAATGTTTATCTAAATACAGTAAAACCTCTCAATAGTGGGCTACTACGGAATTTGTCTGCCATTCGTTGCCGAGGTGCCTGTGATTGAGAAGTTTTACTGAATTTAGATTTTTTTAAATTTATTTAGTTTTTAATCTTATTGTATTTTAAAAGTTCAAAATATTGATTATAATCAGTACAACGTCGAAACACATTTGAAGTAAAAGCTTTACAAAAATTGAATCTTTAATTTGGGGCCCCTAAAAGCGAAGGATGAGGGAATAGGGGACACTGTTCAGTTTGCCCAACATTTAACCAAGTGCTCCTTCTGCAAAAAGTTCCAACCCTGCATTATATAGAAGCATCATACACCGCTAAGTAGAGGTGTCCGGTATTCGGAAGTGTCCGTTATGAAGGTTAATGGACCTCGGATACCTAATATCGGACACCTTTATTTAGCGACAGCCTTTTTTAATCAACAACCCTGACATATTTGTTTATTTTTACCTCACAAAAGCAGACACCTTCGATTATCGAACAAATTCCGCAGCCTGCAGATGTCCGCTGTTGAAAACTTTTACACACACACACACACACACACACACACACACACACACAAAAAAAAAAAAAAATTAAATTCATATTATAGGGGATATTTATCTTTTGAGTATCTTGAAACGATCAAAAACACCGCTTTTTTCAAAATACCAAAACGCAAATAATATGCAATTAAGATTTTTTTTTCCTTTCTACCTAAAGTATATATTCTTAACTGTATTATCCAAAAAAAAATGTTGTATATACAAAATTAATATTTAAATTTTAAATTTAAACCTTCATATTGCTAATGCGTGAAATAAAATCTAAGTGCTGCGCGCATGATAAAATTCTAAATTACGCATATAGAAAAGAATTTTTGAACAAAATAGAATCGTACCACACCTACTTCTAAATTAAATCCAAAATATACACAAAAAGTTTCGTTTAAAATTCAATTTTAGTACAAAAAAAAATAAAATAAAATTTCAAGTGCAAACAAATAAATAACAAAAATATGTGGTTTGTTGTTGTTATTGTTGTTGTTTTGTTCTACATGTAGACTATATAGAAACGCACATTTGTTTATTTTTCAAAAGCTGTAGTTTACGTAGTTTGAAAGTAACAGTGCGCACAAACTTCAAATTTACTAATCAGAGAAAACGCTTTTTAAAGTTTCGATATCTGCGGACCTTCAATTATACTCACTTATAAATGACCTTTTCCCTATCACCTTTTCTAATAAATGATTATAACTCAAGAAAACAGTGCATATTTTTGAATGGGGTTTTTTTGCATATTGTTGAGAAATTTTAAAACAATCAGAATAAAACAAAACCGAAAACAGATATTTTGAAAGTTTTAAGGTCCTGTGCCCTCTTAAAATTTAAATTTTCTTTAAAATTTATACTGACACAAGGACAATTTTTAAAAAATATAGATCAGATGATAATTACAAAAGCTATTTAACTATCAATAAAGAAAGAAAGAAATGTTATATTTTAATAACAAAGAAAAAATTAGTTCTAGTTTCAAAACTTTGTTTGTCTTAAATCTACACATAATCAGTAAAACCTAATAAAATAGCTAAAGAGATAAAGCGTAATCACTCTCCAAATAATTAAAAGTTTTATTGACATTATATATTTTTCTCCTTCCAGTCTAATGACAGATGATTCATCATGCGGTTTTGATTACGATAGGGAAAATCGAATAAAATGGTTGAATAACAGCGTTGAATGGATGTTCAAAAAGTATTCGTTTAAATACTTATAATTCACCATGATGTACAAAACATGAGTAGAGGAAACTTTATTAGACAAGGAAAGCATACATAATATAATAATTAAAAACAGTTATTAAATTGGGATGGTTCCTATAAAGACATGGGTATTCCAGTACATATCACATAATAAACCTTTAAAAAATATAAAATCTGAATGAAACCGAAGTAAGCATTAACAAATGCTGTCTCATTCAATGCTTTTAAAAATATTGAAATACGCGATTTTCTGCGGTCTTTTGATGAAATTCGTTTATTTTTCGCAACTGTTTCGCGAAATTTGAGATTTTACGCTGCCTTTTGACGAAATTTGTGTTTTTTTATAGCGACCCTTCGACAAAGTTCGCGTTTTTTTCTGCAGACCTTTTGTGAAATTCTCATTTTTCGCGATCTTTTGACGAAATTTGCGGATTTTTGTACTGCCCTTTCACGAAATTCGCATTTTTCGCGATTTTTTTGAAGAAATTTGCATTTTTCTGAAGCCATTTGACAAAATTTACGTTTTTCCTCAGCCTTTTGACGAAATTCGCTATCTTTTCGTGATCTTTCGATAAAATTAGCTTTTTCTCTGCGGTCCCGCATTTTTTTCTAGCGGCCCTTCAACAAAGTTCGCATTTTCTCCACAATACTTTGACGAAAGCATAAGCAGTTTTTAATATCCTTACGATAGCCTTTTTTAAGCAGCATTTTGACTAAAATATTTTTTTTTTCACAATTCGCCGACAAAATTTCCGTTTTTTTTGTTGCGATCCTTCGATGAAATTTGCGTTTTATATTCGCCGCCCTTTGACGAAATTCTTGATTTTTCTAGCGGCCCTTTCACAAAATTCGCGTTTTTTCTTCGCGGCCGTTTAGCAAAATTCGCTTTTTTTCTGCAGTCCTTTTTGTAACTCTCGTTTTTCGCGGTGCTTTGACAAAATTTTTTCCTAGGCCGCTTTACGAATTTTTCGTTTTTCCTCAGCCCTATGACGAATTTCGTGTTTTTTCCGCAGCCCCTTCTAGAAATTTTCTACGTTTTTCATGTCATGCAAAAAATTCGCTTTCGACCTTCGACCTTTCGATCCTTCGACGAAATTCACGTTTTTCCGGCGATACTTAGACGAAATTGGCGTTTTTAATTAAGTCTTTTGACGAAATTCGCTTTTTTTTTGGGGGGGGGGGGGGGTCCTTCGAAGAAATTTACGGGTTTTCTGCGATACTTTGATTAAATTCGCTTTTTTGCGATCTTTTGACGAAATTCGCATTTTTTCCGAGTTACATTGACGAAAGTAGTGTTTTCTAAGCACCCCTTTGAAGAACTTCATTTTCTTCATGATCCTTCGACGAAATTCAGATTATTTTCGCGATCCTTTGCTGAAATTCGCAGACCTTTGAAGAAATTCGTGTTTTTCTAGTGGCCCTTTGATGAAATTCCCGTTTTTCCCCGAGTCCTTCGTCAAAATTCACTTTTTTCTGCTATCCTTAGACAAAATTGTCTTTTCTCTGCACTCTTCGACGAAATTATCGTTTTTTCCGCGATACTTCGACGAAGTTGCCGATTTTTATTCTTCGGACGATTAACAAAATTGGTTTTTTTCAGCGATCATCTGTCGAAATTCGCGTATTTTTTTATCCCGAATTTTCAGACTGATGATCGATTTTAAAGTGTTTTTGGAACCGGAAGCCGTAAATTTTCAAATAATTCGGAACGGAATCACCTTTGCACATACTACTGAACAAAATAAAATAATTACTTTTATTTAAAAAAGACATATTTTGCTCTCTGTTCCATAAATAAAATCCGCTACTGAAGTAATGTTTTCAACCAAGGTCATAACTTGCTAGTCAGGATGTGTGTGTAGGGGGGGGGGGTGATTATTTTGGTAGGCTTAATCGAAACGGATTACCCATTCGGCTAAACAAGCTGAAGCCTAGGGTTCTGGAAGGAAAAGGGCCCGGTGCTAAGATTTTCTTTCAATTTTTTTTCTTTTTTATTTGGAAAAATGGTTATTGCCCTCCTGTCAGGGTAGGAAATCAAAAACATATCTGAAGCGTTTATTGGTTGAATCCGCATTTTGTTAGTTATCTGATGGGTCTATACAGTAATCCGTATTTTCCATTTACTTTCAACAGAGATGGATACTTCTGTTGCCACTGTGACAAAAAAGTAATAAAAACTACAAAAAAAAAAGATAACTCAGAAACAAATTGAGATACAGCTTTCAAACAAATTGCATTTAAAAGTACATTTTTTGAAGTGAAAACTTCTTTAGGCGCGTTGAGCTTTTTTTGAGATGGAGAAAAACCACTGATTTGGAGACACTGTTACGTAACCAACATGCTAGCATTTTGGCACATAGACACTAGCGCGCCAAGCGGTGAATGACAGGAACTTTTCCCTCTTCAGCTCAATCCGCAAAAGAAGAACGAAGCTAAAACTCACTTTTTCTCCCGGCGTTCACACAGAAACACACACACACACATTATCAGTTTTCGAAAACTTCTTTAGGCTCGTTGAGCTTTTTTTGAGATGGAGAAAAACCACTGATTTGGAGACACTATTACGTAACCGACATGCTAGCATTTTGCCACATAGACACTAGCGCGCCAAGCGTAATATAATTGTGGTATTGTATTCATTAATAAAAATACTTTTGGATAGTATTGAATTGGAGTATAGATTTCAATATTTGGATAGTATTGAATTGTAATGGTTACCGTTTATATTTCACCGGATAAATCTTTAAATGCAATACGTGAATTCTTGTACGAAAATTTATTTATTTATATGTACATGTATAATTTAATAATATAATTTAATATAATAATATATATTACAAATTATTAATGTTTATTTAGAGTTAAATTATATTACTATGAAAATTGTAATGTGATTTTGGTAGTAATAGTTTATAATAATGAATAAAAAAACACTACATTTAAAAGTATTTCCTGCACAATAAAACATTTCCTGACGATTAAAAAAATACACACGTAATTGTTGAAGTTTTCACTTCTATTGGCACTCTCGGATTGCACTGTTTTTTTTTTTTTTTTTAATTTCTTTTTCGTTCGTAGAACAAAATTTCTAAACCTCACTAAAAGAATTTTTATTTTCCAGCGTATAAGAAACGAAAATATATATTACACAAAATTTTAATTATATTTTAATTCGCATGAATACTATTTCCTTTTTCTATATATTTCTTGTTTTCATGACTGTATTCTGCATTTTCATTGTATCAAATAAAAAAATTAAACTGGATTTTTTTAATTATTATTTTTGTGTTTATATTATTTATTAGGTTTTATTTTTAAACTTACCTCTAAATGATTCAAATTTTCAGTCTTTTTAGAAAAGCTTCTGGAATTAAACTATTTATCTTACGGAGATCATACAAATAAATGCTGACTTTGCTTGCTTTCATAAAATAAAATATAAGGAAAAAAATTCACAATAACAAAATACATAAAATTTCGTATACATTTTTATATTTAAGCGAACACATTTCCTTAAATTTCGAAAAAAACAATCTCATGTAGTAATTCAAAGTAAGTCAACATTTTTCCCTAAACATAACTGATATAAATGCTACTTCTTTTGTAAATGAATGCAAATTAAATGTACGTTTCCAAGCTCAAAATGTTTTAGAGATTTAACGCAATTCATACATTTAACGTTGATTTTAGCACAACTTTAACTCAGACAATGTTTTGTGAAAAGACGCAATGATATAAAATCTAAACTTGACGCATTATAATTATTAAATACTTATTATGTAAGATAAAGGAGTTGAATTGACGACATCCCGTCGCCACCATAGCTCAGTGGATAGAGCACTGGTCTTGTAAACCAGGGGTCGTGAGTTCGATCCTCACTGGTGGCTTACAGTGGTTGCTCCACTTTTGTAACTTTTTTAGGTTCTCGAGTGCCCGAATGTGGAAAACCTTAGCATGCGCTCTATCAGCTGAAATCAATTGATTCCAGAAAACGAAAATAAAGAATAAAAAGTTTTTAACTCTACTTCAATTTAAAAATCCAAAGAAACTTTAACTTTATTTCCCAGAAGCCGTTGCCACCATTGCTCAGTGGTGGAGCACTGGTCTCGTAAACCAAGGGTCGTGAGTTCAAACCTCGCTGGTGGCTGAATCTCTATCTAAGTTTTTAACAGTGAGATTATCGCTGTTACGAAATAAGTTTTTAGGCAGTAAATCCAAAATCAAAAACACTGATTTCTTGGGTTTTTATACGTTTCACATGCAGAGATTGTTCCCATTGTAAAATATTTGTTCTTTCTTTTTCTTTCGTAGAACGAAATTTCTAAACCTCGATAAAATAATTTTTATTTTCCAGCGTATAAGAAACGAAAATATAAATTACACAAAATTTTAATTATAGTTTAATTCGCATGAATACTATTTCATTTTTCTATATATTACATGTTTTCATGACTGTATTCTGCATTTTCCTTCAATCAAATAAAAAAATTAAACTGGATTTTTTTAATTATTATTTTTGTGTTTATATTATTTATAAGGTTTTATTTTTAAACTTACCTCTAAATGATTCAAATTTTCAGTCTTTTTAGAAAAGCTTCTGGAATTAAACTATTTATCTTACGGTTGGTTGGTTGGTTGTATTTATGTCGGCCAATTATCAGCACGTGGGATATAGGCCCTAAGGTGGGGGGGGGGGTGCCTTCCGTGGAGGTCTTCTTAAGGGAACCTAACCCGTATTAACGCTTGGATAACCAAGGTTCGAAGAAAACCACGAAAACTCCGAACGATTAGGCCGACGGGCGCGATTGGGATCGAGCCCAGCAATTCCCGTCTACCAGCTTCGAAAGCAGAACCTCTCGGCCCCTGGTGGGGCCTTATATCTTACGGAGATCATACAAATAAATGCTGACTTTGCTTGCTTTCATAAAATAAAATATTAGGATAAAATTTCACAATAACAAAATAGATAAATTGTCGCTATATATTTTAATATTTAAGCGTACACATTTCGCTGAATTTCGAAAAAAAAAACTATCTCATGTAGTATTTAAAAGTAAGTCAACATTTTTCCCTAAAAATAACTGATATAAATGCTACTTCTTTTGTAAATGAATGCAAATTAAATGTACGTTTCCAAGCTCAAAATGTTTTAGAGATTTAACGCAATTCATACATTTAACGTTGATTTTAGCACAACTTTAACTCAGACAATGTTTTGCGAAAAGACGCAATGTTATAAAATCTAAACTTGACGCATTATAATTATTAAATACTTATTATGTAAGATAAAGGAGTTGAATTGACAACGTCCCGTCGCCACCATAGCTCAGTGGATAGGGCACTGGTCTTGTAAACCAGGGGTCGTGAGTTCTTTCCTCACTGGTGGCTTACAGCGGTTGTTCCACTTCTGTAAATTTTTTAGGTTCTCGAGTGTCCGAATGTGGAAAACCTTAGCATGCGCTCTATCAGCTGAAATCAATTCATTCCAGAAAATAAAGAATAAAAAGTTTTTAACTCTACTTCAATTTAAAAATCCAAAGAAACTTTAACTTTATCACCCAGACGTCGTTGCCACCATTGCTCAGTGGTGGAGCACTGGTCACGTAAACCAGGGGTCGTGAGTTCAAACCTCGCTG
This sequence comes from Maratus speciosus, assembly GCA_963932465.1. NCBI lineage: Eukaryota > Metazoa > Arthropoda > Arachnida > Araneae > Salticidae > Maratus > Maratus speciosus. The sequence continues at coordinate 215,711,763 of OZ010797.1, read as the reverse complement.
GTGGCTGAATCTCTATCTAAGTTTTTAACAGTGAGATTATCGCTGTTACGAAATAAGTTTTTAGGCAATAAATCCAAAATCAGAAACACTGATTTCTTGGGTTTTTATACGTTTCACATGCAGAGATTGTTCCCATTGTAAAATATTATTTCTTTCTTTTTCTTTCGTAGAACAAAATTTCTAAACCTCGATAAAATAATTTTTATTTTCCAGCGTATAAGAAACGAAAATATAAATTACACAAAATTTTATTTACAGTTTAATTCGCATGAATACTATTTCATTTTTCTATATATTACATGTTTTCATGACTGTATTCTGCATTTTCATTGAATCAAATAAAAAAATTAAACTGGATTTTTTTAATTATTATTTTTGTGTTTATATTATTTATAAGGTTTTATTTTTAAACTTACCTCTAAATGATTCAAATTTTCAGTCTTTTTAGAAAAGCTTCTGGAATTAAACTATTTATCTTGCGGTTGGTTGGTTGGTTGAATTTATGTCGGCCAATTATCAGCACGTGGGATATAGGCCCTAAGGGGGGGGGGTGATTTTTGACGGCCAATTATCTACACGAGGGATATAGGCCCGGGGGGAGTGCCCTCCGTGGGGGTGTTTCTAAGGGAACCTAATCCGTATTAACGCTTGGATAACCAAGGTTCGAAGAAAACCACGAAAACTCCGAACGATTAGGCCGACGGGCGCGATTGGGATCGAGCCCAGCAATTCCCGTCTACCAGCTTCGAGAGCAGAACCTCTCGGCCCCTGGTTGGTTGGTTGGTTGGTTGTATTTATGTCGGCCAATTATCTGCACGTGGGATATAGGCCCTAAGGGGCGGGGGGGGGAGTGCCTTCCGTGGAGGTCTTTTTAAAGGAACCTAACCCGTATTAACGCTTGGATAACGAAGGTTCGAAGAAAACCACGAAAACTCCGAACGATTAGGCCGACGGGCGCGATTGGGATCGAACCCAGCACTTCCCGTCTACCAGCTTCGAGAGCAGAACCTCTCGGCCACTGGCGGGGCTCTAAGGGGGGGTGGGAGTGCCTTCCGTGGAGGTCTTTTTAAAGGAACCTAACCCGTATTAACGCTTGGATAACGAAGGTTCGAAGAAAACCACGAAAACTCCGAACGATTAGGCCGACGGGCGCGATTGGGATCGAGCCCAGCAATTCCCGTCTACCAGCTTCGAGAGCAGAACCTCTCGGCCCCTGGTGGGGCCTTTTATCTTACGGAGATCATACAAATAAATGCTGACTTCTCTTGCTTTCATAAAATAAAATATTAGGATAAAATTTCACAATAACAAAATAGATAAAATGTCGCTATATATTTTAATATTTAAGCGTACACATTTCGCTGAATTTCGAAAAAAAAAACAATCTCATGTAGTATTTCAAAGTAAGTCAACATTTTTCCCTAAAAATAACTGATATAAATGCTACTTCTTCTGTAAATGAATGCAAATTAAATGTACGTTTCCAAGCTCAAAATGTTTTAGAGATTTAGTGCAATTCATACATTTAACGTTGATTTTAGCACAACTTTAACTCAGACAATGTTTTGTGAAAAGACGCAATGTTATAAAATCTAAACTTGACGCATTATAATTATTAAATACTTATTATGTAAGATAAAGGAGTTGAATTGATAACATCCCGTCGCCACCATAGCTCAGTGGATAGAGCACTGGTCTTGTAAACCAGGGGTCGTGAGTTCGATCCTCACTGGTGGCTTACAGTGGTTGTTCCGCTTTTGTAACTTTTTTAGGTTCTCGAGTGTCCGAATGTGGAAAACCTTAGCATGCGCTCTATCAGCTGAAATCAATTGATTCCAGAAAACGAAAATAAAGAATAAAAAGTTTTTAACTCTACTTCAATTTAAAAATCCAAAGAAACTTTAACTTTATCACCCAGAAGTCGTTGCCACCATTGCTCAGTGGTGGAGCACTGGTCCCGTAAACCAGGGGTCGTGAGTTCAAACCTCGCTGGTGGCTGAATCTCTATCTAAGTTTTTAACAGTGAGATTATCGCTGTTACGAAATAAGTTTTTAGGCAGTAAATCCAAAATCAGAAACACTGATTTCTTGTGTTTTTATACGTTTCACATGCAGAGATTGTTCCCATTGTAAAATATTTTTTCTTTCTTTTTCTTTCGTAGAATAAAATTTCTAAACCTCGATAAAATAATTTTTATTTTCCAGCGTACAAGAAACGGAAATATAAATTACACAAAATTTTAATTATAGTTTAATTCGCATGAATACAATTTCATTTTTCTATATATTACATGTTTTCATGACTGTATTCTGCATTTTCATTGAATCAAATAAAAAAATTAAACTGGATTTTTTTAATTATTATTTTTGTGTTTATATTATTTATAAGGTTTTATTTTTAAACTTACCTTTAAATGATTCAAATTTTCAGTCTTTTTAGAAAAGCTTCTGGAATTAAACTATTTATCTTACGGTTGGTTTGTTGGTTGTATTTATGTCGGCCAATTATCAGCACGTGGGATATAGGTCCTAAGGGGGGGGGGGGGTTGGGTTGATTTTTGACGGCCAATTATCTACACGAGGGATATAAGCCCGGGGGGAGTGCCCTCCGTGGGGGTCTTTCTAAGGGAACCTAATCCGTATTAACACATGGAAGATCCACGGCTCGAAGAAAACCACGAAAACTCCGAACGATTAGGCCGACGGGCGCGATTGGGATCGAACCCAGCACTTCCCGTCTACCAGCTTCGAGAGCAGAACCTCTCGGCCACTGGTGAGTGCCCTAAGTGGGGGAGTGCCTTCCGTGGAGGTCTTTTTAAGGGAACCTAACCCGTATTAACGCTTGGATAACCAACGTTAGAAGAAAACCACGAAAACTCCGAACGATTAGGCCGACGGGCGCGATTGGGATCGAGCCCAGCAATTCCCGTCTACCAGCTTCGAGAGCAGAACCTCTCGGCCCCTGGTTGGTTGGTTGGTTGGTTGGTTGTATTTATGTCGGCCAATTATCTGCACGTTGGATATAGGCCCTAAGGGGGGGGGAGTGCCTTCCGTGGAGGTCTTTCTAAGGGAACCTAACCCCTATTAACGCTTGGAGAACCAAGGTTCGAAGAAAACCACGAAAACTCCGAACGATTAGGCCGACGGCGCGATTGGGATCGAGCCCAGCAATTCCCGTATACCAGCTTCGAGAGCAGAACCTCTCGGCCCCTAGTGGGGCCTTTTATCTTACGGAGATCATACAAATAAATGCTGACTTTGCTTGCTTTCATAAAATAAAATATTAGGATAAAATTTCACAATAACAAAATAGATAAATTGTCGCTATATATTTTAATATTTAAGCGTACACATTTCGCTGAATTTCGAAAAAAAAAACAATCTCATGTAGTATTTCAAAGTAAGTCAACATTTTTCCCTAAAAATAACTGATATAAATGCTACTTCTTTTGTAAATGAATGCAAATTAAATGTACGTTTCCAAGCTCAAAATGTTTTAGAGATTTAACGCAATTCATACATTTAACGTTGATTTTAGCACAACTTTAACTCAGACAATGTTTTGCGAAAAGACGCAATGTTATAAAATCTAAACTTGACGCATTATAATTATTAAATACTTATTATGTAAGATAAAGGAGTTGAATTGACAACGTCCCGTCGCCACCATAGCTCAGTGGATAGGGCACTGGTCTTGTAAACCAGGGGTCGTGAGTTCTTTCCTCACTGGTGGCTTACAGCGGTTGTTCCACTTCTGTAAATTTTTTAGGTTCTCGAGTGTCCGAATGTGGAAAACCTTAGCATGCGCTCTATCAGCTGAAATCAATTGATTCCAGAAAACGAAAATAAAGAATAAAAAGTTTTTAACTCTACTTCAATTTAAAAATCCAAAGAAACTTTAACTTTATCACCCAGAAGTCGTTGCCACCATTGCTCAGTGGTGGAGCACTGGTCCCGTAAACCAGGGGTCGTGAGTTCAAACCTCGCTGGTGGCTGAATCTCTATCTAAGTTTTTAACAGTGAGATTATCGCTGTTACGAAATAAGTTTTTAGGCAGTAAATCCAAAATCAGAAACACTGATTTCTTGTGTTTTTATACGTTTCACATGCAGAGATTGTTCCCATCGTAAAATATTTTTTCTTTCTTTTTCTTTCGTAGAATAAAATTTCTAAACATCGATAAAATAATTTTTATTTTCCAGCGTACAAGAAACGAAAATATAAATTACACAAAATTTTAATTATAGTTTAATTCGCATGAATACAATTTCATTTTTCTATATATTACATGTTTTCATGACTGTATTCTGCATTTTCATTGAATCAAATAAAAAAATTAAACTGGATTTTTTTAATTATTATTTTTGTGTTTATATTATTTATAAGGTTTTATTTTTAAACTTACCTTTAAATGATTCAAATTTTCAGTCTTTTTAGAAAAGCTTCTGGAATTAAACTATTTATCTTACGGTTGGTTGGTTGGTTGTATTTATGTCGGCCAATTATCAGCACGTGGGATATAGGTCCTAAGGGGGGGGGGGGGTTGGGTTGATTTTTGACGGCCAATTATCTACACGAGGGATATAGGCCCGGGGGGAGTGCCCTCCGTGGGGGTCTTTCTAAGGGAACCTAATCCGTATTAACGCATGGAAGATCCACGGCTCGAAGAAAACCACGAAAACTCCGAACGATTAGGCCGAGGGGCGCGATTGGGATCGAACCCAGCACTTCCCGTCTACCAGCTTCGAGAGCAGAACCTCTCGGCCACTGGTGAGTGCCCTAATTGGGGGAGTGCCTTCCGTGGAGGTCTTTTTAAGGGAACCTAACCCGTATTAACGCTTGGATAACCAACGTTAGAAGAAAACCACCAAAACTCCGAACGATTAGGCCGACGGGCGCGATTGGGATCGATCCCAGCAATTCCCGTCTACCAGCTTCGAGAGCAGAACCTCTCGGCCCCTGGTTGGTTGGTTGGTTGGTTGGTTGTATTTATGTCGGCCAATTATCTGCACGTTGGATATAGGCCCTAAGGGGGGGAGTGCCTTCCGTGGAGGTCTTTCTAAGGGAACCTAACCCGTATTAACGCTTGGAGAACCAAGGTTCGAAGAAAACCACGAAAACTCCGAACGATTAGGCCGACGGCGCGATTGGGATCGAGCCCAGCAATTCCCGTCTACCAGCTTCGAGAGCAGAACCTCTCGGCCCCTAGTGGGGCCTTTTATCTTACGGAGATCATACAAATAAATGCTGACTTTGCTTGCTTTCATAAAATAAAATTTTAGGATAAAATTTCACAATAACAAAATAGATAAATTGTCGCTATATATTTTAATATTTAAGCGTACACATTTCGCTGAATTTCGAAAAAAAAAACAATCTCATGTAGTATTTCAAAGTAAGTCAACATTTTTCCCTAAAAATAACTGATATAAATGCTACTTCTTTTGTAAATGAATGCAAATTAAATGTACGTTTCCAAGCTCAAAATGTTTTAGAGATTTAACGCAATTCATACATTTAACGTTGATTTTAGCACAACTTTAACTCAGACAATGTTTTGCGAAAAGACGCAATGTTATAAAATCTAAACTTGAAGCATTATAATTATTAAATACTTATTATGTAAGATAAAGGAGTTGAATTGACAACGGCCCGTCGCCACCATAGCTCAGTGGATAGGGCACTGGTCTTGTAAACCAGGGGTCGTGAGTTCTTTCCTCACTGGTGGCTTACAGTGGTTGTTCCACTTCTGTAAATTTTTTAGGTTCTCGAGTGTCCGAATGTGGAAAACCTTAGCATGCGCTCTATCAGCTGAAATCAATTCATTCCAGAAAATAAAGAATAAAAAGTTTTTAACTCTACTTCAATTTAAAAATCCAAAGAAACTTTAACTTTATCACCCAGAAGTCGTTGCCACCATTGCTCAGTGCTGGAGCACCGGTCTCGTAAACCAGTGGTCGTGAGTTCAAACCTCGCTGGTGGCTGAATCTCTATCTAAGTTTTTAACAGTGAGATTATCGCTGTTACGAAATAAGTTTTTAGGCAGTAAATCCAAAATCAGAAACACTGATTTCTTGGGTTTTTATACGTTTCACATGCAGAGATTGTTCCCATTGTAAAATATTTTTTCTTTCTTTTTCTTTCGTAGAACAAAATTTCTAAACCTCGATAAAATAATTTTTATTTTCCAGCATATAAGAAACGAAAATATAAATTACACAAAATTTTAATTATAGTTTAATTCGCATGAATACTATTTCATTTTTCTATATATTACATGTTTTCATGACTGTATTCTGCATTTTCATTGAATCAAATAAAAAAATTAAACTGGATTTTTTTAATTATTATTTTTGTGTTTATATTATTTATAAGGTTTTATTTTTAAACTTACCTCTAAATGATTCAAATTTTCAGTCTCTTTAGAAAAGCTTCTGGAATTAAACTATTTATCTTACGGTTGGTTGGTTGGTTGTATTTATGTCGGCCAATTATCAGCACGTGGGATATAGGCCCTAAGGGGGGGGGGTGCCTTCCGTGGAGGTCTTCTTAAGGGAACCTAACCCGTATTAACGCTTGGATAACCAAGGTTCGAAGAAAACCACGAAAACTCCGAACGATTAGGCCGACGGGCGCGATTGGGATCGAGCCCAGCAATTCCCGTCTACCAGCTTCGACAGCAGAACCTCTCGGCCCCTGGTGGGGCCTTTTATCTTACGGAGATCATACAAATAAATGCTGACTTTGCTTGCTTTCATAAAATAAAATATTAGGATAAAATTTCACAATAACAAAATAGATAAATTGTCGCTATATATTTTAATATTTAAGCGTACACATTTCGCTGAATTTCGAAAAAAAAACTATCTCATGTAGTATTTCAAAGTAAGTCAACATTTTTCCCTAAAAATAACTGATATAAATGCTACTTCTTTTGTAAATGAATGCAAATTAAATGTACGTTTCCAAGCTCAAAATGTTTTAGAGATTTAACGCAATTCATACATTTAACGTTGATTTTAGCACAACTTTAACTCAGACAATGTTTTGTGAAAAGACGCAATGTTATAAAATCTAAACTTGACGCATTATAATTATTAAATACTTAATATGTAAGATAAAGGAGTTGAATTGGCAACTTCCCGTCGCCACCGTAGCTCAGTGGATAGAGCACTGGTCTTGTAAACCAGGGGTCGTGAGTTCGATCCTCACTGGTGGCTTACAGTGGTTGCTCCACTTTTGTAACTTTTTTAGGTTCTCGAGTGTCCGAATGTGGAAAACCTTAGCATGCGCTCTATCAGCTGAAATCAATTGATTCCAGAAAACGAAAATAAAGAATAAAAAGTTTTTAACTCTACTTCAATTTAAAAATCCAAAGAAACTTTAACTTTATCACCCAGACGTCGTTGCCACCATTGCTCAGTGGTGGAGCACTGGTCACGTAAACCAGGGGTCGTGAGTTCAAACCTCGCTGGTGGCTGAATCTCTATCTAAGTTTTTAACAGTGAGATTATCGCTGTTACGAAATAAGTTTTTAGGCAGTAAATCCAAAATCAGAAACACTGATTTCTTGTGTTTTTATACGTTTCACATGCAGAGATTGTTCCCATCGTAAAATATTTTTTCTTTCTTTTTCTTTCGTAGAATAAAATTTCTAAACCTCGATAAAATAATTTTTATTTTCCAGCGTACAAGAAACGAAAATATAAATTACACAAAATTTTAATTATAGTTTAATTCGCATGAATACAATTTCATTTTTCTATATATTACATGTTTTCATGACTGTATTCTGCATTTTCATTGAATCAAATAAAAAAATTAAACTGGATTTTTTTAATTATTATTTTTGTGTTTATATTATTTATAAGGTTTTATTTTTAAACTTACCTTTAAATGATTCAAATTTTCAGTCTTTTTAGAAAAGCTTCTGGAATTAAACTATTTATCTTACGGTTGGTTGGTTGGTTGTATTTATGTCGGCCAATTATCAGCACGTGGGATATAGGTCCTAAGGGGGGGGGGGGGTTGGGTTGATTTTTGACGGCCAATTATCTACACGAGGGATATAGGCCCGGGGGGAGTGCCCTCCGTGGGGGTCTTTCTAAGGGAACCTAATCCGTATTAACGCATGGAAGATCCACGGCTCGAAGAAAACCACGAAAACTCCGAACGATTAGGCCGACGGGCGCGATTGGGATCGAACCCAGCACTTCCCGTCTACCAGCTTCGAGAGCAGAACCTCTCGGCCACTGGTGAGTGCCCTAATTGGGGGAGTGCCTTCCGTGGAGGTCTTTTTAAGGGAACCTAACCCGTATTAACGCTTGGATAACCAACGTTAGAAGAAAACCACCAAAACTCCGAACGATTAGGCCGACGGGCGCGATTGGGATCGATCCCAGCAATTCCCGTCTACCAGCTTCGAGAGCAGAACCTCTCGGCCCCTGGTTGGTTGGTTGGTTGGTTGGTTGTATTTATGTCGGCCAATTATCTGCACGTTGGATATAGGCCCTAAGGGGGGGAGTGCCTTCCGTGGAGGTCTTTCTAAGGGAACCTAACCCGTATTAACGCTTGGAGAACCAAGGTTCGAAGAAAACCACGAAAACTCCGAACGATTAGGCCGACGGCGCGATTGGGATCGAGCCCAGCAATTCCCGTCTACCAGCTTCGAGAGCAGAACCTCTCGGCCCCTAGTGGGGCCTTTTATCTTACGGAGATCATACAAATAAATGCTGACTTTGCTTGCTTTCATAAAATAAAATTTTAGGATAAAATTTCACAATAACAAAATAGATAAATTGTCGCTATATATTTTAATATTTAAGCGTACACATTTCGCTGAATTTCGAAAAAAAAAACAATCTCATGTAGTATTTCAAAGTAAGTCAACATTTTTCCCTAAAAATAACTGATATAAATGCTACTTCTTTTGTAAATGAATGCAAATTAAATGTACGTTTCCAAGCTCAAAATGTTTTAGAGATTTAACGCAATTCATACATTTAACGTTGATTTTAGCACAACTTTAACTCAGACAATGTTTTGCGAAAAGACGCAATGTTATAAAATCTAAACTTGAAGCATTATAATTATTAAATACTTATTATGTAAGATAAAGGAGTTGAATTGACAACGGCCCGTCGCCACCATAGCTCAGTGGATAGGGCACTGGTCTTGTAAACCAGGGGTCGTGAGTTCTTTCCTCACTGGTGGCTTACAGTGGTTGTTCCACTTCTGTAAATTTTTTAGGTTCTCGAGTGTCCGAATGTGGAAAACCTTAGCATGCGCTCTATCAGCTGAAATCAATTCATTCCAGAAAATAAAGAATAAAAAGTTTTTAACTCTACTTCAATTTAAAAATCCAAAGAAACTTTAACTTTATCACCCAGAAGTCGTTGCCACCATTGCTCAGTGCTGGAGCACCGGTCTCGTAAACCAGTGGTCGTGAGTTCAAACCTCGCTGGTGGCTGAATCTCTATCTAAGTTTTTAACAGTGAGATTATCGCTGTTACGAAATAAGTTTTTAGGCAGTAAATCCAAAATCAGAAACACTGATTTCTTGGGTTTTTATACGTTTCACATGCAGAGATTGTTCCCATTGTAAAATATTTTTTCTTTCTTTTTCTTTCGTAGAACAAAATTTCTAAACCTCGATAAAATAATTTTTATTTTCCAGCATATAAGAAACGAAAATATAAATTACACAAAATTTTAATTATAGTTTAATACGCATGAATACTATTTCATTTTTCTATATATTACATGTTTTCATGACTGTATTCTGCATTTTCATTGAATCAAATAAAAAAATTAAACTGGATTTTTTTAATTATTATTTTTGTGTTTATATTATTTATAAGGTTTTATTTTTAAACTTACCTCTAAATGATTCAAATTTTCAGTCTCTTTAGAAAAGCTTCTGGAATTAAACTATTTATCTTACGGTTGGTTGGTTGGTTGTATTTATGTCGGCCAATTATCAGCACGTGGGATATAGGCCCTAAGGGGGGGGGGTGCCTTCCGTGGAGGTCTTCTTAAGGGAACCTAACCCGTATTAACGCTTGGATAACCAAGGTTCGAAGAAAACCACGAAAACTCCGAACGATTAGGCCGACGGGCGCGATTGGGATCGAGCCCAGCAATTCCCGTCTACCAGCTTCGACAGCAGAACCTCTCGGCCCCTGGTGGGGCCTTTTATCTTACGGAGATCATACAAATAAATGCTGACTTTGCTTGCTTTCATAAAATAAAATATTAGGATAAAATTTCACAATAACAAAATAGATAAATTGTCGCTATATATTTTAATATTTAAGCGTACACATTTCGCTGAATTTCGAAAAAAAAACTATCTCATGTAGTATTTCAAAGTAAGTCAACATTTTTCCCTAAAAATAACTGATATAAATGCTACTTCTTTTGTAAATGAATGCAAATTAAATGTACGTTTCCAAGCTCAAAATGTTTTAGAGATTTAACGCAATTCATACATTTAACGTTGATTTTAGCACAACTTTAACTCAGACAATGTTTTGTGAAAAGACGCAATGTTATAAAATCTAAACTTGACGCATTATAATTATTAAATACTTAATATGTAAGATAAAGGAGTTGAATTGGCAACTTCCCGTCGCCACCGTAGCTCAGTGGATAGAGCACTGGTCTTGTAAACCAGGGGTCGTGAGTTCGATCCTCACTGGTGGCTTACAGTGGTTGCTCCACTTTTGTAACTTTTTTAGGTTCTCGAGTGTCCGAATGTGGAAAACCTTAGCATGCGCTCTATCAGCTGAAATCAATTGATTCCAGAAAACGAAAATAAAGAATAAAAAGTTTTTAACTCTACTTCAATTTAAAAATCCAAAGAAACTTTAACTTTATCACCCAGACGTCGTTGCCACCATTGCTCAGTGGTGGAGCACTGGTCACGTAAACCAGGGGTCGTGAGTTCAAACCTCGCTGGTGGCTGAATCTCTATCTAAGTTTTTAACAGTGAGATTATCGCTGTTACGAAATAAGTTTTTAGGCAATAAATCCAAAATCAGAAACACTGATTTCTTGGGTTTTTATACGTTTCACATGCAGAGATTGTTCCCATTGTAAAATATTATTTCTTTCTTTTTCTTTCGTAGAACAAAATTTCTAAACCTCGATAAAATAATTTTTATTTTCCAGCGTATAAGAAACGAAAATATAAATTACACAAAATTTTATTTACAGTTTAATTCGCATGAATACTATTTCATTTTTCTATATATTACATGTTTTCATGACTGTATTCTGCATTTTCATTGAATCAAATAAAAAAATTAAACTGGATTTTTTTAATTATTATTTTTGTGTTTATATTATTTATAAGGTTTTATTTTTAAACTTACCTCTAAATGATTCAAATTTTCAGTCTTTTTAGAAAAGCTTCTGGAATTAAACTATTTATCTTGCGGTTGGTTGCTTGGTTGAATTTATGTCGGCCAATTATCAGCACGTGGGATATAGGCCCTAAGGGGGGGGGGGGGGTTGATTTTTGACGGCCAATTATCTACACGAGGGATATAGGCCCGGGGGGAGTGCCCTCCGTGGGGGCCTTTCTAAGGGAACCTAATCCGTATTAACGCATGGAAGATCCACGGCTCGAAGAAAACCACGAAAACTCCGAACGATTAGGCCGACGGGCGGGATTGGGATCGAACCCAGCACTTCCCGTCTACCAGCTTCGAGAGCAGAACCTCTCGGCCACTGGTGGGGCCCTAAGGGGGGGGGGGGGAGTGCCTTCCGTGGAGGTCTTTTTAAGGGAACCTAACCCGTATTAACGTTTGGATAACCAAGGTTCGAAGAAAACCACGAAAACTCCGAACGATTAGGCCGACGGGCGCGATTGGGATCGAGCCCAGCAATTCCCGTCTACCAGCTTCGAGAGCAGAACCTCTCGGCCCCTGGTGGGGCCTTTTATCTTACGGAGATCATTACAAATAAATGCTGACTTTGCTTGCTTTCATAAAATAAAATATTAGGATAAAATTTCACAATAACAAAATAGATAAAATGTCGCTATATATTTTAATATTTAAGCGTACACATTTCGCTGAATTTCGAAAAAAAAAACAATCTCATATAGTATTTCAAAGTAAGTCAACATTTTCCCCTAAAAATAACTGATATAAATGCTACTTCTTTTGTAAATGAATGCAAATTAAATGTACGTTTCCAATCTCAAAATGTTTTACAGATTTAACGCAATTCATACATTTAACGTTGATTTTAGCACAACTTTAACTCAGACAATGTTTTGTGAAAAGACGCAATGTTATAAAATCTAAACTTGACGCATTATAATTATTAAATACTTATTATGTAAGATAAAGGAGTTGAATTGACAACATCCCGTCGCCACCATAGCTCAGTGGATAGAGCACTGGTCTTGTAAACCAGGGGTCGTGAGTTCGATCCTCACTGGTGGCTTACAGTGGTTGTTCCACTTTTGTAACTTTTTTAGGTTCTCGAGTGTCCGAATGTGGAAAACCTTAGCATGCGCTCTATCAGCTGAAATCAATTGATTCCAGAAAACGAAAATAAAGAATAAAAAGTTTTTAACTCTACTTCAATTTAAAAATCCAAAGAAACTTTAACTTTATTACCCCGCAGTCGTTGTCACCATTGCTCAGTGGTGGAGCACTGGTCTCGTAAACCAGGGGTCGTGAGTTCAAACCTCGCTGGTGGCTGAATCTCTATCTAAGTTTTTAACAGTGAGATTATCGCTGTTACGAAATAAGTTTTTAGGCAGTAAATCCAAAATCAGAAACACTGATTTCTTGGGTTTTTATACGTTTCACATGCAGAGATTGTTCCCATTGTAAAATAATTTTTCTTTCTTTTTCTTTCGTAGAACAAAATTTCTAAACCTCGATAGAATAATTTTTATTTTCCAGCGTATAAGAAACGAAAATATAAATTACACAAAATTTTATTTACAGTTTAATTCGCATGAATACTATTTCATTTTTCTATATATTACATGTTTTCATGACTGTATTCTGCATTTTCATTGAATCAAATAAAAAAATTAAACTGGATTTTTTTAATTATTATTTTTGTGTTTATATTATTTATAAGGTTTTATTTTTAAAGTTACCTCTAAATGATTCAAATTTTCAGTCTTTTTAGAAAAGCTTCTGGAATTAAACTATTTATCTTACGGTTGGTTGGTTGGTTGTATTTATGTCGGCCAAGTATCAGCACGTGGGATATAGGCCCTAAGGGGGAGAAGGGGTTGGGTTGGGTTGATTTTTGACGGCCAATTATCTACACGAGGGATATAGGCCCGGGGTGAGTGCCCTCCGTGGGGGTCTTTCTAAGGGAACCTAATCCGTATTAACGCATGGAAGATCCACGGCTCGAACAAAACCACGAAAACTCCGAACGATTAGGCCGACGGGCGCGATTGGGATCGAGCCCAGCAATCCCCGTCTACCAGCTTCGAGAGCAGAACCTCTCGGCCCCTGGTTGGTTGGTTGGTTGGTTGGTTGTATTTATGTCGGCCAATTATCTGCACGTGGGATATAGGCCCTAAGGGGGGGGGAGTGCCTTCCGTGGAGGTCTTTCTAAGGGAACCTAACCCGTATTAACGCTTGGAGAACCAAGGTTCGAAGAAAACCACGAAAACTCCGAACGATTAGGCCGACGGCGCGATTGGGATCGAGCCCAGCAATTCCCGTCTACCAGCTTCGAGAGCAGAACCTCTCGGCCCCTGGTTGGGCCTTTTATCTTACGGAGATCATACAAATAAATGCTGACTTTGCTTGCTTTCATAAAATAAAATATTAGGATAAAATTTCACAATAACAAAATAGATAAATTGTCGCTATATATTTTAATATTTAAGCGTACACATTTCGCTGAATTTCGAAAAAAAAAACAATCTCATGTAGTATTTCAAAGTAAGTCAACATTTTTCCCTAAAAATAACTGATATAAATGCTACTTCTTTTGTAAATGAATGCAAATTAAATGTACGTTTCCAAGCTCAAAATGTTTTAGAGATTTAACGCAATTCATACATTTAACGTTGATTTTAGCACAACTTTAACTCAGACAATGTTTTGCGAAAAGACGCAATGTTATAAAATCTAAACTTGACGCATTATAATTATTAAATACTTATTATGTAAGATAAAGGAGTTGAATTGACAACATCCCGTCGCCACCATAGCTCAGTGGATCGAGCACTGGTCTTGTAAACCAGAAGTCGTGAGTTTGATCCTCACTGGTGGATTACAGTGGGTGTTCCACTTTTGTAACTTTTTTAGGTTCTCGAGTGTCCGAATGTGGAAAACCTTAGCATGCGCTCTATCAGCTGAAATCAATTGATTCCAGAAAACGAAAATAAAGAATAAAAAGTTTTTAACTCTACTTCAATTTAAAAATCCAAAAAAACTTTATCTTTATCACCCAGAAGTCGTTGCCACCATTGCTCAGTGGTGGAGCACTGGTCTCGTAAACCAGGGGTCGTGAGTTCAAACCTCGCTGGTGGCTGAATCTCTATCTAAGTTTTTAACAGTGAGATTATCGCTGTTACGAAATAAGTTTTTAGGCAGTAAATCCAAAATCAGAAACACTGATTTCTTGGGTTTTTATACGTTTCACGTGCAGAGATTGTTCCCATTGTAAAATATTTTTTCTTTCTTTTTCTTTCGTAGAACAAAATTTCTAAACCTCGATAAAATAATTTTTATTTTCCAGCGTATAAGAAACGAAAATATAAATTACACAAAATTTTAATTATAGTTTAATTCGCATGAATACTATTTCATTTTTCTATATATTACATGTTTTCATGACTGTATTCTGCATTTTCATTGAATCAAATAAAAAAATTAAACTGGATTTTTTTAATTATTATTTTTGTGTTTATATTATTTATAAGGTTTTATTTTTAAAGTTACCTCTAAATGATTCAAATTTTCAGTCTTTTTAGAAAAGCTTCTGGAATTAAACTATTTTTCTTACGGTTGGTTGGTTGTTTGTATTTATGTCGGCCAAGTATCAGCACGTGGGATATAGGCCCTAAGGGGGAGAAGGGGTTGGGTTGGGTTGATTTTTGACGGCCAATTATCTACACGAGGGATATAGGCCCGGGGTGAGTGCCCTCCGTGGGGGTCTTTCTAAGGGAACCTAATCCGTATTAACGCATGGAAGATCCACGGCTCGAACAAAACCACGAAAACTCCGAACGATTAGGCCGACGGGCGCGATTGGGATCGAGCCCAGCAATTCCCGTCTACCAGCTTCGAGAGCAGAACCTCTCGGCCCCTGGTTGGTTGGTTGGTTGGTTGGTTGTATTTATATCGGCCAATTATCTGCACGTGGGATATAGGCCCTAAGGGGGGGGGGGGGGAGTGCCTTCCGTGGAGGTCTTTCTAAGGGAACCTAACCCGTATTAACGCTTGGAGAACCAAGGTTCGAAGAAAACCACGAAAACTCCGAACGATTAGGCCGACGGCGCGATTGGGATCGAGCCCAGCAATTCCCGTCTACCAGCTTCGAGAGCAGAACCTCTCGGCCCCTGGTTGGGCCTTTTATCTTACGGAGATCATACAAATAAATGCTGACTTTGCTTGCTTTCATAAAATAAAATATTAGGATAAAATTTCACAATAACAAAATAGATAAATTGTCGCTATATATTTTAATATTTAAGCGTACACATTTCGCTGAATTTCGAAAAAAAAAACAATCTCATGTAGTATTTCAAAGTAAGTCAACATTTTTCCCTAAAAATAACTGATATAAATGCTACTTCTTTTGTAAATGAATGCAAATTAAATGTACGTTTCCAAGCTCAAAATGTTTTAGAGATTTAACGCAATTCATACATTTAACGTTGATTTTAGCACAACTTTAACTCAGACAATGTTTTGCGAAAAGACGCAATGTTATAAAATCTAAACTTGACGCATTATAATTATTAAATACTTATTATGTAAGATAAAGGAGTTGAATTGACAACGGCCCTTCGCCACCATAGCTCAGTGGATAGGGCACTGGTCTTGTAAACCAGGGGTCGTGAGTTCTTTCCTCATTGGTGGCTTACAGTGGTTGTTCCACTTCTGTAAATTTTTTAGGTTCTCGAGTGTCCGAATGTGGAAAACCTTAGCATGCGCTCTATCAGCTGAAATCAATTCATTCCAGAAAATAAAGAATAAAAAGTTTTTAACTCTACTTCAATTTAAAAATCCAAAGAAACTTTAACTTTATCACCCAGAAGTCGTTGCCACCATTGCTCAGTGCTGGAGCACTGGTCTCGTAAACCAGTGGTCGTGAGTTCAAACCTCGCTGGTGGCTGAATCTCTATCTAAGTTTTTAACAGTGAGATTATCGCTGTTACGAAATAAGTTTTTAGGCAGTAAATCCAAAATCAGAAACACTGATTTCTTGGGTTTTTATACGTCTCACATGCAGAGATTGTTCCCATTCTAAAATATTTTTTCTTTCTTTTTCTTTCGTAGAACAAAATTTCTAAACCTCGATAAAATAATTTTTATTTTCCAGCGTAGAAGAAACGAAAATATAAATTACACTAAATTTTAATTATAGTTTAATTCGCATGAATACTATTTCATTTTTCTATATATTACATGTTTTCATGACTGTATTCTGCATTTTCATTGAATCAAATAAAAAAATTAAACTGGATTTTTTTAATTATTATTTTTGTGTTTATATTATTTATAAGGTTTTATTTTTAAACTTACCTCTAAATGATTCAAATTTTCAGTCTTTTTAGAAAAGCTTCTGGAATTAAACTATTTATCTTGCGGTTGGTTGGTTGGTTGAATTTATATCGGCCAATTATCAGCACGTGGGATATAGGCCCTAAGGGGGGGGGGGGGGGTTGATTTTTGACGGCCAATTATCTACACGAGGGATATAGGCCCGGGGGAAGTGCCCTCCGTGGGGGTCTTTCTAAGGGAACCTAATCCGTATTAACGCATGGAAGATCCACGGCTCGAAGAAAACCACGAAAACTCCGAACGATTAGGCCGACGGGCGCGATTGGGATCGAACCCAGCACTTCCCGTCTACCACCTTCGAGAGCAGAACCTCTCGGCCACTGGTGGGGCCCTAAGGGGGGGGGGGGGAGTGCCTTCCGTGGAGGTCTTTTAAGGGAACCTAACCCGTATTAACGCTTGGATAACCAAGGTTCGAAGAAAACCACGAAAACTGCGAACGATTAGGCCGACGGGCGCGATTGGGATCGAGCCCAGCAATTCCCGTCTACCAGCTTCGAGAGCAGAACCTCTCGGCCCCTGGTGGGGCCTTTTATCTTACGGAGATCATACAAATAAATGCTGACTTTGCTTGCTTTCATAAAATAAAATATTAGGATAAAATTTCACAATAACAAAATAGATAAAATGTCGCTATATATTTTAATATTTAAGCGTACACATTTCGCTGAATTTCGAAAAAAAAAACAATCTCATATAGTATTTCAAAGTAAGTCAACATTTTTCCCTAAAAATAACTGATATAAATGCTACTTCTTTTGTAAATGAATGCAAATTAAATGTACGTTTCCAATCTCAAAATGTTTTAGAGATTTAACGCAATTCATACATTTAACGTTGATTTTACCACAACTTTAACTCAGACAATGTTTTGTGAAAAGACGCAATGTTATAAAATCTAAACTTGACGCATTATAATTATTAAATACTTATTTTGTAAGATAAATGATTTGAATTGACAACATCCCGTCGCCACCATAGCTCAGTGGATAGAGCACTGGTCTTGTAAACCAGGGGTCGTGAGTTCGATCCTCACTGGTGGCTTACAGTGGTTGTTCCACTTTTGTAACTTTTTTAGGTTCTCGAGTGTCCGAATGTGGAAAACCTTAGCATGCGCTCTATCAGCTGAAATCAATTGATTCCAGAAAACGAAAATAAAGAATAAAAAGTTTTTAACTCTACTTCAATTTAAAAATCCAAAGAAACTTTAACTTTATCACCCAGAAGTCGTTGCCACCATTGCTTAGTGGTGGAGCACTGGTCTCGTAAACCAGGGGTCGTGAGTTCAATCCTCGCTGGTGGCTGAATCTCTATCTAAGTTTTTAACAGTGAGATTATCGCTGTTACGAAATAAGTTTTTAGGCAGTAAATCCAAAATCAGAAACACTGATTTCTTGGGTTGGGTTGGGTTGATTTTTGACGGCCAATTATCTACACGAGGGATATAGGCCCGGGGGGAGTTCCCTCCGTGGGGGTGTTTCTAAGGGAACCTAATCCGTATTAACGCATGGAAGATCCACGGTTCGAAGAAAACCACGAAAACTCCGAACGATTAGGCCGACGGGCGCGATTGGGATCGAACCCAGCACCTACCGTCTACCAGCTTCGAGAGCAGAACCTCTCGGCCACCTGATTTCGTGGGTTTTTATACGTTTCACATACAGAGATTGTTCCCATTGTAAAATATTTTTTCTTTCTTTTTCTTTCGTAGAACAAAATTTCTAAACCTCGATAAAATAATTTTTATTTTCCAGCGTATAAGAAACGAAAATATAAATTACACAAAATTTTAATTATAGTTTAATTCGCATGAATACTATTTCATTTTTCTATATATTACATGTTTTCATGACTGTATTCTGCATTTTCATTGAATCAAATAAAAAAATTAAACTGGATTTTTTTAATTATTATTTTTGTGTTTATATTATTTATAAGGTTTTATTTTTAAAGTTACCTCTAAATGATTCAAATTTTCAGTCTTTTTAGAAAAGCTTCTGGAATTAAACTATTTATCTTACGGTTGGTTGGTTGGTTGTATTTATGTCGGCCAAGTATCAGCACGTGGGATATAGGCCCTAAGGGGGAGAAGGGGTTGGGTTGGGTTGATTTTTGACGGCCAATTATCTACACGAGGGATATAGGCCCGGGGTGAGTGCCCTCCGTGGGGGTCTTTCTAAGGGAACCTAATCCGTATTAACGCATGGAAGATCCACGGCTCGAACAAAACCACGAAAACTCCGAACGATTAGGCCGACGGGCGCGATTGGGATCGAGCCCAGCAATTCCCGTCTACCAGCTTCGAGAGCAGAACCTCTCGGCCCCTGGTTGGTTGGTTGGTTGGTTGTATTTATGTCGGCCAATTATCTGCACGTGGGATATAGGCCCTAAGGGGGGGGAGTGCCTTCCGTGGAGGTCTTTCTAAGGGAACCTAACCCGTATTAACGCTTGGAGAACCAAGGTTCGAAGAAAACCACGAAAACTCCGAACGATTAGGCCGACGGCGCGATTGGGATCGAGCCCAGCAATTCCCGTCTACCAGCTTCGAGAGCAGAACCTCTCGGCCCCTGGTTGGGCCTTTTATCTTACGGAGATCATACAAATAAATGCTGACTTTGCTTGCTTTCATAAAATAAAATATTAGGATAAAATTTCACAATAACAAAATAGATAAATTGTCGCTATATATTTTAATATTTAAGCGTACACATTTCGCTGAATTTCGAAAAAAAAAACAATCTCATGTAGTATTTCAAAGTAAGTCAACATTTTTCCCTAAAAATAACTGATATAAATGCTATGCTACTTCTTTTGTAAATGAATGCAAATTAAATGTACGTTTCCAAGCTCAAAATGTTTTAGAGATTTAACGCAATTCATACATTTAACGTTGATTTTAGCACAACTTTAACTCAGACAATGTTTTGCGAAAAGACGCAATGTTATAAAATCTAAACTTGAAGCATTATAATTATTAAATACTTATTATGTAAGATAAAGGAGTTGAATTGACAACGGCCCATCGCCACCATAGCTCAGTGGATAGGGCACTGGTCTTGTAAACCAGGGGTCGTGAGTTCTTTCCTCACTGGTGGCTTACAGTGGTTGTTCCACTTCTGTAAATTTTTTAGGTTCTCGAGTGTCCGAATGTGGAAAACCTTAGCATGCGCTCTATCAGCTGAAATCAATTCATTCCAGAAAATAAAGAATAAAAAGTTTTTAACTCTACTTCAATTTAAAAATCCAAAGAAACTTTAACTTTATCACCCAGAAGTCGTTGCCACCATTGCTCAGTGCTGGAGCACCGGTCTCGTAAACCAGTGGTCGTGAGTTCAAACCTCGCTGGTGGCTGAATCTCTATCTAAGTTTTTAACAGTGAGATTATCGCTGTTACGAAATAAGTTTTTAGGCAGTAAATCCAAAATCAGAAACACTGATTTCTTGGGTTTTTATACGTTTCACATGCAGAGATTGTTCCCATTGTAAAATATTTTTTCTTTCTTTTTCTTTCGTAGAACAAAATTTCTAAACCTCGATAAAATAATTTTTATTTTCCAGCGTATAAGAAACGAAAATATAAATTACACTAAATTTTAATTATAGTTTAATTCGCATGAATACTATTTCATTTTTCTATATATTACATGTTTTCATGACTGTATTCTGCATTTTCATTGAATCAAATAAAAAAATTAAACTGGATTTTTTAATTATTATTTTTGTGTTTATATTATTTATAAGGTTTTATTTTTAAACTTACCTCTAAATGATTCAAATTTTCAGTCTTTTTAGAAAAGCTTCTGGAATTAAACTATTTATCTTACGTTTGGTTGGTTGGTTGTATTTATGTCGGCCAATTATCAGCACGTGGGATATAGGCCCTAAGGGGAGGGGGGGGGGGGGTTGGGTTGGGTTGATTTTTGACGGCCAATTATCTACACGAGGGATATAGGCCCGGGGGGAGTGCCCTCCGTGGGGGTCTTTCTAAGGGAACCTAATCCGTATTAACGCATGGAAGATCCACGGCTCGAAGAAAACCACGAAAACTCCGAACGATTAGGCCGACGGGCGCGATTGGGATCGAGCCCAGCAATTCCCGTCTACCAGCTTCGAGAGAAGAACCTCTCGGCCCCTGGTGGGGCCTTTTATCTTATGGAGATCATACAAATAAATGCTGACTTTGCTTTCTTTCATAAAATAAAATATTAGGATAAAATTTCACAATAACAAAATACATAAAATGTCGCTATATATTTTAATATTTAAGCGTACACATTTCGCTGAATTTCGAAAAAAAAAACAATCTCATGTAGTATTTCAAAGTAAGTCAACATTTTTCCCTAAAAATAACTGATATAAATGCTACTTCTTTTGTAAATGAATGCAAATTAAATGTACGTTTCCAAGCTCAAAATGTTTTAGAGATTTAACGCAATTCATACATTTAACGTTGATTTTAGCACAACTTTAACTCAGACAATGTTTTGTGAAAAGACGCAATGTTATAAAATCTAAACTTGACGCATTATAATTATTAAATACTTATTATGTAAGATAAAGGAGTTGAATTGACAACTTCCCCTCGCCACCATAGCTCAGTGGATAGAGCACTGGTCTTGTAAACCAGGGGTCGTGAGTTCGATCCGCACTGGTGGCTTACAGTGGTTGCTCCACTTTTGTAACTTTTTTAGGTTCTCGAGTGTCCGAATGTGGAAAACCTTAGCATGCGCTCTATCAGCTGAAATCAATTGATTCCAGAAAACGAAAATAAAGAATAAAAAGTTTTTAACTCTACTTCAATTTAAAAATCCAAAGAAACTTTAACTTTATCACCCAGACGTCGTTGCCACCATTGCTCAGTGGTGGAGCACTGGTCACGTAAACCAGGGGTCGTGAGTTCAAACCTCGTTGGTGGCTGAATCTCTATCTAAGTTTTTAACAGTGAGATTATCGCTGTTACGAAATAAGTTTTTAGGCAATAAATCCAAAATCAGAAACACTGATTTCTTGGGTTTTTATACGTTTCACATGCAGAGATTGTTCCCATTGTAAAATATTTTTTCTTTCGTAGAACAAAATTTCTAAACCTCGATAAAATAATTTTTATTTTCCAGCGTATAAGAAACGAAAATATAAATTACACAAAATTTTAATTATAGTTTAGTTCGCATGAATACTATTTCATTTTTCTATATATTACATGTTTTCATGACTGTATTCTGCATTTTCATTGAATCAAATAAAAAAATTAAACTGGATTTTTTTAATTATTATTTTTGTGTTTATATTATTTATAAGGTTTTATTTTTAAACTTACCTCTAAATGATTCAAATTTTCAGTCTTTTTAGAAAAGCTTCTGGAATTAAACTATTTATCTTACGGTTGGTTGGTTGGTTGAATTTATGTCGGCCAATTATCAGCACGTGGGATATAGGCCCTAAGGGGGGGTGGTTGATTTTTGACGGCCAATTATCTACACGATGGATATAGGCCCGGGGGGAGTGCCCTCCGTGGGGGTCTTTCTAAGGGAACCTAACCCGTATTAACGCTTGGATAACCAAGGTTCGAAGAAAACCACGAAAACTCCGAACGATTAGGCCGACGGGCGCGATTGGGATCGAGCCCAGCAATTCCCGTCTACCAGCTTCGAGAGCAGAAACTCTCGGCCCCTGGTGGGGCCTTTTATCTTACGGAGATCATACAAATAAATGCTGACTTTGCTTGCTTTCATAAAATAAAATATTAGGATAAAATTTCACAATAACAAAATAGATAAAATGTCGCTATATATTTTAATATTTAAGCGTACACATTTCGCTGAATTTCGAAAAAAAAAACTATCTCATATAGTATTTCAAAGTAAGTCAACATTTTTCCCTAAAAATAACTGATATAAATGCTACTTCTTTTGTAAATGAATGCAAATTAAATGTACGTTTCCAATCTCAAAATGTTTTAGAGATTTAACGCAATTCATACATTTAACGTTGATTTTACCACAACTTTAACTCAGACAATGTTTTGTGAAAAGACGCAATGTTATAAAATCTAAACTTGACGCATTATAATTATTAAATACTTATTATGTAAGATAAAGGAGTTGAATTGTCAACATCCCGTCGCCACCGTAGCTCAGTGGATAGAGCACTGGTCTTGTAAACCAGGGGTCGTGAGTTCGATCCTCACTGGTGGCTTACAGTGGTTGTTCCCCTTTTGTAACTTTTTTAGGTTCTCGAGTGTCCGAATGTGGAAAACCTTAGCATGCGCTCTATCAGCTGAAATCAATTGATTCCAGAAAACGAAAATAAAGAATAAAAAGTTTTTAACTCTACTTCAATTTAAAAATCCAAAGAAACTTTAACTTTATCACCCAGAAGTCGTTGCCACCATTGCTTAGTGGTGGAGCACTGGCCTCGTAAACCAGGGGTCGTGAGTTCAAACCTCGCTGGTGGCTGAATCTCTATCTAAGTTTTTAACAGTGAGATTATCGCTGTTACGAAATAAGTTTTTAGGCAGTAAATCCAAAATCAGAAACACTGATTTCTTGGGTTGGGTTGGGTTGATTTTTGACGGCCAATTATTTACACGAGGGATATAGGCCCGGGGGGAGTGCCCTCCGTGGGGGTCTTTCTAAGGGAACCTAATCCGTATTAACGCATGGAAGATCCACGGCTCGAAGAAAACCACGAAAACTCCGAACGATTAGGCCGACGGGCGCGATTGGGATCGAACCCAGCACCTACCGTCTACCAGCTTCGAGAGCAGAACCTCTCGGCCACCTGATTTCGTGGGTTTTTATACGTTTCACATGCAGAGATTGTTCCCATTGTAAAATATTTTTTCTTTCTTTATCTTTCGTAGAACAAAATTTCTAAACCTCGATAAAATAATTTTTATTTTCCAGCGTATAAGAAACGAAAATATAAATTACACAAAATTTTAATTATAGTTTAATTCGCATGAATACTATTTCATTTTTCTATATATTACATGTTTTCATGACTGTATTCTGCATTTTCATTGAATCAAATAAAAAAATTAAACTGGATTTTTTTAATTATTATTTTTGTGTTTATATTATTTATAAGGTTTTATTTTTAAACTTACCTCTAAATGATTCAAATTTTCAGTCTTTTTAGAAAAGCTTCTGGAATTAAACTATTTATCTTACGGTTGGTTGGTTGGTTGTATTTATGTCGGCCAATTATCAGCACGTGGGATATAGGCCCTAAGGGGAGGGGGGGTGGTTGGGTTGGGTTGATTTTTGACGGACAATTATCTACACGAGGGATATAGGCCCTGGGGGAGTGCCCTCCGTGGGGGTCTTTCTAAGGGAACCTAATCCGTATTAACGCTTGGATAGCCAAGGTTCGAAGAAAACCACGAAAACTCCGAACGATTAGGCCGACGGGCGCGATTGGGATCGAGCCCAGCAATTCCCGTCTACCAGCTTCGAGAGCAGAACCTCTCGGCCCCTGGTTGGTTGGTTGGTTGGTTGTATTTATGTCGGCCAATTATCTGCACGTGGGTTATAGGCCCTAAGGGGGGGGGTGCCTTCCGTGGAGGTCTTTCTAAGGGAACCTAACCCGTATTAACGCTTGGAGAACCAAGGTTCGAAGAAAACCACGAAAACTCCGAACGATTACCCCGACGGGCGCGATTGGGATCGAGCCCAGCAATTCCCGTCTACCAGCTTCGAGAGCAGAACCTCTCGGCCCCTGGTTGGTTGGTTGGTTGGTTGTATTTATGTCGGCCAATTATCTGCACGTGGGATATAGGCCCTAAGGGGGGGGGGGGGGAGTGCCTTCCGTGGAGGTCTTCTTAAAGGAACCTAACCCGTATTAACGCTTGGATAACGAAGGTTCGAAGAAAACCACGAAAACTCCGAACGATTAGGCCGACGGGCGCGATTGGGATCGAACCCAGCACTTCCCGTCTACCAGGTTCGAGAGCAGAACCTCTCGGCCACTGGTTGGTTGGTTGGTTGGTTGGTTGTATTTATGTCGGCCAATTATCTGCACGTGGGATATAGGCCCTAAGGGGGGGGGAGTGCCTTCCGTGGAGGTCTTTTTAAGGGAACCTAACCCGTATTAACGCTTGGATAACCAAGGTTCGAAGAAAACCACGAAAACTCCGTACGATTAGGCCGACGGGCGCGATTGGGATCGAGCCCAGCAATTCCCGTCTACCAGCTTCGAGAGCAGAACCTCTCGGCCCCTGGTGGGGCCTTTTATCTTACTGAGATCATACAAATAAATGCTGACTTTGCTTGCTTTCATAAAATAATATATTAGGATAAAATTTCACAATAACAAAATAGATAAAATGTCGCTATCTATTTTAATATTTAAGCGTACACATTTCGCTGAATTTCGAAAAAAAAAACAATCTCATGTAGTATTTCAAAGTAAGTCAACATTTTTCCCTAAAAATAACTGATATAAATGCTACTTCTTCTGTAAATGAATGCAAATTAAATGTACGTTTCCAAGCTCAAAATGTTTTAGAGATTTAGTGCAATTCATACATTTAACGTTGATTTTAGCACAACTTTAACTCAGACAATGTTTTGTGAAAAGACGCAATGTTATAAAATCTAAACTTGACGCATTATAATTATTAAATACTTATTATGTAAGATAAAGGAGTTGAATTGACAACATCACGTCGCCACCATAGCTCAGTGGATAGAGCACTGGTCTTGTAAACCAGGGGTCGTGAGTTCGATCCTCACTGGTGGCTTACAGTGGTTGTTCCACTTTTGTAACTTTTTTAGGTTCTCGAGTGTCCGAATGTGGAAAACCTTAGCATGCGCTCTATCAGCTGAAATCAATTGATTCCAGAAAACGAAAATAAAGAATAAAAAGTTTTTAACTCTACTTCAATTTAAAAATCCAAAGAAACTTTAACTTTATCACCCAGAAGTCGTTGCCACCATTGCTCAGTGGTGGTGCACTGGTCCCGTAAACCAGGGGTCGTGAGTTCAAACCTCGCTGGTGGCTGAATCTCTATCTAAGTTTTTAACAGTGAGATTATCGCTGTTACGAAATAAGTTTTTAGGCAATAAATCCAAAATCAGAAACACTGATTTTTTGGGGTTTTATACGTTTCACATGCAGAGATTGTTCCCATTGTAAAATATTTTTTCTTTCTTTTTCTTTCGTAGAACAAAATTTCTAAACCTCGATAAAATAATTTTTATTTTCCAGCGTACAAGAAACGAAAATATAAATTACACAAAATTTTAATTATAGTTTAATTCGCATGAATACAATTTCATTTTTCTATATATTACATGTTTTCATGACTGTATTCTGCATTTTCATTGAATCAAATAAAAAAATTAAACTGGATTTTTTTAATTATTATTTTTGTGTTTATATTATTTATAAGGTTTTATTTTTAAAGTTACCTCTAAATGATTCAAATTTTCAGTCTTTTTAGAAAAGCTTCTGGAATTAAACTATTTATCTTACGGTTGGTTGGTTGGTTGTATTTATGTCGGCCAATTATCAGCACGTGGGATATAGGCCCTAAGGGGGAGGGGGGTTGGGTTGGGTTGATTTTTGACGGCCAATTATCTACACGTGGGATATAGGCCCGGGGTGAGTGCCCTCCGTGGGGGTCTTTCTAAGGGAACCTAATCCGTATTAACGCATGGAAGATCCACGGCTCGAAGAAAACCACGAAAAGTCCGAACGATTAGGCCGCGGGCGCGATTGGGATCGAACCCAGCACTTCCCGTCTACCAGCTTCGAGAGCAGAACCTCTCGGCCACTGGTGGGGGCCTACGGGGGGGAGTTCCTTCCGTGGAGGTCTTTTTAAGGGAACCTAACCCGTATTAACGCTTGGATAACCAACGTTAGAAGAAAACCACGAAAACTCCGAACGATTAGGCCGACGGGCGCGATTGGGATCGAGCCCAGCAATTCCCGTCTACCAGCTTCGAGAGCAGAACCTCTCGGCCCCTGGTTGGTTGGTTGGTTGGTTGGTTGTATTTATGTCGGCCAATTATCTGCACGTGGGATATAGGCCCTAAGGGGGGGGGAGTGCCTTCCGTGGAGGTCTTTCTAAGGGAACCTAACCCGTATTAACGCTTGGAGAACCAAGGTTCGAAGAAAACCACGAAAACTCCGAACGATTAGGCCGACGGCGCGATTGGGATCGAGCCCAGCAATTCCCGTCTACCAGCTTCGAGAGCAGAACCTCTCGGCCCCTGGTGGGGCCTTTTATCTTACGGAGATCATACAAATAAATGCTGACTTTGCTTGCTTTCATAAAATAAAATATTAGGATAAAATTTCACAATAACAAAATAGATAAATTGTCGCTATATATTTTAATATTTAAGCGTACACATTTCGCTGAATTTCGAAAAAAAAAACAATCTCATGTAGTATTTCAAAGTAAGTCAACATTTTTCCCTAAAAATAACTGATATAAATGCTACTTCTTTTGTAAATGAATGCAAATTAAATGTACGTTTCCAAGCTCAAAATGTTTTAGAGATTTAACGCAATTCATACATTTAACGTTGATTTTAGCACAACTTTAACTCAGACAATGTTTTGCGAAAAGACGCAATGTTATAAAATCTAAACTTGACGCATTATAATTATTAAATACTTATTATGTAAGATAAAGGAGTTGAATTAACAACGTCCCGTCGCCACCATAGCTCAGTGGATAGGGCACTGGTCTTGTAAACCAGGGGTCGTGAGATCTTTCCTCACTGGTGGCTTACAGTGGTTGTTCAACTTCTGTAAATTTTTTAGGTTCTCGAGTGTCCGAATGTGGAAAACCTTAGCATGCGCTCTATCAGCTGAAATCAATTCATTCCAGAAAATATAGAATAAAAAGTTTTTAACTCTACTTCAATTTAAAAATCCAAAGAAACTTTAACTTTATCACCCAGAAGTCGTTGCCACCATTGCTCAGTGCTGGAGCACTGGTCTCGTAAACCAGTGGTCGTGAGTTCAAACCTCGCTGGTGGCTGATTCTCTATATAAGTTTTTAACAGTGAGATTATCGCTGTTACGAAATAAGTTTTTAGGCAGTAAATCCAAAATCAGAAACACTGATTTCTTGGGTTTTTATACGTTTCACATGCAGAGATTGTTCCCATTGTAAAATATTTTTTCTTTCTTTTTCTTTCGTAGAACAAAATTTCTAAACCTCGATAAAATAATTTTTATTTTCCAGCGTATAAGAAACGAAAATATAAATTACACAAAATTTTAATTATAGTTTAATTCGCATGAATACTATTTCATTTTTCTATATCTTACATGTTTTCATGACTGTATTCTGCATTTTCATTGAATCAAATAAAAAAATTAAACTGGATTTTTTTAATTATTATTTTTGTGTTTATATTATTTATAAGGTTTTATTTTTAAACTTACCTCTAAAGGATTCAAATTTTCAGTCTTTTTAGAAAAGCTTCTGGAATTAAACTATTTATCTTACGGTTGGTTGGTTGGTTGTATTTATGTCGGCCAATTATCAGCACGTGGGATATAGGCCCTAAGGGGGAGGGGGGGGGTTGTGTTGGGTTGATTTTTGACGGACAATTATCTACACGAGGGATATAGGCCCGGGGGGAGTGCCCTCCGTGGGGATGTTTCTAAGGGAACCTAATCCGTATTAACGCTTGGATAACCAAGGTTCGAAGAAAACCACGAAAACTCCGAACGATTAGGCCGACGGGCGCGATTGGGATCGAGCCCAGCAATTCCCGTCTACCAGCTTCGAGAGGAGAACCTCTCGGCCCCTGGTTGGTTGGTTGGTTGGTTGGTTGTATTTATGTCGGCCAATTATCTGCACGTGGGATATAGGCCCTAAGGGGGGGGAGTGCCTTCCGTGGAGGTCTTTCTAAGGGAACCTAACCCGTATTAACGCTTGGAGAACCAAGGTTCGAAGAAAACCACGAAAACTCCGAACGATTAGGCCGACGGCGCGATTGGGATCGAGCCCAGCAATTCCCGTCTACCAGCTTCGAGAGCAGAACCTCTCGGCCCCTGGTGGGGCCTTTTATCTTACGGAGATCATACAAATAAATGCTGACTTTGCTTGCTTTCATAAAATAAAATATTAGGATAAAATTTCACAATAACAAAATAGATAAATTGTCGCTATATATTTTAATATTTAAGCGTACACATTTCGCTGAATTTCGAAAAAAAAACAATCTCATGAAGTATTTCAAAGTAAGTCAACATTTTTCCCTAAAAATGACTGATATAAATGCTACTTCTTTTGTAAATGAATGCAAATTAAATGTACGTTTCCAAGCTCAAAATGTTTTAGAGATTTAACGCAATTCATACATTTAACGTTTATTTTAGCACAACTTTAACTCAGACAATGTTTTGCGAAAAGACGCAATGTTATAAAATCTAAACTTGACGCATTATAATTATTAAATACTTATTATGTAAGATAAAGGAGTTGAATTGACAATGTCCAGTCGCCACCATAGCTCTGTGGATAGAGCACTGGTCTTGTAAACCAGGGGTCGTCAGTTCGATCCTCACTGGTGGCTTACAGTGGTTGTTCCACTTTTGTAACTTTTTTAGGTTCTCGAGTGTCCGAATATGGTAAACCTTAGCATGCGCTCTATCAGCTGAAATCAATTGATTCCAGAAAACGAAAATAAAGAATAAAAAGTTTTTAACTCTACTTCAATTTAAAAATCCAAAGAAACTTTAACTTTATCATCCAGAAGTCGTTGCCACCATTGCTCAGTGGTTGGTTGGTTGTATTTATGACGGCCAATTATCTGCACGGGGGATATAGGCCCAGGGGGGAGTGCCCTTCGTGGGGGTCTTTCTAAGGGAACCTAACCCGTATTAACGCTTGGAAATCCAAGGTTCGAAGAAAACCACGAAAACTCCGAACGATTAGGCCGACGGGCGCGATTGGGATCGAACCCAGCACCTCCCGTCTACCAGATTCGAGAGCAGAACCTCTCAGCCACTGGTGGGGCCCATTGCTCAGTGGTGGAGAACTGGTCTCGTAAACCAAGGGTCGTGAGTTCAAACCTCGCTGGTGGCTGAATCTCTATCTAAGTTTTTAACAGTGAGATTATCGCTGTTACGAAATAAGTTTTTAGGCAGTAAATCCAAAATCAGAAACTCTGATTTCTTGGGTTTTTATACGTTTCACATGCAGAGATTGTTCCCATTGTAAAATATTTTTTCTTTCTTTTTCTTTCGTAAAACAAAATTTCTAAACCTCGATAAAATATTTTTTTATTTTCCAGCGTATAAGAAACGAAAATATAAATTACACAAAATTTTAATTATAGTTTAATTCGCATGAATACTATTTCATTTTTCTATATATTACATGTTTTCATGACTGTATTCTGCATTTTCATTGAATCAAATAAAAAAATTAAACTGGATTTTTTAAATTATTATTTTTGTGTTTATATTATTTATAAGGTTTTATTTTTAAACTTACCTCTAAATGATTCAAATTTTCAGTCTTTTTAGAAAAGCTTCTGGAATTAAACTATTTATCTTACGGTTGGTTGGTTGTATTTATATCGGCCAATTATCAGCACGTGGGATATAGGCCCTAATGGGGGGGGGGGGGGGTTGGGTTGGGTTGATTTTTGACGGCCAATTATCTACACGAGGGATATATGCCCGGGGGAAGTGCCCTCCGTGGGGGTCTTTCTAAGGGAATCTAATCCGTATTAACGCATGGAAGATCCACGGCTCGAAGAAAACCACGAAAACTCCCAACGATTAGGCCGACGGGCGCGATTGGGATCGAACCCAGCACTTCCCGTCTACCAGCTTCGAGAGCAGAACCTCTCGGCCCCTGGTTGGTTGGTTGGTTGGTTGTATTTATGTCGGCCAATTATCTGCACGTGGGATATAGGCCCTAAGGAGGGGGGGTGGGGAGTGCCTTCCGTGGAGGTCTTCTAAGGGAACCTAACCCGTATTAACGCTTGGAGAACCAAGGTTCGAAGAAAACCACGAAAACTCCGAACGATTAGGCCGACGGGCGCGACTGGGATCGAGCCCAGCAATTCCCGTCTACCACCTTCGAGAGCAGAACCTCTCGGCCCCTGGTGGGGCCTTTTATCTTACGGAGATCATACAAATAAATGCTGACTTTGCTTGCTTTCATAAAATAAAATATTAGGATAAAATTTCACAATAACAAAATAGATAAATTGTCGCTATATATTTTAATATTTAAGCGTACACATTTCGCTGAATTTCGAAAAAAAAAACAATCTCATGTAGTATTTCAAAGTAAGTCAACATTTTTCCCTAAAAATAACTGATATAAATGCTACTTCTTTTGTAAATGAATGCAAATTAAATGTACGTTTCCAAGCTCAAAATGTTTTAGAGATTTAACGCAATTTATACATTCAACGTTGATTTTAGCACAACTTTAACTCAGACAATGTTTTGTGAAAAGACGCAATGTTATAAAATCTAAACTTGACGCATTATAATTATTAAATACTTATTATGTAAGATAAAGGAGTTGAATTGACAACATCCCGTCGCCACCATAGCTCAGTGGATAGAGCACTGGTCTTGTAAACCAGGGGTCGTCAGTTCGATCCTCACTGGTGGCTTACAGTGGTTGTTCCACTTTTGTAACTTTTTTAGGTTCTCGAGTGTCCGAATGTGCAAAAACCTTAGCATGCGCTCTATCAGCTGAAATCAATTGATTCCAGAAAACGAAAATAAAGAATAAAAAGTTTATAACTCTACTTCAATTTAAAAATCCAAAGAAACTTTAACTTTATCACCCCGAAGTCGTTGCCACCATTGCTCAGTGGTGGAGCACTGGTTTCGTAAACCAGGGGTCGTGAGTTCAAACCTCGCTTGTGGCTGAATCTCTATCTAAGTTTTTAACAGTGGGATTATCGCTGTTACGAAATAAGTTTTTAGGCAGTAAATCCAAAATCAGAAACACTGATTTCTTGGGTTTTTATACATTTCACATGCAGAGATTTTTCCCATTGTAAAATATTTTTTCTTTCTTTTTCTTTCGTAGAACAAAATTTCTAAACCTCGATAAAATAATTTTTATTTTCCAGCCTATAAGAAACGAAAATATAAATTACACAAAATTTTAATTATAGTTTAATTCGCATGAATACTATTTCATTTTTCTATATATTACATGTTTTCATGACTGTATTCTGCATTTTCATTGAATCAAATAAAAAAATTAAACTGGATTTTTTTAATTATTATTTTTGTGTTTATATTATTTATAAGGTTTTATTTTTAAACTTACCTCTAAATAATTCAAATTTTCAGTCTTTTTAGAAAAGCTTCTGGAATTAAACTATTTATCTTACGGTTGGTTGGTTGTATTTATGTCGGCCAATTATCAGCACGTGGGATATAGGCCCTAAGGGGTGGGGGGTCGGGTTGGGTTGGGTTGATTTTTGACGGCCAATTATCTACACGAGGGATATAGGCCCGGGGGGAAGTGCCCTCCGTGGGGGTCTTTCTAAGGGAACCTAATCCGTATTAACGCATGGAAGATCCACGGCTCGAAGAAAACCACGAAAACTCCGAACGATTAGGCCGACGGGCGCGATTGGGATCGAACCCAGCACTTCCCGTCTACCAACTTCGAGAGCAGAACCTCTCGGCCACTGGTGGGGCCCTAAGGGGAGGGGTGCCTTCCGTGGAGGTCTTTCTAAGGGAACCTAACCCGTATTAACGCTTGGATAACCAAGGTTCGAAGAAAACCACGAAAACTCCGAACGATTAGGCCGACGGGCGCGATTGGGATCGAACGCAGCAATTCCCGTCTACCAGCTTCGAGAGCAGAACCTCTCGGCCCCTGGTTGGTTGGTTGGTTGGTTGTATTTATTTTGGCCAATTATCTGCAAGTGGGATATAGGCCCTAAGGGGGGGGGGGGTTCCTTCCGTGGAGGTCTTTCTAAGGGAACCTAACCCGTATTAACGCTTGGAGAAACAAGGTTTGAATTAAACCACGAAAACTCCGAACGATTAGGCCGACGGGCGCGATTGGGATCGAGCCCAGCAATTCCCGTCTACCAGCTTCGAGAGCAGAACCTCTCGGCCCCTGGGGGGGCCTTTTATCTTACGGAGATCATACAAATAAATGCTGACTTTGCTTGCTTTCATAAAATAAAATATTAGGATAAAATTTCACAATAACAAAATAGATAAATTGTCGCTATATATTTTAATATTTAAGCGTACACATTTCGCTGAATTTCGAAAAAAAACCCAATCTCATGTAGTATTTCAAAGTAAGTCAACATTTTTCCCTAAAAATAACTGATATAAATGCTACTTCTTTTGTAAATGAATGCAAATTAAATGTACGTTTCCAAGCTCAAAATGTTTTAGAGATTTTACGCAATTCATACATTTAACGTTGATTTTAGCACAACTTTAACTCAGACAATGTTTTGTGAAAAGACGCAATGTTATAAAATCTAAACTTGACGCATTATAATTATTAAATACTTATTATGTAAGATAAAGGAGTTGAATTGACAACATCCCGTCGCCACCATAGCTCAGTGGATAGAGCACTGGTCTTGTAAACCAGGGGTCGTCAGTTCGATCCTCACTGGTGGCTTACAGTGGTTGTTACGCTTTTGTAACTTTTTTAGGTTCTCGAGTGTCCGAATGTGGAAAACCTTAGCATGCGCTCTATCAGCTGAAATCAATTGATTCCAGAAAACGAAAATAAAGAATAAAAAGTTTTTAACTCTACTTCAATTTAAAAATCCAAAGAAACTTTAACTTTATCACCCAGAAGTCGTTGCCACCATTGCTCAGTGGTGGAGCAATGGTCTCGTAAACCAGGGGTCGTGAGTTCAAACCTCGCTGGTGGCTGAATCTCTATCTAAGTTTTTAACAGTGAGATTATCGCTGTTACGAAATAAGTTTTTAGGCAGTAAATCCAAAATCAGAAACACTGATTTCTTGGGTTTTTATACGTTTCACATGCAGAGATTGTTCCCATTGTAAAATATTTTTTCTTTCTTTTTCTTTCGTAGAACAAAATTTCTAAACCTCGATAAAATAATTTTTATTTTCCA
This sequence comes from Maratus speciosus, assembly GCA_963932465.1. NCBI lineage: Eukaryota > Metazoa > Arthropoda > Arachnida > Araneae > Salticidae > Maratus > Maratus speciosus. The sequence continues at coordinate 215,677,907 of OZ010797.1, read as the reverse complement.
GCCTATAAGAAACGAAAATATAAATTACACAAAATTTTAATTATAGTTTAATTCGCATGAATACTATTTCATTTTTCTATATATTACATGTTTTCATGACTGTATTCTGCATTTTCATTGAATCAAATAAAAAAATTAAACTGGATTTTTTTAATTATTATTTTTGTGTTTATATTATTTATAAGGTTTTATTTTTAAACTTACCTCAAAATGATTCAAATTTTCAGTCTTTTTAGAAAAGCTTCTGGAATTAAACTATTTATCTTACGGTTGGTTGGTTGTATTTATGTCGGCCAATTATCAGCACGTGGGATATAGGCCCTAAGGGGAGGGGGGGGGGCGGTTGGGTTGGGTTGATTTTTGACGGCCAATTATCTACACGAGGGATATAGGCCCGGGGGGAGTGCCCTCCGTGGGGGTCTTTCTAAGGGATCCTAATCCGTATTAACGCATGGAAGATCCACGGCTCGAAGAAAATCACGAAAACTCCGAACGATTAGGCCGACGGGCGCGATTGGGATCGAACCCAGCACTTCCCGTCTACCAGCTTCGAGAGCAGAACCTCTCGGCCACTGGTGGGGCCCTAAGGGGGGGGGGGGTGCCTTCCGTGGAGGTCTTTCTAAGGGAACCTAACCCGTATTAACGCTTGGATAACCAAGGTTCGAAGAAAACCACGAAAACTCCGAACGATTAGGCCGACGGGCGCGATTGGGATCGAACCCAGCAATTCCCGTCTACCAGCTTCGAGAGCAGAACCTCTCGGCCCCTGGTTGGTTGGTTGGTTGGTTGTATTTATGTCGGCCAATTATCTGCACGTGGAATATAGGCCCTAAGGGGGGGGGGGGGAGTGCCTTCCGTGGAGGTCTTTCTAAGGAACCTAACCCGTATTAACGCTTGGAGAACCAAGGTTTGAAGAAAACCACGAAAACTCCGAACGATTAGGCCGACGGGCGCGATTGGGATCGAACCCAGCACTTCCCGTCTACCAGCTTCGAGAGCAGAACCTCTCGGTCACTGGTGGGGCCCTAAGGGGGGGGGGGGAGTGCCTTCCGTGGAGGTCTTATTAAGGGAACCTAACCCGTATTAACGCTATGATAACCAAGGTTCGAAGAAAACCACGAAAACTCCGAACGATTAGGCCGACGGGCGCTATTGGGATCGAGCCCAGCAATTCCCGTCTACCAGCTTCGAGAGCAGAACCTCTCGGCCCCTGGTGGGGCCTTTTATCTTACGGAGATCATACAAATAAATGCTGTCTTTGCTTGCTTTCATAAAATAAAATATTAGGATAAAATTTCACAATAAAAAAATAGATAAAATGTCGCTATATACACTGTAAATTAAAATGTCTGAAATTCAAACACTTAAGTGTCTGAAACGGAGTGTTCAGTTTGCAGACATTTTAAAATGTCTGAATTTCAGACTCTTCAAACTTCTTAATAGCATCCATTTTTTTTTTCTTAAGCATCATACGTAGCCATGTTTGACCACCTTGAATCCTGGAAAAATATTTGGCTGCGGTCCTGCCCCCCCCCCCCCCCCCCCTCCCTACAACTTGATTTTTTTGGTGCTCCCAATTTTGGTACGCAATTTTTGTTAAGCTGATAATTTAAATCTTTTACGACATTTTACTGATTATAATCAATATTTTGAACTTCAGGAGTAGAACAAGATTTTAAAAAAATATTTATCTAAATATTAGATTTTTAAAATTTGTTTTATTTTTAATCTTATTTTACTTTAAAAGTTCGAAATATTGATTATAATCAATACAATTTCGAAACACATTTAAAATATAAGCTTTACAAATATTGCACATCAAATATGTGGGCACGAAAATCGTAGGGGGGCGGGGCACGGCCCAGTATGCCCATTCTTTAATCAAGAAGTTCTTTTGCAAAAAATGCAACCCTGCATTATTGTTATCTAAATTGAGATGTCCGGTATTCGGGAGTATCCGTTGTGGAGGTTAATGGACATTTCCGAATAGCTATTCTGAAACATCTATTTAGCGAATACTTTTTTAATCCGCATGGCATACATATTTGTATATTTTTACCTCACAAAAGCAGACATCTTCGATTATCGGACAAATTGAACGGCAAGGGCTATTGGGGGCTTTTAAAGTACATTTATAAATATATATATTTCTTATAATCTCTTCCTACTCTACTTCATATAATTTAAAAATAGATTTTTTAAAAATTTATATTGCCACATAGGCAATTTTACATATATATCAGATGATAATCGCAACAGCTATTTAACTATGAATAAATAAATAAATATTCTACTTTACCTGTCTAGAAAAGCCAAGATTACATGGTATCACAAAATTATTTGCATTGTCTCCGTAGCGGAGACCTCGAGTTTGAAGACAACTTTTAAATGGCTTCGCTCCGGAGCCCTCGAGTGCAAAGGGTTAATATTGAAAAAAAAATACTTCGGTATTTTGTTTATTTATATTTTGTGTTTTTTAATCTTGTCCTACTCTAAAAGTTCAAAACTTTCATTATAATCAGTGCAAGATTTAAGGTATCAGCTTTACGAAAATTTCATACAAAATCCCCCCCTCCCCCTCCCCGAAAAACAAATGAAAATCCTTATCATTTAAAAATTAGATTTTTTAAAAATTTATATTGCCACATGGACTTATTGTTATCATTCCTATGAACTACTAAACAAGACATCTTTAAAGCAAAATAAAGACGCAAAAAAAAAAAAAAAGTTACCACATGATATCACTATGATACACACTTGCGATGCTTATCAGTAAAGTCTAATTGGAAAATGACCTTCGAATCCACAGGAGATCTTTCAAAGTTTTTTTTTTTCTATTTCCTTCTGGTCGTTTAGTATGAGATAAGCATTAGCCATTGAAACTATGCTGCCATATTGAAAACAAAACAAAACAAGAGAATGAACTTAACTTTTAAATATGTCTGTTTTTTAGTGATGTTATTACTTTAAATTTGAGAAAAAGATGAGAATAAATAATACATAATTTGTAATAAAAGACAATGTCATAAATTTAAAATATATACTTCTAGAATTAGTGTTTTTTTTTTGTTTGTTTTTTTTTTTTAGCAAAAAGATTCAAAACTAATTAAATTTCATGTCAGATTTTGTTTAGTACAATAAATAAAATCATAAAAGACACTAATTTTAGTACTATAAAGAAATTATAACACTTACTTTAATCGCTGTTTGCAAGAGGTAAGAAAAATTCCTCGATTTGAAATTTTAAAAACTACCACAACCACAGTGAGGAAGAAAGACTTTCATCAGTTTAAAAGGTAATCCCATAATACATCCGACTAGCCATATTTAAAGAATGAGATGTTTCATCCTCAAAACAGGGCCCGCCAGACAAAAGTTTCTTTTTTTTTTTTGCCAGCTTCGACAGGACGAAGATGAATAACACAATATTATTGATACAAATTAATACGAGTTAACACTAAGCCCATTGCACACGCTTTGTAGAATTTCCGGGTGTAATTTTCAACCGTCGTCTACTTCTGTTCTGTGTCTATCCCGCCCTTATATCGACGACAGCTTCTAAGAGACATTTGATGTCGAGCACACACGTCAGATGTATGTATTCAATAAATAAATAATCCAAGTTAATACGAATTCAAATCACAGTACTTCACATTTCGCAAAAAGCGAATTAAAATACACGCGTACATAAAAACAAACTTTGTTTGAATTACAACGTATACCATTTCGAACGAAGACATCTAAAACGCATGCGCAACTGGGAGTGATAGTGCCCCCTGGTGGTGATTGCGTCGGAAGAATCAAAACGTCTTAAATTAAGACACGTTTAAAGCAGTGAAGTATCTTAAAATAAGACGTTTGTGGATATTTTAGACATTATTCTCAGTTCGTTTACACCATGGTCATAGTAATACACTTATGTATCTTAAATTAAGACATCTATAATGTCTGAATTTTTAGATTAAGACACTTAAGCGTCTAAAATTCTTTTTCAGTCACATATGTGTCTAAATTTAAGACGCTTCTATTTGCAGTGTATTTTAATATTTAAGCGTACACATTTCGCTGAATTTCGAAAAAAAAAACAATCTCATGTAGTATTTCAAAGTAAGTCAACATTTTTCCCTAAAAATAACTGATATAAATGCTACTTCTTTTGTAAATGAATGCAAATTAAATGTACGTTTCCAAGCTCAAAATGTTTTAGAGATTTAACGCAATTCATACATTTAACGTTCATTTTAGCACAACTTTAACTCAGACAATGTTTTTGTGAAAAGACGCAATGTTATAAAATCTAAACTCTACGCATTATAATTATTAAATAATTATTATGTAAGATAAAGGAGTTGAATTGACAGCATCCCGTCGCCACCATAGCTCAGTGGATAGAGCACTGGTCTTGTAAACCAGGGGTCGTGAGTTCGATCCTCACTGGTGGCTTACAGTGGTTGTTCCACTTTTGTAAATTTTTTAGGTTCTCGAGTGTCCGAATGTGGAAAACCTTAGCATGCGCTCTATCAGCTGAAATCAATTGATTCCAGAAAACGAAAATAAAAAGTTTTTAACTCTACTTCAATTTAAAAATCCAAAGAAACTTTAACTTTATCACCCAGAAGTCGTTGCCACCATTGCTCAGTGGTGGAGCACTGGTCTCGTAAACCAGTGAGTTCAAACCTGGCTGGTGGCTAAATCTCTATCTAAGTTTTTAATAGTGAGATTATCGCTGCTACGAAATAAGTTTTTAGGCAGTAAATCCAAAATCAGAAACACTGATTTCTTGGGTTTTTATACGTTTCACATGCAGAGATTGTTCCCATTGTAAAATATTTTTTCTTTCTTTTTCTTTCGTAGAACAAAATTTCTAAACCTCGATAAAATAATTTTTATTTTCCAGCGTATAAGAAACGAAAATATAAATTACACAAAATTTTAATTATAGTTTAATTCGCATGAATACTATTTCATTTTTCTATATATTACATGTTTTCATGACTGTATTCTGCATTTTCATTGAATCAAATAACAAAATTAAACTGGATTTTTTTAATTATTATTTTTGTGTTTATATTATTTATAAGGTTTTATTTTTAAACTTACCTCTAAATGATTCAAATTTTCAGTCTTTTTAGAAAAGCTTCTGGAATTAAACTATTTATCTTACGGTTGGTTGGTTGGTTGTATTTATGTCGGCCAATTATCAGCACGTGGGATATAGGCCCTAAGGGGGAGGGGGGGTTGGGTTGGGTTGATTTTTGACGGCCAATTATCTACACGAGGGATATAGGCCCGGGGGGAGTGCCCTCCGTGGGGGTTTTTCTAAGGGAACCAAATCCGTATTAACGCATGGAAGATCCACGGCTCGAAGAAAACCACGAAAATCTCCGAACGATTAGGCCGACGGGCGCGATTGGGATCGAACCCAGCACTTCCCGTCTACCAGCTTCGAGAGCAGAACCTCTCGGCTACTGGTGAGGCCCTAAGGGGGGGGGGAGTGCCTTCCGTGGAGGTCTTTTTAAGGGAACCTAACCCGTATTAACGCTCTGATAACCAAGGTTCGAAGAAAACCACGAAAACTCCGAACGATTAGGCCGACGGGCGCGATTGGGATCGAGCCCAGCAATTCCCGTCTACCAGCTTCGAGAGCAGAACCTCTCGGACCCTGGTGGGGCCTTTTATCTTACGGAGATCATACAAATAAATGCTGACTTTGCTTGCTTTCATAAAATAAAATATTAGGATAAAATTTCACAATAACAAAATAGATAAAATGTCGCTATATATTTTAATATTTAAGCGTACACATTTCGCTGAATTTCGAAAAAAAAAACAATCTCATGTAGTATTTCAAAGTAAGTCAACATTTTTCACTAAAAAATAACTGATATAAATGCAGGCGCGGATCCACGAGGGGGGGGGGGGGCGATCGGTGAAATCGCCCCCCCCCCCCTCCCAAAAAATAATATAAATCCACCGATTATCGCGAATTTCGAGAAAATGAACGCTGAAAAAAAATCAATTTCGTCAGTCGTTCGCAGGTAAAAGGATCGCAAAAGGAACGCGAATTTCGTCAACGGATCGCGAAAAATACCCCAATTTCGTCAAAGGATCGCGAAAAAACTCGAATTTCGACAAAGGATCGCGAAAAAAAAGCAAAATTTCGTCAAAGAAGCGCGGAAAAAATGCGAATTTCGTTAAAAAAATCGCGTATTTCGTCAAAGGATTGCAGAAAAAAACGCGAATTTTACCAAAAAATTGAGGAAAAAACGCTAATTTCGCGAAAGAATCGCGCAAAAACGCGAATTTCGTCAACAGACCTCTGAAAAAATACGAATTTCTTCAAAGAATCGCGAAAAAAATACGCGAATTTCGCCAATTAGCACGCGGGAGGAGATTCCCTAAGCGCGCATCCACGGGAGGGGGGGGGGGTCGATTGGGGCAAAGAAGGGATGAACAAATTTACCAAGTCGGTTTTTAAGAAATCAACACACTATAAGCCTTTTAGCTTTTAACTGTCTAGGATTAGGACATAATCCTTTTTTGTTCATTCATCAAATACCCCTTGAAATTTACCAATGTGTGTGGCAATAACAGGACATTTTTTACAAATTAGTGGCTTTCTTCAGAAAACATTAAGATGATTGCATTTTTCAAAGGACCTTTTTTTTCTTGTTTCCTTCTTTCTTTGGAAATTGCTATGATTCCCATTCTTTTCTTAAACAATAAAGAACTCCTCAAAAATATCGTTATACAGAAATTAGAGTTGCAGCATCTTTGAAAGAAGGAAAAGTTTCAACACCTTAAAGGGATCCGCATAACGTTGTCAATTTCTGTTGTAGAGATTCAACTAAAGCTACACGAAGCGGCATCATCCCCACCTCAACCCATAGTGTCAAAAATTATGTCGCCATATGCCTTTTGACTGGGCATAATCCTATTTTGTTCACTAATCGCTGAAACGTCAGTGAGGTTTACCATTGACACCCGGAAAGTGTTTGGTTTTCGTTTGTTTGTATGTCTGTTCCGCGAAAACTGCCGTTAAAAGCGTTGGATTTATATCCTGGGTGGGGGGGCGAGCGCCCGATAGAAACCCTCATGGATGCTCGCCTAGGTGCTAATTGTGCGTTTTTTCCGCTGCCCTTTGACGAAATTCGCGCATTTTTTCGCAATTCTTTGACAAAATTCGCATTTTTTCCGAGATCTGTTGACGAAATTCGCATTTTTGCGCTTTTCCGCGAAATTAGCGTTCTTTCCCTAATTATTTGGCCAAATTCGCGTTTTTTAGATCCTTTGGCAAAATTCGCGTTTTTTTCTGCGATTCTTTGACGAAATTCGCGATTTTACTGTGATCCTTTGACAAAATTCGCGTTTTTTCTGCGACCCTTTGACGAAATTCGCGTTTTTACTGCGATCATTTGATGAAATTCGCGTTTTTTTTCGTGGTTCTTTGACGAAATTCGCGTTTTTTCCGTGGTCCTTTGACGAAATTCGCGTTTTTTTTCGTGTTTCTTTGACGAAATTCGCGTTTTTGCCGTTGTCCTTTGACGAAATTCGCTTTTTTGCACGATCCTTTGAAGAAATTCGCGCTTTTTGCTCGATCCTTTGACGAAATTCGCGTTTTTTGCGCGATTTTTTGACCTGCGAACGATTGACAAAAATGATTCTTTTCGGCGAGCATTTGTCGAAGTTTGCAATAATCGGTGAATTTATATTTTTTGATCCAAGAGGTGGGTGGCGATCGGGGCGACCCCCCCCCCTTCCTTGGATCCGCGCCTGTGAAGAGGTATATACACCACTTAGATGACATTTTTGACTTTCAAGGATGTTAAGGCCCCTTCAGATTTCTGAAGGGGATCCTTTTTCAGAGATTATCCTCTTTCAGAAATCTGATATTAAAAAATGGATGTGATAGTTATGTTTTTCAGCTTTCTATAATTGGTTCTTATGTATTTTTTAGTGCTGAATCCAAAAATGACCTTCATTTTTTACCACAACATCACGTTAGTTTTTTTCACAAATCCCAAATTTTTAAGAAGTCGAAATATTGCGAAAATCTGCTACTATAAAATAGACGTAACTTTTTTTTATAATAATTTATTCATTTTTTTGCTCACACATGGATTTTTATAGTTAAACATGTAAAATATTGTGTATTTAAAATCTGTATAATTTTATTCCATGCGTGGAAGTTTCTTTGAACCGCTCATGCTCTGCTTCCCGCTTTTCTTTTAATCCTCTGTATGGGGTTCATCTCGATATCCTCTTTTACTTTGGCGGCTGATAAGGCTGGAAAATTTGTCGCAGATGCATTTAGAACATTTACCTTCTTTTGTTAAGGCTTTGACAAATTGCTTTGTGAGATTTTCGCTATTTTTTACTTTTTAACTTTGAAACTTACGATTTGCGAAAATCGTGACTTGATGGTTAAAAAAGAAGGTCATTTTCGGATTCAGTGCTAAAAAATACACCAAAATCAATTATCAAAAGTTAAAAAACACAATCATGGCAGGCTTGTGTTATAAATGTTGTGCACTATAACTAAAAGAACAAAAAATAAGATAAATAATTACCATAGTACAAGAGTAAAAAGAAAAAGAAAAAATAAGACATATAATAAATAAATTCTGTTATAGGGTGATCTCGCCAGTAGTTGATACCCCTCAGTAGTAGAAAAAGGAGAGTTCTTATCCAGCAGGCGGAGGGCGGAGGAGCAACTCCTCCTCCACCACCTGCTCCTCCTCCGCCTGCGGAGAATATGTGCTCTAAGAGGAGGGGTTAAAAAGGAATTTTGATATCTAAGAAGAGGGTGGAGTTTAAAAAAAATTAGAATTTTTTTTTAAGATTGTAATTTTGAACTATAGTACGAGGGGTCATTTTAAAGATTGAAATTTTATTTTTTAGCGGAAAAAATTTTTAAGTGAACTATAGTACAAGGGGTCATTTTGGAGTTAAGTGAACTATAGTACAAGCGGTCATTTTGGAGAATGAATTTTATTTTTTTTTATCGAACTATAGGTTGAGGTTCAATGATACATTTTAATGTACAATTAATTTTGGGGGAGCAATTTTATTTTACTTAATTACAAAAGAATATTTTTTTTTGGAGATTTAATTTTTTTAGCAAACTATAGTATGCGGTGTAATTTTCTATTGTATATGAAGAATTAAATTTAAAATATTTAATTTTGGAACTTAAGAAAATTTTCAATGGGACTTTTTTTTTTTTTTTTTTTTTGATTGAATGTAGTAATGGAAATTTTTTCGAAAGGTTTAGAATTTTTGTTATTAGACGAGAGGTCGATAAGAATTTTTTTTAGGGGATTTTAATTAAGTAAAAGATTTATTTTGTGCTGCCCTCTAGCGAACTGAAAATAAAGCATTTAAAAATATTTTTTAAAACAGTTAAAAGTTGAGATGAGGTTTGAACCCTTAAAAATGTAAGGATGGGTCAGTGATTTTAGCTGTCGCCTTGACCACTTAGCCATGCTTGCACACCTTGTAAATAATTTTTTAAGAAAGGGTGTGTGATTCTCCACCTGCTCCTGTCGCGAGTAACGGGCTCCTCCGCCTGCTCCTCCTGTAGCGAGCAAAGGGCTCCTCCGCCTGCTCCCACCTCCTGCTCCTCCACCTGCAAAGCGCTGTTGTTTAAGAAGAGAGCTTAATTAGGAAATTTTTAGGGGCACGCTGTAGGTTGAGGTGGGAATTATACATGAAGAATTAATTTAAAATATCTCCTTTTAGGACTTAAGAAAAATTTTGACGAGGGATTTTTTTTTTTTGAATTTACTAATGGATACCGAATTGAAAAATTTTAGAATTTTCTCTTGTAAGTTTAGGCTTTAGTAATATTTCATCCCACCTAACTTTAATTGTTTATTACTCATTAATAAATTATGTTAATTATTTTTTTCATTCAATGCGAATTGTTCTTGCGCATTTTTAAATGTAAAATAAATAAATAGTTTCGATTTAATACCCGTAGTCACGTGACACCCCCCCCTTTTTTTTTTCAACTTGTGTAATAAACTATTGAGATTTCATTTTAAAAACTAGAATTAGGTATACTGCAAATAATAATTCAAATTTCCTGTAAGATATGAATACACTACAAATATTTCCCAGTTGAGTTAAATATTTATGAGAGGTTTATCGAAATTATATAGAAATACAGGGTTGTTCAAAGATAGGTTTTCTTTTGCCATGTACGAAAGCTTTTACCCCCCCCCCCCCCTTAGTGGCTGCTTCATACTTTTTTAAATGAATGGCCGGTTTAATTAAAATATATGCTCTTTTCTATTATGCTAATGAATCAATCAGTAAATTTGGCTAATGATGTCATGGAGGTCTAATTTTTCAATGTCGTTGGCAAAATATATGAACTCAATTAGATAATATTTTTAATACTGAATACATTTTTATTGTTATTCGTGAAAATTTTAATGTTATTACCGAAATATATTTATTGCACTTAATAAATTTTTAATGTTGTTGGGGAAATATATTAATTGAACTCAATGAAATTATAATGTTGAATATATATTTTGTTGGTATTGACGAAAGTTATGAATTTAATTATATAAATGCTAATATTATTCAAAATTGGTGAGTATAATATATTGGTGAATTTAATTTAGTTGAATAAATTTTTTAAAGCTTTTAACGAAATGTGTTAGTAAATTTCGAATGCTGTAGACGAAATCTCTTATTAGTTTTCAACAACGCGAAAGATACGTTTGAACAGGAATCTAACGTAATAATTCCTACATATACAGGACAATGCAAAATAATTCACATAAATTTCAAAAGTGTATACATTTTATTGGCAGTGCAAAACTATTGTACCTTGTAAAAATAACTTCGCATACAAGATTTTTTCGTCACCTTTAGCAAGTAGAATTTAAATAGCGATACTGGGATGAGAGATTTTTTTTTTTTTTTTCGTAACCGACGAATAATATATAAATCATAATTCAAAACCAGATTTAAATAAAGTTTAATTAAAAATCGAATTTTTGTTTTAAAAGTTCGAGTGAACTGTATTAGAAAAATGCATATACGATTCACTTTTATACGGCATACAAATTATTTCTAGAGAAATGATAAATTTTTAGAATGCATATATAGTATTTATTTAAAAAATGCATATACGATTCATTTTTAGATTACTTGTATATTCATTTTTTTTTTTTGATAAATTCTATTTATTTCTTAAGTGTGTATATTATTTTGCCTTTGAAAGCAATTTTAGTAAAAGATGTTTTGACATATTATTTATTTTGTGTGCGATTAGTTTTTTAGACCGCGACTATATTATTTTTGGATAATATCTTTATGAATAATTTTTCAACTAATGATTAACTAATTTTGGAGATTAACTATAGTTTTGATTCATTATTTTCTTTAAGGTGTTGGTTCTTAGACTGCCTCATTGAAAACATGATATAGGCTACTGCATTTTCGAAACAATATGTTAAATGAAACAGTTATAATTTGAAAACAATCTAAGTAAATCACAATGTATACTATTATAGGCCATTTAAACATTAATCTGCTATGCTTTCTTCAGAGATTTTTGAACTAGGATTATTTTTAATAAAATTCAAATCTAAGAAATTTTTTGAGTTCGAAAACAATTTAGACAAATCCTTTACCTAACCCAATATTATTTTGTAAGAATATTTCACGGGATCCATTTTACTTAATTATTCAGCGAAAACAATGTATGAGACTTTTGTTTCGCGAAAATTAATATTTCTAATACTATGCTGGAAAATAAATATTAGTATATTTAAATACGAATAATATTCTCACAGATGAATATTCAATAATACATTTCGAACCTACTATTCCCTAACAAAAACATATAGTATATGCATTTTCACTTATACTCAAAAGGAAATTTAACAGAAAAGAATAAATACCTCTTACTACCTAGTTTTAGATGTATATTTTTTAATATTAAATCGAAATATAAAATAAAAGCACAGTACCTGTTAATATTCCATAATGTCTTCGCGTCTAACCAGCCACCTCACACGTTAAAAATCTTACAGTAAATACGCTTATCCCATCACCTGCTATCTGTCGGAACATGCATCTACAGGAATATTATCTTAAAGATCAAAGGCGCCGCAAATCAGCGGTCCCTTTCAATAGATAAAAAGATAAGCCGATATTATTCGAATAACAATTAGTAAAGTCTGTCTCAATTACAATCTAACTTAATTAAGGGATTCTTTTAATTTTTTTTTTTTTCATATGGGCTAGACTCGCATTTTATTACCTACATTTAGATTTAATAACAGCATCAAATGTACTATTCTGAAAATCTATGTATTCATTTTTTTTAAACATAATGTTAGCCTTTTACCCAGTTTTTGAGATGAAATCACTATTAGGTATCATACTTTTTAAATAATTTACAGTCATGGAGATATTTAGACGACACTTTCTGTATATTTTATATTCAAGGATACTTTTTTCAAACATGCATTAACCTAAATTAATACTATGTTTTAGAGAGAAATATTCTATGAGACTACCTATATCATTTTTAGTACACGTGCATACTATTTAATATAGTTATACTATTCGAAATACATAAATAAACAACATACATCCCCATTTAATCATAATTTCTATATTTTTAATGCTAATAGATGATAAGCTATTTTGTAGGATGATGTAAGAATAACGTAAATGCTACACGTATTCTTTTATAAAATATACCTCAGACATTATTTTCACTGCGTTATAGATAATAATAATTAATCGTTTAAACTTATTTCTATAGATATACCCAGAAGTAATTTTTAAAGTAAGAAGTGTTTACTCGTTTGATATTACCTTTTTAACTCAAATAATCTCATATAGGTCGAACTTACTTTTCAACAACAGAAGGATTTTTCAAAGATTATTAAGTCTTTTTTTTTTTTTTTTTACTTAAGATGTTCAGAATGAAAACATAGTCATTTAGAACGAATATGTGTACAGGCTCCGCATAGGCTAACTAGTCCGTGGCCTTGGGTCCCCTGCTGAGTGGAGGCCTTAATCACGTATGTGTAACTATAAAGTATCCTATGTATGTATATTGCTTAAAGTTTCAGTAAGTGATTATTGGGTGAAAATCCCTCTTCTGCAATTGATTATTATTAATATATATATATTTTTTTTTAACTTTAGCAAAGGAACCCAAAGAAGACAATTTTATTATTTACACATTTTTTATTATTATTAGCGAAATGAAACTTTTTAACATTTGAAAAGCAATTTATTATTATTTGTAAATTTTTATTATTATTAGCGACACAAATGTTAAACGATTGCTGGGACGGAGGAAAGAGACCCGAATTATCGATTTCATACAAGAAACTTTTTTTTTCACTCACCTTCCCTGGTTCGACAGGTTTCAAACTCACATGACCAGACTTTAGATTTTAGGCAGAGCTCAATTAAGATTGCAGAGGGGCCAAGGCCCAACACCTTTCGCCCCCTCATTTAGCCGTGGCCTGTGCGGGAATTAGGCCCCGATTATAGGGAACCTGGTTGGCCTGTGTGGGAATTGGGCCCTGATTATAGGGTGCCTGGTTGGCCTGTGCGGGAATTAGGCCCTGATTATAGGGCGCCTGGTTGGCCTGTGCGGGAATTAGGCCTCGAATATAGGGTCAATACATTAACCACAACGGTTGATTGTGTTTTTGACGACCAATTATCATCACGAGGGATATAGGCCCAAAGGGGGTAGTGCCCTCCGTGGGGGTCTTTCTAAGGAAACCTAACCCGTATTTACGCTTGGAAAACCAAGGTTCGAAGAAAACCGCGAAAACTCCAAACGATTAGGACGACGGGCGTGATTGGGATCGAACGCAGTATCTCCCGTCTACCAGCTTCGAGGGCGGAACCACTCGGCCACTGGTGGGGCCTAAGCACATTATATTAGTCACGTGATTTTCATTTTTTATGTTTTTGGGCAACATTTTCACACACACTAGACTATATTAGTTTTAGGAAAGTATTGTTATTTTTCTACTTTTCTTACTTTAGTGGATGTAAACATTCATATTAATTCAAATAACCTAGTTCAACTATTCAGATTTTATAATATACACTAGGTAAAAATCGATAACTTCCCTATTTAGTTTGAAACATTGGTCAGATCACGCGACATTAATGTCTTTAGAAATAATAGATAATTAATTTGATTGCAACTTTTAGTCAAAACTTCGTGAACTCCTTTTAGAAAAATCTTGGTTAACCATGTTATTTTTTATACACCAATCTACCACTCGACACTATACATTTCACCCTCCCCCAAAACCCCCAGAAAATTAACTAGATATTTGAAACTAGCCAAAGGAGGAAAACTATATTTAAAATAATGAATCAATAATGAACTATAAAAATTAAACAACATACTTAAAATTAACAAATGAATAACAAAAATAATTTCAACTATCCCATAAAAATTTCGCTATTGTAAGAAAAAATGTTTATTAGTTAGTGAAAGTAAATGATTCTTTTTATACCTTCTAGTTTTTGAAAATTATCGTCTTAACATACTAGTGCACCTTATGCATACTTATAATACATATGCGTATGTATATGTTTGCCATTGAATGGTTTTGAGAAATACACACGTTATGAAAAATGATTTGTAAACAGTAGAACTTAACTCAAAAATAAATTTTAGAAATCACAGCCAAATAAAAAAAAATGTTTTTTTTTTTTTTTAATATGTAACAATAAAAAAGATTTTAACAAATCACAACTTGATAAATAAAAAGTTACATGAAGATAAAAAAGTAAACAAAAAAAAAAATTATAAACGAAATAAAAAAAAAAAAAAATGTTAAAAAATAAAAGTTTAAAAAAATTACAAGTCAATACAATTTTTGAAAGATAATAAAAATTTTCTAATGGTTATCAAAATAGTATTTTAATTGTTTGCAAGTTAATAACACGTATACGACAATATGTATGCACATTCATATAATGTATTTATACCAATGTAAGTATATCCAGGCATACTATTTGCAAGTAATATCTGTGTAAATATACCTGCGTAAAATATTCATAAAAAATATTTTTAAAAAATCTACAAATTAGTCAAACTTTATTTTAAAATCTACATTTTAGAGATACCTGTCTTAAGTATCGAATAAATACATCCTAATCGAAAGTTAATGAAAAGTGTGTATGTAAATGTGTGTATATGCATGTTTATGCGAATATGTGTGCTTACACATGTAGGCAAAAATTAACGAAAAAGATTACGAATATATACAGATGAGTCGAAGTGTTTAAAAAATTGACATTATATATTTATACATGTGTGTTTGTAAATTTTGAATGTTTAGACTAACGAGCGAATACATCCAACCAACTAATTGTTTATCTTGGTCTACGCACCCCCCTAACCAACCAACTGCTAACCTTAGTAATCAAATATTTTATATCTGCACATGCGCAGAAACGTAGTTGAAGATATAATAGAAAAATCCGTAACATATTATTTGTTGAAGTAGACTATTATGTATGATTTGATAAATTAAGAAAACATTGAGCTAGGGTGCAAACTTTGTACATTCTCCATAATAATTCATTTATAAATTATTGGATATCTACAGAAATCACCATAGTGAAAAATTAATAATTAAATTCTCACATTCGTTTGCAATATCAGTAACTTGTAATATTGCTTTGTTAACTAGAGTTGCCACATAAAAATTTCTTTTATGGATTTACTATGATAAGCAACTTATATGACTAACCTTTTACTATTTTCAGTTCATCTCACTTTCGTAAGCTAAACCTGCTCAGCTTACAATTCTACTTTTAAGTTAGTTTTCTATTTCAAATTATGGTTCTTTAGTTATTTTAATATTTGAAAAATAATTTTATACTCTAGCATAATCATTTTAAGGCATTCAAATTCTAACATATAACAGAATCATATTTCACACTTACCTAATATACCAGCTTCTTGAAAACACGTCTATCTCATAGCACGATTTGGTGTGGAATGCCTGTTTCTTATCACAAAAACCGGAAATCACGTGGCCGAGGGCCGATCACGTGACTACTTCCTGATATAGGATTGGCCGATAGCGATTCCTTCTAAGTGACGTCACACGACGATAAGAACATCTAGATAAGCAACATTCACGCCATTTTGATCACTGTTTTCGAATGAGTGGTCCTGTTCACTTGTCTAAACTTGTCTGCAGCTTCTTTCTTAGCTAGTCTAACATGTGAGTTTATTCATGAAAATCGTTAGAGACGTATATTTTTAATTACTATAATTGATTAGATAATTTAAACATCAATTGTTTATTATATTCAGATCATTTGCATTAATTGAATTTTTATAATAATTAAAATAATAATAATTGATTTATTATTTTATAAAACATTGTATCGATTTTAGAAATTATTTTCTTATAAAAGCGAAAAAGAATATTTTATCATAGGCTTTATATAATATATAATTCAGCTGTGTTTGTATATATCCTATTATTTAACAACATTTACATGAAATAACAGAATAACTGAACAATCATTTTATAATATATACATAAAAATAGTATACTTTTCTATTGTTTATTGTAATCATATTATTTTCGTTAATTGATTTTTATAATAATTCAAATAATAATTGATTTATCTATTTATTATATTATAAAACATAGTATCGATTTAAGAAATAATTTTCTTATGAAAGCGGAAAATAGGTAGATTAATGAATGTCTGTTGTTTTAGCAGCAAATCGATTTCATATGTGTCTATCCGTGTGTATGCATGTGTGTGTGTGTGTGTGTATCTAAACTTGCCTCTAAAATCGTGTATAGGTATTGTCTGTATGCATGTGTGTGTGTATGTATATGTGGATAAGTGTCTATTTGCCTGGCTATGTATTTATGTATATATATTTTTATAACAAATAAAATTTTTAACAGATTAAAAAATTTTAACAGATTAAAAAGTTTTACAAATTAAAAAAAGTTTTAAAAAATTAGAATTTTTTTTTATTACAAATTAAAATGAAAGTTTTAATGAATTGGAAAAAGTTTTTTTTATTATTTATTAATTTTTTTTTCTGTGTAAATTTTGTGAAAATTTTTGAAGCCTGGTAAATCTTCTAAAAGTTTTTTTAAGTAAGGTTTTTTTTTATTTGTTAAAATTTTTTAATCTGTTAAAACTTTTTTATTTGTTAAAACTTTTTAATTTGTTAAAAAATTTTTATTTGTTAAAAAAATATATGTATACATAAATACATAGCCAGGCAAATAGACACTTATCCACATATACATATACACACACACGCACACATGCATACAGACAATACCTATACACGATTTTAGAGGCAAGTATAGATACACACACACACACACACATGCATACACACGGATAGACACATATGAAATCGATTTGCTGCTAAAACAACAGACATTCATTAATCTACATATTTTCCGCTTTCATAAGAAAATTATTTCTTAAATCGATACTATGTTTTATAAAATAATAAATAGATAAATTAATTATTATTTGAATTATTATAAAAATCAATTAACGAAAATAATATGATTACAATAAAAAATAGATAAGTATACTATTTTTATGTATATATTATAAAATGATTGTTCAGTTATTCTGTTATTTCATGTAAATGTTGTTAAATAATAGGATATATACAAACACAGCTGAATTATATATTATATAAAGCCTATGATAAAATATTCTTTTTCGCTTTTATAAGAAAATAATTTCTAAAATCGATACAATGTTTTATAAAATAATAAATCAATTATTATTATTTTAATTATTATAAAAATGCAATTAATGCAAATGATTTCAATATAATAAACAATTGATGTTTAAATTATCTAATCAATTATAGTAATTAAAAATATACGTCTCTAACGATTTTCATGAATAAACTCACATGTTAGACTAGCTAAGAAAGAAGCTGCAGACAAGTTTAGACAAGTGAACAGGACCACTCATTCGAAAACAGTGATCAAAATGGCGTGAATGTTGCTTATCTAGATGTTCTTATCGTCGTGTGACGTCACTTAGAAGGAATCGCTATCGGCCAATCCTATATCAGGAAGTAGTCACGTGATCGGCCCTCGGCCACGTGATTTCCGGTTTTTGTGATAAGAAACTGGCATTCCACACCAAATCGTGCTATGAGATAGACGTGTTTTCAAGAAGCTGGTATATTAGGTAAGTGTGAAATATGATTCTGTTATATGTTAGAATTTGAATGCCTTAAAATGATTATGCTAGAGTATAAAATTATTTTTCAAATATTAAAATAACTAAAGAACCATAATTTGAAATAGAAAACTAACTTAAAAGTAGAATTGTAAGCTGAGCAGGTTTAGCTCACGAAAGTGAGATGAACTGAAAATAGTAAAAGGTTAGTCATATAAGTTGCTTATCATAGTAAATCCATAAAAGAAATTTTTAAGTGGCAACTCTAGTTAACAAAGCAATATTACAAGTTACTGATATTGCAAACGAATGTGAGAATTTAATTATTAATTTTTCACTATGTTGATTTCTGTAGATATCCAATAATTTATAAATGAATTATTATGGAGAATGTACAAAGTTTGCACCCTAGCTCAATGTTTTCTTAATTTATCAAATCATACATAATAGTCTACTTCAACAAATAATATGTTACGGATTTTTCTATTATATCGTCAACTACGTTTCTGCGCATGTGCAGATATAAATATTTGATTACTAAGGTTAGCAGATGGTTGGTTAGGGGGGTGCGTAGACCAAGATAAACAATTAGTTGGTTGGATGTATTCGCTCGTTAGTCAAAACATTCAAAATTTACAAACACACATGTATAAATATATAATGTCAATTTTCTAAACACTTCGACTCATCTGTATATATTCGTAATCTTTTTCGTTAATTTTTGCCTACATGTGTAAGCACACATATTCGCATAAACATGCATATACACACATTTTTATAAAGTTGTAAATAATTTGAAAACTTTTTGTTAATTTCGTCCAAACTTTTCATTAACTTTCGATTAGGATGTATTTATTCGATACTTAAGACAGGTATCTCTAAAATGTAGATTTTAAAATAAAGTTTGACTAACTTGTAGATTTTTTTAAAATATTTTTTATGAATATTTTACGCAGGTATATTTACACAGATATTACTTGCAAATAGTATGCCTGGATATACTTACATTGGTATAAATATATTATATGAATGTGCATACATATTGTCGTATACGTGTTATTAACTTGCAAACAATTAAAATACTATTTTGATAACCATTAGAAAATTTTTATTATCTTTCAAAAATTGTATTGACTTGTAATTTTTTTAAACTTTTATTTTTTAACATTTTTTTTTTTTTAATTTCGTTTATAATTTTTTTTGTTTACTTTTTTATCTTCATGCAACTTTTTTTTATCAAGTTGTGATTTGTTAAAATCTTTTTTATTGTTATGTATTAAAAAAAAAAAACATTTTTTTTTATTTGGCTGTGATTTCTAAAATTTATTTTTGAGTTAAGTTCTACTGTTTACAAATCATTTTTCATAACGTGTGTATTTCTCAAAACCATTCAATGGCAAACATATACATACGCATATGTATTATAAGTATGCATAAGGTGCGCTAGTATGTTAAGACGATAATTTTCAAAAACTAGAAGGTATAAAAAGAATCATTTACTTTCACTAACTAATAAACATTTTTTCTTACAATAGCGAAATTTTTATGGGATAGTTGAAATTATTTTTGTTATTCATTTGTTAATTTTAAGTATGTTGTTTAATTTTTATAGTTCATTATTGATTCATTATTTTAAATATAGTTTTCCTCCTTTGGCTAGTTTCAAATATCTAGTTAATTTTCTGGGGGTTTGGGGGGAGGGTGAAATGTATAGTGTCGAGTGGTAGATTGGTGTATAAAAAATAACATGGTTAACCAAGAGTTTTCTAAAAGGAGTTCACGAAGTTTTGACTAAAAGTTGCAATCAAATTAATTATCTATTATTTCTAAAGACATTAATGTCGCGTGATCTGACCAATGTTTCAAACTAAATAGGGAAGTTATCGATTTTTACCTAGTGTATATTATAAAATCTGAATAGTTGAACTAGGTTATTTGAATTAATATGAATGTTTACATCCACTAAAGTAAGAAAAGTAGAAAAATAACAATACTTTCCTAAAACTAATATAGTCTAGTGTGTGTGAAAATGTAGCCCAAAAACATAAAAGATGAAAATCACGTGACTAATATACTGTGCTTAGGCCCCACCAGTAGCCGAGTGGTTCCGCCCTCGAAGCTCGTAGACGGGAGATACTGCGTTCGATCCCAATCACGCCCGTCGTCCTAATCGTTCGGAGTTTTCGCGGTTTTCTTCGAACCTTGGTTTTCCAAGCGTAATAACGGGTTAGGTTTCCTTAGAAAGACCCCCACGGAGGGCACTACCCCCTTTGGGCCTATATCCCTCGTGATGATAATTGGTCGTCAAAAACACAATCAACCGTTGTGGTTAATGTATTGACCCTATATTCGAGGCCTAATTCCCGCACATTCCAACCAGGCGCCCTATAACCAGGGCCTAATTCCCGCACAGGCCAACCAGGCTCCCTATAATCGGGGCCTAATTCCCGCACAGGCCAACCAGGCTCCCTATAATCGGGGCCTAATTCCCGCATAGGCCAACCAGGTTCCCTATAATCGGGGCCAAATTCCCGAACAGGCCACGGCTAAATGAGGGGGCGAAAGGTGTTGGGCCTTGGCCCCTCTGCAATCTTAATTGAGCTCTGCCTAAAATCTAAAGTCTGGTCATGTGAGTTTGAAACCTGTCGAACCAGGGAAGGTGAGTGAAAAAAAAAGTTTCTTGTATGAAATCGATAATTCGGGTCTCTTTCCTCCGTCCCAGCAGTCGTTTAAAATTTGTGTCGCTAATAATAATAAAAATTTACAAATAATAATAAATTGCTTTTCAAATGTTAAAAAATTTCATTTCGCTAATAATAATAAAAAATGTGTAAATAATAAAATTGTCTTCTTTGGGTTCCTTTGCTAAAGTTAAAAAATATATATATATATTAATGATAATCAATTGCAGAAGAGGGATTTTCACCCAATAATCACTTACTGAAACTTTAGGCAATATACATACATAGGATATTTTATAGTTACGCATAAGTGATTAAGGCCTCCACACAGCAGGGGACCCAAGGCCACGGACTAGTTAGCCTATGCGGAGCCTGTACACATGTTCGTTCTAAATGACTATGTTTTCATTCTGAACATCTTAAGTAAAAAAAAAAAAAAAGACTTAATAATCTTTGAAAAATCCTTCTGTTGTTGAAAAGTAAGTTCGACCTATATGAGATTATTTGAGTTAAAAAGGTAATATCAAACGAGTAAACACTTCTTAGTTTAAAAAATTACTTCTGGGTATATCTATAGAAATAAGTTTAAACGATTAATTATTATTATCTATAACGCAGTGAAAATAATGTCTGAGGTATATTTTATAAAAGAATACGTGTAGCATTTAACGTTATTCTTACATCATCCTACAAAATAGCTTATCATCTATTAGCATTAAAAATATAGAAATTATCATTAAATGGGGATGTATGTTGTTAATTTATGTATTTCGAATAGTATAACTATATTAAATAGTATGCATGTGTACTAAAAATGATATAGGTAGTCTCATAGAATATTTCTCTCTAAAACATAGTATTAATTTAGGTTGATGCATGTTTGAAAAAAGTATCCTTGAATATAAAATATACAGAAAGTATCGTCTAAATATCTCCATAACTGTAAATTATTTAAAAAGTATGATACCTAATAGTGATTTCATCTCAAAAACTGGGTAAAAGGCTAACATTATGTTTAAAAAAAAATGAATACATAGATTTTCAGAATAGTACATTTGATGCTGTTATTAAATCTAAATGTAGGTAATAAAATGTGAGTCTAGCCCATATGAAAAAAAAAATTAAAAGAATCCCTTAATTAAGTTAGATTGTAATTGAGACAGACTTTACTAATTGTTATTCGAATAATATCGGCTTATCTTTTTATCTATTGAAAGGGACCGCTGATTTGCGGCGCCTTTGATCTTTAAGATAATATTCCTGTAGATGCATGTTCCGACAGATAGCAGGTGATGGGATAAGCGTATTTACTGTAAGATTTTTAACGTGTGAGGTGGCTGGTCAGACGCGAAGACATTATGGAATATTAACAGGTACTGTGCTTTTATTTTATATTTCGATTTAATATTAAAAAATATACATCTAAAACTAGGTAGTAAGAGGTATTTATTCTTTTCTGTTAAATTTCCTTTTGAGTATAAGTAAAAATGCATATACTATATGTTTTTGTTAGGGAATAGTAGGTTCGAAATGTATTATTGAATATTCATCTGTGAGCATATTATTCGTATTTAAATATACTAATATTTATTTTCCAGCATAGTATTAGAAATATTAATTTTCGCGAAACAAAGGTCTCATACATTGTTTTCGCTGAATAATTAAGTAAAATGGATCCCGTGAAATATTGTTACAAAATAATATTGGGTTAGGTAAAGGATTTGTCTAAATTGTTTTCGAACTCAAAAAATTTCTTAGATTTGAATTTTATTAAAAATAATCCTAGTTCAAAAATCTCTGAAGAAAGCATAGCAGATTAATGTTTAAATTGGCCTATAATAGTATACATTGTGATTTACTTAGATTGTTTTCAAATTATAACTGTTTTATTTAACATATTGTTTTGAAAATGCAGTAGCCTATATCATGTTTTCAATGAGGCAGTCTAAGAACCAACACCTTAAAGAAAATATGATTCAAAACTATAGTTAATCTCCAAAATTAGTTAATCATTAGTTGAAAAATTATTCATAAAGATATTATCCAAAAATAATATAGTCGCTGTCTAAAAAACTAATCGCACACAAAATAAATAATATGTCAAAACATCTTTTACTAAAATTGCTTTCAAAGGCAAAATAATATACACACTTAAGAAATGAATAGAATTTATCCAAAAAAAAAAAAAAATCAATATACAAGTAATCTAAAAGTGAATCGTATATGCATTTTCTAAATAAATACTATACATGCATTCTAAAAATTTATCATTTCTCTAGAAATAATTTGTATGCCGTATAAAAGTGAATCGTATATGCATTTTTCTAATACAGTTCACTCGAACTTTTAAAACAAAAATTCGATTTTTAATTAAACTTTATTTAAATCTGGTTTTGAATTATGATTTATATATTATTCGTCGGTTACGAAAAAAAAAAAAAAAAAAAATCTCATCCCAGTATCGCTATTTAAATTCTACTTGCTAAAGGTGACGAAAAAATCTTGTATGCGAAGTTATTTTTACAAGGTACAATAGTTTTGCACTGCCAATAAAATGTATACACTTTTGAAATTTATGTGAATTATTTTGCATTGTCCTGTATATGTAGGAATTATTACGTTAGATTCCTATTCAAACGTATCTTTCGCGTTGTTGAAAACTAATAAGAGATTTCGTCTACAGCATTCGAAATTTACTAACACATTTCGTTAAAAGCTTTAAAAAATTTATTCAACTAAATTAAATTCACCAATATATTATACTCACCAATTTTGAATAATATTAGCATTTATATAATTAAATTCATAACTTTCGTCAATACCAACAAAATATATATTCAACATTATAATTTCATTGAGTTCAATTAATATATTTCCCCAACAACATTAAAAATTTATTAAGTGCAATAAATATATTTCGGTAATAACATTAAAATTTTCACGAATAACAATAAAAATGTATTCAGTATTAAAAATATTA
Source organism: Maratus speciosus (assembly GCA_963932465.1). Taxonomy (NCBI): domain Eukaryota; kingdom Metazoa; phylum Arthropoda; class Arachnida; order Araneae; family Salticidae; genus Maratus; species Maratus speciosus. The sequence continues at coordinate 215,654,030 of OZ010797.1, read as the reverse complement.
TCTAACTGAGTTCATATTTTTTGCCAACGACATTGAAAAATTAGACCTCCATGACATCATTAGCCAAATTTACTGATTGACTCATTAGCATAATAGAAAAGAGCATATATTTTAATTAAACCGGCCATTCATTTAAAAAAGTATGAAGCAGCCACTAAGGGGGGGGGGGAGCAAAAGCTTTCGTACATGGCAAAAGAAAACCTATCTTTGAACAACCCTGTATTTCTATATAATTTCGATAAACCTCTCATAAATATTTAACTCAACTGGGAAATATTTGTAGTGTATTCATATCTTACAGGAAATTTGAATTATTATTTGCAGTATACCTAATTCTAGTTTTTAAAATGAAATCTCAATAGTTTATTACACAAGTTGAAAAAAAAGGGGGGGTGTCACGTGACTACGGGTATTAAATCGAAACTATTTATTTAGTTTACATTTAAAAATGCGCAAGAACAATTCGCATTGAATGAAAAAAATAATTAACATAATTTATTAATGAGTAATAAACAATTAAAGTTAGGTGGGATGAAATATTACCAAAGCCTAAACTTACAAGAGAAAATTCTAAAATTTTCCAATTCGGTATCCATTAGTAAATTCAAAAAAAAAAAAATCCCTAGTCAAAATTTTTCTTAAGTCCTAAAAGGAAATATTTTAAATTAATTCTTGATGTATAATTCCCACCTCAACCTACAGCGTGCCCCTAAAAATTTCCTAATTAAGCTCCCTTCTTAAACAACAGCTCTTCGCAGGTGGAGGAGCAGGAGGTGGGAGCAGGCGGAGGAGCCCTTTGCTCGCTACAGGAGGAGCAGGCGGAGGAGCCCGATACTCGCGCCAGGAGCAGGTGGAGAATCACACACCCTTTCTTAAAAAATTATTTACAAGGTGTGCAAGCATGGTTAAGTGGTCAAGGCGACAGCTAAAATCTCTGACCCATCCTTACATTTTTAAGGGTTCAAACCTCATCTCAACTTTTAACTGTTTTAAAATATATTTTTAAATGCTTTATTTTCAGTTCGCTAGAGGGCAGCACAAAATAAATCTTTTACTTAATTAAAATCCCCTAAAAAAAATTCTTATCGACCTCTCGTCTAATAACAAAAATTCTAAACCTTTCGAAAAATTTTCCATTACACTCCAAAAAAAAAAAAAAAAAGTCCGATTGAAAATTTTCTTAAGTTCCAAAATTAAATATTTTAAATTTAATTCTCCATGTACAATAGAAAATTACACCGCATACTATAGTTTGCTAAAAAAATTAAATCTCCAAAAAAAAAAATTCTTTTGTAATTAAGTAAAATAAAATTCCTCCCCAAAAATTAATTGTACATTAAAATGTATCATTGAACCTCAACCTATAGTTCGATAAAAAAAATAAAATTCATTCTCCAAAATGACCCCTTGTACTATAGTTCACTTAAAAATTTTTTCCGCTAAAAAATAAAATTTCAATCTTCAAAATGACCCTCGTACTATAGTTCAAAATTACAATCTTAAAAAAAAATTCTAATTTTTTTTAAAACTCCACCCTCTTCTTAGATATCAAAATTCCTTTTTAACCCCTCCTCTTAGAGCACACATTCTCCGCAGGCGGAGGAGGAGCAGGTGGTGGAGGAGGAGCAGGAGGAGGAGGAGGAGTTGCTCCTCCGCCCTCCGCCTGCTGGACTAGAACTCTTCTTTTTCTACTACTCCCCTCCAGTAGCTGATCAAATTTTTGAAATATTGCGCCATTTCAGGCGGAAATGAGTTTTACACGTGGCACTAAACATGATATTTTTGTTTGAATGTCGGAGCACCTGTTGTCACATTGTTGTCAGCTGCCTACTATAAGAGAAGCAATTTTATGATTTTTTTTAATTAGAAATTGTAAAAATGTAGTTTTTGATTAGTTGGAGACTATTACGGTAAGTTGAAATAATCCACTTCCATCTTGTTTATTTCAAATAATAGTTTTATATGAACTATTGCTAATCACAGCTTAAGCATGATATTTTAAAGATTAATTTTGGAATTTTCGACATATTTCATTGATTGATCAACTACTGGGGAAATGGCAATTAAAGAAACTATTTGCTTATAATTTTTTTGCTATTTAATTTCAGAAGATTTTATTTTTGCTCATGATAGGCAGGGCCGGCCCAAGGCGTGTGCGAAGTGTGCCACCGCACGGGGCGCCAAACAGATGAAAGGGCGCCTATAAGATCACCGATAAAAAAATTTTATATTCTGCGTTTTTTTTCTTTTACATTTTCTATATCTACGCTGGGGCCAGCTCGAAAAGGGATCCTTCGTTCTGCTTAAAAAGGAATTCAAGGGTGCCGAATTTTCGCATGCAGACATCGGTTTCTGTTGTTTATCTGAATGGAATTGCTTTAAGTTACTGAGAAAAGAAACAGAATCACGCACCCCAGGAACCACCCAATTCAAAACTGCTTCCCTTGCGGGATACTAATTGATTTCGACTTTGATTGATGGTGAATTTTCACTTCCGGCTATTTAAGCGCTTTATTTTAGAGTCCTCTTATCCCACAGGGAATCTGAGACTAGCCCCCAGATGACCGGAAAAAAGAAACCGTTAAGAGTTTAAAGGATCAGAAATTTTAAAATAAAAAACAGACGTCTTTGAAAAAGTTTTTCTTCTTGCAGTGTCTTCTAGATGTGAGCTCATCTTCTTCTGGAAAGAGTCAATAGCATTAGTGTCAGAAATTTTGCCAAAAATGAAAAAAGGGCATGTAACCAAAAATATATTGGTAAATAATTCTTCTTAAAATGACCGCAGTATCGAGACAATACGATTCGGTCGTTCACTAATTATTTTATTAAGCTGCTGTAAGTTGAATATTTAATAGGTAAAAATGAATCAAACCAAACATTTTTCAAGTAGCTTGATTCAGTTATTTATTTCGCTTAAATGAGTAATTTTCATGCGAATGTGAAACATAGTAGAATATTTAAAGTTACAAAGCATGTTCGTAGTATTTCAAAGTTGTCAGTTCTTGAAAGTATGAAGGATGTTGCGCCCTAAACTTAGAGCGATGGAACGAGGGCTTATATGGCGCCCTGTTGCATGAGGCAAAGATGCAGATGGGACCCCCTATAACATGCTTTTAGCCACAATTTCTTCTTATTAAAAAAACGATTTTGGGGTTTGAAGTGGGGGGTGGGTATTTTAGAGTTGAGAACCTGGGCAGCTGCCTCTTTTACCCTTGCGATAATCAGGCTCTGGTCGGAACAGTGGCACATATCGTTGAAGGTAGTGCCTCTCCGGTGCCACCCCCCTCCTCTATTTGGGAAAATTTTCGAGCAACAGTACAATTCTTCTAGTGTTTAATTATTCCAATATTTATCATCTTAAACGGAGAGGAGAGGGCGACCGGAGCTCAATTGACGGAAAGAGATTAAATTATTTCTTTGTTTGCTACAGGCACACATTTGTTCCAAAATCTTCACACTTCAGGGATTTCGTTCAGCCGGCGCCCATGCCATATTCTTTGAATTTAACCTTAGAACTACCGGAAATTTTACTCAAGTTTTATAAAAACATTCTACACCAGAATTTTTACTTAAAACTATTTAATTTGTTTATTTAACTTATTATTGTCTGATTTATACATTTAGTTTGTTTTGAAGAAATTTCGGGTTTGAATAAATATTTTGAATGTACATGTCGGGTCCAATGGACCCGTCTGGTAGACGGAAGGTTAAGTATTGCCCCAGTTTTCCGAAACGTAATCTGAAAGGAACACTGAGCGGAAAGCCAGTAAAAAATAACGTCATAAAAATATATAATTGTGTTATAATGATGCACTGTTTCATTCATCATTAGGGATTATTTATTAGTGGAATATAGCCTTTGGCTCATTACACAATAAATATTTCGTATTACTGAAATTAAATTAACGGAAATTTTAAGCAAATATTGTTATTTTAAAAATAAAAATTGCTGGAAATTTAGCTAAAATCAAAGCCATTGAATAAATTTATTCAATGGCTTTGACTAAAATGAAAAAAAAAAAAAAAAAAAAAAAGACTTTTTTGGAATCGGATTATGTATTTGATAGTGAGTCATAGGTTGTCTAAACCGAAAGGGAATTCTATTCAATACTACAGAGATTCTTCATTATTTTGTTAAATAATTTGCACCTTAAGTACTGGTAGAACGAAATCTGCTTAGGGGTTAGGTTTCTTTGGGATAATATTGTTCTAAGCCTTTTTATTATATACACAGACTTATGCCCAAGCGCAATTTTTCTCTTAGTGATTTATTATTAAAATTAAGCGAAAAAAGTAAATTTTACCCCCCACCTTTTTTTAAATCATCTACAATGGCGAATTATTTTCAAAAGGGTGGAGCAAAGGCCCCCCACCCTCCTACCAGCGTCCATGACATGCACTTTATTATCTGTAAATCTACTAAAAGAAGCTTATTGTAATATTACTTTACCTTGATTTCTCATTAACAAGAGCTCGATGAATAAATCAGCATAAGTTTGACAATGCAGAATTGTGAAACTGGAGCCTATTTTTTAAAAATAATAATTTATCTGCATATAAATTTTATTTCGTAATCGTCTTGAAAAAATCTTTCACTTAATACATTTATCGTTAAATATTTTTTTTTCCTTTTAGTGCCCGATATGTCGATTTTTTTTTATGATGTCCTACACTTATGATTTTATAATGACACTTTCTTTATACAATTTCGGCGCGGCGCCAAAACGTAAATTCGGAATACTTAAAGATTTTCCTTAAAATGGTTTGTTTAATTCTAGCGTCGGCACCAGTAGAACGAAATCCAGGAAACTTCTTTTTTTTTTTTTTTTTTTTTTTTTTTGGAGGTGGGACATTTTTTGTTAATCATATTCCTTATTATTATAAATACAACTCTTATTCTCAATCATAGTTTTTTCTTAGTGTTTAATAATTTAGGTTACTTTAAAAAAATAAATTTTAGTAAGTTTTTTTTTCGTAAATATCATCACAGAGATTGAGAACCATTCAAAAAATTAAAAGAAAGAATAAGAATATTTATGTTTCCGGATTCCGGAATTAGCTGAAGAAAAAACTGGTTTTTCCATTCTTTCGAAAGGTTTCACCATGAAAAGTGAGCCCTTTACGAAAATATGAAATTTATTTGTACTTTTTATGTAGTAAATAACGAGACAAGATTACAGTTTTCATCTTTCATAGTTTCTATTTGCTAGTAGTTCTGCTTCTTTATTTTGTAGTATTCCAAACAGTATTCTTCTAAAAAAGTTTTTTATTTTAATTAATTAACTTATTATTGTTATTTTCGTCCAATACCATGTGCTGTGTCTTCGTGTTTTATTTTTGTATCGTAATGTTATACATTAAGAGGGATAATTACTGTAAAAATGAAATTTCCCTGATTTTACAATTTACCAAATGCAAACTCAAAGATGGGATTAAATTTAGAATCTTTTATCGGTTTTTGAAACACTGTAAATTAATATCTTAAATAATTAGTAATAGTATGTGTAAAAAGTACGAATATTTAAAAAAATTAAGACCAAAGGTCAAGCAATTTTTCTTGTGTGTGTGGGGGGGGGGGGGGGGCGCCTCGATGGGTACTCGCACGGGCGCCAAAATGTCCTTGGGCCGGCCCTGATGATAGGACATTCATTAAGGGTTGTAGCAATCATGTTAGTTTACTTCTAAAACTTAAAAGGAAGGAAATAGAATAAAAACCCCGTAGCACCGACCTTATTTGATCAACTACTGGCTCGGTCACCCTAACGTTTTTAATTTTATGACCTAAAAAGTAACAATAAACCATATTTTGAGGGGAGGTCGGGATTATATAAAAAAGGTGTTGGATAACCGAGTGTTTCGGTTAATCGGATGTCGGATAATCGAGAGTCTGTAATATTTTCAAATCGCATTAATTATTTCCTATTCATTTAATAATTAACTGCAAGGAATGATTTGAGCAACAGAAGTTATGACTACGTTGATTATATGTCACTCGGTATCGCCCCTCCCAAAACGATTCTCTGGATCCGCCCCTGTATAAATGCTACTTCTTTTGTAAATGAATGCAAATTAAATATACGTTTCCAAGCTCAAAATGTTTTAGAGATTTAACGCAATTCATACAATTAACGTTGATTTTAGCACAACTTTAACTCAGACAATGTTTTTTGAAAAGACGCAATCTTATAAAATCTAAACTTGACGCATTATAATTATTAAATACTTATTATGTAAGATAACGGAGTTGAATTTACAACCCCCTTTCGCCACCATAGCTCAGTGGATAGAGCACTGGTCATGTAAACCAGGGGTCGTAAGTTCGATCCTCACTGGTGGCTTGTGATGGTTGCTCCACTTTTATAACTTTTTTAGGTTCTCGAGTGTCCGAATGTGGAAAACCTTAGCATGCGTTGTATCAGCTGAAATCAACCGATTCCAGAAAACGAAAATAAAACAATAGAGAATAAAAAGTTTTTAACTCTTCTTCAATTTAAAAATCCAAAGAAATTTTAACTTTATCACCCAGAAGCCGTTGCCACCATAACCCAGTGGTAGAGCACTGGTCTCGTAAGCCAGGGGTCGTGAGTTCAAACCTCACTGGTAGCTGAATCTAAGTTTTTAACAGTGAGATAATCGCTGTTACGAAATAAGTTTTTAGGCAGTAAATCGGAAATTAGAAAAACTGATTTCTTGGGTTTTTATACGTTTCACGTGGAGAGATTGTTTCCAATGTAAAATATTTTTGAAGTGAAAACTTCTTTAGGCGCGTTGAGCTTTTTTTTTTAGATGGAGAAAAACCACTGATTTGGAGACACTGTTACGTAACCGACATGCCAGCATTTTGGCACATAGACACTAGCGCGCCAAGCGTAATATAATTGTGGTATTGTATTCATTAATAAAAATACTTTTGGATAGTATTGAATTTGAGTATAGATTTCAATATTTGGATAGCATTGAATTGTAATGGTTACCGTTTATATTTCACCGGATAAATCTTTAAATGCAATACGAGAATTCTTGTACGAAAATTTGTTTATTTATATGTACATGTATAATTTAATAATATAATTTAATATAATAATATATATTACAAATTATTAATGTTTATTTATAGTTAAATTATATTACTATGAAAATTGTAATGTGATTTTGGTAGTAATAGTTTATAATAATGAATAAAAAAACACTACATTTAAAAGTATTTCCTGCACAATAAAACATTTCCTGACGACTAAAAAAATACACACGTAATTGTTGAAGTTTTCACTTCTATTGGCACTCCCGGATTGCACTGTTTTTTTTATTTCTTTTTCGTTCGTAGAACAAAATTTCTAAACCTCACTAAAATAATTTTTATTTTCCAGCGTATAAGAAACGAAAATATATATTACACAAACTTTTAATTATATTTTAATTCGCATGAATACTATTTCCTTTTTCTATATATTTCTTGTTTTCATGACTGTACTCTGCATTTTCATTGAATCAAATAAAAAAATTAAACTGGATTTTTTTAATTATTATTTTTGTGTTTATATTATTTATTAGGTTTTATTTTTAAACTTACCTCTAAATGATCCAAATTTTCAGTCTTTTTAGAAAAGCTTCTGGAATTAAACTATTTATCTTACGGAGATCATACATATAAATGCCCCACCAGTGGCCGAGAGGTTCTGCTCTCGAAGCTGGTAGACGGGAGGTGCTGGGTTCGAGCCCAATCGCGCCCGTCGGCCCAACCGTTTCGGAGCTTTCGTGGTTTTCTTCGAAGCCGTGGATTCCCACGCGTAAATACGGGTTAGGTTCCCCTAGAAAGACCCCCACGAAGGGCACTCCCCCTCTAGGGCCCATATCCCATGTGTTGATAATTGGCCGTCACAAACCAAACCATACAAATAAATGCTGACTGTGCTTGCTTTCATAAAATAAAATATTAGGAAAAAAATTCACAATAACAAAATACATAAAATTTCGTATACTTTTTTATATTTAAGCGAACACATTTCGTTGAATTTCGAAAAAAACAATCTCATGTAGTACTTCAAAGTAAGTCGACATTTTTCCCTAAAAATAACTGATATAAATGCTACTTCTTTTGTAAATGAATGCAAATTAAATGTACGTTTCCAAGCTCAAAATGTTTTAGAGATTTAACGCAATTCATACATTTAACGTTCATTTTAGCACAACTTTAACTCAGACAATGCTGTGTGAAAAGACGCAATGTTATAAAATCTAAACTTGACGAGTGGCCGAGAGGTTCTGCTCTCGAAGCTGGTAGACGGGAAGTGCTGGGTTCGAACCCAATCGCGCCCGTCGGCCTAATCGTTCGGAGTTTTCCTGGTTTTCTTCGAACCTTCGATTTCCAAGCGTTAATACGGGTTAGGTTCCCTTAGAAAGACCCCCACGAAGGGCACTCCCCCTCAGGGCCCATATCCCTCGTGCAGATAATTGGCCGTCATAAATACAACCAACCAACCAATCGAACCCAATCGCGCCCGTCGGCCTAATCGTTCGGAGTTTTCCTGGTTTTCTTCGAACCTTCGATTTCCAAGCGTTAATACGGGTTAGGTTCCCTTAGAAAGACCCCCACGAAGGGCACTCCCCCTCAGGGCCCATATCCCTCGTGCAGATAATTGGCCGTCATAAATACAACCAACCAACCAATCGAACCCAATCGCGCCCGTCGGCCTAATCGTTCGGAGTTTTCCTGGTTTTCTTCGAACCTTCGATTTCCAAGCGTTAATACGGGTTAGGTTCCCTTAGAAAGACCCCCACGAAAGGGCACCCCCCCCCCTTAGGGCCTATATCCCTCGTGCTGATAATTGGCCGTCATAAACACAACCAACCAACCTAAACTTGACGCATTATAATTATTAAATACTTATTATGTAAGATAACGGAGTTGAATTGACAGCATCCCGTCGCCACCATAGCTCAGTGGATAGAGCACTGGTCTTGTAAACCAGGGGTCGTGAGTTCGAACCTCACTGGTGGCTTGCGATGGTTGCTCCACTTTTATAACTTTTTTAGGTTCTCGAGTGTCCGAATGTGGAAAACCTTAGCATGTGTTCTATCAGCTGAAATCAATTGATTCCAGAAAACGAAAATAAAGAATAAAAAGTTTTTAACTCTTCTTCAATTTAAAAATCCAAAGAAACTTTAACTTTATAACCCAGAAGTCGTTGCCACCATTGCTCAGTGGTGGAGCACTGGTCTCGTACACCAGGGGTCGTGAGTTCAAACCTCGCTGGTGGCTGAATCTCTATCTAAGTTTTTAACAGTGAGATTATCGCTGTTACGAAATAAGTTTTTAGGCAGTAAATCCGAAATCAGAAACACTGATTTCTTGGGTTTTTATACGTTTCACGTGCAAAGATTGTTCCCATTGTAAAATATTTTTTCTTTCTTTTTCTTTCGTAGAACAAAATTTCTAAACCTCGATAAAATAATTTTTATTTTCCAGCGTATAAGAAACGAAAATATAAATTACACAAAATTTTAATTATAGTTTAATTCGCATGAATACTATTTCATTTTTCTATATATTACATGTTTTCATGACTGTATTCTGCATTTTCATTGTATCAAATAAAAAAATTAAACTGGATTTTTTTAATTATTATTTTTGTGTTTATATTATTTATAAGGTTTTATTTTTAAACTTACCTCTAAATGATTCAAATTTTCAGTCTTTTTAGAAAAGCTTCTGGAATTAAACTATTTATCTTAAGGAGATCATACAAATAAATGCTGACTTTGCTTGCTTTCATAAAATAAAATATTAGGATAAAATTTCACAATAACAAAATAGATAAAATTTCGCTATATATTTTTATATTTAAGCGTACACATTTCGCTGAATTTCGAAAAAAAAACAATCTCATGTAGTATTTCAAAGTAAGTCAACATTTTTCACTAAAAATAACTGTTATAAATGCTACTTCTTTTGTAAATGAATGCAAATTAAATATACGTTTCCAAGCTCAAAATGTTTTAGAGATTTATCGCAATTCATACATTTAACGTTGATTTTAGCACAACTTTAACTCAGACAATGTTTTGTGAAAAGACGCAATCTTATAAAATCTAAACTTGACGCATTATAATTATTAAATACTTATTATGTAAGATAACGGAGTTGAATTGACCACACCCCTTCGCCACCATAGCTTAGTGGATAGAGCACTGGTCTTGTAAACCAGGGGTCGTGAGTTCGATCCTCACTGGTTGCTTGCGATGGTTGCTCCACTTTTATAACTTTTTTAGGTTCTCGAGTGTCCGAATGTGGAAAACCTTAGCATGTATCAGCTGAAATCAATTGATTCCAGAAAACGAAAATAAAACAATAAAGAATATTTATTTATAGTTAAATTATATTACTATGATAATTGTAATATGATTTTGGTAGTAATAGTTTATAATAATGAATAAAAAAACACTACATTTAAAAGTATTTCCTGCAAAATAAAACATTTCCTGACGATTAAAAAAACACACATGTAATTGTTGAAGTTTTCACTTCTATTGGCACTCCCGGAGTGCTGCTGTTTTTTTCTCTATACGACAGCGTAAAAAGTAATATTGTGGAATGTTTAGAATTTAAGAATGAAATTTCATTTAAAATTGGTCCAGGAATATTGATGTTTAATCCATGGCGTACGTAAGGAATGACCAGCTCCGTAGAAGTTTAAAAATGTACAGTACCGAAAAATGTAATCCATGGTGTCCGTAATGTATGATCAAGTCCGTGCGATTTTTTATGTCTTAAATTTTAGTCTTCGAAAGAATAATTTTCCAAATGGTCGTTGTAATTTGTTCTTCTTCTTCTTATTATTATTATTATTTATTTATTTATTTATTTATTTATTTATTTATTTATTTGCGGATTCTTGGAATTTTTCGGCTACCAGTTTGTGATTAATTTATTTCAGAGGTGACTTTTTGTTGAAATACGTCCTTCTGACGAACTATTTTGCGTGAAAAATCCACAGAACTAACATTTATTTAATCCAGAAATGTGTTTGTGAAATCATGCGTATGTGTACAGTACTTTAAATAAACTCCGAACAGTTCAGTCTTCAAATATGGCAATAGATGTGAGCACTACAGCTTTTTCTTCAAGACGGAATCCTGTTTAATTTCTGTGATAACAGATGGCGACTCTATGCAGTGTAAAACATCCATTGAAACTTTAAAACTGTCTACATGCTGTGAATTTGATGACTAATTAAAAAACTATTGTTCTCAACCCTGTGAACAGTTTGTGGAACCCCAGATTTCGTCACTGTGTGTTAAAATCTCGATGGGACAACGTCCCGTTTGCGGTGTTTCATGACACCCATTGTTCTTAAAAGGAAGCGTCTGCTCCAACTTAAAGAATGTCACTGAACCACGTATTATAGGCAATTTGAACTGTCTAAATTTATATATGTCAACATCCAATACATTATATTTTCATTCTATTTATAGAGTTACAGCTTATAATCAAGATGTTTGCGATCATTAAAGTTTTCGTTTCTTTTCGATCCCGACTCCTCGCTCATGCTGCATCTCTCATCGATTACTTATATACAAATAAAGTTAATTAGATTTTTAGGTGACAGACGCAAGAAGAAGAAAATTCTGCGTTTCATTACCAGAAAGGTAAGCAAATACCTTTATCTTTCCATTTTTCATCTAAATATATATTGCTGGGTTAAAAGTTTTGGCTAACGCCATCGATAGATTCACTCACTGCTCCCTTATTTTTCCTTCAGATTATGAGCCCGAGGCATTATTAAGGGACGTGAGTTGTCAAATATAAATAAATAAAACCCAGAAAAATATAAAATGAATATATATTATTTAATGGTATGAGAAGAGTATTTTATATAATTGTATGATATACAGAAGAAAAAAAAATAGTTTTTTATGAATGTTGATAAAACAAAAACATATAGTTTTTTCATGAATATTGATAAATGATATATTAATATGCTCATATATAAGAGTGAAATATTTATATAGTATCAAAACAAATTGAATATTAGAAATAATTATATATTGCATGTATATTATATTGATGTTATAAATAAGGAACTGGGGAAAGATAAAACTTCCTAATTATTGACAGTATATTATCATATATATAAATTATACTATGGCGGTCTATAAAGATTTAGCGTGCATAGAAAAGCTGAATGACAGTAACTATTTAAATTGGTCTTTTAAATTAGAGAATTTGCTAATAAAAGATGACCTATTTAAATATTGTTTAGAGGCCCCACCCGCTACGCCAGACGTGGCATACACGAAAAACAGCACTAAGGCGAAAGCCATTATAAACCTTTGTATTGACGACAGTCAGATCGTCAATGTTAGAAATCTTCAAACCCCCAAAGAGATTTGTTACAAACTTAAGTCCATACACCAGCGCGCAAATTTATCGTCGAAATTATTTCTCCTCCGAAAACTTTATTCCCAGAAATTGCATGAGGGAGAAATATAATTGAACATATTAATAACATTTTAATTATTAGACAAAAACTGTCAGGAATCGGCAAAGAGATAAGCGAGTCACATATTGTTGCTATTTTGCTATGCTCGCTACCTCCATCATATGCAACCCACCAGTGGCTGAGAGGTTCTGCTCTCGAAGCTGGTAGACGGGGGGTGCTGGGTTCGAACCCAATCGCGCCCGTCGGCCTAACCGTTTCGGAGTTTTCGTGGTTTTCTTCGAAACCGTGGTTTCCCATGCGTAAATACGGGTTAGGTTTCCTTAGAAAGACCCCCACGAAGGGCACTCCCCCCAGGGCCTATATCCCACGTGTTGATAATCGGCCGTCATAAACACAAACCATCATATGCAACATTAATTACTGCCCTTGAATTCCGAGATGAAAACGATCTCAAATTGGAATTTGTTAAAAATAAATTAATTGACGAATTTTCTCATCGCCTAGAAAACAAAATATCTGGTCCTCATACCAAACAAACGGCGTACAACATTGAGAGTAGAAACGCCAGCTTGCACCCCGTCGACATGGCGTATAAAGCAGCAAACAAAAATTATAAAAACAAAAAAATTTTGCAGTTTCTGTTCTCGATCTGGGCATTTTAAAAATGAGTGTTTTCAATTAAAAAACAAAGAAAAATATAATTCGCAAAAGAGTAATTATAGAAATGAATGTAACAGAAACACCAACTACAACAATAGCGGTAGTTACAGATCCAACACCGCCAACTACAAAGATCAATCAAAAAATAAAGACCACTCGTCTAATTTTTGCTTCAATGGCAAAATAAATACAGCTAGTGATAAAAACGACTCAAATGTTCCTCTTTCTCCAGTTGAACATAAAATTGAAAATGAATCCACACTAGTTAACGAAGCACATACAAGAAACCCTAACACATATATTATTGATTCAGGCTGTACAAGACATGTAACATCCACAAAAGAGCACTTCACAACATTTGCACCAGGGAATTTTGGTAACATCACAATAGCTAACGGGAAAAGATTAAATTCTCTAGGTTTGGGTGACGTAACGCTAAACACAGATCTGAAAAATAGTATAACACTCAAGGACGTGCTGTATTGTCCGGAATTAAAGAGTAACCTTTTATCAGTAAAAAAGGCAACAGATAATGATATAAAAGTAATTTTTGAGAAGGAAACATGTTTTTTTGTTAAAGATAATAACACTATCTTAACTGCTAAACTGAACAACAACCTCTACGAAATAAATCCCAGAGATGAGTACGGTTACACCTTAAGTACACAAACCTCATGTAATAGTGATAACTGTATATACAAATGGCACCGGAGACTGGGCCACAAAAATTTTGACGCGATTAAATATCTAGTAAATCATAAATTGGCTGAGGGGATAGTCATAAACAACTGCAAGCATAAGACATATTGCACTAAGTGTATTGAGGGGAAACTTTCGGTTTTGCCCTATCCTAAATCAGCTAAAAATAGAAGCAAAGAAATATGTTCGCTTGCATATTCCGATATATGTGGACCTATAGAGACACAAACTCCAGGAGGAAAGCGTTATTTCATAACGTTTACGGACGACTACAGTCGGCTCACTATGACGTATCTATTAGCGCATAAATCTGAAGCGGTAGAGAAATTAAAGCAGTACGTAGCCCTAACAAAAAATAAATTCGGGAAGGTAATAAAAGCTATAAGGTCAGATAACGCCAAAGAATATCTTGGGGAGAGTTTCGAAAACTACTTAGCCGAAAACGGCATAGAAAGACAATTGAGTGTCCCGTACAGTAGCCCCCAAAACGGGGTTTCCGAGAGAAAAAATAGAACAATCGTTGAAATGGCGCGTACTATGCTGTCAGATGCAAAATTGCCTAAGCATTTCTGGGGGGAAGCGGTGATGACAGCCACATATTTAACCAACCGACTGCCGACGAACGCAAATGAAAATCACGCCTCACCATACGAATTGTGGAATAACAGGAAGCCCGATCTATCAAACATTAAGACTTTTGGGTGTAAGGCATTTGCCTACGTAGATAAATCAAAAAGAACTAAATTTGACGAAAAGGCAATTGAGGGGGTCGTGATGGGATATGATTTTCGAAGCAAAGGATACAGAATTCATACGGGGAATAACAACATAATAATTTCAAGAACCGTAAAATTTATTGAAGACGGTACTAAATGTGAGGAATTTAATGATATGGTAGAAAACAAAAATGACGCTCCAACACCGGCGGAAAACATCAAAATTGACTTAACGAATGATGACGAAGATCAAATTGAAACCTCGATGGAAAATAATCTCGAACCGAGAAGGTCACATAGGCAAAACAGGGGCGTACCTCCGAATCGCTTTGGAATAACTGTAAATTTGTGTAAAATTAAGGAACCTAAATCATGGACCGAATTACAAAACATTGAGGACACAGAAATAAAAAATAAGTGGTTGGAAGCGACAAATGAAGAAATGAATTCGCTACATCAAAACAAAACGTGGAAATTAATCAAAGCTATACCGGGAAAGCGCGTCCTAGGGTCAAGGTGGACATTTAAGGCTAAAAGAGGGGCCGAATGAACTATAGAAAGGTACAAGGCCAGGTTAGTGGCCAAGGGGTACTCACAAAAATATGGATGTGATTACGACGAAATTTATGCACCCGTCGTATCACATACCACATTGAGAGCATTTTTAAATGCAGCCGCTTACAAAAATTTAGACGTGACGCACCTTGACGTCAAAACAGCCTTCCTACACGGCACGCTTGAGGAGGAAGTCTATATGTATCAACCGGAAGGGTATTTAAAGAAAGGGGAGGAAGAAAAGGTGTGTAAGTTGAATAAAACGATTTATGGCCTCAAACAAGCCGCCAGGGCGTGGAATTTAAAGATTAACCAATCCCTAAGGAACTTAGATTTCACCGAATGCGAATCAGACCAGTGTCTGTTTAAGAAAATCAAAAACGGGAAAGTTGTATATGTAATCGTCTACGTGGCCGATATTCTCGTAGCCGGCAATGAAAATAATACGCACGAGATTTATACTCAGTTATCGAGGGTTTGGTTTGATTTTTTGACGGCCGATTATCTACGCTAGGGATATAGGCCCGAGGTGGAGTGCCCTTCATGGGGGTCTTTCTAAGGGAACCTAACCCGTATTTACGCATGGAAATCCATGGCTCGAAGAAAACCACGAAAACTCCAAACGATTAGGCCGACGGGTGCGATTGGGTTCGAACCCAGCACCTCAATTATCCAGGGAATACGAGATTAAGAACCTGGGACAAGTAACACAGTATTTAGGGATTAATATAACAAAAACAGAAAACGGTAACTTGCAACTCGATCAGGAACACAAAATAATAGAATTAGCGGAAAAATTCGACTTAACCCTTAGCAAACCCACCTACACGCCGATGTGCACTAACTATTTTAATTTGGATCCAGAGGGAAAACTAATGGAAAATAATACAAAGTATAGACAAGCAATAGGCGGATTATTATACATCGCGACACTAACAAGACCCGGCATCGCGGCGATAGTTAACCTCTTGGGGAGGAGGAATGAGTCGCCAAGACAAGTTGATTGGGAAACCACTGAGAAACTGATCAGGTATCTGATGACTACTAGAAAAATGAAATTCGTTATTGACAAGTCGAAGCCACCGATTCTTACAGTGTACAGTGAAGCCGATTGGGCGAATGATAGGATAGACAGGAAGTCTACCACAGGCAACCTATTTAAATTAGGGAACAACCCACTAACGTGGCTTTCTAGGAAACAATCCAGCGTAGCATTGTCATCAACTGAAGTCGAATACATTGCGACGTCAACCGCTACGCAAGAGATCAAGTGGTTATTAAACCTACTTAGCGATCTCGAATTGCCTCAACAATTACCAATAGAAATCTACGAGGACAACTTGTCCGCCATAAAACTCACTAAGAATGAAAAAGCACAGACCAAGACTAAACACATTGACGTGAAATACCATCATATCAGACACCAATACGAAAGTGGCATAATTAAAATTGTTTATTGCCCAACCAAGCAAATGCTTGCAGATATTCTCACCAAGCCACTTCCAAAAAACTCAATTTGAATTTCTAAGGAAAGAACTTCAACTGACAATGGGATAGATTCTTCACGCAAAAAGGAGGAATGTTGAAATACGTCCTTCTGACGAACTATTTTGCGTGAAAAATCCACAGAACTAACATTTATTTAATCCAGAAATATGTTTGTGAAATCATGCGTATGTGTACAGTACTTTAAATAAACTCCGAACAGTTCAGGCCCCCACCAGTGGCTGAGAGGTTCTGCTCTCAAAGCTGGTAGACGGGAGGTGCTGGGTTCGAACCCAATCGCGCCCGTCGTCCTAACCGTTTCGGAGTTTTCGTGGTTTTCTTCGAAACCGTGGATTCCCATGCGTAAATACGGGTTAGGTCCCCTTAGAAAGACCCCCACGAAGGGCACTCCCCCTCCAGGGCCTATATCCCACGTGTAGATAATTGGCCGTCATAAACACAAACCAAACCGAACAGTTCAGTCTTCAAATATGGCGATAGATGTCAGCACTACAGCTTTTTCTTCAAGACAGAATCCTGTTTAATTTCTGTGATAACAGATGGCGACTCTATGCAGTGTAAAACATCCATTGAAACTTTAAAACTGTCTACATGCTGTGAATTTGATGACTAATTAAAAAACTATTGTTTTCAACCCTGTGAACAGTTTGTGGAACCCCAGATTTCGTCAGTGTGTGTTAAAATCTCGATGGGACAACGTCCCGTTTGCGGTGTTTCATGACACCCAGTGTTCTTAAAAGGAAGCGTCTGCTCCAACTTAAAGAATGTCACTGAACCACGTATTATAGGCAGTTTGAACTGTCTAAATTTATATATGTCAACATTCAATACATTATATTTTCATTCTATTTATAGAGTTACAGCTTATAATCAAGATGTTTGCGATCATTAAAGTTTTCGTTTCTTTTCGATCCCGACTCCTCGCTCATGCTGCATCTCTCATCGATTACTTATATACAAATAAAGTTAATTAGATTTTTAGGTGACAGACGCAAGAAGAAGAAAATTCTGCGTTTCATTACCAGGAAGGTAAGCAAATACCTTTATATTTCCATTTTTCATCTAAATATATATTGCTGGGTTAGAAGTTTTGGCTAACGCCATCGATAGATTCACTCACTGCTCCCTTATTTTTCCTTCACTTTTATTATCGTTTAAACTGCTGATGAAACATTCTTCCAATTGTAAAAGAGCGTATAAATCAAGCTTTTGTTTTATAAGAGGCTGTATATATATATTTAAATATGAATTTTTTTATATGGCCCCTGGGCCCTAATGCCTTATATTTACAGAAATGTTGTTCTACGTCTAGGAAGGAAATAAAAAAAATCCCCACTTTTCATATTATGACACTTTCAGTTTTATGAAATTTCAATGTTTTTTAACTACACTAAAAGTATTTCTTTCCTTTTTTTAGTACCAGAAAACACTGAAATATATCATTTTGAAGGAAGGGAGGGGGTGCCCAAAGAAATCTAGCCTAGGGGTAAGAAGGTAGTTCAAGGGTGATTCTGAGTAAAATATATATATAT
Organism: Maratus speciosus; assembly: GCA_963932465.1. Taxonomy (NCBI): domain Eukaryota; kingdom Metazoa; phylum Arthropoda; class Arachnida; order Araneae; family Salticidae; genus Maratus; species Maratus speciosus. Next base: position 215,635,922 of record OZ010797.1, on the reverse strand, counting down.
ATATATATTTCTGAAATTCACAGCAAATTTTCTGAAAGTTACAGCAGAAGGGGGGGGGGGTGGGGGAAACCCACTCCCGGCAATAACTACGCGTTTTTTCCGCGGCCCTTTGACGAAATTCGCGCTTTTCCGCGATCCCTTGACGAATTTTGAGTTTTTCGAGATCTTTTGACGAGATTTTCTGTTCTTTCGGGATCTTTTGACAAAATTTGCCTTTCTTCGCGATTTTTCCGAAATTTGCGTCGTTTCCTCGATTCTTTGACGAAATTCACGTTTTTTCTGCAAACAATTGACAAAATTAATTTTTTTGACAACCATTTGTCGAAATTCGTGATATTTTTTATGTCCGAATTTTCAGATTGATGATCGAATTTTATAAACTTTCGAAAATGAGTGCCTTAAATTTTCGAAAAATTCGGAACAGAAGACAGACCAGATGTTACTACCAATAAGGTTATCTGAGCGAAATATGCTGGCTGGTTGTCGGCCCAGTTAGCTTAAATGGAAAAGCATCGGCCTTGTAAGCCAAGGATCTGGGTTCGATTCCCAGCCTGGGCATTTTTTCGCTCAGTTGGAAATATTCAATTCGTATGATAACTTTACCAGTCAGTTTGATTGTGTTAAAATAATAGTTTAATATTTGATATGCTTATCCAATAGGTCTTGACTTGAAAACCGATGTAAGCATCGATAGCAGTAAAAAACAACCCCATTATGATGTGTCAGATCCCCTAAAAGTCTTGAGAAGCTTCTAATTAAGCAATAATGTTGCTTTACGCCATCACTAACTAATAATAAGTTGATGGCATCGAGATTTTGTTTCTCTGATATATACAGTGGACAAACTTCATCCTCTTCATATGCAAACACATTAATCCGTAAATTGTTGAGCTGTTCGATAATAGGGACCTTCTGAAGGGCAGCAGGGCATTCAACATTACCAAGCTGGATATCACTCTCATAAGGGATATAATGAGAAACACGTTCAGGATTTTTTGAACAATGTAAGTTCAGCTTAAATGCCAAAAGACACCACACTAAGCACTTGTTATCTTCGTTTTGAATATTCAACACTGCTTTTTTATCATTCAATTTCTTAGATAAAGCAATATATGAACTTGCAGCAAGAGGATGATATTTAGCAATCTTGAGTTCTAAATGCTGAATGTTTCTAAGCTTCCACCCGGAACCTCTTTGCACAAATTCTTCAAAGGATTTTAATATTTTGGAGAATCCTTCTTCAACGTGTTGCGTAATAGTTTCTTCAGTAAGTTCTGTAAAACATTGACATCGAAAATAGGATTGAATCTCTTCCATCTCCTCATTATCACTCATACGTTCAAGTGTTATTTTTTCCACCATATACCATTTAATGGCACCTTTAGTCTGAACTTCATCTGTTAAACGTTCTTGAATTTCAGCTTGTAAGTGGGTATGAAACACAGTTAAATCACTTTCTTCACGTTCATCAGGATAAAGCATGAAAGTTTTAAACACATTAAGCACATCAGATTGATTCTGCTTCAGTTTTTTAGCCTTTACATTAGATGAAATTCTTTTTCGTTTCACACTCACAAGAGGTACACGGGAGTGTTGGGTGCGTATATGCTGTTTCAACTCATAATTTCGTCCAAACATTTTATCACATTCATGGCAAGAGAATTTCGAACTTTCATGTGATCTTATATGTTGTGCCAAATGGTTCTTTCGTGTAAAAACTTGATCACATTTGTTACACTTAAATGTAGGTCTTTCATTGTGAGTTTTCAAATGTCTTCGCAGGTTAGATCTAAATCTAAATGACTTCTGACACAAATCACACATATGCACCTTGTCATTAAAGTGTATCTTCATATGTTGAAACAAGTCGTAAGAGGTTGAAAACATCTCATCACAAGTTGAACATGCAAACATCTTCTTGTCAACAGTTAAAGTCTTGAAAGGTTCTTCAGATGTTATATCAACATCCAGAGAATTCAACGATTGATTGTTCTTCGATGAAAAAGCTTGAGAATGCTCATCACGCTTAAAAGTTGTTGCTTCATCGTTGATATGAGTCTTAGAATGTCTTCTCAAATCAGATCTACGGCTAAAAGACTTCTGACATACTTCACATTTGAAAAACTTTCCACCTGAATGTATCTTCAAATGCTGATTCAGGTTAGAAATAGTTGAAAATGTCTTATTACAAATAAGACATGTAAAATTCTTCTTCATAGGCGTAAAACTTTCCAAAGGCATGGCTTCGTCCAAAGACATAACAGCATCCATAATAGATTAATAAGAAAAAGATTTAACTCCTAACGGAAAACAACAATCTTCACAAATAAATTACCGGAAAGGCAGAGAGCACTGAAAGACACGTCTGACCACTACTAGAACAAATCATCAAATGATGCAGATCAAAAATTTCACTGCTATTTATACTCCTCAGGTGTTCACTCTAAGGCAACCTAAACTTGTCGACACTTTCCGCATCAACAAACGCAAATTGTTTTAGCATCAAATCGGTTCTAAGAGTCGTGATTCGTTCGAAACATCATATCTGGTTTACAACCACCGATCGCTCAATGATTTCAGAAACCAATCGAGATTCTTAACATCGACCAGTGATTGGTTCTTGAACTCAATCGTTAAAACTAAATTAAAATCAAAGTTCTAAAGACAATCATCAACCAGTCATTGCTTCTCAAACTCAAGTATCATCACAGAAGTAAGTCAAGACTGATTAACTTGGAATCTATTAATTAAACAAATTATTTTAATTTAGGGAATCTATTTCATTTAAAAAAATTATCTTCATCTAACAACGGATCTGTTCTAATTTCCTCTCGCGGTTTGGCGAAAACCAGATGAAAGATTGAGAAGGACACTAACTAACCAAAAAAAACTTAACAAAACAAACAATTAAATACACAACCTTCATTAAACATTAAAAAAAGATTAATTTTATAAATTATCATGTACAAGTACTCGCTAAAGTATTATTATTTAAAAAGTCTCTATCGAAAACATATTTACATTATTAAAACGAGCGATAAAATAAATGTTCAACTCCCTCAGAAAATTACTTTCAAAAACCATTGAATCCTGAAACATTCTAACAAGTTCTAACAACTTCATACAAGCAACAAAACTGCTGACTAAGCTCACTAATAACAAATCACATGACTGCTAACCACCAATCAGAGATGAGGATGATGATATCTGATGGCAATACCTCTACACAGCGTAATATCCTCCCCCTGTGAACAGGGAGCATGTCGAAGCATGCAGCGTCTGGCTGGCGCCAGATGATTGACAGGGGGCGTGATGGAATGTCTGGAATGTAGACACAGCGGTGCCCACCTACTCCTGACACAGGTCAGATGATCTTCTCAGCCAATCAAAAGCGTACAGGGGGCGCTCGCGTCACCTTCACGCGTGACGTCATAACCGGTTTTATACTGAATCATACTCCATTTCTTCGGAGGTTGTGGATAGGAACGGACGTACAAAGACGAAGCTCTGCGGTAAGTAGTTTTAAATGTCTAGGTTAAGGATTGTTTTAAGAAACTTTGCTTTTGCATGCTATTTCAAACTACATTTTCAAATAACAAGTGTTTTTAAGCACTTTTTAGAAGAATAAGTTTAACTTTCTCATAAAAAATACTACTACAAAACTTTTAGGAAATGTCTTTTAAAGACTATCGTGTTAATTTAAAATTCAAATTCAATAAAAATTTTAAAATAATGGTTATATCCTAATATATGAGCTAATCTCTAATTAAGAAATCCCTCTTCCACAAAAAAAAAAAAAAAAAAAAAAATCTACTTCAAGTTCCAGTCTAGTTTACTTCAAATTTTAAAGTTTAGTTAAAAAAAAATGCAATCATCACGTTAAAGAACTCGGTGAAAATTATATAAAACTTAAAACAAGCTCTATTTGAAGTATAATATTAATTATTGTTAACTCAAAAATCCTATATAAACAAGAATGAACCATTATAAAATTAATAAATCAATCTTTCACTTTAAAATAGCTACTTTAGTTTTTAAGTTTATTTTAGAAAATACAATCATCTTGCAAAAAACACGTCGTGAATTAAATACAACTGTTTAAACAGACTCATCAGGAAATAAAATATTAATTGTTATTAACTCATTTAAAACCAAATCTTATATAAACGAAAGAAATCTAATAATTAATTATTCTCTAATTAATATAAATAATTCAATCTCTAACATAAAAGTATCTACAATTTCAAAGATTATCTTAAAAAATACAATTATCTTGTTAAAATACACGCCAAAAATTAAATAAAACTGTTAAAACAGAATCATTAAATATGTATATATATATATATATATATATATATATATATATATATATATATATATATATACATATATATATATTGTTATTTACTCATTAATAAAATTAATCTTAAATCAACAAAATCTAAAAAATTAACCATTCTACGATTAATATGATTAACTTAATCATCCACATTGAAATACCTACTTCAAATTAAAAAGTCTATCTAAAAATACATTTATCTTGTTAAAACACAGATTTTACATTTGTACTTCAAACAAACAGAGTGCGCAAAAACTCACCACTCCACCCTCAACTCAAACAAGCCTAAGTCCCATATCGTATAGTGGCTAGCATCTAGAGTCCTGTCCAGAAGATAGCAGGATCGAACCCCGTCGTGGGAGAGTCGAAAAATGTTTCTTTTTAACCCAAAGTCAGCAAAAATCTCGATAGATGGCGCCTCTGAAAGAAAAAAAACAGAAGCAAAAATAATATTTAAAGCTTTAAAAATAAAATGGGGCGAAAATAGGGGGTATGCATTAGTAGAAGGAAAATGGAGGTTAAAAAATAATAACAACCCTAAAAATGCGTGCCGGTTAATTTTTAGCTACATATTTATATAAAACAATAGTTCCAGTTTCAGAAAAAAATTACATCGAATTATTTTTATTGAAACAATTTTATCCAGACAGCTCCAAACTTAAAAATCAGCATTAGGGACACGGGACGGTATAGGAGTTTTCCAGGTGTTTGGACCCCCAACATCGTCCAAAAGCTATTTATCTTGTTAATATTGTTGTGCAGCCATGCAATGGTATATTCCCCAGTATATGAAAAAAAAAAAACACAAAAAGTGTATTAAAATAAAAATTATTATTCAGGGACATGAAAGTCAAAAGATTGTGAGAATGTCCCATATACATTTAGTAATATTAATTAATTTAATCATAACGACAAAAGTGGCTTTTGAAAAATATGAATATCGAAATATGCATTTCGCGCGCACGATTTTACAGATTCTACTGCAGATATATGTTTAATGTTTCATATTTTGTTACGTATAATACTATATTTTACACTGGACCTAAATTTGAAAGTATATTCAAATTCATTAGCATAAATAATGACTTTTCTAATCATATTCCCTAAATTTCACCAAAAAATGTATACTTATTTTTTCAATCCACAATTTTCTGTGACAAAAATCAGACTAAATTGAGGTTCAGCATAAACTAACACATGTAAACTAAGAATGTACATAATTTCAAGGTTCTATGATAATTAGTTTTTAAATGAGAGTGCAGAGAATACCAAACAATCAATTTTTAGAAGAACAGCTCCAAAGTTGGCTTAAAACATTACAGCAAATGATTTTATGCAAGATGATTTTAGTCATAACTTTTGTTCTAACTGGTATTCTTGTAAAATTCTTTTTGCAACGGATTTGTAACTTTTGAAGGTATCCATTCTGCAATTTGTGAAAAATCCTATTTTTAGGTGTGTTCCTAATTATATAAATACGCAGCACCTATAGTCGTCGTTCAGTCCGTCTGTCTGTCCGCATATAACAGAGCAAAAACTACCCGACAAAAATGGTCTGAAATTTTAAATACACAATTGTTCCAAAATTTTGTCGTGTCATTTCAAATTTTATGAAAATCGGATGTATATTTTAATTACAGGGACAGTCAAAAGTTTTCCGTTATGTTACGGCCAATGGGAAAAATTTATTGGAAGTGCATTTTAATGATGTTGGAACCTTTCGAATGGTCTGAAATTTTAAATATATAATTGTTGCAAAATTTTGTCGAGTCATTTCAAATTTTATGAAAATCGGATGTATAGTTTAATTACAGTGGCAGTCAAAAGTTTTCCGTTACATTAAGGCCAATGGGAAAAAATTATTTCAAGTGCATTTTAATGATGTAGCCTTCCGAATGGTCTGAAATTTTAAATGTATAATTTTTGCAAAATTTTGTCGAGTCATTTCAAATTTTATAAAAATTCGATGCATAGTTTAATTACAGAGACAGACAAAAGTTTTCCGTTACAGTAAGGCCAATGGGAAAAAATTATTTCAAGTGCATTTTAATCATGTTACAGCCTTTCGAACAGAATAAAATTGATATGAACTTATGAAATGCACTAAAACATAGCATGGTTCGTACGCCTCCTTGAATTTTGCAGACAAGAAAATCTTTCGGCATCAGTATTATCTCTTATGGAAAATCTCTTCTTAAAAGAAGGCGAAATTTTGCTCGTTTAACCTAGATTTCTTTTTCGATACAGAGATACTGGTAGTTCTCCTGGAGAAATAACGGTATCCGTACGAACCATGCATACATTCAGCACAATATGCGGTGCAAAAAATATTTATAAAACTAGTTATAGTACGAACGCACCTCATTTGCCACGTTTGACGAGCAATTTCCAATTTGTTTTAACCGTCAATGTGATCTGTCCCTTTAAGGGCTTTTGTATTGATTACTATTACCAAAAAAAAAAAAAAGGACGAAAAAAAAATGTCAGGGAACGGATTAATAAATAATCTAGCATAAACTATTATAGAACGTACGCCCCACCTAGAGAACCACAGATTTAAAAGCTTTATGACGTAAAATAGCAACACCACGTACTATCAAATCACCAAAAGCTAATTTCATGGGTTATTGTAGTGTAAGTTAAATAGCTGATAATTGCTTTACCACCGTTATTTTCGAAAAGTTTGTTTCGCTTTATTCAATTAATGACATATCTCCGATAAAATAAGTTGCATTTTTCCGTTCTAAAATACTGGCAGCTAAAAATCGTAGGTTGTGACTTACACTATAAGTAGTCATGGAACTAGAACAAACTATCGCAAAGAAAGCAATACCAATCGATACCCCTTAACTGCCCGGGACGTATATATACGGCTATAGAAAATACATGCATCTATTAAAGAGATGGTGAATTCCAATTATAGCTAGGCAATTTTCACCACCTGGGCCATTATATATAACAGTATAACACTTTTCTAACTGTTATTTCAGAAAAGTAATATACACCTTCTTTAATTGCAGAAATATGCGATTTAAGTAAGGCACTGGAGACCGCATAAGATTTCGTCGGCAGTTAAGGGAATACCTTCTATAAATCTATATAGCTAAAATAAGATTCGGGAGCCGCCTAAATATTAAAAATATATAAATAAATAAAAGTTTTAAAGATGACGCCTGCTTTGACACCAAAAGAGTAACATTTAAAATACAAATTAGCCTAAATATATTTTCATTCAATTTTTGACAAACTTTTCCGAAATAATCAATGTTTAATATTGAACTAATTCTCAAGGTGGTCTAAAAAGTTAAATCCGTTAATTAAAGTACAGCTGCCAACTTTTAGACTATTTTTTTCCCAAGTGAATCGTATTTTGGACCAGAAAATTTACTTCATGATATGTGTCCTGTTTCTAAGCATTATTTATTTGATTTTATGTATTAAATAAAATTTCGGGTATTTACATAGTATTAAAAAAATATTTAGTAAAATATATTTATTTGACTCGGAAGAAAACCGTGAAAAATGCAGCTATGTGTAAGGTTCAGATTTAATAGAAGGTTTATTAATATTTTTCAAAAAATCAATGCTTTAAAAAATGTTAAATAAATCTTATTTCAAATTGAGATTCTTGGGCGATTCTCAAAAGGTGGGCACTAGACACACGTCATAACTTTAATTAAGCCTTTCAAACATAACTTTAATTATCATTGACTTTATTATTATTATTTTTTTTTTTTTACACTGAGTTTATAATTCTATTCAGAGACAGAAAATGACATAATTTATTGTAAAAGCTTTGTATAAATATCTTAAAATTTTATTATTTTATGCTAAAGAGGCCAATTTCGGACATTCATAACGTTAACTGCTCCAATGTACACCAAAAAAAAAAAAAAAAAAAAAAGTTTTAACTTTTTTCCAGGTGGTTCTAATGGTAAACAACGAATTATTAAAGGAACCGGATGATTTTTTGATAATTTCGTTAAGAGATGGCAGGCTGATTTATTGCTTTTTTGAAGATAGATGGACTTTTCTATAAAGCATTTTTCTGTATTTTGTTATGTCCGAAAGTAACGTACGTAACAAAGCATTTGATTTTATTATTATTATTACTGGATAACAAAAAGTTAATTATACATATGTATATGTATACAGACACATTTACTACATTCTTAGTCTTAAGAATTTTTTAAATACTAAGAGCAACGTCCAAAATCTGTAGCGTACGTGCGAAAAAATGTCCAAAATTTGTAACGTACACAACTGCTAATTAAATGCTTTAATCATTAATTTTCCAGAATAGTTGCTGTCTTTTAATGTTTGTGTATAATTTTGTAGACATACTATGAAAAATATTTATATATTATATTTATAGACAAAATACTATACTATTAAAAAAATTGGCCTTAAATTTGAAAATTTTAAGAATTACATATAGTTAACGTTTAATGATCCCACGTTTTGAGAATCTCCTTCTTCTATATTTTCAAATAGTCTTTGTGAAATTAACCCTTTCGAGGCGGCATCCCTTACACAAATTTATTTGGTTGGCACCGCTGTTTTTAAACAGTTCCCTTTACTAGTAAAATACCAAAAAAGGCTCTAATTAAAGAAGACAAATATTACATATATTTATTATTAATGGTGGCAAAACCAAATTCCACGTGGACCTTTAGACAATGCATATATGTCTGTCCGGCTGTCACAACCATTTTTATCGAAAACTATGGAACGTGGAAAGTTCCAACTTTTAGACTATTTTTTTCTAAGTCAATCATGTTTTGGACCAGAAAATTTACTTCATGATATGTGTCCTGTTTCTAAGCATTATTTATTTTATTTTATGTATTAAATAAAATTTCGGGTATTTACATAATATTTAAAAAATATTCGGGGTAAAATATATTTATTTGACTCGGAAGAAGACCGTGAAAAATGCAGCTAAGTGTAAGGTTCAGATTTAATAGAAAGTTTATTAATATTTTTCAAAAAATCAATGCTTTAAAATATGTTAAATAAATCTTATTTAAAATTGAGATTCTTCTATATTTTCAAATAGTCTTTGTGAAATTAACCCTTTCGAGACGGCATCCCTTACACAAATTTTATTTGGTTGGCACCGCTGTTTTTAAACAGTTCCCTTTACTAGTAAAATACCAAAAAATGCTCTAATTAAAGAAGACAAAAATTACATTTATTTATTAATGGTGCCAAAAATAAATTCCACATGGACCTTTAGACGATGCATATATGCATCACCCGTCCCGAAAGGATTAATAATTTTTAGAGTTCCGTACTTAAAACGTAAAAACGGAACCATTACAAGATCACTCGTGTGTCTGTCTATCCGTCTCTCACAACCGTTTTTATCGAAAACTATGGAACGTTGAAAATTCAAACTTGTAAATTTATAAAGGCTATTGACCCACATATTTATAGATTATTACCCATTCACAAATGTTTTAAGAAAAATTTAGGAGGGGGTGGGGTGATAATTAAGTTACTTGAAAAAAATTGTTTTGTATATCGTATGGGTTATCATTCGAAAGATCTCGGAACACCGAACTAAAAAATAGATTTCTTTTAATTTTAGGTATTATATTTTCAGAAATATCGTCGGAAATACACTGCAAAAATATGTTCCACTACCCAATTTCCGAATCTACTGAAACTAAAATTACGAAACAAATAGGGTTAGTTGGAGTTTATTGAAACCTTGCCGGAAATCTATAGCGATTATCCTTGGTCACATAGTTTTGGAGAAAATTGCATCTTATAAGTAACTACCATGCCAAATTTCATGTTTCTAGGCCCTTCAGTAACACAAAAATCGCATATTTAGAACGTTTTTTGCTTCTGCCCCCCCCCTTTTGGGTTAGTGGCATCGTCATAAGATATAGCCTATGTTGGAACAGGGACTAACACCATCATTTTGATACCATTACTTTTGAAATCGGTTCGGTAGTTCCAGAGATTACCCCTACAAACAAACGCACAAACTTTACATCTTTATAATATTAGTATATATTAGGTTTAGGATATTTTTATTACCACATAAAGATAATAACAAAACTAAGTGTTTTAAAATATTCTACATTTCATACCAGAAAATGTACTGAGAACTACCAGTGTCCAATGTGAACCGAGTAGGTATCGTGAATATGCGTGCAGCCATAGTTACAAAGAAGTTAAACGTAAGGAAACTCTCGAAACAGATTTCTGTAATTTTTTTACATGATTTATTTTATTAAAGTTGATTATTAGGCATACCCCGTAAATAATTTACTAATAATATTACAAAAAAAAGCAGCGTAAAAGAAGTATTATTACATGAAGTACGAAAGAAAATGTTATGTATAATTTGGCATAAGAAACACGAGAGTTACATCTAAATAATCCCAAAAGTTTCTGTCTAAATGAAATTTAGCATCTGAAGCTAATATTTACCGTAGAATCTAGACCTCGTGCCATATTTTCTTAATGCTTTTAAAACTTTTTAACCCGTTGAAAGGCGGTGCGATATTATATACCCCAGTTAAAATAATCCCCAAATCCCATAATGGCACCAGATTTTTGGAAGAAGAAATTGCTTTTATAATGTTCGTGAAGAAAATATTTTACTTATTTTCAAACTAGCTAACTTGCCCGGCGTTGCCCGGGTACGTCAAAAAACTGCACGAATTGCGAAAAAGCTCTGAAAATCACAATAAGATATCGCGAAAAAAATTTTAATCGCTGGCTGCACAAATTTCGAAAAAAGAAAAAAATTATATATTGTATTCGAAGATTGAAAGTTGATTCCTTTCACTAATGTGGAAAAATGGTAGCAAATCGCTGAAATACATTAAAAATCATATACAAACTTCCCGAATAATTCGAAAATTGCTATACGAAATCCGAATAAACTTTATTGAAATGAGGGCAGAATTTACTTTAGGTCAAAAATGGAATGTCAAAAAATTGCAGCAGATCACGAAGAAGCGTAAAAATCGCATTTGAAATCACAAAAAGTTCAAAAATCACGAAAGTCAAAATTTACTATAATTGGATAAAAATTTCAAATCTAATTCCTTTGACCTGTGGGCTCTCTTAAAATTTATGTTTGGGAAAGCATGCTAAGCATTGTGTAATGTTAGTTTTATTCATAATTTAATTTACTTGGACTCCCTTAAATATAATTAATATAATCCCTTAAGTTAATATTATTTTTTGTTGCATTAAAATATCTCAATTTGTTGATTTTCTGTAATCAAGTAAACCCTATTGGTTTACAATGAAAGTCTGTTGGAAATTGGCGAAATATTAGAGATATCGCCAAGTTGGCGTTACTTTTGGCTACTAATTTCGGTCGCCAAATTTGGCGATATGTCGCCAAGTTGGCGGCAGAACTGGGTTCTGCCCCTACGGTAACCCCCCCTTATAGACATGGAGATTCATTAAATGCTGTTCAATAATCGCATAAAAAATTCGCTAAAAATTCAAAAATCGCTGTACGAATTCCGAATAACTTTTTTTGAAAAGAGAACTAATTTTGCTATTTTGGGTTAAAAGAAAGAAACCGTATTCTTTTCACTAATGTGGAAAAATCGCCTCGAAACTTAAAAAAAGCTCTAAAAATCACATAAAAAATTAAATTAAAAAAATCTAATCAAAAAATCGAAAATCGGGCTTCGAGGTGCAAAACTTCATATACAGACGTACCTTTTCCCCCAAATTTTGTAGTTCTACGTGCAGCGGTCTCTTCAGAATACCGTCGACACACTCACACACAACTTCTTTCCTTATTATTATAGATAAATCTGTCTGTAAATCCTAATGTCACTCAATCCTTCCATCATTTTAACAACATAAGTACTTTACTCCTGAAAGGGTTAAACCGGTTTGAGGAAAGTCAAATGCATAAGACACTCTAAGCTTATTTTATTATTAAAAAACATCTAAAAGATATAACACGCAGTCAAATATCAAATGGACTTTCCGCATTTCTATGCACCAGTTTGGTGATTGAATAATGTGGTGTTATCCTTAGTTTTTCCTTCGATCGATTGTACTCTTTTACTGTACATTTAATTATAGACTTAGATTGCTGGCTTTCTTATGTATTTTATTTAGAAAAAAAATTATCAAAGAGGATTTGTTTTAATATGTTGTACCTTAAATCGTAAAATGCTACCATACACATAAAGATATGCACCATAAAAATATGCTGTATACATATGGTGTTCCATATATTATACGTGTGTATATATATATATTAGAGGGCCTCTAATATATATATATATATATATATATATTAGAGGGCGCTGGTCACGTATATATTGTAGAGAAACTCCAATGGATAAGAGAAACGACATGATGGCAATAAATTCTGATTGGTCCAAAGCTGTTTTCAACCGCCGCGGGCGATCGACTGCAGCGCTTCCATAGACATTACACAGGACGAAAATAGAGAGTTTTTAAATTTATGTAATTCATAATATTTTGACGCTTGTTTAGATTTTTAACACCAATTTTCAGGCTCAGAAATGTTTATATTATGGATATAAGCACAATTTTGTCTAAGAATTTCGCAATTTTCTTGAACAAATATTTTTTTCCTTCCTTAAGTTTCGTTTTCATTCTGTCAGCACCAGCATTATTCTTTCTTTTTCTGGTTATATTTTAAGATATATATATATAATTTGGATTATTTTTATTTCTATGACTGAAATATATATATATCCTTGCTTTGTTTCAGTGTAATCGAATCACAAGTATTGTTTTTTTCCTATTTTCTGTCCTCAGTAATGAAAATATGTGTTGGCGAAGAATGAAAAATCGCCAAGCGCGAAATCCTCCTATGAACTTATCTTGGGAGTAATAGAGTCGTTTCGTAAACTTCGCATAGATGATTTGGGGTAATGGTTAAAGTACCTGTCTGGTAAGTTAAAGGTAGCGGGTTCGATCCTCTTGGCTTCCACTTTTAAAATTTTGTTTCTTTATTGATTTGTTACCAGTTACTCTGATTTTTTTTAATCGATTCTTGTCAATAAAACTAAATTTATTTATATATTTATTTTTGATAATTTATTATCAGTTAATAAAATATTATAATTTTTTAAATCGGTTCTTCTTAATAAAACTAAGTTTTTGTATTTAATGTCACCCAAGGGCTATATTTTAATAATTAAAAACAAACATATATTTTAATGCAATAACATCGAATAAAATTACAATTTGAAACATGTTTATGAATTTAAAATATGTTTATGTCGTAATTTTAATAACATAAAAATATCTAATCACTAGAAGTAACATAATATAGTATTCATTTTTATTAAATTAAGAATAATGCTTCATACATCAAATGCGCATATAAATTCAAAACAATTTTGGGAGGATGGGTACGTATGTATTAAGTTGGAAATTAAAAAAAAAAAAATATATATATATATATATATATATATATATGATAGGGGAGGGGTGTTAAAGGAGATTAAAGGTGGAAATTTTCTGAAGTGTTAATTTAGAAGATCATTTTTTGTTCTTCTTATCTTACTGCACAATACCAAATAGAGAAAAAAAAGGGAGTTAAAAAAATTTAAACGAAGTTGCGCTCTCCATCCGACAAATAAATCTGTGTTATCAATCATCATTGTGGAGCGATCGATTATAATTAAAAATGTAATATATTTATAGGAAAACTAAAAACGATATTCGATTCTAAAGAACTGGAATATAAAATTTCATGCATGACTACCTGAAAATTTCATGCATTTTAAGACACACCATGAGATCCTGAATGTGTGACTTCGTGAAATATGTTTATTTATATAATTATTTATTAATTTCCTAGGCATCCTTAAAATAAATTGTGTATGGAGATAACCAATATACATTTTAGAGGGGGATTATACATTTTTTTTTTTTTTCATTTTGTTTCCTATGCATTTCAGGAGAGTAAGAAATAAATTAAGTTTATTATGTAATGTCGGTTGAAGTATATATTTATGAGCAATATGTATATGCAAATATATGTATGAGCTAAGTTCTAAGCCTTAACCACAAAATCCCCCTCTCCCCCCCAAGAAAAAATATAAACATTTATGGCCGTTTAAATTCCCATAGTTTTAAAAATTAACACTAAGAAACTCCTGAAAATATAGAAATATTTTTTTTTAATATATTGTAAAATAATATTAAAATGCATAAATATATGAATACATTTTATCTAAGTGCACTGAAAACCATTGGACTGAATTTCCGGATGCGACACCGCAGAAAAGGGAAACGTTGCCTTCTGAGACAGCAATAATCTATAATTCAAGATGTAATTCGCTTATAAGAAAAAAAAAAAAAAACTGTTACATTGAAAATCCTTTTAATAATCGTACATGAAGAATCGTGCTTTTATGTTTAAAAATGATTCAGAAAGTTTCGCGTTGTTCAATGATGGAATTCTTCTTTGGAGAATCGCCTTAAGGCTGTTCTTAACTGCTCTGCTCAACAAGCGCAAAACGTTTTGACACATTTACAAATTCATTTTTTAATGGAAAGGTATAAAATTGCAAAGACTGGCTATGGAAGCAATTTGGAATCGAGCTGTTTTTTCCATTTTTTGATCAATCAATTACCTATTGAGTTATAAGCAATTTCGATCACGTGACAAACACTTTTTTCGACCTTTTTGAGTGCTCTTTCTTCCTTCGCGCGGAAATTCGGTTCAAAACACCCACTTTGACATTATTTTCTGAAAGATCTATTGCGTTTGCAAAAAAAAATGAAAAAAAAAAAACAACTCAATTACATAGTTTCTGAACAACAACACCAACTAGTTTCATGTATTTTCGAACAAAAATAAATTAAAACTTATGTCAGAAAGTTGCCCTTTTGGATTTGAGAACACCCTTAAGTAAATTAAGGAGGGAGACAACCAATGTAAATAGAATACAAGTAATTTTTTTTTTTTAAGTATTTCACAATTTTTTTTTCCTTTTTTCCTCAGGAATTTTGAAGGTTGTTTTCAAATTCAAACTAATTACTTTCTACCATATTCACGAGGTTTTTTTTTTATCCGCAAATGTATACGAATTTGCAAATATTCTTTTCCAGTTGTGAGAAATCGAATAGCTTTTCCCGTTTTTCGATAAATAGAAGTCTTCTCCTAAAATGGCAATAAGAATTGCACATTCTGTCAATTTGTAAGGCACTACAGTCATGAAAAGTTTGTCATAGTCGACTAATTTATTGTAATTGAAGGTGTGTCAAATTTTTAGAAAAATGGAAAACGCAGTGCCATTGTTTGGCGAAAGAGATCGGCATTTTTGGGAAAGCACAATACCAAAAAAAAAAAGAGACCACCTTTAATACATTGTTAAATGGCATATGTTCATAGTTTTTTTTATATTTTGGACAATATATAGGAGATATGTTCTAAATTTGAATATTCATAAAAATATCCATTTTAGTTGAAGGATGCTAAATTTATAAAGTTTTAAAAATAAACGCTAAAATTTCGTTATCAAAATCCCGAAGTTCGAGGAATATTAAAAAATGTTACTGATTATTAATGCGATTATGAATTCTGTTTTTGTAAGATCACTTAGTGATCCTATTTCTTTTAATATATGTTTCTTTAATACAAATTATAGGGATGGAGACAATTAAATGGAGATATTAAATTTTTGAGTGCTTTTAAAATATATGCTATATATAAAAATGTAAAAAATAATTGTTTTAAAAAATGCTTGGGGTTAACATTTATATTTTGTATTTTTCGGCCCAAATAGATTCACAGACACACAAAAGTTAACATAGATGGTTGTTAAATTCAAAAGGTTTAGAAAATTAACGATAAACCATACCCCCCCCCCCCCTTCCCGCAAGCGAAGAAATGCTAGAAAAATTTTATTGATTAAAAATTTGCATAAGAGCATGGATAGTTTTTTATTCCTTTAAAAATGTATTGTAAAATAGTACTGAAATGTGTAATTTCAGTTATTCAATTCGATGAGTTGAGTGATTTGATTTACCATATTTTTATAAAAAGTCTAATGAGAAAGTCAATAAATAAATATCTCTTGTTAGATTCTAAATAATCAATTTAAAATCAATATTAAATGTGTTTATGAATAGAAAAATTTCCCTTAGAGCAAATTTTATTATAATATGCACAAAAACAGAAATAAACCCACAATTTGCAATATTTTGATTCGTTCTAAAATATGAGGAAAATTATTTTTTTTACTCTGTTCCATTTCGCAAGAACGCGCATTAAAATAATAATAATAATAATAATAAAAGTAACCAAAGCGCGAGAATGCGCCAAGCGTGGAAGATGAGCTTTGCATGATTTTTTCTTCCAAGGGACACTTTTCTTCCACAGAGCATGCGTACTTGCTCTCATGACGCTTCTCTTACCAAGTTGGAGTTTCTCTAATATATTGAGGTATGTACAGTCGTGGGAAAAAAAGTAAACACCCCTACTAACTCCTCAAAAAATTATCGTAGAAGAAAGTTAATGGTACCGAACGATTGGAAATAAAGTCTACTTTTAAATGATGTATATAAAATTTGCTTAGCGGGCCATCTACATATTAAAACGAACCATAACTTTTTTTTTTTCAATAGACGTGCACAATTCTGTCAGCATAAATGAACTCTACACCCATCAATTAGCCTAAAAACAAATTTTTATGCAATTAGTACCATAAGTTTCTGATAAATTAATTATTTTAAAACGAGCATATTTTAAGGGCTGTATACAAAGTGAAGTTTCGTACTCGATTGTTAACCGAGAGAGCCACCTTCGTGATCAAGGCACCTGAAGCGCCACTCAAGGAGTCAATGAAGCCTGTTAGATTAACACGTTCACGCCGGCGCGGCGGGTCACACTCGACTGTTTCAGAGTTGTCAAGTCTCCGTTTTTTTGCACACCGCTATTATTTTAGAGAAAATATTATTCCTTTAAATCGCCGAATTGTTCTAATTAAATAAAACAACATTTTCTGTATTAAAATACTGGTACCAAAAGGCCGGAGACTTGCCAGCTCTTAGACAGTCGAGTGTGACCCACCGCGCCGGCGTGAACGTGTTAAAGGACAGCAGAATACATTTCAAAATATCTACTCACTTCTATCATAGATGGCCCCTTAAACCATCATTTTGCCGTTTTTTAAGCATAATTTGAAAACTACTTGACAGAAAAATGTGAAATTTTGGATTTCCATAAAGCAGAACTTAATAAATCTAAATCCATCAAAAAAATTGTAGGTTGCAATTCATAATTTTTTCGAATATTAATTTCATAATTCATATCATAAAATTATAAAAATTGCAAATTCAGTATATTTATGTTTGAGTATATTAGTATTATTGCTACAAAAAAAAAAAAAAATTAGCACATTAGGAGCATAATTTCAGGAGATATAAATAAAAATATGAAAATGTAATTTAACATTACAAGCACTTAATTTTGAATGTTTATAACTCAAAAACTTATCATTCACATGACTTGAAATTTGGTGTCTAGGCATAGTTTGAACCGAAGATTTAAAATATCTCATTAAAATTGGGTATTGCCACTGAAAAAAATTAAGTTTGGGTTTGTTTTAATATGTAGATGGCCCCCTAAGAAAAAAATTATATACATCATTTAAAATTAGACTTTATTTCCAATCGTTCGGTACCGGTAACTTTCGTCTACGATAATTTGTTAAGGAGTTAGTAGGGGATGTTTACTTTTTTTTCCACGACTGTACATGAATATACTGTACTTTATTACTCCTTGGTCTATAATCCTTTTAAAAACTTTTTTGGCAACATGTACAAATAATCTCTTATGTACTTGATTTTAATGCTGCCTCATTTCTTTTTAAAAAAGACTTTCAAATTGGTAATGTGCTTTTTATTTCTCAATCTTTTTTAATCATGTTTTATTTTAAACTTATCTGTTTATCCAATATTTTAATTCTCTATTTACTGGGTGTGGTAGTCCCAAATTCATATTCTTTAGCCTTTTTTTTTTTTTTTTTTGGCTAATATGAAGATGAAAGCACACACTTTATTTGTGGATCTCAAGGCATTTGGGGACTGATGAATCTGTCTAGGTTCCAAAAATTTCCATCATTCCTTTTCTCCTGTTTTTACTATGTTTTAAAATTTATGTTGAATATGTTAAAGGAAAAAATTTGTTTGTCAATATATAAATTTCTTTATATTTATAATTTCACAATTTTTGTTGGTAATTTGTATTTATTTTTAATTGTTATATATGGATTTTTCTTATCTATTTTCTATTATGTTCGTCATAAGGTGCTAAATTTTGTCATTTTAAGCTTCATGCCGACAAAATTGGATGAAATAACGCATCTGTACTATGAATGAACTTACAAGCTCCTCTGAAGATTCTGTGGGTTATCCATAGTTTCTTATTTTACATACTAGTTTCCTATGTTCATATCTAGTTCATCTTTAGAATTTTACCAATTTGTTCATATATTTGTGATTTCAAATTTATTATATATATATGTAACCATTATATAATAGTACAATTCATCATCTTTTTTTAATAAAAATTAATAAATTGAGTATCAATACATTACACAGGCATTATACATAATAAATCTGGATCAACTATTATTAATTTAACTTATCATTAATGAATTTTTTAAAAACCTATATCCCAATCACCAATACACGAAGTATTGAAAAATTAAAACATTCAAAATTGGCGAAAGGAAAATCAACAGGAAGGCGAATGCATAAAAAAAAAAACAAATAAATAAAGATATATATGTAGGAAATCATAAATATTTGAAATATTTTGTAAAGCTATTTGTGACTAAAACAATTTAACCAATGAAAAAAGACCAGAAATAATGAATCATTGTTAGCATCAACAAATCCTTTGCACGAAATGTATGATCTCAAAATTGAAAATTCATTAATTCAAAAAGGAAAAAAACTACAAAATGCACTTAAAATAAGAGAAGAATTATGAATAAAATTGGAACTAATGATTCGTAACTCTTTTTCAAGGGCAATATTATATATAAATTTTTACTAGTAAATACAAACAAGTAATATAAAAATTTGTTTTTAAAGTTAATTCCTACTTAGGTCATCAAAGAAAAAATTAACAGAATCCCTTAAGCTAATATTAGTTTTCGTTGCATTAAAATATCTCAATTTGTTGATTTTCTATTTAAGCAAGTAGGTTTACAATGGAACTCTATGGGAATTTGGCGAAATATTAGAGATCTCGCCAAGTTGGCGTCACTTTTGGGGACTCATTTTGCGATATATATACGATATTTGCGCCAAATTTGGCGATATATCGCCAAGTTGGCGACAAACTTGGTGGTATTTGGCGACAGAACAGGGTCCCCCCTATGGTAACCCCTTACTGAAAATACTTTCATTGATCTTCAATAACCAATGGCCGACATTTTGTCTCCCATGCAAAACTAAAATTAATTAATTAATATTTGAAAAAACTGTATTAACATCAATTGTCATCCAATAAAAGTTCAAAAAAATTTATTTCAACTTGATAGGATGAATAATGAGTATTTTATTAACGATTGAAAATTTGAACAAGATAAATAAATAAATAAATATATATATATATATATATATAGGGAGAGTGTAAACTAATAGTAGGAATTGAAAAATAAGAACAAAATTCTAACGTCATAAGCATAACATATAAACGTCTAAGTAAGCATAAATTTGCCATCATTACAACCAGAAATTGAAAATTGCAAAGTGCTTAAAAAAGCACTAAACCAATTTAAAGAAATTATATACTATAAATGGAGTTATGAGTAAGGAGGAGGAGACATATAGTGCATTGTCTAGCAGTTGCGAGTGAAGTAACTTAGGAGGTTGTCACAAAGTGACTGCTCTTTTTTTAGTCAGATCAACAGTTTCTGATTACCACCGGTGAAAACTTCCACCATTAAACTTGAATATAAAATTTCGTCTTATTTAAACGTCTAATTAATGGGAAAATTTTCTCAGAAATATGGTAAAAAAATTTTATTTATTTTTATTGGTGTGAGTTTCCCCCCGTATTATAATCTTTTCACTGGAACTACAGGAGGTTGTCTGGGTTGTCACAATATGGCGGAACTACTACCGCCAAAGTAAACTTCTACCAGTAAAAATGAATATCAGTTTTTGCCATTATTTTTGACTGAAGTTTTCTATTAATGAGGCGTTTAAATAGAGAGAAATTTTCTACTTTAAATTAGTGGTGGAAGTCTTACTTCGTGGTAATGAACCCCTGCAAATGCAGTTACAGTTGAAGCTTCACTATTTTAAGGATATGTCAGTTCCTCTTTCTTAATAGTTCCATGATACTATATCCATACCTTTGAAATAAAAAATTACCTAACAAGTTCGCATGATGAAAATGACCAAATCTTTTTTATTTATACATATACGCAGCACGGCTGCTACTCACTCATCTTCCGAATTCCCTTCACTAAAGTTAAGTCTTTGGGCGTTTGATGCATTCGTATTTTTAAAACATCTCTTCTGGAAATTCATACTTTTAACACCTTTTCTCTGTGTACTCTTTTTAAACGATGTCTCTTGTTTCTTAGTTCTCGAAATACAGTACAACCTCTTTTATCCGAAACTCTTTTAACCGAAACTCTCGGTTAACCGAAATCCATTTTTAAAGCTTGCTTTCCCCCCCCCCCCTCTATTTTTTTTACTATCACATTCTTTGTGTGCAAAACCCATTTTTTTTTTTTTTTTTTTTTTTTTTTTTTTTTTTTTTTTTTTTTTAACTGTCATATTGATTAAAGCGAAGAAGAGGACAACGATGTGGGCAAATAAAACGAACAAATTAGCAATTCTAAAGCTTTTGAATGTTTTGAAAAAAGTTTGGCATGCCTGGAGCAGCAGAAAGACTGTAATACTGATGAACTAATAAAATTTAAAAAAACCTCATGATAGAGCTGCAAAGCAAAGGCAATCAAAACTGCGGTAAACGAAACTTTTTTCCAAACTCTTGTGAAATATGATGAATAAATAAACTCTTAATTTCAAAATTAAAATTCATGTAATTTATTCTTGTTTCTATTTTGCTATTGCTTTATTTTTTTCTAAGTACTTGTTGCCATAATAAGAAATAGCGCATATATTTGTCCTTAATCTTAAAATTGAAGCATTCTGGATTATCCGAACATTTCGATTTTCCGAAAGAGTGTCGGTCCCAATTACTTCGGATAATCGAGGTTCTACTGTATTGCTAAAGTATATGCTTAATTTTACATAAAGTCTTTAAAATCTTACTCACAGTTCGTCAGCTTTCAACGCATAAAATATTAAATTACGCACAGATTTTAGAAATATTTTGAGAACTAAGAAAAAAAAGACACCCTTTAAGAAGAGTAGACAGAAAAAAGGAGTTAAAAATACTAATTTCCCAAGCAGATATTTTAAATATACGAATGCATTCTACGCCCATAGACTTAGCATTAGAGAGGGAACTTTGGGAGCTGAGTGACTAGCAGCATTAATTAGTCATTTATTTTCCTGTGAAAATTGGTCTTAGATGTATAGTTAATGACGGTCTTACCTATGAAAACCGGAAATATGCACGGAAATCATGCGACATATGAGAAACATTAGAGAAATTAATTTCTAACAAAATCGGCGAAAACTAATGCAATTTCACATGTATCTGAAGCAAATTGAAAAAGTGATGCTGGTTTTTAAGTATACATAATGGTCAATCTTGCTGTCTTAAAGAGTTGAAAATTTACAAGATCTCGGAAATCTCAAGTAATGCTGCAGAAATTCCGACAATCATGAGAAATCTATCTGCTCGTAAGATATTCTAGAAAGGAAATTCGGAAAATGGAAGTTTTCATAGCTATTTGAGACTTCCAAAGTTTTAAACTTACATCTCAGAATTAATCAATATCTTTAAAAATACGAAAACTTTAAATTTAATTTCAGAAAATAAATGTATCGATTTTTAAAATCGACACATGCTTATTATGCCAAAATGTAAAATGACAAATGTACCCTAAATGAGGGACTTATGGGGAATCGCGTCTCATTTAAGCACAATGATCTTATATCTCTGAAATAAAAAAATAACTAACAAGTTCGTATACAACAAAAATGCCCAAATGTGTTATTTATGTATATATATATATATATATAACCAATAATTAAACATAACCTACCACCATCAAAAACCATAATATTATGAATTAAAGCTGTAAGTATATATATAAAAAAAAAAGATAAAATATTTATAAGAATATTATGGAAGAAAAATAAGAAAGTGGACACCGACAAATAATGGAAATGCTTATATATTGAATTACGTTTTCAAGGGCACAGAATTCAATGATATAAGCAAAATGGTTGTTTTCTGTGGGAAATATAAGCTAAAGCTAAAAGTTATTTTCCCCTGTGCCCTAACAACCATTAAAATCAAGTGAATTGATTAAAAATGAAAACAGAATAGAAACAAATAATATGAATTGGAAAAAACAATAAAACCTATTTAAATATTTATAGGATATAAAATGAAATAATAAACACCATACCGATTAATATTTTAGAATAAATCCACGCTCACATGGCACCCATATCGTAAAGATTAAGGTTAATAAAACAGTTAAGAAATCACAGTAATTGATACCATAGGACACAGTTAATACATATTGAAATAAATGTTAAATAACTTTTAATATAATATAAAATAATATAAATAGAAAGTAATTACATAATTAAAATGCACTATTAAATTAATTAAAAACCGTTAAACAATATCGTCAAAATTAAGCTAAAAATTCCCCCTGGTGTAGTAAATTATAACTGAAATGTAGCTGGAAGAAGTAAATCTAGAACTTATCGAAAAAAAAAACACAAATTGTGGTGCTGCCATCTAGTATTACATTTATGATTTAATTGTCAAAAGACTTGCTTCAGTTATACGCAATTGAATGTAACAATTGTTTTATTAACAGCAAAACCAAAAATATCCTTATATATAGATAATTATAAACTGAATATAAACCACACAATGTATTTAAAAAAAAAAAAAAAAACTATTGTTAATAAAATTTAAAAAGCATGCAAAATATTCTATTAGCAAATTTATTTAATCTACACTAAGAATTTAAATAATTCTAGAACATCGATAAAATATAGCATATAGCTATATGCTATAAAACAGAATAAATTCATTAATAATTAATATAAATAATTATTAAAAATATAAAAATCTTTAATAAAAACTATTATATATAAGATAATTATAAAATGAACAGGAAATAAAAAACATATGGTAGTATAAAGAAGGTGAACTGATACTTAAATTCCAATTACCTAAAAAGCACAAATATAGTGTGTGGATTATTTTATACATCCATAAAAATCCTAAAAGTATGAATGTGGGACATTCAAAAACAATAAACCGATAATAAATTATATAACACTAGGTGAAAATAAATAAATATTAAAATATTAATAAGAATAGAGGAATAATAATAAATATAATTACCCAATTTTAATCCATACAGTATAACTTTATTTATATTAAATATACTTATATGTATATTAATCACTATAAAAATGGCATACTATTAGTAATTAATATGATATTGTCCTTATTAAATTAAAATTTATAACAAATGATTGTAAATAAGATTAAACAATAATAAAGCTAATAATTAATGAAATACACCAATTACATATAAAATATCAAATCAACATCCTTATAAAATATGTATTAAAAATATAGTAATAATACAAAAGCCCCATTTTTTTTTTTTTTTTTTTTTTTTTTTTTTTTTTTTAATGTATAAATTAACCATTGCGTATTATCCAGACAACGCCACCCTCCTCCGTACTCTAACATCTACCCACCCATCCATCCTATAATAATTTTTTTTTTTTTTATGTTATTTTACAATTTTTATTTTTTATAGAGATTTTTTTATTTTATAATTTTTTTGTAATTTTGTTTACGCATGTGTTAATTTGTTTTAAAAGATCATGTAAGAAAAATACTAATTGTATATTAATGAATATATGAATTTTTTTGGAAAACCATGATTTAATGCATCATAAATTAGTTTTTTAATATTATTGTTAATTAGAGGAGAAGAACATAAACATTTTATTCTATATAAATGATTAAGTATTATATTTCGAAATACAGAATGATGTAGACAAGATTTAAAATTTGTAAATGTATTAACTTTGAATTTAAATTCTTTACGTTTGTCATATAAATCTGTGATTGTTTTGTTGTCTTTTATTGTAATTTTAAGATCTAAGAAGTTAATTGTATTGTTAGATAAAAGGTTTTCCGTTAATTCCAAATTAGTGGGATAATCTACTGGAAATGGAGTAATTGCAGAATGATCAGTATCAATTAAAATAATGTCATCAATATAACGATATAAATGTAGATTATTATTAGTAAAATTACGTTCATAATGATATAAGTATAAGTCTGAGAGTAAACTGGATGTACAACCGCCTTGTGGTATACCGACATGCTGTAAATATAAAGTGTTATCTTGCAAGATATAATTATTATAGATAATGAAGTTAGTTAAAGATTTAAAATATGCAATATCAATATTAGATGGTAATTCCAGTTTTTTATAATACTTTTTAAATAATGCATTTATAATTTTATGTAAATCTAATAGGTCTATATTATTAAAAAGATCTTTGAAGTCATATGTTGTTATATTATATACACAATGAAGATTTTTTAAAATATTGACAAGTTGATAGCTATTTTTTATACAATGTGTATTATCATTGTTTGTAGTAAGTACATATAATTGATTAAGAATTTTTAAGAGAAGTTTATTGGCTTTATTATTATATGTATTGCAACCAATAGTTACAGTCCTAAATTTAATTGGAGTTTTATGAAATTTGGGAATAAGAACTAAATATGGATAATTAAAGTTAGTAGATAAAATATTTAATAGTTTATAATAACTTCGAATTTTACGATTATTTACAATTACATTTTCATTAGTTTTTTTAAATGACTTATTAGAAGAAATACAATTTGTAAGAAGTTGGTGATAATAAGATTTACAAATAATAGCATAATTATTAGAAGATTTGTCTACATAAGTAATAACGTAGTTTTTTTGTAATTTAGTAATTTGTTGGAAAATATGCTGTGTATTAATAGAAACCAAATCAGCCATATTATTTTTTAAAGCCATAGTTAATTTTTCAATTACTATATATATATATATATATATATGGGGCATTTTCTCACATTCTTTTGACTTTTGGGGGAAAAAAATCTGGCGAAATTAATCTTGCTAAAATAACATTTCAATCTGATAGACGAATGCATTAATGATTCAAAATAATGAAAAAATGGTCAGCAGCGGAAAAAAATTTATTTAACTGAGGTTTAAGTTAAACTTGCGAGTTTAATTTTCCTTACCATTTTACCACTATAACTTTTTATTTTCTTCTAAATTTTTACTTATAATGAATTTGCATAGTACCCACAGGACATTCAAATAAGAAATAATGACAATGTAGTATTTTTAGTACAAAATTTTGGTATAACATTGTCTTAAAGGGGCGTTAAAGAAGGGACGGTAATGTAAAAAAGGAGGATGGTATAGGAAAAAAAGGACGAAATGGGGGAAAAAGGGACGGTAAGGATGGAATAGCAAGGAAAATTACCACCTATTTTAGGCAGATCATGATAAAACTAAGTGGTAGCCAAAATGTTCATTGATTTTTAGAAACAGTTATTTACATTGGATTAAATTTAAAAAAATAATAATAATTTACCTCGAAAAGTGCAGGAATAAACCTTGCGGACGGTGAGACTGCAAATAAAGCCACGATGCTTGAAATTGATATTTAAATGCTGATTTAAATTCTACAGTAAATTTCCTGCGAAAGAATTTTAGACATTATTTCTCTTCTTCATGAGAAAAAAACTTGAAAAAAAATCTGTGGCTGCATCTGAAGTGATTTTCTGTATAATTTTAGAAGAGAGATGTTAAAAAATCTAAAACCTAGGGACATAGTTTAAAAAATAATAACAATCCTAAAAATGTGTGCAGGCTAATTTTTAGCTACTTATTTATATAAAACAATAGTTCCAGTTTCAGAAAAAAATTACATTGAATTGTTTTTATTGAAACAATTTTATCCAGACAGCTCCAAACTTAAAAATCAGCATCAGGGACACAGGACGGTATAGGAGTTTTCCAGGTGTTTGGACCCCCAACATCGTCCAAAACTTATTTATCTCGTTAATATTGTTGTGCAATCATGCAATGGGGTATTCCCAAGTATATGAAATAACAAAAAACACAAAAAAGTGTATTAATACAAAAATTATTATTCAGGGACATGAAAGTCAAAAGATTGTGAGAATGCCCCATATATATATGAAGTCAGTAACTTAATTACTCATTTATTTTCCTGTAAAATCGGTCTTGTCTTAGATTGGTTAATGTCTGTCAAACCTTTGAAAACCTGAAATCATGCGACATATGAGAAACATTAGAGAAACAAATTTCAAACAAAATCGGCAAAAGCTAATGCAATTTCACATATGTTTGAAGCAAATTAAAAAATTGATGCTGGTATTTAAATATGCACAATGATCGATCTTGCTATCTTAACCCCTTGAGGGGCGGTGGGATATATTATATCCACCTAATTGTAATTAAGATTTGCACCAGAAACTTTTAATTAAATTTTACTTTTATAACTTTGGTGGAAAAAAGTTAGAAAATTGCTTTTCCTTATTTTGAAACAAAATTTTTCGAAAGTTCCGGTGGGAATTCAACATTACAGAAACACAACTACTTGCCCCTGAAAGGGTTAAAGAGTTTCAAAATTGCAAGATCTTGGAAATTGCTGTAGAGATTCCGACGATAATGAGAAATCTTGCTCGCAAGATATTCTAAAAATGAATATTTCCATAGCTATTTTTTTACTCAGAATTAATCGATATCCTTAAAAATAAAAAACATAAAATTTAATTTCAGAAAATAAATTTATCAGTTATTAAAATCAAAATATGCCCATTATGCAGGGCTCCCACTGGTCCGCTTTTTGAAAACCAGTAAAATTTCAGAAAACAAAATTCATGGTAGGTTTCTGCAACAATTGCAAATAAAACGAAGTTTCAGGTAAGTTTCTACGAAATTCATAAAGAAGATTTTTCTCAGAAAAACAGTGGTGTTCAAAAAACGGACCGAGTGGGAGCAAGTTTATGCCAAAATGTAAAATGACAAATTTACCCTAAATCCGACAAAACTATGAGGAATCGTGTCTCATTTAGGCACAATGATCTTATATCTTTGAAATCAAACAATAACTAAAAAGTTCGTATAACAAAAATGTTCAAATCTGTAATTTATATACAAGTATATACATAGATGCCAACATCTCTTAATTATTCCGGAGTCTTTTGCAATACGAATACGAACAGGTTTTCCACCGGAAATTTTACTTAATCAAATATTTCAAAATGAAATCTAAAATGTACCATATAGAAATAAGACACATTTCCTGATATACAGTGAAACCTCCCTGTGCGACCACCTCCCTGAACGACCATTTTTTCATGGAACGAAATTTATTCCCATAGGCTCAATACTAATTTTACCTCCATTCAGAGACCATCCCAGTTGAACTCCCTCTATGAGCGACCAATTTCTTTGATGAAAATGAAACAAATTCTGCTTTTTCCTGGTCGGTTGAAAAAAGTTTTATTAGAAAAATAATTCCGGAGAGCGCATTATTTATCAAACTTGTAATCTAGGTTTAGAATTTTTATTTATTCCGGTAACTTTTAAGTATTTAAACCCCTTTGTGCCTTTTTAAGCAATGAATTTAACTCTGATGACAAATTAAGTATGACGGCCAATAAACTCCCCTGCCCTATTCTGTCAAGAAACTCTCAAAGAAATAGATAAATTAATGAAATCATTATTTGTTCTCGTCCAAAAAAAAAATACATTTATTTACTGATCTTCTGTAGGAATTGAAAATAAAAGTTATAAAAGATAAAATCGTAAAATCAAAGCAAGCATCAATGTATTCATTACTCTGCAGTAATTAACTTATGTAATTAACTTTTGTTTCGATACTTAAATTTTCATATATTTTTCTAATGTGAAAAATAAATTTTAGTAACATTACTAGTTACCTTTTTTCAACAATTAAAATCTAGATTTAAACATGACCTCCATTAAGAGACCCCCTCTCGGAGCGACCAATTTTTATTGAAACGGAAGGTGGTCGCTTTAGGGAGGTTTTACTGTATATTTTCCGGTTTGAAACACATTTGTCTTGGATCAGACTCCGGAGTAATTAACAGCTGTTGCCATCTATGGTATATATGCAGTCAGTAACTTAATTAGTCATTTATTTTCCTATAACAATCGGTCTGAGATGTATAGTCGACGATGGGCTTACCTTTGAAAACCGAAAGTCATACGACTTATGAGAAACATTGGAGAAATAAATTTGAAAGAAAATCGTCAAAAGCTAATGCTATTTCACATATCGCACCTTGCTTCAAAAGTGCCATAACTCAAAAAACCGGTTTTTCAAGAAATGCGAAAAACTTGTTTCCGAGCTATGGAAGGGTCAATATCCATCTTGCAAGCTCAACTCCTACCTGGTGGCTGGATTTTCAGTGTACTATTACTATCTGGTACTTTAGGTGATGGATAGAGATGTTAAAGCCAAGAAGAATGGTAGCGATAACTCAAAAAACCCAAATTTTTGAGTTGTGCCACTTTTGAAGCAAGGGTGCGATATATTTGAAGCAAACTAAAAAATTGACAGTGGTTTTTAAATATACACAATGGTCGATCTTGCTGTCTTAATCATTTCAGGGGCAAAGCACTTGGTTTGCTAAAATGTTGAAATAAATAAATAACACCCGAATTTACATACAAATTTATTTGTAAATAAAAAAAGGTGTTTTCATATACTTAATAAACAGGAGAAAATTATACCAAAATTCTGATGGCATTGTGGCATTTGGGAAATAAAATTAAGTGGTTTCATAATCATATTACCGCCCTTGAAAGGATTAAAGAGTTGAAAATTTAAAAGATCTCGAAAATTGTAAGTAATGCTGCAGAAATTCCGACGATCATGAGAAATCTATCCGCTCGTAAAATATTCTAAAAATGAAGGTTTTTATAGCTATTTTTTACTCAGAATTAACCAATATCCTTAAAAATACAAGACATAAAATATAATTTCGGAAAATAAATTTTTCAGTTATTAAAATCCAAATATGCCCATTATGCCAAAATATAAAACGGCAAATGCACCCCAAATGCAACAAAATTACGGGGAATCGCCTCTCATTTAGATACAATGATCCTATATCTTTGAAATAAAAGAATAACTAACAATTTCGTATAATAAAAATACCCAAATCTCTTATTTATATATATATATGCAGTCAGTAACTTAATTAATCATTTATTTTCCTGTAAAAATCGCTCTTAGATATATAATTAATGACGGGCTTACCTTTGAAAACGGGAAATCATACGACATATGAGAAACATGGGAGAAATGAATTCCAAACAAAATCGGCAAAAGCTAATGCAATTTCATATATGTTTGAATCAGACTGAAAAAAAATGATGGTGTTTTTAAATATGCGCAAATGTAGACCTTGCTGTCTTAACACTTTGAGGGGCGATGTACTTTTATTCGCAAAATGCAGAAATCATTGATTGGTACCAGAATTTAAAAACAAATTTACTTCAAAATAGGTAAAACAGCTCCAGAAATTCAACTTCCTCTAAAACTTATGATATTTCAAATTCTCCCAATAATTCTGATATGGAATCCGTAAAAGATGATACTGAACCGCGAGTACGCGAAGGCAAAAAACCCAAGCCAATTATGGTCACTGGTATCACTAATATTATGGAATTCACTACAAACTTGTCGAGAGGTGGCGAGTTCGAGATTAAAGCCTATTATCTCAGAAAATTACCTCAAAATTCTCCCATTCAACCTCCGTAATAAAATGCGTATAATAGAACATTTTAAACAAAATAAAATCCAATTCTATATAGTTCCCGATAGAGATATCCATAGATAGAGATAAAAGCAGTAATTAGAGGCCTTCCAACCTCTTACTTACATTGATGAAATCAAAGAAAAACCTAACTTTTAAAGGCTTTACTGTTCTTAAAGTATCACAACTTAAAAGTCGCAGAGAGGGGGAAAAAACCTTTCCCTCTTTTCCTTGTAGAACTCCCTAAAAATGAAACTTATTTCGAAATTTTCAATCTCAGTTCCATATTTCAAATCCGTGTTAATATAGAAAATGCAGAGTTGCAAAAAAGGCAATCCAATGCCACCGCTGTCAAAAATTATTCCATATAGCCGCTAATTGTAACATGGACCCCTGCTGTGTAGGATGCAGTGGGGATCATCTTTCTTCTTTTCTTAAAAAAGCTACTGAGCTACCCAGACCACCCCCGAAATGTATCAACTGCGATCTCCCGCACCTTTCAAGCTATAAAGGTTGTAAAAACTTCCCAGTTAAACCACAATTTAAGAAATCTTTCGAAGAAGCAAGCTCCAATACTAAAACATCCAAGAGAACAACGATGAAAGTTCCAAAACCCGAAAAATCTGCAGATAAACCTAAATAAAAAATCACCCCCCCCCCCCCCTATTCAACATTTCTATGAACTGAACGAATTCACTAACGAAATCCCAACTATTATCGAAATAATCAAAAAAATCAAAGCCGAACTTGAGATCTCTCACTTTTCAGAAATCACAGAAAAACTCAGCAGCGTCTTGGAAAAGATTTCTGCCAAAAATGATTATCAAAACTCCTAACTTTTTCTGAAGACTCCTAATTCCTCTAAATCAAACGATAACATCGTTCAATAAACTTTAATTTGTTTTTGAAAAAAATAAAAATAAACAAAAAAAAAATGAAGACAGTAATTTCTATTTAACTTGTAATTTAAAATATATGGTTCCTGAAAAGGGCTTCCTTTTTGTGAAATGGCCTTGCTGCCTCCCTAATTGCTTTTCCTGCCCTAGCTTGGCCAGTGTTACTTATGAACAAGTGCTAACTTTTATTCCTTTTCACATTTTTTCCCCCTTTTTAGCAGTTCTTGCAACCACAGTTTTATCTTTATTTAATATAATTATTATCCCTTTTTCTAGTTTAAGACTTAACTTTAATTTTTTTAATCTCTTTTTATTAAGTTCCAAATTTTTTATTCTGTCCTTAATTTTAATTAAATTTTTTGTAATGTAGTTTTACTACACCTTTCCTTTTTCCCAACGACTCATATACTTGTAAGAGATTTTATCTTCAGTCTGAGCGTTAAGCTGATCACAGCTAGGAAACCCCTCAACACTGCTCTGCTTTTCAGCACTGTTCAGCACGTACTTAAAATAATCAAATTTTTCATCCTAAATTTCTGGTGCCAGTGTGGCATTATGCCGTGTTGCCAGATTGTTGATTGTCACCGCTTTTTTTAAATAGAAATATTCGACCTATTTAAAAATAGAATAAAAATTCTGAGAAATAAGGCGAATTATACTATTTTAAAACAAGTTGAAAATTGCTCGTCAAACGTGGCAAATGAGGTGTGTTCGTACTATAACTAGTTTTAGAATTATTTTTTGCACCCCATATTGTACTGAATGTATATTTTTTTGCACTTCATAAGTGCATAGTCTGTAACATCATTAAAATGCACTTGCAGTAATTTTTTTCCCATTCTCCGTAATGTAACAGAACACTTTTGACTGTCCCTGTAATTAAACTATGCATCAGATTTTCATAAAATTTGAAATGGCTCGACAAAATTTTGCAACAATTATATATTTAAAATTTCAGACCATTCCGAAGGCTTTAACATCATTAAAACGCACTTGCAATAATTTTTTCCCATTGGCCGTAATGTAACGGAACACTTTTGACTATCGCTGTAATTAAACTATACATCCGATTTTCATAAAATTTGAAATGGCTCGATAAAATTACAACAATTATGTATTTAAAACTTCAGAACATTCGGAAGGCTGTAACACCGTTAAAATGCACTTGCAATAATTTTTCCTATTGGCCGTAATGTAAAGAAAAACTTTTGACTGTCCCTGTAATTAAACTATACATCCGATTTTCACAAAATTTTGCAACAATCATATGTTTAAAATTTCAGACCATTCGGTTGGGTAGTTTTTGCCCTGTTATATGCGGACAGACGGACTGAACGACGACTATAGGTGCTACGTATTTATATAATTACGAACGTACCTAAAAAGTGGTGACAGTCGGATAATCTGAATTTTAAAAAGTCCCCAATCTGGCAACACTGGTGGCATTTTGCAATTCAAATTAAGTGGGATATATTTTATCCCACCGCCCTTCAAGAGCTTAAAGAGTTGAAATTTTACAAGATCTCGAAAATTGCAAGTAATGCTGAAGAAATTCGGGTGATGATGAGAAATCTATCTTCTAAAAGTGAAAATTAGAAATTGAAGCTATTCATCGATAGTTGAAACTTTCAAAATTTTAAAATTACATCTCAGAATCAATAGATGTCCATAAAGATAAAAACCTTTGAATTTAATCTGCGAAAATAAATTTGTCAGTTTTTAGAATCACATTCTTTCCAAAATTTACTGGAAAAATGCTAAAGTAAAAGAGACACATTTTTTTTTTTTTTTTTTTTTTTTTTAAATTCCTAGTAAGAGTGGAAAAGTTACCAGTAAACTCGTGTTTTCATACCACTAATTGTTGCGCTTTTGTTACCACTATATTTTAATAAAAAACATCACTCAAATTCAGTGGTTCCCAACGTGGGATGTACGTCCCACCGAGGCAATGTGACTCTGCAGGAGTGCAATTCCAAATTTTTTACTCATTCATTCGCTATCAGTTTCTTTTGTCTTTTTTTTCCGAAAAGTAATATTGTAGACTAAAAGTAAAAAAATAAATAAAAATTTAAATAAAATAATAAAAAAAAATAATAAAAATAAAATAAAAAATAATGAAATAATTTAAATACATAAAAAATAATCTTTTTTATTGAATTTTAAAAATATATAATCAATAGTTTAAAATAGACTTTACACCAGAATAATTATGCAAATTATCTTTTAACAAGTTTTACATTATTTATTATATTAAGACTTTTTATAATTTTTCTGGTACAAGTTTTACAATTTTTGTAACATTTTCGATTATTTATCCAATGAGCTTTCTACTTCTATTTTCTCTGTTACATGTTACACGAAGACTCTTTTACACGTGAAACTACTTACACGTATATATATAAATTTAACTGTCTTGAACATATGTAATGTAAAAAATATATGAAATATCTGAACCAAATACTTTTAACTTTATAAAACTTAAATAGCATTATCAAAGGAAATGGGTAATTAGTAAGTATCTATGCCTCTAATGGAAGCATCCAACGCAGTAAGCAAATTCATATTGAGAAGGTGAAAATAGAGAAAAATGTATTATCATAGGGAATAATGGCTACTTAAATTTGATAAAGATGATAATCTTGAAATGCTTCTTGTGTAATATGTTATTCATAGAAAGAAAATGTTGTCTCCAAAGCTTTTCCACCAACTCTTAATAAGTGGAAAAATGAATTATAAAATGTGCGAACGTTATCAATTTTCACGTTAACCCCTTGAGGGGCAAGCAATTACGTTTCTGAAATGCTGAATTCCCACCGGAAACTTTGAAAAATTCTATTTCAAAATAAGTAAAAGCAATTTTACGGCGTTTTTCCACCAAAGTTAGAAAAGTAAAATTTAATAAAATTTTTCTGGTGTAAAACTTCATTAATCGTAGATGGTATATAATATATACCAGTGCCCCTCAAGGGGTTAAATGTAAGGCTCTCTTTACGATATTTTGTGAACTTTAACTTTGAGGTAAGTTGGAAAAGTACAACAGAACTCTTTTTGGCACAAAGGCTAAGATGTATAACCTCATTGCATTTATAAAATTACGTTAAAAGCACATTTGTTACAGAAAATTCACCTCTTTGATAAGTTAAAAATGTGAAATGAATATTGTTAACCTGTTCGGGACCATGGCTGCATATATGCACCCTCAAAAAGGGCATACAGAATTTGTTTTAGGTGCCAGTAGGAAATAAAAGTAATATTTAGTTTCTTTAATCAGGGCATTTTCATGATTGTTTAACTAAAGGTAACTTTTTTTTAAAAAGTGGTGCCAATCGAATAAAATTTGTGTAAAAGCCGCCGGTCCCGAAGCTCTATTACGCTTCCACCGTGTGAAATAAGTTCACTTTTTAAATAATAAGAGAAATAATTTACAGATTACAGGGGGGCATAGTGACTTTACAAATGCTTTGCTGGGGCGTGGTTAATAAAAGGTTGGGAACCACTGACTTAATTAATCGATTAAATAACACAAAAATTTTTATTTAAAAATACTCGTAGAAAAAAAATAATAAAACAATTTCATATTAAATTCCCAGTCAAAAAAGTGTTATAAAACCAGATGCAAGTCAATGGTTGTTTCTATTTTTTTATTTATATTTCCTCCAGTAAATGAATAACACACTCTTTTCCTTATTTGACTTGATGGAACTGTATTACCATTTAAAATATCTATTGAATTAATCCGAGCACGATCCACAGTTTTTATCAATCCCAATAGATGGCGCTAGTAAACGCCTCCGGATTTAAAGACCTACTCAACAGCTGACGGCGAGTGTTATTCATATGGTGTTGTGTATCATCTCGCCCACTCATCTGAGCATCTCTGTCGATCTTGTCCGGGAAATTTCTACCATCTTCTGCCGTCTGAATTTGAAAAGCGAGGTCATAGTTCAAAAGAAAGTCTGTCCTGCATTTGTGGAAACACTCTCCCATATTTAACACGTCATCTCAACGTTATAGTGATCGAACCTATAGTGATCGAGGGGCCTGGTAAGTTCAGTTTCATAAAATTATCATCTGATTTGAATTTATATTAAATTTCGATAGTTTTTTTTCATTTATTAAACTCTTTATGCCCGGGCGGCATTTCAAAGTACCATTAAAGAAAAATTTATGTAAAATTTATTTAATGCATCCATTTAACGTTTTACAGTTGTTAGTAGCCTCGGAGACCGCTGCAGGATTTTTATTATTATTAAAATTTTCACATTTTAACACTTTTAGGGCAAGTAATTGTATCGCTGTAAGTGAATTCACACCGGAATTTTCAAAAAAATTTATTTTAAAATAGGGAAAAGCAATTTAATAAACTTTCTTTCCACTAAATTTATAAAAATAAACTTTAATTAAAAGTTTTTGGTACGAATCTTAATTTAAATTAGATACGATATAATATATCCCACCGATCTTCAAGTGTTTAACTTATAACTAGTTTATTAATGTTATATTTTAAGTGCATAGCTACTGCTATGCACTATACTGTTTTACTGCATAGCTACTGTGAGTGGCCCCTGAGACCGCTCACAGTAGCTATGCGATAATTTCTGTGACAGTAGAAGAGTCTTGTATGGTATCGGATCGTACACGACCCAAACCCGAAAATTCAGCTTAAAGTCAACTTGAAACCTGGCTCGAACCCTACAAATAAAATCTGTCAACCCGAATTCCACCCGAACCCAAAGTGATAGAAAATTAATTATGGAAATTACAATTATGGAAAAGTGGTCTAAAATTATATCTTTAATATCAATTTTATCTTTTTTATATAAAAATGGACACATACATTCATTAATATTAAAATATATGGTTTTCCCATTTATAAAACGTGTAGGACGTTCTTTTGAAAAATCGGTTCAACACGTACCCGACTTGAAATAGGTAAAGCAAAAATCCGAACCCGAAACATTTAAAGTCAACCTGGCACACAACAAAATAAATTATCGTCAACCCAACCCGAACCGCGGGTCATGTCAAATGTGGGTAAAATCGACACGATGGAAGACTCTAAAGCACTGGTTACCAACGTGGAGCGGACGTCCCACCGGGAGCAATTCTAATTTGTTACTCAAACATTCGCTATCAGTTTCTTTTGCTTTTTAAAAAAATAATAAACAATATTACAAATAAAATTTAAAAAAAAAGTTTTTTATTTTATTGAACTTTAAAATATTTACCAATCATAAGTTTAAGGGGATCTATGGCACAAAAATCTCCAAATTTTCTAAAAAACTTTTATTGCACTAAAAATGTCTCTGTGTTTTTCTGCTTAAAATGACATTTAAATCATGTTTCTATCTTAATTAGAACAGGAAATATTATTTTTTTCGTTTTGGTTTGTTTTCAAAATCTAGCTTTCAAGCAATGGTTGTCATGAAAACGATTCCTTGTGATAATGCGTTTTATTCATGATGGCTTTTTTCAACATTTCTTGTATTTAAATCTTTATTAGTCAAGAACCGTTAAAGATTAATGGTTCAACAATGCGTTTTATTCATGATGGCTTTTTTCAACATTTCTTGTATTTAAATCGTTATAAGTCAAGAACCGTTAAAGATTAATGGTTCAAACTTGGAACATATCTTTTTCAATTGTTTTACTTTAATTTTGATTCAGCAAATCAGAAAAAAGTATTTACTTTTGAAAATATGATTTTTTTTTTTTTAAAGTTACACCATTTTTAAAAAAATTTTT
This sequence comes from Maratus speciosus, assembly GCA_963932465.1. Lineage (NCBI taxonomy): Eukaryota > Metazoa > Arthropoda > Arachnida > Araneae > Salticidae > Maratus > Maratus speciosus. Next base: position 215,598,916 of record OZ010797.1, on the reverse strand, counting down.
ACTTTAAATATTTTTAATTTTTTTTTAAATTAATATTTTTAAAAATGCTGTATCTAAATTAAAACTTATATATTTCTGTTTATTTAACTGATAAAAAATTGAAATTCTACATATAATATTTCGAGTTATAAAGATTTTAAATTACCCCATTTTTTTAGTGGATTTTAAATTTATTTTTAAAATATATGAGAATTTGTATCATGTGATTTTGTTTACAGATAACATGATTAATCATCACAAAAAAAATTCAAAATTTTAACTCAATAAATAAAAATTATTTTAAATTGCATCCCGGACCCCCCTTAAAATACAATTCGCACCAGAATAATTATACGAATCCTTTACAAAAATTTTGGCTTTTTTTTTTCACTATAAAAAGTGTATATAATTTGTCTGTTTATTATTGTATTTTATAATTTTTCGTAACGCTTTCGTATGTACAGAATGAGCTTTACTTCTATCCACTTTGCTATATGTCACACGAAAGAATCTTTTACAAAAGAAGCAACTTAAAAGTATATATAAATCTGACTGTCTAGAACACATTTAGCCTAACAATTATATAAAATATCTAAAAGAGGTATTACCAACTTTATAAAATTTATAAATCTTAAGTAACTTTAGAAGAGGAGATGGGTAGATAGTAAATATCCAAGGCTCTAGTGCAGGCTCCTATACAGTAAATAAATTTACATGGTAACACATATACACTTTAAATTTTAGAATCCCGTATTACATGAAAGACAATTAACGATATTGAGAAAGTGAAAACAAAGGAAGTATGTTGTGATAGGGAATAATCGCTACTTAAAATTAATAAAGGTGAGAATCTTGAAATGCTTCTTGTGTATTGTTTTATCCGTATAAAGAAAATTTAGTGTACAAAACTTTTTCACCAATTCCAAACTTTTCCACCAATTTACAAAAATGAATTATAAAATGTGTGAATGTTGTCAATTTTAATGCTAAATTTAAGTCTCTCTTCAAGCTATTTTGTGAAGATAAAAATGTAGACCGTATAAGACTTTTCTTTAACATTGCAGTAAGTTGCAAAATAATAACAAAACTCTTTTTGGCGAAATGGCGAAGGTGTATAGCATCATTGAATTTATAGAATTATGTAAAAAACACATTTACGACTGAAGATTCACCTCTTTGATACGTTTAAAAATATGAAATCAATAGTTATTGTTAAGGCTCTATAACGCTTCCACCGTGTGAATATATTTCACTTCTTAAATAATAAGAGACATAATTTATCGATTGAGGGGGGACATAGTTTTTTTTACTTTCTTCTATTTTTACAAGAAGAAAGTATTGGATTCCTGAAAATTTTCGACTTCCGGTTTTCGATGGATTTATACGTTTTAGAAGGTCCTGAACACGATTTGATGTTTTTTAGAAAATGTCTGTCTGTCACTCTGTCACTCTGTGAGTCTGTATGCGACAAAAATTTTGTGGGCGCTCTATCTCAAGAACTAATGCACGGAATTTCACAAAACTTTAGATTCAGTTAAACCTTGATATAAACTGGTTCTGATTGCTTTTTGGTGTAAATCACCCAACACGTGGCGCTTCCGTACTGCATTTTTCACGATTTCCGCAACAGCTTTAACTCAAGAACTAGTGCATGAATTTTCATCAAACTTCAGATTCAGTCAGTCCCTGATATAAATTAGTGTTATTTAATTTTTGGTGTAAATCGCCGAACAGGTGGCGCTGCTGTGCTGCATTTTTCACGATTTCCGCAATAGCTGTATCTTAAGAACTAATGCATGAATTTTCATCAAGAATGCATCAATTTTCAGTTAGTTCCTAGTATAATTTGGTCCTAATTAGTGTTTGGTGTAAATCGCTCAACAGGTGGCGCTGCTATGGGGATTTTTTTACGATTTCAGCAATAGTTCTATCTCAAAAACTAATGTACGAATCTTCATCAAAGTTCAGATTCAGTTAGAAGTTAACATAAGTTGTTGATGATTAGATTTTGGCGTAAATCACCTAACCGGTGGCGCTGATATTCTGCATTTTGCTTGATTTACATGATTTTAGCGAAAGTCCTACCTGAAGAACTAATGCACGGAATTTCATAACTTTAGAATCCTCATGAGGGGCATAGATTGCCATTTAATTTTGTCACTGTACTAGAGTATTTTGAAGTATTAACATGTATGAGATAGGAGAAAGTTTTGGGATTGGCATATCCGGCTAAGTATATTTTATATTTTATGCAAAATCCTTTGCTTTACCATATATAGAAAACGCAGCAGATTTTACGAAGAAAAAAAAATTTTAAACTAATATTGATTCAATTATTTACATATGGATATATTTTATGCTGTTGAATGGCGTGTATTGAAAAAGTTTACGTAATTTTCCAGCAAAATATCTCATCATCTCAGATAAACACACAATATAATTTTTATTATTTCTTAAAGATTTTGAAATTGCAAAAGCCAATATTATTTGTTAATTAAACATACGCATTCTTGTAAATATTTTACAAAAAGGTCAATATAGTGGACTGTCGTTAATGCGTCTTCGCTTAAGACGTAGCTCGTATTAAGGAGGACAATTTCGTTTTCTACATCATTTTCCATATAAAAATAACATTAATTGCATCACTTAACCCTTTTGAGACCGGCTTCTTTTAAACAAATTTTATTCGTATGACACCACATATTTTTAAAAAGTTTCAATTACTTACATAACGAAAATGCTTAAATTAAATTCAGCAAATATTACTATTAGTTATTACTGATGCCAAAAAGAAATTCTGGATGTACTTCTTGAAGGTGCATATATGCACCCATGGTCCTGAACTGGTTAAAGCGCAAAGCTTATCAGATAATGCGGACAACTATTTCATAATTAGCCGGTCAAAACCTAAAGACACTCGTTTTGCACATGATATTTTAAACAAGATCGAAAAATCTTTTGTAAGCATAGATTATGAAACACTTTCCAACACATTCAAAATATTGTAACAAAACGTCACAGTATAATATGGTGAAAGATGATGCCTAAGTAAACAATTCAGAAAACACAAACACATTTAGAAACCCAATTTTAACAATTATTGTCAAAAGTAATCCGAATTCTTTTGTGAAGCCCTGTATAGTATCAATCAATAGATTTGTATATATGCTACATGGTATTCTATAATTTACTTCTGTGAAGAAACTCATTGCACATCTGTAAATTTCCTTACAGTAAATTCCACCAATAAACGGAAATGTATTCGAAATCTTTTGTGCAGCCCTGTATAGGATCTGTAGAATTTATATATACAGGGTGTCCCCAAATTCATGGACCAAACTATAAGGGAAGGTAAAGTACAGATAAAGAAGCAATTTTGGTATAGAAATGTGGGATCAGAAATGAAAAGTTTTGGCGTAAAACAAGAAATGGGGAGAAGATGAAAACAAGCCTTTTACTGACATAACAATTACAGTAAGTGCTCATATGTGCCACTACATATCTGGCATACATACATATCTGGCAGCGTCTAGGAAGTCACTGGCATACTCTTTGGAAGGTTCCAGATAGACCGGGAGCCGGCAGCACAGACAGCCACCTCATCGAGTCGGAGACTGAAATTCCAGAATTAGCTAAAACTCGATTCCCATATTAGAACGTAGTCGGTCTTCCAAGTCATACCTTGGTGGAAACACCTAAAAACCCGATTTTAGCGGTCGACTTGTGGGTTTACCATTGCGTTTTCCTGCACCCAAAGGTATGAAATCTTGGCGGACTGGGAGCAGGAAAACACAATGGTAAACCTACGAGTCAACCGGTAAAATCGGGTTTTTAGGGGTTTTCCACCAAGATATTGACTTGGCAGACCGATTGCGTTTTAATATGGGAATCGAGTTTTAGGTAATTCTGGAATTTCAGTCTCCAACTCGATGAGGTGGCAGTCTCATGGTTCGTGCGCCGCCTAGAATTTTGTAGACCAGAAAATATTTTGGCGCCAGTATTATCTTATAGAAAATCTCTTCTTAAAAGAAGGCGAAATTTTGCGCGTTTAACCTAGATTTCTTTTTCTATAAAATATATATATATATATATATATTGGTAGTTTTCCTGGAGAATTAACGGTATCCGTACGAGCTATGTGTCTGTGCTGCCTGCTACCGGTCTAAAATGTCTCATCTATGAGACACCAATTGACTCTGACGAGACATTGCAAGAACTAGCGTCTCGGTGTAACTCGGCTCCCTATGGTGATTTTTCTCCTACCTCTTGGCTGAGGAATTGGCGGTAGTTATTTTTGAGGTTGCAGTATTTCAGACGAAGCACAACCGCTCGCTCGCGCTGTCTTTGAAAAGTCTGTTTTGGTTAGATGTTTTTTTGAGCGAAGATGGCGATGGCGGATAATACAGCGATAATTTCATACTCACAAATTTTCACTTCTACAATTCTACTATTTCTATACTACAATTCTACTCTCATTATTTATTTATCAATCAGTTGATCGTGTTAAAAATAGTTAAAATGCTATAATTTAATCTTCCGTAATTGGGTAATCTTTTTAAAACAGGGCAAATTAGCATGTTTTTAGATAAACAGCAAAAACAATTGTATGCGGCATGATCTTTGTAGGTTGGAAGATGGGATTTTAATTTCTTGTGCATTATTAAACACTAGAAAAATTCTTTCCTAAAATTTTCTCAAAATATTATATGAACCGTAGTACCTACAAATAAAAATTCAATAAAATTGCATATTTCTTCTATTAAGGTACAGTAAACACTTCTCAAAAATGATACCATTTTCAGGCATGAAAGTGTTCCTCCTAAAGGTGGAATTCCACCTTTTTAAAAATAATTTTTGTCATTTTCTGGGTTGATGCAAAAATGCAAAGAAAATATTGGAAGCATATAAGGTGGGGGAGGGGGGGGGGATCTTGAAAATTTAATAATCAGACATTTTGTCTAACTAAAATCCTTGGAGTTTTTTTTTTCTTTTTTTCTGAATTGCTGTGCAAAAGATCTATCAAATCAAAGGGAAGCTTATATTATAATCATATGAAAGTCGTGTAAATAAATTTGATTAAAGTATCTCTCCAGAGTGAAAGTTTTTTAGACTTTAAAAGAAAAAGGAAGTTTCATAATGTTCTTGCTGGAATAGAATATTTTCTTCTATTTATGCAATACTTTTTATTCAAAAGTTTAAATTTGTTTTTAATGCTTTCTAAGCTATGAAAAGAAAATAACAACATACAATTATATTTCATTTTATCCCATAAATAAATGTTAAATTGTGTCTAAATTTTAAAAGTTTGGTGCCATCATATGGGCCGAAAAGATTTTCCTCCTTTTTTCCTATTTCCCACTTTCATGCCTGCATTTTAGGCTCTTGGATATCAACCCCCCCCCCCTCCCCCCAAAAATGCAATTTTATTCTTTAGATTGACATTGATACCTGAATTTTGCAGGCAGGTACATTTTGAATAGTAATCCTGTTTAAGTGTTACTTTATTGAAAACTTTAAGAGAAGAAAATCTAAAGCCCCCCCCCCCCCCCTCCTTGATTAAAAAAAAAAGTTTTGGTGGTATGACTTCGAATAATCAAAGGTATTTTAAATTTTGTATGCAGGTAAATCCTTAATAGTATATATGCTAAGAAAATTTGAAGGGTCATAAACAAAAGTGTTACTTTTTTTATCAGGGAAGGGGAGGGGGAAAACATTCTTTGGACCCCACTCATTAAAATTTCAATTGGAGTATTTTCGCATCACTATTAAGGTTATATGTTCATTCAAAATTTCTAGTGTCTATGACTGTTTTAATTCTGAAACAAAGGTATATATATATATTTTAGAATTTTTCAAATTTAAGTATGATTCTATTCAGAATGTGCCTGCCTACAAAATGCAAGTGTTTATGACAATTAGAAGACACATTATCAAAAATGTTATTTTTCCGTGAGAGGGGGGGGGGGATGAGGCGAAACCCTTTGGAATCCACAAGTTGAAATTTCCGAAATCGAAATATATAATAAGCATCATTACTATTCAGGTTCTATCTGTGTTCAAAATTTCTAGTAAATTGTTTTCGATATAACATTTATGCTTCGCGAAACTAGCAACACTTCGCCAAACTAGCAATACTTCGCCAAATCTAGCTTCGATTGGACTTAGTTGAATCCAGTCTCTACGATCTCCATAGGGAGCGGAGCTACACCGAGACGCTAGTCATTGCAAGACTTTCAGTCGTTGCTGCAAATGCTTTCGTGAAATACTTGGAATCTGCGAAAAGGTACGCTAATCACTTGCTAGACACTGCCAGTGGCCCATTTGTGCACTTGCTGTAATTGTTATGTCAATGAAAAGCTCGTTTTAATTTCCTCTGAATGTCTTGTTTTTCGCCAAAACTTTTCATATCCGACCCCACATTGCTATAGTAAAATTGCTTCTTCATGTGTAATTCCCTTACAGTTTGGCCCGAGAATTTGGGGCATCTGTATACCAAGTAAGATGCAAAAAATGAGTTAAATTTAAAAATAAAATTAATTATTGAACTTTTTTTTATGTTTTGTTGAACGATTTTCTCTCTAGTTATTACCAAATATATTAATAAAACGAAAAGTGTCCAGTTAAACTGATGGCATTGCGCTCACAGGCTATTCACACTAATTGTATATTATACTCATAGTTCAAAGAACAATGCCCCTCGAAAAATAAATTATAGGGGTGTTAGCCCACACTCCTCTGTTTTCGATCTGTATACTTGAAAAATGAGCCTACAAATCTCATTAGGGAAGTGCCTTATCAGAATAAACTGGTATACCAATTTGAAGAAAATCGGATAGAAAAACCCATTTATCTAAATTAAGGGGATATTAACCCCCGTTTCCCCCTTTATACTTAACCAATGAATTTCTAAGTCTAATCAGGGAAGCGCCTTATCAGAATAAAGCGGTATACTAAATTTGAAGCAAATCGTATAGAAAAACCCATTTATCTAAATTAAGAAGGGTAATAGCCCCCGTTCACCCTTTTATACTTAAACAATAAACCGCCAAATCTAATCAGGGAAGCGCCTTATCAGAATTAACCAGTATACCAAATTTGAAGCACATCGGATAATTCTGCATGAAAAACCCATTTATCTAAGCTAAGGGGGTGTTAGCCCCCCCCCTCCCCGTTACCTCTTTTATACTTAACCAATGAACTCCCAAAATTAACCAGGGAAGCGCCTTATCAGAATGAACCTAGAAAAGAAATTGAAGCAAATCGGATATTTCTATCAAGAGTTATCGCGTTACATACATACATACGTACATACAGGACCTGCGGGTTCATCCCTCAGACTTTGATAACCCGTGAGCTAATAAAAACGAATACCACAACTGACAATGTATTTCCATCAATTATTATTGATAGACAGTACTGCAACCGAATTGTTTTGTGTATCCCTGTAAATGAATGGTGAATATTATAAACACTCTATTCTGTAGAAAGCATCTTGTAGTGCCCCTCAGCATAAATGCCAACATCCCTTAATTATTCCGGAGTCTGGTCCACGACGAATGTGTTTTCAACCGGAAATTTTATTTAATCAAAATTTCAAAGTGAAATGTAAAATGCACCTTTCAGAAAGAAGACATATTTCCTTATATGCTTTTTCCGGTTTAAAACATGCTTGTCCTTGATCAGACTTCTAAATAATTAAGAGATGTTGGCCTCTATGCCTCAGTGATATACAGGGTGTCCGGGCTAAAAGTATACAAAAGTTATGGCTTATTTTTACGGAACTACTCATTAAAAATTTTTCAAAAATGATTTAAATAAAAAAAGTATCTCACAAAGCTTTAATATCAATAGACTTCAATCTGTGCACCTTTGGTAGCACGACAAACGTCTAAACGGTAATCCAGTTCTCCCCAAATGTTTCGTAGCATAGCAGGAGTTATTAGACAAATTGCTTCTATGGTACGCTTTTTCCACTCATCCACAGTTTTAGTTTTTTGTTTTGTTCAATATTTTAAAATCTCGGAGGGATTTCCAATCCACGGAGGTGAAGTCTATTACATTCTAATGGGTAGTTCCGTAATAATAAGTCATAACTTTTGGATACTTATAGCCCGAACACCCTTGTAATTTAGTATATATTAATTACAATATGTTTAAAATATATGTATATATATATATATGTTTAATTGTTATTAAAGTACACCGCAAACGATTTCCTCCCGTAGACCGTAATGTAACGGGATTCTTTATAGTGTCCTTGAAAATGACCTATAAATGGTACACACTTCAGTTTCAATACCGAACAAGCCATAGTAAAATCTAATAACTTTTATCAACCCGAGTATAATGCACGGAGTTAGAGCATGGCAGACAGACAAACTCTATTTATAAACATTTTTAATTGTGTTGGAACATATTAAAAAGCAATTTTGGTGCCATAACTTTTATTGGGAGATTAACAAATTGTTAGTGAACCTAATGAATAGAAAGATAACATTCCATAACCAACCATGTGAGAAACAACAAGATAAATAGATCACTTGATGCATTATCGCAAAGAAAAGCCACTTGATAATTTTAATATATTTAAATTACCTGCATAATTTGTTGTGTTGCAATTTATCTGTACAGTTTGTTTGTCCCGAATAGTTAGTTATTTTGTAGTAACATTTTTGTCACTGATTTGCGTTTTTTCAAAAAACCTAAATTAAAAGAACGCTGTTTCTTTTAACCTAAAGTTCTAATTTATTCAATTCTTTTAAAAGATTTAATTGAATTAATTAAACGCATGGGATTGTTTTCATCCAATTTAAATATACGTTGTTTAATACAGATTTCGGTTAGTGCGGACGAAAAATGGCCATTCTTAGAAATCCGCAGTAACTAGAGTTCACTTTATTCAAATTATAAGTCATAACCAACAAACTGAGAGATTCAAACAATACTGCCGGGTGTTCGGCGACATTACCAATAAATTCTGATGTCACAGACCAAAATTTGTAAAGTGCCACAAATTTAGAAAATAACACGATAAATAGATCACTTATTTCCATTATCGCAAAGAAAAGTGACTTGATACATTTAAGTATATTTAAATTATGTTAATCCGCAAATTATATGTAGATTTTGTTTGTCCCGAATAATTAGTTATTTTGTATTAACAATATTGTCATTGATTTGCATTTTTTACAAAAAATAAAAATAAATAAAATAAAATAAAAGACTAAATCAAAAGAACCCTGTTTCTTTTATAAAGTTCCAATTTATTCAATTAAAAAAAAATTGAATTCAATTAATTCATCGCAAATGATTCTTTTATACAATTTAAATGTGCATCGTTTAATACAGATTTTGACTAATGGGGACGAAACATGGTCACCCTTGGAAATCCGCAGAAACTCCAATTCACTTAATTCAAATTAAGTTTTAAAGAACGAATCCCTTTTAACTTTCATATTAAGGTGACAGGTGAAGTTCTGCTTCTTTGTGTCAAAACATTTATCTTATTTTATTTTTTCATTTTGTACATCCTTCAAGTGTGTAAATTTTTGCCTTAAAGCGGTTTCGTGATATTTCAATTCCTGAGAGTATTTTTGGCTCATCGAATGTAACGCCGACTATGATTTAAACTTAATATCGGCAATGTTCAATGTCCAACTTCAAACCACTGGTTAGACGTCTGCACGGACCGGCATTTCCAGGACCGGGCCCGGCCCGACTCATAGAGAAAAAAAATTCGGCCCGGCCCGATACAAAAATTAAAAGTTCGGCCCGGGCCCAGCCCGAGTGAATTTCTACAAAACATTGATTTTTACGTCGAATTGGTTAAAAATTTGTCTCGTACGAGGAGTTCTGACCAAAAATATTTATCTTAACTTTGTATTTCATGTTTATAATCTTTTTTTTTTTTATAGAAGTACCGCAGGCTGCAATATTTATTTTTTTAATGAATCTCTATTCTTGTATGTAAATGTTTCAGTTATCATTAATATTGTTAATCCATATTCCATGTATTAAAAATGTGTTAAAAATCTGAAAAATGCTATACAGTAAAATCTTCTAAGACGGAATTGCATAGGAAAGAAAAAAAATGCGTTATAGACAAGTTTCCTTCTTGGCAAGTGTAAATGTATTATATATTCTTTTCTTACTTATTAGTGTATTAATTTTGCATGGATCAACACGTTTTTCAGTTTAAAACAGGGTTCCGCCATAGGCAGGTTCCTTTTCACACATTTTACTATATTTTAATTTAGCTATATTTTAATATGCGTAGAAATCTACTATTCTTTAAAAATAATAAATTTTAATGTTTAAGTGCAGAATAATGGCGATTCAAAAATGTATGCATTTTTTGCAAAAATTTTTGGGCCAGGCCTTATTTAACTGACCTTTAAATGGACCAGGCCACGCTGAGACTATGATTTTCATACAAGCTGGCTCAAAATTAGGACTGAAAATTTTGGGCCGTAAAGATTAGGAATGAAACCAGGTCTGGCTTTGATCAGAAAAATTAAGTTAGGCCCGGCCCGAGCCTTCAGAAAAAAGTATGGCCCGGGCTCGGCCCGAGCCCGGCCAGCGGGCCGGCCCGTGCAGATCTCTACCACTGGTACCCACAAAATCTCAATAGATCTCTTTAGATAAGGTTTTAGAAGGTTCATTCTGCGTTTTGTGCTATGAAAGTCCGAAGGACTGTAGCGATATAGATCACTTTCATATAATTAAGATCACTTTCACTCACATATATTTTTTATAGATCACTTTCTATGAACAAAACTGCCTTAAAACTGTGTATTTTTTCAAATTTTCCACTTTTTTAATTTTTGAGATATTTTGTAATCCAAACATTAAATTAAAAATGTAATTTAATGTTGTTTTTTAAAAAAGCATAAAGAAAAAGCAGCAAACCATGTGAAAAGAGCTGAATTAGCGTGTGAATGTAGCGAATTTACCTGACATTCACGCCACAACAAGAATCGTTCAAAACTCCCGACTTCACTCCCGCAATGTTAATTTATGTGTGCTATAAACCAAAATATTTAACAGTATAAATCCTCATATATTTCTGAACACTGTGAAATGTATTTCATTTCGAGATACGAAACTTCAATTTTTGGCCACATGATCGCGATTTGAGGGCCACTGTACGCAATGCCCCCTAGATATTTGAGAAAGCCTTGACACGCGTCACGAAAGCGTCACACAAAGCAGGCAAAACAAAGAAACAAAATCATTCATTGACTCGTGGACATCAACGAGCCAATGAATGATTTTGTTTCTTTGTTTTGCCTGCTTTGTGTGACTTTTCCTGACGCGTGGCAAGGCTTTCTCAAATATCTAGGGGGCGCTGCTGTATGTCACTTGGTGAACATAATGCTATTGTATAATTTTAACTTGCTTTTCTTGAAACGCTGCTTTTCAAACTGTACGACCATTTTTCTGGAGAACTGTTGGACCGATTTTCTTCACTTTTTATTTAAAAGAAAGCTGATTGTTTTTGATGTAGTTTATACTACCGAAAAATATAATTTGCATCGATTAAATACTTTTTAGAGCTCGGAAAAGTTATTAAGAAGAGGGTGATAAAGAGACAGTTTTTTGTCCAAATGACAGCTATTTTGTAATAAAATAAATTTTTAAACTAAGTATTGGTATAAGCTCCAGAGAATTTATAGATGAACAATACCCGATATATAGATGATATAGTTACGATATATAGATGAACCCTTTGTACTCGAACGTGTTTCCAGGTGTCGCGCGGAAATCAGGGCTCCGAATGCAGTGGACACCACTATTTTTTTACTGTTTATTTAGTTATCTTTAATCGCCGATAATTCTGCCATTAAGTAAGGCGAAGAAAATTACCTTAAAAAGCTGGTGTCCAGAGCATTTGGAGGCTCTATTTACACGGGACCCTAGTGGTAAGTGAGAGTCACCTCTCGAGGGCAAAGAACCACCATGGTGGTCATTTTCAGAGGTACCAAATTAAAATATTTCGATTCGAACCAGAAATTTCTTCAAAAAATAAGTTAAATCTGTACCACCGAAAAATAAGTTAAATAGTTTTAAATAAAAAATCTGGTATGATATATTTTTAATAACACTTAAGTAACATTTCCGGCTTTTCTAGTGTTAAATCATGCGTACTCTTGTCGCCAGTATCGCCGCATCTGGCAGATTTTTTTATTTAGATATATTGAATTCATACCAAAAAATTTTTAATAGTAATTTTATTTTATTTTGTTTATATTTATTAGTCTGTATTACTTTTATTATATTTATTTATTCTAACATCTTTGGTTAGTCTTGGTCTCCTTTTGCTTCGGTAGATTTTTCATCTTGCTAGGAACAACTGGAATATTTTCTTTCTTCTTTCTTGATTTTTATTTCTCATTATTTTTTTTACATTTTTAACTTTCATATTTTTAGACTTTAAATTGAAATTATTTTTAAATTTATTGTTTCTTTTAATTTATGTATTTTTTTTTTATTACAATTAAACTAGATTTTTTCAAATGGCTCCTTAATGTCTCAGACGCTTACTTATAAGCTGGATGTTTAGTTGCCCTGCAACTAAGTAATCCATTGAGGGGTCTTACATTGTTCCTATCATCTTATTAAAAAAAATAATTTTTAAAACTGACTTGTGAGGATTCGTCATACCTAAATAAACAAGTTGGAAATTGCATGTCAAACGTGGCAAAATGAGCTGCTTTCGTATTATATCTAGTTTTATAAATATTTTTTACACCGCATATTGTACTGAATGTATGTTTTAGTGCACTTCATAAGTGCATATCCATTTCATTCTGTTCGAAAGGCTGCAATGTCATTAAAATGCACTTGAAATAATTTTTTCCCATTGGCCGTAATTTAACGAATAACTTTTGACTTCCCCTGTAATTAGACTATTCATCCGATTTTCATAAAATTTTAAATGACTCGACAAAATTTTGCAACGATTATATATCTAAAATTTCAGATCATTCGGGCGGGTAGTTTTTAGCTCTGTTATATGCGGACAGACAGACAGACGGACCGAACGACGATTATAGGTGCTACGTATTTATATAATTACGAACGCACTTAAAAATAAGCTTCTCGTCGCTGTTCAAGGTAGCCAGAAGAGTTCAAAACAAAAAACACTTTAAAAGGGCTTTATTAGGGATATGTGTTTTAAATAAGGCCATGATTTTCTAAATACATAATTTAACTCAAAATTAACAGATTTTTTTACTATTACACTAAAATAGAAAAAATAGAATTAAAGAGTTCTCTTTGTAATACAATATTTTGCAGCTGCTCTATTTGCGGACATGGCGTTTCGAATAGCTAAAACTGCTGATTCCATTTGTCCTTTACTCTACTGAGCAGTCTCTTCCAGCGCTTTGACTGATTCTATAGTTTTCTTTTTTAGGGTTTCGTTCATCTGACGAAACCCTATTCGTCTCACTCCTTTGTCTGTCTGTCCGTCTGTCTGACCGTCACAGAGCCCGTTCTCAGAATCTATACATGTTGAAGACTTGAAATTTTGAGTACTTATAGCTGAACACCTCACATGAAACGACAAATCCTAAAACTTTGAAAAAGTCCTAAATTTAACCCTTTGGGCTCCCACATGTGTATTTCAAACAATTCTTTCTAAGTCAGCCCCTAATAAGGTTGGAGCCATGAAATTCCGCATACTTATAGCTGAATACCTGAGATAACAAAATAAATCATAAAATTTTGAAAAAAGCTTTATATTTAACCCTTTGGTCTCCAACTTGTGTATTTTAAGCAATTTTTTCTAACAGAGCCCCTAATTAAGTTAGGGACATGGAATTTTGAATTATTATAGTTAAACACAGGAACCCACACAACAAATCATAAAACTTTGAAAAAGTGTTATATTTAACCCTTTGGGCTCCAATTTGTGCATTTTGAGCAATCCTTTATAACAGAATTCCTAATCAAATTGGAGGCATGCAATTTTGCATTCTGATAGCTAAACACCTCAGATCACACGACAGATAATAAATTTCGAAAAAGTTTTATGTTTAACCCTTTGGAGTCCAGCTTGTGTATTTTAAGTAATTCATTTTAACAGAGTCCCTAAGTGAATTGGGGACTTGAAATTTTGTATACTTATAGCTGAACGCGTCCGATCACACGCCAAATAATAAATTTCGAAAAAGTTTTATATTTAACACTTTGGACTCCAGCTTGTGTGTTTTAATCAATTCTTTATAACAGAGCGCCTAATTGTATTGGAGGCTTGAAATTTTGCATACTTATAGCTGAAAACTTCAGATCACACGACAGATAATAAATTTCGAAAAAAGTTTCATATTTAACCCTTTGGACTCCAGCTTGTGTATTTTAAGCAATTCTTTCTAACTGAGCCCATAATTAAATTGGAGATTTGAAATTTTGCATACTTATAGCAGAACACCTGAGACAGGCGATCGATCATAAAATCTTTAAAAAGTCTTACAATTAACCCTTTGAGCTCCCACGTATATATTTTAAGCAATTCTTTCTAAATGAGCCCCATAATTAAGTTGGAGACATGAAATTTTGCATACTTATAGCTGAACACTTCAGATCACACGACTAATAGTAAATTTCGAAAAACGATTTATATTTAACCCTTTTGTCTCCAGCTTGTGTATTTTAAGCAATTCTTTCTAATTGAGACCATATTTAAATTGGAGATTTGAAATTTTGCATACTTATAGCAGAACACCTGAGGCCAGGCGACAAATTATAAAATCTTGAAAAAGTCTTACATTTAACCCTTTGAGCTCCCACATATATATTTTAAACAATTCTTTCTAAATGAGACCCATAATTAAGTTGGAGACATGAAATTTTGCATACTTATAGCAGAACACCTGAGATCACACAACAAATAATTTTTTTTTCGAAAAGGTTTTATATTTAACCCTTTGTACTCCAGGTTGTGTTTTTTAATCAATTCTTTCTAACTGAGCCCCTAATTAAATTGGAGACATGAAATTTTTCATACTTATAGCTGAACGCGTCAGATCATAAGACAAAATATGAATTTTTAAAAAAGTCTTATAATTAACCCTTTGGGCTTCAACTTCTGTATTATAAGCAATTATTTCTAACTGAGCACTAATTAAGCTGGGGATATGAAATTTTGCATACTTATAGCTGAACACTTGTGCTCACACGGCAATTGGTAATTTTACCAAAAAGTCTTATATTATTGACTCCTCTGGGCTCTCACTTGTGTTTTTGAAGCATTTTTTCTAACTTAGCCGCTAATTAAGCTATAGCGAGTTAGTTTCACATGAAGGCTCCGGGAGGGGGGGGGTGTCAATTTTTCCACAAAACCCTCACCTGATATATCATTTGGAGACCCTTCGGCCACTCTTTCATTTTATGTACAATAGCCTTTCATATTTTATTTCCACTTGGCCAGGAGGGCTTTCCTATTTTAAGTTTTATGTGTCCAATTTGCTCGACTAATATAAGTGCGAATAGGTTCTAAAACGGAGTTTTGTTGGGCAGACATTTGATTAGAATAGAGTGCACTCCCTAGTTGCGAATTGTGGAGCTAACAGATTTTGCAAAAGGATAGTGTTTTGAAAGAAATATTAAACGAAACCCTCTGTGCGATCTGTGATCACACTTACCTACTTGTTTAGGGTTTCGTTCATCTGACGAGACCCTATTCGTCTCGCTCCTCTGTCTGTCTGTCCGTCCGTCTGTCTGTCCGTCACAGAGCCCGTTCTCAGAAACCATACATATTGGAGACTTGAAATTTTGCATACTTATAGCTGAACACCACACATCATACGATAAATCATAAAATTTTGAAAAAGTCGTACATTAACCCTTTGGGCTCCCAAATGTGTATTTTAAACAATTCTTTCTAAGTGAACCCCTAATTAGGTTGAAGGCGTGAAAATTTGCATACTTATAGCTGAACACCTCACATCAAACGACAAACTATAAAATTTTGAAAAAGTCGTACATTTAACCCTTTGGGCTCCCACATGTGTATTTTAAACAATTCTTTCTAAGTGAGCCCCTAATTAGGCTGGAGGAGAGAAATTTTGCATTCTTATAGCTGAACACCTCACATCAAACGACAAATAATAAAATTTTGAAAAAGCCGTACGTTTTACCCTTTGGGTTCCCACATGTGTATTTTAAACAATCCTTTCTAAGTGAGTCCCTAATTAGGTTGGAGGCGTGAAAATTTGCATACTTATAGCTGAACACCTCACATCAAACGACAAACTATAAAATTTTGAAAAAGTCGTACATTTAACCCTTTGGGCTCCCACATGTGTATTTTAAACAATTCTTTCTAAGTGAGCCCCTAATTAGGCTGGAGGAGAGAAATTTTGCATTCTTATAGCTGAACACCTCACATCAAACGACAAATCATAAAATTTTGAAAAAGTCTCACATTTAACCCTTTAGGGCTCCACATGTGTATTTTAAACAATTCTTTCTAAGTGAGCCCTAATTAGGTTGGTGGCGTGAAATTTTGCATACTTATAGCTGAACACCTCACATCAAACGACAAATCATGAAATTTTGAAAAAGTTGTACATTTAACCCTTTGGGCTCCCCCATGTGTATTTTAAACAATTCTTTCAAAGTGAGTCCCTAATTAGGTTGGATGCGTGAAATTTTGCATACTTATAGCTGAACACCTCACATCAAACGAGAAATAATAAAAAAATTCAAAAAGTCGTACATTTAACCCTTTGGGCTCCCACATGTGTATTTTAAACAATTCTTTCTAAGTGAGCCTTTATTTAGGTTGGAGGCGTGAAATTTTGCATACATATAGCTGAACACCTCATATCAAATGACAAACCATAAAATTTTGAAAAAGTCGTACATTTAACCCTTTGGGCTCCCACATATGTATTTTAAACATTTTTTTTCTAAGTGAGCCCCTAATTAGGTTGGAGGCGTGAAATTTTGCATACTTACAGCTGAGCACCTCACATCAAACGACAAATCATAAAATTTTGAAAAAGTCGTACATTTAACCTTTTGGTTCCCACATGTGTATTTTAAACAATTGTGAGACCATATTTAGGTTGGAGGCGTGAAATTTTGCATACTTATAGCTGAACACCATCATGCGACAAATCATGAAATTTTGAAAAAATCATACATTTAACACTTTGGGCTCCCACATGCGTCTTTTAAGCAATTCTTTCTAACTGAGCTCCTTATTAAACTGGAGATTTGAAATTTTGCATACTTATAGCAGAACACCTGAGGCCAGGCGACAAATCATAAAATCTTGAAAAAGTCTTACGTTTAACCCTTTGAGCTACCACTTATGTATTTTAAGGAATTCTTTCTAAGAGAGCCCTTAATTAAGCTGGAGACATGAATTTTTGCATACGACCTCAGACTTTTCGACTGAAAATCATAAAATTTTCAAAAAGTCTTATAATTATTTACTCCTCCGGGCTCTAACTTGTGTATTTTAAGCAATTTTTCTAACCTCCGCCCTTTTCACCCGGTGAGCACTTTTCCAACTTTTGCCGACACCCCTTTGACCATTCTTTCATATTATGCACCATAGCCTTACATATTTTAGTTCGACTTCTTACCACCAGGGGCGCCTACTTATCTCGGGTGCTATGGGCCCGATTCCCTCGACTAATATATCTACGGATAGTATGTAAAACGGAGTTTCGTTCGGATAGAGGTTTGTTTAGAATAGAGTGCGCCCCTGGTTGCGAAATGTGGATCTAACAGATTTTTCAAAAGGATAAAGTCTTTTGAAAGGGATATTAAACGAAACCCTCTGTGCGATCTGTGATCACACTTACCCACTTGTTACAAATATTGGCACAGATGATGTCTAATTAGCTTTAGTAATGACAATATACGATGAAAATGAAGTTTTCCTTAAAAAGATCAGTGCTTATAATGTCTGGTTTTATTAGCAGATTTCTGTTTTTCGCATGTTTTACTTTCAAATAAAACAGAATTAAAAATACAGAATATTTCAATATACATTCCAAAAGATCATTAAATTATCTTGAGCATCATGCAAAGTTCGTAAAGTTCAATCAATAATTTACACTGATTTCACACACTGTTTAAAATCTTCAGCATTTGCAGTATAGTCACTTCACCGCTTTTATAGAATACAGTAAAACCTCTCTAAAGCGACCACGTTCCGTTCCAATAAAAATTGGTCGCTCCAAGAGGTGGTCGCTTAATGGAGGTCATGTTTAAATTTAGATTTTAATTATTGAAAAAGTGACAATTAATGTTACTAAAATTTATTTTTCTCATTAGAAAAAAATATTAAAATTTAAGTATCAAAACAAAAGTTAATTATATAAGTTAATTATGCAGAGTTTAAAAAATGACTGATTTTACGTTTTTTTCTTTTATATCTTTTATTTCGAAGTTCAGTAAATAAATGCAATTTGTTTTTTTTTGAACGGGAACAAATAATGACGATTTCATAATTTTACGTATTTCTTTGAAAGTTTCCTGACAGAATAGGGCAGGGGAGTTTATTGACCGACATTCTTAATTGGTCATCAGAGTTAAATTCGTTAGCCTAAAAAGGCCCAAAGTTGTTTAAACACTTAAAAGTTACCGAAAAAAATCTAAACTTAGCTTAGAAGTTCGATGAATAATGCGGTCTCCGGAATTATTTTTCTAATAAAACTTTCTTAAAGCTACCAGGAAAAAGCGGAATTTGTTTCATTTTTTTCAAAAAAATGGGACGCTCATGGAGGGAGTTCAACTAGGGTGGTCTCTGAATGGAGGGAATGTTAGTATTGAGCCTATGGGATTAAATTTCGTTCCGTAACAAAATGGTCGTTCAGGGAGGTGGTCGCTTAATGGAGGTGGTCGCACAGGGAGGTTTCACTGTATCTCTATTCTGACCAATGAGAATGCTCCATGCTACATAATAATCAACTTTTAAGTAATCGTTTTCTATAAAAGAAGTGAAGTGACTATGCAGCTTTTTAACAGTGTATAAAATGTACTTAGTGTTTTTAACAACGGCGTGTCGAAAGATCTAGGGATCCGAAAATAACGACGAAGCCGGTGTCAGTTGTGGTTGAAGCTATCCACATATGTGAAGGACACATAAAGTGTCAGATATATGCCTCCATTTGTCGGCCCGAGGACGCTCCCTACAAGATATACAGGTTTGTCCAGGCTAAATGTGTCCAAAAGTTATGGCTTATTTTTATGGAATTACCCATTAGCATTTAAGGGGTCTCAGGACTCAGAAAAATCGAAAAAAAAAGACCATTTTCAACATATAATATCTTAAAATGTTATTGATTTTAAGACAAAATTTTATATTGGGATGAAAGATATAAGTATGTTCTTTCATTTCATGTATTTGAAAAATTACAAGATGCAGAATTAGAATTTACAGTGGGTTCCAAAATGTCAGACAATTTACGAGCGGAAAATCGGCATAACAGATTATGCGCACGATTACAAAATAAATTTTGCAAGTAGAAGAAAAATTTTGGGTCCTACTTATGCTTCACATTACAATAATTACTCTGAACCTAAATAAATTTGTATTTAAAGCATTTTTCTATTTTTAATACAAAGTTGTATTTAGTTAATGCAAAATTTAGAAATTTTCAACAGCATAATCACCTATAAAGAATTTATTTCTGATAAGAAGGAAATTTTAGGTTCAGTTTACAGACTAACATGAAACATAAGTTTTGAAAATTTCATGAAAAAAAATTCAGAAGTTTTTGAGATATCGTGCGCGTTATGCCCAAAAACGTCATTTGGAGAAAATTGACTTCAAAGTTTCTGAAACGCCGCTTCAGCTATTGAGCGGTTATAATTCTAAAAGCCATAACTTCTGTTCTAATAGGAATTTCAAGGAAATATTTATACCAAAATGTTCAGAAAAGATAGTAGTTTAATATCTAAAAAATCTTAAAATTTCGATTAAGAGTCCTGAAACCCCTTAAAAAATTATTATTTAAATAAAAATAGCATCTCACAAACTTTTAATATCAATAGACTTTAATATGTGCACCTTTGGTAGCACGACAAATGTCTAAACCAGGGCGCGAAATTTCCGCTCTCCAGCTCGCCATTGGCAAGCAAATATTTAAGGTTGGCGATTAAGTTTCGCCTTTCAAAATGTTGTGCTTCAAATCAAACTATATACGCTCAAAATATCGTGCCTGAATCTAGCGAGCCGCGAAAGTGTTTTAAGGGAAGTGTTGGCCTCCCAAAGAAAATATTCTTGAACTTTTGGATAGAAGAAATAAAGAAGCTCTTCATGTATTTGAACCTGTCCCTTTAATGAAAAAGTGGATATTGTATTGGCAGAGTGGGCAAAATTCAAATGTATGTTCCCTTCACTAACCCTAAAATGTATGATGGAGAAGTTTTATAGTAAGAAGTGTTCAGCAAGATACCTCAATTTGCTCCAAAGAACTTTTTCTTTCACAACTTTTTAGTGGTATGTGATAATTTCTGTAACCATTGAAACCTTACCGCAACCTTATATTGAGTTAATATATATAGTATATATTTTTTTGCATTGGATATGTTTCTGTTTTTCCATTTCTACATTCTTTTATGATTTCGGTCACCAGAAAATTCTTCATACTACATCTGTGAACATTTTAAAAATTGTTCATATTTTTCATGAATGTAAAGTATTTTGGATTTAACAGACAGCTTCTTCTAACAATGGTCAATTTAAATTTTGTTTGCCATAAATAGTCCACTTTTTGGGCAGGTGTGGTGGCCGACGTTGCTCTCGGCAATGAATGTAAAATAGTGGCGAGCAAAAATTTTAGTCTAGCTAGTGCCTTTTCAACTGAAATTTCATGCCCTGGTCTAAACGGTAATCCAGTTCTCCCCAAATGATTTGTTGCATATTAGGAGTTATTAGACAAATTGCTTCTATAATACGCTTTTTCAACTCATCCACGGTTTCAGTTTTTTTGTTTTGCTCAATGTTTTAAAATCTAGGGGACGGGGGAGGGTCCAATCCACGGAGGTGAAGTCTATTATATTCAAATGGGTAGTTCCGTAATAATAAGCCATAACTTTTGGATACTTATAGCCCGGACACTCTGTTTAGGCTGATGGCTTTATTAAGACCATGGCTTTATTTGACAGAAGTGCCTTATTATAACATAAATTTTCTACTATATCTTCAGATATTACGATCAAAAGTTGTTTTGATATTATTTTACTTAATTTATAATTTAATATAAAAAGTCTGTATTTCAATTTTTTCGTCTGAATTTGAAAAGCGAGGTCATAGTTCAAGAGAAAGTTTGTCCCACATTTTTTCGAAACACTATATTTAGTACGTCATCTCAGCGTTATAGTGGTCGAAATACGGGTCTGGTAAGGGCAATTTCATAAAATTACAATTTGAATTTTTACTACAGCTCGACTTTTTTTATTTCCTTTCTTTAATTTACTTACTTTAATTTGTGTTTAGATTCGAATTATGGTAATTTTGTTTAGTTTGTAAACTTTTTTAATGAATTGATTTTTTAAAAAAATCCTAAATTCTAAGTGGCACTCAGTGTTTTGTACGTCAAACGTGGCAAATGAGGTGCGTTTGTACTATAACTAGTTTTATAAATATTCACATCTTTATTCAATAGCTGTTGCAGTCTTCTACAAAAATGCATGAATACAAAATTTATTACGATTATACATACAGTCGAACCCCGCTATAGTGAACCGTCTTCGGACCCAGCAATATATCCACTATATCCGATGGTTCGCTATATCCAATTTCTTTGAGAAAAATATTTTTCAGCATATGATATAGTATTCTT
The DNA here is from genome assembly GCA_963932465.1 of Maratus speciosus. Taxonomy (NCBI): domain Eukaryota; kingdom Metazoa; phylum Arthropoda; class Arachnida; order Araneae; family Salticidae; genus Maratus; species Maratus speciosus. The sequence goes on along the minus strand of OZ010797.1, from coordinate 215,577,125 downwards.
AAAAATAGTTATTGCAATAATACGTAATTTCCTTTCAAGTTATTATCTAATTAAATCGATAATAAATCAAATATTAAAAAGAAAAATAGTTACTTTACTAAAACTTGATTTTATTTTTACATTCTATGGAAGAAATTAGTTATTTTTAATTGAATACAATTCGATTTTAAGCAGAGTTGATCAATTTTCTTATCATCAATTAGTAAATAATCTAATATTTTCTACTACACATTTTTTATAGAAAAAAAATGTTCAAGATATTCGCTGCCGATTTCACTTCCAAGATAGAAGATGCCGAAATTTCAAGTATTTCTTCAACATCGTCTTTTTGATTAATTTTAGATACAATGTCATCATCTGTAGGGGTACCAGAAGTGTACACCACGAGAAAGTTTCCTCCTTTAAGATATTTTCAATTTTTTTACTAAAAAATTTCTGGTGAGAAGATTCAAAATTTGGCTCTTCATATGTAAATTACGTTAGTCGATGTAACTAATTTTCTTTTTCTTTCCATTTTTTAATAAAGTGCTTACAAAAAGGTAATGTAGATCATACAAATGTAAGAAATACGAAACAAAGGGCACTTGTAAAAAAAAAAATCTGTATCTTAATACTAGAAGGGTTGGAAATTTTACCTAAGTTTTATGAAAATATTTTGCACCAGAATTTTTTTTAAACTGTTCAACTTATTTATTTAACTTCTTTTCGGTTTTGTGTTTTTTAACCCATTACCCGTTGGTGTTGCGTTCACGCAACAGTAAAAATAAATTCGCATGCTTAAATTTACTATCAAGCTACCACTATTTTTGGATTAAGAAAATTGCCTTTTTTAATAATAGAAACTTTGTCTGTAAAGTAAAGCAAAAATTGTCTTTTAAAATTTGTGGTGGCAAACGTTTTTCAGCAAAACAGATTCAAATCTGTATCTTATAGTTTCGGTGGTTAATGGGTTAAACTCATTTTATAAAGTAACTAGCCGCCCTCGGCATCCAGTTTGGTCTCCCTTAAATGCATGCTAAGATTTTACTTTTATTCAAAATTTGTTTTACTTGCTCAATCCTTCGTCAAATCGAAAATTTCTGATATAGAAATCATAAACTCGGTATTTTTATGTTAGGCGGGCGCAGGTCATAAATAGCCAAACGTTGTTCTCATCGTATTTTTTCGTATTTTATTAATTTCATTTAAAATATAATACTTTCACTCATTTTATTTAAAATATATAGCTTTAATTTAAAAACTGAAATATTTAAAATTTATGACTCTCAATTATTTCTTTAAAACAAAGAAAAGAAAAAAGAAAAGTATAAATAATACCATAAACCATGACACTTAATTTCAACATCAAAGTTTTGTTTCAATTTACCACACGAAAACTTGTTTATGACAGTCACATGAAATGAACTATTATAATACTGATGACATGACGGCGATGAAACAATATTTGGCGATTTATCATCTGCGCGCAGCTAACATTAAACTACCAAATTGGTCGCCTGGTATGTAAAAAGCGGATCGGTCAACCCGGAACTGTTGATGACAGTCACATGACTTAGGCTATTATTAAAGAGATTTCTGATTCGACCTGAAATATATTCATTTGATAGGGATCAAAATGACCCCTCAAGATCCTTCTAGAATTAATCTGCATGACTCGCCCTATTAATCGCCCCCCTTAAAATATGCCTTAAGGCATATTTTAAGGGGGGGGAGTGCATCTTAGGCACTAGAAAATGCGGCAATATTTATTTTCCTTTATTTACCATATTTTCATATTTTCTATTGAAAAATTTCGTATGAAAAAATACAATACAATTATAAGAAACGGTATCCTACTAAAGCGAAAAACGGTCTAAAACTCTTTTTTCTTTTGGGGTGTTTGCGACCCTAACAGGTTTTATTGTGTTCATCATAATAATTTTCATTGAAATAAATAAATAAATATAAATGTAAATCTGCCATCTCTTTTTTTAAAAAAATCAAGTATAATTCCAAGAACAAAATCCAACCTAAAACCGACCCGCGAAAAAAAAAAAAAAAAAAAAAAAACAATACTGCAAACTAATTTTAGCAGGTTTTTCTGTATTCATCATATTAATTTTCATTGAAATAAATAAATAATTAAAAGCAGAGATCCGCGCTTTCTTCCAAAACATCAGGCCCGAATTAGAAGAACAAAAGTCAACATAAAATCGATCCACAAAAAAAACAAAACAAAAAACCGTACAAATAAATTCAGTAATTTTATACCCAACCCCTAATCTATGTACAAAAAATAATGATGGCAAATAAGATAGTTTCTTTTATCTTAACATCATCCCTGAGCATCCTTATTTCCTTATACTCCCTTTCTGTATCTGCTTTTGGAAGGAGTAAAAAAAAGGCCTGGGAAACACAAGAGCTTAGAAGTAAAGTAACTGTCTTGGTAGAGTGCGAATATTTCTTATGTCTGACACCTGTTAGAGTTTCGTGACATTTTCTGAGCATACATTCTTCTATACAGTAACCCCCCCCCCCCCCTAAAACGACCACGTTATGTTCCAATAAAAATTGGTCGCTCCAAGAGGTGGCCTCTTAATAGAGATCATGTTTAAATCTAGATTTTAATTGTTGAAAAAAGGTAACAATTAATGTTACTAAAATTTATTTTTCCCATTAGGAAAAAATATAAAAATTTAAATATCAAAACAAAGTTTAATTACGTAAGTTAATTACTGCAGGTTTTAAAAAATGGATACATTGACGTTTGCTTTGATTTTACTGTTTTATCTTTTATAACTTTTATTTCAAAGTCTTTTCGAAGTTCAGCAAATAAATGATTTTTTTTTTTTTTTTTGGACGGGAACAAATAATGACGATTTCATTAATTTATCTATTTCTTTGAGAGTTTCCTGACAGAATAAGGCAGGAGATTGACCGTCATTCGTAATTTGTCATCAGAGTTAAATTCATTGCCTAAAAAGGCACAAAAGGGTTTAAACACTTAAAAGTTATCGTAATAATAATAATAAAAAAAATCTAAACTTAGTTTAGAAGTTGGATGAATAATGCTCGCTCTGGAATTATTTTTATAATAAAACCTTCTTCAAGCGACCAGGTAAAAACTGAATTTGTTTCATTTTCTTCAAAGAAATTGGTCGCTCATGGAAGGCGTTCAACTAGGATGGTCTCTGAATGGAGGTAAAATTAGTATTGATCCTATGGGAATAAATTTCGTTCCATGAAAAAAAAATGATCGTTCAGGGAGGTGGGCGCTTAATGGAGATGGTCGTACAGGGAGGTTTCACTGTATATTATTATATAATGTACGACGATTTATAATGCACTCGATGAAAATAATTTATTTGTTTTCAAATCAATTACTCGGTACAACATTTTAAAAACAGAATTATTTTACCTGTTAAAAGCGTTGAGTAATCTTTCCATAAACTGTATATCAGACTTAAAAATTGTTTTGCAACCCTATATTTGAATATACTAATTTCAAATGCTAAAAGTTGTAAATTAAAACTTTAAAACCAGCAAAAATGCGTTTATTTCAACTGTTGACATGTTTCAACTCACCCCGAGTCATTTTCAAAACAAATAAATAAAACTATTCTAAATTTGCACGGTCGCCACATACGCCACATTCAGTTTTCCACATATTATTTCATATTATGAACGTTATTTTTTATTTTACTTGTATATTTATTTTATTTTTATTTTCGTAACCATTGAATAGCTCGAGTCATATTTTTGGTAAGTGAAATCTACTAAAAAACAACTTTTCAAAAGTAAAAAAAAAGCCAAGCAAAAAAAAAAAAAAAAAAAAGAAAAGAAAAAAGGGGAAAGTTGTGGCTAAAAAATAGTGTGATATCAAATTTCCAAGCTAATATTATGGTACTTATTTAACATTTTTTATTAAAAATTTACCATATGTAAGTCGAGTACCTAAGTATGCGTTGATAGAAAGCCTTTTCTCCTTTACTTAATACATCATAACGTGTTTCTGAAAATAATTTTTTTTTAATTATGCATGATGGGCTTGGCGGCCATCTTTCCATATTTTACACAAATTTCTAAGCAGACAAGCTCGTAATATGTTTGCATTATTAACAATTTTGAACTTCTAGTTTTGGCTACAGACAGATAAATTAAGAAAGTCTTTTATTTTGAAGAAAAGAAAAACAAATTGATTTTTACTGCTTTAACTAATTAATTAACCCCCTCCGAAAAAAGAGAATCATAAGATAAAACCTGAAGTTACTTCAACTTTATTTTAAGACACAAATTTCTAGGCACTCATTTCCATAAATTAAAAGCATAAAATGTTTGCTTTAGCAACAATTTCGAATTTCCGATCTTAACAATGTACTTGTGTGCTTAGAAAATTGTGTAAAATATGGAAAGATGGCCGCCAAGCCCATCATGCATAATTAAAAAAAAATTATTTTCAGAAACACGTTATGATGTATTAAGTAAAGGAGAAAAGGCTTTCTATCAACGCATACTTAGGTACTCGACTTACATATGGTAAATTTTTAATAAAAAATGTTAAATAAGTACCATAATATTAGCTTGGAAATTTGATATCACACTATTTTTTAGCCACAACTTTCCCCTTTTTTCTTTTCTTTTTTTTTTTTTTTTTTTTTTGCTTGGCTTTTTTTTTACTTTTGAAAAGTTGTTTTTTAGTAGATATCAGTTCTTTTTTTTAAACAGATTATATATAATTGAAATAATTCTACTCGCTAAAATTAGTCCTTGTATAGCCTTTATAAGTAGGGAACAAACACAATAGTATACACTTTGTTTACCTATCATTCATTTTTTAGAGTAATTAATAATTTAAAACTAAGGAAAGTCAATTTCTTCTTTCAAAGTATCAGTCTTTCTCAATTTATATCGCCTTAAAATTTTCTATGAGGGATGAAAATTTAGTAAAAATCAAATAGAGTCAAAATAAAATATATATTTACAGTTAGCCTGTCAGTTAATTGTTTGTTCTAACTTTTTTTTGCTGACGGTTTTGCAAAATAAATTTATCTTTACAAATACCTACGGAAAATCCGAGAATGAAGCCCCGCAGGCATCTAAAGAATCGAAGATCTGTCTAAAGAAGTAAATCTAGCAATTCTAGACATGATGATGAAACATTTTTGATAAAAAAAATCTAAAAATTTAAAGATGTAAACTGTACATATAACTTCATCTTCATTTAGATCGTGTTATAGAGAAGAAAGAATAAATATGTAATTTTACTCAAGTCTGTTTATCCATACCTATTTGCATAAATGTGAGAATATAATTTCGTATAAAAATTCCCGTAAATTGATTATATTTAATAGTCTATTATTAAAGCCGCATAAACATTAGAATAAAATTTTCTGCAGTTAAAAATTGCCTGAAATCTATAGTCTTATCGTTCGTCAAATTTGTTACATGTTTTTTTTAATACCCAGACACCTTTTCTAAACTCTGACCAAAGATCACAGAAATACTGAAATTATCCAAATACTTATACCTTTCTATCGTATTTCTTTTTTTGAGTGGGGGGAGGGGTGAGGAAGGGCGCTTAAGAACTTCGTTTTGTTCTTAGAATTCTGAATTAATCATTGAAAAGATCTGCCTACGTAAGTCTTGTTGCAGAATTTTCATTAGGTAAGAGTTGCATCAACTTATACATCATGTGAATATATTAAATTACTTTTGTAAAATACTAGATGGGAGCCATTGATATTTTCAGAGCATTTGCCTACATTTTAAACTTAAATTATTTACAACTATTCATTAATTTTCTATACGAATTAAAGAAGTCGTTGTTTCCATGGCAACTGTACCTTTCACTATTGCTTGTTTGTTTGATTGAACACATATATATCAGATCACGTGAGGATCACGGCGGGATTTGAACCCGCCCCCACCTACGTTCTCAAGCGATTAGCGGCGTGGTGTCTTATCCACTCAGCCACGGTGGGCCACTATTGCTTTATCTAATACCCAGATACTCAAATTTAACCAGCTGCGCTTAGAATCATGCTCATAACAGAGTACATTTATATGTAAGAGTGGTGACACATATGCACAAGTCGTGTACTCATATTCAAGTTTTTGTCCAAAGTACAGTAACTCAGTTTTCATTAATAGACGTGGAAGATTTCGATTAAACTAACCAAAAAAGTTTAAAAACATTGGCTTTCTGATTTGATTTTATGCAAAATCGTCTTAACCAACCAAAGTTAATGTCCGGGATCCAGAGTGTTTACTTCAAACATAAAAAAAGTTTTCAAAAATGCAGGCTTCTGATTGATCAATCTCATCGCGCTAATAGCGTGAAATCTATCTTGATCCCGGTCTATTCAACGTCCTTTAAATATTCGAGAAAGCCTTGACAAGTCAGGAAAATATCACACAAAGCAGGCAAAACAAAGAAGAAAAATCATTCATTGGCTCGTTCATATCCACGAGCCAATGAATGATTTTGTTCCTTTGCTTTGCCTGCTTTGTGTGATGTTTTTGTGACGCGTGTCAAGACTTTCTCAAATATTTAAGGGGCGTTTGTTTATTTCACCACCATGAAGCTATGAAAGGAGAGGAGCAGACATGTCAATCTTCCCGTGTGAAAAACTACATAAAGAAAACGAGTTCTTTCCCCCTCTTCTGCCCTTTTCTCTCTTGATTTTGACCGATAGCAGCCCATTTAGCAGTCTCCATAGCAAGATGCAGCTATATATGGCGGACGCAAGGGGGAGGGTGTTAGCGTGACCAATGACATAATAGGCCAGTTTATGACGTTTAAAAGTCACACGGAGTTGGATCATCTTTACACGATGATTAGTACAAAGCGGTGCGCCGATTTTTTTTGCGTCCATTGCCGTGTACAGATAATCAACTCCGTGTGACGTGATGAGCTGGCCACACTTAGGAACAGCTTCAAATGACGTCATCTACTTCGAGGCAAACGAAAAAGGACAGGCTACCGCGGCGCTACAGCGTCTAGAATATATAGTGTGGAAATCCAATCAGTCGATCACAGCGATATCTGCAGGATATTTCCCAAAACTCCAAGACAATTTGGTCTAGACGCTGTAACATTTTTTTAAAACGTTTTATTAACTTACATTTGACCTGTGTGCTTGGCGTCAAACCCGCTGTAATAATACGATGTTTACTTTGAAATTTGAAAATATATAGCAGATGTCGCTGCGATAATCTCCCTGGATTTCAGCGTCAGTGCACATTTAAGGGATACACTTTTTAGCGGTTCTTGGATAGCAAATTTCCACATTATGTATTCTAGACGCTGTAGCGGTGCATTACACATGTCTCTTTCTTCTTTAAAAAATATCCTGCAGATGTCGATGCAAATGACTGTTTGGAATTCGACATCGTTGTACATTTAAGGGATTCAATACTTTCGCGCTTTTTTAAGTATTGCTGGGATAGTCGATTTCTACAACATATAATCTAGACGCTATAACGGAGCTATAGTTTCTAGAAGATATAGTTTAAAAATCGGCTTATTAAAAAAGTGCTAAAAATTGTATCCCATAAATGTTGAACGAGGCTGAACGACGAATGTCGATTACAGCGACATATGGTAATTCCAACATAACTATTTCAAAAGAAAATGTTTCGCTCAGAGAAGATCTAGAAAATGTTGCTCCTATCGACATTTGTCATTCAGTATTTTTCAATATTTATGGGATTCAATTTTTAGCACTTTTTAAAGAATTACTGGAATAGCCGGTTTCCACACTGTGACCGTGATCTAGGTAGATTTTTCTGTGTTATCGTAACGAGATTGACCAATCAGAAGCCAGAATTTTTGCTAACTTTTCACTGTTTGCAAAATTGTACCTGGATACCGGCCTATATTTCTAGACGCTATAACTGAGCTCAGGAATAGTACAGAAAGCAAACTCTCTATTTTGATACATTAAGGCCGGGATCTAATTAGGAACAAGTGTGTCTCTATAACGAAGTAGCGACATACGGCCAATAAATGGTTATTGGTAAAAGTGATAAAAACAAATCGTTAAAGTTCTTTACGAGCATGCCATTATCGCCAGGTTAATGCATGCTGAATTATTTCCCTAGTCTAATAGAGATCGTCCATGCGCGTATCTTCTAATGGAGGATATTCCAAATATGGGTTCGAGGCTGAAAAAGGTCACGTGGTACCGGTAATTTACCCAAAGAATTTCTAACTGATAGAAGGGAAACAGGAAACTACACTGTTAAAAATATCGTGAAAAATTACCTCGGTTCTTACAGCTTCTCTATTTTCTGACCAATGAGAACGCTACATAAACGCCTATGAAGCGTTCTCATTGGTCAGAATACAGATAGCCTTTAAAAACAGAGGTAATTTTTCACGATATTTTTAACAGTGTACTACTGCTTTCTCCCATGAACTATTTCATTGGCTAGCGGGGATTTACATTACGTAGACGGAGACTTCCCTTCTTTACGCTAGACGTTCTTGCCTTGACCATGTGATCATAACGTAGATTGAATATCCTCTATTCAAGAAAGCGAATTGCCGTACTTTCGACAAAAGCTTGAAATGAGCATGTCTCCTGTGCATATATCACCACTCTTATGTATAAAGGCTCTCTGTTATGGTGTTGTTTCTGATACAGCGCCTAGAATACCTAGTGTGGAAATATGCTATCCAAAGAGTTCTAAAAATTTGTATCCCTTAAATGTGCGACGATACTGCTAAAATTTCAAGTGTCGATCGCAGCGACATCTGTGGGATTTTCGTATTACTATTATTACATTGTATAGACTAGCAATTTCTTGCAGTTGTAGAAAATATCCTGCAGATGCCGCTGCGATCTGCCTATTACAGCAGTATCATTGCACATTTAAGGGATACAATATTTTAGCGCTTTTTTAAGTATTACAGGGTTAGCCGATTTCAACACTATATATTCTAGGCGCTATAGTTTCTGAGCGCTGTTGGTTAAATTTCGATATTCGTGTTTTAGAGTGAGCAATAGAGAAAAGTACTAAAACTATTGAAACAACAACTTCTTTAATATTGAAATGTATAGCAAAGGAGTTCAGAATCAATGCCTTAAATAGTTTCGAATACGCACTGTTGTTATGACATCAATACCCTTCCTGGATGTGGAAATGCAAAATTGTGTTCAACATAATTGGCCGCAATCTAGATAGATTTTTCGCTGTTAGCGAAACGAGATTCATTAATCAGAAGCACTTTTGCGAACTTTTCGCTGTTTGCAGCAATGCAGGCTATTGATTGGTGAATCTCGTTTCGCTAACAGCGAAAAATCCATCTGGATCCCAGCCTAAATTTCTGCACTTCATCCATGGCACTAAGAAAATGACTCAAAACTGTTATGACATAGGCCGGGATCCAGAAGCAGCAAAAATTCTCAAACATTCTGGCTTCTGATTGGTCAAACTCATTTCGCTAACAGCGAAAAATCTATCTGGATCTCGGCCATAGTTTTCTTCGATGAAATCAATGCAAAAGGATAATATAAAAAATTTTAAAAGACTTCTAAAATGATTTGGCGGGTTTATCGCTGTTTGGCATAATTTATAAACTTTAAAATTAATTAACAGTTTTTCGCTAATTAAGAATAGAAAATTTGTGTTTTTAAAGCTGAATTTTACAAAAGCACGTAGATTGAGTAAATATCTGTCCAAAAATGCAATCCTTACTTTTTTATGTCCATTATTTAAGTCTCTACCTTGATTGAACCATAAATTGTGACGAAGAAAATAAATCGATCATTTTCAGTATCTCGACGTTATTTTAAAAAATCTATATCTCTGTTTATAATTAATTTATGAGGATGCATTTGGTCTCAAATTGAAGATATTTTCCATTAGGTCCTTCTGGTTTTGGTTTTATTTTTCTGCGATGATTGGTTCTTTTGATATGGGAAATTTTACGCTGGCATGTTTGGTTGATTTTACATGGAGAAGTTGTCATCAGTATAATAAGCAGTTACGGTGTCTTGCGTTTTATTCTTGGCGTTTGTTTGTTTGGCGAGGTTAGCATTTTTTTTTTCAGCTTGGCTTGGCAGAACGACCGTCCTGCTTGATGATGCTTCATCGTTACATATTGATTTTTTGCGCATTGCAATCTGTATGGTTTGTCTTAGAATGGATGGATAGTATAGACTGGAGGGGAAATGTATTTTACTTTTATTGAAATTTATTTCGATGGTTTCTTCTTCATAAAATCTTGCTCACTGTTAAAAAAAAAAAAAAAAAAAAAAAAAAAAACGGACTAAAATACGGAAATACTACTGGCAGTCTAGACGTCAGTACTATTTCCGTATTTTAGCGGAACTTTTTTCCCGGCAAATAACAGAAAAATGTCCGTTAAATTCCAAAAAACGGAAAATTTCCTGTAATTTACTGGGAAAAAGTTCCGTTAAAATACGGAAATGGTACTGACGTCTAGATTGCCAGTAGTATTTTCGTATTTTAGTCCGTTTTTTTTTTTTTTTTTTGGCAGTGTAGGGCTGTGGTTTTTCTATTATTTTTAATATCAACTATATGCTCCTTTTTTTTCTATACTTAAATTTCCTGCTAGTCATATATCAATATAGTAATTCTTTGATCCGTCTACTCTAATAAATGGCATTTCATATACCCCTGAGTAATTCCCAAAATTAATTGGGTCAGTTGTAGCGCAAATGATATTCTTCAATTTCGGAGGCGGTTTGGCTACTAAGCAGATATTTAAACCCTGTACATGAACTATATAATTTATTTATGTAATTTAATATACTAAAATTTAGTTAAGCTTAACACACATGCCACAACTGAAAACGCACTCCTAGCAATTATCTCTCACAGACAATGCTGTAACCTAGTTTTTTTACGTGTCTCTGTAAATGGAAGAACGTAATTGCTACGCAATTCATATTCTATAGAAAACATCCTGCACTGCACTCCAGTAAAGCATATTGAATTCATTATGCTTGAATAGTGTAGCATAGCATCGTTAAAAGGCACTCAAAACATAATTTCCCCATAGACTTTAATGTAATGGAATTATTTTACAATACTGGCAATCTAGACGCCAGTCCTATTTCCGTGTTTTTACGGAAATTTTTCTGTAATTTATAGGGAAACATTTCCGTAAAAAAAAAAAAAACGGAAATAGTACGGGCGTCTAGATTGCCAGTAGATTCTCCGTTTTTAGTCCGTTTTTTTACAGTGTATTATAAATGCTACGCATTCAATTTTTAATAGGAAACGCCTTATCTCAGTCAAATGTGTGAATTTCGTGGTAATTGGTAATCAAAGTTTGCTTACAAAAGTTAGAACAAGTACAGAGGAGCTGAAATCGAAACACTTTTCATCTATGCTGGAAAGTTTTCATAAAATAGAGGCATAGAAAATACCAAGATCAAACAAGTTGGAAATTGCACGTCAAACGTAAACGTGGCAAATGAGGTGCGTTCGTACTATAACTAGTTTTATAAATATTTTGTGCACCGCATATTGTACTGAATGTATATTTTAGTGCACTTCAAAAGTGCATATACCCAATCGCGCCCGTCGGCCTAGCCGTTTCGGAGTTTTCGTGGTTTTCTTCGAAGCCGTGGATTTCCATGCGTAAATACGGGTTAGGTTCCCTTAGAAAGACCCCCACGGAGGGCACTCCCCCTTGGGCCTATATCCTTCGTGTAGATAATCGGCCGTCAAAAAACAAACCAAACCAATCAAAAGTGCATATCAATTTCATTCTATTCGAACGGTTGTAACATCATTAAAATGCACTTGAAATATTATTTTCCCATTGTCTGTAATGTAAAGGAAAACTTTTGACTGTCCCTGTCATTAAACTATACATCCGATTTTCATAAATTTGAAATGTCTCGACAAAATTTTGCATCAATTATATATTTTAAATTTCAAACGATTCGGTTGGGTAATTTTTGCTCTGTTATATGCGGACAGGCAGACGGACCGAACAACGACTATAGGTGCTATGTATTTAAATAATTACGAATTCACCTAAAAAGTAGCTATGATTTGGAATCAAATGACCGTAAAAATCTCATTTGAGGTTAACAACTATGTTATGTAAACAACTAAATTTCAGTGAAAATTAAATATCGTTAAACAATTATAGAGATAGGTACGATATCCTGTTCTCTTAAACATGAAACAAATTTTTAAAGTACTAAACGTTACGAACTAGATTATCAGTTTATTTTCTTTTTCTTTTGTGTGGTTGATAAGACTATTATCTGGTTCGTTACGTCTCGTTTAATTCGTATCACTTTTACAAATCACTTTTCGTATTTCTTTTTAATTCCAAAGCCAATTGACCTTAAGAAACATTTCTTCAAGAAGAAACTAATGATATGAATATAGCTTCAATAGGTTCAACAAAAAAAGATTCCGTTTTCATGCGTTTATAAAACTTCGATTTTACGGGAGAATCTCAGAAATCGTTTAGAAATTCACGACGTATTCTTTTAATAAGCTGCTGCAAAGCTGTTAAACAGAGCTCGGACGTCAATTGATGACATTTGCAACTTTTTGTAGTTTTGAAGGTTTCTCCATTTTAATGGCCTTTTTTTAGTATTTTTTTTTTTTTTTTTTTTAGTATTTTTTTCTGTTTGTAAAATATATTCTGTTTATAGAAATGCATATCGACTTCATCATGTTCGAATAGTGTAACATCATTTAAAAACACTCCAAACATATTTTTCCCTATATATCATAATTTAATGGAATTATTTTACTTGTAAACGAATCATAAATGCTGCACATTCCGTTTTTAATAGGGAACGTCTTCTAATAATTCTCAGTACAATGTATCAATTGCGCGATAATCAAAGTTTGTTTATGATGGTTATAGTCCAAGAGCCGACAGCACAAAAACCTATCTTATCAAGCACAAGAAAAAAACCTTTATTTTAAGGGAAAGTAGAAGTAGGGGAATCTAATTATCCATGTCTGCCGGAAGTAAAGTGGTGCATAAGCCAAAAATTAGTATCACCAGTGGTTGACTCGTAGGTGTATCATTGTGTTTGCCCTACAAACAAAGGTATGAAAACATGGAGGATAGTTGTACGGCAAACACAATGATAAATCTACGAGTCAACCACTGGTGATATTAATTTTTGGCTAATGCCCCACTTCACTTCCGACAGGCATGAATCATTAGATTCCCCTACTTCTACTCTCCCATAAAATGAAGGTTTTTTTCTTGTGCTTGATAACATAGGTTTGTGTGCTGTCGGCTCTTGGACTATTAGAACAAGGACAGACGAGCTAAAGCATAAATACTTTTCATCTATTCTGAAAAGTGTTCATAAACAGGAGAGATAGAATATATCAAGATCAGAAGAGTAGCTAGCTACGATTTGGAATAAAATCACCGTAAAAATCTCATTTGAGGTTAACAACTATGATATCTAAACAATTAAAATACAGAGGGAAATAAATACCGTTAAACAATTATAGAGAGAGGTACGATATCCTGTTCCCTTAAACATGAAGAAATTTTAAAAAGTACTGAACGTTATGAACTAGTTTATTTCTTTATTTTTTTTCTTTTGTGAGGTTGATAAGACTATTATCTGGATCGTTACGTCTCGTTTAATTCGTATCACTTTTACAAATCACTTTTCGTATTTCTTTTTAATTCCAAAACCAATTGACCTTAAAAAAACATTTCTTCAAGAAGAAACAAATGATATGAATATAGCTTCAATAGGGTCAACAAAAAATATTCCGTTTTAATGCCTTAAAACCTTCGGTTTTATGGGAAAATCTGAGATCGTTTATAAATTCACGATGCATTCTTGTATTAAGGCTGTTCTTACTACTCAGCTGAACAAGCGCAAAACGTTCTGACACATTTACAAATTCATTTTTTAACGGAGCGATATAAAATTTGAAAGCCTGGCCATGGAAGCGATTTGGAATCGAACTGTTTTTTCCATTTTTTGATCAATCAATTACCCATTGAGTTATAAGCAATTTCGATCACGTGACAACCCCGTTTTTCGCCCGCTTTGAGTGATTTTTCTACTTTCGTGCGGAAATTCAGTTCAAAAGGTCCACTTTGACATTATTTTCTGAAAGATCTATTACGTTTGCAAAAAAATGTAAAAAACAGCTCGATGACATAGTTTCTGAACAACAACACCAGCTCGTTTCATGCATTTTCGAACAAAAATAAATTAAAACTTGTGTCAGAAAGTTGCCCATTTGGATTTGAGAACACCCTTAAGTCATTAAGTATGAAACGTCCGATTTGAAATGCTACATGTGACGATTTTTTTAAGTGCGTTCGTCATTACATAAACACGTAGCGCCTACAAAGATCTGCACGGGCCGGCCCGTGGCCCGAAGCCGGAGCCCAGCTCGCGGGCCGGGTTCGGGTCTATTTTCATTCACGGCATTCGGGCCGGGCCGGGACCGGGCCATACTTTTTCTGAAGGATCGGGCCGGGCCTAACTTATTTTTCCTGTATAAAGCCGGGACTGGTTTCATTCCTAGTCTTCATGGTCCAAATTTTTCAGTCCTAGTTTTGACCCAGCCCATATGAAAATCGTTGTCTCGGCGTGGCCTGGTCCAAAAATTTTTGCAAAAAATGCATACATTTTTTAAATCGCCATTATTCTACAATTAAGCATTAAAATCTATTCTTTTTAAAGAACAGTACATTCCTATGCATATTAAAATACAATTAAATTAAAATATAGTAAAACGTGTGAGAAAGAACCTGCCTAAGACGGAATGCTCTTTTAAACTGAAAAACGGGTTGATCCAGGCAAAATTAATATACGTAAGAAAATAATATATTATACATTTACTTGCTAATAAGGGAACTTGTCTATAACGCATTTTTTTTTTTCCTTTTTCTGTGCAATTCCGTCTCAGAAGATTTTACTGTATAGCATTTTTCAGTTTTTTAACACTTCAATACATGAAATATGGATTAACAATGTTGATAACTGAAACATTCATATGCAAGAAATAGAGATTCATTAAAAAAATAAATATCGTAGCCTGCGGTATTTCTATAAAAAAGAAGATTATAAGCATGAAAAAAGTTAAGGTAAAGTCATTACGCCTCGTTCAAGACAAATTTTTAACCAAATCGACGTAAAAATCAAAATTCGATGTAAAAATCAATGTTTTGTAGATATTCACTCAGGCCGGGCGAGATTTTAACTTTTTTCTGGGCCGGCCCGGTCTCGAGCCGAATTTTTAAGTGTTATACCGGGCCAGACCGGTACTTTTAACATTTTTACCGGGTCAGGCCAATATTGTCGATCCGATTTTTTTATCTAAGAGTCGGGCCGAGCCCGGGCCGGGAAATTTTGGCCCGTGCAGACCTCTAGCACCTATGGTCGTCGTTAGTCGGTCCGTCTGTCTGTCTGCCTGCATACCCGCATATAACAGGGCAAAAACTAGTCACCCGAATGGTTTTAAATTTAATACATATAATTGTTGCAGAATTTTGTTGAGTCATTTCAAATTTTCTGAAAATCGGATCAAAACTTAAAAAGATATTAAGAAAGGTCTTCTTTGTTCTATTAAATGCTATCATACGTAATTAATTCAAAATGATATCCCGTGATAGGTAATTATTCTAGGTTGGCATGGTGATTGTAGTATTAAATTCTATCATATGTAATTAATTCAATGATATCTCATGATAGGTAATGATTCTAGGTTGCCATGGTGATGACGTCCCTGTTAAGAGGGAGTCCTATTATTTCATATTATTACTGAATTTAATGTATATAATCGTAATAAATTTTGTATTCATGCATTTTTGCATAAGAGTACAACAGTTACTGTACCAAGATCTGAATATTTATAAAACTAGCTGTTGTACGAACGCACCTCATTTGCCACATTTGACGTACAATTTCCGACTTGTTTATTCAGAAATTCCAAATTCTCCCAATTAAATTTTAACAGTTATTTTTGATTATCAAAATGAAAAAATGAATTAAATTTTAAGAAATTAGTATTAAAAATTTTCTGGTATGAACTCGAAATCTCTGAATAAAAAACCCCACCAGATTTGGCATCTCAACTCGGACGTTTCATACTCAATGACCTAATAATAAGCTGCTGCAAAGCTCGGATGTTGATTGATGACATTTTCAACTTTCTTCTATTCTTGAAGATTTCTCTTTTTTAATGGCATTTTTTTTTTCACTACATTTTTTGTTTGTAAACTGTATTCTAATGCAAACATCTGCAACGCTACAATACTAGGCAGAGCAATGTTGATTGATGACTTTTTTTTTTTTTTTTTTTTTTTTTAAGCTTTTATTTTTAGCGGCAATTTTTTTCCTTTTTTACATTGTAACACTTTTTACTATTTTAGAAGGCATATTTAGATTTTTAAATCCTTTTCTTCAGTTTATTATAAGGACAAACTATTAAAATTTAATAAGAATTGAAACAAAACATAGCGTCAAAGTAAATTTTACAAAAAAATCTTAAATCAAGCACTTTAAAATTAGTTCTTAATACAGAGCCCATAAATTATTGTCGGAGTTTCCTTATCTCGTAACTTTCCTTTTAAGGTCCTGACAAAAAATAGTATTACGTATTTATAAAGCACTGCTCAAAAAGTTTCTTTAATAAAATAAACTAGTCACGTATGCGTGAAATTGCAACTCAAAACATTATTAATCAATGAATGATTATAATCCAATTACAATTAATATTAAAATTTGATCAAATTTATCATAACTTTATTAATGGATTATGTATATCTATCTAACTTTGTGCTCATGAAACATTGGTATCCGAACACCTTTAAAACGTAATTTTCGATCAAAATATCGATTTTTCATTTTTGTAATAATATTAAAATTGGATCTTTTATCTATCGAAATCTGCTTAAATTTTGTCTGTATCTAAAATAGAACTCGAGTTATAGCCGTTTAAATTTACAGCTATGACAGCTTTTGAATTGTGTTAAAAAGTTATTTGTAGCTTTTTCTCAAAATGAAGTTTTTCAGATTTTTACTATACGCAAAACATCCTAAAACAAAAAATTATGCATGAAATGCCACGAAATTTTCTGTACTTCTTTTGCAAATGTCTTTTGAGGAAATAGATTACACTCATGATAATATGTTAAATAATTTTATATTTACACTGGTATAAATGACAAGCTTGAGACAATTTTTGCGAATTTTTCATTACATTAGTACTTTAACTGCCTTGTCATCTGAGATAAAGATGCGATTATAATGTGTGTAGTCTAAGTCCTGGAGAAAGTTATTCTGTTTATTAAGCAATTTAGAAAATGTCAATACATTGTTTCCTTTTTGAGTTATCACGCTTTGCGAAAATGTAAATTTTTGACATAATTTTGACTATTTTTCTCTTTACAAAATCCCTGCCGGCTCGGCCTACAGGCGCAGGTAGATTTCGTAGTTAAGTGTTAATTTCAACAACGAAAACTAAATCATAATTAGAGATAACTCACTTTAACAATTTTATTTGGCCGCTTTTGACGAGTTCTTATTTCATTTTTATATAAGAGATGGTTTTATCAGAATCATGTTAAGGCGGTATTCAAAAAAATACTTTTCTATGCTCAACAACTCGAAATTTTTTGGCACATTTTCAGATTCATTTTTAAAAGAAAAAACACGAAACTTGCTAACGTGATTTTTGAAGAGATTTATAAGCGACCTGTGTTTTTATTTTTTGTTCAATTAATTAAAACTTGATTTATAAACAATTATTTTCACAGTAGGACAATATTTTTCATTTCTAACACAATCGCTTCGGGAAATTCGGTTCAAAATGCCCAGTTTGACATAATTTTTTGAAACATATTCTGCCTGTATCAAAAAGTCGACCATTACGGTACATTATACAGTTTCTGAATAAGATAATCTATTAACTGGATGCGTTTGTGAGCAAAAATGAATTTAAAAATGAGTCAGAAAATAAGCAGTTTGGATTTGAATACGCCCTTAATACGATGATTTTTTGCATCAACCGCTAAGTATTTTTAATTTGTTTTTGCTGTAAGAATTGGTCCTACCAAAAACTTGTCAGTATAAATGTTGTAGATAATATTAAGAATATATATGATAAATCCATGGGGATTTTATACCTTGTGAATTGACGAAGTTATGACGAAGTTTTTTCTTCTTCAACCCCCCCCCCCCCGTTTTGTTTTCGTTTTTATTTTATTTTATTTTATTTTATTTTATTTTATTTTTGGTACGAATTGTTCTTATCAAAAACTTGTCAGTGTAAAAGTTGTAGATAATATTAAAGAGATTTATAATAAAATTAATTTGATTTCATATCTTGAGATTTGATGAAGTTATGAATTTTTTTCTCACAAAAACCCTATTTTTTGCGCCCTTTGATCCAATTTTTAATTTATCAAAAATCTGTGAAACATAAATTTTTGGCCCTATTTTTAGAGGTAATAAAAACTTTAAACTGATTTGATATGTACAAAAATTAAGCAGTTATGGGATTTTTTTTCACAAAACACTCCCTATTTCCATCCCCTTGGTCCGTTTTTGCCCATTACCGAACTTGACCGAGATTTTATGCCCCTTGATTTTATGTATCAGTTTGGAAGAGATTTGTGCAGAATTACGGAAGTTATCGTGTCCATAAAAAAGTGATATATGTATATATATAAAGTTTTTTACTGAGAGTGGTTTTGGGTTCTAGGGATCATGATTGGTGTAGATCTGCAAAAATTTTTCAGAAATCCCAACATAGGGGAGAATGTAATAGGTAGTATTTCATACGAAATCTACCTAAAAATTATTTCTGGGTAATTGCTAAAATTTTTATATATTTTTTAAAGTTTTAAAGTAAATGTCATCATAAAAAATGGATAAGAAGAGAAAATTTCAAAAATTTCAAAAAATCACTTCCGAAGGTGTGCGGATACCTTTTAAGAACTTTTGATGAATTTTATAAAATTTTAGATTACAATAGTTATTCAATTAATAACGTTTTGAGTATTTAGTTTGCTTTAATATTAATCTACTTCAATGTTTTTAATAACTTTTTGGCACATTTATTCATATTTCATCAACTTTTGTACGTCGCTGATAATAATAAATGTATATCATGAGCGTCTTCATCAGTAAGAAACGCCTTGGAGGATGGCTCTTTGGACATTGTTGGGAGTTTGGAAAATTATTCTTTTTCAAAAATGTACCACTTTTTCCCGCTAATCTTCGCTTTATTTAATCACGGAATGTCTAAGTGAAAATAATATAAACTATATTAAATTTCCTGAAGCCTTAATGCACCTTTTTATGAAAAGTCATATAAATTATTTCCTAAAAATAAAAAATTCCATTTAAAATTACTTAAACGTGTTTTATCAAAATATATACATTGTACAAGTAAAATATCAAAACCAAGTACTTTCGGCATCTGGCGTGTTCTTCATCTGGGTTAAAATCGTTAAAAACCAGAGGTCGAGTTTTTTCAGTTATACTTGATGGGTTGTTCTTAAATTCAAACCGAAAAAAAAACGTTTTTTTGGTTTGATGTTCCTGTTCTATAATTTCGTATGTTTCATAATTTTCTTTCAAGATTGATCTTCACACATTTTGAGCTTGAAAGAAAAATTGACGGTTACATTGTAACATGTCATAAATAAATATATATACATAAGCACTGTATGGCCATTGATGATCGGCACTTTCAATTTTAGACATTTTGTCGAATATTTAAAGATATATTTGTCGGATTTTTCTGGAGCTTCAGAATTATGAAGAATAGGTTCGACTTCATATTTATCAATGGTGGTTTGATCAGAAGGACAATTAGGGGGCCAACACAAATCAAAGGAAAAGAATAATGTTTGGGATCATCCTGTAAAATAAAATGCACGAAATGATCTATCGCTATAGCTTACGGATATATGGATATTGTGCAATATATCTATTCATTTGTGGAAGAATAGAACGTATATTCATGGAAATATATCGATGTTTTTTAAAGTTCAAAAAAATGGTTCATACGGGTGCTTGAATTTCCAGATTAAGAAATTCTTCGGTACCAGTATTTTCTTATAGAAAATCTCTCTGAAAATAAGGTAAAATCTCATCCGTTTAAACTAGATTTATTTTTCTATTAAAAAATTCTGATATTTGGCCTTGAAAATAACGGTACCCGTACGAACCCTGTTTTCGTGTTTTTTGTTTATATCATGCAGGGTTTTTACTAAATTTAACGCCAGTTTCAGAAAATTTGACAAAATGTAGTAGAAATAATATTGTGCAATTGGAATGTAAATATATTAAATATTTGATGAAATATGAGCAGTTGAATAAACTATTTTTTATTACGATAAAAATATTTTTTTTTTCATGATTTGATAGTCAAGTCAATGAAGCAACTCATAAAAAAAAGTCAGTGAAATATCGTGAAAATTCAGAAAGATATCGGCAATATAGTGAGCGAATTTTCAGTTGCTCTCTAAAAGCTGCTGAATGATTTTCCACAAATTGTCATTTTTTATTATCTGACTTTCAGTAAAGGAGTTTGTACTTAACGAATGTCAACGAGTAGATTTAGAAGAAATGCATAGATTTTGATATTTCTTTTTTTCTCGGAATAGGCTCGTTCTGGCGATTTTTCAAAAAGAACTAGAGCCTCAATAAAAAATGAAAATTAAAATATGTAAAAATTAAAAACGGCAATTTATGGAAAACTCCTTATCATTTAGCTGTTTTTAGAGAACAACTAAAAATCAGCTCTGTCTATTGCCGATATCTTTCTGAATTTTCACGATATTTGACTGGCTTTTTTTTTTATGAGTTGCTCCATAGAGTTGACGATCAAATCATGAAAAAAAAATATTTTTTATCGTGCGCACATGCGCAGATAAAAAATATTTCATTCAATTGCTGATATTTCATCAAATATTCAATATATTTACATTCCAGTTAGACCATATTATTTCTACTACATTTTGTCAAATTTTGTGAAACTGGTGTTAAATTTGGTAAAAAAACCCTGCATGATATAAACAAAAAACATGCAAAAAATTTTTGAACTTAAAAAAAAAAAAATCGATATATCTCCATGAATAATATATGTTCTTTTTTTCCACAAATGAATACATATATTGTACAATATCCATATATTCGTAAGCTATAGCGATAGGTCATTTCGTGCATTTTATTTTAGAGGGTGATCCCAAACATTATTCTATTTCTTTGATTTTTTGTTGGCCCCTTAATTATATCCTTTTGATCAAACCGCCGTAAATAAATATGAAGTCGAACATATTCTTTATGATCACGAATCACGAAGTCCCAGAAAAATCCAACAAATATATCTTTAAATATTCGACAAAATGTCTAAAATTGAAAGTGTCAGATCATCAATGGCCATATAGTGTATATATACAATGCTGTTATTACACAGAAGAGTTACACAATAAAACACCAGTATTTCTCACTCAGTGCTACATTTCCAAATTACAGTATTATTGTACTATCTCGAATAAAAATGCGCCGAATCTGAGTCAATTTGTCTTTTACTGTTTGTTTTCTGCAATATCACCAGTTAATATGTGTATAACATGAAGAGTTTCATTTAACGCATGCAGGGTTCTTTTTCTTTTTTCTTTTCCTTGTATGATGTTTTACAAATGTTTCTGCTTATTTTTCTTACAACATTATCCATTTATCGCTTCATTGAATTTCTTTGAAACAGAGTTAAGCCGTATTTGTAATTGTAAGATTACAAGATGAAAAAGAATAACCATTGTTCCGAAATCGCAAATCGTATTCAATCATTGGTAATACAGCAGTAACTGCAAGTCATGCGTGCCTTTAAGGCGCATTCTGAGCACTTATTAGCTACATTTTCCGCTAATACGATTGTAAAAGCCTGTATAAGTAATTGTATATTGAAGCAAAAATTGCGATTAAGTATATAATTAAAAAATTAATTGGATTTTTTTTTTCCTAACTGACTAAGAAGAGATTTGTAACCCCTTTGGGCACATTTGACGGCTGAAACTCGTCATGCATTTGGGCACTGGCGCCTATATTTATATTCTATTCAGACTACTATTTTTTTTAAAAAACGTTATTTAGTATATTTCTTTTGCACATATTGTCAAAGTAGGGTAAGGTGCCCTATTATCGTCCCCAGTCACTTTTAGGCCCTTGGAAGTTGTAATTTTCAGTGAAAATCTACCAAATTTGGATTTTACATAGACTAACTACCCACACACATAGAAACATAAGCAAATGTCGTATAAAATTTTTTTAAATGCGAAAAATTGTTTTTTTTTAAATATCTAAAAAATGCAAAGAAAAAAATGGTCCCAATTTCGTCCCCCCCCCCCCCCCCAAAAAAAAAAAAAATCCAATATGCCGAGGCTTAACTTATAACTAAATCAAAATTTATTTATAAATGAGTAAGTAATTTAATTTACATTAAAGTAAGGTACAAAGAAATGTACTAATTATCAGTGGAAGAATAACATAACGAAACATTAGAAATCCAAACATGAGAAAAAATTGAAAAAAATGTCATGAAAAAGCATTCCTAATTTAGTCCCTGGGCGAAAATAAGAACAGCAAGGGGGACGAAATTGGGACAACACTACTTCCCAATATGACGGAGGTTCAGTTCCCGTAAGATGAACTCAACGTCCTAAAACTTACTGTATGCTACTGTCAGCATCTTGCCAACGTAAAATACATCCAACGAATAAGAAATAAATACTTACAGTACAGTAAATAACGTTCTACAAACGAAGTCAATAAGAACCCGCGTCTTCTAAAAATAGGAAATTCGCCGTCTTTAATTTATGTATGCGTCTTGGCGAACGAAACTTTCAACACTGACCCCTTTTACCTCCTGTCCCCTGTGCCTTGCGTCATAAGTGGCTCCACTTTCGCAGAAACGGAGAAGTTAAGGGGGACGAAATTAGGAGAGGGGACGAAATATGGGCACTGTACCCTATATCTTTTTCGCCTGTCCTTTTGGAACTAATGGAATTTTTCTTTAACTTTTTCTTTAACTTTTTCTTTTCCTTTTATCTTTACTACATTGTTAAACTTTAAGTAGTCTTGAGTTCTTAACTTAATTGTTATACTTTTTCTTAACTCTTTACAGCTATTTTCTCCGTGGCTACTAGCCGCGTTTAAACATAATTTTTTAAGGCTTCCTAATGCCCTTGCAAAACAAATCACCTCTATACTGGATGTTAAGTTGCAACGCAACTAGGAAGTCCATCTACCAGATCGCATTGTTCCATTGTTGTCAAAGTGTGTATGAAAGATTTTTGTTTTGCAAAAGTGGTGTCAAATAGAATAAAAAAAAAAAAAAAAAAAAAAAAAAAAAAAAAAAAAAAAACCGGCAGTTTCAGCCTTGAAACAAATGTATACCCAAGAAGTTAAACCTAGGGGTGCGTAATGCATTCGTATTTTTAAAACAATTCCTAGGAAAATTTACATTTTTAACTTCTTTTTTCAGTATTTGCTTCTCAAAAAAAGTCTTTTTATTTTCTTGCCAAAATATTTCTTAAATATATAATTAATGCCTCGATTTACGCCAGCAATTCGTTCCAAGACTAGCCACGTAAGTCGAAAACGACGTAAATCGAGGTACGTTTAAATAAGCAAAAAAGGATGAGTAATAAAAATTCTCCAAAATCTAATGAGCATATTCTATTGTATTTAAGGATTAATCAGGATTCGCTTGTTTGTTTTATTGAACACATACATCAGACTTGTGTGCTTGACACCAAGGCCCGCTTATAAGTCATCGTCGATATACAGGGACGAGATAGCACAAGGAAATTTACAACACCAGAGAATTACATCCTGGGGGCTCCACAAAGAGTGCGCAACGGAACCGGCGGGATTCGAACCCGCCCCCACCTACGCTCTCAAGCGATTAGCGGCGTGGTGTCTTATCCACTCAGCCACGGTGGGCCCTCAGGATTCGCTTCGCTCATCCTCTACTAGGTTACACAAATTACATTTTGCCGTAAACTTTACAAAAAACTATTCAGTATTTTGACTTGAAATTAAACATAAAAATAAATTACGATCTGTAGATTTCCACAATATTCTTTTTTTTTTTTTACAGAAAAAAAAAATATTATTTAAATTCATTTATTTTACATGCTTCTCCATTACGGACGCATTTTTGCAAATAAAAAATGAAACACGTATATTTTCAGAAGAAAAAATAAATCATGGAGTTAGTAATTATAAGTAGAATCATGATTAATTAAATAGTGTCACGAGTTCTTTTATGAAATTTTTAAAATACTTTTTTTTATGAAAATTATAGCATATTTTTAATGAATTAAAATTTGTGAAAATTCAATTATTTACTTTCAATTATAAAAGTATTTTTCAGTGTTAAGAATTCAAATACACAATTTATTCTTATTATGTGAAATCATTTACGCAGACGATACTTACGCATTTTAAAAGAATTATATAATGTTTTTTTTTTTTGTTTTTTTTTTGTAAAGTGGCAACAAAAGAATTTCAAACAAATAAAATTAATTGTTAAATTCGTTATATCATAAATAAAAAATTCCGAGGAAATTCGTAGTTATTTGGCTAAATTTACATTTCTAAAATTAACCCTTTAGTGCGCAGCTTTGCATATATGCAAAGAATAGGTGTTTTTTAATTTAATAGATTTTTTTTATTCGTATATACCTAATTCACACCAGAAAATTAAAATAGCAATATGTGCTTTAATTAATAACAGACATTCCGTTTTTAAATAAAGCGAAAGTAACCATTGAGACTTTCTGGTGTAAAGTCAGACAATCTGAACTACGTAATTTCTAGAACGTATCTTATCATGGGAATTAAAGGGTTAAATGTTAAGTTTTATAAAATAAATAATAATATCAAATAAGGTATTTGGAGACATGCTTATTAAAATATTGACTAATTTGCATTATTTTAGTGTAAAACAACCACAGGACAGTTGTTTTTACTTGTTTTGCAGATGTGCAACAGAAGAAAAGATTGACGTAATTATATGAAAAATGTATCTCTGATTTTTTTTTATTATTTTTCCTGTGTTATAAACCTTTCAGAGAATCATATATAATTTTTTCGAAACAAAATAAAAAATTGCGCATTAAAGGGTTAAAATGCGCCAAAACATGAAATAAAGTTTTTGCTTAATAAAGATGCAAAAATAATATAAAAAAATACTGTTACTTTCAAATATTTATTTTATTAAATAATGCTTCGCGAATCCAAACAAAGCATGGCTTTTGTTAGGTTACATACATTTAACATTAGTAAAAAAATGCGTTTGCAATACAAGAATTTGGAATAAATCAATACTATCACTTAATCAATCATTGTTGATTGTATACTTACTTTGTGGTATATATAATGATGGGTGATATGATGGGGTTATATGACTATATTTCGATTGACTATAACTATGTCTATATAATCGATTGGACCCTATATAGAGGCTAATTATGTCTATATAATCGATTATTTGACCCTATATATAGGCTAATTATGTCTATATATATAGGGTCCAATCGATTATATAGACATAGTTATATATATAATAGTCTATATTAATATTATCCCATTTTAAATTTAGGGACTGGCGTATTTTTTTACTAATGTTAAATATATGTAACCTAACATTAATATTACAATTAATAATATACCCATTATTAATAGTAAAGTATACATGTATATACTTTACTTTGTGGCTATCACGTGACTGTCGCGGGAAAGTTTCCCTTCATAGAACCAAGTCTTCAAAAAAGTTCAAAGCACGTCTTAAGTAAGGAATTTTCTTACCAGACCAGTCGACGTAAATGCGGGGTGACGTAAGTCGGGTTACTACTGTACTTAATTAAAAACTTTATGCCTTAAAATCTTAGGGAAACTGAACAAGGTTTTAACACTTCAAGTAAAATTAAGTATATATTTTAGAAATAATTTGACAGCTAAAAAAAAAGGAGACATTCTTCAAGAACAGTACACAGAAGAATAAGATAAAAATATTAATTTCCTGAGGAGATATTTTAAAAATACGATTGTATCACATGACAATAGGTTTAAAATTAGCAAGAGGAATCTGAGATCTCACTAACCAACAGACTTAAACTTGTAATCCGAAGTCTCCAAGGAGTCTGCAGTACGTCTTTAAGGGGTTCTTGACGGTCTGGAGTTCAATGTATATTGTTTTACTTAGAATCTGAGAGAAATATTGCGAGTGAAAAGAAATGAAAATTTAAGAATACTGTTTAAAAATAGTGTTAATTAAATTATATATTTCTGTTAGTTTATGTGTATTCAATATTCGATATACTATTAAAGAATGTGGGCAATTTTAGTCTTAACACTTGGTGGGGGGGGGGGGGGGGGGGAGAGAATGAAAATACAAAAAGGGGTCCGCGATAATCATAAGAGTAAGAACCTCTGTAATATATGACTAATATAAACATTATTGTTTGTCATATACATGTGCCTATATACTTTTGACTGAATGATTCGTTTTTGAAGTAGTACTACTAATATTTATTTAAACGTTACGCTTTTTAAAAAAAATATGACTATCATCTGTGTCTGTTATATCTTTAAGGAAGTTGATCAAAAGTTTAAATATCATCAAAAACCGTTCTATTTCCACCCACATTTTTGGAATGGATATACCGAATTTTTTTATTATTACACAAATTCATTCTTAAATTTATCTGTATGAATGTTATTATAATCTGATTATGGCTTGTCAGTCTGTCTGTATGTCATATCACCCCATCATTCTGACTTCCCTAAAAGCACTGAAATTAAAGTTTGAAAATGTTCTTGGAATGAAGAATAAACTTTCATTTATGTACTTTCCTTATAAGTTATGACTTTTCTATTCAAACCTAAGATACCAAATATCGTTGTGCAATTTTAATTAATGCCTTTGGTTGATTATAGCTTGATTAAAACGCACAGTAATTACAGATATGGCTATAAAGACAGTAAAAAAATATTAGATTTGAACCTTTTTCAAGACCTATATTCAAGAAAATTTGATATCAGTTATATAATAAAAGTTATAAAAAATATTTGTTGTAATTTTGAAAATTCTACTCAATTTGCTATATTTTAATGCATACAAAGACTTATTTACTTTTGATTTAAGAAATTCCTATGAGCCTCGGCCCTCGGTACTAGAAAAGAAACTGGGATTCACAAAGTATGTCGACCTAAATGAATGTTGTCTTCGCGGGGTTCTATATTCACATTCTTTTTTGAATAATCTATCCGCAGCCATTTGGTATACTTTCATAGTTTTTAAATAAATGTTTAATACGTTTACAACATCAAGGAGATTTGTTTTCCCAATTGCTAACAGTTTTTAAACCTTCTCAATTTGCAGGATCACGAACTATATTCATTGTTCTTTAATTTTCCTCTATCATGTTTTTGATTTTTGTGCTTTGTTAAATAAAACTAGTCGGATGTGCCAATCCCAAAACTTTCTATCTCATACATGTTAACACTTCAAAATTCGCTATCACAATGAAAAAAAAAAAATTGCAATCCATGCCTATCTTGAGAAATCTAAAGATACGAAATTCCGTGCTTTAGTTCTTGAGATATGACTATCTCTAAAATCGTGTAAATTCTACAAAATGCAACACAGCAGCGCCAACTGTTCTGTGATTCACACTAAAACCTAATCAGCAGCAACTTGTGTCAACGTCTAACTGAATCTGAAGTTTGATAAAAATCCGTGCATTGTTTTTTTAGATAGAACTATTGCGAGAATCGTGAAAAATCTAGTAAAGCAGCGCCACCTATTGGTCGATTAATACCAAAACCTTATCAGCAACAACTTGTGTCAACGTCTAATTGAATGTGAAGTTTGATGAAAATTCGTGCATTAGTGCTTGAGATAGAACTATCGCGGAAATCACTAAAATGCAGCATATTAAAGCCACGAAAAACATTATCAGCACTAATATTTATCAAGGTATACTTGAATCTGAAGTTCAAGAAAAATTTGTGCATTAGTTCTTGAAATAGAACTATTGCGGAAATCGTGAAAATGCAACATAGCAGCGCCTGTTGGGCGATTTACTCCATAATGCATTCAGCACCAACTCATATCAAGGACTAAATGAATCTGAAGTTTGAAGGAAATCCATACTTTAGTTCTTGAGATAGAGCTATTGCAGAAATCTCTAAAAATGCAGCATAGCAGCGCCATCTGTTGAGCGATTTTCCCCAAAAACTAAGCAGCACCAATTTATATCAGGGACTATCTGAATATAAATTTTTATTAAATTCCTTGCATTATTTCTTCAGATAGAACGCCCACCATAATTTGTGTCACATACAGACAGACACAGACTCACAGAGAGACATTCAGTAAAAACATGCTTTTCGGGATCTCTGATTCCTAAAACGTGTAAATCCGTCGGAAACCGGAATTCGAAAATTTTCACGAATCCAATACTTTCTTCTTGTAAAGATAGAAGAAAGTAAAAATGGTACAGTTGAACATACTTGAATTTTCATATGTATCACTTGCATAGTAGTAAAAATTGTAAAATGTGCATTTTTACTGTCAATCGTAGTGAGCTTGAGTGATTTCCACGAAAAGAACAAGTTGGAAATTGCTCGTCAAACGTGGCAAATGAGGTGCGTTCGTACTATAACTAGTTTTATGTTTATTTTTTGCACCCCATATTGTACTAAATGTATATTTCTTTGCACTTCATAAGTGCATAGCCTGTAACATCATTAAAATGCACTTGCAATAATTTTTTCCCCATTGCCCGTAATGCAATGGAACACTTTTGATTGTCCCTGTAATCAAACTATACATCCGATTTTCATAAAATTTGAAATAACTCGACAAAATTTTGCAACAATCATATATTTAAAATTTCAGACCATTCGGCTGGGTAGTTTTTGCTCTGTTATATGCGGACAGACGGACAGACGGACTGAACGACGACTATAGGTGCTACGTATTTATATAATTACGAACGCACCTAAAAAAAAAACAAGTTAGGCGGTTTGGTAGGTTTTGAAGCATTGAAAAAATATTGAGAAACATTGAAATAAAGCTATCGACTACGCCAACTATGTGAATAACAATTGCTGAATAGTTGAGCTATATACATATCGCGGTTCCACTTTATTTTATGCAGTATTTCATGTTGTTACTTAGTATGTCGTTATTTATTTAACGTTGTTATCATTTTATACAGAGTGTTTACACATACTATACGAAATGATGCCACAAACTTCAAAATTATGTTAAAATCATCGTACATAAAGCTTGGAGTCACTTCAACTGTAAAACTATAAAACTAGTTTTACTGTAGAGCTCGACCGCTACTGATGGAAAAGTTAATTTTCTCAGTCGAGAATGTCAAGGATCGTAGGAACGATATTCGTGTACAGTGTAAGAAAAAAACGATATTTTACGTTGTTCTTTATATTGTCATTGTTAGTTTTGTTTTTATGGAATATTCTTATTGGTCGGAATAGAGATATTCTATAAAAGCGGTGGGATGACTATGCAGGAAAATCTGCGGATTTTTATAGTGTCGTTATTATTTTGTTATTATTTTATACAGAGTATTTATACATATTATACGAAACCATGTCACAACCTCAAAATTATTTTAAAATCATCGTACACAAAGCTTGGAGTCCCTTCAACTGCAACACTTGTTTCACTGTACAGTTCGACCGCCATTAGAAAAGTTCATTATCACAGTCAAGAATGTCGATGATCCTGGAACGATATTCGTGGTACGATGTAAGGTAAAAATTTGAAATTAATTATACCAGGCGATCCAATACTGGCTATCAATGTTAACGATGACTGCTATAATGAAGAATGAAATGTACATTTCAACCTTGCATTAAATGTGAACTGTACAACTTAGGTTAAAATCCCTCACAATTGAAAACTGTAATAGATTTTTTACTTTCTCCTATCTTTACCAGAAGAAAGAATTGGATTCGTGAAAATTTCAACTTCCGGTTTTCGATGGATTTATACCTTTTTTAGAAGGTCCTGAAAACGATTTGATGGTTTTTAGAAAATGTCTGTCTGTCACTCTGTTACTCAGCGAGTCTGTACGTGACAAAAATTTCGTGGGCGCTCTATCTCAAGAACTAATCCACGGAATTTCACAAAACTTTAGATTCAGTTATACTTTGATATAAACTGGTGCTGGTTACTTTTTGGTGAAAATCGCCCAACAGGTGGCGCTGTTATGCTGCCTTAATCATGATTATCTCAAAAGCTCTATCTGAAGACCTAATGCACGAATTTTCATCAAACTTCAGATTCAGTTAGTCCTTGATATAAATTAGTACTGTTTAGTTTTTGGTGTAAATCGCCCAACAGGTGGCGCTTCTATACTGTATTTTCAAGATTTTCATCAAAATTCAGATTCAGTTAGAAGTTGACATAAGTTGTTGATGATTAGATTTTGGTCTAAATCACCTAACCAGCGGCGCTGATATGCTGCATTTTTCAGGAAGTATTAACATGCATGAAATAGAAGAAAGTTTTGGCATTGCCACATCCTGCTAGTTTTAGGTAGATTTCATAAGAAATACTACCTATTGCTGTCGTTACCATAGTGCGACTTTTAAAATATTCTTTCATAACTTTTCATTGTTTAACCCCAGTAACCCAAAACCACCCGCAGCTAAAAAGTATATACAGTGTGACCTCAAAATTCCGGCCTTCAAATATCCAGCAACTTTAAAAATCCGGCATCAAAACCATCTTTTTCCCTTCCTTTTTCTTTTACACTTTCATGTTATGGGAGGAAAATAGCAGTTGTTTATTAATTAAAAACTTCAAGATCGAAAGTAAAAATGCAAAAATATTAATATTTGACATTTTTTTCATTTGCCAGAGGCAATTATTTTCTGGGAGCTGCACTGTTGCTCAGTAACGTCGTGAAGAGTAGTACGCAAGTTCTTTGGAGTCTCTCGTCTGATGCTGTGCTAAATAGAACTGCCGATAACGCTAGTAACAGCTCCGAAGACGAGGATTAACAACAGGCAGAAGAAAAGGTGTCACTAGAAAAATGCATAAATTTGACGGGAGAATTTATATCTGCTTTAGAGAACCAGGCTGTATTTCCGAAATGGATCCGTAAAAGAATTTTTCATGTGTATAAAATACAAGAAAAACTTGTTAAAGAACGGCAGAAAAAAAAGAAGCAAACAAAATTGACATCGATGTTTCCGAAATTACCCGATAAGAAATAATTGCACTGTTTATTAGATTTTTTTTTTCTGTAAAACGGAATCACGGTTAACTTGGAACAGGTTATTGTATGGTTTTGTTCATAGTTATATTGTATTTTCGTAAATTAAGTAATGTTTATCTTTTTTTACAGTGAAGCGTAGTGCCATTCTTATACTAAGAAGAAAACACATTATTTAAAGATATTATGGATTAGCAAAGGATGAAAAATAAAACATGAAAATAATTATGTTAACTCATACACTTGTTCTGCAATCTTCATAAAGCTATGATAGCATCGTTAAGTAATGTTTTGAACTGTTTAACGAAATTAAAAAAATATTTGAAAATTATTACTGTAACATTTTATAACCACCATAAATCATGCGAAGTTTTCCGTATTTGTCCATTTTATTGCTTCGAAGAAAACATAAACTCGCTTCCATTTTATTATGGGGTAAAAAGAATGGGGGAAATAATTTTAAATTCGCTTGCTTTTCAAGTATATATCACTGGAATGTAACTCGGATAAACGGTCAGTTTATAAATAACCCACAATGCATTCATCATATAATTGATTAATAGCGTGCGGTAAAATTCCTTTTATGATCTTCTAAATCAAAAATGTATCCTCTACTGACCAACATGAACAATCTTCCTATATTTAATTATCTAAACATGTGCATGGATTACGTCTTCTGCTTAAACGCATTTGTATGGCGTTTAATTTTTTAAAAACGTTGGAATATATACGAGGGTTGGGAAATAATACATGGCAACTATATTTCCGAAATAAAAATGTGGCAGGAAATTTTGGAATATTCAAAGGAAGTAGTGTATGTAATTACACGGGGGGAAAAAACTGTCAGTTAGAACGTCACTAAAAAACTGTTTATTTTACGGATGTAGTCTGTATTTCTTAGCTAAATACGGGCAAAATGTGTTCAAAAATATAACTTTTATAATAAGTACAGATTATTTCCGTAAAATAAACAGTTTTTTTACTGGCATCCTAGCGAACAGTTTTTTCTGTAAAATCAACACTTTAACAGGGTTTTTTCTTAAAATGTATTAGAAAATGGATATTGTGAGTTGTGATAAGCAAGAAATGTGTATGTGCACATGTGAAAAAAAAAAAACAAAGCTATTAAAACTAGTATTTTTTTACATGAATTTATTGCAAGGAAAAAGAAAACAGAAAATAGTTTTCAGAATTTTTTAACCCTTGAAGAGAAGGGAAGGCGGTGGTCCATTTTTGGACCACTTAATTTCAATTCCTAAATGCCACATTGGCACCAGAATTTTGCAATGAAATTTTCCTTTTATTAAGTACGCGAAGAAAAGATTTTACCTATTTTCAAGTAAATTTTATCGAAAATTCTGGTGTCAATCAATCACTTCAACCTTTTACGAATAGAAGTACTTTGCCCCCTGAAAGGGTTAAGACATTTTCCAAAAACTACCTACATTCGCTGTCAATGGTATGGGATTGCTTTTTTCCTAGCACTATTCTCGAACAGAAAAAATTGCCCTCTTTATTTGTGCATTATCAGCGGTTAAATAAGGTTAAATTTTTCTGTTAAAAAATAGTTATGAGAAAAAAAAGATAAGAGTATGTAGGTATGATATTATTCGTCTCATGAGATGTGAATCGACTAAGTTGTTATGGCGATGCTCATTTAGCGAATTTTTTTAATTAAAATATCTATCACTATTTCAAAATAGTGGTTAAGTCTTATATAATCCGTCATTAAGTGAAGCTAATATTACTATTCAGAAATACTAGTTGTGGATGTCTGAATTAAAATAATAATAATAATAATAATAAAATAAAAAATCTGCTAAATTGGAACACTGACCTTGACAATGTTTTCTGGAGATCAAACCGAATACCGTGCAGTGTTCTTTAATTTTGGTGTGAGATCGAAATCGCATCGCGACGAATTAGGTGAGTATGAAGGTGCACTTTTCACATCTATTAACATCCATTCTGCACGACAGCTGACATTGGATTGGTCTTCGCACGCACTTAGTGAGATAATCGTGCATCGCACTATTTGTGTCTCCACGTAAATGCTCGCACACAAGAGTTTTTACGAAATTCAATATTTAAGAGGATGCAAAAGCAAAAAACATTCTAAAATTGCAATTTTGTGGTTTAGCTGGTGCTAGAAACTTGAACTTTGGCATGGTAGTTATTTTTAAGATGTAAGTGTCCACTAAAAGCGGTTTCTAAAATATTCGAAAATTAAAAGCTGAAATAAGTGGTAAACGTTCTAAAAACATTCTAAACTATCATTTACCTGAAATTGTTAGGAATAGAAACATAAAACTTCTCATGATTGTAACTTCAGAGACGTAAATATCCCGCAGAATGAATTTTTTAAAATTTAGAATGATCATAAA
This sequence comes from Maratus speciosus, assembly GCA_963932465.1. Taxonomy (NCBI): domain Eukaryota; kingdom Metazoa; phylum Arthropoda; class Arachnida; order Araneae; family Salticidae; genus Maratus; species Maratus speciosus. Next base: position 215,543,489 of record OZ010797.1, on the reverse strand, counting down.
ATGTTCAAAAATTGGAATATCTGTAATGTAGTTGATACAGAAGCTTGGATAACAAAAAACAATGAAGTTTGGAATTTGACATGGCGTACTTTAAGATTACTTTATTTACTATTTTTTTTTTCCTTTAAGATTACTTTATTACTTTTTCGAAATTTCAAATGAAAAATGAAATGAAGTGAAAAATCTTCAAAACAGATTTTAAATTACGATTTATTTGGAATTAATTTTAGATTTTCTCATTAAGTCTCTTGTTCACCTAATGCAGTAAAGGAAAGAAGTTTACTCAAAATGTGGTTTGATTAGTAATTTTTGCATTATCCGTAGCAGTATAATTTCCTCTAATAAATGCAGGCCTGCAAATACCACTTGGCTTATTCCAACAAATACGCATTCAAAGACGCGTGCTTTAGTAGTATCTTATATTTCCCTTATCTGTCTGTTTAAAATACTGTTGCACTAATAATTAAAATTTAATAATTAATCTTATTTTAATTTTATGTGATACTGAGATAATTTCCGCTAAATCTACGTTCAAACAACTCTGAATTAGTCGCTTCAAAATTCAAAAAGTATTATTTTAAAGTAAATAAAAGTATAAAGTATAAAGTATAAAGTAAAAAAAAAGTATAAAGTAGTATACTTTAAAAGAAATAAAAGTAAAGTAGAAAGTAAACGTAAAGTAAAATAAAGTAGAAAGTAGTATACAAAAAGTAAATTTAAGAGTGCATACGGTACCACTAGCAAAATTACAGTGAAATTCTAGTTCTTCCCTTGGTGTCATGATATTTAACGTAAGGTAAACTTATTCTATTGAAGATTTCGCTAAATGTCTTCATTATTGTTATAGTTATGAATGAAAACCCGGGCTCGGCTTGATAAGAGAGACTCTGTATTTCTGGTTGAAAAGATCAGTCATGAATTCAGGAAGTGCCCTGGGATTAGGGACATCCTTCCGGAGCATTGAAATGACTCTCCCCCTCCCGGAAGATTTGAAATTTCATGCTTATTATTTATTAAGGCTGTAGAAATGCAAATACTCCCCAGAACTCCATACAGTCCCTCCTCCCGAAGCATCGAAAATTCCTTCCGGAAACAAAAAAAAAGCGTCTGAATTATTCACAGGAGAAAAGGGATTGCGACTTCGGTTTCTTCTGCAATAATTGTCTGTCTCAACATGCATTATCACCCTTTACAGTTTTGACCATTAGTTCAGATACACCCTGTATATATAATCGTTCTTTTATTCGAAAAAGTTACAGCATAAAGGAACGCAACATCCTAATTAAGGCTTACAAAACTCATCATCTGTTGAAGAAGGAAGTCGAAAATTGTATTGCGTTGAAGTTCATTTGTTGCTGTTTTTTTTTTTGTTGTTGTTGTTGTTTTTTTTTTATGCTACAGCTGAAGCTAAAATTTAGCAATCGGGACTTTCCATATGACAACTAAATTTGAAACAGAGATCCTAAAAAGTTAAAAAGTTTTCCCGTGAATCTATGCGTGACATGCTTGGAAAATATTTTCTTTGAATTGTAATTTGAAAACGGGATGTCCGCTAAATATAATATTAACCCTTTCAGGGGCAAAGCAATTTCATTGCTAAAGTGTTGAAATTAATGATTGACACCGGAATTTGAAAACAAATTTTTTTGTAAATATATTTTGCATATATAATAAAGCGAAAAAATTTTTACCAAAATTCTGGTGCCATTGTAGCATTTGGGAATTAAAATTAGGTGGTTTCATAGAAATACCACCGCCCCTCAAGGGGTTAACGTTATACTGTAAATAATTTAAAAAAAATCTGTTGATTTAATAGAGAAATCTGTCAGCCAAGCTCGAAAGTATTTTGTAAATTGGTATTCTAGATAGATTTCCCAAGTTTACGCATCGGTAAATATCTTTCAACGTACGAATTTAATATAAATTTCTTACAATCTAAAAAAAAAATATATGGACAACATGATATAAATGCATTTTCTGTAAGGCACTTCTGCCACTCTCTTAATCAAAGATGTTTTTTGATAACGAGAATTCTCGTTTCCCGTCATGAATGTGTTAATCTTGTTTATATGTTGTCGTGAACTTTACACAGTGTTGATTTCAGGGGGTGGCCCGGGGGGGGGGGAATGCCCCCCCCCGGAGCAATGATATGTCCCCCCCGGAAGATTTGAGATTTTGTGTTTTCAATGGTCAAAAAGTGCAATTTCCCCCCCGGAACTCTATAATGTCCCCCCCGGGGCCACAGAAATCCCTCCCGGAGAAAAGTGTCTGAATTCAACACTGACTTTACATATAAATTGTAATATACTTATAACATATAATTTTATATATATTATAGAAATTACATTCAATATGGTACCAATATTGTTTTAATAATCTTCAGAGTTTGTACAGGTCAGAGAATTTTTCCAGGAGAACTACCAGTATTTGTTTATAGAGAAAGAAATCTAGATTAAACGCGCGAAATTTCATCTTCTTTTAGCCCTTTCGGGACCGGGGCTTTTTACACATATTTTATTCAGTGGCACCACTTAAAAAAAAAATTGCGAACACTGAATCTTATTTAAACAGTTAACCCCTTAATTCTCGCTCCCGTGATATTCACGGGCTGCGTCTTTTATTCAGATTGTTTGATTCCCACCAGTTTTATAAAATAGTGTTGCTGGCTTTAATATGGTATCATTTTACCTGTTATTAAATAATGTGAATATTTCTTTCTTTTTTTTAAATGGTGCCAGTAAGCAATCTGAATTTTTAAACCGTAATTTAATGCGACCGTTAAGGGGTTAAAAACTTCTGACATACATTGCACATGCTTACATCGTATAACTTTGTTACATTCATTGTGTTACAGATATATGATATTTAATGTAACTTCAATAATATTTGAATACTGTAATTATGTAGTCAAGAGCTTCGAAGATAAATTGTGTATAATTATACCATATAATTTATGTTATGCACGTTAGATTATGGACATTTAGACAACGTTGGCCTCAATATTGTTTTAGTATCTTACTTATATACTCAGAAACTTCGCAGATTTTACATCGTGATAGTTACACTGTATGATTTCCTGTCATACGTGTTAATATCACATATTATTTTTTTCAATTGAGCATTTCAGTATCTTAGTTATGTAGTCAAAAAATTCGCAGATACATTGTGATACTTACACCGTATAATTTCAAGTCATTAATATCACGTTTTGTTTTTCGATTGAACGTTTGAGTATCTTGTTATATAGTCAGAAACTTCGCAGATATATTGTACTTATAATTTCATGGTAAACGTGTTTATATCGAATGTTATTTTTCAATTCCACGTTTATGTATATTAGTTATATAGTTAGAAACTTCGCAAATACATTATGATACTTACACTGTATAATTTCATGTCATACATATTAACATCACATGTTATTTTTCAATTCCACGTTTATGTATCTTAATTATATAGTCAAAAATGTTGCAGATACATTGTGATACTTACACCGTATAATTTCATGGTAAACGTATTTACATCGCATGTTATTTTTCAATTCCACGTTTATGTATATTAGTTATATAGTCAGAAACTTCGCAGCTATATTGAGATACTTACACCGTATAATTTCATGGTAAACGTATTTACATGGCATGTTATTTTCCAATTGCACGCATTTACAAAATGAGAAACCTGTCGTTTTTACAAGATTTCGCAGTTGAAGCTTTTTCCGCATCATGGGTTTCACGAAATTGTACAAAATTATTTTTAGTTTTTGCGTGTTAATCGATGTTCCGGAAATGAACTACTCTGTCAATAACTCAAATAGAAAGTAGAAATGTCGCAATGGTTCGGTGATTTGTATTTTTTAAACAAAACTCTCAATAGTTGCATCGAAAAAAAAAGAATGCTACGGTTATTTAGATATGGGCCATTCAGAACTTTTTACGGAAAAAAATCTATTATTGGACTTGAAAAAATTATGAGCACGCACGAATTAAATCTTTATTACTGAATGTATTAGAATATTGGGTTATTCATGTGGCATTTTTTAATTTATTTGTGAACCAAATGAAAAAGAAAGTGAATACGTATTATTTCCTTCACACATGAAAGAATTGAAGGCAGGAACTCGTACATGTATCAGGTTTCCATGCCTTAACACTAGATTTACGGGGATTCGTCTACATTAAAATGCACATTTTACGTAATAACTTTCTTTCATTTTAAACAGATACACTAAATTAGAGAGCCGTTGGAGTAAATGTACTAGGTATATAATGTATAGATACTTTGCATTGTTACAATTTTATCTATTCAAAGCTTTTTATTTGAAAATTTAAAAAAAAAAAAATTGCACATAAATTGACCAAAGTGCATACATAATTGGGTAATGTAATTTATTCAGTTGATAATAATTAGATAAACCTCCATCAGCAGGACGATGTTATAAGTTCAGTGGAAGTGTTTAACCTCAGATGACTTTATTTTTTATTTTGTTTCGAAAAAATTATATATGATTCTCAGAAAGATTTATTACGCAGGAAAAATAATGAAAAAAATCATAGATACATTTTTCGTATACGTCAACCTTTTTTTAGGTTGCACATCTGCAATACAAGTAAAAACTACTTTCATAGCTAAAATATTTCAAATTAGTAAATATTTTAATAAGTATGAATCTAAATACCTTATTTTATATAATTTTTTATTTGTAAAACTTAACCCTTAAATGCATGAATTATTCTTTTAGAATTATGTTTTTTATTCTTATATTAAAGATTAGATAACCAGAAATCGCCCTATGTTCGCCCAGTTGGAAATTTACATCTTATATGATTTATTTACCAATTAGTATAACTTTGTTAAAATTAATCTAGAGCTAAAAGTCAAGTTATCGAGTCATTTTCACAATGCAAACGCCGTAAAATTACTGAAATTAAATTATATTAATAACATGTTATTGTCAGTAAAATTTCCGTATTTTTGATATTTGGCAGTGTATTGTATGCTTAATAATCTATGGAAATTGATCACTATAATTGGAACTATACTTACTTTATATTGAGCAAATAACCTACTCGTGAAATAACCCATTGTGTAAGATTTGAACAATACTAATGATAATGCAATAATATTTCCACATTGTAATAAAATTTCAGCCACTTTTTATTGAACCACACCTTATAAGTTTTTCGTCTACTTGGAGCTTTCAGAATAGCTAACGAAATTGAATTTTCCGTATTTTATGACACTAAAAAGGAAAATACGCTTTCTTAATGGCGAAAAACACTAAAACCCCATACGATTCAAAATATCACAACTGAGTCAGTTTGAATATATTATTATAATTCACATTGTGTTTCAGGGCTCGAAATGTACCGGAGCAAACCGGAACGATGTTCCGGTTCGTGAAATTGTGACAAATATTGTTCCGGTTCGTGAAAGTATGGAAAATATTGTCCGTTTCGTGGAATTATTAAAAAAATTACGGTTTCATACATATAGCTTACTATGCTCTTTATAACTTAATAACTTTTTTTCTAAATATTTAGAATCTTGAACGCATTTTTTAAAATTGGTTTTCTACGGTTAAATATAAATTTGCTATAAAGTCCCGATTATCCGAGTTAATATGAACCAAGCTCACCTCGGATAAGCAAAAAACTCGTATAAAGCGGATCACAAATTGTCACTAACTAATGAGATGAAATATAAATTTTCACTTCATTCATTCATTTTTATGGTGCTAGTAACATTTCTTTGATGTACATTTCCGTTACTTTTAAGAAAAACGGAGGATGAAATTGTTTATTTGAAAAAGCCCTTGATAGTTTTTTGTCCGTTGAATGTCAAATTTGCTGCAGTATTACGCTACTGCACAGCTACCAATTTCTAAGATTTTTTTCTTACCTCTAAAACTTACCAGTAAATTTTGCTTAATTCAATCACCGAAATCTAACAATTGTCAACGATTAAATACGGCGAAAATTTGTATTCAATTTTAGAGGTAACAAAACCGTAAAAATTGGTAGCTATGGTGATTCTATTAGTGTCACTAAAATTGCAGGTGTAGCAAAGTATTAAATAGTTTTTTCAATTGAACTTATACCTTTGGAATGGATCATTTTCTTCTGATGTACTGATGGCTTCCATAATTATGGCCAATTTTTTTTTCTTTTAATTATGGCCCCCTTTTTCCCCATTCTGACCAGAAAATCAGAGTTCTAACTTTTTACGACTGCTCTTTCATCTTCACTTAACACTTCATTTATAATGGCTGTTTCGTAAAAATGGAAGCTAACAGTCCATCAGAAGAAAATATCTTGGTTAAAACAGAAACTCGGATAATCGGGACTTTACTGTACTTAAAAAAAAAAAATTGCCGACAATAATTTTGAAATAGCATTTCGGTTCGTGGATTTTTCCATTTCGAGCCCTGTTGTGTTTACATCTTCGTGTTCATATCGCTACTACTAAAATTTATCAGAAGTGTTATGCAAAAGATTGCTAGATGTCTTATGCATTAATTTAATTTTTCGTAATATTTCTAATTAGTATCTTTATATTTTTTCTTATCGAATAAAATTTTAAAAGTTTACTTATCGCAGTTTGACTTGGCGCATAGTATTGCTTTCAGTAAATGATTGCAAAGGTGTCTCTTTCTTTTTAACACTTTCCAACACAGTTGAAAAGTGTTTATGAATTGGGTTTGTCTGTCCGTGCTGTAACTCACGTAAATACACTCGGACTGAAGTGTAATTGACATACTTATTGAGGCTTATCATGACATGTTGAAAATGAAGTGTGTGGAATTTAGACTTCATTTACAGGAGCACTCAAAAGTATTTCGTTACATTAAGGTATTTTGGGAAAAATCATTTGCGGTGTATTTTAATAATGTTACGCTGAGTTAAACATAATTAAATTTACATACCTTATTTATGTACATTAGAGCCCAGTAGCAAAGAATTCTTTAAGTGTCTGCAACAGATACTTCAGGGGCAGAAAATAATCTGAAAGCAAAATATTTTAGAATTGAAGCATTAAGTAATCAAACGATCACTTACCTTTGTTTTTATGCATTTTATTAATTTTACTAATAATAATCTTTTGTATTAAGTAATAAAGAGCTAAACATAATATAAAGCGGAATAAAGGTTCGATAGAAAAATAATCTGCAAACGAGAAAAGAAAATCTGCGACGCCCGTCTCCCGTCTCGAACTTTCTGCTACCGGGCATTAGAGCATGGTTACTGTAGAATATGTTACAGTACGTGTACAGGGGATCTAAAAAGAATCTTGTAATATTACGGTCATGCAGAAAAATCGTTTGAAACGTATTTTAATGATGTGTCTCTGTTACAAACATAATGACATTCATATGAATTTGTGAGGTGCACTAAAAATTAATTTCTGTAGAATATGAGGTGCAAAGGCTTAATCACTCATTTACAGGATCACACAAAAAATTTCAGGTATATAATGGTCTACGGGGAACAACTGTTCGCAGCGTATTTTAATAACGTTGCACTATTTCAAACATGATGAAATTTATATACATTACTGAGATTTACTACAAGATGCTTGCAACTTGCGACAGAATATTATGTGCACCCATTTAACGTTCATTTACAGGGACATATCAAAGATTTCGGGTACAGTACTGTATACTGTATACTAGTCAACAGGTCAAATTATTGACTATTAGGGATGATTGCTGAAATTGCGTTTACAGTTATGGTATGTGTTTTTAAGTTTAAATTTTTGTATACTACAATGTGTGTATAAAGTCTATAGACCACATATTGGGCTACACAACGGAATTCGTAAGAATTAATGAGAATAAACGTGAATTCCTTAAAGTTTTTTGAGTTATGCATTTTCAAGTTTAACTATATTTAGAAAGAGATGCTTTTAAAATATAGGGGAGCTAGGGGATGTATGGGACAAGGGATGGATGGGACATTCTCAATATTTCAGGCAATAAACATTTATTTTAAATTGCTTCCTAACCCCATATACCTATACCACAGTGTGCTTCAGAACTAAAAGTAGGACCACATTGCTGTTTTCATTTTCCTTCAAAGTTACATTTTCTGAAATCTCTGCTTAAAAGTAAGTTTTTCTTACATTTGAAGATGTGAAATATCTTATACAATATAAAAAATTAAGCTATGTTGTAGTTATTTATTTTAAGGTTCAATATCAATAATTAAAATGAATGAATAGTAACCATTGTGACAAAATAATTTTTGAGGTAAAATGGCTGAGAAGGGATATTATGCATCATGGGGATGATTGGGACATTTCAAATGGGGATGAATGGAACATTCTCACTCCTCCCTAGAGATGTTGAAAATTTTATTTATTAATTAAATAGTATTATATAGGATGATAAATCAATAATTTACGTCAATTAATAGTATTAAATAGTATTATATGAGTTGTTATTGCTTAAAATTTCTGAGTGCTACTTATTGTATTGTAATAATTATTAATGGAATATCAAAAAATTGGTACTAAAATCAAAATAGATAAAATTGATAAAAATAGTATATGTGTATTGATCAAATGGGGAAAATTATATTGAATTTTGAAATGTTCCACAAATAAATCCCCACCCCTAACATATTGGGTCAATCGGAAAGTCGGGTCGTGTTGGGAAAATCAATTCGTACCGGAAAATTCAATCATTTAATTAATAGACATTGATTCCGATGTCTAATGTCTAATAATTATCGGCAGAATTTTCCGATACGAATTGATTTTCCCAACACGACATGACTTTCCGATCGACACAATAATTTCCGTTCTGCATGATTCTACGATACATTTAATTAATATTAATTAATAAGTTATGATTGAAAATTATTAGCTATGCTATATTTAAAAGACATTTTGCACTTTCATTTCAAATCTAAAATGCATAAGTGGAAAAAAGAACAGGTTGATAGCCGAAGTCCGCATTAAAAGTTAAAACTGCAATAAAAGAAGTTATTGAAAAAAAAAACATATCGATTCGTGCTGTAAAATCATATATTACAAATATAATTACATATAAGGTTATAATTATAAATTTTAATTTGGTAAAATTGAATACAGGGAGGAAAATATTTGTGTCCCATCCATCCCTATTAGTGTCCCATTCATCCCTGCTTGTGGGGATGATCGGGACAGGGAGGAACGTTTTTTTGATTTCATAATATTTTTATGAATAAATCATAATCTAGAATAAATATTGTTCATATATATTGGTAAATACCTATTGTATGAAATGTGATATATAATATTGATAGTAACTTAAATAAAAAAATATTTTTGTGAAAATGTCCCATTCATCCCCCACCTCCCCTACGTCATTTCGCAAATTAAATAATGTATAAGAATTACATGTAAATTAGAGTATATTTAAGAGAGTTAAAGCACGGTCAGACGGCCATACAAAAGATAAATCAACTATGATAGAAAGTGTTACGTAATATTATTATATTTTTAAGCAAATGTATATTCTGATGGAATTTAATTTCCTTTTTACCCGACTGCCAAGAAGGGTTATGTGTTTCACGTCACGCCTATCTGGGTATGTGGATTTCTTTATACCCTCGAAATATCCTAACGGCTGGATGGATTTTAATGAACGAGGTCTCTATCGATTCGTCTTAACCGTCTAATGGTTATAGGATAGGTTTTGTTTTTATATATTCAAAATTGCGGCCGTAAAATAAAAAATGGCGGTAGAAACGAAAAAAAATTGCGAACCCTATTGAGTGGCATATCATTGGATAGGTCTTTCAAAATGAAGACGTTGTTTCATTGACTATTTTACAGTCAGAAGCTCCGTTTAAATATTACGCAACCTGGAAGTTGTGTAGGTAGGATCCTTAGCTTTACTGCAACTCTAATCATCATAGACAACTATAGACCTCATCAAAAGAGTGTTTATAGATAGGAACTAACAATTAAACACAGCTGAAAAGTCATCAATACAAGTAAATAACTAGTCGTTGGGGGCCACCGTAATACCTACCCATCATGGATATAGATAATATAAAATATGAAAATAAAACATGTGATATTTTCTAAGCATTGTACCATGTTATTTTTATCCATAATTTAATTTATTTGGACTTCCTTAAATATAATTAATATAACCCCTTAAGCTAATATTACTTTTTGTTGCATTAAAATATCTTAGTTTGTTGATTTTCTGTAAGCAAGTAAACGCTATTGGTTTACAATGGAAGTCTATGGGAATTTGGCGAAATATTAGAGATACCGCCAATTTGGCGTCACTTTTGGCGACTCATTTTGGCAGCCAAATTTGGCGATATACCGCCAAGTTGGCGACAAACTTGGCGGTATTTGGCGACAGAACAGGATCCCCCCTATAGTAAGCCCCCTTATAGGTATGGAGAGGCATTAAATGCTTGACATTTACGATAAGCCATTATTGGCCTTTAATCTTATAGTTTGGCGATAGTTTTTTGGTCGGCGGGATAATCGAGTAGTACCGAATTGCGTAAAATAATCCTTATAACTCGAAAAATTATAATCCTATTAACTAACAGTTTACTGCGTCGGATTAAGCGTCTCATTTCCAATTAAAATATATCTTTAAATTGAAATTTGAATGAAATACAGGGTCATGAAAAATCGAAGAGTGTGAAAAATAGAAATACAAATATCTCAGCAACTAATTATCCGATCGAGTTCATTCATGATGCAAAATTTATGGTTTCTTATTGTCTTTTATATTCACTCCTTCAAATAAACAATTTCGAAAATTTTTGTATACCTTTTATCAGAACGAATATTTCAAGAGCCCGAAAAAAATAGTTCCGGTTAATCGAGGTTACTGATATTTAATAGGCTTCTTTCCATTATTACTCCCTAAGTACATACCGAATTTCAAGTCTCTATCTCAATTTGTTCGGGAGATAGAGCGATTACAGACATACAGACGGGCGGACAAATTTGTTTTCTAAAAATATGTTTTTCGGAATCTCCAGTGTCTGAAACATGTAAATCCGTCAAAAAAATATTTTTCGATTTTTAAAACGATTACAAGACTTTCCCTAACGTATGATGGGTAAGTAAAAAAGATAGGTAAGTAATATAAAAAATTGTTTCACATTGATGAGAAATGATCAATTAGTTCGCTTTTTACGCTGTCGGATTTTTTGATTTTTTAAATTTAATTTTAACTTGGGTTTTTTTTTTTCCGAAGTCCGTTAGAAATCAGTAAAATTGTTTTACTTAAAACATCTTTTTTTTTTTTTTTTAAATAATCGTCTCGTAGCTCATCTCATAAACATTAAGTAAACCGATTATGATCATCTGAAACGATCGTTCTCGTGCGAACATACACGTTTCTAACGATGTTGATTTCAATCGCAACAAGTTTGACAGGAAACAACTTATTGAAGTAACAACAATAAAAAAAGTATTCTCGTGGTGCTTCACCGGTTTCAAAGCGACCTACAATTCCTCATCGTGATTTATCGACATGCGCCGTACGTAATTACTTTTGCTTTTCTCCTTGTTCTCGTCTATCCAACTTTCCCTGATCTCTCTGTCCTTATTTCAAAATCAATTTTGCATTGGGTGAGATCCAACTGCAGGATAGTTCGTGAGAATTTTTTACCCAGCTCCAAAAAAAGGAGGCTATGAAATTTAGCAATCTATTATTACAATCTTTTATTACACTCAGCTTGTTTTTTGTATATTAACCATTTGAATACGGTGGAGCGCGCCTCTTGTTATGTGCGAAATTGCGGGAAGCGTGACAGCGCTCCTCTTGTTAACCCTTTGAGCTCTGCAGGTGAATTTCTTCAAAATGCCCAAATGTCACATTGGCACCAGTATTTTGTAAACAAAAGATTCGGCTTATAATACAGTCGGACTTCTATTTAACGAACCTCTATTTTGCGAATTTCTCTATTTTGCGAACCAAGAACATTTTACGAATTTCTTCGTAAAATAACCTCCAAATAGCGAAGTGCATTCTCTATTTAACGAACTTCTTCTTGTGATCTAATTTTTTTTTCTTCCCATTTCTTAAAATATTTCTAGACATTTCAAACTTATTCTTTGTTTAAACACATTTTATGATGTTCAATGGCCTTGAACTGGTTTTACCAGGCGCTTTCTTTGTCAGCAGTGAGAATTCGGTAAGTACGGAAGGCGAAGACGATAATCCCTTAGAGTAACTTAAAAAATGTGGATACAGATGAGAAAAAAAAAAAATTAACCGTGATGTGCTGATTGATGATTGCATTTCACTTAATTCTGAAATTGAGACCTCGGAAACACTATCCGAATTGGATATTTTCGACAGTGTGAAATATAAAAACAATACAGCAATGAATTGCGATGAAGACGAATAGGATGATGATGGAAATAAGCATGATGCAGGAATTAACAAAACTTCGTATGATGAAATGCTATAATCATTTGAAAGAATTCGACGCGGATTATAGTTAGAAGAAATACGCATGAAGGGATTTTTGATGCATTGCAAAGATGTGAGACGTATTATGAGAAAAAGCACTTTTTAAAAGAAAAAACTCAGACAAAATTAACAGAGTTTTTCAGAAATTAAATTTAAGGACGCATATGTTAATGTATGGTTAAAATTATTTGTTATAATAATAATAAATACGATAATGTCATTAAAATTCGTTAATTTTAATGTAAAACTATTTATTTTAAACAGAAAATAAAGTGTATTCCCGGACAATGTTTTGTTTTCCTTGCAGATCTCAAAGATTTAAAGACATAGAAAACATGAATGGACGATGGATATTGGTGGGTAAAATAAATAAAACAAATCGATATAATTTATAAAAAAAAATGTGATTAATTACTTTTAGTAAAAATAATTAGTGTTTATGAATTTAAAATCTGTTTTATGTAGTTTAAAGTATTTTAAAAGGTGAATCTCTATTTAACGAATTTTCCATATAACGAATTTTTTCCCGGGATTTAGCGACTTCGTTAAATAGAGGTTCGACTGTATAAACGAAAAAGTGCATCAATCTATTTTCAAATAAATTTGGTTGAATATTCCGGTGCCAATGTGACATTTGGAGATTAAATGTAAGTGGAAAGAAATTCATCCATCAGAGCTCAAAGGATTAAGTGCCAAAATTGCGGGAAGTGCGGTAGCGCTCTTCTTGTTTTATGCTAAAATTGCGGAGAGGGTGATAGCGCTCCTATTTGTTGTCTCATTTTGGTGTGCATTTAAGCTGGTTGCACTAGCAAAGCGTACGATTTCTGTGTATACCTTCGGCTTACGAGTATTTTTTTTTTTTAAATACCCAAACACATTCGCGTTTTTGACATATATCCACAAGATTTGTTCCACACTCAAACAGTTAAAATCAATACAAAAACCCTTAACGGGTTAATAGTTTGTGAGGCAGCACTTTATCTTATGGCTCTAAGAATTTTAAATATGGATCTTTAAAATAATGGTATAAAATTTTGAATGACGCTATATGTTATTAATTAAAATATTTAATCATTTTCTTTCTGTGCTATTTATAATCGTATGCACAAAAATCATGTTCAACATGAAAATATGTATAAAAATTTATTCGCTGATGCTCTTTCATCCGCATCTCTCATAAATTCAAAATATGAGTTTTAACCCTTTCAGGGGCAAGTTACTTGTATTCGTAAAATGTTGAAATAATTGAATGGCACCAGTATTTACAAGAAAATTTATTTGTAAACAAGTAAAAGTATATTTTCGCGTACTTAATAAAAGTGAAATTTTCATTAAAAAATTCGGGTGCCAATGTGGCGAATAGGGATTAAAATTATGTGATGTCGTGACAGCATTACCGCCCTTCAAGGGGTTAAAAGATATGATATAAAATGTAAGTGACGCCTTGATGTGGCTTTAGAAGGTTTGTTTTAAAATTCAGTTTAAATTGTTTTCGGTTTGGCTAAAATATATTTATAAATCTAAACAATACTTTTAATTTTCTAATATACTGTTAAATATATCATTTTCACTGAACCTATATTATAGATTGAAATGTATTTATTTCAATAAATTGATTTTCCTTTTGTGCTGTCCAAAATTGCAAGTAAAATTTATGTAAATGGTTTAATTGCGTCATACTATCGATTTTCGTACATTTCACTTAGTTTGGATACAATGTAACTGTCATGTTCTGTTATAGTAAGTGACGGTATTCTACGATTTTGGCTTTAAGCTGCGTCACTAGGGATACTATCATCCCCCACTATTTTATAGTCGATTTTTCATTCCTTCTTTATATGCTAGAATTACACAAATTATGAACACAGGCGTGTATCCTTTAAAAATATAATAATTTAATATTTTTAGAACATAATTATAAATGAAAAAGTTGTTTTTTAAGCATTTTTCTCTTAGCCTGCTGCAGGTGATAAATCGCCAAATAATCTTTATGGTCACCACTGTTTACGAGTTACAACAACAATGGAGTTTATTATACACCAAACCACTCTCACAAAATTAGGCCAACTGGTTGAGAATTTGCAAGAACAAAATATTTTAAGCAGCAAAAACGCAGAAAATATAAATAAAAAATAAAGAATGTATTAGCGTTTTTAAAAACTCTTTTATTTAACCTAATTTGATTCATGTACGCAAAGATTGAATCTTGAAATCGGTTTTAACTCACTTCCCGATATGCTAGAACTATAAAAATTATAACACATGTGTCTGTCCTTTTAAAATATAATATTTAATATTTTTAGAATTTAATTATAAACTAAATAAATTAATTTTAAGGCATTTTTCCGTTTTCCGACTACAGATGATAAATTTCCAAATAATCTTTATGGTTGCAGTTGCAGCTGTTTATGAGTACACCAACAGCGGGGTTAATTGTGTGCCAAACCACTCTCGCCGAAATAAGCCAACTGACTATAAAACTTCAACGACGAAATATTTTAAATGCTAAACAGTCAAAAATATAAATATAAAAGAAAGCATATATATATATTTTAAAAACAATACTTTGTTATCAATTACTATTTTAATTTTAATTAGCTTATGATCGTACGTTGAGGAAACCGTTTAAAAAACTTCAATAGATAATATACATTTTTCCCCCCTGTTTCCATATATTAATTTAAACAAACGCAGCAAAAATTATATATATTTTTTAAAAAAATCACAGATTCGTGTTTTCTATCAAGCGTAAATCAAAGGCGGGGGTGGGGTGGAGGATTTCAATAATTGAGGCCCACGCCATATTAATATATTGTAACGGAAATTTTAAGGAACTGCATGAATTAAGTGTGATTTTTAAGGTAAATATTGACTACTTATAAGAGAATGGGGATTAACTATTTTTACTTTTATACTTACTAGGTGGCTCTGCCCCATACGAGCTATGCTCGTCAACCCCCGTTCAAACACCGCAGACTCTAACAGCACGCTAATTTGATCGGCTTTAAAAAGATTTCGGAAGATTGAATTATAATTTGAATCTGACAATTATAATCTGACGTAATTTTCATCAAACATTTCTTTCTCTTTTTAATATTCACGTAAAAATACTTTTGTTAGAAATGAAATATTATGATCATCTTAAAATATCAAATAAATGTCTCGCGCACTTTTAAATTTAAACTGTTTTGCAATATTTTTTTTTTTTGTTCATTTTACGTAATAAGTGTAATGTGACGTAAATGTGACGTAAATTCTCCTACTTAAGACTTCTAACGCATGTTAATGAATTTATTATTTTACAATATTCTTTTTCTTTTAAAATTCACGTGTAAATATAGTTTTTATGAAGTAATTTTCTGTTTATAATAGTCACGTGTAAAATAAATTTTTAATTTGAAGCAAACATTATTGTTTGCACTGTTTATACAGTTAGCAACAGTTTAAATTAATACAATTTCCTAAAATAT
The DNA here is from genome assembly GCA_963932465.1 of Maratus speciosus. Classification (NCBI taxonomy): domain Eukaryota; kingdom Metazoa; phylum Arthropoda; class Arachnida; order Araneae; family Salticidae; genus Maratus; species Maratus speciosus. Next base: position 215,527,580 of record OZ010797.1, on the reverse strand, counting down.
GTAAAAAATATCTCTCGAAATGCTGAAAATTTGAATTTAAAATAGAAATAAAACCTCAAAAAATGAGTCAAATTAAAAACTAAATGCAGTCTGCACACCGGGAAATTGTGACGCATAAAATGATCTAAAAATGATTAAATTCCTATGTACAATTTTGCTCCTATAAAACTTTTTTAATGGAACGATTTTGTCCAACTTTGACATTAAATATCTCTTAAAATAATTCTTCGATTTGAAAACTGTCTGCATCAGCGTGTTTATCAAACATTCCTCAATAATACTACCAATTTTCATATTTTTGTATGCAACAGTTTTTTTAATATTAACGAAGAAAGGCCATGCTTAAGCATTCAAATTGGATGCCGATCTGCAAGAATATCTACGGAGATTTTCATTGGTCCATTTCCAAATCAAAACTTTTTTTTTATATACAGGAGGATTTAACTTAATTTGGTTAATGTATGAAGAGATGGAATTTTTTAATTGATTTTTCACTCACTTTTCGATAGACTACAATTATAGAGATTATGTAAGCAGGTGTGTTTTCGATAACAATATAACATTTAAATATTTTTAGAACTTAATTATAAATTAAAACATTAATTTTAAGGCATTTTACGTTAGCTGGTCGCAAGTGATAAACCGTCAATTATTTTTTATGGTTACATCTGTTAGACCGGGTGCCGGCAGCACAGACAATCACCTCACCGAGTTCACGGATGAAATTCTAGGATTAGTTAAGTCTTGATTCGCACATTAAAACGCAATCGGTTTGCCAAGTCATATCTTGGTGGAAAACCCGATTTTAGCTGTTGACTCGTAGGTTTATCATTGTGTTTTCCTGCACCCAAAGGTATGAAAATATTGAGGACTGGAAGCAGGAAAACACAATGGTAAACCTACGAGTCAGCCGCTAAAATCGGGTTTCCAGATATTTTCCACCAAGATATGACTTGGCAGACCGATTGCGTTTTAATATGCGAATCGAGTTTTAACAAATCCTAGAATTTCATCCGTGAACTCGATGAGGTGATTGTCTGTGCTGCCGGCACCCGATCTATGTATTACGAGTTTGCAACAACGGTGGAGTTAATTATCATCAAAACCTGTGAAACTACAAGAACGAAATATTTTAAGCGCTAAAAAGTAAAAAAAATATATATATATAAATAAAATATAAAGAATATAATAATTTTTTTTAAATATTCTTTTTGACACTTTCCAATAAAGTTGTAAAGTGTTTAAAAATTCGATTTGTCGGTCCGTCTGCCCACGCTCTAACTCACGCAAATATACTCGGATTTCTATCCAATTTAATTACGTTAACGATGCTTACCATGGCATGTTTGGTATTGCATATGAAGTGCGTAGCATTTATATTTCATTTATAGGACCACTCAAAAGAATTCCATAACATTATGGTATATGGGGAAAACTCGTTTACAGAGTATTTTAATGACATTACGTTATTTCAAATGTATTGAAACTGATATAAATCACTGCACTTCTCTACAAGATGAATACGATAGAATAGAACATTTATAGCATTTGTCGCTCATTTACAAGGACACACAAAAGAAATCGATTACAGTACTGTCTTTGAGCAATAATTGCTGGAAGTGCGTTTTCAATTTCGGTATGCAGTTTTAAATTTAACTAATTTTTTGCATGTTACTCGTTGTATATAAATTCTATACCTCGTATACAGGGCTGCACAAAAGAATTCACGCAACATTGTCCTTATTAGCGAAAATTTCTGAAGGGGAATTTTCAACTGATATATATATTTTCTGACTGAGCTAAATGTTTGCATGCATATAGCTAATAGATTACAAATCAATGTCATATACAGGGCTGCTCAAAGAATTCTGATAATTTTCCGATTGTAGATGGAAAAGGTTGAAATTAAGTTTTCAAATCTGTTATGCGTTACCATATGGTTGAATTAGACATAATATTTTAACTTATTAAACGTAGCAGTTTTGTCATATTATTCTGAATGTACTGGAAAGTGTTTCATAATCTATGCTTGATGCATGACTTTTTTTTTTCAATTCCTACTATTAGTTCACACTCTCCCTATATTTATTTATTTACTTATTTACATATCTTGTTCAAATTTTCAATCGTTAATATAATACTCATTATTCATCCTATCAAGTTGAAATAATTTTTTTTAAACTTGTACTGGATGGCAATTGATGTTAATACAGTTTGTTCAAATATTAATTCAATAATTAAATTTTAATTAATTAATTTTAGTTTTACATGGGAGACAAAATGGCGGCCATTGGTTATTGAAGCATATAATGCATCTTCATATCTATAAGGGGGGTTACCATAGGGGGGCCCTATTATGTCGCCAAATACCGCCAAGTTTGGCGCCAACTTGGCGATGTATCGCCAAATTTGGCGGCCAAAATGAGTCGCCAAAAGTGACGCCAACTTGGCGATATCTCTAATATTTCGCCAAATTCCCATAGAGTTCCATTGTAAACCTACTTGCTTATAGAAAATCAACAAATTGAGATATTTTAATGCAACTAAAACTAATATTAGCTTAAGGGATTATATTAAATTTTTCTTTGATGACCTAAGTAGGAATTGGCTTTAAAAACAAAATTTTTATATTACTTGTTTTCTTTTTTAACTTAACTTGGTGCGTGTATGTAAATATGGAATTTTGTGAACGATTTTTCGCTCTCATTTCTTGATAAGCTAGAATTATAAAAATAATGTAAACAGATGTGTTTCGGTGACAATACATTTTAATATTTTTCGAACTTCATTATAATTAATAAATGAATTCTGACGTATTTTTTCCATTAGCCAGGCACAAGTGATAAATCGAGAATTATTTTTTATGGTTACAATTGTATGCGAATTACAACAACAGGATTAACTATGCGTCAAACCACGCTCGTTGATATAGGCCAACTGGCTGTGAAATCTGCAATAGTGTTTAAAAACTGAAAAATAGAAAAAAAACATAATATTTTTGTAAGTACGCTTTTATTACAAGCTTTTGTTTACTTAGTTTTTACTGCAGGTTTTTGTTAACTTAGTTTTTACTGCAGGTTTTTGTTAACTTGATTCATGTATGAGGGGCTCACAACCATAGTAGACCAAGTCCATTTTGAAAAAAAAAATGATATAGTCCATTTAAAAGGTGAATAAAATCTGTTTTATTCACTCCCACGGTGAACCAAGTCTGTAAATAGATGCCATATATGAGAAAGTATGTGAAAACAGGTTTAGTTCACTGTGGAAGTAGATAAAATAGATTTTATGTAATACATTCTAAATGAACTATTCTTTTTAACCATTTGGAAAAATGGTTATTGTCCTCGTCAGGGTAGGAAATCAAAAGCATATCTGAAGCTTTTTATTGGTCGAATCCGCATTTTATTCGTTTTCTGATTGGTCTATACAGTAATATGTATTTCGCTTTATTTTCAACAGAGATGGACAACAGAGTGTTGCCACTATGACAAAAAAGTAATAAAAACTACAAAAAAATAATAATAACTCAGAAACAAATTGAGATACAGCTTTCAAACAAATTGCATTTAAAAGTACATTTTTTTTCTCTATACGACGGTGTAAAAAGTAATATTGTGGGATGTTTAGAAGTTTAAGAATGAAATTTCATTTAAAATGGGTCGTCAGATTTCTACGAGGAAAAGCCTTTTCCCGAACAGCCAATGAAATTCTTAGATAATACGTAAGTTTCAGGAAATCTGACGAGTCACAGAGGATTTTTGTCGCTTGGAATTTTTACGTGTAATAACACTATTAATGTTTAATTCATGGCGTACGTAATGTATGATCAACTCCGTGCGATTTTTTATGTCTTAAATTTTAGTCGTTGAAAAAATCATTTTCCAAATAGTCGTTGTAACTTGTTAAATTGCTCTTTTTTTTTTCTTTTTTTTCAAAATGGACTTGGTGTACTATGGCTGTGAGCCCCTCATTTGTAAAAATGAAATTTAGTAACTCTTGTTTTAATCACATCCTGATTGGCTAGTGTTCTGGAAATAGCTTACAATTATGTGTTCCTGATGACAATACAATATTTTTATATTTTCAGAACTCAATTATTAATAATTATTTTAATTTTAATTACATTATAGTTATATGTTATGAAAAAAAAATAATCCTGATTAGACAATTTAAATAATACTTTTTACTTTCTTCTATCTTCAATAGAAGAAAGTAATGTAATCGAAATTTTTTCGACTTCCATTTTTCGACGGATTTACACGTTTTAGGGGTCAGAGATCACAAAAAAAAAAAAATTTATACAAAATGTCTGTCTGTCCGTGTGTCCGTATGTCGCCATTGTACCATCAAAAAGTGTATGAAGTTATGCATAGAATTGAACGAAATTTTTTTTTAAGTTTTTGGTTATGGCAAGCAGTTCCTCCCTTAATTAGGAAAGAATCCGCCGGTAAGAGGCGCTGTAATAAAGATTTTTGTGCATTTTGAATACTGTACCATCGAAAAGTGTATGAAGTTATGCATAGAATTGAACCAAATTTTTTGTGTATGTTTTTGGCCATAGCAAGAAGGTCCTCCCTGAATTTGGAAAAAATCCGCCGGTAGGGGCGGTATAATAGCGATTTTTGTGCATTTTGAATATTGTACCATCGAAAATTGTATGAAGTTATGCATAGAATTGAACCAAATTTTTTGTGTATGTTTTTGGCCATGGCAAGAAGGTCCTCCCTGAATTTGGAAATATTCCGCCAAAAGGGGGCACCAACACTATAATAGCGATTTTTGTCAATTTTTTTTTATTTTTCGCAATTGTATTGTACACCAGTGGCTCGTAAATCGTCGGGAACTTCCCATCCTGATAAGCCGACTGTTCGTGAACAGCTGATATACAACCGAATAATGAAAAACTATTGCTTTTAATAAATATCATGATCGAGATTAACTCGTTTTACTCCAATTAATTGACTGACGCAGAAATTTAAGATGAAAGTCAAAGTTGATATAGTATTGAACTAATAAAAATGCAGTATTGACATTTGTAACAACAGTTTGAAATATTAAAATATATAAGATAGAAGAAAGTTTTGGGATTGGCACATCCAACTAGTTTTCTTTCATGCTGCCGTATCTTAAAATGAAATTGAACCAAAATCAATACTTTTTAATCTATTACGGCGTGATTAAACAACAAATATTTATTTGCTTTTTACAATAATCTAACATTTGAGTAATATAACAAGAAAAGAAAATCATGCTTCAATCATACCCAACACTTCCAGAATACTAACGTAAGCTCTAGTGAAGGAACTTCAGCATAAAAATGCAAAAGAAAATATATAAATAAACAAGTTAGAAAATACCTAAAACATTTCGAAACCCGGTATCAGAAATTCCTGTCTATAGCCGATGAGGTACTCGAAATATTTTGAGCATCCCTGAACTAGTTTATATAGCTGTATATACATTACATGGTGTGCTAAAATTTAGAATAGTTAAAAAATAGATAACACAATCGAAAATTCACATTCAGCAATTTCCACCAATGTGCTTGAATAATTTTATGCAGTCCTTTACATTATCTACAGATTTTTATACACGCCTAATATTCGTGGTAAACTAATATGTAATTCAGCGGGGAAAACCGCTTAGCAAAACAGAAAATACTCTTTTGAAATTACTATTCATAGATGGCAATGCATCCAGTTCTTTAGATAGTCCTCTATATGAATTAATTTATATTCTATAAACTTCACCTAGAATATAAAATATAGTTCAGCTGGAAAATGCATAACTCAATTTAAAAACACCCTTAGGCATTATTCACGCTCATACGAGTAATTCTTTCGACTTCTTTGTCTAACCCTGTATGTGATCGATAGAATTTATACACTCCGCGTAAGTATTCGAAAATTTAGTTCAACTTAAAAACGCGTGCCACAACCGAAAACGCACTTCTTATTTTGTATCACATGTGATACAAAACAACTTAAGTGGTTACAATTATTACAGCTACACTAATCACGTGCCAATGCATAGTGTCACCACAGTATTTTTTAGATAACCCAAGACTTAAAATATGAAAATGCATATATATATATATATATATATATATATATATATATATATATATATACAGGGTAAGTCAAAATGAATATAGCGATTACAAACGGCTATAACTATTTAATGGAAAAGAATTTATCGGTAAGATTGACACAGAATGTAGACGGAACTTCAAAATTTTATATACGTACGTTATAGATGTTCTGTGTGACATCCCTTGGTCACACGGACAACATCTAGGCGTTAGTCCATTTCACGCCATACATTCTGAAGCATTTGTTCAGTCACCGACACAAGCGCATTACAAATGCATACTTTGAGTTCTTCAATTGTTTTGGGCATGGGAGGCACAAAATCGCAGGGTGTCAAGTTCGGAGATCTCGGTGGCCAAGAGCAGAAGACATCGTCGGCATCTCCACTTCGACGATCCAACGCTTCGGAAGACGTTGGTTTAAAAGTGTGCGAACCTCCGTACTCCAGTGTGGGAGTACTCCATCTTGCTGCATTGTGATAACAGAATGACATTTGTTAAATTCTAACAGGCAGAATGCTTTCTGCACGGGACTTACCATTTTTACTAATGAGATGCCTGCAATAAACTGGTTTCTTGTCGTTGCGAAATTTAAACTCGCGCATGCGCAGGCTTCCGCTTCACTGCACCTGCGCCTTACGTAAAGAAATTTTGAAGTTCCGTCTACATTCTGTGTTAATCTTATCGATAAATTATTTTCCATTAAATAGTTATAGCCGTTTGTAATCGCTATATTCATTTTGACTTACCCTGTATATTGCATTCTTTATTTTTATTTATATTTTATTTTCTACTCTTTTTGGAGTTTAAAATGTTTCATCACTAGCTAAAGCGCCCGGCGTTGCCCGGAATTTGAAGAATGTTTGTTCTGAAAAATCAATTTCAAAATTTAACATACAACATAAAACAACCGATAAAAAAAAGCAATTGAAGTGTTCTACACATGAACCAAATGAAAATCCAATATAAAAATGCATAAATTTATATAACAGACGCCAAAGAATACAGCTATAAATGAACTTATTTCAATTCATCAATCGAGCAATAATGTTAAACAAGTAAAAACTAAATTGAAAAAATCAAAACCCGACTGCGTAAAATGCGAACTAATTAATTATTTCTCATCAATGTGAAACTATTTTTTATAATACTTACCTATTTTTTTTTTATTTACTTGAATTAATGACTTTTAACCCTTTGTAACTCAACAACTCCGATTTGAAAAATTCTTACACAGGTATTAAAAAGCATCATTTTAAGCATGGAAAAAATCATAAAAAAAAATTCAGAACAGAAAAATAAAATTTTATTTGGAAAAATGGCTTTGTTGCATATTTGCAACATGGTGCCAAGTGGCACAAAAACTGAATATATTTAAAATTTTAATTTACACGAAAATTTTTGAAACAATTGTTAGTTTTGTTGTAGCGAAGTCCCACACCACATTTCTTACAAACAGTTTGGGTAAAGTTTTTACAATCGGGGTATTTACAACGTATTCTTTTTTTCTGCCCAATATGGCCAGTGTCCAATTTCGTCTAGGTGCACTTGTTTTGCTGGAATATGTTGAGTAGGCGCTTTATGCTTTTTCTGTTGAATTCTTTTTTCTACGAGACCTTTCCTTTTTTGCTAGCTTTGAACTTGGTGTTAATTTTACAGAGGAGGGGTGAGATCCCTAACTTACCCTATAGCAATTAAATAATATAACAACAGGCTAATGTTTCCTCTTTTCAATAATTTTGCTCTTCTGAAAGAAATGCAATTTAAATAACCATTAAAAGATATTTTCTATGCTCTTTCGATATTTTTAGAAAATCCATTGAGAAGGGAAGACATGGCGCGTTGTTGCAGATCTGCAACAAACAAAAGTTTACGTTTATCTTATACACATTACAAATTTCCTAGCTCGAAAATGGTCTTTAAATAAAGAATTTAAACTCACCTTTGTAAACAATATACTTGCAGATGTCTGCAGACTTTTTTAACTCCTATATTTCAAAGCTTAATGCAGCAAAAATCACGTGTAGCTGATCAAGCAATAAATCAAACTTTGGCGCGAAAAAAAAATCAGTATCGACATTTGTTGCAGATTTAATGAAATAATTATGTTAATAGTAGTGTAATAGAATAACCACTACCAGCAAAATCGTCTTTTGAAATTCGCTATTGAAATAACAATGACGTTTTGGGTATGTTGCAGATCTGCAACACGGTGATACAAAGGGTTAAGTTGTGTTTAATTGCTAGTTCCTGTCTATAAACACTGTTTTGATGAGGCCTATAGATGCCTATGAAGGTTAGAGTTGCAGTAAAGCTAGAGAATCCTACCTACATAACTTCCCGGTTGTGTAATATTTAAACGGAGCTTCTGACTGTAAAATAGTCAATGAAACATCGTCTTCATTTTGAAAGACCTATTCAATGATATGCCACTCAATAGGGTGCGTAAACATTTTTGTTCGTCTCTACCGCCATTTTGTATTTTACGGCCTCCATTTTGAATTTATAAAAACAAAATCTAGCCTATAACAATCGGACGGTTAAGACGAATCGATAGAAATCTCATTCATTAAAATCCATCCAGCCGTTGGTATGTTTCGAGGGTATAAAGAAATCCATATACCCAGATACGCGTGAAACACATAACCCTTCTTGGCAGTGGGGTAATTACGCCAATATTTCCATAATTGAGTTTTTATCATGCTTCAATACATTTTCCACACTTATATGACGTTATATATTCACTACGTCCTTTATATTTCCAATATGGTGTAATATTCCTTTTTTTTATTATTCGTCAAATTAATTTAATATAATTTTTCACATGGAAATCATAAAATAGAAAAATTGGGACGTAACATTCACCTTTGTTTTTAATTCGTCAAACTATTTATTTAATTTACATTTTTCACGTAGAAATTTCGCAGTAGAAAAGTTATGAGGTAATATTCCCTTTTTTTAAATCCGTCAAACCATTTATTTCATTTTTTCACGTGGAAATCTTGTAATAGAAAAGTAATTGTTGTGGTAAGAATTTTATTGTGGATTTTTAATTTTTGGCAACTGGTACAACGAAAAATGTTTAAATTTGATAGGAAATTGCTGTTAAATGGGTGATTTTTTATTAATTAAAAATTAACTATAAGTTATTTCGATTCCGGATTACTTTAGTTGCCTCGGCCGTGTTTTAATACACATGTACTTAACATTTCAGAATTCTGGCTTCCAAACTGTGGATTTGTATAGCATTATATACAGACAGACAAAGTTTCATTTTTATATATTGGATTACAATTTCACAGCTGGCTCACAGGTTGGTTGCAGGTTCACAGTGACGTACTTCAGCCAGCATGGTTTGGCCCATAATGGAGTTAATTATATAATTAACTCCATTGTTGTTGCAACTCATATACAGTTGTAACCATTAGAATATTTTGTGATTTATACCCGCACCTGGCTAACAGACATAAAATTAATTTATTAATATACACTGGCCTCCAAAAGATAAGGTACAGGGACTGGATGCTTTCGATTGCACACGGTTGAATATCTACCAACATTATTGACGAATTGTTCTTGAAAATCTGGGATATAAAGAACAAGTTTGATTTCATATTTCTCGATGAAAATTTAGTCAGGCCGACAATTAGGGGCCTAATAATAAATTTAATAATAAAATAATATTTGCGATCAGCTATGCAACAGAAAATGCTGTAAATGGTTTGTCACTGCGTTAAATAACTATTTGAGTCCTGTTCAACATTTGTGTGCATTTGTGTAAGCATATCACTCATATTCGTAAAGATGTTAACGTTTTTTGAAAAATTCAAAAGTTTTTTGTTTATAGCATAGAGTTTTCAACCAAATTTAACACCAAACCCGACAAAGAACAGTAGCAACAGTACACTTCAATCAAAACATGAATATATTAAATGTTTGATGAGATATGGACACTTGTATGAAATAATTTTTAACTGCTCATGCGTGGAAGATTTCAAAAATTTTATTTCATAATTTGGTAGTCAGCTATTTAGGGCAACTTATCTAAAATGTCCAGTCAAATATCGAGAAATTTCAGAAAGATAGGGGCGACATAGTGAGTTGCTTTCTAAAAATAGCTTTATTATAAGGGTTTTTCCACAATTTTTCAATCAACTCACTATATCTTTCTGAGTTTTCCCAATAATTGACAGGACTTTTTACAGAAGTTACCCAAAATAGGTGACTACCAAATTATGAAATAAAAAATTTTAAATCTTATACGCATGCGCACTTAAAAATTACTTCATACAAGTACCCATACCTCATCAAATATTCAATATATTCATGTTTTAATTGCAGTATACTGTTTCTACTGTTCTTTGTCAGGTTTTTGGAAAGTTATTTTAAATTTGGTTGAAAACTCTTTATGCTATAAACAAAAAACTTTTGAATTTTTCACAAAATTGTTAACATCTTCACAAATATGAGTGCTATGCTTACACAAATGCATACAAACGTTGAACAGAACCCAAATAGTCATTTACCACAGTGACAAACCATTTCCAGCCTTTTCTGTTACATAGGTGATCGCAAATATTATTTTATTATTAAATTTATTATTAGCCCCCTAATTCACCCTCGATAAATCTTCACCAAGAAATATGAAATCAAACATGTTCTTTACATCCCAGAAGTTCAAGAACAATTCGCCAATAATGTTGGTAGATATTCGACAAACCGTGTACAATCGAAAGCACCCAGTCCCTGTACCTTAACTTTTGGAGGCCAGTGTATAATCAAGTTCTAAAAATATTAAATGCTACATCTGAAACTCACCCGTGTACATAATGTTTATAATTCTAACTTATCAGGAAGAGGGATAAAAATCAATTACAAAATGACAATCGTTACATACATGGACCAAGTTAAGTTAAACAAGAGTTTAAAATCGTGCTTCAATCATAGATTATGAAACACTTTCCAGCACATTCAGAACACTATAACAAAATTTCATAGTTTACAAAGGTCAAGGATGATTTCTAAATGAACATTTTGGAAAACGTATAATGCATTTAAAAACCCAATTTCATCTATTACTTTGAATAGTCGGAGAAAATATACAATTTTTTTGTGCAACCCTATGATGATCTACAGGCATGTATATATGCTACATTGATGCTAAAAGTTATTGGGTCGATCGGAAAGTCGTGTCGTGTTGGAAAAATCCATTCGTACCGGAAAATTCTGCCCGGTAATTATTAGACATTAGATATCAGAATCAATGTCTAATAATTAAATGATAGAATTTTCCGGTACGAATTGATTTTCCCAACACGACATGACTTTCCGATAGACCCAATAGTTCAGTTAAACGCATAGCACAGTTGAAAATTTCCATTCAGCAAATTCCGCCAATAAGTGGATGTTGTTGAAAACTTTTGTGCAGCCCTATATATGATCTATATAATTTATACACACCAAGTAATATTTAAAAAATAATTAAATTAAAAAACGCATACCACAACTGAGACGCACTTCCAGCAATTATTGTTCGTAGGCTTCAATAGTTCAATTATTGTTCATTTTCTTCTGTGGCTAAATTCTTTTGTGTGTCCCTGTAAATGAACAATAAATTCTATGTTCACCTCGTTCTATAGTGAGAATCTTGAAGCACGCTTAAGTGATATATATATTGAAAATAGTGCAATTTCGTTAAAAAAAAAAAATAATAATAAAGACACCGCAAACGATTTTTCATGATGTAACGGGGCGATTTTGAGTGTCCCTGTAAATAAACCGTAAATGCTACACACTTCATTTTCAATATCGAGCATGGTATAGTTCTACCCAATAACATATATCAATTTCATGGGAATCGGTCTACAGTTAGAGCACGGACAGACAAACCCACTCCACTTCATAAACACTTTTCAACTATGTTGGAAAGTGTTAATAAAAAATTGTAAAAAAATAAACCACAGCGTAAACAGATCTTTATACGTAAAGATTTTTTTCCTAATATCCATCCCGTTTGTTTTAAAACACGCTGCCAACAAGTAAATAAAGGAGTATCCTCATAATCCGCGGTATTTCTTTTCTGGTTTCTCCTTCCTTTCGATTTCAAATTTCCGAAAACCTATCAGATCCATTTTTCTTCCTTTCGCCTTTTTTCTTCAAGAATTGAATTACTCCAGACCGAGACTGTCTTCGAATTTGGGTCAAGACTGGTAATTGAAGACATGATGCTCCCGTTGGCTTATTTGTAAAGAATAACGAAAGAGCAACAAAAATGAGATGCATGCAAATATGACATATCGTGTTACAGCTAGATTTAGGTGAAGTTCGCTGAAGAGGATGATTTAGATATTTGTTTTAATTACCGTGCTTGTTATCTAATTAATTATTTATACAATCTGACTTCGTTGGTTTTTGCTTTAAGAAGGAGAGCAGGTAAGATTGGATAACCGCTTGAGAAGGCTATTACATAAAACTCTTAATTTTGACATGCTTAGTTCGCCTTACATGGAGAAACCGTGTAGCAGACGATATAGAGGAAGTATAGATTATATTTTAGTTTTTTATTTTAAACGATGTACGAAGAAACTGTAGAACAGGTGATTTACAAATAAGGAAATTTTTTTGTAATTACTTGTACTTTTTAACTCATTTGTTTGATTTAATTTATATTGAAGAAAGTTTTGTGATGGCCATAACATGGTAGTTAAATCTTTTTTTTTTTTTTTTTTTTTTTTTTTTCCCTATGATTTTCCGCCATTTTGTAAATCCACTTTACTTGTATTTGTGAAGAAAAACGAAATAGATAAAAATTTAAATTCAGGCAAATGTGACATAGTCTGTTACAGCTAGATTTAGGTGAAGTTCGCTGAAGAGGATGATTTAGATATTTGTTTTAATTACCATTTTTGCTATTTAATTAATTATTTATACAATGTGACTTCGTTGGTTTTGCTTTAAGAAGGAGAAAAGGTAAGATTGGATGACCGCTATTACATTTACATAAAACTCTTAATTTTGACATGCTTGGTTCGCCTTACATGGAGAAACCGTGAAGCAGGCGATTTTTCAAGACTATGTACGAATAAACTGTACAACAGATTATTTATGAATAAGGCAATTTTTTTGTAATTACTTATATTTTTTAACTCATTTAATGGATTTAATTTATATTGAAGAAAGTTTTGGGATGACCATTAGTTAAACTTTATTATGTTTTTCCTGTGATTTCTCGTCATTTTGGAAATCCACTTTACTCGCATTTGTGACGAAAAACAAAATAGATTAAAAAAAGAAAATGAGCTTCAGGCAAATGTGACATATCGTGTTATAGCTAGATTTAGGTGAAGTTCGCTGAAGAGGATGATTTAGATATTTGTTTTAATTACCATGCTTGTTATCTAATTAATTATTTGTGCAATGTGACTTCATTCGTTTAGCTTTGAGAAGGAGAGCAGGTAAGATTGGATAACCGCTTGAGAAGACTATTACACAAAACTCTAAATTTTGATCTTCCTGGTTCGTCTTGCATTTTATCACTAATCAATTTTTAAAGCTTATTTATTTTTTCTGTAATATCGCGTCATCTTGGAAATCCACTTTCCTCGCATATTTGTGAAGAATAACGAAATACAGGGGGGGAAAAGGAGATGCAGTCAAATAGGACATATCGTGCTATATCAAGATTTAGGTAAACCGTCTTGCATTTTATTATTCATTTTTAAATCTTATTTATTTTTCTTGTGATTTCTCTTTATTTTGGAAATCTACTTTAGTGGCATTTGTGAAAAATAACGAAATAGAAAAAAAGAGCCGAGATGCAGGCAAATATGACCTATTGTGCTATACCAAGGTTTAAGTAAAGTTCGCGGAAGAGATAGGATTTAGATATTTGTTTTAATTACCATGCTGTTTTGATTACTGTGTTTGCTATCTAACTATTTGTGTAATGTGACCAGAGGCGTCACGATGGGGGGTTATGGGGGAACCTCCCCCTCCAATATATGTGAAGTTGGGAAATTTGAGCTTCGAGTTGGGAAATTCCAGATTTTTGAAACATTTTTTCTTTTTTTAAAAATAATAGTGAAAAAAAAAAAAAAAGAATTTTTTATTGTTTTACTGACTACTTTTCTGAGTTCTGTAACAGTAAACTAGTTACATTACCAAAAGAAATACAAAAAGCAGCCCGACTCAATTTGTCATTGCGTTTCTCCGCGCTACAAAAATATCATACATCTACCAGACCTGAATTTCTCTACTGTTGTCCGTCAACAGTTCTCTAATCTATTTCTTCCAAAACTTTGTTCCTTTCTCAAAAATCTCAAAATATCATGAGGCTATTTTAATATGAAGTACGATTATGACTCGCACACAATAGAAGAAAAAATATTTCATTAAATGAACTAGTAGTTATAATTTTTATGTTTTTAGTTTCAGTATTATTCCTTGAATTTCTTTTACATATACTTATCGTTATCATTAAACGCACATTGCACATATCACTTCAGTTGGAAAATAGAGCAATTTGTTTCAAGTTGGGAAATTTTTGAATTCCCCCACCCCCCTCGAAAAAATATATGTAGCTACGCCCCTGAATGTGACTTCATTGGTTTTGTTTTAGGATGGACATGCAGATAAGAATAGATAATCGCTTAAGAAGACTGTTACATAAAACACTAATTTTCAAGTGCCTGCGGTTCATATTACATTTTATAACTAATAATTTTTTAACCTTATTTATTTTTCCTGCGATCTCTCGTCATTTTGAAAAATCTACTTTTTTCGCATTTGTGAAGAATAAAGGAAAAGAAAAATGAACTTCAGGCAAATATGACATATCGTGTTACACAGCTGCATTTAGGTGAAGTTCGCTGAAGAATGTAATTTAGATATTTGTTTTAATTGCTATGCTTATTATCTAATTAAAACCCTTTATCTACTGACGGTACTTATAAGTACCACTCACTTTAAACTTTCATCCCACAGTGAATATTACTAATATTCTAATGTTACTTTGCAAAAACACTCTTTTAACTCCACTTTAACCGGATACTTGGCAGCAGTAGTTCTAGTTTTGTTATTTTAGCGAGGAATGGGGCTATCTTTGACACAGTCGATGTGTTTTGTGCCGACATTTTGTACAGATCGTCATGCTCGTCTTTTTATTGCTGCAAACACAGTAAAGGTTATAAGATAAGTGTTGGATTTTTTTATGTGTTCATTATGATCTTAGAATACAGTTTGGCTAGCTATTTTAGGTGAACGGTGCATGAATTTGATTTAACAGTTAAATTACTCGGTGGTACTTATAAGTACCGTCAGTACACTGGATGTTAGAGAAAAACTACTTCTTTACTTTTCGCCTGTGTAGTTATCCATCGTTGCCATCTGCTTTAAAATGTAATTACTAAAATGTAGTGTAGTAATGATTTCTCTGGTATTTCTTTTCTGTTTCATTGTTATTTTTTATAGGAAATCGAAAAAGTTGTGGCACCGGCTCGTTTTTGCTATGCTAGAAATGGCATATGTAAATTCATATAGCGCATATGTGGAGATGCGAGAAAACATGTTTTCCCTGGAATATAGACGTCGTATAACTAAAGGACTGCTAACAAGATCGAAACCTAAAAAAAAAAAAAAAAAAAAAAAAAATACTTATCTTAATCCTTTCAGGGGCAAAGCATTTTCAATTCTAAAGTGCTGAAATAAATGATTGGCACCGAAATTTGCCAAAACATTTATTTGTAAAAATGAAAAAGCCTATATTTCACATACTTATTGAATTGAAAATATTTTCTGGCGCCGTTTGAAATACCTTGTGGGTTTTCTGTTACGATATTTTAGTCATAGTGTGCTGACGCTACTTTAAAGTACCAATTTAATTAATTACCTCTAAGTAATTAAATTTCTCACAGGTGAGTATTTTTTTTATGTTTATCCTTCAATTTTCATTGTAATAACTGAAAAAAAAATTACATGAAAAAAATTGCAGTAGATCATAATGCAGTAGATAAAGGGTTAATTGTTTGTGCAATGTGATTTCATTCGTTTTTCTTTAACCCCTTGAGGGGCAAGCAACTACGTTTGTGAAATGCTGAATTCCCACCGGAATCTTTGAAAAATTCTATTTCAAAATAAGTAAAAGCAATTTTACGGCTTTTTTCCACCAAAGTTAGAAAAGTAAAATTTAATAAAATTTTTCTGGTTTAAAACTTCATTAATCGTAGGTGGTATATAATATATACCGGTGTCCCTCAAGGGGTTAAGAAGGAGAGCATGTAAGATTGGATAACCGCTTGAGGACTATTGCATAAAACTCTAAATTTTGATCAGCGCGGTTCTTCTTGCATTTTATAACTAATCAATTTTTAAAGCTTATGTATTTTTTCCTGTGATATCGTGTCATTTTGGAAATTTGTAAAGAATAACAAATTAGAAAGGGGAAAATGAGATGCAGGCAAATGCGACATATCGGGCTATATCAAAATCTAGATAAAGTTCGCTGAAGAGGTGCGAACGATGCTATATGATTCAGATATTTTTCTTAATCACTATGCTCGTTACCTTATCAATTATTTATATAACTAGTGTAAATGCCCGTCCTAGGACGGTAAGTAAAAATTGTGTTTTTCACTTAAAATTTGAAAAACTGATAAAAAAAAAAAATAATTGACAATATGGAAGCGTTTAGATGAGCTAAGTTCGGCTAGTTTATGTTCTAATAAACACACAATTAGCTTTTACAATATTTCTGGGTAAATCAGGTTTTCCGTCTAATATACTATAACAAAATTAAGATTTCTTAATAAAAGAAAAATTTAATAAATATGCAATAAAAGTGGGTAATTAAAACAGTCTGCTGCAACTATTAAAATAATACTATTTTTTTAAATAACACTTTGAAATTGTATTTTTATCGTTTACCCCCCCCCCTTCCTCCCCCCCTCCATTTTTTTAATGTATATTGATTAATAAATAAGTATCGCGGGTTGAATCCCATCCGTCTAATCCCCTAAGCTTCTGTCCCCCTGATGCAAAGCTATAAATCAAAAATTATTAATTTTACTTTTTCGTATAAATATTAATTTTTTACTTTTAAAATATGGAATATGTTTGATTTTTTTTTTTTTAATTTACATACACCTGCATATACAAAAGGAAAATATAAGTAATGTGTAATTTAAAAATAAGTTACAAAATAATAAGTCTAAAATATTTAAATTGATTACTTTTGTAAAAGAAAGTCAGTTTCATCAATTTTTTGCAGAGAAAAAAAGATATTTTTAAAAATATCATATCATTGTTTTCCGTGAATCACTTTATATGAGAAATAAATTAAAATTCCTTACATGTCGCAAAGAAAATTTAATATGATTGCAACATAATACTTGAAATAATCTCAAGTGACACTTGGCGATTTGTTTTGGTGGTGAAATGCGATATCCCCTCTGATTTGTTAGGAAGAAGTGTCTACCACTGCTCAATTATCAGGACTTGTAACCTTGAGAAGTAATCACGGGATTCTTGTTTCTTCTAAACCAATGGGAGAATGAAATCTTTCACCCTTGAGTCTCTTCCCTCGGAGACTGGTAAGATTGATGGATTCGCCCCGCCCTGCGTTACACTGCCTTTTATTATATAGAGATCAAATCATAATAGATAAAACAGACTTTAAAAGGAAGAGAAGGCGAGATTGAGTGACTACCTCCGGCCCGGCCCCAGGACTGTTACAAGAAACGCGAATTTCAAATGTGCGGTTCGCTTCAAAATTTTTAACCACACATTTTTAAAAGGCTATTTTTGTGTTTTATTTACAGAAGAATTTTATCACAGAATAATATATCAAAGTGTGAATTAAACAACACGATTATAAAACGTTCGACTTCGGTGCATGAAAATGTTCCCCAGGAAAATTTGAGATTTTTTATTTGGTAATGGTTTAACACTAGAACCTCATGAAATATTTCTCAAGTTTTATAAAAAATATTTTACATCTGAATTTTTAGTTAAAACTATTTTAATTATTTATTTAACTTAATTTCAGTGTTATCAGATGGAAGAATTTTGAATCTTCAAGAGAAATTTTCGTGGAATATCAGCATTTTGATGGAAAAACTTGGGGAATTAATTTCATTATTTCGCGATTTCAGGTTTAAATTTTCTTTTAGTCAGCTACCAACATTGGATTTGCAATTCGTCTATTCGAAAATAGAAATTTTTCAAATACCCATCATTTCTTCTTGCTCCTCGTTTACAGTTTACCCGTGTTTTAAGTTCTAATTTATTATTTAGTTAATGCCAATAGTATATATCTATCTTTTTTCATTCGTGTTATTTTGCTCAAGAAAATAATCGATCTAAAAACAAAATGTCGGTTCGCAAGTTCTTTATTTTTTGTCCTTCTCTCTTTTGTAAATGGGGATTTTTTTTTTTTTTTTTTTTTTTAAGTTTGATTTGGGGGATATTTTTGAGCTTAATTAGTTAAACATTTTTATAGTGATAAATTTAAAATTTAAAATTTACTTTTTTAGTAGAAACTAAGTTGGAGGCTTTTTCGGGAAAAAAAACATTGATTTGGAGAAATTTTTAGAACTTTTGAAAAAATTGTCTTTTGACTATCGGTCAACACTGCTTAACTTGCTTTTGAGCTGTATATATTCAATTTATTTTATGAAGAAATTTCTCGTTCGAATCGACATTTATTCATTTGATAGTGTCAAAATGACTCCTCACCACGATTCTAGTGTTAAAAGTACAAATTCATCCTTGCCCGGAACTTCATAACGTCCCACTGAGCTGCAAAATTTCCTCCCGGAGAAAAATGTCTGTATTCAACACTGATTATTCTAAAATTATTCTAACCTCTAAAATATTTCAAATTTTCTATTGTATTAATACTCGTAAGCATAACCCTTTCCACAAAATTACCTTATGCAATAGAGTAATACCGATGTTATTAGTATAACCTATCATAATTGTAATTACCACTGAAGGTTACCAACCCTCAGTTACCTGTGAGATAATAAGAGACTGGTCTTCCAACATTCATTGAAAGATTATGTTAAACTGAAGGATATTATAGATGACAGATTTAAAGAAAATTCTTTCAACACAACTTGTCATAATTATTGAAATAAAATTTCATTTTTGCGTTACTGAAAACTAAGAAATTGGAATTCTTGAATTAGACAGCAAAGCTTTCTTTTTTGTCCTACACAAATTAATATACAGCTCTAAATATATGATTCTATTCTATAGAATTTTACTATAGATTTCACAATATGTTTAATATTTTCGTTTTTGAATAACTTAAGATAACAGGTATAAATTTCACCTTTCATTTTTTCCCTATTTGTGTATGTCGGATTGCAATGCCTTCTATATTACAGTTATATATATATATATCTACCCTATATATATAAAATCCTAATGAAACGAATTTATGAAACGGATATATGAAACGAATTTATGAAACGGATATATGAATCGACTGATTAAACAACTGATTATGTTTCAAGCGATTTCTCCTAAAATATGGAATACTTTGCGATGAAATTAACACCAAAAATCAGCATTGATCCGCAGATCTCAAAACTGGTATTAGAATATTTGAATTCGAATTAGTTTTCGAAATATTAATTTTTTTCTAATTTTATATACATTTTTCTAATGATGGCAACTCAAATTTTAATCAAACAGATATTTTTCTTTCATATTTCAGAAAAAGTTGACAGGGTAACCCGGCTATTGTTGTTTATTTGATAATAAATGTTTACTTACTTTTATTTCTTTTTATAAATTATATAAATTATTTTGTTCTATAATTATTAATTATTTTTTTTATATTTCCTTTAGAAAATAATAGAAAATAATTAAAAAATACGGTACTACTTAGTTATTCCATCGGCCAATTTCGCCAAATTATATAAATCGCCAAAACGCTCGCCAAATTATACAAATTGACACAATTTTTATTTTAAATAACGAAAGAACAAATAAATTAGTATAACATTAATAAAAATACAAATAAAACGCCGAAATAAAAATCACTTGACGGCGTAAACACGTGTAACTTTCTTAAATTCAAGTGAATGTGACATTTACGGTCAACCATTATTGGCATTTAATCTTATAGTTTGGCGACAGATTTTTGGTCGATGGAATAACCAAGTAGCACCGTTTTAATTTACCACTCGAAAAATAAAAAAAACGCTAAGTGGGGAGTTTTTAAAAAAAGCTATTGGCGAGATTTGCAACCGGCTAACATAAAAGTACCAGGAATTCTTTGCGATCATGGCAACTTTTATGTAGTTTTATTCGAAAAAATAATTTTGATTCTTTACTCAAAATGGAAACCTTTCTTATGAAAAGCGAAGGGATCAGCCCGTTGTTCATGGCGGTCATATGACTTGGACTATTATAATATAAATGAAATAATAGCGATAGAATAATATTTGGCGACTTATCACACCTGTGGCTAGCTAACATTAAAGAACCAAAATGACCGACTGGAATATAAAAAGCGAAGAGATCCGCCTGGAACTGATGATGATAGTCACATGACTTAGGCTATTATTATAGAGATTGTTTTCAATTCTAAAAACAGCGCAGAGAATAATATTTCCTAGCGATTAAAAGTTTATTTACACGTAACTATTAAAAAGAGAAAAAAAAAACTTTAAAATTACTATTAAATGAGTACGTGTAAAAAGCAGGAAAATATTGAAAATTATGTCTTGAAAATTGTATTTACACGTGAATATTAAAAGAGAAAGTAAACTTTAAAATAATAAATACATTAATATGCGTTTAACCCTTTCACGGGCAAGGCACTTCTATTCGTAAAATTTTGAAATCAGTGACTGGCACCGGAATTTACAAACAAATTTCGAAATACAAAAATGCTTTTGTTCACTTACTTAATAAAAGGAAAATTTTCATCCCAATATTCTGGTGCCAATGTGGCATTTAAGAATTAAAATTAAGTGGTCCAAAAATGATCCACCGCCCTTGAAGGGGTTAAAGCAGCAAATTTTAGTAATTGTAGTAAATTGTATTATGTCAATCGTTTTATAACGATGTTAAAAAATACCAGGAGACAAAGACTCTGTTTACTTAATTCATTTTATTTTAGCTTCTTTTCAAATGTCTGATTTCTTTAACCAAACATGAAAACAACCATTGGAATTCTTAACAGCAACAGATTCTGCCTTAAATTTTTGCAATCAAAGGGAATTGAATGGAAACCCGTTTACAGGGAGATCGCTACAGGTTTTTCAATATAATTCAATCTTCTCTAATCTTTTTTAAACCGATCAGATTAACGTACTTTTAGATTCTGCAGTGTCTGAACGGGGGTTGGCGAGCGTAGCTTGCAGTGGGCAGAGCTCCCTAGTATATATAAAATATTAATATAATATATAAATATATAAAATTAATATAATAAATATGTAATATTAATATAATATATAAAATATTAATGTTAATTATATAGACATATAATTAGAATGAAATCTCATGTGTGAAATATATATATATATATATATATATATATATATGTCTGTGTGTGTGTGTGTATGTATGCATATATATTGCTTGTTTGTTTTTGCGTACTAATGCTATATTCTTGTTTTTGTTTATAGCATTCTGCAAAGGAAAAAAAAAAGAGTTTCGCAAAACTCTGTTATCAGACAGTTACCTCTTTTGTTTGCATGTGCCTGCGTTTAAAAAAAAAAAAAAAAAAAAAAAAATTCGTTTTTCCCAGCTATTCACCCGTAACAAGCTAATCTGCTTTTTACATAGCACCATCAATTTACTGCTTTATGTACTCTAAAATGCCCTTTGTTTTGTTTAAAGATGGATTTTAGATATTTTTTGAAGCTCGTTAAGAAACTTGAGTTACTTTTTTTAAATCTCTTTTTGGATTTGTTCCTGCTCTTGTTAAACTTTGAAATAATCAAACTTTTTGTAATCGTACCTGGATAACATTTTAAAAGACATTTTAAAATCGAATAAAAGTTGCTGAACCTTATAACAATTTTCAAGACATAATCTTTTTTATTATTATTATTGTTGTTTTAAAATACCATGTAATGTTTTTTTAAGGACCTATTACAAACTCGTCTAGTTTCTTGATCATAAAATTGTTTTCTGTAATAACCATATTTAAAAATAAATAAATAAACAAGAACGAAAAAATCATGCGTACGGCATAGATTATGAAACCTTTTCCAAATAAAACTTCATATTTTACTAAGGTGAAAAATGATGTCTAAATGAACAATTTGAAAGCGCATAATGCATTTGAAAACACAATTTTTGCTATTGTCATGAATGGTCGGGTAAAAATACGACTCTTTTGTACAATCTTGTATATGATCTGTATGTATACTGCATAGTATGCTAAAAGTTAGCTCAGTTAAGCGCATAGCACAGTTGAAAGTTTTCCATTCAACAATTTCCGCGAATAAACGGATATTGTTGAAAACTTTAGTGCAGTCCTGTATAGGATATGTTGAATTTATACACACCAAGTAATATTTAAAAAATAATTAAATTTAAAAACGCTTACCACAACTGAAAACGCGCTTCCAGCAATTTTTGGTCGTAGGTTTCGATAGTTCAATTGTTCTTCATTTTCTTCTGTAGCCAAATTCTTTTGTGAGTCTCCGTAAATGAACGATAGATTCTATGCTCTCCACGTTCTATAGTAAGAACCTTGTAGTACAATTCAGTGATATATATCCATTTCAATATGTTTAAAATAGTGCAATATCATTAAAATGCATCGCAAACGATTTTTCTCTATAGACCGTAATGTAACGGAATTCTTTTGAGTTTCCCTGTACATAAACCGTAAATGCTAGACATATCATTTCCAATACCGAACATGTCATAGTAAACTTCAATTACATACAGTACATTCCCTCTAATCTGCACAGGCCGGAACCAAGGGATTTGCGGATTATAAGTCATTTCTTTGTTTACATTCTAATATTTGGAATTTATCATCAAATATAGTATTCACATTGCAAATAATCAACACAGAAATAAAAGAAAATGCTTTTTTTAATTTAAAAAAACTATATTGAATATTAGAAATGCATTTAAATGATATAATACAAAATTAAAAGAAAATGTTTCTACTTATTTTTAAATCTATCAAACATTGCAGTGATAGTGGTTTGCTTTATAGTTTTTGCTTTTTTAAAGTTTGTTTTTCTAAAAAACTAAGATATTTATCCCCCAGAGCTAACACCTCTTCAGAAGCAATTTTATCTTTTATATAGCTAACAAATGCATTCAAAATATAGCAGTCTAGTAGCAGGGACGCCATTTGAGAGGGTCTGGAGGGGGCTATTGCCCCCCCCTTCCAAGGAATTTAATATTTCAGAAAATTTATCAACCATCAAATGTAGGGGTGCACCGAATAGTGATTTTGGCTGAATACCGAATGCCGAATATTTGGCCTACAGGTAAACCAAATACCGAATATTCGGTCAGCCGAATAGTAACTGTTAGGCTGAATACCGAATATTAGGTCAGACCAATAGTATCTATTCGGCCGAATACCGAATATTCGGCTGGCCAAATACTTTTATATCTCAGTGTTTAACGTTAAAAAGTTAAATTTTAAACAATTTTTTATAATATTTAGCACAGATACTTCCATTTTGACAAACAAGACTATTTTTATAAGTAAATTTTGTACTAAAAAAGTATGTTTTGAGTTATTATTTAAGAAGAGGATGGTTTAAAAAATTTTTAAATAACAAAGTTTAAATTCCATGACTTCAATTAATTCTAACAAATGAAAAGAATTCTCTCATATTGAACAAGAAGCAACATATCTTTCCACTTCTTTCATCAAAAATGAAAGGTGTACAAGCCGTAGCAGAATTTTCGTTTATAACTGTATAAAAATGAAGACATTTTAGCGAAATTCGCATCACATTAATTTGCTTGTATAGAATGTGATGATATCCTTGGAAGAGACTGAATTTTGGCCAGTGGTATAGTATAAGTATTGTTAGCTGCATTATTAATAAAATAATGTCTAGCTCAGTACTGTTTAGATATGAATGGTTGCTATTTCCAGCACTTCTCGTCATGTTATCATATTTCACAGAAATTAAAGTAACTCTGTTGACAATATAGTTACAATACTTTCATTATTGTTAAAGTAACAAAAGAAAATTAAAGGTTGACTTGAGGATACACTGTATTTCTGACTGAATAAGTGAATTGCGATCCTGATTTACTGGACAAAAAATTGCCTGTTTTGATACTTATTATTACCCCTGAAATTTTCTTCCATTTTGTTTAGAAACACCCTGTTTGCGAAAAAGCAAGAAACTGATTATTTACCAGACAATGCTCAGTAACTTGCATTTCCACATTTATTAATTCCCATGAACAAATGACATGTCATTAATGGTTAATTTTTTTTAAGTGACATTTTTAAAACAACAGATAAATAATATAAAATCATTCTCTTTTATTTAAAGATTCTAATTATTCTGAATATCTTTATTAATTGACAGTTAAAGGTAGAAGTTGTGTAACGTTTAAAAAAAAAAAAAAAAAAAAAGAGGTTTTTTAAGTATTCGGCAAACCGAATAGTTTGATATTCGTCCTAACCGAATATTCGGTAGTATGGCCGAATAGGCCGAATATCGGATAATTACCGAATATTCGGTGCATCCCTAATCAAATGTCAGACTCAAACAAATATTAGAAAATTGCTCAAATTCTAAAATAACTTATCATATTTTATTTCAATAAAAACATATGTATTAAATAAATGCTTATGCATATAAATTAATAATTATCAAAAAAATTCCCGAAAGCTTTACTATTCGAACTCCCTCAAGGTGATACATACATCTTTAATGAGTACTTTGGTTAATTTTAAAAATACATGTGAGAATTTTTTTTTATCAGTTGCGTCTCAGCTGTGTGCAAATTGATCATGGGAAAACTCGACAAAATCATTGACACAACAATCACAATGATTTTCTTCTACCCAATTCTCGAATAAGCGCAAAGAAAATAATAACATCTAAATCTCACTGATGACGGTCTTGTGATGACTGAAAACGTTCTGGGTTTTTCTAATGTATTTTAAATAATTTTAAATTATATGTATGCACATGAAAGTAATTCTCGTGCATTTATTTGTGCTTTTTATATGAATATTAATTATAAATTTTACCTTTTCTGTAGAAAATGAAGATATATACATAGCATTCATTAATGTTCAAATATGTAGTTTTTTTTTATCAAAATTTTCAGAATTTCTTTGAAAAATCATATTAACATGAAACCATCTTACAATAGTGAAAACTCAATCCGAAAAAATTAACACTTTACCTTCACTTGCAGAAAATCACTAATGAAAATTTTCTTATACTTACAGATCACAAAATTTGCAAATTTCGTGACCTATTCATGACGTTCGTTGGCTGATTATCTCATGACTGATTAAATTTCATGATTTTTTTTCGAGAGCATCTGACGAAATTTGCGATTTTTTCCGCGATCGATTCACGGAATTCACGATTTTTTTCTGAAAGCGTTATACAAAATGGATTTTTTTCACGCACACTCGCGAAATTCACAATATTTTTCCGCGACCAATTGACGAAATTCGATATTTGTTTTCGTGATTTTTTTGCGCGAGAGTTAGACAAAATTTTAAACCTTATTACGCGATCGTTTGACGAATTTCTCCTCAATTTTATTGCGCGATTGTTCGACTAAATTTTCGTGATTTTTTGAGCAATCTTTTGTTGACGAAATTTGCGATTTTTTTCGCAATCCTTTAACGAAATTTGCGATTTTTTCGCAATCCTTTAACGAAATTCAAGATTTCTGTTTCTGCAATCATTTGACGAAATATGTATTTCTTTTCGCGATCTCTAATGAAATTAGCGATATTTTCCACGGTCCTTTGAAGAAATTAGCGATTTTTTAAGCGACCATTTTGAGATTTTTTTTTTTTTCAAAATTTCCAAGATTCGCGATTTTTTTCTGCGACCCATTGACGAATTGATTTTGCGGATTTTGAAAGAAAGAAAAATCGCGGACTTTCACGAAAATTATAAAAAAAATTGTGCAATAATCACATCTTGTGAAAGAAATTATGGAGACAAAATCACGTAGAGCATGTTTTATTGTGCGGGATTTTTTTTCTATGTGATTTCTGCAGTACTGCAAGTTGTGCAATTTTCCATGTTCCCTGTTCCTCAAAGAAACATTTTCCTTGTCCTTCGTCAGGAAACTCATGAAATGGCGCCCCTGTAAGTAAAACTTCGAAAGGAACTAGAAAAAAGCTCCATTTAAACAGGTTTCCGTCTTAGCAAGTATAATTGTATGATGTTTTTTTCAACAAATTTGATTTTGTCCCCTTCTAGAAAGAAATCTGTTATAGACAGGTTTCATTTTCTCAAGTTTTACTCTAATGCATCTCTTTTCAGAGCTATACTATAGAGCGGATGGTTTAACAGTCAGTGAGGATACCTGTAAAAATGAAACATGTCTATAATAGATTCCTGTCTAAAAAGAAAAAAAAATCATGTCCAATGTATTAAAATTTTACCTTCTAAGACGGAAACCTGTCTAAAACGATATATTTCATTGGTTTTGAGTTTCCATATTCGAAAGTTTTACTGTTATTGTAAGCATAAGTCAGTAAACGTTTCGCATACGGGGGGGGGAGGGTTAGACCCCCCCTGGATCCTACCTTTAGCTATATAGCATCCCTCAAAAAATGTTTCCCCCCCCCCCCCAAGAAAGTTCTGAAATGGCGCCCCTGTCTAATAATTATTTATAAAATGCATAAAACATTTCCTTCTAATGAACGCAAAATGCATTAAAAATTTCTTAATCAATTCATCAGATCAGTCTTTTTTTATGGTTAAAGTGTACAATATCTTGCTTAAAGAAAGATTTAAACTGTTTGTTTACATCTGAAATATAGTGCGGATTATAGGTGTTTGCGGATTAGAGGAAATCGACTGTATATCAATTTCATGGACATCGGGCTACATTTACGTGAGTTAGAGCATAGACAGGGTAACGGACAAACCGAATTCAATAAACCCTTTTCAGCTATGTTGGAAAGTGTTAAAAAGGCGAAATTTCTCGAGTTTAGCTGTATTTTATCAAAAGGCGTTCACTGCTATTTTTGAAATGGATATTTTTTTTCCTTCTAAGATTTACGTACTAGTCCCGTATTCCTTTTGTTAAAGTCCGTTTTGGTAATTTCTTGTCTGTCTGACAGTGCTTTAACTCGCTTAAATATACTCGGATTTCCGCGTAATTCACCATATCGAAAGATGAAATTAGACACAAAGCAGATAGAGAGATCGATTATTGTGATCGTCAGAACAAGGTCAAAGTCATTGTCTTAACTTGTAATTGATATTGTCATGTAGTTGATATACGTTATTGAAGATTTCCATGGCATGTTCAGTACTGAAAATGAAGTCTATAGCAGTTATGGTTCCTTTATAGGGGTACTCAAAAATATCGCTATTTATGGTCTGTGGAGAAATATCCTTTTCAGTGTATTTTAATGATGTTAGATTATTCGAAGCGTATTGAAAATTGTATACGCCAATGAAGCGCACTGCAAAACGCTTACTATAAAATATGGTATGTGTAGCACTTATAGTTTGTTTAAGGAAGCGAGCAAAAGAATTCAACGATATTATGGTCTATGGGAAAAAATCGCTTGCGGTGTATTTTGTTCATGTTACATAATTACAAACATAATGAAATTGATATAAATTTCTGAGGTGCACTAAACCATACTTACAGCGGAATATGAAATGTAGAGCTTTTATCATTCATTTACAGGACCACACAAAAGAATTCGGTCACATAATTGTATAACGGGAAAAACTGTTCGCAGCGTATTTTAATTATGTAATACTATATATATACAATGGCATATATGGCCATTGACATATATCATCGAAGCCTATTAGCATGTAATTAAATATATGTTAACATGTAATTAATTGTATGTTAACATGTAGTTAATTGTATGTTAACATGTAATAGATAATTAACTTATGTTGACATGCAATTAAAACATGTAATATGTGATAAACTGTATTTTAACATGTAATTAAAACATATATGTAATTAATTGTATGTTAACGTGTAATTAAAATATGTAATGGCTAGTTGCATGAGTTTTTGTACTTAAGTCACATGACTAATGACTGCTATGCTTTTTGGCCAACGTTATTTTAGAAAAGTGTTCTTCGCCTTATTCGATTAATGAGATATCTCCGATAAAATAAGTCACATTTTTTCCATTCTAAAATACTGGTAGTCAAAAATCATAACAATTTGCAACTATGTGACTTACACTACAAGTGTGTATGAAACTAGACTAATATAAAAATAATTGCATGTTAACATGTAATTTTAAAAAATCGAAAACAGCGAAATCGTATTGATGTTCCCTTTCAATTGTTACTTTGAGAAAAGATAATCTTAAAAGTAAATTAAAAAAAAAAAAAAAAAAAAAAAAACACGCTTGAAAGAAGTAATGATAAATACTTACTGGATATTTTACCGGAGTTAATTCTACGTCAAATATAAAATTCATGATTTTTATATCGCATTCCCATGTAAAAACCATTTACTAAAAGTTCGACATTGGATCGTTATATACACTATATAGCCATTAATGACCGGCAACTTTCAATTTTAGACATTTTGTCGAATATTTAGAAATATACTTGACAGATTCTTCTGGAATTTCAGGATTAAAAAGAACAAGTATGACCTCATATTCAGCAATGTCGATTTGTTAAGGGGGGCAATTAGGAGACCAACAAAAAATCAAAGAAAAAAAATAATATTTGGGATCACCCTGTAAAATAAAATGCACGAAATGATCTATCGCTACCGAATATAAATAAACAGACATTGTGCAATATGTGTATTCTTTTGTGTAAGAATAGCACGTATATTAATAGTGATATAGCGATTTATTTAAAAAAAATTTAAAAATTCTTGCATGTTTTTTGCTTATAACATGCAGGGTTTTCAACCAAATCTAACGCCGGTTTCAGAAAAATGACAAAATATAGCAGAAACAATAGAGTTCAATTGGAATATAAATATATTAAATATCTTTGGAAATATGATAAGTTGTATGAAATAATTTTTATCTGCGCATGCGCGAACGATAACAAGGATCATTTTACATAATTTAATAGTCAACTCTATAGAGCAACTTATTAAAAATAATTTAGTCAAATATCGTAAAAATTCAGAAAGATATCGGCGTTAGAGTGAGCAAATTTTTAGTTGTTATCTAAAAGCAGCTGAATGATAAGGAATTTTACACAAATTGTCATTTTTTATTAACTGACTTTCAGAAAAAAGTTAATATTTAGTGACTATGAACGGGTAGATTTGGAAAAAATGCTTCGATTTTGATACTTCTTTTGATCATGGTATAGGCTCGTTCCTGTGGTTATCCAAGAAGGACTAAAGCATCAATAAAAAATTAAAATTAAAAAATAAATAAATTAAACATGACAATTTGTGGAAAATCCCTTATCCTTCAGCTGCTTTTAGAGAACAACTAAAAATTTGCTCACTCTAACGCCGATATCTTTTTGAATTTTTACGATATTTGACTAAATTTTTTTTAATAAGTTGCTCCATAGAGTTGACTATTAAATTATGTAAAATGATCATGTTATTGTTCGCGCATGCGCAGATAAAAATTATTTCATACAACTGCTCATATTTCCTAAAATATTTAATATATTTATGTTCCAATTGCACTATATTGTTTCTACTATATTTTGTCAATTTTTCTGAAACCGGCGTTAAATTTTGTTGAAAACCCTGCATGTTATAAGCAGAAAATATGCAAGATTTTTTTAATTTTTTTAAACAAATCGCTATATCTCTATTAATATACGTGCTACTCTTACACAAAAGAATACACATATTGCACAATGTCTGTTTTTTTTTATATTCGGTAGCGATAGATCATTTCGTGCATTTTATTTTACAGGGTGATCCCAAGTATTATTTTTTTCTTTGATTTTTTATTGGCCCCGTAATTGCTCCCCTTACCAAATCGACATTGCTAAATATGTGGTCATACCTGTTCTTTTTAATCCTGAAATTCCAGAAGAATCCGTCAAGTATATTTCTAAATATTTGACAAAATGTCTAAAATTGAAAGTTGCCGGTCATTAATGGTCATATAGTGTATGTAGTATATATAAAGCATTTTTTATATTACTTCAAGTATTACTTTACATTATCGTAACAAACAAATATTTATTGTCGAATCAAGTGGTAACAGATTTTCTTTTAAAAAAATCATACCTGAAAAATATTTAAATTGTCTAAGATTTATCAACGTATAATCAAAATTTAAGTAAAATAAATCTATTAATTGCTAATGAAGCTTTGAAAATATGAAAATATTGTAACGTTATCGTAATAGCACATAATCGGTACAGTCGTGAGGAAAAAAAGTAACTCTCCCCCTCACTAACTCTGCAACTAATTATAATGGAAGAATGTTACTAGTACTACAAAACTATTGGAAATAAATTGTATACTTTTAAGTGCTGTATATAAAATTTGCTTAGGGGGTCATCTACAAATTAAAAACAAACCAAACTTTGTTTTATTTATTCATTGGCAGCACCCACTTTTGACAATATACTTTAAACCTTAGGTTCAAACCAGGGCTGCGTACTCGGAAAAGGAGTCGTGGAGTCGGAGTCGGGCCCATTTTTGAGCGAAATAGTCGGAGTCGGATCTGTTAAAATTCCCGGAGTCAGAGTCGGAGTCGTCCATTTTACAAGCAGGTCTGCATTGTCGGAAACGGCTCATTTTTGAGCGAAAGAGTCGTAGTCGGATCTGTTAAAATTCCCGGAATCGGAGTCGTCCATTTTTCCCACCGACTCCGCAGTCCTGGTTCAAACTATACATAGAAACGAAATTTCACGTCATTTGGATGATGATTTTTTTATTTATAAACATTCAAAATATAGAGCTCTTCGTGTTAAACTGCATTTTTATATTTTTATTAATATCTCTTGAAATTATAATCTTACCGTGATAATTTTTTGTGTGGTTATAATACTAAAAACCCAAAAATAAATACATTGAATTTGAAATTTAAAAAAAATTATATTATGAATTATGAAATTAATATTCGAAAAAAATATGAATTGCGACCTACAATTTTTTTTCTAGATTTATATTTATTATCTCCTACTTTAAGGCGAATTCTCAATTTCAAATTTTCTTCCATTTTACGAATTATGCTTAAAAAACGTCAAAAAGATGGTATAAGTTGAAATATGAAAAATGATAGTTAACTATGATGTATAAAAGAGCATAATTTAAAAAATATATATTTTTTGCTCATTTTATTGAAACATTTGGGCTGGCTATAGCCAAAACATATTAAGCGAGTGAAATAGTCATATTGGCAAGAAATAATAAATTGATTGAAGTGACATAGTCATTCTGTAGCATTTCAACAATCGAGTACCGAACTTCAATTTGGATATAGTCTCTGAAATATGCTCATTTTAAAATAATTAATTTCTCTGGAACTAATCATTCCAATTTCATGAAAATTTGTATTTAGGCTAACTGAAGGATGTAGAATTTATTTATGGTGTCAAACTTGGGCATTGTAATTGAAAAAATAAAGTTTGGGTTCGTTTTGATATTTAGATATCCCCTTAAGAAACTTTTATACACATTATTTAAAAGTAGATTTTATTTCCAATCGCTTAATACCAATAACTTTCTTCTACAATATTTTTTTGCAGAATTAATAAGGGTGTTTACTTTTTTTCCACGACTGTACATAATTTTTAGATTTCTAGCTCATCAGAAAGTGGGTGAAAATAGATGAGAAATTATCGTAACATGAACAACGTTCAGTTAAATAACAGCGTATAGCCAAATTATAATAATTTAAACATGACATTCTTTATGTCTTTATGGCTGAAACATCTTTTCTAAAAGTAGCAATGCAGGTGTATTCACAGCCCTTATTGATCATACGCTTGAAGACTAAAGTTAATCTTCCCGCATTCTTCAGTTTCTTAGAATTTTACTTGGCCTCAAATTGCCAGAAATAACCCATAAACTTCGATTTATTGTTCTAGAAGCTTTCTTTTTTCCACCTTATAAATATTTACCTACCCTTATGGTATTCTTTGGATTACATTAACCACGTTTTTTACATTGAACATTTTCAGTCAAGATTGCTTTATTCTTAAAATTGTCTTGGAATTTCGAATCGATGTCAAAGAACGGATCGACATCGTAGCTGGTAAATCTTTTTTTAAACTTTTATATTAACTTTATTGTAAATGTGATATTAGTGAAGCAAATGTTATTTTTTTGTCAATTTTGCTATCGTGGCTATGAATTTTCTGGGTTTTTTCAAGTCAAATAAGCATAATTAAAAAAAAAAATAAATAAAACTTAATGTATTTTTTTCTTTGGTTTGTGGATATGTGTGTATGTCTGAACAGCGAACAGCAGAGCAGTTCTAGGGGTTACCCAGTAGCAGTGCTACTCCACTCCCTGTATATGAGTATGTATATAGCAAATCCTATTGGGAGCCATAAAAATATAGTCTAATCGTAACACATTAAGTACTACTATATAATAAAGAAAAATTTAAATTTAACAATGGAGAGGCTGAAAATTTATGAAAAGGTAATCCAAGGATTACAGTATAAAGTGTGTATGTCTCTGTCTGTCTGTTATTTATTAATTTCTTTTATTCAATAATATTTCTGGTTTTATTTGATTTTAAAAAATTGATAGTTATCTGGTATTGATGGAAGGCTTCACCTAGAACTATCTTATTAAGAGAAATTTCAGTTTTTGAGCCACGCGAGTAAAGCCATTTTATAAATTGAACATTTGCAGATGTCCAACGGGTCTGGCTTTTGAATACCACTATTTCTAAACAAAAATCTTCGTAGAAGAATCTTCAACAAGAGTCTTCGTTTCTAAACAAAAATCTTCGTATTCACAGCCCGTATCGATCATATGCTTGAAGTCTAAAGTTAATCTTCTCGCATTCTTCAATTTCTTAGAATTTTACTTGACCTCAAATTGCCAGAAATAACCCATAAACTTCGATTTATTGTTCTAGAAGCTTTCTTTTCTCCAGCTTATAAATATTTACTTACCCTTATGATATTCTTCGGATTACGTCAACCACATTTTTTACGTTGAACATTTGCAGTCAAGATTGTTATATTCTCAAAATTGTCTTGGAATTTGAATCGTTGTCAAAGAACGTGATCGACGTCGTAGTTGGTAAATCTTTTTTTTACACATTTGTATTACATCTTTAGAGTAAAGGGGATATTAACCCTTTTCGGTCAAGTGTCGGCAAACAGCCGCCCAAGCTTTATATACATGATTCTGTTTTTATATTATATTCACACCACTATATTTTAAAAGTACATTTTTTAGTAAGTTTCTCTCTCTTGAGCGGCTGGGGCTTCCAGATCTCGTATAATCAAATTTCTCCTGCTTTTAGCAACTTTACTTTTTCTCTCAAACGCAGATTTTTTTCTGCAGTTAGACTTTTTCCATCAGTATACGAACTCATGCTTGTTTTGTTAGACATATTATTATAGGACTGGGTATAAAGTACATCTGCTACTAGGAGACCCTTTATGTACTGAATTATGAATTCATGAAAATTTTATCTTCTAAAGTATTTTTCGTGCATTTTTGAAACTACATTAGAAGATTTACATAATCATTTAATAAATTTTAGAAGGATTAATTAAATTTTAATTTATAGGGATTTTGTGCAATATTTATAACCCCATTCAAATCTTTTATTTTAAATATTTTTCTTAGTATTTTATAGAATTAGGAAATGTACAAATATGATGTTCTTAGAATAGAAATATAGAAATATTTCCGAAATGAAAAAATCCCCCCCCCCTTCCAACGCCAAGAAAGCTCAAAAGATGCAAAGGCAAAAGAAATCACCCTTTTAAAAATAGTTTTGTTTTGTGTAACCTATAATGCTTTTGGAACAAGATAAAGTAATGCATCTATAACTCATTCTAAACTGTATTACTACTAATCGATATATTAAATAAATTTTATAACAAGTTATTTTAATGGTACTTATAAGTACCGTCAGTAGATAAAGGGATAATGTGCATTTTTAACATTTGAACTGTTTCGCACTGTTGTCAAGTAAAAATCTTTCTTTAGCACTTTGAGTGCCATGATGACTGACACTGAAGCTCTGAAAATTTACAATGTTTAAAGTAATTTTTAAGAAAGTATAATCCTGTAATAAATAAAAGGTTGGTAAATTTTAAATATTTGTTCAGTAATTATTTAAAACAATATATATTTTTTCAGTTTTATATCACATTTTAGACGTCAGCCATCGGTGAATAACGCGTTTTAAACGGAAAGTTCGCTGTCAGCCACCGGTGGCTCACGTGGCGCTTAACGTGTTGAAAAAAAGGTGGTGCAAACCGAATAATTTCGTGTTACAGATGCCTGTAGGAGGTCTTCGACCGCAAAGAGTTTAAGAAGCAAATGTGATTTTGCTATCATAGCTGGAAACTTTCAGGTTTATTTCAAGTCAAATAAAGGTAATTTAAACATAAAAAAAAAAAAATAACAATGTTATAAAATGTTTCTTGACTTTTTTTTCTGCGGAAGTGGGGGGGGGGGGAGGTATTTATAAACTTCTTTTATTTAATAAAATTTCTGCTTTTATTTGCTTTAAAAAGAAACTAGTTGTCAGTTACCTGATATTGATAGAGTGCTTCACCCAGAACTATCTTATTGATAGCAATTTGAGTTTTTGAATCACGTAAGCAAAACCATTTTTAGGTGCGTTCGTAATTATATAAACACGTAGCACCTATTGTCGTCGTTCAGTCCGTCCGTCTGTCTGTCCGTCCGCATATAACAGAGCAAAAACTACAAAACCGAATGGTCTTGCAAAATTTTGTCGAGTTATTTCAAATTTTTATGAAAATCGGATGCATAGTTTAATTGCAGGGACAGTCAAAAGTTTTCCGTTACATTAGGGCCAATGGGAAAAAATTATTTCAAGTGCATTTTAATGATGTTACAGCCTTCCGAATGGTCTGAAATTTTAAATATATAATTGTTGCAAAATTTTGTCAAGTCATTTCAAATTTTATGAAAATCGGATGTATAGTTTAATTACAGGGACAGTCAAAAGTTTTCTGTTACATTAAGGCCAAGGAAAAAAAATTATTTCAATTGCATTTTAAAGATGTTACAGCCTTTCGAACAGAATGAAATTGATATGCACTTATGAAGTGCACTAAAATATACATTCAGAATAATATGCGGTGCAAAAAATATTTATAAAACTAGTTATAGTACGAACGCACCACATTTGCCACGTTTGACGAGCAATTTCCAACTTGTATAAATTGTAATTGTCACTCTGATTCCCTCATAATTTTATTGAACTCTAGTTTTAGGTCTATCATAGTTTTTCTTTTAATTAAAAAAATAATAATTTCAGAAATAAGGTACAACACCCATGTTGTACCTTGGCCCTATAAGCATGTTGTGCCATGGACCACGCATCATTTTTCTTTGAGAAATAAAAATAACATTTATGAAACATTTTTATGATGCAATTGAAATAAATTTTAAAATTATATTTAATAACAGATTTGACATAGATACTTATTTAAAGTTGTTTTAAATTAATATGAAACAGAATGTGTAATTAAAGTACAGAGGGTGGGAGATTCCAACCATAATAGATATCAGTTGCATTTTCACATATTTTTTAGACATATTTGTTTTATCATGCTGCAAAATCACCAAAAATCAGTTGTATAAAAAGCTAAGCTTTCAAAAACTGACACTATAAGTACACAAAGAATTCTTCCTTCTCTTTCAATAAGGTTCTGGCAAAATGTTAATGATTTGTTCACAGTTGATTGAAAAACATATTTTCCTTAAGTATGAATTCTATTAAGGGGTCTTGTATCTTTTAAACGCGACGGAAATTAACAAAAAAATTCGAAGTTTGAATTAGCCTACCTTCAAAACCTTTTTATGTATAAAAGTAAAATTTTGAATAGTGATTAAACAGATTATGCTTTGTAATATGCTATCATTAAAAATGTATTAGCCTTTCAGGGAATTTGCGTATTGTTGAAATTTAAATAAGTCTTTTTTTTTACTCCGCAATTTATTGCGTGCATGATATCTTGAGAACGTATGTATGGATTGTTATGAAATTTGTATAGATACTAAGCAAATATGCGTGTTTAAAATGACTTTTAAGTATTTACAGCGGTAATGCTTTTAGTTATGATTATTTCTATTCATTAAAAATTAAAAAATTTTGATATTTTTTTTACAATTTTTTTTTTTCACATAGTTAATGAAATAGCTTTGACTTAAGAGTAGATCATTTAAAAAATACATATGTGCTTATTATATATATCAAGTGTCATAACAATCCATACATACGTTCTCAAGGTATCATGCACGCAATGACTTTCGGAGTGAAAAAAAGAGCAGTTTTAATTTCAAAAATACGCAAATTCTTTAAAATATTAGTCCGTTTCTAGTGGTATTACATTAAAAATCATAACCATTTTAATCAAAAGTCAAAATTTTATGTTTATACATGAAAAATTAATGAAGATACACTAATTCAAACTTTCAGTGGTTTTGTTGATTTTGGACGAGTTTAAAAGGTACAAGACCCCTTATAACGTTTCATGGACACAACAATAATCTCTTCTTTACCTTTGTCATCATTTATGCTTATTTTCTGTACACAAGTGGTGTACATATAGAGTTGAGTTTTGAATTCCTTCCGTTAACGATACAAGGACAAACTTTCCTGAAAGAACATTTTCATTTATTAGCTTTTCATCAGAATAATATGTAATTGTGTTGTACTTTGGACCTGTCCAATGTACAAACACAGGTCCAACACAGGCTAGGTTTAAGGTACAAAATTTGGTGACTTGAAAAATAATGAATTTTTACCTTTTTCTAGTTACCTTTAACATCATTTGAAACTCATGTTCATAATTCGCAATAAATACTCTTTTATGTATAACTTTGAATTTAAAACAATAACTGTTGATAATGATATATACAAGTTGCAGCTTTAAAAAATTTACTTTTTGGTGATCAAATCTTTTTTTAACAATTGTCTGCAGCATGTGCTGACTATAAGAGACCAACTTACACTGATTAGTTTTATGCAAATCCAATAGATAAAGCTAAAAACTGTATAGGTTCAAGGTACATATATATGTTCAAGGTACAACGCTTTCCCCTAAATTAAAATTATAGAGCAAATCAAAATCGTTCCAAAAAAGTGTTAACACCTGAACACCCTCTGTCTTGTATGGACGAGTGGCAGCCGCTACGCCTCTGCGGATATATATGTACTCTCAGAAAAGGACTTTTTATTGGACATCAGTGCAATGTTTCCAGTTTGGCCTTTTTTTAATTCAGAAAATCCGAATTCATACAGGAAATTACGAAAGAAAATTACTTAATATCATTACAATATGCCTGTTATTAAATTAACCGGAAATTTTTATTGGAATTTCTTGGTGAGAATTTCTGAATTTTAAAAAAGCCCAACTGGCAATCTTGCATTTTTGAAACATTTGAAAACGCAATTTCAGAAATTGCCAACTGCAGTCAGAAAATTATCCGAATTATTTTAGCAGCCCCGTATAGGATATATAGATTTCCATCTATAAATTACATGTATGCAAAAATGTAGTTCAGTTAGGAAATGCATACCGCAGTTGAAAATTCCCGTTCAGCAATTTCCGCTAATAAGGAGGGTGGTACGTTAATGCTTTTTAGCAGGTCTGTATACGAGGAATAGAATTTATACACAACGAGTAACATGCAAAAACTTAGTTAAATTTAAAAGCGCATACAGAGATTGAAGTTAATGCTTTTGAGCAGGTCTGTATACGAGGAATAGAATTTATACGCAACGAGTAACATGCAAAAACTTAGTTAAATTTAAAAGCGCATACAGAGATTGAAAACGCACTTTCAGCAATTATTGCTCAAAGACAGCACTGTAACTGATTTCTTTTGTGTGGCTCTGTACACTGTTAAAACTTTTGTGATACGTTGAACCAATTTTTGGTGCCCCAGTAGCTGTAACCATAAGATGATGAAAGCTTGAATCAACATTTGGAGTTAAGGTTCAACCGGAGCTCCGAATTTTGGAGTGAGATTTTACTATCTTAAGGTTGCAGCTACTGCAGCACCAAAAGTTGGTTCAACCTACTGCAAAATTTTTAACAATAAATGAACAACAAATGCTATGAATGCTCTATTCCATCGTAATCATCTCGTAGAGAAGTGCAGTGATTTATATCAGTTTCAATACGTTTGAAATAACGTAATGTCATTAAAATACTCTGCAAACGATTTTTCCCCATATACCATAATGTTATGGAATTCTTTTGAATGGTCCTGTATCTGAACTATTAACGCTACACTCTTCATATGCAATATCGAACATGCCATGGTAAGCATTATTAACATAATTCGATTGGATAGAAATCCCGAGTATATTTACGTGAGCTAGAGCGTGGACAGACGGACCAACAAATCGAATTCTTAAACACTTTTTAACTTTGTTGAAAAAAGCGTCAAAAAGTGTATTTTTAAAAACATTATTATATTCTTTATTTTTTTATTTAGATTTTCTACTTTTTAGTGCTTAAAATATTTCGTTTTTGTAGTTTCACATGCAGTTGGCCTATTTGCGTTGTTTTATGATAATTAAACTCCATTGTTATTGTAAAATCGTACATGCAAAAACTTAGTTAAATTTAAAAGTGCATCCAGAGATTGAAAACGCACTTCCAGCAATTATTGCTCAAAGACATCACTGTAACCGATTTCTTTTGTGTGTCCCTGTAAATGAACGATAAATGATATGAACGTCCTGTTCTATAGTAATCATCTTGTGGTGAAATCCAATGATTTATGTCAATTTCAATACATTTAAAATAGCGTAATGTCATTAAAATACATTGCAAACGATTTTTCCCTATTGATCCTAATGTAACGGAAATCTTTTGAGTGCCCCTATAAACGAACTATAAGTTCTACCCACTTCATATTCAATATCGAACATGCTATGAACTATGATAAACATTATTAACATATATCAATTGCATGAAAATCCTAGTCTAATTTACGCGAGTTAAAACGTGCAGAGACAGACGGATAGACAACCGAATTCATAAACATTTTTCAACTATGTTGGAAAGTGCTTAAAAGTGTCGTAGTCATCATCTCGTATAAGCAAAAATGCTAATGATGAAACTATAGCGACGAATTTGCCATTTTGACAATTTTCCTCTATACCTACCAGGGCCGAAACTAAAAGGGGGGGGGCGGGCAGAGGGGCATGTGCTTTGCGCGCCAGAACGAAAGGGCGCCAAATGAAAATTTTGTTTGTCGATTTTTCTCACGTCTATGTTTAGCAGGGTATTGTTAAAATCGTCCTGCCTGCGGTATGCCAAAGCATAGAAGAATCTAAGGATGATATGGCATAAGGATCCTGTATAAAACGGAATTTTTTTCGATTCTTTTCGCTTCCGTTTTGAAGATTTTAATGAATCAATATTTGACAAAGCAGATTACGTAGTTCACTATTACATATTTTATGATTACATGTTTTAAATTTTAAAATAAGCCGGCTATTAGAAAATTAGTAAAATTCTCTTCGTAAATATACTTTGCGGAGGAGG
This sequence comes from Maratus speciosus, assembly GCA_963932465.1. NCBI lineage: Eukaryota > Metazoa > Arthropoda > Arachnida > Araneae > Salticidae > Maratus > Maratus speciosus. Next base: position 215,487,662 of record OZ010797.1, on the reverse strand, counting down.
AGGAGGAGGAAGGGGAGGGGGAGCGCCAAAATCCATGTTTGCCCCGGGTACAAAAAAGGCTAGTTTCGGCCCTGCGCCTGCTAATCATTATGCTCGAAAGGGAATTATATAAAAAATTCAAATAAAAACAAAGTAATCAGATATGAATCTGATATCAATTATTTGGTATCCAAAATGCGATGCAGAAACTGTATTTACTTTTTTATTGTTTTCAAAATTGTAATTTTTACTGTAATTATTACAGCGTAACACCTATATGTATGTTTCTTCCATATTTTTTAACCCTAATAAACAAAAAATCAATTAATTTTGATCCACTTTTTTTTTAATTGTTGGGACGCCATTGTCACGTAAAATCTTTTTTGAAGAAAATTGGCCCACAGATGTGAAAAGATTCGACGTCCTTCTGTTCTGCCTTAATCGGCATACGACCTTTGTAAGCTCATTTTAAACCAATGGAAGCATTCTCTAAAAATTTCTCGTTTGCATTTCAATATTTTTAAATGATTCTTTTCGTATGTCTGAGATCAAAGATTCTTGATATAGTTCATGAAAAGTTTCAATTACTAGTAGTATGGATTTACCAAGGCTATAAAGAAAACAATATCTCGATCCTTACGTGTTCCGAAATTGAAAGTGTCCTCAGAATAAAACTGCATCAGAAATTGAAAATGTATAAAAATATCACATTAATCATGCATTAACATTCGATCTGAGACATCCTAAGCAAAAAGAATCATTAAAAAATATTAAAATACAAACGTATAAAATGTCAAAGAATCGTGTTGTAGTTTACGAAAAATTTCGAATTTAGCTGGTATGTCTTTTCCAAGGCTATAAAGAAAACAATATCTCGATCTTCACCGGTTCTGAAATTGAAGATGTCCTCAGAATGAAACTACATCAGAAATCGGAAAAGTTAAAAAATGTTCACATTAGTCTTCGATCTCAAACATCCTAAGCAGAAAGAACAATTTAAAACTATTAAAATACAAACGTATAAGAGGTCAAAGTCTCTAGTGGTTTATGATAAATTTCGAATTTTGCTGGTATGGATATTCCAAGGCTATAAAGAAAACAATATCTTTATCCTCAGCGGTTCCGAAATTGAAGATGTTCTCGGGATGAAACTATTGGGTCGTAGACATTAGATATCGGAATTAATTTCTAATAATTAAATGATAGAATTTTCTGGTACGAATTAATTTAACCAAACTGAAACAACTTCCCGAACGACCTAATACATCAAAAACCGAAAAAGTACAATAATATCACATTAGTCTTCGATCTTAGACATACTAATCAGAACGAATCTATTAATATACAAATGTATAGGATGTCAAAAGGTCTTGTAGTTTATAAAAAATTTCAAATTTTGCTGATGTGTATTTTCTAAGGCTATAAAAAATACAATCTCTCGATACTCACCGATTCCGAAATTGAAGATGTCCTCAGAATGAAACTGCATCAGAAATCAAATAAAATTAAAATATCGCATTAGTCTTCGATCTCTGACACCCTAATAAGAAAGAATCATTTAAAAATATTAAAATACAAATGTATAAGATGTCAAAGTGTCTTGTAACTTATGAAAAATTTCGAATATTGCTGATATGTATTTTCCAAGGCTATAAAGAACACAATCTCTCGAACCTCACCGGTTCCGAAATTCAAGATGTCCTCAGAATAAAACTGCATCAGAAATCATAAAAGTGTTGAAATACCGCATTAGTCTTCTATCTCTGACATCCTAATAAGAAAAAAACATTTAAAAATATTAAAATACAAATATATAAGATGTTAAAGTGTCTTGTAATTTTCGAAAAATTTCGAATATTGCTGATATGTATTTTCCAAGGCTATAAAGAACACAATTTCTCGATCATCGCCGGTTCTGAAATTGAAGATGTCCTCAGAGTGAAACTGCATCAGAAATTAAAAAAAGTATAAATATATCACATTAACCTTCGATCTCAAACATCCTAAACAAAAAGAATCTTTTAAAAATATTGAAATACAAAGATATAAAATATCGAAGGATCTTGTAGTTTATGAAAAATTTTGAATTTAGCTGGTATGGTTTTTCCAAGACTATAAAAAAAATCAATATCTTGGATCCTCACTGGTTCCGAAATTGAAGATGTCTTCAGAATGAAACTGCATCAGAAATCGAAAAAGTACAAAATTTATCGCATTAGTCTTCAATCTCAAACATCCTAGTCAGAAAGAATCATTTTAAAATACAGTAGATTTCCGTTACAACGAATTCCATTACAACGAAAAATCCTGTTACAACGAAATTTGAGAAATCCCCTTTTCAAATTGCGTTAACCGTAATGTATTAAAAATTCCGATTTAACGAAGTGCATTTTTTTTAGGAATTCCGTTACAACGAAAAAGCTTCATCGAGCTTTTTTATTTTTTTCTTAATGATCTCTGGTTCGTGGCAAGAAATTAGCCAGAAAACAATTTCTATCTGTTGGAAACATGCCTGGTTAACTGAGACCGAAGAAAATGAATAAGAAATTTTAGATTTCAATGAATCCTCTGAGTTAAACACTATTTGGAAGGCTGCCAAAAAATTAACATTTGTGCCTGATCAGGTGGATTTGGAGGATTTCTTATCTGTGGATGACAATATTCAAATATGCTCTGAAGTGAAGATATCATTTTGTCCATTAAAAGTACATTAGATCGACAAAATTACGAAAGCAGTGATGACGATGATTATGTCGATCGTTCTAATTCAAAAGTTACCGCTTCGGGAGCTCTTTCAGGCTTGGAGAAAATGCGTGCTTTTTTTCTCATCAAAAGAATGTTCCAGAGGACGTATTTTCTCAGATTCATTTGTTGCACATGTTTTTGTTATCGACTACACATTCCTTTGTACAAACTAAATCACAAATTTTCTGCAATAAAGTGCTACTAAATAAAGTTTAGTCCGTAATTTTGTATTTTTAATATTGAATTTTATTTTACTAACTTTTTCTATGTTAATTTAACTAGTCTTCCATTAAAATCTTGTATAACGAAAGGTAAATTTATCTTGCATAATTAGTTTATGTGTATATGTAATTCATTTGATAAATAGGAGTAATTCCGTTACAGCGAAAAAATTGTTACGACGAAATATTTTAGCGGTCCCGTGGAGTTCGTTGTAACGGAAATCTACTGTATTATAATTTTCATATTGGTTTCGCGTCAGGAGTTAACAACCGAAGAAATCGCCAAAGATCGCTATTTACAATCAACCTTTATGATTCTGGTCATTTCAGTGCTTTAAACGCAAAATTCGATTACATGTCTTAAATTTGTGGGAGGAAGGAGGGGGGGTTATATTGTTTTACTTATTCAGTAAAAGATGTTTTAACTTTGTTACGGAATATATAAGATGGAAACAAATGATGAGCTATTTATATTAATTTAAGTGCAAATCTTTCGCAATTGTTTGCACGCGAGAGAGATAGATTTGAAAAAAATTCATGCTTGAAAATTATTTTTAAAACAATAAAACTTGTGTAAATGGCGATACAAATTGCATTTGAAAATACATTTTTTCTCCTATTGTAAAAATTGGAAGTGTAAAAACTGAAGTGTAAAAAAACTGGTGTAAATTGTAGCGTAAAAATTGAAAATATGCGATGTTTAGAATTTTAATAAATTTAAAAAATTGCAGTAAAAACGAAATTTGATCGTTTGCTGTTGCCAATTGCAAAATGACGTCAATGTTACGCACGGGCACATTTGCCCTTTATAATATAGATATGTATTTTTACTTTCTTCTATCTTCAATAGAAGAAAGTATTGTAATCGAAATTTTTTTCAACTTCCGGTTTTCGACGGATTTGCATGTTTTAGGGGTCAGAGATTCCAAAAAACATGTTTATAGAAAATGTCTGTCTGTCTGTCTGTCCGTCTGTCTGTCGCCATTGTACCATCAAAAAGTGTATGAAGTTATGTATAGAATTAAACCAAAATTTTATTATAAGTTTTTGGCTATGGCAAGCAGGTCCTCCCGGAATTTGGAAAAAATTCGCCGGTAGGGGGCGCTGATATAACAATTTTTGTGCGATTTTGAATATTGTACCATCCAAAAGTGTATGGAGTTGTGCATAGAATTGAACCAAATTTTTAGTTTAAGTTTTTGGATATGACAAGCAGGTCCTCCCTGAATTTGGAAAAAATTCGCCGGTAGGGGGCGCTGTAAATGTGTTTTTTGTACGATTTTGAATATTGTACCATCGAAAAGTGTATGAAGTTATGCATAGAATTGAACCAAATTTTTATTTTAAGTTTTTGGCTATGGCAAGCAGGTCCTCCCTGAATTTGGAAAAAATTCGCCGGTAGGGGGCGCTGTAATAGCGATTTTTGTGCGATTTTGAATATTGCACCATCGAAAAGTGTATGAAGTTATGCATAGAATTGAACCCCAAAAAAAATTTTAAGTTCTTGGCTATGGCAAGGAGGTCCTCCCTTAATTTGTAAAAAAATCGCTCGTAGAGGGCGCTGTAATAGCGATTTTTGTACAATTTTTGTGCCATTTTGAATATTGTACCGCCGAAAAGTGTATGAAGTTATGCATAGAATTGAACCAAATTTTATGTGTTTATTTTTGGTCATGTCACGAAGGTCCTCCCTGAATTTGGAAAAATTCTGCCGGAAGGGGGCACTATAATTGCGATGTCTGTACCATTTTCATTATTGTACCATCGAAAAGTGTATGAAGTTATCCATATAATTGAACCAAATTTTTTGTGCATGTTTCTGTCTATGGCAAACAACTCCTCCCTGAACTTGAAAAAATTCCGAAAGAAGGGGGCGCTATAATTCCGATCTCTGTGCCATTTCCATTATTGTACCATCGAACAGCGTATCAAATTATGCATACAATTGAACCAAAATGTTTGTGCTTGTTTTTGGCTTTGGCCAACAGGTTCTCCTTGAATTTGGAAATATTGCGCGGTAAAGGGGCTCCGTGATAGCGATTTTTGTATACTTTTCTTGATTTTTCGTAGTTCTATTGTGCATCGGCGGCTCATGCAGCGGCGGGAACTCGCTTCCTGCTATGCCGACTATTCGCAAACAGATGATAACGACAGAATAAGGAAAACTTAATAATTTTAACAAATATCATGATATAGATTAACTCGTTTTTAGTCCGTTTAATTGACTTGAGCAGAAATTTAAGATGAAAATCAAAGTTGGAATAGTATTGAACTAATAATATTGAAGTATTAACATGTGTAACTAGGTTTTGAAATAGTAAGATGTATAAGATAGAAGAAAGTTTTGGGATTGGCACATCCAACTAGTTTTATGTTATGCTTAATTTTAATCCAAAAACTACGTGAACTTTTCGGAAATTTCGGAAAAATTCTGTAAGGTTTACATACTTTAAATAACTGGGTGGAGTAACAGTTGTAATAATTAGAAATCGATCGAAAATTCGTTTTCGTTTTCGGCCCAAAATCTCAGTTTCGCCGAAAATTCGTTTTCGGCGAAAATGCTGCTGGAAATTTGGCCAGACCGAAACCCAACCGAAACTATCTGTATTCCAAAAATCTTCTTTCTTCCTTCGGAAATTTTCAACATGACTCATTGATTTGAGCTGTATCGGCTCAAATGAGACTCGCTTTATTTATTGCTATGAACTTCACTGTTTATAATCATCAGTCATGTCTGACTCAAGACGTGAGTGCAAATTATAAAGCAAGAAATGCATATATGACAGAACTTTGATGACGATGACGCTTTTCGAGTGCTCATTAAATGTTGCAGACTTAACAGTGATGGAAAATTATTAGTTTGAAACCGCCGAAGCGTTTCGAATACTTTTTGAGAAATTTCTAGTATAATAGATGATCATTTACAAAAATCATTATAAAAAATAAATCGAGGTATGAATACCTAAAATATTTTTTAATTAAATGAAATTCGTATAATTAGAAAATAATTTTTTTTCGCTGATGAATTAAATACATTTTATTTTAGATGAAAATAAAAAGTTTTGGTCGGAGGCACAGAGGGCTAACTTGAACCACACGTATAATTACACATATAATTAATCAATAATTATGTATATTTACGTAGGTATTAATTTTTTTTTTAATTTGGACATCTGAATGAAGACATCATCAATTCGTTTTCGGCCAAAAATAGGAAGATTACCGAAATTCGGTTTCGGTTTAAAAAACCAGTTTCGCTCTATCCTTAGTAATACAATATAACAACTTTACTGCTTGACAAATAAAAAATAACCTGTTATATAATCTGTTATTCAAAGAAACTTTTTTTGTAAATAGGTACACCAGGCATTAAATCAGCATAAAGAAATTACAAAAGAACTTACAAAATCAGCCAAAGATAAGATCAAACCGTTCTGTTACTCGAGAACTGCTGAATTATCACGAAAATCTCTAAAATGCAGTACGTCTCATCTTTTCTTTTTTTCTTTTTGTTGTGAGAGATCTTGTTTTAAGTCCATGAAACTTGTCGAGGTTAAATATGTAACAGAAAAAGAAGAACAAAAATATATAGATAAAGTGGACATCAGTTTTCCGAGATCTTTTTTCTACACTATAAGATTTTATCCGCTATTTAAACAATGCTGCTTAAACTGGATCAAGGATTATGTCTTCACTTATACGATTTGAATATTTCCTTTTTGTTGCTGGCCCTTTTATACGTTAGTCCATTGTTTTTGTTCACTTATGTGCATGTGACAGGCGTCATAGTTAGGTTTGGTTTATTCCTTTAAAAGGTTTTTAATTTCATATCCAGAAGTGAAATGGGTTTTACCAATCTTAACTAGCATAAGCATATAAAAACCTGTTCCTTGCTACAAGATTGGTTGAATTTTTAAATTCATTCTTATGGTATTTGCCTACGTTCGGAGAGATTATTTTTTATGTACGTGGGTGGTTCAATAATTATTGTCCCTAGTGTATATAAAATACTTGTAGTGCGATGGTTGATGTGGAATATCACAGCCTAATCTCTTAAATATCCTCAATTTCAGAACCGTAGCTGCTATATTAACATATTTTTGGAGGAAAGGGTGAAGTTTTAAAGACCTATTTTTGAGGGCGTTTTTAAGGAGGGGCTGAGGGTGAAATGCTGGTTTGGAGCTTAAGAGGCTACATTCGTGACAGTGGATGAGATGTGGCTACATCACTATGATTGCGAGTCCAAACGATAGTAGTTACGTCTCATCCACTGTCACAAATCTAGCCCCATGAGTTAAAAATCAGCCTTCACCTCCACTGCCTCCCTTTCACTCCTCCCTCCAAAACCATATGAATCAACTACGTTTCTGAAATTGAGCATATAGGCATCTAAGGCATTAGGTTTGGATTTTCCACAACAACAATCGCAGTACAAATATCTAGACACACGGCAGTGTGTCAGCCAAGTTCGCCTGACATAGCCGTGTGTTATTTACACGAACCATTTCGAGCTGTTTTCGTCAAATTTCAATGTTCTACTACTGAAAATCTATGAGACCTACGTACTTGTTATACGAAATGTGTAGTAAGGCCACCCTAACTACCTAAATTCCAAAATTTTATAAATAACGCATAATTAGTTTCCGAGATAATGACATTTGAAAATGTCTGATAATCGATAATTTTACCACTGACTGACTGACTGACTGACTCACTCATCAAAAAGATCTCGTATATCTACTGCAGTTACAGACTTCAAATTTGGTGCGAAGTTCGTTTAGACTACAAATCTAAGGAAAAAAATAAAAAAATTGTGAAAATCGATGAATTACCCACCTGGGGGTGTCCATTTTTAGTTTAACATTACGTCTATTAGGCGAAATTTTAATTTGCCGTAGGAAGGGACGCTGTTCTGTCGCCAAATACCGCCAAGTTTCTCGCCAACATGGCGATATATCGCCAAATTTGGCGGGCAAAATTAGTCGCGAAAAATGACGCCACCTTGGCGATATCTCTAATATTTCGCCAAATTCCCATAGACTTCCATTGTAAGCCTATCTCCTTACTGGGTGCTTTATCTGGGTTTACTTGCTTACAGAAAATCAACAAATTGAGATATTCTGTCCGTCACAGAGCCCGTTCTCAGAAACTATACATGTTGGAGACTTTAAATTTTGCATACTTATAGCTGAACACAACACATCATACGACAAATCATAAAATTTTGAAAAAGTCGTACATTTAACCCTTTGGGCTCCCACATGTATATTTCAAACAATTCTTTCTGTGTGAGCCTCTAACTACGTTGGAAGCGTGAAATTTTGCATACTTATAGCTAAACACCTCACATCAAATGACAAATCAAAAATTTTTGAAAAAGTTATAAATTTAACCCTTTGGGGTCTCACATGTTTATTTTAAACAATCCTTTCTAAGTGAGCCCCTAATTAGGTTGGAGGCGTGAAATTGTACATACTTATAGCTGAACACCTCACATCAAACGACAATCTATAAAATTTTGAAAAAGTCGTACATTTAACCCTTTGGGCTCCCACATGTGCATTTTAAACAATTCTTTCTAAGTGAGTCCCTAATTAGGTTGGAGGAGTGAAATTTTGCATACTTATAGCTGAACACCTTACATCAAACGACAAATCATAAAATTTTGTAAAAGTCGTACATTTAACCCTTTGCGCTCCCACATGTGTATTTTAAACAATTCTTTCTAAGTGAGCCCTAATTAGGTTGGAGCCTTGAAATTTTGCATACTTATAGCTGAACACCTCACATCAAACGAGAAATCATAAAATTTCGAAAAAGTCGTACATTTAACCCTTTGGGCTCCCCCATGTGTATTTTAAACAATTCTTTCAAGGTGAGCTTCTAATTAGGTTGGAGGCGGGAAATTTTGTATACTTATAGCTGAACACCTCACATCAAACGACCAATCATAAGATTTTCAAAAAGTCGTACATTTAACCCTTTGGGCTCCCACATGTGTATTTTAAACAATTCTTTCTAAGTGAGCCCCTATTTAGGTTGGAGGCGTGAAATTTTGCATACTTATAGCTGAACACCTTACATCAAATGACGAACCATAAAATTTTGAAAAAGCCGTACGTTTAACCCTTTGGGCTCTTACTTGTATTTTAAAGAATATTTTCTAAGCGAGCCCCTAATTAGGTTGGAGGCGTGAAATTTTGCATATTTATAGCTGAACACACATCAAATGACAAGCCATAAAATTTTGAAATAGTCGTACATTTAACCCTTTGGGTCCCCACATGTGTATTTTAAACAATTCTCTCTAAGTGAGACCCTATTTAGGTTGGAGGCGTAAAGTTTTGAATACTTATAGCTGAACACCATCATGCGACAAATCATAAAATTTGGAAAAAGTCGTACATTTAACCCTTTGAGCTTCCACATGCGTATTTTAAGCAATTCTTTCTAACTGATCCCCTTATTAAATTTCAGATTTGAAATTTTGCATACTTATAGCAGAACACCTGAAGCCAGGCGGCAAATCATAAAATCTCGAAAAAGTCTTACGCTTAACCCTTTCAGTTGCCACATGTGTATTTTAAGCAATTCTTTCTAAGGGAGCCCTAATTCAGTTGGAGACGTGACTTTTTGCATACGTATAGCTGAATACCTCAGACCACACGACAAATAATAAAATTTTCAAAAAATCTTATATTATTTACTCCTCCGGGCTCTAACTTGTGTATTTTAAGCAATTTTTCTAACCTCCGCCCTTTTCACCCGGGGAGCACTTTTCAAACTTTTGCCGACACCCCTTTGATCATTCTTTCATATTATGCAACTTAGCCTTACATATTTTAGTTCCACTTTTTAACGCCAGGGGCGCCTTCTCATCTCGGGTGCTATGGGCTCAGTCCTCTCGACTAATATAGCTACGGATAATATGTAAAACGGAGTTTCGTTTGGTAGAGGTTTGTTTAGAATAGAGTGCGCCCCTGGTTGCGAAATGTGGAACTAACAGATTTTTCAAAAAGATAAAGTGTTTTGAAAGGAATATTTAACGAAACCCTCTGTGAGATCTGGGATCACACTTACACACTTGTTATTTTCAAAATCATCAGAGGAAAGGATATTTAGTTAATTAAATTTGAAAATCCAGGGAGGGGCAATGTCCTTCCTCTGCACTGTCTCTTTGCCGGTACCCATGGATGAATGATACATAGTGTGGCATAAGCACATAACTTTATTTTTCACTTTCAGTACAAAAAAGCAGGCCCAGCTATAGGATATTTAATTGGAAAATTTAATAGGAAAATTTAATATAGGAATTTAATAGGAATTGTTGTTTCAGAAACAATAAATATTTCGAATCAATACATTTCGTTTCAAAACATGCATTCAATGTAGCAGTATTAAAATATAGATTTTTTCCGCAAATTGACAGCCAAATAGTTTGTTGTAGGAAATTTAAATTAAAATTGAATGTTGCTTAGTGAATAAAATAGTCACATGTAAACACATTAAAAAGCATTAAGTAAAGTGTCTAAATATATTGTAACTTTACAAAAAGTAATGATATCTAACAAAAACATAGCTGTGAAAAAAGGGAGCCAAGTTCTGTAAAGACAATGGCAAGAAAAGAAGTGATATCTAAGTGGGTGCCAAGTTCAAATAAAATTCACTCAAACTTACTTACTGAATTATTATAGCATTTTTTAAATTGTTTAGAAATAAAAATTATTGATAGCATATTAATAATAAATCTAGAACTTGGCAAGTTTTTGATAAATGTTATGCCTATCAATTTCATGTCTTAATAAAATGGTGATGTTAATATTAATTTCAATGACATTACAAAAAAAAATTAATATAGTTATTATTATAAACAAATGACTCATGTTAAAAATTTGATAAACCAATAAATACACAAATACACTCTCGCTCGTCTTTGGTTATCACTGTAGCACTCACCCTCCAGAAACCTCAATGCAAACAGACTAAGGTGCCTGACAAAGAGACAGATATACTTACGCTTGTTCTTCGTCATCACTCTAGAGACTGCACCCCTTTAACCCTTTTTAGGGGCAAATAACTTTTATTCGTGAAATTCTGAAATGATTGAATCACACCGGAGTTTAAAAACAAATTTATTTCAAAATGGGTAAAAGCTTCTTTTCACGTATTTAATAAAATTAAACTTTTTAGTCCTGAATTTTGGTCTCGATGTGGCATTTTGCAGTTAAATTAGGTGGAATATATTTTATTCCACCGCCCTTCAAGGGGAAGGAGCTCGCTCAAATTAACGCTTCCAATCATGAAATAACAAGATTTGATATAATAATGTCATTATTAAAAATAAATGACTCGTAGGTAAAAACTTGCCAAGTTCTAGATTTATTATTAATATGCTATCAATAATTTTTATTTCTAAACAATTTAAAAAATGCTATAATACTTCAGTAAGTAAGTTTGAGCGAATTTTATTTGAACTTGGCACCCACTTAGATATCACTTCTTTTCTTGCCATTGTCTTTACAGAACTTGGCTCCCTTTTTTCACAGCTATGTTTTTGTTAGATTTTATATACGCTAGGAACAATAATTATTGAACCACCCGCGTACAATATTGAATAAATAATTTTTAGTTCAATTGTAATACAGAATGATTTAAAATTCTACAATAAAACTTCACAGTTTAATAAAGTGAAAAAGGCTGTCTAAATAAACAATTTGTAAAGCACATAACACATTTGAAAACTTAATTTCATCTATTTCCATCAAAAAATGAAAAAAAATTATTTTTTTAACGCCTGTTTATGTATTATAGATTTATCACATAATACATAGTATGCTGAAATTTAGTTCAATTAAAAAACGCATATCACAGTTGAAAATACACCTTCAGCAATTTCCATCAATAAATAGAAATGTGCTTCAGATGTTTTGTGCAGTCCTTTATATGATCTGTAGAATTTATATTCACTAAGAAATATGCAAAAAAAGTTTTAATTTAACGTCTTGAGAGGCCCACCTAATTTTAATGCAGATTCGCACCAGAAACTTTTAATTAAATTTTAATTTTTACTTTCTTCTATCTTTAATAGAAGAAAGTATTGTAATCGAAAATTTTTTCGACTTCCGGTTTTCGACGGATTTACACGTTTTAGGGGTCAGAGATCCCAAAAAACATGTTTATAGAAAATGTCTGTCTGTCCGTGTGTCCGTCTGTCTGTCGCCATTGTACCATCAAAAAGTGTATGAAGTTATGCATAGAATTGAACGAAATTTTTATTTTAAGTTTTCGGATGTGGCAAGTAGGTCCTCCCTGCATTTGAAAAAAATCGCCGGTAGGGGGCGCTCTAACAGCGATTTTTGTGCGATTTTGAATATTGTACCATCCAAAAATGTATGAAGTTATGCATAGAATTGAACCAAATTTTTATTTTAAGTTTTTGGCTATGGCAAGCAGATCCTCCCTGAATTTGGAAAAATTCGCCGGTATGGGGCGCTATAATAGCGATTTTTGTGCGATTTTGAATATTGTACAATCCAAAAGTGTATGAAGTTATGCATAGAATTGAGCCAAATTTTTATTTTAAGTTTTCGGATATGGCAAGTAGGTCCTCCTTGCATTTGGAAAAATTCGCCGGTAGGGGCGCTGTAACAGCGATTTTTATGCGATTTTGAATATTGTACCATCTAAAAGTGTATGAAGTTATGCATAGAATTGAACCAAATTTTTATTTTAAGTTTTCGGATATGGCAAGTAGGTCCTCCATGAATTTGGAAAAGATTTGCCGGTAGGGGGCGCTGTAATAGTGATTTTTGTGCGATTTTGAATATTGTACCATCCAAAAGTGTATGAAGTTATGCATAGAATTGAACCAAATTTTTATTTTAAGTTCTTGGCTATGGCAAGCAGGCCCTTCCTTAATTTTGAAAAAATTCGGCGGTAGGGGACGCTATAAAAGCGATTTTTATGCCATTTTGAATATTGTACCATCCAAAAGTGTATGAAGTTATGCAACGAATTGAACGAAATTTTTATTTTAAGTTCTTGGCTATGGCAAGCAGGTCCTTCCTTAATTTGGAAAAATTCGCCGATAAGGGCGCTGTAACAGCGATTTTTGTGCGATTTTGAATATGGTACCATCCAAAAGTGTATGAAGTTATGCATCGAATTGAACCAAATTTTTATTTTAAGTTCTTGGGTACGGCAAGCAGGCTCTTCCTTAATTTGGAAAAAATTCGGCGGTAGGGGGCGCTATAATAGCGATTTTTGTGCCATTTTGAATATTGTACCATCCAAAAGTGTATGAACTTATGCATCGAATTGAACCAAATTTGTATTTTAAGTTTTCGGATATGGCAAGTAGGTTCTCCATGAATTTGGAAAAGATTCGCCGGTAGGGGGCGCTGTAATAGTGATTTTTGTGCGATTTTGAATATTGTACCATCCAAAAGTGTATGAAGTTATGCATTGAATAGAACCAAATTTTTATTTTAAGTTCTTGGCTATCGCAAGCAGGTCCTTCCTTAATTTGGAAAAATTCGCCTGTAGGGGGCGCTGTAACAGCGATTTTTGTGCGATTTTGAATATTGTACCATCCAAAAGTGTATGAAGTTATGCATCGAATTGAACCAAATTTTTATTTTAAGTTTTCGGATATGGCAAGTAGGTTCTCCATGAATTTGGAAAAGATTTGCCGGTAGGGGGCGCTGTAATAGTGATTTTTGTGCGATTTTGAATATTGTACCATCCAAAAGTGTATGAAGTTATGCATAGAAATGAACCAAATTTTTATTTTAAGTTTTCGGATATGGCAAGTAGGTTCTCCATGAATTTGGAAAAGATTCGCCGGTAGGGGGCGCTGTAGTAGTGATTTTTGTGCGATTTTGAATATTGTACCATCCAAAAGTGTATGAAGTTATGCATCGAATTGAACCAAATTTTTATTTTAAGTTCTTGGCTATGGCAAGCAGGCCCGTCCTTAATTTGGAAAATTTTAGGCGGTAGGGACGCTTTAATAGCGATTTTTGTGCCATTTTGAATATTGTACCATCGAAAAGTGTATGAAGTTATGCATAGAATTGAGCCAAATTTTTTGTGTTTGTTCTTGGTCATGGCACGAAGGTCCTTCCTGAATTTGGAAAATTCCGCCGAAAGGGGGAGCTATAATTGCGATGTCTGTACCATTTTCATTATTGTACCATCGAAAAGTGTATGAAGTTATGCATACAATTAAACCTAATTTTTGTGCATGTTTTTGGCTTTGGACAACAGGTCCTCCTTGAATTTGGAAATATTGCGCAGTAAAGGGGCTCTGTGATAGCGATTTTTGTATACTTTTCTTGATTTTTCGTAGTTCTATTGTCCATCGGCGGCTCATGCAAAGGCGGGAACTCGCTTCCTGGTATGTTGGCTATTCGCAAATATCTGATAACAACAGAATAAGCAAAAACTATTAATTTTAACAAATATCATGATATAGATTAACTCGTTTTTACTTCGTTTAATTGACTGAAGAAGAAATTTAAGATGAAAATCAAAGTTTGTATAGTATTGAATTAACTAGGACTTCCCTCAGAGGGATTAGTCTGAGCGATATTACTGAGAACATAGATTTAATAATAACATGTGGAAGCAAAGAAAATGAGATGTTATCTTTAATTGTCCATATACTGCGAAAAATTGAAATGATGAAAATAAACGAATTGTAGAATTACAAAATCTTATATATAAATTCGTATACACTGTTTAAAAAAATGGGAAATCAAACCATTCAAGACAGCCATGCATGAATATAAAATTGAAAGTACGCAATATATTAAAAGTAAAATAGAAAATGAAACACTAATTTACTTATATCGGAATTTTAACTGTATAAAATGATGTCAAGAGCATAATCAGACGCTCCGCACCAATTTGAGTAACTTTAAATGACAAATATATGATGTTTAAAAAGAATGGACTGTACTTTATATGGTGTGTGCTCCCCCGGAATAGTTAATATTGTACAATATATGTTTTCCACGGATGCAATGAGGTTGTCGATAACAGTTAAGGAATTCTCTCCTCAAAATGTGATATAGTATCAAAGTACCGAATACATCAAAAGTGGCATGCAATGCTTCGTTAGAGTGTGTTTTAGATATGCTCGATCGGATTTAAATGATGAGTGTATGCTGGCCACTACATACTCTGTATTGTTTTGTTTTCAAACATATTCTGCACAAGTTGAGCTGTATTTAGCATGTATTAAATAAAAGAAATCGGCAATGATTACAACATAAAGTATGACACAAGATGTGAATATATCGTCTGCATAACTTTTGAGCTGTCAAAGTGTCATTTGAAGTAATTTACAAATCCATACATATTTATTCAGCAAATCATGCAAGCTAACATACGCCAATATGAAACCGATTACAAAATTTCACCAGAATAAGTTAATATATAAAAAATTTACTAATGATAATTGAGAATATGACCTTATGATAAAACGTCTAGAAAAATGAATCGGATAAAAAATTCATATCACATTTAAAACGGCACTTCCCTCTGTTAGTGGCCTTGGCAAGAGAGAGAAAAGCCTAGAAAAGGAACACTTTAACAAGTACTTTCGGGCAACCTACTCACTGTTTCATACAGGTCTTTAATCAATATTTACACAATTTATTTAATGCTAGGTGGGTATCTATCAGTTTTGTTGCATTTAAATCGCATGTTTTGCAGAGGAAATGCAGCATTATGAAATGTTTAAAGTTGCTGTACCTAATAATTCCAAATTAATGGTAATTGAGATCGCTTTCCGTTAATTTCATCTTTTTAAATTTTAATTTTTTTAGAAACCATTCATAGAGACAATTGTATATTTTTAAACTAACCGAAGCAAAATTTCAAGATTTTGGGCTCAGCAGTAACAGAAAAATAGAAAATTTTTGAAAGTTTTTTGTTTCTGCACTGTTTTTATAGCGACATTTTTAGAAATTGTTCTATTGCGGGAATTTACTTCATGACAAATACAACCATGTCAATTTTCTTCTTTATATTCCTAACAGTTCCACGTTCTTCTTTTCTTAGATCATCTTTAGATCTTTTTCCGCTTTGTTTAGTCTGTCTATTTTTTAGAATTCGTTCTACAACGAGCATTTACATCTTATTAATTACAACCATGCCAAAGTTCCAGTTTCTAACCCCAACAGTATCCCAAAAATTTCAGTATTCCAAATAAATCATAGTTTAGAACCTTTCTAGAAATTTTTACGTTTATCCGTCAAATTGAACCTTTTAGAGAGCGTTCATTACGAGTATTTACATCTTAAAAGTAACTACCGCACCAAATTTAAAGTTTCTAACCCAATCAATATTGCAGAAATCACAATTTTAGAACTTTTTTGCTCCTGCAGCGATGTAGGTTCTTGCACTTACATAAAATAGTCATTTTCGGAGCAGAGATGGCCACCAACATTTTTTTAAGTTGGCTAAGTAGTTTCAGAGATAACACCTCACAAACGTACAAGCTTTAATAATATTATATACTTTATAATATTATAACGCTTTATAATATTAGCATTAGATGTACAGATACAAAAGCCATTTATCAGTTACAAGCTAAAGTGCCGGCGTTGCCCAGAATTTGAAGGATGGTTGTTCTAAAAAATCAATTTCGAAATTTAACATACAACACAAACTAAACATTAAAAAAAGCAGTCGAAATGTTGTTCAATGAATCATATGAAAACGCTATATAAAAATGTATAAATGTATATAACAGACGAAAAAGAATACAGCTATAAATGAACTTATTTCAATTTATAATTGGAGCAATAATGTTAAAATACGCCAATATTTCCCTAATCGGGTTTTTATTATGCTTCAATACATTTTTCACACTCATATGACGTTATACTATATCCACCATGCCCTTTATATTTCCAATATGACGCAATATTTTCTTCTTTCACGTGGAAACCTCTAAATAGAAAAGTTATGAAGTTATATTCACTTTCATTTAAATTCGTCAAACCATTTATTTCATTTTCATATTTCACGTGAATATCTTGCAATAGAAAAGTTATGACGTAATATTCACCTTTTTTTTAAAATTCGGCAAACTATTTATTTCATTTTCATTTTTCACGTGGAAATCTTGCAGTAGAAAATTAATTGTTGTAGTAATAATTTTATTGTGTTTTTTAATTGTTGGCAACTGCTATAATGAAAAATGTTTAAATTTGATAAGAAATTGCTGTTAAATTGGTGGTTTTTTATTAATTAAAAATTAACTATAAGTTATTTCGATTCCGGATTACTTTAGTTGTCTTGGCCATGTTTTAATACACATGTACGTATCTCTTCACAATTTTGGCTTCCAAATTGTGGATTTTTTATAGAATTACAAACAGACAGATAGACAAGTTTTCATTTTTATATATCTCTCTATTCTATGAAAAGTAACTAACGCTGTCACCGCCGCCGCCGCCGGTTTTGAATTTTTTGTGATCGGAGGTCTTTCTTCGTTAATATTAAGAAAACTATTGCATACAAATATATGAAAATCGGTGGTATTTTAGCGAAATGTTTAATCAAGACACTAATGCATACAGTTTTCAAATCGAAGAATTATTTTAAGAGATATTTAATGCTAAAGTTGGACAAAATCGTTCCATTAAAAAAAAACTTATAAGAGCAAAAGCTATACATGGGATTTTAATCATTTTTAGATCATTTTATTCAATAGAAGATCCCGGTCTGCAGATTGCATTAATTCTTTTTTAATTTGGCTCATTTTTGAGGTATTATTTCTACTTTAAATTCAAATATTCAGCATTTTGACAGATATTTTTTACATATTTTAGAAAATGGTATTAATTTAAACTGTTGCCAACTGTATGAACAGCGCAAACAATAATGTTTGCTTCAAATAAAAAAAAAAATATTTACACGTTACTATTAAAAACAGAAAAAAACCAAATTACAATTAAATAATTAGGTATAAAAAGCAGGCACTTATTGGAAATTACGAAACCTCTAAATAGAAAAGTTATGAAGTTATATTCACTTTCATTTAAATTCGTCAAACCATTTATTTCATTTTCATATTTCACGTGAATATCTTGCAATAGAAAAGTTATGACGTAATATTCACCTTTTTTTTTAAATTCGGCAAACTATTTATTTCATTTTCATTTTTTACGTGGAAATCTTGCAGTAGAAAATTAATTGCTGTAGTAATAATTTTATTGTGTTTTTTAATTGTTGGCAACTGCTATAATGAAAAATGTTTAAATTTGATAAGAAATTGCTGTTCAATTGGTGGTTTTTTATTAATTAAAAATTAACTATAAGTTATTTCGATTCCGGATTACTTTAGTTGTCTTGGCCATGTTTTAATACACATGTACGTATCTCTTCACAATTTTGGCTTCCAAATTGTGGATTTTTTATAGAATTACAAACAGACAGATAGACAAGTTTTCATTTTTATGTATCTCTCTATTCTATGAAAAGTAACTAACGCTGTCACCGCCGCCGCCGCCGCCGCCGCCGCCGCTTTTGAATTTTTTGTGACCGGGGGTCTTTCTTCGTTAATATTAAGAAAACTATTGCATACAAATATATGAAAATCGGTGGTATTTTAGCGAAATGTTTGATCAAGACACTAATGCATACAGCTTTCAAATCGAAGAATTATTTTAAGAGATATTTAATGCTAAAGTTGGACAAAATCGTTCCATTTAAAAAAAACTTATAAGAGCAAAAGCTATACATGGGATTTTAATCATTTTTAGATCATTTTATTCAATAGAAGATCCCGGTCTGCAGATTGCATTAATTTTTTTTTTTAATTTGGCTCATTTTTGAGGTATTATTTCTACTTTAAATTCAAATATTCAGCATTTTGACAGATATTTTTTACATATTTTAGAAAATGGTATTAATTTAAACTGTTGCCAACTGTATGAACAGCGCAAACAATAATGTTTGCTTCAAATAAAAAAAAAATATTTACACGTTACTATTAAAAACAGAAAAAAACCAAATTACAATTAAATAATTAGGTATAAAAAGCAGGCACTTATTGGAAATTACGCCCTAAAAAATATATTTACATGTGAATTTTAAAAGAGAAAGGATATTGTAAAATAAATTCATTAACATGCGTTAGAAATCTGAAATAGAACAAATTACGTCACATTACACTTACTATGCAAAATGAACAAAAAATAGTATTGCAAAACAGTTTAAATTTAAAAATTGCGCCAGACAAAATATAAGAGGTTAAATATTAGATTTTTTCAAAATTTTATTATTTGTCGTTTGATGTGAGGTGTTCAGTTATAAGTATGCAAATTTTTATGTTTCAACATAATTAGGGGCTGAGTTAGAAAAATTGCTTTAAATACACAAGTTAGAGCTCACAGGGTTAAATATTAGACTTTTTCAAAATTTTATAATTTGCTGTTTGATGTGAGGTCTTCAGCTATAAGTATGCAAAATTTCATGTCTCCAACTTAATTAGGGGCTGAGTTAGAAAAATTGCTTAAAATACACAAGTTAGAGACCAGAGGGTTAAATATTAGACCTTTTTAAAAATTTTCTTATTTGTCGTTTGATGTGAGGTGTTCAGCTATAAGTATGCAAAATTTCATGTCTCCAACTTAATTAGGGGCTAAGTTAGAAAAATTGCTTAAAATACAGAAGTTAGAGACTGGAGGGTTAAATATGACTTTTTCAAAATTTTATGATTTATCGTGTTATCGCAAGTTTTCAGCTATAAGTATGCAAACTTTCAATTCTCCAACTTAGTTAGGGGATGAGTTAGAAAAATTACTTAAAATACATAAGTTAGAGCCCAGAGGGTTAAATATCAGACATTTTTCAAAATTTTATTATTTGTCGTTTGATGTGAGGATTTCAGCTATAAGTATGCGAAATTTCATGTCTCCAACTTAATTAGGTGCTGAGTTAGAAAAATTGTTTAAAATATATAAATTAGAGCCCAGAGGGTTAAATATTAGACTTTTTAAAAATTTTATTGTTTGTCGTTTGATGTGAGGTATTCAGCTATAAGTATGCAAAATTTCATGTCTCCAACTTAATTAGGGGCTAAGTTAGAAAAATTGCTTAAAATACAGAAGTTAGAGACTGGAGGGTTAAATATGACTTTTTCAAAATTTTATGATTTATCGTGTTATCGCAAGTTTTCAGCTATAAGTATGCAAACTTTCAATTCTCCAACTTAGTTAGGGGATGAGTTAGAAAAATTACTTAAAATACATAAGTTAGAGCCCAGAGGGTTAAATATCAGACATTTTTCAAAATTTTATTATTTGTCGTTTGATGTGAGGATTTCAGCTATAAGTATGCGAAATTTCATGTCTCCAACTTAATTAGGTGCTGAGTTAGAAAAATTGTTTAAAATATATAAATTAGAGCCCAGAGGGTTAAATATTAGACTTTTTAAAAATTTTATTGTTTGTCGTTTGATGTGAGGTATTCAGCTATAAGTATGCAAAATGTCATGTCTCCAACTTAATTAGGGGCTGAGTTAGAAAAATTGCTTAAAATTCAGAAGTTAGAGACCGGAGAGTTAAATATGACTTTTTCAAAATTTTATGATTTATCGTGTTATCGCAAGTGTTCAGCTATAAGTATGCAAACTTTCATGTCTCCAACTTAATTAGGGGCTAAGTTAGAAAAATTGCTTTAAATACACAAGTTAGAACCCAAAGGGTTAAATATTAAGCCTTTTTCAAAATTTTATTATTTGCCGTTTGATGTGAGATGTTCAGCTATAAGTATGCAAAATTTCATGTCTCCAACTTAATTAAATTAGGGGCTGAGTTAGAAAAATTGCTTAAAATACACAAGTTAGAGCCCAGAGGGTTAAATATTAGACTTTTTCAAAATTTTATTATTTGCCGTTTGATGTGTGGTGTTCAGCTATAAGTATGCAAATTTTCAAGTCTCCGACATATATAGTTTCTGAGAACGGGCTCTGTGACAGACGGACAAACAGACAGACAATGGAGTGAGACAGGTAGGTTTTCGTTAGATGGACGAAACTCTAAAAACATGCTGCGGATGACTGTAACAACATCCTAAAATTACATTACCATCAGCAATTTACCAATCCCGAATTTAGTTTATATTCATTTCATATATTCTTATTCTTTTGTGCGGCCCCGTAAAATAATTATAAATATTATATACAGTAAAACCTCTGAATAGCGGACACCTCGAGAATGCAGAATTTGTCCTCTATTTAGAGGTGACCGCTACTGAGAGTAAAACATGTACAGTTATTTAAGAGTTGGTAATCGAAAAAATGTCCGCTAAATAGAGGTATCCGCTAATCGGGTGTGTCCGCTATGGAGGTTTTACCAGTAAAATTCCTGAATAGCGAACACCTCGAGAATGCAGAATTTGTCCTCTATTTGGAGGTGTCCGCTACTGAGAGTAAAAAATGTACAGTTATTTAAGGGTTGGTAATCGAAAAAATGCCCGCTAAATAGAGGTGTCCACTAATCGGGTTTGTCCGTTATGAAGGTTTTACTGCATAATAATATCATCCTTTACAAGAAAATTGCATGCTGTATGATAGACAGACAGACATCCAGAGAAAGATAACCTCCGGATCAATAAACACTCATGTCTTTTGTTTTAATCATCCACAATTGTATGTCATACAACATGCCAGATTTTATACAACAGGCTAAAAACGGTCACCGTGGTACGGAATACTGTATTATTATTTGTTTGCCCACCAAAACTGGTTGCCACGGGTTGTTGCAAGGTTTGTGATCACGTGGTTGAAACTGATCTATTCAATATTACCATGCGTATTTTTTTTTTTATTTGCCCCATGTGTTCAAACCAGTTGTCTACGAAAACATCCACCGGTGAAAGTGACGCACACCAAATTTCTGTGACGTATGCAGATAAATTGTGCTTTTTTAAGAGTATTTTCTATATAATTTTTAAACGGTTTGGAACTTATTTTTCATAGTAGGTGCATTCAGTAGGCGACCCTCATAGGTACCTTCTGGTGCAATCAGAAACGAAATCCGACAAATATTTTTTGAGTTATGCTTGACGAAAGGTTTTTATTAGGCTTTTTTTTTAGTAGGACATGGCGTTAATATCCATCGTAGTAGTAAAGTGTCCGGACAGTAATATTTCGCTGAGTATTAGCCTTCGCTTCGCTCAGACAATAATATTGAAATATTAACATGTGTAACTAGTTTCTTAAATATTAAGATGTATAAGATAGAATAAAGTTTTGGGATTGGCACATCCAACTAGTTAAACTTTGGTGGAGAAAAGTCAAAAGATTGCTTTTCCTCTTTTTGAAGTAATTATTTTTTTTTTAACTCCGGTGTGTATTCAACGCTTCACAAACACAATTGCTTGCCCCTCAAAGGGTTAAAAAGACGTTCCAGAACAGAAAACGTACTACTTCCAGCAATTATTTTTCATAGAGAATACTGTAACCGAATTATTTTGTGTGTACCTGTATATTGTATATCAGTGATGAATATTATGCAGATCCTATTCTATAGTAAGGCTAATGTCAGACGAGCGTCTATTTGCACGATTTTTGTTTCAACACGAAAAAGAAACCCATGCTAGCGAATGGGTAAGGCATCTGAGAGCAAGAAAAAACTTGCAAATAGACGTTCGTCTATCTTGCAGTGCGCTTCAGAGATAGATATCTATTCCCATGGAGGAAAGAGATAGATGGAGGTGCAGTATGCCGTAAAAAAGGTTTGCAATTTGAAACCATTTATCGCTCAAATTTAAACGTCCACAGTAGGCCCAAACAAAACAAGCACCTGGAACAGGGATCGAATTCTTTGACATTACGCGTGCATTTTTTTCTCTAAGTGAAAGTGATCTGCCTAATTTTAAGCATTCTAAAGCAGCATTCCATTGTATTATGAATTGAAAACTGTATTACTAAAAGTTTTCTTCTTTTTCTAGTGAAAAAACGTGCTTGTGTTTGGGCCTACTGTAGCGGATTTTAGGGTTACTTTTTTGGCGTCACCCCCAGCCACCTTACTGCATCTCCATCTATCTCTTTCCTCCATATCTATTCCATTATGTAACATGAATCAAATACAGAGCAAACGATTTTTCTCCTTAGACCGTAATGTAATGGAATTCTTTTGAATGTCCCTAAATAAACGATGAATGATGCTATCCATACCATATTCTATAGCAAGCATCATGAGGTATACTTACAGAGCTATATATAAATTTTAATGAGTTTGTAATTGTGAAGCGTTATTAAAAACCATCGCAAACGATATTCCCCCATAAGCCATAATGTAACGAAACTCTTTTGAATGTCCCAGTAAAGGAACTATATCTTCTACATGCTTCATTTTCAATTTCGAACATGCCATAGTGAATATCAATAACATATATCAATTTCATGGCGAACCGTCTATATTTACGCGAGTTGGAGCACGGACAGACAGGCGGCAGACCGACAAACCGAACTCATAAACACTTTTCAAATATATATATATATATATATATATATATTTAGACTGTATTTACACCTCCTATGAAAGGAACTTGTCTATAACACATTATTTTCTTTTCCTATGTGATTCGGTCTTAAAAGATTTTACTGCGTGGCATTTTTCAAAGTCTGCAGTACATGGAATATCGATTAACGATATTAAACATTTACATACAATTAGAGATTCATTTTTTTTTTTAAATATCACAGCCTTTGGCGTTTCTTTAAAAATGAAGATTATAAACATGAAAAAAGAAAAGCTATAATAAGTATTTTTGGTCAAAGATCCTCCATACGAAACAATTTTTAACGATATCAATGTAAAAAACTATGTTTTGTAGAAATTCAGCCTGAACGAGCCAGGCTCGGACTAATATTTTAACTTTTTCCCAGGCTGGCCCGAACTTTTTTTTCTATGGATCGGCTCGGGACCGAGCCTGGATATTTCGACCCGTGCAGACCTCTAGTACAGACCACCAGCCTATTTTGAAAGCAGGTTTAACGTAAAATCTATACGCTGCTATTTTATGTCCAAAGGAGAGGCACTGTCTTAAATCGACTTTTAATAGCGTACAATTTGTGGATGATCCCTATAGACCGGGAGCCGGCAGCACAGACAACCACCTCATCGAGTTCACGGCTGAAATTCCAGAATGAGCTAAAACTCGATTCGCATATTAAAACACAATCGGTCTGCCAAGTCATATCTTGGTGGAAAACACCTGAAAACCTGATTTTAGCGGTTGACTCGTAGGTTTACCATTGTGTTTTCCTGCTCCCAGTTTTCCATATTTTTATACTTTTGAGTGCAGGAAAACACAATGGTAAACCTACGAGCTAACCGCTAAAATCAGGTTTTCAGGGGTTTTCCACCAAGATATCACTTGGCAGACCGATTGTGTTTTAATATGCGAATCGAGTTTTAACTAATTCTGGAGTTTCAGCCGTGAACTCAATGAGGTGATTGTTTGTGCTGCCGGTTCCCGGTCTACTATCTTGCATTTAAAATGAGTCAATAACTCGTCGCTCAGAGGCATGGGTAAATGGTGTAAGTCACGAATTTTGGATTTTAATATATATCGAGATTAATTTTTTTGTGTTTAATTCAAGAATGGATAAGAAAAATTTCCTAACTGGAAACATTACTCTACAGGGGCCCTATAAAAATTTAGTTTTTGTATTTTCTCAAATAGGCCCGCCATGGAGTTGCAACTTATGTCATTGAATTTTGCATATTTTTTTATGAAACTTTGCAATTGGAAGTATGTGTCTAGGGACAATATTTAAGGAAATAGTTATTTCGATCTTTATGAATCCCCCTGTATAGATAATGGCCTAAAATGCATTTTTTATTTCTTAAAGCTTTATGAAAGCAAAAATTATTTGTTTCTGAACAATTCTTTACAAGATGTGCAGTTTTTACGTTTGTAAAATGAAAGGTGAATGAGCTCTCATGTTTCAATAAACACGTTTTTTCCCTGAAAAACCGAATCTGAGATAAATAAAAAGGGCTGATAAACCTTGATTTACAACTTTAAGATTCTTGACTTCCGTATTTTTTGAAAATAAAATAAAAGGCTTGTATATCCTCATTTAACAACTTAAAAGATAGGGCTTTTAAAATGTGTTCTCTGAATGTATTTTATGACTAAAAGGGTCTTTAACCTTTGCAGAGCATAAAAATAAGCACGATATTGTTTCGCGTAAAATGTCTTTCAAATATGATGTATTTTATTATTTTATTTTATTAATTATTGTTATTGTTATTATTATTATATTTTAGCAACAAAATACTATTTCTTCCATACGGATTTTTCTGTCAGAAAACTGGAGTCTACTCTTGGACGAGTGTCAAAACTGTTTTCTTTTTTTTATCACTTTTCAACATTGTAGAAAAATGTTTATGACTTCGGTTTGTCTGGCCGTCTGTCTTTTTATCTGACTGTCTGTCTGGCCGGACTCTAGCTCGCGTAAATATACCGTTATAAATTGAAGTTTACTATGGCATGTTCGTTATTGAAAATGAAGTGTGTATAATTTATAGTTCGTTTACAGATACAACTGAAAATAATCCCGTTACATTATAGACCAGGAGGCTGCTACACAAACCATCACTTCATCGAGTTGACAGCTGAAATTCGAGGATTAGTTACTCGATTTGCATGTTAAAATACAACTGGCCTGCCAAGTCATATCTTAGTGGAAAACACGTGTACAAACCCGATTTTATGTTTGGTTATATAGAATTACATGGTTGTTGTACTATTGTGTTTTTCTGTTCCCAGTCCCCCATGTTTTCATATCTTTCAGTGCAGAAAAACGCAATGATAAATCTATCGGTCAACCACTCAAATCGGGCCTGCATGTGGTTTTCGCATGACTTGGCAGACCAGTTACATTTTAATATGTTAATCGAGTTCTGACTAATCCTGGAATTTTAGTTGTCAACTCGATGAGGTGATGACCCGTGCAGCTGCAATTGATTCCTATGCTTAACATAGGTTAAAAAAATATTAAATGATCTAACTCTTGTCGAAATGGTCGTGTATACATGATATTAAGATATGTTACTACGGTCGACCCAAGTAAGCTCCTATTGCAAAACAGAATAGTATCATTTACTGTTTGTTTACAGTGTTACTCAAAAGTTCTTTTGGTAGGACTAAAGAGTTGTGTAGTTATCGGATTCTTACGCGGTTTAATGTATTTGCTTTTTTTAATAAGCAGTTCAAATTTTTAAAATTCCATGTAAAAATTTTAATTAGTTTTTGATTTATATGAGTTTGAAGTAATTAATTCTTGTACTTAACGTAGGACAAAAGTATATTAAATACAGAGTAAAAATATATTAAATGGCATAACTCTTGTCAAAATGGTCGTATACATATGATATTAAGATATGTTACTACAGTCGACCCAAATAAGCCTCCTATTGCAGCAAGAATTGTAGCATTTGCGTTTTGTTTACAGGGTCACTCGAAAGATCTTTTGATAGGGCTACAGAGATGTGTAATTATCGAATTTTTAAGCTGTTTGCTGTATTTTATTTGTTTTATAAGTTGTTCGAACCTTTAAAATTTCATATAAAAATATCGATTAGTTTTTTTATTAACATCCGTTTAAAGTACTGGATTCCAATGCTTAACCCCTTCGGGACGGGAGCCTTTTACGAAATTTTTAATCTTTTGTCACCGTTTTTTAAAAGCAGAAATTTGTGTCTTCTTGAATCGAGAAAATGCGCTGATTAAATAAGGCAAATTTTACAGTAAAATTTTACTGGTGAGGAAAAACAAGGATTCTGAGCGTTTCATGCGGCACGTATACGTGTCGCTCGTCCCCAAGGGGTTAACATAGAGGAAAAATAATACTAAATAGCGTAACTGTTGTCAAAATGGTTGTATACACACGACATTCAGATATGTTACTGCATTCAACCCAATTAAGCTATTTACTGTAAGGTGGCATTGAGGAATTTATGGTTAGTTTACAGGGTCACTTAAAAGATCTCAATTACATTACAACCGAAGTTGTATTGAGTATTTATTATTGAGTGATTTGTATCTTAATAACTTTATACTATTTTAATCTCTATAAAGTTTTATTGTGTTCCTTGAAAAATTACTATGAATTCAGTTTGTTCATCAGAAAGTTCGTCGATCCAGGTTTCCACTTTATGAAAGATGTTTCTATTATCCACTTTATTAAAGATGCTTTTAGATTTCAGGACGCACTCTTTTAAAAATACAATACTATAAGAATTTTTGGACGCAAAATTTAAATAAAAATTAAATGAAATTTTGTCTTACATGAAATCGCAATGATTTTTGACGGAGATACTGCGGAAAATAACCGTCGCGGAATGTCCTGCTGATATTAGAGGAGAAATTAGAAATCGATCTCGATTATGAAAAAATTCTAGGTAAACACTAACTACAGAGAAACCACTGAACAAGTTCAAAAAGATAATGTAAGCACTTTAATGAACCACAGTGTACTTACAGATCTACATTTATCAGTCAGGAAAACAAATCGACAGAACTTTAAGATTACTGTTTATCATTCTGAAATAAGTGAGAAAATGTTCTCTTTCATATTGCTTTTACACTAAAATGCTTGAAAATTATTGTAAAGATTCGGCATTCCATTTATTATTAACTTTTTTGGCGTTAAAGAAATGCTTATAAATAAATAGTATACGTACTTTGGTTAGAATTTGTTATACTGCAATAACTGGAATAATGGTTTCTTCCATTTCATTTTGAATTACTCTTTTTGGATAAATTATAATTTTTGTATTTCTTTTACTTCTAAGCAGATTATTATTTTTTTGCTTTTCATACATGTTTTAAATGTATCTTTTTTTTTCTGTCTTTCTATATGTATACTGCACATATACTTATATCAAAGAAAATCGCAATTTTCTTTGATCCGTTATGGAAAAAAATCGCGAAATTTGAAAAGTTATCGCTGAAAAAAATCGAGTTGCGTCAATTTATCGCAGGTATCGCAAATTGGTTGTTTGAAAAGATTGCAAATTTTGCCAATTGCCAATGGAAAATTACCGCGAAATCTGTCAATCGGTCGTTGATAAAAAATCGCGAATTTCGTCCATTAGTTGCACTTGATTGACAAAAGAAAAAAAAACAAGTTTTGTTAATAATTCGCAGAAAAAATAGCATAATTAGTCCATCATGCCTTGTTATTTCAAAAATAAGTTTCCTTTTATTTTAAATGAAGTTATTTTTCAATAATTTGTTTTATATATAATTTTCAATAACGTTCAATTAGTATTTAGAAATTTTGTGTAATTTTTTTTTCTTCAAGTTACCATTTGTCAATAAGGAACCGTTAGTCTTCATAAAGTGTTGAATGGTTATTCATACAGATGCGAAGAAGCCCTGCATTCCTTCATTCAGTTATTTATTTCCGTTTGTTTATTTTTATTATAGTAAAAAAATAATCATTCATCAAGAATAAAGACTTATTACCCCCCCCCCCCTACCTCCCCGATATAGAATTTTCTCTGTGTTACTGATGTGGCCCTCGACAACCCAAACATTTTTTTAAGTGGCCCTTCTCTTAAAAAGGTTGTGCACCCCTAATATAAAGCTATTCTGCATAACTCATTTTTACTTTCTTCTATTTTTACAAGAAGAAAGTATATTGGATTCGTGAAAATTTTCGAATTCCGGGTTTCGATGGATTTATACGTTTTAGGAGACAGAGGTCACGAAAAACATGTTTTTACAAAATGTCTGTCTGTTTGTCTGTGTGTGACACAAATTTTGAGAGCGCTCTATCTTAAGAACTATTGAACGGAACTTAATAAAACTTTAGTTTCAGTTAGTCCCTGATATAAATTGGTGCTGATTACTTTTTGGTGCAAATCCAGCAGCTGGCGCTTCTATGCTGCATTATTCATGATTTCCATAATAGCTATATCTCAAGAACTAAATCACGGATTTTCAGAAAATTTCAGATTCAGTTAGCCCTTGATATGATTCGGTACTGATAACTTTTTGGTGTCAATCACCCAATAGGTGGCGCTGTTATGCTGCATTATTCATGATTATCGCAATAGCTGTATCTCAGGAATTAATGCACGAATTTTCATCAAACTTCAGATTCAGTTAGCCCTGATATAAATTAGTGCTGCTTAGTTTTTGGTGTAAATTGCCCAACAGGTGGCGCTACTATGCTGCAATTTTCACAATTTCCGCATAGCTGTATCTCAAGAACTAATGCATGAATTTTCATTAAACTTTAGATTCAGTTAGTCCCTGATATAAATTGATCATGATAAGTTCTTGGTGTAAATTGCCGGAGAGGTGCCACAACTAAGCAGAACTTTTCACGATTTCTGCAATAGCACTATCTCAAAAACTAATGCTCGGATTTTCATCAAACTTCAAATTCAAACTAGAAGTTCACGTAAATTGTCCCTGATTAGATTTTGGTGTCAATCATTTCACCGATGGCGCTGCTGTGCTGAATTTATCAGGAAGTATTAACATGTATGAGATAGAAGAAAGTTTTGGGATTGACACATCCGACTTGTTTAATATTATCTTAATCTATTTATGATGAACTTAATTCGTACTGACAATAAAATCAGCGCATATTTAAACTTCATTTGGCATTTCATAAAACTAAATTCAGCGTAGTAATAACCTTTCTTTCTACAGTGTAGCTAAAACAAAACATTCGTTCAAAGTTTAAATTTGGCATTGTGCTAAGCGCGCTTCGAAAGGAGGTCACAAAATTGCAACGCCGCTTTAGTCCGTGCCGCGTTTTTCCATCTTTTTTAATCAACTTTTAGAGTCACTTGAGGCGTATTGAGAGATCCATTCAATACAAACTAGTTGCGAATCCCGCAGTATTTACGTAATTCATTCTAATTAGAGGTCTCAGGGCTCTTAAAATTGAAAAAACAAGAGACCATTTTCAACATTTAATATCTTAAAATGCATATGATTTTAAAACACAATTTTCATTGGGAATAAACATATAAGTACGTTCTTTCATTTTTTGTATTTAAAAATTTGCAAGATGCAGAATTAGCATTTTCAAGGGCTCCAAACAGTCAGACATTTGACAAGCAGAAAATTTGTATAACAGCTTAAGCGCACGATTCGAAAATAAATATTGCAACTAGAATAAAAATTTTGGTGCCTACTTATACTTTAGACTGCAATAATTATCCTGAACCTAAATAAATTTGTTTTTAAATCATTTTTATATTTTTAATAGAAAGTTGTATTTAGCTAATACAAAATTTTGAAAATTTCAGCAACATAATCAGTTATAATTTTTTTTTTTTTTTTTTTTGAAAAATAAAAAGTAATTGTTAGGTTCAGTATATGCATATTAACATGAAACGTATGTTTTGAAAATTTCATGAAAAAATATTTAGAAGTTTGAGATATCCTGCGCGTTATGCCAAAAACATCATTTGGAGAAAAATGACTTCAAAGTTTCGGAAACGCTGCTTCAGCTATTGAGTGAGTATAATTCTAAATGCCGTAACTTCTGTTCTATTGAGAATTTGAAGGAAACAGTTATATTAAAATATTCAGAAAAGATAGAAGATTAACATCTAAAAAAAAATTTAAATTAAAACATTTTTGAAGCTTTAAGAGTCTCAAGACCCCTTAAATTAGTCTGTTTTTAACAATTTTACGTTTATTGCTTTTATACTGTTACTGGCCATTACATTACACATATATATCATACAAAGTTGTTAACTAGTCTTTAAAAGCTGATGGTACATAGAGTACAGCGCCCCTGTCATTATGTATGTCCAAACCGCCCGTATCTTTAAGCGTTAATATCTCGGCTAATTACTGACGATTTATTTCAAAATTCATGATCAACAATGCTTTTATACTTCTGCTACGATACGTACCTCCAGCGCTGCTCAACAGTTTTGCTGAATGCCCGTAAATCGAAATAAGTGTGTAACGGAAAAATGCAATTTTCTCAAAAACTGTGTGACCTAGGGTAATCGCTACAATTTTCCTGCAAGGTTTAAATTATTTTCTACCACCTCCAATTTTTTCATAATTTTAGTTTCAGTAGATTCGGAATGAGATTGGGGGGGGGGGGGGGCATATTTTTGCGCTACATTTTCGACGATATTTTTGAAAATGTAATACCTAAAATTAAAAGAAATGTATTTTTGAATTCAGCGTTACGAAAGCTTTCACACGATACCACACATGGTATACAAAGAAAAGATTTTTTTTTCAAGTAACTTAATTTGCCCCTGTACATTTTTACTAAATATATTTATAAATGTTTAATAATCTGAAAATATGTGGGTCAATAGTCTTTATTACTTTTCCCAATTTGAACTTTCGACGGTCCATAGTTTACGAGTAAAATGGCTGTGACAGACAGACAGACACAGGAGTGATCTTATAATGGTTCCGTTCTTACTTTTTAAGTACGAAACCCTAAAAAAAAAAAAAAAAAAAAAAAAAAAAAAAAAAATTTAATCAAATAATGAGCATTTTTGCCGCGCTTATCGGAGGGACGTTCTTGAGAAAAAAAACACTAATTTTATTTTTTAAAATACTTCAAACACGTCCACTAATAGAACAAATGATGATTATAGAGGCTTTTTAAGTCTTTAAACATTTTGTGTAAATTGATATGAATTTTGAAAATATAAAGTCATTGATTGATTCAAAAGTTATTTGGATAAAATCCTTGCTGAATTAATTATTGAATCACCCTATAGTTTATAGAGCAACAGCAAAAAATATTGCTGTTTTATTCGTCATATTTTATCATTTCTAAAAAATAAATTAATTCTTCGAGATGTGTAAGAACCGATGAAATGGTTTTGTATTATTTTAAAATAGTCCAATAATATATCTTATTAGGCATTTTACAAATTTGAAAAGTTTCTAGCATCACTATTAAATTATTTTTTTACCTTTGTCATCTTTCTTTATCTTTTTTTTTTTTCTGAATTAAAATGGAATATGTATAATGCAAAAGAAATACCTTATAAAAAGAGGGATATCTCATGAAAAACAACTCGTTGTCTTTTAAATGATCTAGCTACGCCACAAATCTAAAACATCAGTCATAAAAAAAAAAATGATATCATATAAAAGAGAAGTGATCAGTGTTGAATTCAGACACATTTATTCGCGAAGGATTTCTGTGGCTCCGGTGGTGTGTGTGTGGGGGGGGGGGGGGAGTTCGATTTCACTTGACCATTGAAAACACAAAATCTCAAATCTTCCAGGGGGACATCTCATGCTCCCAGGGGGTTCCCCCCCCCCATCCCCCACAGCCCACCCACTGAATTCAACACTGGAAGCAATATAGATGTGCATACTCCGAGTGCCGTGTAAAAATCAGAGATATAGAAACAACTTTATATTATTATATAACAATGTTATATTACTATATCCATGGTAAAAATCTACCACTACTCATAATGTTTCCAAAAGTTCAGTTATCTTCTTGAAAAGATCAGGGATTCTTTTTATGCATGAATGAAATGGCACAGATGTCATAATGTCAGATGTCAGATGTGAGGCGCGATTTTTTTCTGACGCCAATGTCGTATACGCAACGAGTACTTCACTGGCGCCAAAGTGTCGTTATTTTGATATGGTAACCCGGATGTTGTTGTTTATGCGGTTGCTTTCGCCAAATTGGCGTCGGAAAAAATTCGCGCCAATATGACATCTGCGCCAATGAAATTATTCACATGACATTTTTTTTTTATGAAATTATATTAAACAATGGGAATGCTGCTACAGAATTTAAAATTGGAATCCATCAATTCCAGTTGAATCCTGTTTCCGTGTTAACGACATTTCCATTTACTTCATAAATGACTAGTTGGATGTGCCAATCTCAGGCCTTTCGGCACAAATGTCATATACGCACCACGTTGGCGCGATTTTTTTCTGACGCCATTGTCATATACGCACCGGGGTACTTAACTGGCGCCAAAGTGTCGTTATTTTGCTTGATATGGTAACCCGGATGTTGTTGTTTATTTCTTAATAAATTGTTTATTTACATTTAATTTCTTTTTTAAAATTATATAAATTGTTTTGCTTTATAGTAATTTATTAAACTTTTTTTTATTTGTTGTTATTCCTTTTTTAAAAATATACATGTAACTGGTATTCGAAAACGAGGTTTTCGCCAAACTGGTGTCAGAAAAAATCGCGCCAACGTGGTGCGTATATGACACCTGTGTCAAACTTTGTGTCAAACTCATATATTTTAATATTTCAAAATGTTGTTACAAATGTCAATATTTCCTATTTATTAGTTCAATACTATATTAACTTTGACTTTCATCTTAAATTTCTGCTCCAGTTAATTAATCGGAGTAAAAACGAGTTAATTTCGATCATGACATTTATTAAAATCGAATAGTTTTCCGTTATTCTGTTGTATATTAGCTATTCTGTTGTATAGTAGCTATATTATAGTCGGCTTATCAAGATGGGAAGTTGCCGTCGTTTCACGAGCCGCTGGTTACAACAGAACAACGAAAAATCAAGAAAATTACATAAAAATCGGTATTATAGTGCCCTTTTCGGCGGTATATTAAAAAATTCAGGGAAGACTTTCTTGCCATGGCCAAAAATGTACTTCAATTCTATGCATAACTTCATACATTTTTCGATGGTACAATATTAAAAATGACACAAAAATCTCTATTATAGCGTCCCTTCTGGCGGAATCTTTCCAAATTCAGGGAGGACCTTCTTAGCCTGGCCCAAAACATACACAAAAACTTTGGTTCAGTTTTATGTATAACTTCATACACTTTTACCCTCTTGGGTACCATTATATTCAGAATGGTACAAAAATCGCTATTACAGCCCACCCCCCCTTCCTGTGAATTTTTCCAAATTAAGGGAGGACATGTGGAGGACCTGCTTGCCATAGCCAAAAACTTAAAAAAAAAATCGGTTCTATGCATAACTTCATACACTTTTTGAAGGTACAGTGGCGACAGACAGACATTTTCTATAAACATGTTTTTTGGGATCGCTGACCTCCAAAACGTGTAAATCCGTCGAAAACCGGAATTCGAAAAAAGTCCATTGGACTTTACCCACGAATGGCAACAGCCACGCCTCTGCGGGGAAAAACCGTCCGAAAAAGACTGTTTATTGGACGAAGGGGGAGCGGTGTTAAAATGTTGTTCACGCCTATTGGTGTTTTTCTTCTGTTTACCCGCGGGTAACGTCACATGGGTAAAGTCCTGAAGATAAAAGAAAGTAACAAAAACTGCGTGTAAACAAACTTTTACCTCATTTATAATTTTCTAGAATTTCTTTTTTATGTGTTCGTTTTATTTCTTTTGGTTCTCTACATAAAAAACATAAAACAAGTGCTTTACTTTTGCATCACGTACAGACAAATATTAATTCTATATGTCTGGCATCACCTTTGTGATATTGAACATTTAACTTAGTATTTTGGCAACAGCTCTTTGTATTTGTTTACATTCTCTCATGATGTGAAAGGCGTGGTGGTCGGCTGTCACGCGTGAATTATATTACTGAATTTTTATGTTTTCATGGCCGATCTTACTTAATATACTTTAAATCTGTTTCTTTAAATGTATTTAATCTTTCCCTGAAGAATCTTGAGCTTGTGAAATAAGTAACTATTTCAATTTCTGCATTATTTCCTTGTTCGATTAGTTTTAGTTCTGTTCTTAATATATATGTTTGTATTTTGCGGAAGAAAATTTTTAAAAACTTTTGTAAAATTGTAATTATCATATTTAAATCTTTAACTGTATACATCGTGTCTCAGTAATTTTGAAGTTATGATTGTGTTTTAAATTGTTCGTTAGTTTATTAATGTTTATGGATATCTACAATGTATTGGTGTATTGCTTTTTGACTGAAAAATATGCGGCTGAATTTTACGTTTTATTGCTAAGCATTATTGTTTTAGTTACTTTTTTGTCATATTACGTCTACATTCATGTTTATTGAATTGTTCTCAGAAAAAAGAAAAACACCTGCATAAATGGATGAAAAGGTAAAAAAAAAAAAATTAGTCCTAATCGTCTATTTAAATTTGAATGATTACTGTTTACAATGTACATCTACTTTTTTTTAAATATCAAATCATGTTATGTTTAATAAGAGTTTCATCATAAATGCAATTCATAAAATCTTTCACAGTACTTTATGTACATATTTAAGGTCATAAATCTGCTAACATTTCAAAAATTCATAAAATTAACAGGTTGTTACATAAGACTTAAGAGTAGGATTTTTTGTAGCAGAAAAAAAAAATCGTTCAGAAAGACCCATAAGTTCAAATTTCAAAAATTCATACAAATTTAAATAACTCTGTCGGAGTATGGTTTACACCATAATAGGTTTACATTTTGTGGCTTACATCAGAAATAGGTCAAAGAGTCCCATAAATTTATTTACATAAAACTTAGCAAATGGACGGGAAATTCGTAGCAAAAAAATAGTTTAAAAATTTTTTTAACTATTTTTGGCACTACTTGCTTATCCCATAGGCCAAAAAACTATCGCAAAACTGTAAGTTTAAATGCCAATAATAGATGATCTTAAATGTCACATTTGACATTAAACACGTTACACATATTTATTACGTCATAGCTTTCATTATTTAAAGTAAAAATTATGTCAATTTGTATAATTTGGCGAAGGTGATTTTTATAATTTGGTGAAATTGGTAGGCGGGATATTCAAGTCAAGTAATAATAACCCTATTTTTTCTTTTATCAGGGGAAAAAAAAAGAGAGACTTTGACTAGTTTTATGGTGTAATCCACTTTGGTGTGAAAATTTGTTATTTTTCATGAATTTTTAAAATATGCATGCATGGATTATAGAGCATGTTTTTATTCAGACCCTTGTCATCGTTGGAGAATATCAAAATACTCTGTACATAGCAACTGTAGATTTTACGCGTGACAAATATTCAAATAGACTGCAGAGAGCAAAATATTTGTAACTGTACTCTTAGGCAGTGCGTCTCAAGTTTTTTTTTGCCTCATGTATTCATTGAAGAGATATGCATGCATTGGTCAGTGAAAAACATTGAATAGAAAAATGGTAACAACAAACACACTTTATTATTTTTCAACTTAACTGATTGGTAAAGCTAGTATATGAACGGAATTTTTCTAACTGAATGAAAAAATGTCCAGACCAGGAATCAAACCCAAATCCTTTGACTTAAGAGGCTACTTCAGTTAAGTGAAAAGACCCGTTCACTAATGCTAATTCTGTGGAAGAATTTTATAAGGATATCTCTTTTGCATTTCGATATTTTTAAATGATTTGTTTTTTTGCATTGGATAGCTGAGATCGATCTGTACGAAGGCCGTTTTTTACTTTTTTGATTTTATTTACAGAAATTTTTAACGAGGACACTTTCATGTTAAGAACCGGTTTCGACGCAGAAAGCATCCTCATAAAAAAATCTGCAATGAAAATCGAAAAAGTATAAAACGGCCAGTACTTTTCGGTTAGCCGGGCGCCAGTGTTGTGTAGGGGAGAGTGTTGTACCTTGGGGCAATTTTCACATTTTAATTTTTTACTTCGATGATTATAATCAAATTTAAAATTTAAAGGCAACATTACAATACACCAACATACTTCTCTATAATATAATTTTAGAAATTCAGACAGTTTGAAAATAAAAAAATGCCATTCATTTAAAGTAGGGAAGGCAAACTGTCCCAAGGTACAACATCCTGTTGTACCTTGGGACATACTGCATAATTCAGGGAATAGGCATATAACTCATCAATAATTTTGTACAATAACTAATGCAATATTTTGTACAATAACAATAACTAATTTTATGCCAACAAACAAAATCTTTTTTTTTTTTTTTTTTTTCAAGGAAATAGAGAATGAAACTCAAGTTCAAGATCCAAAATAACGTTGAGTTGTTTTATTTATTGCATTTCACATGATTTGTGAAATTTTCTGTAAAATAAGTAATAAAAATACTTTTATTTATCCAAATTATTACGAACCACGTATTTCTTGTACCATTGGACATGTCCCAAGGTACAATCACCACACGGTTTAAATAAAATCAAAATGACGGTAAATCTAGAAGAACTATCATTATTTTCTCATACCCAAAACATTTAAAAATCTTCTCTTTTATAAAAAAATAAATTGCAGTTAACTTGTTGTAGAAATACATAGGAAAAAAATGAAGTTAGAATGGAGGAAAATATTTACTTTGGACTAATGAAATTTATTTTTTTCACCTACCTGTTAAAATTCGATGCCTCTGATGTTGTCTGTTATTATGATGAGATCTGTTGGTTATAGGTCACTATTAGAAATACACAAAAGATAACTGTTGCCAATAGTTTATTAGAAATTGTCAATGTCCCAAGGTACAAGCGTCCCAAGGTACAACACTCTCCCCTATACATATATATGTACATACATATATGTGAATATACATGTATATATGTCTATACATATATTGTATATATACACACACATATACATATGTATATATTTGTATATATATATATAAATGCATATATACATAGATATGTATATATAACACTGGCGCCCGGCTAACTGAAAAGTACCAAACGGCCTTTGTACAGGTCGATCTCAGCTATCCAGTGCAAAAAAATTATTTAAAAATATTGAAATGCAACCGAGATATCTTTATAAATTTCTTCCATAGGATTAGCATTAGCGAATGTCTTTTCACTTGCTCTTAAGGGCAGTTGGAAGTCCCTATACCTACCATGTTAAATTAATGTACCTTTTCTCAGAAACTATCAAAGATATTCACTTGAATTTTTTTATATACATAATATGAATAATTCCTAATAACATTTTACTACTGACTTACATAAAAAATTTTCAATTCCATGATGACGGGCTTTCGATGTCACCAGCTCCTGAACTATTATGAGATCTTTCAAATGATATCCCATACAATAAAATTCAAGTAACTCAATTATCCTTTCAGTTTTACCTAAAAATACTTATGAATGGCTAATAATCTATAAAAGTGAAGTCAACTTTATAAACAGATATGTTTTAGTTATTCTTTTTTTTAATGTGTATTAAAAACCACTTTTAAATAACAAAAAAAAAAAAATTGCATTTTTCTAAAGAAAATCTTTTTTATAAAAATTTTGTACAAATGCTTGTAACAAAAGTTCACTTCAGATTAATAAGGGATATGTGAAAAATATTCTGTCAAGATTGCAAGCAATAATATGTAGTAGTTTCTATAAAAAGGTACATCGAAGTTCAAAAAGCAACATCTTGAGATTAATCAGTTTAAAGTTTATGCATTTAATGCTTATGTATGATGTGAACAAACTGAATTACTTAAATTTCTTTAACTTCTTGTTGTCATAGAAACAAAATTAATATACCATTCAAAAGGGGGAAAATAAAGGAACTCAAAATATTAAAAGAATAAAAAAACGACTTTTTTCAAAAATTTTACTTTCAACTTCCCTTAAATAGTCAATGCTCTACTACAGCGGTGGGTCATGGAATAATCGAGGATTGTCATAAAAATTATATCTTTTATTTCATCTGTTTAAAATATATAACAATTTCAAAAACAAACGATATTTCAAGGGAAAATCCTTAATTTCCTTCTGGATGAATAGGTATGAGTGTTATATCCAGAAATATTTAAATCAACTTTGAGGGGATCACAATCAACAAATATTTAAATCAACTTTTGTAGGTGCTCAGTGGGAGAGTTGAGGGGCACCCAAAGTATCTATTGATGCAGAATCATCTTAGAATTGTTGATAATGATTTTTGAAAAAATTTGTTGGTAATTAATAGTCGATGTGGCGAAACAGCACCGAAAACTGGCGATATGAAGCAATTAAAATAATAAAACTTTGTAAAAAATCACCATAAAATTAAAACAAAACACAGGACGTGTTTCGAGCTAAAAACATAACAGCTCGTCATCAGCTAAGCATACACGTGTCCGTAAACGTCCTGTGTTTTGTTTTAATTTTATGGTGATTTTTTACAAAGTTTTATTATTTTAATTATTTTAATAGTCGATGTATTAAAAACCTATCTAGAAAACAGCGGCATGAACCAAGGCAACACTGCAACTGTGCGATCTCCTTTCAAAGCACGCTTGGCACAATGCAAATTTTAAACATTTTAGGAGGTCTTTGTTATACAAAACCCTTTGTGCCTTAGTAAAACTCCCTCTTGATTAATTATTTACTGATTCATTTAGCTATCCCATGTTATATGCCGGTTGTGAAAACAGACTTGTAACATACCCTCTCGAACTTCTTCATATACTCCAAGGGATATGCGTACCACACTTCTGGAAAACCGTCTCTAAAGAGTAATAGGAAAGCATAAAAAAAAGGGAAAAAATGTAATTTCTGGTTATATGTTTCAAAAATTGTCTAATAACCTAGATTTCTTATCCTAACTTTAAATAATACTATAATGCAAGTATTGCTCATCCGTAGGAAAAATAACACAGCTCAAATATACTGCATCTAATAAGAAAGGCAAAAGAAGATTGGCATTTTTTTACTGTAACATAAAACAATAAAACTGTAGCACTTAGCAGTGCATGCAGGTATAAAAGCATACATAAAACCCTTAAGAATCA
Source organism: Maratus speciosus (assembly GCA_963932465.1). NCBI lineage: Eukaryota > Metazoa > Arthropoda > Arachnida > Araneae > Salticidae > Maratus > Maratus speciosus. The sequence continues at coordinate 215,448,048 of OZ010797.1, read as the reverse complement.
AGACCTAGAAGTGATAGGAAGGATTGGGTGAATTTATCCCTTCTACAAAATTTACTCCCCTTCTGTGGTGGCAAAGGGACACACAGCGTAATCTAGCTGTCTTTGGGATAACTGCACTAAAGTGATGCCTATTAGTGTACATACAAAATTAATTTTTTGGAGTTTTGTCACATTTCTTATAGGTGAACGATACTTCAGTTATGTAAACATTGTGTTTTTAATTTTCAGAAAACTGAAAATATGAAATAGTAAATAACATTACTCACTTCAAAATAAATTTACATAATGTTTTGTTTTTAGGTTATCTCGGAATGTGGAGCTGCAATTCACTTTATTTTGTATTATACTTCATTGGATTAAGTCTAGTCCCTGTACAGTCCGAACTTTTTACTGCTGTTGTAGATCTCCAAAATCTTTTATATACAGAAGGAGAAATAGTCAAGACTTTAGAAAAATATTTGGAATTAGAAGAACAAAGATTAGAGAAAGTGAGAAGGTATGCTATCCCATTTTTGTGTTTTTGTTTTTATATCAATAACTATATATTCATAAATCTTTAATGAGCGTAATTTGCATATCAGAACTTCTAATTATATCAATACCATGATTATAAGTTTTTTTTAATAATGCTGTGTTTAATAATATAGATCTTTATTAATTTTTGCACTGTTTTACGTTTGTTGGATATTGTAAAGCTCTGAGTGTGTGGCATATAGGTATTGGGTAGGGTGGAGTCACTTGAATCTTTTGTAACTGGTCAAGACTTTTTTCAAAATAATGTTGACCTTCACCAATTAATTTTAAAATTATATATAAAAATAGAACTTGGTAGCAATTTCAGTCGTCGCTCAGGATCAAGCAAGTACTTGCAGGTACAGAAGTTGTTAATAATAAATGTAAGTCAAAGTTTATAATGCAGTTCTAATTAAACGATTGGTAATAAAGACTACTTTTAAATGATGTATATAAAATTTGCTTAGGGGGCCATCTACATATTAAAACAAACCATAACTTTGTTTTTTTCAATAGCAGTACACAATTCTGACAGCATAAATGAACTCTACACCCTTCAATTAGCCTTAAAACAAATTTTTATGCAATTCCTACAATAGGTTTTCGAGAAATTAATTATTTTAAAATGAGTTAAATTATTTTTAGCAACTTAAGTAACTGTTCAAATCAATCATTTTCTTGCTGCTCAAATACAGCTGTTATTTTTTCTATTTAATCTATATTTTTTTACTGTAACACAAAACTACAGCTTTACATACAACTGTAAAAGCATTTACAAAACCCTTAAGAATGAAGACATAGGAAGGATTGAATAAATTTATCCCCCACAAAATTTTCCCTCGTCTGTGGTTGCAAAAGGGGACACATAGCTAATTTATCTGTCTTTTGGATAACTATATTTATGACGCTTTTCTCTAAGTTCTTACGATAAAAATAACAGAATCTATTATTTCAAGATGGCCCATAATTATATTTAGCATATGATGAGAAATATAAACAGAAAACATCTAAATAAACAAAATTTACCAGAAAATCTCAATATATTTAGAATCGTAAGAATATTTTAAGGACTGAAACAAAAGTTCCAAAGTTACATTTCAGTATATATTTAAATTGCTCTTTTTCTGAGTGACTGCATTGTTTAGTTGGCAATATGCCAGACTTTTGAATTACCATTTTCAGTTTGATTCATGAGTTAACTATTTTTCACGAAGTATTGATTAAATTATTTTGGAACCACAATTTAAAAAGTACGTATAATTACTCAAATTTAAGGCAAATGCAAATTTTTATTAAATCTACAGAAATGTGATATTTCATAATTAAAAGTTTTTTAATAATGTGTATGCAGTTAGTTTGTATTTGCTAGTCCATGTTAATAGTATCCTGAAGAGCAGTATCTGATCAAAACACAATCAAAAACTAAATACCATATGCTAACTCTGTTTGGAGCAGTTGTTAAAACTATTAATCGTGTAAAAAAATTCCTTTAGTACCATAATCTATACAAAAAACACCACAGCATTTATGAGTTTAAAAGCTAAAAAATTTTTAATTGCAGTGTTTTCGTTGATTTTTCTGTTGCACAGAACAATCAATGGTATCTGGTGGTTATAAATACCAACTAATGTCTTCTTAATAAGTAAGTTAGATGCAAAAATTTTCAAACATATAAGTAGATTAAATTTTAATAAATGTCGTTTGCCACATCATTTTAGTTTTCTTCTTGCTGTTTGGAATTTTTACTTTTACTGCTTGTTATATACAAGATCATGAGCGCAGTGGTTATGATTTTTTTTTTTTTTACTAGGCTGAATATTGTGGTAGTTTCATTTCTTTCATAAATTAGGGTAACTTTAAAAAGATTATTTTGACATAAATGACTTTTGATTTCTACTTCAGTCAGACGAAAAAAAACCCATTCGATAATATTAATCCTATGGAAGAAATTTTTTAAGACGGCTCCCTTGCATTTCAATATTTTTAAATGACTTTTTTTTGCATTGAGTAGCTTATGTCGATCTGTACAAAGGCTGTTTTTTACTTTTTCAATTTTCTTTGCAGATTTTTTTAATGAGAATACTTTCCCTTTCGAAATCGGCTGCAAAAATAAAAGCATCCTAATAGAAAACCTGTACACAAAATCAAAAAAGTAGAAAACAGACTTTGTACAGATCGATCTTAGCTAGCTAATGCAAAAAAAAATGTTTAAAAATATTAAAATGTGAATGAGATATCTTAAAAAAATTCTTCCATAGAATTAACATTAGCGAACAGGTGTTTTCACCTGACTGAAGTAGCCTCTTAATAAGATGGAAAATAATATTTGAAATATTTTTGCAATTTGAAGTACATCTATAAAACTAACGATTTAAGAAATAGCTATTGGTCTGTGGTGAGAAGGAACTTCATGACTGCATGATTTTCTGTTATACTGTTCTCTAAAGAATTGTTATTTCAGACAAAAGTTTTATTAAACATGTGAAATTATTATTTTGGTCGCAAAAGAAACTTTTAGTTTTTTCTTCTTCTTCTAGCCATTCTTCTTGTGTTTTCTTTTATCTATTTAGCATATTCTGTCTTTTACAGGTTAAGTAAAGAATATGATAAGCTTTATAAAGCTGCAAGCAATAATGTTGAGACATTTTTATCTAATCCAGTAAATGCATATTTATTAGTGAAACGTTTGACAGCTGATTGGAAAGCTGCTGAAAATTTAATTGATGGCTCTGCTGGCAGAGGTAATTTTTACAAAGTCTCGTATTTTTATTTTATTTTATATATATTTATTTTAAACCTATCATTATTACCTAAGAAAAATAAATATCTTTTTTCAACGGAAATCAAAATAGTGTAGGTTGAGTAAACATGATATATTTGAAATTGTATTTCAATACATTTTAGCAATTAGACATTCTTGTTGTAGTGATTTGCCTTTAGTTCCCCTTGAGTTGTTAAACTGCTTATATCTTAACAGTATATATAAATATTATACAGACATACATACAATAAATACAATAAACCCAAGGGGAAAATTAGCCAGAGCCAGGAATCTAACCCGGGACCACAGCATTCCAGACTGTCGCTCTAACCTGAAATCCTGTGGTCCCGGGTTCGATTCCTGGTTCTGGCTAATTTTTCACTCCAGTTCAGTTTATTGTATGTATAATATTTATATATACTGTTAACTGTTGAATACAGGCGTTATTTGTATGTGTTATATTATATATTGTAGTATGTGTGTTTTATTGCTTATGTCTTCTCTAATGTAGAAAATTTACTAATTGAGTGTATATTTTGTGATATTTTCATAGAGTGAGAAACAGTGTAAGAAGTTTAAGTTTCTAGTTTTAGCAATATAAGCTCTTCTATTGTTTAAGAAATGTTTCAACCATATATGCTGTGTGGGAGAAAAGCAAAGCAGAAGAAAGTCATAACCGTAGTTCTAAAAGTCACAAAATTGCATCAAATTACTAGTGAATGATTTTCTATATTTCAGATACATGTTTGCAGGGGTAGATCCTGGCAAAATTTGGGGCCTATTTAGGGCTTCTCCACAAAAATCTATTAACAAAACAGACCCCTTCACAAAAATGAATTTAGTAAAATGGGTCTTTTCACAAAATTCCTTTTAATAAAACAGGTCCCTTTACAAAATCCCTTTTAATAAAATAGGCCTCTTCACAAAATTCCTTTACATAAAAACTTACTACTATTTATTATTTTTATTTTCTTAAGTTTTAAAATGTGTGATTTGTAAATAAAACCAGTTCGCTAAAAATGAAAACTTTAGCAAAAGAGTTTGAAGAAGATTTGTTAATAAATGCTTAGTTCGAATTTGAGTAACTTGATTTCAACTTTCATTACAAAATGTTACTTTTCACAAAATGGGCCAAGGAAAAAAACTTGCATTTACTCCTGGTTTGTACATTGCCATATGTTTCTTCATAAAAATTTATATTTCTGCATTTTCACATACGAAATTTTTATGTATAATATAATTATGATACTTCTGTTCAACTATTAGAAGTTAGATTAAATTTTAATATAGAGATAACTTTTTATGACAAGCTAAACTGTATGTACTATAAACATTTATATAGAACTTTCTTTGTATAAAACATTGTTTCTCTTTCTTTATACCAATTAGAACTAAAAGTATCAAGGTATCACCTCCATTTTTTTTTTTTTTTTACTCAAGTATATGTGATTTTATTAAAAAATTTGAAACATTCTGTCCTTTCTTTTTTTTTTTTTTCTCATCACTGAATATACATATAAAAAAAAATATTGATAAAATCTAATTTTCTGCTTTGTTATTTCACTGGAAATAAAATTTTAATTTAACTTATATTCTATGTGTTCATTCTTATCATGAATGTGAAAACTATTTTTTGTTAAATAATGTAATATGCAAGAATTATGACTATAGGCAGATCATTGTCTCAAGTTAGCATCAGGTATCCATGGGCTAATAAATGATTAAGTACATTGCGTCTAATTTCTCCAGAATGCAGTTTGGTTAATTTCTGGTTGATGCCTAACTTTTGATCCATGTTGATTCCTTCATTTTTTTCTTCAAGGTCAAGGTAGCCTGATATTCTGGAAAAATCATTAAATTGTTATTAAAACCTGGAATTTAACTATTATACTGAAATTGATCATGCATGGCATGATTTCTCTAAATAATGACCTAGAGAAGTCAGGAAAAATGAAAAAGTTCAAGCTATATGTGCATTGTGCCCAACAGCGCTTCTTAGCGATGACCTGAGAATGCCATTATCTGACTTGTGTTTAACTTGATGGCACTTATAAAAGTATAATTAAAGATATCATATGCCAAAAGCAATGCATTCTGATGAAAACCTGATTTTATATGAATTTTGTCACTCATTATGCTTGGGCATTAAAGCATTCCACTGCACTGATAGTAAAAGAGTTAATAGTGAATATGACCATTAGATAGGTTTATTTAATGTTGTTAAAATATTTGTAATATGTATAACTTATGTTATCATATAAATAGGATTTATTTAATACTGAAATTTATGTAACATGTTTTGTAAAGGTATCATGTAATTTCTATTTTCTCATCATTTGGTTATTAGTGATAGTCTATGTTTTCTTTACTAGCAATCATAGAAAATATTACTCATCAAGATCATCTAAAATTTCCTGATGATGAAGACCTAAGTGGTGCTGCATCTGCTTTGATGAGGCTTCAAGATACATATTTACTTGATACATCAACGTTAGCTCGCGGTCATATTGAGGGGACAGCACCTTCTCCTGAACTAACAAGTATTGTTTTAGTTTCTGTTCTTTGGAAATTAATAAATGTTTTTAATTTGTTTTGCTTTCTTATATGTACGATAATACATAAAGAATACAGGGACAAACAAAGATGACACCTCCCTCCTTTTTTATTGAAAAAGAGATAGTGATGTCATTTATTAGTGTTTGAAGAATGTGCTGTACATTTTGATACCAATTATTGTACAGTAGTTTGTGAAAATACAAAATTCAAATTTATTCCAAAATTAGTATCAATTAAAAATTATAAAGAATATTACACTTTTAATGGCAATTAAATTTTATTCATTTGATTAAAATTGGATCTTTCATATGCAGTATAGGCTTTCTCTTAGATATTAACTCTTTTTTTGTTGTTGTGACATCAGGCCATGGGTGTTCTTCATTGTTATTATAACTGCATGCATTGTTATTGTTTCCATTTTATCTCACTTCTCCATTAATTGCAGCATTCAAAGGTGTTTTAAAGACCGTTCACTGTTGTCAATGTGAAGGTGATGTTGTAATTCCTTTTCTTTTATGTGCAAATCATGTACTTTTTCAAGAGAAATGTAAAATATAATGATATATGTGAATGAATAATGTAATGAGGTGCAGTATAACAGATGTTACTGTGTTTTATATATTTTTTATAGGACAACAAAAGGGAAAGTTTTATTTATCTACTTATTTTCAAAATTACTTTGAAAAGCTGAAAGCCTGAAAATTAAAAGAGTAAATAAAGTTCATTAATCTTTGTTTAAATCATTATCATGTACATTTAACAGGTAAAGGGTTTTTTTATATCAGAAGTTTTGTAAAATGATTGTCATAAAACACATGCCTAAAAAATGCTATAATTTTAAAATCATTTTAAATTGACGACATTCGCTAAACGAAATACTTGAGAGCGTCTTTTGACAACGTTGGAGTAAGATGGTGAATTGATGTAGTTATACTACGACATTTAAGTTGTAAATAGTTCAGTAACGAAAAAGAAAATGGCAACTGTTCTTATGTCGAAAAATCAGAGTTGTTGAGTCAAGTGTGCGAGAGCGGCAGAATATGGAAGAAACTGAAAAACACCATCCAAAAAGCGTGTTTTTTGGGGGAAATTATGTAAATGTCTGCAAGTGGAGCAGCAGCTTTTAACTCATGTAACGGATCTGCGGTGTTCGGGGTACTCAGTTTCGATGGAAATGTTGATGTTTGAGGCCTGTGAAATAGCCAGGAAAATAAATATTCAAAGAGAAGATTTCAAGGGTGATTATGACTAGGTGCTTTATGATTCGTAATAGTCTATCTATCAGGTGAAAAACAACGCTCTTGCAGAAGCTGTTGGAAGAATACGAAGAACAGAGTACCAAGTTCTTCCAGTACGTTAAAAGGCTACGAAAACAAAAGGGATATCAGATGATGCAAATCGGCAATGCAGATCAAACTCCATTGTGGTTTGATATGCCGAAAGCTGCAGCCGTTCATCCCATTGCAGGTAGCAGTGTTCAAGTGCGCACAACAGGAACAGACAAGCAACGACGCACCGTTATGCTGCACATTACTGCTCACTACCACAAGTTGACACCATATGTGATTTTTAAACTTAAAACTATCCCAAAAGTATCTTTTCCAGTTGGCATAATTGCAAGAGCACAGGAAAAAGGGTGGATGACGAATGAGCTCATGAAAGATTGGATTAACATTGTTTGGGAACTTTGGCTTGGTGCTTTACGTCAGCCATCCATGCTGGTCCTCTACAGCTTCTGTGGACAAACGACGCCTGGAGTAAAAGCGAAAATTCATCACTCGAGTGATGTGGTTGTGATACCAGATGAGATGATGAAAGTGGTGCAGCCCTTAGATGTTGTCATCAACCCACCATTTCAGGTTGCATTTCGACATGCCTACAATCGGTGGATGATAACAACAGATTACAACATCACTCCAAGCGGGAGAATGAAACGTGTGTCACTCCCAACTGTATGTGAGTAGATATGTGAAGCTTGGAATTCCATCTCAGCCGAGATGATAATAAAGGGCTTCAAAGTGACTGGAATTTCCTATCAGATGGATGGAACTGAAGACGATATAATTTACGAGGACATTGACTGTGCCAGTCATGACGATGACAAGAGCAGTAGCGGCAGTGAGAATTGCTAATTAGCGTTTAAAAAATGTTACTAGCACTGTTGTATAAAAAAGTGCAAGGAGTGAAATAAAGATGCAGCAATACTTCTATTAAGTAAGATTTTTCCAGTTTTAATTTCTTCTTTGAATACATATTTTGATTCATATGTATATTGGGTAATTACATGAAGCAGTAAAAAATTATTCCGTGTATAACGAGCACCTAGGGTTTTTGCCCTAAATTTTTGGAAAAAAAGTGCGCATTATACACGAATAAATACGGTAGCTCATATTTTATCCGTTTCATACAAATTTTTACGGTAATTTTTTTTTATCGGCCCAGCCTGGCTGGCCCGTTCAATTTTTTTGCTGGCCTAGCCCATTGAAAAAATTGTCCTAATTCTGCCAGGCCCGCCCCGTGCTGACCTCTAATCTACCATTCACTTTGATACTTGTATTTCTAGTTGTGTACTGTGATTCATATCCTCAAGCAGTAAGACAACATTTGACATTTTTTCTGAATATTTATTATTTTCTTTGTTTATAGCTAGGCATTAAGTAATAATTAACACTTTTAACATATTCCGACTGAGTTGAAAGTGCTAGCTATAGTTTATTAATTTATTAGTATAAATTGTTTGATTTAATTGTGTTGTAATTAAAGCAAAGCAGTCTTAAAAAGAACTTTAATTCTTTTTATTAGGTTGATTTCCTCTTCTATTCTATTCAGTTGAGAAACGAAGCAATGAAAAAAGAATTTGAAAATGGCTATTACTATCTAGAATATTATAGTTTGTAAAGTAGACCGAGGTCAAATAGGGATTAAAAAAATGTATTAAAAAATATATCTGTGATTTCCTTTCTCTCTCAGTCCTGTAAAAAGAAGAAAATTCTGGGAAAAATGAGGGGATACATTTTGCTCTTAAAAATCGAGGAATCTCATAGGATAATCCAAGAAAGTCTCCAAACGTGGCAAAACGATCAATAACCCTCTCAGATCTGCACAATCTCTTCGTATGTTTTGTAGATTTATTTACAGTACAGAACCATTTATCCGGAATGCTTGGGGTCAGATGTATTCCGGATAACTGGTTTTTCCGGTTATCTGGTTGTGTATGAAAGCAGCCTCCATTTGATAAGTTTTGTGGAATATGTGTGGTTGTGGTTGTGGCATCATTTCTGATATTAAATTATTAGATTACTTGGATTAAAAATCAATGCAAGAAAGATGAAAAGTTAACCATAGTTTAAAAGAAGGTAATTTATGGGAATCCCTTAGGAACAAAAATTCTTCTGTTTCTCTGCATAAAAATTAAAACATGTAAAATACAACTAAATATGTTTTCATTTCAAATACTAGATGTTGTCATCAAATTATACAATTTTTTCAAGCAAAGCTTATGTCAAACTGGCAGTGTGTGACACCTTTTTCTGCAAAGATTCTGAAATCAGTATATCAGAAATATCATTCCGGATAACTGGTTTTCCAGTTAACTGGTTTCCGGATAAATGGTTCCATACTGTATTCAAAAACATGGAAAATGTTTCATAAAATATATTTCTTATTAAAATGAGCTAGTTGAAAACCATTTTTAATTAGAACTGAACAGGTAACAAAATTAAATGCGGAGTTTGCATATTGATTAAAATGTGTTGAATAGGATCTGTACAGATTCCAATGTCATTTATGCTGAAAATCATTTTTGCTAACTAACATGGAATACCAAATTCTCAGCAGCCATGCAAAATATGAAAAGCATAAAAAATTATTATTCAATACAAAAGAAAAAAAAAATAGTACAAAATCTTAGCTGCTTGAATGTATCAAAATATTGTATGAATAAAGTGTAAGTATCCAATGGAAACAGTACTACTAAAAAAAAAGTCTCTGAAACAAAAAATGATGGTTTTGAAATTTTTTGTAAAAGAAGATGTGATAAAGGCTGAAATAGTGTGGGCGATAAAATTAATCATGTCACATTCATCTTATAATAGTTTCAAAGATGCTGCAGATGTTTTCAAACGTATGTTCCCTGACAGTGATACTGTAAAAAAGTTACTTTAAGCAGCTTCAAAATGCACATTTAATAGTTTTCATATTATCTCTCTCTCTCTCTTTTATCTTTTTTAACAAAGAATTATTTGAAGAGTTTATATAATAAAGGGGGCATGTGACCATTAAAAAAAGTGATGTGAGTTATATAATTGAAGATAATCAATGGTCCTCTACCACAGGTCTGTCCAACCTTTCAGAAAACAGGGGCACCTCTCACCTAGTTACAAACAATGAAGGGCGCCATCATTCAGATGACTTAAATCAGGCAACAATACTCATATTATCTAACTGTTGTACTCAGCAGAGTCTGATTATCTCAGAGGCTAACTTCCACCTGTATTTTTGTATAGTAATCGTCACCCTATTTAAATGAAGAATTTCTGTGATAAGTACGGCAAACATTTACTATTCAGAAATATTGATTGAAGTTCGCTCCTGTGGTAATCAATGGTAGTCTTGTATGTCATACATGTCTTGTACGTTGAACATCTATTTCATTGTTGTAGACATAAGTTCTCTACGACTCATGAATTCTATGTAAAAATAATTTGAAGAGATAATATAAAGTAGTAAATTTAGAATGACATTGTCATGTAAAAGGTTTTGTAAGGAAAGGGGCCAAAAACATTTTAATAATAATTAAAAAATATATGCAGCCATTATTTACTTTTTAAAATTGATCTTTATCCTTACAAAAACTTAGTGACATACAAATGGCCGCCAAGATGGACGCTGCGTTGGACAGACCTGCTTTATCATATGTTAAATTACTATTTGAAAAAAAAAATAATAATAATACTCACAGAATTTTAATTAAAAAAATTGTGATGCAAGTTACAATTGAAGATAATCAATGATTTGACATTTGACAATAAACACAAATAAAGATTTGGAACTTTACAATTCATTTTCTCAAAATGATTGTTTCGCTTACCACTTTTATCATTTGAGCTCTTCATTTGACAATATTGACATGGATGTCAAATTTGTGATATGTATGGATGAAGCTGTGAATAAAATATCTCAAATAAACCAAATGGATCTATTTATTAGATATTGGCCAGATAGATTCAGTGAAATTGAGGTGAGATTTTTTAATTCTGTTTTCCTCGGCCACCCTACAGCCCAATACTTGTATGAAAAATGTATTCATGGTTCTGCTGATGATTTGGATTTATCAAATCTGTTCTAAATTAGCCTTTATAGACTTATTATTAATTTGAAATTTTCAAAAACTGTTCAAGATAAACTTAAGAAAAATAAAGGACATTTTTAAATTGATTTTGGCACTTGTAACCTTCATATCATTCATAATAGTTTTTAAAGAGGTAATAAAATCGCAAATTGGAAATTAAATTCTTGCAGTAGTCTACTGAATATTGAAGGCAAACCATGCAGACTTCATCTCTCTTACACAAAATAATGTTTTTCCTTTAAAATTCTGTTAATATTCTTTATATATGTGATGTATAAACTTCGTTTTTATTTTATCTTATATTATTATTATTATGTGTGGAAGGGAATCCCCATGATACTGGTTTTTAAAAATGTTGTTAATTGTTGGCCTGGGGAAATCCTTCAATAACATCAAATGCATCAGGGGATTCTAGGGGGATTTTTTTTTCCTTTTTTTTTTTTTTTTTTTAAATGAGTATGAACCCTGTAAAAGCAACTGTATACAGAATGTCTTGGGATTTCAGAAATGCTTAAAAAAGCAACTGGGTATTGATAGCAATAATTTCACTCCACCCTTCATCAGGCAAAGTATGCATATGTTGTTCGATGCAAGTGCACAAAATGAGTTAAATTTTTCCTTCTCTCTGTTCTGCTAAATGAAGGAAGTTGTGCAGTTGAAACTACACATTAGCTGTTTTTGTAAAAATTGCTTTTCTGTATTTTATAGAATCAGTGCTTTTTCACCTTTTAATGATACTTCCTTATTGTATATTTAACTGTGTCAGGTACTTCTGTTCCTATAACAACACTTTAGACTTTCCCCATTCATTGACATATTGTGATTTACCCGTTTCTCTCATGTTGTCTTGGGGTAGAAAAGATCTGTTGGCAATCAATAGCATTTAATTAAAAATCTGTGAAGAATTTTTTTTTGAGCTATGGTTAATTCATGGTTAGTTGTTAAATAAGTTATGCTTATATATGGTCAGGAAAAAAATTTTTTTTTTCAAGATATGTAATATCCAGATGAAAAATTTTAATAATTAGAATATAAATTTTTACTTTATTTATTTGGTTGTGTATGCTTATGATATCAAAATTATATTGCCACCAATCTACAATAAGTCCTTTTTTGCATTACTTCAAAATACACAAACAAAAATTGTTTTAAAATGCCATTATTGTGAAAAATGGTAGATTTTACTTTTTTAAGTAAAAAAACTTTCATTTTGGAACTTTGTTTTTTTATTAATGTTTCATCTATGATATAGCCTCAATGCAAATTACCTTTGTAAACAAACATTGTTTAAATGAGATGCAATTGCTTTAAAATTTAACAAAAAAAAAAAAAAAAAAAATATGTTGTTATTGCAAGAGCTACAAAGTCATAGTTCTTCAAACCAGTTTAATCTTAGAAATTTGCTGTAAAAAAACATTTTTGTTCCAATATGCAAACATTTTACATGTAAATACACACACAAAATGCTTCAAATTTGAATACTTATACAGTAAAATCTCCATAACAAACATCCACGAATATCAAATACCTCAGATTAGTGAAAAATTTTTCAAACAAATCCTACATATTTGTATGCTTTACCTCTGAAAAGCAGATACCTCCGAATAGAGGGTATATTCTGTGGTCCTGAGTAGCAAAAGTCAAAAAAATTATTCCTGGGACTAATTTCACTCCCTTTCAAAGTTTTTAGTTAAAAAATTTTAAGAGTAATTAAATTTAAATCTTTTTTTTTAAATTATACTTATAATATTAAAAAATATATTAGTTACACTGTAAAGCAAAATTTCATACTTATATATATTTCAATTTTTTGCTTTCTTCCATATTTTTTAGACTTTAAAATCTATGTCACTGTTTTCATTATCTTTAAGAACATTAAAAGAAAGTCCTCTACAAGAAATACTTAAACATACACTATATGGCTAATGATGACTGGCCACTTGTGATTTTAGATGTTTTGTTAAATATCTAGAAAAATGTATGAGGAATTATCCTGAAACTCCAGGTGTGTAAACAGAATGGTATAGGTCATATATTTCTGTGATGATTTTTTCCCGAAACTCCATAGGGGACCCTCAACAAATTGCAAAAGAATGAATATATCTTGGATAACCCTGTAAAAACTAATGTAGCGAAAGCGTTCAAGCTGTAGAACATGATTAAGAGGCTTTTTGTTATAATTTATGAGGCTGTGTTTATTTTTATGATGATACCATGTATACTGGTAGAGAAATTAAGGTCTTTATAAAAACAGTCCTAAATTTCACAAAGTTTTTTGCTTATAATTTGCAGAGTTCTTAATATTAAAAGAAATGTTCTTTTCAGAAACTATGACAAACAACATTGTACACAATACCCTGCGATCAGAATAAAAAAATAATAAAAATTGGATGAAAAATGAGCAGGTTTACTAAATGTTTCACTGCACATGCACGAATGCAATCAAAATATAATGTGCATAATGTATTATCTAAGTGTATACAGCAACTTTTGTGAAGGTCTCAAAAACATAGCTTGAAAATTCTTAAAATTTCCGTCGATAGAATAAGCTCGAAATCCATTGTTCCCAAAAGGAAGCAAAAAGATGACGGGTTGTACCCAAATATAGTAGTATGTGCAATATTATGCATGCTACATTGGCACTAATCAACGGATGTGTGGGTACAGCTCCTAATCTTTTTTTTCCTTTTGGGAACAACGGGTTTCGAGCTTATTTTATGGGCGATAATTTTCAGAATTTTCAAGCTATATTTTTGAGACTTTCACAAAAGTTGTTTTATACACTTAGCTAATACATTATGCACATTATATTTTGATTGCTTTTGCCATGCGCAGTGTAAAAGTATTTAGTAAAACTGCTCATTTTTCATCCAATTTTTATTAATTTTTTAATCCTGATTGCAGGGTATTGTGTACAATGTTGTTTGTCATAGTTTCTGAAAAGAACATTTTCCTATTAAACTCTGCAAATTATAAGCAAAAAACAGCAAAATTTGGGACTGTTTTTATAAAAAAAACCTTAATTTCTCTATTATTATACATGCTATCCTCATAAAAATACCAAAGTTTATAAGTCTCTTAATCGTGTTCTAGCATTTGAACACTTTTGCTACATTAGTTTTTACAGGGTTATTCAAAAGATATTCATTTTTTTTTTCAATTTGTTGACAGTCCTCTATGTGGTTTCAGGAAAAAATCTTTGCGGAAATATATGACCCATACTATTAGGTTTACACACCTGGAGTTTCAGGATAATTCCTCATGTATTTTTCTAGATATTTAACAAAATGTCTAAAATCGCAAGTGACCAGTCATCATTAGCCATATAGTGTATGTCCATATTATTATCATTTTATTTTTTGCTTCATTCTGTTTTTGAGTTGAAAAATCTCTCTCACACAAAACAGTAAAAAGAGAAATGTCAGTTCAATACTAATAACTTTCTTATAGTGTGGAAATATAAATGATGTTCTATTCTTATTCCATTTACTCTTGAATACAAACTACAAATGGCTATGTCTGGCAAATCTTAATATCTAATAAGCATTTCATTAATTTTGTGGTAATGAAAATGTTTTATGGAATGTTCTGGTTGAGAATTTCATGTGGTGAAATATTTCAAAATTTTACAAATATACAAGTGTATTTTCATTCCTTGACATTTTCTCAATGAGTAAAAATGATTATAAATGAGAAAAATACTTTTCTACATGAGTAAAAATGAACTTTGGTCTTAGGGGTCTGTTATTTAGGAGTTTTACTATATTGATATTGAACCACTATTTCTTCTCAAATTAATCACTGTATTTTTTAAATTATCAAAATATATCTGTTTTATTTTACAAATCTTGCTAAGAAAGTTCTTTATGCTTACGCAATTGTCCAATTGTATAATCTAATTCCAATTTATTCTTTTTGTTTGATTCCTTGTAAGGTGTGCATTGATGTGTCATTTTTATTTATCTAAATCCACTTTTACAGGTGGTGACTGTTTTGAATTAGGTCGTCAAGCTTATAATGTGCAAGATTATTATCATACAGTACTTTGGATGCAGGAAGCATTAGAACGCCTTGAAAAAGAAAATATTAAAACAGCTAACCAAGCTGATGTTTTAGAGTATATGGCCTATTCAACATATATGGTATAAATTTTTTGTTTGAAAATTATTTGTAATATAACATTTATTTCTTATTGTGCTTTTTCCTTTTAACAATTTTTGTTTATCTGCTCTCAATGATTTCTTTTTTTTTCAAATTACCATATTTTTTCCATGTTATGCCATGCCCTTGAGCACATCTCCCCCCCCCCCCCCCCTTCACACACACACGCATATCCTTGCCCTTATTTTTCAATTCCTACTATTAGCTCACACTCTCCCTATATTTATTTATATATTTATCTTGTTCAAATTTCCAATCATTAATAAAATACTCATTATTCATCCTATCAAGTTGAAATAAATTTTTTTAGACTTGTACTGGATGACAATTGATGTTAATACAGTTTTTTTCAAATATTAATTAATTAATTTTAGTTTTGCATGGGAAACAAAATGGCGGCCATTGGTTATTGAAGATGAATGAAAGTATTTTCAATAAGGGGTTACAATAGGGGGGACCCTGTTCTGTCGCCAAATATCGCCAAAAGTTATGCCAACTTGGCGATATCTCTAATATTTCGCCAAATTCCCATAGAGTTCCATTGTAAACCTACTTGCTTATAGAAAATCAACAAATTGAGATATTTTAATGCAACAAAAACTAATATTAGCTTAAGGGATTATATTAAATTTTTCTTTGATGGCCTGAGTAGGAATTGACTTTAAAAACAAAATTTTTATATTACTTGTTAATGCTTCATTTAGGGAAAAATATTTGGATAAAAATAAGAGAAAAACATTTCAAACAGATTTTATTCTGTGTAAAATCTTACACTTACTATTAATATCAGAGTTTTCACAAAGTATTATATCAGGATTTTGTAAATTGAAATACAAAAATTTCACAAAACTATTTTATGTAGTGTCATTTTGCTCAAAATGTTGATGCCTATAGTACAGCTCCAATTTCTCATGTATAACACACACCTCATTTTTTTAAGTAAATTGTGTGTGTGTATGGGGGGGGGGGGGGGGGCTATGCAGCATAAACACAAAAATATGAAATTCCGAAATTTTTAAGTAACTTTGTTTAATTTTAAATTTGGTGAAATGTAAATCAGAATTTATTTTTTAAAGGCAATTATTTAGATTTTTTGAGATTTGAATAATACATTTTTCTTGTAGGATTTCATATATTGAAAAATAATTCAAACTGTGTTTGACAATATGTGATCTTTAAAGTACTATCATCAGTATAATCAGTTTTATGTGCTGAAAAATTTACTACCTTTTCTTTTAGTACTATAAACCAGTGTTTCCCCCCCCTCCTTTTTCCCCCACTATGATGATGAAAAAACATGTGAAAAGAGTGTATGGAATTTCTTTATCTTTTAATGTAGTTTACCGTATTTTTCCGGGCGTATGAGCCGCGGCGCATACGAGTTTGAAAGTATAAAATACTAGATGGTACCCGCCAAGATTTGACGGTAAATAACTTGAATGTTTCATTAGAAAAATTCTTGAATTTTTAATGAATTGCTTTTAAATTAATTATTGAAGTTGTGACAAATTTCTATATTGCATAAGTGATTCCTATTTCTTTAAAGCGATAGAGGGTACAGTCAGCCAAACCTATTCAATGAATTCACAGAATTTTAACTTTATAATTTACAACCAAATATGCTTCTTTTTACGAGAAATTTAACTAAAAATAGTGGGTAGAGCATTTATTTTTATTTACTATGGTTTAATTTTTTTGAAAAAATAATAGAATTTATTTTTATTTATTTATTATGATTTTTTAACTACATGACCATTAAAAGCTGTCATGAATTTTATTTTTATCAGTCTCATTCTCTAAAAGCCCAAATTTGAAACTTGGTGCAGGATATAATTTTTGTTACTTGAATTTTATTTTACATTTTTATACATTTTTTAAATATTAAACAATGGATATCAAGGTATTTTTTTAAATATAGTTCTTATATGAATATATTTCTTTCTTTCCGTTTTCTTTTTTTAAGGAAAAGAAAGGCAAACTTTTCTTTCTGACACACACACACATATATTCTTGATAATGGTCAGAAGATATAACAAAAATTGTAGATCAGCTCAATTTATTTAATTGATAATTACATTAAAAATATTTTAGCTTAAATATTTTAAATATAAAATTATTATTATTATAAGTATTGTTCAGCATTAAATTTTATTTAATTATAAAGCATTCAAATAATAATAATAATAAAATAAAAATCATATAACTTCTCCTCCTAATAAAATATGTATTATTGAAATAACTTATCGCGAAAAATATTACAGAAATCATTTTGCCGGGCATTGGGTTCGAACCTGCTATCCACTACAAAATAGCGGCGCTTTAAACTACTGCTTTATACCGCTCTGCCACCGAGAACTCGTTCTCAATCCCTCTAAATTAGACAGGGTTGATGCACGTGCAGATGTCCCGAAATGGGTTTACTTAAAATTTTACCTTTGCGTTTTAATATATATGATGATTTTATAGTTTTTGAAGGTTTTAAAAAACTGAAGGACAGATGTTATACAATGTAGAATAAATAAGGCGTATAATTGTATAAGTCGTTTGACTTATACAACGTAGAATAAATAATCGGTTGTCGGCATCGGAATGCTTAAGCCTAACATGGCTGAAATAAAATGGCTGATTTTAATGAAAGATTATCAAGATCTTTATGAGTTCACTCCAGAAGCGTTATACACTTTGCACCATTATATATATAATAATTCTAAGTGTGGTTCTTACGCCAGGGCGGCGGATACGGTGATTTTTTTTTCTTTTACAGCAATGTCTTATGGCATTTTTTTTTTTTTTTTTTTGTCAAACCGATATTTTATGACGCCATTATCCTCCCTTTGATCAATAGTTTCATGCTCTCGAATTGGTACCAAAATATTAGAAAAGTCCCTCAACCGCAGATGTCCGAGAAATGTTATTTATTTTGTTTATTCTTAAACAATCAGCGGGATGAATAACGTTTGTCTCACTGGTTCTCAAGTTAAAAATGATTACATTTTCCGCCCATCCGTCAATAATTACTTTACCCTCCGGATACTCGAATGTACAGCTGTTGCAAGCTTTTCTTCTAATAAACCCCCTTTCCTTCCACTTGCAAAGCAAAACTGCTCACAGAGTTTCACTCTGTGAAATTACTGGTCTCTAACTAGAGAAATCTCAAATCAAGCATAGAACTTTTGTAGAATGGGTATCCCAATACACAATAAAAACACTGGAGAGCAAGATTTTTTCTTTCTTTCTTTCTTTTTTTTTTTTTTTTTTTTCAGTACCGAATACTATTCCGGACCAGATATCGGATCTATAAACTCGGCCCCTAAAATAGAAGCCGTACCCGACTCGACCAGACAAAATGAATTCAAACTTTGAAACCGGCCGGGTCAGCAGAATTAGTACAGTTTTTTTTATGAGCCGGGGCGGGCGATAAACAAAATAAACGGTCCTGACCAATATAACAAATTAAGTGGGACGACTTTCGCAATATAAATATTGGGCTATTTTGCTCACGCAAAAACACCGGCTCGTTAATGTAAATCCTCAAAGATTTTTTTTTAAAAATATGTCGTTCGCATTCCATTATTTTTAAATGATCTTTTTTGCATTGGATAGCTGAGGTCGGTCTCTACGAAGAGTCATTTTTACTTTTTCGATTATGTTTAGAGGTTTTTTTTTTTTTTTACTAGAATACTTTCATTTACGAAACTGATTCCGAAAATCAAAGTATACTACAAAAAAGATCTGTAAACAAAATCAAAAAAGGGTCGAGATCGACCCTTTTAGCTAAGAGATCGACCCTAGCTATTCAACGAAAAAAAAAAAAATCATTTAAGCATATTGAAATGCGAACCATGTATTTAAAAAAAAATTCTTCCATAGGATTAACATTAGCGAACGGCCGTTTACCCTTGAGTGAAGTAGCCGATCCATAGGGGCAAAAAAATCGGCCCGGACCGCACAAAAAATTAATAAATTAATTAATGGCCCAGCATAAAAGCTAAAAGTTTGGCATGGGCCGGAAAACATTTAAAATCTCGCCCCGACCCGACTGATTTTCTTCAAAACATTGATTTTTACGCTGATATGGTTAAAAATTGTTTCGTACAAAGAGTTTGCAACAAAAATACTTATTTTATCTTTTTTTTTTCATGTTTATAATCTTTATTTTTAAAGAAGTGCCTAATAAAATCACTCAAGTACGCATTTATAACTAAAAAACAAACGTAATTTTGTTATCTCTTGACTGAACTAAAAGATAAACAACACACTTGATTTCAAATTCACTCCATCTCCTCGCTCCTCGGACCGAACTTTCTGACACATTACCCTATGACCTTGACGTGTAGTTGGCTAATAGTTTCTGTTTCGTTTCTTTGAAAAGAACTTTGAATGCAGTAGAAAAAAGAGGTAACGAGATAAGAGATTTTTTTAATGCAAAGTGGATTTGTGAATTTTCTTCTGTTTCCTTAAACTTATGATATATATCTTCATAATAATTATCATCATAATAACTTATGATGAAAAGGAAAGTCTAAATTCTGAGCAAGAAATATTTTTAAAACTTACAAAATTATTTTTAAAAATGAACAAGAAAAGATGCGTATGTAGCAAATAAAAAATAAAATCTGCCACAAACATAATAATGAAACAGTTATCAATATGTGAACTGCTAAAAAAAATGAAAGAAAAAGAAAAAAGGAGCGTTTCTAGTTATCCTAAAGTGGTTTCGGCAGTGTGATATCTGCACGGGCCGGGCCATACTCTTTTCTCAAGGTTCTGTCCAGGCCGGGTTAGGGCATTACTTTTTTCCTGAACGATCGGGCCAGACCTAACTTATTTTTTCTGTACATGCCTGGACTGGTTTCATTCCTAGTTTTCACGATCCAAAATTTTCAGTCCTAGTTTTGACAAAGCCCGTAAGAAAATCATTGTCTCGTCGTGGCCTGGTCCATTCAAAGGTCAGTAAAATTAGGCCTGGACCAAAAATGTTTGCAAAAAATGCATACATTTTTAAATCGCCATTATTCTACAATTAAACATTAAAATTTATTATTTTTAAAGAGTAGTAGATTTCATACGCTTATTAAAATATAGCTAAATTAGAATATAGTAAAACGAGTGAAAAGAACCTGCTTATGACAGAATCCTGTTTGAACTGAACAATGTGTTGAGGACCTTGTCTATAACGTTTTTTTCTTTCTTTTTTATACAATTCCGTCTTAGCAGATTTTACTGTATAACATTTTTCAGATTTTTAACACTTCAATACATAGAATATGGATTAACAAAAGTAATGATAACTGAAACATTTACATGCAAGAAATAGAGATTCATTAAAAAAATAAATATCACTGACTGCGGCACTTCATCAATGTTTTGTAGAAATTCAGTCAGGCTGGGCCGAGATTTTAACTTTTCTGAGCCAGTCCTGGGCCGAACTTTTAGCTGCTCTATCGGGCTGGGCCGAACTTTTAAATTTTTTACCGGGCCAGGCCAATATTTCTTTTGTACAGGCCAGACCGAACTTTTAATTTTTGTATCGGGCTGATCCATGCCGAATTTTTTCTGCGAATCGGACAATCACGGACCAAATTTTTTTCTACCAGTCGGGCAGTCCTGACCTAGAAATTTCGGGCCGGGCCCGGAAATTTCGGCCCGTGCCGACCTCTAAGTGTCTCTATACGATATTTCAAGACCTCTAAAATCCAGAAAAGCTGCGGCCGAAACAATTCCGGAATTTAGATTGTACAAATATCAGTTCCTTGGGTGTGGCGCTTACGTCGATAAACTTTTTTTTTTAAACAGATTTTCATTGGTGCGGCGGGTATTCCCGAAAATACGGTAATAAGATATCTGAGCATTTTAAAAAAAATAAATGGAAAATCTTCTTTGCTGAATTTTCAAGAAGGCATATTCTTAAATTTTTTCCAAGGATATAACTGAGATTTATTTTTGTTTTTAGTATTGTTTTGCGCTGAAAAGTTCATTGCCGTTTAATATAATGTTAAGAGTGAATTTTTTTTCAATACTTGTTTGATGTACACCCGAGAGAAAATCAATAGATTGTTGTAATATCTGTTGTTGAACCTTTTTCATTCTAACCCTGTGTCATTTTTGTTTGTACTACACTGTATAATCTCTTTCTTTATGAGGGAATAATATTCCTCTGAATGTATTGACTTTAAAGAACGCACATTTGGTTATTGTATTTATTATTTTAATTTTTATTTTAACTGCTGGAATATTTGATATTTCGTTTTGTATTTATGTCATTATCATTTTCACCATCGACTCTATTTGCACAAATAATTAATTTTTACCACTTTACAACATAGTTGAAAAGTGTTTATGACTTCAGTTTGTCTATTTGATGTCTTTCTAGACTCGTAACTCTCATAAATATACTTGCATTGCCATGCAATTTTCATATGTTATCGAAGTTTATTATAGAATCTTTGCTAATGAAAATAAGGTATGTAGTGTTTATAGTTCATTTACAGGATCACACTAAATAATCAGTGTTGTAGCCGTAAAAAAAAATCAGAGGGTATATGCTACAGTCATGAACGTCATGTCTAGACTATACGCTATAGCCTTTAGTTGAGAAACAGAGAGTATATGGAGCTTCTTAAAAACATCCAAAGGTATATGGCATATATCTCCATATACCCTCCACTACACCCCTGTAAATAATTCATTCATACGTTCTCACATTTTAATGGTGTTATGATATTTCAAACATGGTGAAATTGATATGCATTACTGATGTAGACTATAGCATGTTTTCTGTGGGGTGTAAAACAAGCAACATTTATAGTTCATTTACAGGGATGCACAAAAGAATTCCATTGCATTATGATCTATGGAAGAAAAAAACTGTTTGTGATGCATTTTAATAAAGTTGAAATGCTTTAAGCATAATTAAATTGATATGGATCGTTGATTTTCAGTACAAGATGTTTCTTATAGACTATGGAGTGCATAGCATTTATCATTTATTTAGAGAGATGTACAAAAAACAAAAAAAAAATCAAGACTGACTACAATCTGTAATTGTTGAAAGTGTGTTTTCAGCTGTGGTATGCATTTTTAATCATAACTAATTTTTAGTATGTTATGTGGTATACATGCACAGTGTATATACATCATTAGGATTAATTAGGATGCTAATACATCATAGGGCTTCATAGAAGAATTTGTACACATTACCAGATATGGTCATCAATTGCTGAAAATGGATTTTTCCTGTGTTATGTACGTTTTAGTTTGCTTATTATTTAGATACTAGCATATGGCCCCATCAAAAATGACTGGACAGTGTTTTTTTAAGTTTACAACATTAAGTCAGACTCAATTAAACAGGTGATTGATATGCATGATTATTCAGATAGTGGCAAGTCCTCAAAAGCATTAAAAAAATAGTGTTTGTAAAAGTCAACCTTCAAATGAAGAAAATATGAACCACCTCATGTGGGGGGAAAAAAAAGAGCTTTTTCCAACAACCCTATGGCAAAATTGTCATTTTTTTCTGCACATCTTTGATGAAATTTGTGTTTTTTCGCAGTCTTTTTTGACAAAATGAGTGTTTTTATCGGGATTTGTTGAAAAATTCGCTTTTTTTTCTGCGCCCTTTTGACGAATTACACCTCTCGCGTTTCTTTGACAAAATTCAGGGAAGAGTGCCACTTGGCAAAAAAAAATTGTTCAAAATCTTGCCAAAAAATCTTTTCAAGATGGCGGAAAAACATCATTTTTAAATGCATCATTTCAAAAAATATGAAATTTCGTAACTTGCTCTATTAGCATTGGAAAGTGTCTAATAATCTATGTCTGATGCATGATTTTTTGTTCTTCTTGTTTATTCCTTTTTAAAAATAAAAATTAAAAACTATTTGTCTAATTTTCCTTTTATAAATTAGCCTTTGGAATTTAGTAAAAATGATTGTACTCTGTTATATTTAATTAAAAAAAATATTCTTTAACTGCTATATCATATAAAGCAGTAGAAGCATCTAAATATAGGTTATTTGTCAAGTTTTCTTGTGTTTATTTCATCTCACAGCATAACATGTTACTCTTGAAATAATTTTTAATTTCTGCTATCTATTTATATAAAATCGAAGTCTCCGTGTGTCCCTCACAACTGAACCACCTAACGATGCTTTTAAATAAAGAGTAAGTCCAGTAAATTATTAGTTGGAGTTTTTTTTAGCATTTAGAACCCGGTCTTCAAATCGATGCTATATACATATGTATATAGCATAGGTTTGAAGACCGGGTTCTAAATGCTAAAAAAAACTCCAACTAATAATTTACTGGACTTACTCTTTATTTAAAAGCATCGTTAGGTGGTTCAGTTAAAGAACAATGGGAGAGAGAGACCCCCATAGATACATAGGGCGCCGAAGCGCCTATTCTTTTTAGATAACTTTACATCTCTAAAGTTGAAACAGAAGTGTAGTTTTTGCAAGAAGTCAAGAAATCTTGGCGTTGCACAGAATCGCCAATTTACAACTTTTGGTGACTGCGCGAAAATGAACAAAGGGTCTTGGCGATAAACATTACCGCAAAAATGTGGTGATACAATCGGACGGGGGAGGCCGGGATTGCAAGCAAGCGATTCTAATACGATGAGAAATGCGTCAGAAAAGCGAAACTTGTTTATACAACAGATCTTACAAAGAAGACCGCTGCCTGAGAAAAATGTTGGAAATCAGGCATCTGGCTTTTAGCTCGACCACAAGACACGATAAATACATGCTTCCCATAAGATCTGTTCATTTTTCTTTTTAATTGTTAATACATATGCAACGTTCACGTATTAGTAGAGATAAAAAAATCTTATCAATGTGGCGCGCAAAAATCCGATGGAATTAAATGCAGACCTTGATACTAGCAGATGTGCCATTTAATTCTTATTTATTTCTTTGCACTGGGAGCGGTAGCTGACAGATACGGAAAAGAAAAAAAAAGGAATGAATCTTTGCGGCTGGAAATAAAGATGTTTTTAGAAAGAAAACCTTTTAATAAAAGCTGGATGGTTTTGAGAAATGAATTTAATTACATATTTCAGCATAAGAAAGAGGGGGGAGGATAATGTGATTTAAAAGTAAAAATTATGTTTTAAATTAATTTGAATAAAAAAATATTGGTATGGGACAGAAACGCTGTCACATAACTCACCCCGACCACAGAAGAAAGCTGAAACGTGTACGTTGCAGCTTTATATCTACTTAAAATCCTTTGTCCACCTTCGCACATACAGAGTATACAATCTACATAGAAATATAAAAATTTTTGTATCCAATAACAGAAAGATGTTTGAACCTGTTTTTCTAAAATGCTATTAGAGCATCATTTCCAGTAATTTAAGTAATAAAATAGAAAGGTAGTATATAAACATATTTGCTTGCTTTCAAATAATTCAAAATAATAATATTTATTCATGACTGAGCGCTCATATTTAAAACAAATCTTATTTATCAATTCAATATGCCACAAGAGAAAAAAATTGTGCCACATTTGACGAAGAGTTAGGATCCTATGCTTTTTATGTGGCTCTATATTTGTGGCGCTGGTACCAGCTTTTTGTTGTGTCATGATTCCAAAGAGAAGTATTTACATTAGACATATTTTATAACTTCTCACAATGTGATCTTACAATGAGATCATAATTTCATACGAAATGCAAGCAAATTAAAACAAAACACACCAATAAGAACTTAAAAAAAATGGAACACAGAAAAGTATTGTATGTATATATAAAATAAAAGTTAAAATGTACTGTATTACAATAAAGATGAATCGTATATGAAAAGAAAAATTTGTGCACAAGGCACAGGACTACCAAAAAGGGGTCCATGTAGCACGCTGGCAAACAGGTGTAGCCCTAAATCTTGTGGAGACCACAAGTTTTATGGCGTCAGCTTAGGGCTTCTGCCTTAGATAATAAGGGTATATATTTTTTTTAGATACCTGCACTATAACTAAGTTCCCGCTGTAACAAGAAGTCAAAGTATAATATAAGTTAGCATTTGATAAATTTACACACTACCGTCCTGTATTTCTGTGTATTAATTAAAATTTCCCATCTTGTGTTCAAGATTCTGCATGATATGAAGTGCCTGTGTACTCACTAGAGTTATTTTCTCTTACACTTGGCAAGAATATGAAAAAAAAGGTAAGAAAAATGTATCTAAATGTTATATAATGTAACAAGATACCTTACTCGATCTGCCACTTTCAAGTAAGAAGTATCTAAGCAAAGTGTTAAAATGTAACATGTTTAAAATAAACAAATTCGAAATGTATGTGTAGTTTAGTATGTCATGTGACGGATAACTCCTTGTAACTTTAAAATCTTTGTACGTATACAAAGTGATGTTGTCATTGATATATTATGACATTATGCAAACACAAAAAAAAAACAAACTGATAAAAGTATTTTAATATTGAAACATGGTGTAAAATTTAAAAGATATGAAAGTAAAGGAGAAACTGTATGTGTGTGGAGGGCGGGGGAGAAAAAAACTCCCAAACTCATGAACTACTTGTAATGCAACACATGAACAAAAGTGTACGCAAGCATACACAACGTGTAAGTAAACACATGAACAAATTGTATAATATCACATGAACTCTATGTATTAATGTCTGAATGAACTAATATTGTAATGTAATTGCCAACAAAATAAACAGACAGTATATGTGTAATAACCCAAGACACTTACAACGAGTGAGATTCAATTACATAATTAATGAGTTATCATCAAAATGTAGTGAATAAGGGTTAAAAAAACAAATGAACTACTTGTAATGTGTGTGAAAACCCTGGTTAAACTCTAAACCAGCCAGTGTGTATTACTCAATGAACTACTTGTAAGGAAAAAAAAAAAAAAAAAAAAAAAAAAAAGAAATACTGCCGAATAAATCGTTAGGAAAGTACAATGTGTAAAATCAAATGAACAAAATATGTAAATCAACACATGAACTAGTGTAATGTATGAATATGGATGCACAAAATGTATTCCAAAAAGCAAATGTTGTGCAACATAAACAAATATGCAACACATGAACTGCTTGTAAAAAAATGACTTAATGGTTAACTAAGGGTTAAAATTAAAATAAAGTTGTATCTGCGCAAGTTATTACTGTATTAAGGTAACAAAGGTGTGTATAAAATGCAGAAGTGCCCAGTAGATTGCATAATTCTACGCTGAAAATGTAGAAGTTATGCCAAACCAAACATGCTCCAAGTAAAAAGAATGAAAGAGAAAGTAAAAATGCATAGAAACAAAAGGTAAATTCTTCATGTCAAATGAGTGTATGTATCCGTCACAAGACAACGTGAGACTTTCACTCACTAATTAAAAAAAATTTCAAATGTGAGAAAATGTCAAAGATTTAGTTTAATGACTCTATTTGAATGGCGTTAAAAAAAATAACTAAAGTGTATATAACAGCTAGCATTATGCCTTTAACTAAATTTTTCGAAAAAAACAACAACCTGTAAGGATATCAAATGTCATGTCAGATAAAATAAAATTACCTTATGTTATAAATAAAAATAGCAACAAGTCACCAGCTTTGTGTAAACAATGAAATTAAACAGTAGATTAACTGTATGTGTAAAAATGTACAGCCAATTAGTTATCTCTTGCATAAAAATTTAAGATGTATGTGCAAACAATGTACAATAGTTAAATTATGTCATAATTTCTGCAACACTGTTAAACACATCAACCAAAAACATTCTATCAAGTGTATTAAAAAATTTATAAATTGTATTTTACTGTGTGTAGTGTAAATAGAGACCTTACTTGATATGCCACCTACAAGCAAGGAGTCTATAACAAAAGTGTTAAAAAAGGAACTGTTACAGGTTAATTGCCGCAAAATGAATGTGTCAAGTAAAAATGTCATGTGAAGGATAATTTCATGTAAATCTAAAAATAAAATCTGTTAATTAAGAAAGTGATGGTATCATTAGTAAGTTATGACATTACCCAAACTGAAAAAAAAATTAGTATATAGAGGGTAAGAGAGAAAAACAAAAAAAAAATCTGTAGTGTAAAACGAAAACCTGACATAAGATGTAGAAGTAAAAAAATAACGGTACGTGTGTACAAACACAAAACTCCAAAATCATTCTTGTGAATGTGATTTCAATTACATAATTAATGAATTAATATCACTAGATTATATAATGATACAGAGTTTTGCTTGACACCATGAACTAAGTGTATAAACAAAGTGTATTTTCACATGAACTAAAATTGTGTAAATATACCCATGAACTAAAATAAACTCACATGAACTAAATGTAATCTCACATGAACAAAATTGTGTTATTATTCTCATGAACTAATGTGTGTTTTCACATGAACTAAATTGTGTAACAAATCACATGAACTAACGTGTGATTTCACATGAACTAATTGTGTAAATAATCTCATGAACTAATGTGTGATTTCACATGAACTAAATTGTGTAACTAATCTCATGAACTAATGTGTGATTTCACATGAACTAATTGTGTAAATAATCTCATGAACTAATGTGTGATTTCACATGAACTAAATTGTGTAACTAATCTCATGAACTAATGTGTGATTTCACATGAACTAATTGTGTATCTATCTAAAACTCAAGTGCAGCACATGAACTAATGTTGTCAAAAAAAATAAAAAAAATACCGTCAATTTTAAAATAAATGTTAAGTAAGAGACAAAAATAGAAGCTGTTATTAAATTATAATGTGAAAATGTAAATTCCAAAACCAAAACTGAATGTAAAGAGTGCAATATGATGTTTCCATCACTTGTATCTATCAAATTACCAAAGTAGAAAAAAATATCTAAAATCGTTTAAGTGTAACTGGTGCAAAAAAAAAAAAAGAAGACACATCTGTACAGTGTTTGTGTGTACACCTGTACTACCAAAACTCTTTACAAGCGAAAATAAAAAAACTGATGACCTGCATCAATGTATTTTACTCTCCCATACAATCTTTTAATCATCCGACCATTCCTGCAGTAATAATCAAATGACAAAAAGATATACCTAACAGTACACACATACTTTCTAAAAAATATATATTTAAATTTGCAGTTAAGTGTTAACTGTGAAATAAAATATCACTAATGCCATATGGTGAATTATTAAGATGTACATAACTGTCTAACACAGTGAAATGTTTTTTTTTTTTTTTTTAATGAACTTTCATTTTAAAGAATCCTTCACAATACAAAAGGCAGCAAGAGAAAAAAAATAATTTATCTTGTAAATAGGTCTTTTTTTTTTTATATATATATATATCTATATAAAAAAATGTGTTTAATGAAATGAATTGCAATTGTCTAAGGTTTCTTGTTGCTCTTTTATATATCTCTTTACAGTAGGACATCTATGTGAGAAAGCTGTATGGAAAACGTTAAATTTTGTGTTGTTTACCTCATTACATCTAATGCAATTAATGCATTTTGGGCTGTTTGAACAATGGGGATCTTTATGTGATAAGGCACATACAGGACACCTAATTTTATCTGTGCATGATTTTGCCTGATGAAGAAGATTTTGACATGTAAAACATCTTTTTACCGAAACGTATCTTTTTACAGGGTAACCAGTAGACTGAATTTTGATTTCGCCATGAATAATTAATCTTTTAGCTATCTTTGGGGGCATTAGAAATATCCAATTAAATAACTCAACATATTTCATCTTATATTTTTGTTGAAATTGAATAGAAGGTGTGGATATACCAGTTAAGTCAGAAATTGCCAAAAGAATATCCGGAATATTAAAATTTTCTGGCAACTGACAAATTATAACTGAAATTGGCTTCAAATCATGCCTAAAAGGGGACGAAAAGTTATTATTTATAGGAGAAGTGGTAACTTCTTGTTGTGGGCATTTCAAATCAGAAATAATATTTGAGTTATGCTGCAAGGAATTTTCAGTCAGACTGTTGATTTCACAATTATCTATTTGTGTTGTTTCAATCCGCTTAGGTGATAGTATTTTGGTGTATGCCTCGGATGTGCTTTGATAAGACGTCTCATTAATTTCAACTTTATGTTTCTCTTTCACTGAGAGTGCGTCCAATCTTTCCAAAATTTTTGTATTAACAATTTGTAAACATTTGTTCTTATTCTGCAACCTAACATAATCATCTTTTATAACTTGAAAAAATTACCCAACATTTGAAATTCCCATAAAAATTTCTTATGCATAGAAGATATATTTTCAACTAAAGTGTCATTGTTTTTACTACCAATTTGTTCCTGTAATATAGGGAATTCTGTGTTTACCCTTTCCGCAAATTTGTTAAGTGCTTCCTCAAACATGTACGGCAGAGAACATTTTAATTCAGCCACAGATACTTCTAATTCTGGATGGCTATCGGCCTCTGACATTTTTCAAAAATGTTGGAAAAAGTAGCCAAAGAAGAATTAAAAAAATATATATAAAAGATGGCACAATAATTTAAAATTCAGTTACTGTATTAGAGCAAAAAGCAAGAAAAAGAAAACCAAAACAAAGATTTTCTCTCCCTTTCTCTTTTTTTTAATGAGCAGATTAAAAGAGAAGAAAAAAAATTGGAAGTTCTCAAAAAAATTCTGTCTATTTTAAAAAAAGTATGCAGTATCTGAAATATTCATACAGTAAGAAAAATTTATAAACCCTCAGATATTATATAGAAAACAGCACAAAATCACTGCAATATCTTCCAATAATATGCATGCAAAAATAATATTCACTTGTAAATGCTGAGTACAAGCAAAAAAATAAATAAAAAAACTATGAAATAATAGCCAAGAAAATTTTATAAGGCACCTTTGGAAACGAGGGCAATAAATGTTAATATGCCTAGCCTATCACAAACACATTTTAACTAAATGACATTTTATTTTCTGTATGGAAAATAATTAATCACCTAAATACCAATATAAAATAAATATGCACTGCAATACTGAATTTAAAAAAAAAAAACTTACCTTTCAAAATAAAGCAAGAAAAGAGAAGACAAAAAAATTATAAGTGCCGAATAAAACATTTAAAATATAATGCTTAAATTTCGTAAGCTTCTCTGTTCATGCAAACAAATATACTGAATAGTAAGAAGTCATCATTTTATATATATATTTTTTTTTTTACCATTTTTATATATATATTTTTTTTGTGCCATTTAATTCTTATTTATTTCTTTGCACTGGGAGCGGTAGCTGACAGATACGGAAAAGAAAAAAAAAGGAATGAATCTTTGCGGCTGGAAATAAAGATGTTTTTAGAAAGAAAACCTTTTAATAAAAGCTGGATGGTTTTGAGAAATGAATTTAATTACATATTTCAGCATAAGAAAGAGGGGGGGAGGATAATGTGATTTAAAAGTAAAAATTATGTTTTAAATTAATTTTGAATAAAAAAAATATTGGTATGGGACAGAAATGCTGTCACAGCCATGTTATCCTTTCTATTGAGAAATCTGTATCAGCTTCAACAATGAGTAATTGTTGAAAAGTAATAATGACAGGGTTATCAAAATAGCGCCAATTTTTGACCAACATGGCAAAATATCGCCAATTTTGGCGAAATAAAAAGTTGCCATATATGAAACCAACTTGGCGATAGCTGGCTAATTTGGCAAAATTCCCATTGAAAATCATTAATCTCTCATAATCGAGCTCACCGCAATTTAATTTAAACTCTGCGCATTTGAGTTTTTTTTTTCAAAATATATGGGTTGTAATTTAAAGTGTAATATACGAAAATGTACGTCTTTACAACTTCATCCCATGCTATTAATAAAATAACCACCACTAGACGACGCTGTACTTTTTGTAACTTAGCAAGAACCTATGACAATTTGTAGACTGCAAGATAAAACTCAACAACAAAACCAAATGTCTTAAAAGAGACCATTGATGCCATGTTTAAAAATAAAATATTGTTTTTAATATAGTTTTTACCTTACTTATATGTTTCAGTGTGTAATTAATTTATTTTTAAGAATTAACAATCTAAATTGTCCAAAATATGAATTTAAAAAATGTAAACAAAGATTGAATAGACATGACTTGTAATCCTCAAAAAGCCTCAAATCTGCACAACACTTGGTAACAAGCTGTGCAGATTTGAGGTCTTCTACTGTACATAGTTTTTCATAAATGTGTTTCATTTTTTAAATATGTTATTTTCATCTACCACTGCGGAACAAGAGAGAAAAACTTCTTACACATGTGTTGTATATGTCTTTATATCTCATTTTCCGTCATTTTTGATGCGCTATCTTTCTAGTTTGTTATAGTATACTATTTAAGATATAGCAGCAGGGTTGATTAAGCTCGTAAAATTCATTCATGCTATACTTGCTCAAAAGTAAATTTAATATATAACTATAAATGTGCACAATGTAACATAAAAATTATGTGTAACATATATCATTATTTTCATATTTTTCACCCTTTACATCTCTATTTTATCTTTCTCTTTAGTTGGGAAATATTCGACATGCTGTAAGACTAACCAAAGAACTTCTGTATGTTGGTAAGTTGTATTTGTAATGTTTATTTATTCTTACGCCATGTTAAGTCGAATTTTCAGTTAGTAATATATTCAATAGAGTCAAAACACTGTTTTAAACACCATTGTTGTGAAGGAAATTTTCACCTTGTTATTAATAATCTTTATAATATACTTATAACTACTTAAAAGGTGACAAAAACATATAAAAAGATATAAACAAAACATATAAACATATATATCATCCCATTCAGCACAGAACAGCATAAGAGTATTTTATATTGGTATGACATGTCGAAAATTTAAGGAAAGATTAAAAGAGCACATTTCAGATATCAAGTTTAACAAACCAAATACAGCTTTATTCGGATTGCATCAACAAGAAAATATTAAGATATACTTCGAAAAAGCTAAAATTATCATTTCAACGTCTAACCACTACTCGTCAATAATCCATGAATCCATTGAAATTTTACTTAGAAGTGATAATGTTTGTAACGATGTCCTTTCCTATAATATTCCCGCAATTTGGTACAATATCCTAAATATTTCCTGACCTCTTGATAATATGAGCTGATCTTTTCACCCCTCTGCAGATAAATGGAGTGAACTCTGCTTGTGCATGCGTACTATTTTCGTTTTTGTTTAAAAAATGAATTTCTATTCAGTCAATCATCTTTTTCCCTTTGAAAATGAATGTGTGTGTGTTCGAAAGATCTCGTGATGCATTAAATAATATTAAATTAAATTAAATTAAATAATATTTTTATATGTTTTTATATGTTTTTGTCACCTTTTAAGTAGTTATAAGTATATTATAAAGTTTAATAATATATTATTGCAAAATAGCTCAACACTAACACTTGTGCAAAACTTTTTTCCATCTTTGGTGATTGTGCTGTATTTTGTCTGATGTAGGCAATGATAAAATTATTTCTGTCTAAATTATTATTTATTTTTCTGGAACAAGGTTTTAATATAGTTAGTTTTAAAAGTAAAAAATAGTGATCATCCCTTAGCTCATGACGACTAAATGAGGATAATTTAAATTTTTTCCATAGGCTGGCACTTTGGTAATTACTTTTCTTTCTCAACTCCTCACTGTAATTGAGAATGTTATTTGTAGAATATATAGTGGGGCCTATATTACCAAAGTCAGTTGGTAACTTGGACTAGTTCTTCCATAGTGCAGAATTTTTAAATCTTTCCACTGTATTAATGGTTTGAAGGGGGGAAAAAATCACCCTGCAACTACAACACTGTAGTGTCCTTTCCAGATATTGTCTTTTTGAAGTTGTGGGATGGTGCAACTATTTAGTATGTTTCAATATTTCTGTGATTTAATCATATAGGTTTCTGTTCTTGTTATTTTTCAAATAAAATTCTCAAAAAAGAAATGGCCTTATAATGAAATCTACTCAAAAATCACTAGTGAATTATACAATAATTTTCTGTTTTCTGTAATGTTGACAGTCCTATCTGGTTAAAAGTGAGCTTTATTTTCTTAAAGAATTTTTCAAAGTCACACATCATAGCCTTGCAAGTTCTTGCAGTTTAGCTTGGATCTAATTTCATAATCTGGCCGTAAAAAAAAAAAAAAAAAAAAAAAAGCCAATCTCTTATTATGATTTGTGTGTTTCAGTTAGTGGATACTTTTAATTTTGTGCTACATTTGTTGTGGAAAAATTAGCAGGCACCTTTGCAATATCACCATTTCTAAACAAGAATCTTCATCGTAGGTTTCTATTTCAACTGCTGTAAACATTTATCACAAAGATTATTAATTGGATATAGTAATGTCAGAAAGGTGCGGGTGGGATCCCAACCATTTTTCTGCAATTGACGTCCAACTCCAGTTATAAATAATTATTTTATAAAAACACAAAACTGGCTTCAGATATTCTTTTAAACTTGCATCTAACAGGATTTGAACTCACAATTCTTACTATTGTTGATTACTATCTAAAATAATCTTTGTAAGAATTATTTTATTCTATTATGCTATAGGCAGTATACATATATTTTAAACAATATTGATCCTAGGCTGCACTATTCAAATTTTGTATTTGTTATTGTAAGGATTTATGCATTACACAATGAGCATTTTTAAATGGAAATAGAATGTACTGTATTTCAACATCCTATTAAAATTTTACAGTGGTTAAGGTATTTTTATGATTCACACATACATGCTTCGAAAGTATAGAAATTTAGAAATCCCTTGGGGGAGAACTTGAGATATTCTACAATATACATTAAATGACCAAAAGTGACTAGACACTAATACTTGGTGAATTGTTCTTGAACTTAGGTGATGTAAAGAAGACGGTTATTTCATACTTTTAAGTGAAGTTTTAATTGCAAAGACAAAGGACCAAGGACATTCAATAAAAGTATATATGCAGTCACCCTCTATCATAAAAAGTTTAACATTATCTGTAATTCTAACAAAGGATTTCATAAACCTTGTCGAATGTTTATATGCATTTATGTAAATAAGATGTGAATATTCATGAAAATATAAATGTTTCTTTTGAAAATTAAAAGAAAACTCTACCTGTTTTCTTTGTATATCTTTTTGAATAATCTTCAACTGGGCCAAGATAATTAATTGACTATCAAATTTTTAAAAAATGCCATCATTTATGCATACACAGATACAAAAATATTCTGTACAAATGTTTGTCTTATCAAATATTCAACATATTCATTTGTAATTTCAGTATAATGTTTCACTTGTGCTTTTTTTTTTAGTGTTATGAAATTTAGTTGAAAAATCTTCATGAATACTTGTGCTATTATTACCAGGGGTGGGGAATTTTCAGAAAATCTTACCAGCCAAGGATTTATTTTACCCGCCAGCAAAATGCAATGCACAGTTGGAAATTGTTATAATAAAACTTAGGCGATTGCAAAAATAGTTGATTACTATTGCTACAATACATTTTCACATATATATTTTTCCCCCTGTAAAATTAAGAAAAACATACACGAGAGAAAAGTTTAATAAAGAATAGAACTTAGTACCAAGTTTACATCGCAGTAATTTGGAAAGTTGTAAAATATAGCTAACTAGTAAAAAAAAATAAAGTTCTTGGCATATCTTTTGGCATGAGTTTTTAAAATACTGCCTACAAATTCACCCGCCCTGTCAGAAAATCCACTCGCCAGTGGCGAGTAAAATTATGTATTTCCCCACCCCTGATTATTACACAAATGCAAACAAAATATTTCATAGTGTATAGCGTTTATGAAATTATTTTGAACTTCTTATGTTATATGACGAATTTTAAAAATGTTTTTTGCAAAATTTGTTATTCATCCCTTAATTATTCTTATGAGTAAATCTTCATTTAAAAGTTTGAATTAAAACATGTTCTTTACACCTCCTAGGTTCAAGAAAAATGCATCAAATACTTCTCAAAATATTTGAAAAAACATCTGATATTGAAAGGGCTTTTGACCATGTAGTGTATCTTTTAGAGTTAACGGTGTTCATATGCATAAAGTTATTCAAGGAATTTTAAGTGTTTTAGTACCAGAAATTTCGTAAAGTACTGGTCGCTATGGCTGAAGATAGATTTCTTTTTCATTAAATAAGGCAAATGTTACTTTACAAAATTTCTTGTAAAAGGTGCTTCTGTGGTTTTAAGAAAAACTGTTCGATAATGGAAATTTGAAAAATATATATTTTTAATCGAAGGTTAATTGTACTATTGGACTTGATTGTTTGCTTTCTTATAACATGGCAGAGCTGCCAACCATTATGGATTCTGCGGAATTATTCCGCATTTTAACTTTAGATTACGGGATTACGGACGTGTCTACAAAAATTACGGAAATAATAAAAAAATCCGGAAATTAAAGTTTTGTGATTATTTGAGATTATGTGATAATTTTAACTACTGAAACAGTTGTTTATCCATATTTCAATAGCATATTAAAGCAGAAAGTCAAATTCAAGCTGTAAGTGACACGTTCGCAAGCCGAATTCGCTACGTAGAAAGCAGAAAATGAAAGTGCAGAACATAAACAAGCTCATTTCTTCCTGTATTTGGTGCAGTCACTGAGCTAACAGCTTATTGGGTAGAGCTAACTGCAGAAGGCGTGGCTTATGACACTGCTTATCTGATGGAAGAAAGCAAAGCAAGCAAAGGGTAGGTACAATCCATGGGCAACGCTGATTCAAGCCAATTCAAAATTTGCTTTTCTAAATTGGCAACAGCTTCACATTTCGCACGCGCATCGCCTATTATGATAGTTGTTGCACGTGCACGTTGTATTTTGTTAAAGTTTTGCGACTGATCGTAGAATTTCAGTGATGGAGACGGAGCCGAAGCCAAAGAAAATGAAGGTTTTGCAACGATACCATGTTGAATATACTAAGGAGTGGCCGTGTATCCAAAAATCAGAAATATCTGAACATTATGTGTTTTGCACGGTTTGCTCGTGTGATTTTATGATACAACATGGTGGTTGGGATTATGTTCGGTGTCACGTGGAATCAAAGAAGCATGAGAAAAATGGACTCTCAAAAACACATAAACCTGTTACTAAATTTTTTGCTGAACAGAGTGATGAAAATGCTATCATAAAAGCAGAAATGTTGTTTACACGTTTTGTGATTGAACATAACGTGCAGATTGCTAGTACCGACCATGCTGGTGGATTATTCCGGGCGATGTTTCCAGATTTTAAGATCGCCAAAAAGTACGGCTGTGCGCGCACTAAAACATCTGCAATCATTCAAGACATGGCGAAATCAACGCAATCCGAAATTGTGAACGATTTGAAAAATCGCCCCTATTCCATTGCTACCGATGGTAGTAATGACAATGATGATAATAAACTATATCCTATCGTAGTATCGTATTTCGACGAATCTGTCGGTAAAATCGATACCGTATTATTGTCCTTGTGCCAGACGAGTATCAACACTGGGGAAGGCATTTTTAATATTTTAAATGAGGAACTGAACAAAAAACAAATCCCATGGACTAATTGTTTATCATTTTCATCAGACAATGCATACACGATGACAGGTCAGTTCAAGGGTGTTATTGCCTTCCTTCTGAAAGTGCAGCCTTCTATTATAAATATTGGCTGCCCCTGTCATCTTCTACACCTAGCTGCAAAAAAAGCCACTGCTGAACTGAAATTGGTTAATGTAGAAGAATTCTTAGTACATTTGTACTATTATTTGGATAAAAGCTCCAAACAAAAAAATAATTTAAAATTGTGTCAAGAACTATGTGGTTTGAAGCCACACAAGATTCTGAAATATGTTTCCACCAGATGGCTTTCATTGCTGGATTCTATCAACTGTGTGCTTGAACAATGGGATGCACCTTATCAATATTTTTGTGTAGAAAATATTGATGACAATAACACTATAAAATCTCATCTTCAAAACCCAATGTTCAAATTATATTGTTATTTCTTAAGCAGTATTTTACCAATTTTTAACTCTGTGAATGTATCTCTACAACAAGAAGCACCTTTGATACACCTATTACGAAGAAAATTGGTGAATTTTTTCACTGATCTGGTTATTAGGTTTGTAAAACCTATTGCGTTGGCAGAGGATTCAGATTCTATTTTGGAGATTAATTTTCAAAAGAGAAAATATCAGAAAATCGATGAAGAACTGGTTATTGGGGCAAAGGCGCAAGCATATATCGCAGAACAAATATTGTCTGATGTACAATTGGCAGAGTTTTATGGAGATGTCCGCAACTTTTTCTGCAGTGCTTGCGAATATGTTCTGAAAAAGTTTCCTATGAAAAATGTTGTTCTAAAGCATGCAGAAGTTGCAGACATTTCCATAAGAAGAACTGTGCCATATGAATCAGTTGATTTTTTTATTAAAAAATTTCCATCTGTGTTAAATGACGAAGAGTTAGAAAGGTGCCAGGCAGAATTTTCATCCTATCAATTTGAAAATTTTGACAATATATCCTATGACAGGATTGATTCTGGCTGGTTTGAAATATCTCAAATAACAAATATATCTGGCCAGAAAAAGTATGTTGCCTTACCAAAGTTAATGTTAGCTATATTACTAATTCCACCCAGCAATGCTGTTACGGAAAGAGTATTTTCCATTATTCGCAAAAAGCAAACAGAATTTAGACCTAGTTTGGGTATTAATACCTTAAATGCTTTGATGATCGAAAAAGTAAAATCATTGTCTTCTAAGAAAGCATGCTTTCAAAAGACTTTCACCGAAAAACAATTAACATCAGCTAAAAAAGCTACTAAGTTAGCCCTTATGGGTAGTGGATGTTAGCCTTAATAAAAATATTTTGGAAAGAAATTTATTTTTATTGTGTATCAATTTTTTTGTCATATACTGTGTTTTATTTTACTAAAAAGAATTCATGTACAAATCAGTATTTTTATGGTAAGTTAAGAATTTTTGTGATATGTTGAGGAATTTTGATTAGAGGTGAGTGAAATAGTTTTTCTCAGTTTCAATTATTGTTTTTTAAATTTCAAATGTGTTTAATTCATTAATTGCTTTATTATTTTTAATTATTAGACTAATAATTATCTATAATTTAATTGTTTCAGTTTTGATTACGTTATGTTACTTTGTATGTTAACATCTTGGTAAGGGTGTAGGACGGTCCACGGGTGGGTACGGCTGATTACTGATGAACGGTTAAAAGTTGGCACCTCTGACATGGTATTTTTGAAGTAGAGCCACAAACATCCCTGCATTGTTTCAGACAATGGCAGATCTAAGGGGTGAGGGGGCGATCGCCCCCCCCCCCTTTGGGCAAAAAAAGGGGGTTGGAAAACGGCATTATGCATCCTCACTGGAAATAACTGTGGTGAAGCTCGAGCCCAGTGTGACCCGGCCCGGGTCGCACCAGTTTAAATCCATGAGACTCGGCATGGGTCAGGCCTTCTCTCATTTAGAGCCGAGCCGTGCCCTGATCTTAAACTTTTCTGCAAATTCGGGTTGGGCCAGACTTCTTCAAAGACGATTGTTTCTTGAATGCCTACACGGGGCGTAGTGTCCACGTACACTTCACATCTATATGGGAACAGTCTATGAAGGAAGCATCAGGATTTTCTGTAAAATAGAAAGTTCATCTCGCAGCAGACTGCGGTGGGATGAAGCTGATGGTGGCAGGAGCTTTCTGTAGATGTGCTTTGATCATTGTCAGATAGTCAGGAAAGGTGAGCAATCATAGGGAAGGGGGGGGGGGAGGCCAAAATAGAGCAATACATATTACTAATTTTTTTTTTTTTCTAAGATATGCTGCATAAGCAATTTTTAATATGATATATGATGCAAACAGTTTAGAATAAGGTACATGTACAATAAAAGGTTAAAAAAGTGCGACTAAGAAATTTTTTTTTTCTTTTATAACAATAATAATAATAATAAAATATGAAGCTAAGAAGGAAAGTTAACAGGACCCGTTGCCAAAAGCAAGGCTGGAAGACGTCCTAATAAAATTAATGGTAATAAGCCAATTAAGATGTGAAACATTAAATTTAGAATTTGGAATTCCACAACGATGCGTTTAAGGTGGCTCCCTCCTCCTTCTTTTGGAAGACGGTGCAAAGTCGTCATCTCTGCTCATGATGGCAAGCGGTCTTTTCCTTCCACGAGCACTATTTATGCTGTATGGTTGGATGCACCACAACGCTTCGTTGGGTATGAGAATGCGATCTCTGTGGAAATTTTGAGCAAGTTTCTTTATAAATTGAGAGATAGGCCTAATCTTAAGATCAGCGTGAACGACGTCATTCCGGACAAACGTTGTCGCCTTACAAATCCTACATAATACAAAATTTTGGCAGGTTTGAATTTTCTGCATCTGAGTTTCACAGACCAAACCCCAAACAACTGACCTGTAGGTCATGGTAGATCTGATAAAGGATTTATATAGTAATAATTTATTTGAAAGTGACAGACGGCTGTGATAAGCCAATAGAGATTTAAGGGATCCTTGAGCGTTGGCTGATTTGACTAATATGTCCTGAATCTGCCTAGCCCAGGTTAATTTTGAGTCTAGATAAATACCTAGATATTTATAATTGGTGACCCAGGGTATGTCATCATCCATAAGAGAAAGGTTAACGTCTGGGGAGATAGAATTGTAGGAAAAAATCATGGCGGCACTTTTTGCTGCATTGACTTTTATACGCCATTTCCTAAGCCAGACATAAAGAACCAAAAGATAAGTTTGGAGTTTAGTCAAGACAATGTGTAGTGAACTGTTGCTGGTCATGATGGCCGTGTCATCCGCATATAATGCTAAAAGAACGTTGGGAATCCACCGAGGAATATCATTAATGTAGAGGTTGAACAGCCAGGTGCTAATAAGACTTCCTTGAGGGACGCCCGCCTCGATAATGTGAAAAGAGGATAGAGAATTATTATCTTTAATACAGAAGGTCCTACCTTTAAGGTATTCCCAGAAGATAAGAATTAGTTGCGGAGGGAACTTGAGCAGAATCAACTTATAAATAAGCCCATAATGCCAGACCCTATCGAAAGCTTTAGCAATGTCTATGAATACCACACCAGTTTTTTGATTATGTATGAAGCCCTCGTGAATAAGTTCAGTTACTCTCCAAAGCTGGTGTTGAGTCGAGTGTTTGGGCCTGAACCCAAACTGATCGGGTATAATAATTGA
Source organism: Maratus speciosus (assembly GCA_963932465.1). Lineage (NCBI taxonomy): Eukaryota > Metazoa > Arthropoda > Arachnida > Araneae > Salticidae > Maratus > Maratus speciosus. The sequence continues at coordinate 215,407,535 of OZ010797.1, read as the reverse complement.
ATTGGAGGTAACAAACTTTTTCAGATGGATCGTAAGTATGTATTCATAGACCTTAGACAAACAAGATAGAAGGGAAATAGGTCTGAAGCTAGATGGGTCGTGTCCTGGTTTTGGGATCGGTACAATCAGTGCCTTCTTCCAGCAGTCAGTAAACACACGGAGGTTTAACATGCAATTAATTAAATAGTTAGAAAAAATATGAAGTTAAGTGGGAGGTGCAAGAGCATATTGGTAGAGATGCGGTCGAGGCCTGGCGATTTTTTCTCTTTGAGATTCCCAATGTAAGAAATCACCTCAGAGGAAGTTGTAGGAGTGAGTGTGTTATCATGAGTAGTGTTTAAGAAACGTTCAATGTCAGTGTTGACAATGTCGACCATTCTGGGATTGACAACATCATGGTTGAGTGTAAATTGGCTTCTAAGACTGTCAGCAATGAGCTCAGCCTTGTCTGTGTTTGAGTAGACCATACCATTGGAGCCACTTAAGGCCGGAATGTGTGTTCGTGTCCTACGAATGCGGGCTGTTGCCGACCAAATTGTGTTGACAGTAGTTGATAAAGACTCAATGTAAGTGTTCCAATGTGAAATACTAAACTCCTTGATTGCAGCAGCAACCTGGTGGTTTTTCCTGTTAAGATGAGTTTTAAGAACTGGGTCTCTAGTCATCTGCCAGTCCCGTCTTAAACGATTTCTCTCTCTTTTCAAATCCCTGATGTGCTCAGGTAGTCGAAATGCATCAACCACCCCCTGCCTGGGTTTTACAACTTCTTGAAAAGCATTTTGAAGAGAGCCCCCAAATGCCTGTATAGAAGAAGCTACTTCCTCGGCAGAGTGAATCTCAGTGGGTGGAGTGTCCATGTTTTCAAGAACATGACCGAAGTCCTCCCAGTTGACTGAGAATGCCTGGGGGATATCAAGCTGGAATTCACCCACTTCGAATCTAAGTACAACCGCGAGATGGTCAGACGAAAGATCGTTCACCGTTTGAATGGCGTGCGGGAAGGGAAAATTACGGGTGATGGCAAAGTTGATGATGGAATGAGTATTAATGTGGGTGGACTCAAGGGGCGCTATGATTTGCGCATGATTTTGGTCTGTCCACCTGCGAACTTTATATCCATATCTATTGGAGTTACGAGAACCCCATGAAAAATGATGAGCGTTAAAATCACCCGCAATAATGAAATTTGGAAAAGAACGGGTTAAATTAGAAAGATCATGATCAAGCAGATGAATATTGCCAGAATGGGGGTTGTAAATAGCTGCAACCAGAAGCTGGGGAATGTTGGGAAAATCTAAAACAATGGGAGTGGCCTCAATATGTTGCAATTGGGGGATTTTAGCGAGGGTAGCATTGAGACCATTTTTAACATACACAGCAGTGCCACCACTAGGTCGGCCGCTAACTGTTGGTGGTCTGTCTACATTGAAAAGCATAAAGTTGGCGACTTTGACAGAATTACCCTGGAATTTAGTCTCAGAGACTAACATGATATCTAAATTATTACTAATAATAAAATCCTTAAACTCGGAGGCTTGCCTTTTAAGCCCATTGGCATTCCAGATGCCAATCGAGAGAGAATTCAAACTCTTGGAGGCTGGGAATTTGCCAAAAAAGGGGTGGGGGGATCAAAAAACGGGCAATTTAGAAGTAAAAGAAAATTAATCAACATAGCTTGGCAAGATACTGTATATTATGAATACCCGATCAATTTCCGTAGGTGCGTTACGGAGTTGCAGGAGCGCTTTTTGAAAGATTTGGAGAACAGTTTGTTTATCGAATTTCTTTTCAAGTTTAAAAATTTCGTCCAAAAAATTGGCATTGATACCTGCACCAATTTTGGGGGTTGATGAATTTTGCTTTGGTTTGTTGTTTAAGGGGTTTCAGCGACAGAGCATGTAGCAACTTTCGCAAAAGAAAGTGCACTATTAACTTTCCTAGCCGGAGGGCTTTTCCTCTGGTTTTGTTTGTTATCTAAAAAATTTACATTTTTCTTGGTGTGATCACCTGGGAATTTGGGGCACAGATGGTAGTTTGCAGGATGGTCGGAGCCACAATTTGTGCATTTACAGGGCTGTTCGAACGGCTTCGTGCAGTCAATAGCGAGGTGCTCGCCGGAGCACTTGACGCACTGCATTTTGATGTGACATGCCGAAGCCGAGTGAAAAAACCCTTGGCAATGATGACGTTGTTGAGGGCCTTTACGACCCCTGTATTTTTCGAACTGCACCTTCATTCCCAGGTTCTCAGTGACCTGGAAAAGCTCGGCAGGATCCGCTAATCTAGGGATTTGGAAAAGGAAAAGAGGTAATGGGACCTTGTTTCTAGTATTACCCCTAAAAAGCTGCTGTATAGAAACGATTTTTAAATCTTCCCAGTCAATATAATCTTTGATTTGCTCGATTTTTGTATTTTTGGGTAGACCCGGAAGTACATACTTTTGGTTTTTCTCTTTTTCCAGCAGAAAGCTTCGATAGTAAAGTTTTTCCTGCTGGAATATCTGTTGGACTTTGCGATATTCTACTTCGCTACCTACACTAACTTTAATATATTTATTTTTCATCTCAGACCTAACAGTTGGGGCAGATCTCTTAAGATGTATGAGAAGATTTGCCCAATTTTCAATTGCTTCGATGAAAAAAGGGGGAATTTTTTCTTTTTTAGGGGAAGCAGAGCTGGTCCCAGTGGTCGAGTCCGAGTTGGAGTCACTTTCCGTAGAATTATTATCCTTAGCTTTTTTGTTGGAAGCCATCGTCATCATTTTCGGGATCGCGATTACGCTTTAAATTTTGCTCTACTACCTGCATTTCCTCAATATTGGAGTTTTCCTCCGGGGAGGGGGAAGAAGGGGGCACAGCAGTAGGCAAGTCTCTATAAAAATAGAAGTTAGGATTGCTCACCAGGAGGGCAGTCTTCTCTTTGTCTAAGTTCTTCCATCTGTTTGTGAGGCTCACTTTTTTGGTTTCTAATTCGGTCCTCTTGTTAGGCTGACACTTAAGAAGTGCTCATTCACATTTATTAAGACTAACAGAAGTCTTGTAATCAGCTAAGTTATACAGTTCACGCAACGAAATCCAGGCTGTTTCATCCAGATCTGAAGCGGAACCATCCTTTCTAATAAGTTTTCCTCGAATTTCAAGCACCGCTTTGAAGTGCGGATCATCTATAAAGGTTAGATCAACTTTGGTCATGATGACCAAAAAATACGCAAAAGTTTGTAGAAACAATTAGATAATCCACTCATCCAGTGAAACACTGATCAGAAGGACAGCATTCTAGGTCGAGCCTGGCCTGGACTTCATTCTTTCTAGAGGTCAGCACTGGCCAAAATTTCCAGCTCGGGGCTCGTCCCGGAATAAAAGCTAAACGTTCGGTCCTTGTCAGACCGTATGATAAACAGTATTAGCCTGACCGCAACCCGTGTATTTCTCTAAATTTTTCTCCCCGAGCCCAAGTTGGTCTGGCATCTTACTTATTTGTTGTCTGTAAAATTTATATTTATGTTGTAGATTTGTTTAGCGAAATCTTTAAAAATTTAATTTGATTTGATAAATTACAGAGATACATATTTAAAAATCTACTTTTTTTTTTCTTTCTAGAGCTTTAAAATTGTAATTTTCTTTTATCATCTGTTTCTTTCATTCTAAACTGATTTTCTTACTGTATTTCCATTTGAATGTATTTGTCTAAGTAATGATTTTTACGTAGTGTTTATGTACATAATTGCCTAAATAGTCATTAATATTAATGTTTTTCTGTATTCACGATTTTCGAACATAATGTAAAATAAAATATGAGCATAAGTAAGTGTGCTTTAATGAATCATATTAATTGCAAAATGCAGGCTTTGCTGGAGAGATGATTTTTTTTATCTTTTATACCGGGCCAATAATTTTTTATTTTTTTTTGGTTGGACCTGAAAATTTCAGCCCTGGTAAACCTGTAACCGACATATCGAAGCCAGCTTTAATTGTTTTAAATATGCTTCTTTCAGCCATCATCCCATAGCTTACTGAATATACCGGGTGTCCTAAAATGGACTGACTGATTTTAAATACAAATCAATAGCTTGCAAATGGCGACAGCTATTAAAAAAAAATACTTGAAGGAGGATTATGTAAGATCTCTGGAGCAGGGGTGATTCTGTTCCAAATTTTCCGAAAATTTAATCCTCTCACTGCGCCTCCCGCGATTTCCACGGCCAACGTAAAAGTGGCAAAATTTGCACAATCCGCAATTTCCGCAGTAAATCATTTTTTAATGATCTAATTCTATTTAAAAAAGAAACTCTTTCACAAAGATTTTGGACATATTTGAACTCTAAAATATATGCAATTTTTGAACATATTTTCATAATATATATATATATATCTTTGCAGCGAGAGAGTTAAGGCATTCGATTACGAAAATTTTAAAAAAATCATCAATCCGAAATTCGGACATAAAAAAAAAATGTGAATTTTGACAAATGGTCGCCGCAAAAAATCTATTTCGTCAATCGTTCACAGAAAATAACTTCAATTTCGCCAAAGAATCGCGGAAAAGACGCGAATTAGGCAGCGCCATCTATCGTTGCTATTGTAAAGTAAAATCAAGAATCGCAGTCAAAAATCTCATGCCATCTTACGTAACCTTCCTGGAAGATTTTTTTAAATTGCTGTCATCATTTGCAAGTTACTGAATTTTAAAATCAGTCAGTCCATTTTAGGACACCCGGTATGTTTTTTAATAAGTTTCAAAACATTTTTATTGAATTACAACTCCTCTTAGATATAAAGAGACAAGTAGTCTTATAACAAATTAGTATTTTTTACATAATTTTGAAGATTGGATCTTTTACTTTAGCTTTTATCTTAAAAAATATTTAGACTTTCTTTTCAAAATGCGGGTCGGCCCGAAGGCAACCGGACCCGCAGCAAAAAGTAGAAGTCAACCAAACCCAAACCTGATCCGCAGCAAAAAGTAGAAGTCAACCGGACCCAAATGCGACCCGCCTCAAAAAGTAGAAGTAGCACGACCCGCAGTGAAAAAAATTAGCCTCGACCCACGCATCAGATTGGAGTCTCCAAATTTCTAAAATCGCCCCCCCCCCCCCCCCCCCCTTGAGGAATCTCCAGATCCGCCCTTGCTTTCAGATCATTTTTAGTTTGTTTAGTTCATGAGAAATTACTTATAGTAACTTACCACTTTTATGAGTCTATGAATTAAACAGGGAGATTTTTCAAAGGGTCCCTTACTCATTTTTTCATACCTCTGACAACTTGGGGCAGGGGACATTTTTTTCTCTAAATTACAAAAGGATTTTTTTTTTTTTTTTTAACTCATTTACTAGTTTAAGTAGGCAATCCAAACTGTGTGGTTTGCAATATACACAGGTTGGAATGTATGTGTATGCTTGATAAAGATAGCTGTAAAATAACCATTGTCCAAATTATTTATTTTAATTCAATTAGCAAATTTTTTTTTTTTTTTAATATTTTTATTTCCACTCATTTTATCTCAATTTTATATTATTTCAGACCCAGAGCATCCACGTGCTCGTGGCAATTTGGCTTATTATACTGATGCACTGGCAAAATCTGAAACACAGAAAAAAGGAGATGATGGTCATATTACTAGTGAGCTCATGGCAGCACTGGCTATTGAAAAACCAGAAGCTGAATATCCTGAAAAACAGGAGTATGAGAGATTGTGTAGGGGAGAGAATATTAGGGTAAGTTATTTCTAAAAATATTTTTTTAAGTTTTGTATTTTTATTCTGCAAATATTGCATTTTTATTTATTTATTATGTAACTTCTCAGTGGATGAAATCTTTTTCCCATTTTTAAAAAATATATTTTCAGATTTTGTTTATTATTCAGTAAGTAACTAATACTTATGATTGTGATATTCTGTAATATTTTTGCTGGAACAAAATTGACCCCAGTTTTTTTTTCTGTATTTCTTTTTGTACTTTAAATTTTATATTTTAAATTTTATAAAAGTACAAGTCGGAAATTAAAGTTTTATTATTTTATTGTGCTAGACTATAGAATGTTTGCTATTGACAATAATAATTTTAAATAAAGGTTATATTTCTTACTGCTATACGTTGATTATCATTTAAATTAATTTTTAATATTTTATCATTTAACTTTGGCAAATTTAACTTTTTTTTACTGTTACATAAAAATATGAGGTCACCTATACTTTTTGTTAACAAAGTTCTTAATGAGCAAATAATATTGATATGAAATATTATTTGCTTTAGAAAAATGGGAGCTGTCACAGTGGCTGCCCATCTCTAGTTTAAGAGTTGAGAAGTTGCTGAAGTTTGGATTTTTCTTTCTTTGTTAATTAGCCAAGATTTTAATTAAAACCTGCAATCTGAAAGGATGTTACCAAGAAAAACATCGCATGGTGCATGGAGAAACTCTGTCTCGAATGCGGAAGCAGAGAAAGTGCAAAAGTATTTGGATCTTTTAGATTCATTTGGATAGATTTTCATTTAAAAATATAAAATCATACAAATAAGGTGTACACTGTCGAAGGCAGTAGGATTTAGGGGAAACCCCAACATTAGTTTAGTTTGGAAAGATTTTCATTTAAAAATAAAATTTCATTTAACACTGATTTCAGATATATTTAAGGTAATGTTTATTTTACATATTTTTATGGCATTCATAAAAATATTTAAGAAATATATTAAGTATTATAAAAATATTTAAATGGTCTCTTTTATTTATGTCTACTTTTAAAGTAGAAATTTTAAAAATGGAAATAAGTAATGAAAAAAATGTTTTTGACTTTTTATACTTAAATTTGATAATATATAAAATTCAGTTTGTCTTGACACTAGCCTTTTATAGTTACTAAAACTGATTGGGGCATTTTAGCGGCATGTATATAAATATATATATATATTTTCTTTCCAAAATTATTATTAATATTTTTTTTTTTTTTTTTTACAGTTTAGTCTATTATTAAAATATTAATTGGCAAATTTGTTATTTTTTAATTTATATTAATAGTTAATATATAATAACTTTTGTTGTTTTATTTTAGACTCCAGAAGAAGAAAGTAAGTTAAAATGTCGTTATTTTACAAATAACAATCCATATTTACTTCTGCAACCAGCAAAAGAAGAAGAACTGAGCTTAGATCCGAGAATTGTAATTTATCATGATGTTTTATCAGATAGAGAAATGGATATCATTAAATTTCTTGCTACACCAAGGGTATGAATTTCATTTTCCTGTATGTTATAAATAAATGTATTGCATTCCACCTAGTCGATAAAATTACTTTACTAGGATATTAATGCTGTACTTATTACAATACTATTCTGCTTCTATATTGACGTTTTGTCAGTGCTCATTTTAAATATATATTTTATTTGAAATGGTTGTTATGCTTTAATTTTTTTAAAAATATTTTTGATTGAAATTGCTGAGTTTTGTTTTGCTTAAAAAGCATATAGCCAGCAGAGTAAAAAAGTGTCCGAGTCTGGGATTGAACCAGGGTCATTTACATCACGTGCCAATGCTCTACTACTGAGCTGCCTGCATGATGCCAAGCCTAGCACTTCTCACTCATATCTGTTGGCAAGGCTGCAAACTGCAGCACATAATGGAATATATTTCCATGAGCCACCAATTCTGGGGCAAACACAAAATGAAAGAGAATCTGGCATCGATCAGGAATTGGTTGGATCCCTGGAATTGGTGTTAAGGGGCTTGTGGTTGGCTTGTAAAAAGTGCCCAAGCAAAAACTTTTTCAAAGTAAAATTCCACAATTTCAATTACAAATTAAAGGTGTATGAAATTTTCTATAAAAATTTCAAAAAATATATATAGAGATTTATTAATGATTAATAGTTTTCTCCCCTCTCTCTCTTACTCACATAAGTAAAATGTTTCAGTTTTATGAGTTAAAATATATGTTTTCTATTAAATGTGACTTCATTTTCATCAATAGAAGTGTTTTGTCTTTCTGAGATTAAGACCTACAAATAAAAATCTGTATTTTGTTAAGCATGATGCTATTTTTACAACAAGAAAACTCTTTTAGGAATGTTTCAATATTTTCCACTGAAATAAATATTTATATATTATTAAAAATCATATGGAGGTGCTGGAATATGAGTCTTACATTTTAAAATAGCAAATTTAAGGAAGTTTCTTTTATTGTTTTAAGGTTTTGTAATTATGTTATAGTAATATTTTTATTATCAGCAAAGCAATTGTATAATACTCACTTTATATTAGTGGAAACATAGAAAATGTATGAAGCTGTGTCTGTGCTGTTTTCTCAGCAAAGTTCGTTCAATGATGATATGTTTTCACTGTTGATTCTGTTTATTATTAGACAAGAGGGTTTTTTAATCTTGATTTAAAATAGTACCTTAAAAAATTGAAAGGGGCAGTCTTTCATGATTGCTTTGTCTGTATTTTTACTTTCTTCTATCTTTACAAGAAGAAAGTATTGGAATTTCAACTTCCGGTTTTTCAATGGATTTATACATTTTAGAAGGTTCTGAACATGATTTGATGGTTTTTAGACAATGTTTGTCTGTATGTGACAAAAATTTTGTGGGCGAATCTCGAGAACTAATGCACAGAATTTACAAAAATTTAGATTCAGTTAGACCTTGATATAAACTGGTGCTGATTAGTTTTTGGTGTATATTGCCCAACAAGTGTTGCTGCTATCCTGCATTTTTCTTGATTCTTACAATAGTTCTATCTCAGGAACTAACGTAGGGATTTTTTATCAAACTTCAGATTCAGTTACAAGTTGACTTAAATTGTTGCGTATTAGATTTTGGTGTATATCACTCAAAAGGTGGTGCTGCTATGCTGCATTTTTCACAATTTCAGTAATAACTCTTATCTCAGGAACTAATGTACAGAATTCTATAAAACTTTAGATTTAGTTAGATCTTGATATAAACTTGTGCTGATTAGTTTTTAGTGTATATCATCCAACTGGTTGCACTGCTATGTTGCATTTTGTATGATTTTTGCAATAGCTCCATCTCAAGCACTAATGCACGGATTTTCATCAAACTTCAGATTTCTTTAGACATTGATGTAAGCTGTTACTGATTTGGTGTAAATCGCACAACAGTTGGCGTTGCTATGCTGAATTTTTCACGATTTTCACAAAAGCTATATCTTAAAAACTAATGTAAATTTACAAAAATTTAGATTCAGTTAGACCTTGATATAAACTGGTGCTGATTAGTTTTTGGTGTATATTGTCCAACAAGTGTTGCTGCTATGCTGCATTTTTCTTGATATTTACAAAAATTTAGATTCAGTTAGACCTTGATATAAACTGGTGCTGATTAGTTTTTGGTGTATATTGCGCAACAAGTGTTGCTGCTATCCTGCATTTTTCTTGATTCTTACAATAGTTCTATCTCAGGAACTAACATAGGGATTTTTTATCAAACTTCAGATTCAGTTACAAGTTGACTTAAATTGTTGCGTATTAGATTTTGGTGTATATCACTCAAAAGGTGGTGCTGCTATGCTGCATTTTTCACAATTTCAGTAATAACTCTTATCTCAGGAACTAATGTACAGAATTCTATAAAACTTTAGATTTAGTTAGATCTTGATATAAACTTGTGCTGATTAGTTTTTAGTGTATATCATCCAACTGGTTGCACTGCTATGTTGCATTTTGTATGATTTTTGCAATAGCTCCATCTCAAGCACTAATGCACGGATTTTCATCAAACTTCAGATTTCTTTAGACATTGATGTAAGCTGTTACTGATTTGGTGTAAATCGCACAACAGTTGGCGTTGCTATGCTGAATTTTTCAAGATGTTCACAAAAGCTATATCTTAAAAACTAATGTAAATTTACAAAAATTTAGATTCAGTTAGACCTTGATATAAACTGGTGCTGATTAGTTTTTGGTGTATATTGTCCAACAAGTGTTGCTGCTATGCTGCATTTTTCTTGATATTTACAAAAATTTAGATTCAGTTAGACCTTGATATAAACTGGTGCTGATTAGTTTTTGGTGTATATTGCCCAACAAGTGTTGCTGCTATCCTGCATTTTTCTTGATTCTTACAATAGTTCTATCTCAGGAACTAACGTAGGGATTTTTTATCAAACTTCAGATTCAGTTACAAGTTGACTTAAATTGTTGCGTATTAGATTTTGGTGTATATCACTCAAAAGGTGGTGCTGCTATGCTGCATTTTTCACAATTTCAGTAATAACTCTTATCTCAGGAACTAATGTACAGAATTCTATAAAACTTTAGATTTAGTTAGATCTTGATATAAACTTGTGCTGATTAGTTTTTAGTGTATATCATCCAACTGGTTGCACTGCTATGTTGCATTTTGTATGATTTTTGCAATAGCTCCATCTCAAGCACTAATGCACGGATTTTCATCAAACTTCAGATTTCTTTAGACATTGATGTAAGCTGTTACTGATTTGGTGTAAATCACACAACAGTTGGCGTTGCTATGCTGAATTTTTCACGATTTTCACAAAAGCTATATCTTAAAAACTAATGTAAATTTACAAAAATTTAGATTCAGTTAGACCTTGATATAAACTGGTGCTGATTAGTTTTTGGTGTATATTGTCCAACAAGTGTTGCTGCTATGCTGCATTTTTCTTGATTTTTACAATAGTTCTATCTCAGGAACTAACGTAGGATTTTTATCAAACTTCAGATTCAGTTACAAGTTGACTTAAATTGTTGAGTATTAGATTTTGGTGTATATCACTCAAAAGGTGGTGCTGCTATGCTGCATTTTTCACGATTTCAGTAATAACTCTTATCTCAAGAACTAATGTACAGAATTCTATAAAATTTTAGATTTAGTTAGATCTTGATATAAACTGGTGCTGATTAGTTTTTAGTGTATATCGTCCAACAGGTTGCACTGCTATGTTGCATTTTGTCGTAAGATCGCGAAAAAAAAACGTAAATTTCGTCAAAAGATCGTGAAAAACCGAAAATTTCGTCAAAAGATCGCGAAAAACCGAAAATTTCGTCAAAAGATCGCGAAAAACCGAAAATTTCGTCGAAAGATCGCGAGCAGAATGGCAAATTTCGTCGAAAGATCGCGAAAAAAATGTCAACTTTCGTCAAAAGATCGCGAAAAAAAATGTCAACTTTCGTTGAAAATTCGCGAAAAAATAGGCAAATTTCGTCGAAAGATCGCGAAAAATGGCAAATTTCGTCAAAAAGCCTCAGAAAAAACGCATAGTTAGTGCTGGGAGTGGATTCCCTCCCCCCCCTTCCCCCTCTGCTGTTACTTTTCAGAAAATTTGAGGTGAATCACAGAAAAAACTAATTTCTTCAAAGGAGCGCAGAAAAAACGCGAATTTCCTCAAAGGATCGCGAAAAAAGAAATTTCGTCGAAAGATTACGAAAAAAGACTAAATTTGTCAAAGGGCCTTGAAAAAAAAAACGCATAGCCAGTGCTGGTAGGGGATTTACCCCTTCTCCTATCTGCTGTAATCTTTCAGAAAATTTGCTGTGAATTTTAGAATTTTTTAAATTCAGAATCACCCTTAAAAATTTCATCAACTATACGCTGAAAAAAATCACGAATTTCTTCAATCTGTCATTGAAAAAAAAATTGCAAATTTTAAGAATCCACCGGGGAAAAATACGACAGACGAACCACAAAATTCGTCCATTGGTCATCGTTAAAGAATGCAAATTTTGTCAATTTGTCGAAAAAATTGTGAAATTTGTCAGTTTGATGCCGATTTCATATATTGCCCCCCCCCCCCTTTCCCGCAACAAAAAAATAAATAAATCCGTCATTCATAAAAATTGCAAATTTTGTCAATCAGTTAAAACTTCACCAAATTATATTAATTCCAAATTTTTCACTGTGTAACAGATAAAAAAAGTTTATTTCATTTTTATAAATCCATTTAAAAAGTAAAAGTAAATTATCTAATCTTTATTTCAATTATTTTTGTATGGATAAGTGCAAATGCTGTAAGGTTTGAGAATTCAGAGAATATGTATTAAAAAGTATAACTTGTAAAAAATTGTTCACAACTTCAGAAATGCTATTATTTGACTCCTAATGAGTGCTCAGAATTCCTAAAATTTAACCGGTTTACTCCTGTCTTCTACTCTTCTAGAGATTCCATACCTTTTATTTATTTATTTTTATTTTATTTTATTTTATTTTTCACTTAAAGAATAAAAATCAACACTAGATTAATTTTAACACAATTATTCTAATTGGTAAATAAATCATATTAGATGAAAATTTCCAACTGGGCGAAAAATGTCCGGACCAGGATTTGAACCAGGGATCTCCTGGCTGAAGCCGCCAGTGCTCTACCATCTGAGCTATCCCGGACGAATCTGGTAGAACATTTTTCACCCAGCTAACCTTAATGATTTATAGCATCTGGTCTGAAACCTGATTCAGCTCAACAGAATAAATCTCAGGTAATGGAACCCCAATACGGTAGAGTACTGGCGGCTTCAACCAGGAGATCCCTGGTTCGAATCCTGGTCTGGACATTTTTCGCCCAGTTGGAAATTTACATCCAATATGATTTATTTACCAATTAGAATAATTGTGTTAAAATTAATCTAGTGTAATTACGTAGTTCCATTACCTGAGGCTTATTCTGTTGAGCTGAACCAGGTTTCAGACCAGATGCTCTAATCATTAAGGTTAGCTGGGTGAAAAAAGTTCCACCAGATTCATCCGGGATAGCTCAGATGGTAGAGCAACGGTGGATCCCAGGAGATCCCTGGTTCGAATCCTGGTCCGGACATTTTTTGCCCAGTTGGAAATTTACATCTAATATAATAAAAATCAAGCTCTGTTTTCTTAACTTTTTGTTATATATGAAATTTCTTCCCATGGTACCTTACTAAGTTAAAACACATTTTTCTTTAAAAATTCTCTAATAATGTCTTGAAAATGCCTGTTATAAAAATTCAAAGATTTGATAAGATTTCTTTGAAATAGATATTCAACGGGGTGGCTGTTTTCCTTATGTGTTATTCTATGCCATTTTTATGCATGTTTCTAAACAGTCCTTGAATAGTGCTGGAATAGTGCTTGAAAAGTGCTTGAATTTTATTTGTTCTCGAGTGTATGAACCATGCTATTACATTTTCACATGAATAGATCCTTATTAGACTTGGGTGTATATTGAACAACAGGTATTAATTTTACTCTTTGGGTTGAAAATTTTGGTTGCAAACATCTAAGAGGGTAGTTCTGAAATTCAGTGATTTGTTTGAGACAATGCAATACTTATCTACTTGTTAAATGCATTGAATTCAATGAATCTATATAAACTATATTGCCATTAATGACCGGCAACTTTCAATTTTAGACATTTTGTCGAATATTTAGAAATATACTTGACAGATTCTTCTGGAATTTCAGGATTAAAAAGAACAGGTATAACCTCATATTCAGCAATGTCGATTTGATAGGGGGGGGGGGGGGGCAATTAGGGGGCCAACAAAAAATCAAAGAAAAAAAAATACTTGGGATCACCCTGTAAAATAAAATGCACGAAATGATCCATCGCTACTGGATATAAATAAACAGACATTGTGCAGTATGTGTATTCTTTTGTGTAAGAATAGCATGTATATTAAGAGAGATATAGCGATTTATTTGAAAAAAGTAAAAAAATTCTTGCATGTTTTTTGCTTATAACATGCAGGGTTTTCAACCAAATTTAACTCTGGTTTCAGAAAAATTGACAAAATATAGTACAAACAATATAGTGCAATTGGAATATAAATATACTAAATATTTTACGAAATATGAGCAGTTGTACGAAATAATTTTTATCTGTGCATGCACGAATGATAACAAGGCTCATTTTACATAATTTAATAGTCAACTCTATGGAGCAACTTATTAAAAAAATCTAGTCAAATATCATAAAAATTCAGAAAGATATTGGCGTTAGAGTGAGCAAATTTTTAGTTGTTCTCTAAAAGCAGCTGAATGATAAGGGATTTTTCACAAATTGTCATTTTTAATTTTTAATTTTTTTTTAATTTTAATTTTTTATTGATGCTTTAGTTCTTGGATAACCACCAGAACGAATTATTTGTTTATGCTTATGCTTATGGAATTATTTGTTTTTATTTTGCAGTTAGCTCGTGCTACAGTTCAGAATTCAAAATCAGGTGAATTAGAAATTGCTAGTTACAGGATAAGTAAAAGGTATGAAATTCTAAAGAACCATATTCATATTTAGTAATATGATTGAGCTGTATTTCATGAAATATTTTCTCTATTATAATTAGACCTAAGTAAATTTTAAAGATTTATTTATTTATAACTTATTGAATTCTCTAGATGTACATTCATCACTTGATACTGACTTACATTCATAAATTTCTTTTCTGTATATTTCTCTTTGAAACTTCCTCCCTGATGCTCATTAGGCCAAGGTTATAGTCCTTTGATTTTAAGGGTGCCACACATCATTTTGTATTTGTATCTTAAATTCTTTTCAAATATTCTTCTTCTCCCCACCCTCCTCCCCTTAATGTTTCAGAACTTAGCTCATATTTTAATGCAATATTAACTTTTGTGGGCTTTTTTCTGCAATTTTTTTTTTCATTTTTTATTTCTGATTGTCTTCAATAGCATTTGTGTCCTTCAACAAACAATTTTTGACAACGAGCACAGTTTTTCGTGTATTTTTATGTTATGACTTTGTTATGTTCCATATCAAGAGTGTTAATTTAATTCTTATAGCAATATTTGATCTCATTTTTAAATGTCGGTACTTTAATAACAAGTTGGAAATTTCACGTCAAACGTGGCAAATGAGATGCGTTCGTACTATAACTTGTTTTTATAAATATTTTTTCAACATCATATCGTACTGAATGTATATTTTAGTGCACTTCATAAGTGCATATCAATTTCATTCTGTTCGAAAGGCTGTAATATGATCCAAATTCACTTTAAATAATTTTTCCCATTGGCCGTAATGTAACGGAAAACTTTTGACTGTTCATGTAATTAAACTATGCATCCAATTTTCATAAAATCTGAAATGACTTGACAAAATTTTGCAACAATTATGTATTTAAAATTTCATAGCATTCGGTTGGATAGTTTTTGCTCTCTTATATGCGGACGGACAGACAAACAGACAGACGGAACAACGACTATAGGTGCTATGTATTTATATAATTACGAACACACCTAAAAACAATACTGTAATTCAGTATTTTAATTCTGCATGCATATATTCAAGTAGTCATTATGGGGAGGTTGGTTCCAAAGAATATTCCCTTATCTGTGCCACTAGGTGCAGATCCACAGGTTGGGTTAAGTAATTTTAAGTGGACATGTTTTCTTGAGAATTCTTACATTTTTATATCTCATTATTATAATAAAAAGGTAACAGAATTTGTTTTTTTTTTGTTCTTGCTTCCCCTTCCCCCCCCCCCCCCCCCCCCCCATGAAAACTTTCGAAAGAATGTGGAAGTAAAGATACCCATGAAAAAGTGGTGATATATATATATATTTAATCCGTCTGTCAGTATCATAATGGGATACTTTCAGAATAGAACTGGTTGCAGATAGACCTATCCATCTATGGTAAACCGTCTAAACAACAGTCTCATCTTCAATAAGCTAAACCCTTTTAGTTTCAAAAATCATCTTGGCTGTAAAATAAAGATGCAGGGAAAAATGTTTACACACAAATCAGAATTAGTTAAAAGCTGTAAATGTCTGAATTTTTCTTTTGTTATACTATGTACTTAACTTTACCCTTTTGCCCAGCTATTTTCCTGTTTCCTTAGGGATAAATTTTGTCTCTAATGGTTTTCTGAAGGAAAATTGAAATACAGTGAAATTTGTGAAAATGGAACCTGTCTGAAATGTGATCTTATCTTAAATATAAACATTTAATGGTCTCAACTGAAGGAATACTATATACATATTATGTCTATCTAAAATGAAATTTTTTTTGCTCAGTTTCTAACACTTTTGTTTTAGCAGCTTTTACAGTGGAGTGATATAAAGTAAAACACACAGTTAGCTGGATTAAGCATGCAGATAGGTGAAAAGTTTGAAGTTATTTGACAGCTTCCTGAAGGAATTTCCTTTCTTTAGAGCAAAATGAAAAAAATAGAATGAAAAAATGCAGCAGCAAAGTAATGTGCTGCTGTGGTTTCTCTTTACCTTTTTTTACTACATTTTGTTCTAAAATAATTTCTTTTTATGAAGCCTTGAAGCAATTTCATGCTATTTTTTGGCCCTTTTTATTTTTGTTTACATTGTTTTTATATGTGACTGTCAGAACACAAGGGTTATTGTAGTTATCTTATCAGTTTTAAAGTGTTCTATTAACCTCTTGTTACGAATTCGCACCTGCCTGCATGGGAAAAAATCTAAAAATAGCCGAGATCATGTGACTGGGTACGTGTGTTGAAAGAGCGTGCGAAAAACTGATTTATGCTAGAATTTTTCTATAAGTATCAAACTTGAAATGCTCGGTTGGGGAAAAAAATGCTTCCTCGGAATATGTATTATAAATATATATTAATACGTGTGATTTAATGTAGTGAAGTAATGCTTGAATTATTGTAACTAAAAGGATCAGAATATATTTTTGCTTGGCCGAGATGCGTGTTTATATTCCATTCTCGGAATCTGTGATCTTATTTGAATGTTAAATATTAAATGTGCTAAATGTCGTCTTGCTGTGCTGTAAAATAAAATAAGAAAAGACAATCACGATTAATCTTTTAACAAACCGCCTGTGAACACCTCCGAATATTTTGAGCTTGAATATATTTTCTTTATTTTGAATGATATTTCTCGATTGTTTTGAAAATGAATATATTTTACCCCTGAATCCCCTCCCCCCTCCTTTGTTGTCGGTTGTATAAGTACAGCAAACCTGCTGAGAAACATTAGGGAACAAGAAAAAGTTCTGTTTTAGACAGGTTTCCTTTTGAGCAATATTTGTAGGACATTCCATTCCCCAGAACTGTGGAATTTTTTCTTTAAGGCAAAATCCATTCGAGACAGTTTCCAGTTTCGACTGTATTTTCTCACTTATGATAGATGTATTACTGAATTAAATTCTTTTGAAAATTAATTTTTAAAAATATATTAAGAAATACTATTATTTCCATGTTCCACTCCAAAGTTCCCAACATATTTTTTCTACTTTTAAAGAACTGAAATTATTTCATAAAGAGTTATTCTAACAGTAATAATATATAGTAAAACCTGGTAAGAAAAAATTTCTAGGGCCAAAAGAAATGTTCTATCTTAGATAGGTTTTTGGTTTAGCTGATATAATTGTATTTTTTGCCAGGCTGTGAAATTTCTTCATTAAGGCAGTATTTCATTGTAGACTTTTCCTTCATTACAGTCAGAATTTTCATGATCTCAGTGAAAGAAATACTATACAATCATGCCTGCTAATATGGAAACCTATCTAAAAGGGAACTCTTTTTTGGTCCCTAACGATTCTATCTTAATAATATATTAGTTTTCTATTCATTTATAAATTAATAATGAGCTACAAAGTACAATTAACTGGTGAAAATGGTGAAGTATTCTGTTTACTTGGATTTTACTGTATGAGTTAACCAATAGAAATTATGACTTATGTATAATCTTAAACAATAATTTACTATAACGTTTTACATATAATAAAACACGTGATAGTGGAATTGGTAAGGATAAAAGAAAAAAATCCATTTCTTAAAAGTTTCCATCCTAATTGTATGGTCCTATGTCAAGAACATGTTTTTCTTTTTAAGATAGGGTTCCATTATATACAGATTCCATTTTCACAGTTTTTACTGTACAATACTATGTTGATTATATGTAACTATTTATTCTCTCCTTACGCCCTTTTTATAAGGACTCCCTAGATCTGCACCTGCCTAGGGCTCATTAGTTTTGAAAGTTCATGACTTTTTCCTTTCTAAAAATCAACCCTTTTTATCTCACAAAAATACATATTAATGCTTTATTAAGGGATGATTTTAGGACAAAACTAGCATTAGCCAAATAATTAATTTTAGGGAATAATTTCACTCTGTTTGAAAGTTTTTAATTTTAAGAGTAAGTAAGACCCCTCCTTTATAAGGACTCTCTAGATCTGCACATGCCAAGGGCTCATTAGTTTTGAAAGTTCATGACTTTTTCCTTTCTAAAAATCAATCCTTTTTATCTCACAAAAATACATTTAATGTATATTTTTTAAATGCTTTATTAAGGGATGATTTCAGGACAAAACTAGCATTAGCCAAAAAATTAATTTCAGGGAATAATTTCACTCTCTTTGAAAGTTTTTGATTTTAAGATTAATTTTTGAAATGTATTTTTTTTCCCTTTCAATTTCAAGCATGTCTAATTTTAAAAACATTCCATGAAAATAATACACAGATAGTCTTACAAACTAGATGGTAAAAATGATCTGATATTGAGAAAAGTGTAAAAAAAATATTGATTTCCTCCCCTTCCTTCTAGAAGAGATATGATTTCCTCCCCTCCCTGATCAGGTCCTGCTTCTGAACTAGTAATATTTCTTTGTGTGCTCAAGATGCATTGTAATCAGGAGTCGATGCAGGTTTTTATTCTTGGGGCCCATTTTGTGAAAATTAAAAGTTATTTTTGTGAATTTCATTATATTTTTGTAAAAAGTAACATTTTGTAATGAAAGTTGAAATCCAGTTACTCAAATTTGAACCAAGAATTTATTAACAAAAACTTCTTTAAATCCCCTTGCTAAAGTTTCTGTTTTTCATGACCTGGTTTTATTTACAAATTATACATTTTAAGAGTTTTTATGAAAAAGAATGTTATGAAGGGGGCCTATTTCATTAAAAGAAATTTTGTGAAGGGGTCTGTTTTATTAAGTCACAATTTTGTGAAGGTCTCATCTTATTAAATTTATTTTTGTGAAGGGGCCCATTTTATTAAATAGATTTTTGTGAAAGGGCCCAAAATAGACCCCAAATTTTGCCTGGATCGACCCCTGGTAATTATTTTCTATTTCATTAGTGCATGGTTGAGAGATGATGACCATGAAGCTGTGAGACGTGTCAGCCAAAGAATCGAGGCAATCACTGGTCTTACAACTGAAACAGCTGAAGAACTTCAAGTTGTTAATTATGGCATTGGAGGACATTATGAGCCCCATTTCGATTTTGCCACAGTAAGAACTTAACTTTTACATTTGCTTTATTTCTTGTTTTATTGTCATTGTCAATTTGTATTTATTTTTCCAAATCTTGTAAGTTTCACAATTAAGTATTTTGTATGTGCAGCTATCAAAACAAAACTACAGAGGGAAGTATAAGTAAAAATATATGAATTGGTTGATCTTCTAAAATTCTGTAAATTAATTGGACCAATACAACTTGTTTGAAAAAAAAAAAAAAAAAACCTTCATTTTTTTTTTAAGTCACTTAAAATAATTACTCTGAGTCAGTGCATTCTCTACTGCAGTATATCTCAAAGTGGGGTTATGCATATCTCTTGAGGACTGCACGTGTAAATGTCTGTATCAAAAACCAACATGGAGCATGGCACAGCTAAATGCGTCTGAAAAAGTTTTTCTATTGACTATTTTAAAAGCAAAATGTAAAAACACTAGATGTTGAAGGTGACATTTCTGCTCTATCTCAGCAAGATAACAGCAAAAATTCAACAAATATGCAAGGTTAGACAAGTGCATCCACTACATTAGAAACTTGCTGAAGCCATAAAGCTCTGTAAAGCTAGTATTGAATGTAAAATAACAGTTATGGTTGATTAGTTGAATGAGATTTAATGGCATAAGGTCACTTTAGGGACATACTGCACCCCCCCCCCTCCAAAAAAAAGGGGTAATATTTATAAGGCAAAAATTTGAACAAGCTACCTAATTGTGCCTCTAAGTCCCTCAGAGTTATATTTATAAAAGTTATGTTTATTTTTATCCCATTGTTGGTGTTCTTTCTATTTTTCTGTTAATGAATCTTGCAAATAAAAAAAATAGGTTACCTACTTAAGGTTTTCTTGTGGAGGATTTTCTTTTCATATTCTTAAATTGTGGCATGCATTTTAGTGTTCATAAAAATATAAGGAAAAAAGTAATTTTATATTTAAATTTTGTTTTTCAAACTAACATTTTTTTTTAATATCGGAAAAAAATATGGTTTTAAAATTACTCTTAAAACTAAAAACTTTCAAAGAGAGTGAAATTATTCCCTGTAATAAATTATTTTGGCTGATGCTTGTTTTGTCCTGAAGTAGCACTATTTTCATTAAAACGAAGTAATGTCCTTCTTGCCCTAGCAGAGTGATCTCATTATCGAAAAAGTATAACATATTTTTCTTTCGTATTTCTTTATATTAGATCCTATATACCGGGTGTCCCAAAAAGGGCTGACTGATTTTAAAATTCAATAACTTCCAAACGGTGACAGATATTTAAAAAAATCTTGCAGGAGGGTTATGCATAAAGTCAAAAGTTTTTTTACAGTGATTTTCGATTTTAGTTCGAATTACAAACAATAGATGGCGCTGTAAGCAATAGTCGCTAAATACAGGCTCGATTTTTGGTCCTTTCTGTTGTTCCATGCAGATAAAGGAGATGGAAATGTATTATCCGGGCCACGAAGTACCAAAAATCGAGCCTGAATTTAGCCTCTATTGATCGCAGCGCCATCTATTGTTTGTAATTCGAACTAAAATCGAAAATCACTGTAAAAATCTTTTGACTTTATGCATAACCCTCCTGCAAGAATTTTTTTAATATCTGTCATCGTTTGGAAGTTATTGAATTTTAAAATCAGTCAGTCCTTTTTGGGACACCCGGTATAAGTGAACACAGGAATAGACATAAAATCAATGTTTTTTCTGCACTTTTTTCAATATCAGATAATTTTTACCATCTAGTTTGCAAGACTATCTGTAGAATTATTTTCTTGGAATGCTCTTAAAATTAGGAACACTTGAAAATTTAAAAGAAAAAAAAATATGTTTCAAAAATTACTCTTAAAATTAAAAACTTTCAAAGAGAGCAGAATTAATGTTTTTGGCTAGTGCTAGTTTTGTCCTGAAGTAGCACTATTGTCATTAAAATGAAGTAACGTCCTTCTTGCTCTATCAGAGCGATCTGATTATCAAAAAAGTATTTCTGTACTATATATTGGTGTACAAGTTTAAGGATTTCTTGCACCTTAAACGGCACATGTATGTGATGCTCATTGCAAAGGGGTTAACAGTTCACAGATAATGAATAAGTTTTTCTATATAGCATATTTTTTTATTTTAAGCTAGTTTAACCAAATTAATAATTGAAAATAGATTTATTCAGTGATAGATTAGCCATGATAATGTTAAGTGGGTGAATTTAGTATTTGAAATATTGTTAATATTTTCTATAGCATTTTAATTATAAATTTTAATGAAATTTTGTTGATTTGTCTAGAAATATCTACTCCTACACTTTTGGGTTTTCACAAAAAATAAAATTTTCTAAATAAAATGTTAAATAGAATCATAAATAGATGCCCCTTCTACTTCTTGTTTTCTTATTCAATTTATTCCCCGAGAAACAGAGTAATTTAGGTATTGCCTTGCTATTGTTTGTGGTTCAGGTTTAGAGCCTTAACCTTTTTTGGAATGTAGAAAAGCCTTTTATCATATCTAAAGTGAATGTTTTTTTGTTTTTTTTTTTCTGTGTTTAGCTTTGTTTATTTGAATTTATTTTTATTAAATTCTGTTTATTAAAAACACCGGTAAAAAAAGGGTAGTTTTATAGAAAAGTCAGTAAAAAATATGTATATAAAAAGGTTTGTTTAATTACTCTGTGTTGTACGTTTTAAAAATCATCAACTGTTTAAGCAAAATAATCTTATTTATTTAAATTTATGTGTACTATAATTTCCAAAGTCAAAGTAGTTGATTGTTTATTTATTTATTTTCAATTTAACCTTATTTGTACACTACACATTTTTTGTCTTCTGTAAGTATTACATAATCTTCAAGCTCCTTAGATGAAAACATTTTTTTAAAAAATCAGCAAACTTTTTTTTTTACTTATTTAATTACTTTGACTCTCTTCCCTTTTTTAAATATGTACGTAGCACTAACAAACATGTGATTTTTCCATAAATTATCAGAATTCTTTCGATTGATTATTGAAAAAAAAAAAAAAAAAAAAAAAAGTCGGTATGTCACTGAAAAATTTTGCAAATGTTGTCAATCAGGTTCGAAAAAAAGGAGTCAAGAATTTAATCAATTAACTGCGAAAAAAAATTATGAAATTTATTAACTTTGTCAGGGGCGAAGTAATTCTGTTGCTAAAATGGTTTTGAAATGATTGAGTGTATTCCCAGAATGAAAAAATGTATTTGAAAGTAAATAAGTTCTTTTATTCATATGCCTTATAAATGCTAAATTCTATATATATATATATATATATATATATATATGCATGCCAACTGGCAGTTTGGAATTTAAATTATGTGGCATACATATAATATACCACCACCCTTCAAGGGTTTAATCAGTGTCAGATCTCATCAATTGACCATGAAAGTTGCAAGATTTTTATTCCCTATGGATAAAAAGTTTTCATCATTAAGAATCTACAACAAAAATCTTGATAAGCCTTACTGTGTTCAATATTTCTTCATGCACAACATGAATGTCAAAATTTATTTTATTAAAATCTAAAACCTAAAAGAAAATAATAACCTCTCTATTTCTGCCATATATTTTTTTTTTTTGTCACACTAATAAATAGTAAAATTCGTCACTGAACTCAGGAATATCTTGTTGAATTACCTGGATAAAAGAAAAGTATCCATTGTATTTTATGTTTATCGATAATTTGTCATGCAAAATTTTATGTATGCAATTTTACCCAATTTTTGAAAATACTTTGAATATATATGTTACTATCCATATGACTCTAATGCAGATTATTAGACAGTAATTTATGTTTCTTCTGTTTTAAACTGAATTCATGAAACAATCTCAATAGACTGTTTGTTTTAAATTTATGTTTGGTCATGTATATTAATATTTCACAACAGATTGTTTGTTTTAAATTTATGTTTGTACATGTATATTAGTATTTCATTTTTCCAAGCCTAAAGAAATTTTAATTCTTTAATGGTTTTTGTATTCTGCCAGGTAAATTTGTCCTGAAAAATGTGCATCCTGAAATTTTACTTAGTGCTTGTATTACTCATGAAACACAGTGAACTTTCTAATTCATTTAATAATTTTTGAATAATATTTGCTAAAAATAATTAAACTAAAAGTATATTAATTTTTCTTTTAAGCTTCTGTCAATATTTAATTTTCTCATCTAAATTTATGGCAAACTATCTTTAATGTTTTTTATAATTTAAAATTTTTTAACAAAATTCACCAGAGTGAAATTAAAAATGTTTGAAATAATATTTATTTTAAAACATTATTTTATCAAAATATTTTTTTTAATTATAAAATAAAAATCAAACTTTTATATGTGGTTTTCTCCTCCAACTAAAACTAACCAAACAATCTGTTTATAAGAGTTATAACATTATTTATTTCTTTATAGAAAGATGAAAAAAATGCTTTTAAATCACTTGGTACTGGAAATAGGATTGCAACATGGATAAATTATGTAAGTTAATATAAATTAATATAGTTTATTATTATTACTATTACCTGTGTATTAATTTATGGCTACTGTGAGTAATTTAGTATTAGAAGTTATTATTAATGATTAACTCATTGCTGTTTTCAGATGAGTGACGTAGATGCTGGAGGTTCTACAGTTTTTCCATCTATTGGAGTTCGAGTGAAACCTATCAAGGTAAATTTTTATTAAAATTTCTCATGTTGAACTTAATTCCCAAGCACCATTGTAAATTTTCTTGTAATTTGTAATGTAGATATCAAATAATAAAATCCAGAAATTTATGTTAAATAAAAGTTTGTAATATAGATTTAAGTATTTATTATTTTAAAGATTAATACAAACTGCTTCAGCATGACCCAGACAATTTTACTATATGCAGAATTTAACCCTTTCAGGGGCAGAAAAATACAGTTCGTAAAATGATGAAATAATTTACTGATACCAGAGTTTTACAAATGAATTTTTCAAAAAATAAAAACCTGCTTTTCTACAGTTTCATTGTAAAAGCAAAATTTTATTAAAATATTCTTTGGGCCATTTGTAAGTTTTGTAATTAAAATTAGGTGGTCATGCCGTGTGACCACTGCCCTTGAAAGGTTTAATCTGCCTTTTATTTTTTGTATTTAATTTGTATTTTAATTGTTTGTTCTAAGAATTTCTTCTAACAATAAATTTAACACTATCCTAAAGTATTTATTCAGAATAACTGGCTACTAAGCTAGTAGATAAACTTAGAAAGAATGAATAACAAAAACAATTTGTAAAAAACTTTTAATATATTAATTTGATTTATGAATTCAGTCTTTCAAAAGATATTTCTTATGTTTTAATCTTCATAGATCATTCAAAGTGTAATTATTTAATAAAAAATGTCTAAGGTACTTATTTGAATATTTTTGAAATATTCCGTACAGGAAAAAGCCTTGAAATTTTATTAATTCAATCTCCAATAGACACATATATCCAAATTACCTCACTGCCTCAGTGAAATGCATAAATAAAAAATTCTCTCTAAATTATTATTTATATATATATATATATATATTTTTTTTTTTTTTAAGTTATAGTACATTTACTTGTAAATTGAATATTCTAATAATGTTAGTATTTAAATATATTAATGTTAATATTTAAACAATAGTAATGTTAATATTTAATTAATAATAATGTTAATGTTTAAATCATTTTTAAAAAAAAAAACAATATTTATCAGTTTATTCATGTTTCATTGTAATTCAGAATTTAATGATCATTGCGATGTGCCTATCCTTATTCAAGATTAATTGCAATAAGAACTAATAGCCTTTATATCTCAGCATTAAAGTAAAATGTTTAGAAAGTTAAGTTTTTAGTTCAACTTGCAGATTTTTTTTATCATTCGTTTGAGTATTTATTTTTAATTAGTTGAAAAATAAGGAGCTAAAATTTTCTTTGTTTAATTATAGGGTGCTGCTGCATTTTGGTTTAATTTATTTAAAAATAGCGATGGCGATATGGATACTAGACATGCTGCTTGCCCAGTATTAGCTGGTTCTAAATGGGGTAATTATTTTTGGAAAACTTTTACATTTCATTTTAATCTCTTAAATGTGTATATTGTTAATTTCTGATGTAACACTTGTTTTTTAAAAAGGTATTGTGTGATTTTTTAGGGTCATGGCATCTTACTCAATTCTATTATTTTATTGTGTTTCAATTTTCTACCCTCTCTCCTCAAGATATTATTATAAAACTATGGTAATGATCAAGAAATTTCTTTTACATAACTTGTGCCTTGATCTTTAGATATTTTTAATAGATCTATAAAAATGAGTGTGAGAACTTTTACTTAAAATATTTTAAGTTTTTTAAATAATTACACTTTTGGTACTCCAAATCATAACTCAGTCCTTTGCTGAAAATTTTTTGTTAAATGTGTAATTTTATAGGTGTACGTGCAGTAAAGAAATGCATACTCCAGTACAAACTACCTTTTTTCTCCTTTTTTGTTTTATTTTTTCCTTTATGGACAATGCTGTTACTTATCAATTCTTTTATACTTATTACGAAGTTATTATTAGCAAAAAATTTTAGTTTTAATTCTGTTCCTATTTATGTATTTATGATTGAAATTAAATTTGGCATGCCTTAAATTTCTTTTAAAAACAATTTAACATGTAATATAAAGCAGTGAAACCTATCTATAATGATGGTACTGAAGGGACGAGAGAAAAATATTGCTACAGACAAGATTGATGTACTTATTCACAATGTAAGGTAAAATATTATTAGTATGTCGATGCAAGAGTAATTAAACAACTTACAAGCAAACCACTTTTGGTGAAGCTTGCACCTAGGGACCTGGTTAATTTTATAACCCTATAGGCTGAAATTTGAGATTCGATAAAATTTGTCTGCAAAAATCGTATTATATATATTTTTGTGTACATTTAATTTTAAAGTAATGAATTTTAAATCGTTAATTTTACACCAAATGCAAATTAAGTCACCAAATATGGTGCTATGAATCTAAGCCATTACTCACACACACAGCAGACAACTATGACATTCAGCCAGGGTTGTGATGATGTTTCTAGCATATTGTGAAAATAGTTAGGATTTTTTCTTATCAAAATAAATCTTATGTTAGTTAATTTTATAGTGTTCAATTCTTTTAGATTTCTAAGTTGATTTTCCTCTTTTTTTTAAGTTAAAATTAATTCTTTACTGCAAGGCTTATATCATTCCATGTTCATTATTTGGGGCATTTAATCTTTGCATTCTCAGTTAAAATTATTCACGAGTCATGTATGTGCCATAAATATTAAAAATATAAAATAAATCATTTTCCTCTTTCTGTTACTAAGGGTAGTCGCAAAAATTAATCTCATATGGCTGTTATCAGTGGTTATCTTGACAGACTGTATTTTGACTAATTAATGTTTACAGATTCGAAAATGTGTTTCAGTTCATGAAGAGTTTTTGCTTACATTTCAGATTCTCACAGTGATGAGTGTAGAGGTTTAACGGTTCTAAATACTTTCTCTTTAGGCCATACACATAAAAGAATATACTATTGATTAGATCTAACTGTCATTGATGATCCTTGCCCCATCGAAATTCCATTTTGCTTATATTTTAAAATAACATTTTTCATGTGTCTGGGTCTTACTTAGTACTAAAACTTGTTCTGGTTCACTCTGGTGCTATATAAATTTTTTAAAATAGTGTATTTTCTTTACAACAGAATAAAAGAACTAAGTAGGCTTGCTAGAGATTTGAATTACTACCTATTTGCTTTTAAATAATTCTTGAACCTGAATATTCACTACTAGAAGGAAGCCCTTCAGAATGACGTGTTTGCATTTTCAAAAGAATGATATAGCATTGCATTATAAAAAGAATTATGAAGTAATAAATTTTATCTTATCTGACTAATAGGGTCACGTGGGGTAAAATAGTTATTAAAACAGCGCATTTTTCATTGAAACTTAATTTGCAAGAAAATTATTAATTGAATAAATGAACTTCACTCACAAAATTTGGAGAACTATTTCACAAAAAACATACAAATTAGAACTAATAATACTATTTTAAAGCATATTGTCAATTAACTGTCATTTTTTTTCGTTCATTGCATTAAAAAAAGAAATCAATAACCTCAATTTTCTTATAAATAAAAAAAAAACAATGACTGCAATTCCTAATAAATTTGATAGCTAATAGTAAAAAAGAACACATGTTATATGATTGAAAAATCAAATCTAAACAGTAAACATTCACTCGTGATACCACTTGAAAGAATATAATATTTTTTAGAAATAACAATGGAGTCATTCTGAAGGGTCATTCATGGCTGTAAACAAAAAAATTAAAACAGCCAGAATATAAAAATTCTAACAATATTGCATTTAATACACACCTTTGCTTGTCTTAAATTGACATTTTTAAAGAAAGTTTTAACCTTCTCACTGCCATGAACTGATATATCCGTTCAGTACACTATAGGTTTCACTGCAATAGAAGCATCTTTAAAAGTAATATAACTCTACTGATTTAACCCCGACTTGAAAGATTAATTTAAGATTAATACTCACAAGCATTATATTCATATTTATAATTAAATTTTTAATCTCATGTTGCAAAAATTATCTTTTTTTAGTACTTTTAAACTAATTACAGAGAAAACAACATTGCAATTTTGCCCTTTTGCTCGACGGTCAGGGGGTTAATGCATGGAGTTCGTTCAGATCGCTATATTGTCAATGAGCTCCATGGCCATTTTCACACTTAGCGCTATTATATATATAATGCAAACAAAGTTGATAACATGCAGAATAAAACACAATTTCAACAGAAAATTTATTTGTTTTTATTAATTGCCGATAGCTGCCACCAAAATAATAATTATACAACTTAAATTTAAAAAGTTTATCTCAGATTAAATCCTGATTTTTTTTTTTTTTTTAACATGCATAAAGAAACTTGTTATAAGTTTTGATCATTAAAAATTCTTTTTTATCACATAAGTAAATTGCAACTATTAATTGCATTAACAGATTTTTTTTTTCTCAAATTCTTTTATTAAATTACAAATTTATTTTTCGTACAAAATACAAAATTTTATTTGCATTGATATGTATATTTGTGTGTGTAGCACATGGTATTATATATTCCTGGTATTCTAATTACATTTTATAAGAAATATTAATTTTTTTTCCAATGTCTTCAGAATTTAAAGAAATTTTTCAAAAGAAAATGTCTTTTATTTTTTTGTAATTTTAACTACTGATTGATGGCGCCATCAAAGCATAAACGTTTACAATGTATGCAATTTATTTTTTCGACACCAGGCTACATTGCTGATTCACCTTGCGAGCAATTACCTCCATGTTTTAAAATTTTAAAAGTTCAAGATGAATGAATCGTTTGTTTACTTTCATGGAGGGAGAGGACTTTCATCAAGGCTGCCAATCTAATTTTAACTGAAGTTATCTCAGAATATATACATAATTGAATGTAAGTCATCTCTCAAATGTTAATTTATTTGGAATAATCTTTCTAAAATTTTAACATTTATGAAAGTTTATTCGAAAAAATAATTTTGAATAAAAATGGCCGAATGGAATAATTAAAAGCAAAGTGTTTATCATGATCCGGATGAGTTCACTCCGGAAGTGTTATGCACTTAGTGCTATTATATATATATAATACGACACCAATAACGAAACCTTTTCCTACAATATTTTTGATTGCAAATCCAAAAGAATCAAGAATCTTTTTTTTTTTTTTTTTTTTTTTTTTTCTGAAAAAATGTCCAAGTGCCAAGCTTAACAAACAGGAGAATGCTTGACATGCTAACCCTAGTAGTAATACTTCAAACTAGTTGGAAATTTTTCATCAAACATGGCAAATGATGTGCTTTCGCCTTCTTTTTTTCGCTCTCTTGAAAATTTTCCTCTTTTGAAATTTCAGCATTTTCCATTCTTAGTCCTCAGTTCATCAATTTTCTTTCTTTTATTAAATGACTGTTCTCTTTAAAATTTAAATTAAAGTTCAAATAGTAAATAGAATATGTTCCTTGTAAAAATTGAATATTGTCTTGTAGTAGCATTTTGCTCCAATATAATGGCTTATATTTTTTATTATTATAGTATCAAACAAGTGGCTACATGAAAGAGGACAAGAATTTAGACGACCATGCGGTCTGAATCCTGATGAATAAAAATTTCTGATAAATCTTCATATTTTTTCATGAAGATACGGTATTTTTAATATCCCTATTTTCTGGAATACCTAGTTCCTAATTACCAAATTATTGCAAAGCAAAGTTATTTATATCTTTTCTTTGTGTAATAAATAAAATATATTTTATTAAATGTACAAATAAGTTTTAAAGTATTTTAAAAGAGACCATGCAAAAGATTCAAATTGGTTTGCAGATTTAAACTGAATTTTTCAACAAGTTTCTTTCATGTTTGCAAATGAAATGAGAGCATGCCGATGAGACAAATCTGCATTGACTATTTTCCAATGCCTTGTCTGTAACCCTCAGCAAGACCCCATATAATTTCTGATCACTAATATAGAAATTTACAGCTTTAAACTAACATGTGTTTTTTTTTTTTTTTTTTTCCTTTTCAGAACAGTACACAGCAGGCTTTTGAGGCACTTTGTTTCTTCATGAAATTTGTTAACAAATGTAATGATGAAAAATGTTTTTTGTTTGCCATCTTGACATAATTCTCGAACATTTGACTGCACCACTTATGTTTGTTTTTTATTTGCTTCTCTGACGAGTTACAGTTTTATCATAAGCATGTACATTGCTGTTTCTTATGTAAATTCATGGTGTCGATCACAGAAAATCACTCTAAAACTTATTTGTACACCCAATACATATTTTAAGACATCGTTATTCTTTTTTTGTTGTTTATTATTACTTTCCTTTGGCATACTTTTATAGTAGAGATGTTTAATACATTATTGGACTATCATAAAAATTATTTTAAAGTTTCAAAATAATAAAATGAAGTGTAGTCTTTATGATAAAGTCTTTATGATACAGAATTTTCAATGCCTTGTCCATCGTAAAAAATTCTTTTAAAGACTTAAAAAAAAATGATGGAAGTACTTTACCCGTACAGAAAATAGAAATATACAGTGTACTTAAAATATTATGTACTTATAGAATTGTACTTTAAAAAACCAGCTTTTATCATTATTTATCATTTTACTTTCATTTATTATTTTTCGGTATCCATCTTTTTTTTTTTTTTTTTTTTTTTTTTTTTTTTCATCATTAAAATGAGGATTATATATGCTGTAAATCAAGAGATTAAAAATGCTACTATATAGTATTCATGTTATACAGAAAGAAAAAAAATGTGTTGGCATTAGCATATACCTCAGATATCGTGGCTGTAGCATGCTTGCCTTTACCTTGCATATGTTTAGATTGCACATAAGGAGGTAATTTGGAAGGAGGATTGTATGTTAAAATGTTTTAAAAGTTTAGAAACTAATAGTCTGAATTTGTGTACAATATGAAGTTAATAAATCTTCTCTATTTTGATTATGAATTATGATCTTATTAGTAAATTATTATTGAAATTATATAGGAATACAAATATATTCATTTTATATACAAAATTTTTAAAGGCAAACCTGCAGTGATAAAATTTGTTTCAAGGTAAAGCTTGGCAGGTAGAGGAAAATATATGAACAAAATTGGTAAACTCAATAGCAAAAGAAAATTTTGGGCATGTTTTGTGTAACTGCCAAATGGAAGATGAAACGAACATGTCTTATGGAAGTCACCTCACCAGTCTAAGCTCTGAGGAGCCCTTATGCACATTGCATAAATTGGGACTGGTATTCACCACTGTGGTGCAACCATGATTTGTGCTACCATCCAAGGAAGAGCACCGCCTAGTGTGTGTCACTCTCCCTGTGTCCCAAACAATATTGGATGACATGGTCGCTGCAGTAGCAAAACCCAAAGACTCGAGGATTAAGCTGTGTAATTTGGTGATCAAGAGGAAATATAAAGAGGCAACATCTTCTTCATTCCTACTTGTACAATACAACCAGAATGATTTTTTACAGAGTTGTTCTAAAGCCACATACGCTAATGCCACACAACCAAGGGGAAAAAATAATGTGCCTTCTAAAATTGGATGTCTTTTTATATTTATAATCCTATTTAGAGATAAGCGTTCTTTGCTTTGCATTTTGACTGTAGAAATGATTGATTTCATTTTACTAGGAATTTGTAAGTTAAAAGCTTCATATACTTTTTGTTATAGAAAAAAGTACTGTTTGACAATATATATTCAATAACTTACAATAAACATGTACTGTTGTTTAATAGTTTGTTCAACACCTTACTTGCAATTTACTGTGGGTTTCTATAGAATACAGTTTTTATAATATTGTAATTATGTATTGTTTATTTTTGCTCAGTGAATTATTATATATCATATATGAGGTAATTTTGTTATAATTGTAATCAATAATGCTATTAAAGATAAGTTATTTATGAAAATCAATAAATTAATTAAAATATACTTAGGTATAAAATTTTAAGACACTACAGATCTTTATTTTTTATTTTCTAAATTTATATATTTTTTAAATATTGCTACATGCAAATTTCATTTCTTGATAAATTAATTTTTAACTTTGTGTTTTGTTAACATTTGTGCTAATGAAATTAGTCGAAAATTATGACCTTGTGAAAATACATTGCATGTTATTTAATTCTTCATGTTTATATAAATATGTTGTTAATTGTAATTTTCAGATACTAAATCAAAATATTTTCTTATTCTATGTTTCATATGTATAAAGGAAATATGTTCATTTGAAGCATTTATATTTTGGATTTCCAAACAAGTTGTTGTGTGAAAAAAATTATTTACTCATTGAATATGTGTTATCTGCATGTATGCTTTATAGTTTTGCCTATATTAGTTTCTTTTATGTGTCAGATTAACAAATTTTTATCCATACAAAAGTTTTGTGAAACTTCTAGTCTTAGTTAATGGGTGCCATTAGTTGAATAGTTGTGCCATATAATGAAATCTATTTTGTGATAGTGTTGCTCATAACTTACTTCATAACCATTAATATTATAAATATTTTTCACAAAAATGTTTTGTATTTTAAAATATTTATTGTCTCATTTGAGAATAACTGATATACAGTAAACTCTGTGTGAGGCGGACTCTGTGCAAGACAGAAATCTGTCTAACTGGGAAAGAACTTCAAGTCCCTGTGAATCTGTAGACATAGAGTAAAATTTGTCGAAGGCGGAATATTGTCTACACTGGAAATTTTTTTTGCTCCTGATCAATTCCGCAAGGGTGATTCTGTTCCGAATTTTCTGAAAATTTTAAAAAATCGGTCATAAATCCGAAAATTCGGACATAAACTATATCGTGAATTTCGACAAATGTTCGCCGGGGAAAAAAAAAAAAAAATTGTGAAAGGATCGCGGGAAAAACACTAATTTCGTCGAAGAATCATGAAAAAATGATAAATTTCACCGAACAGATCGCGAAAAACGGCAAATTTCGTCAAACGATCCAGAAAAATCGACAAATTTTGTCAAAAGATCCCGAAAAACCCGCAAATTTCGTCAAAAGATCGCGAAAAACTGCAAATTTTGTCAAAAGAGCGCAAAAAAACACCGGCCAATTTCATCAAAAGATAGCGAAAAAACCGCAAATTTCCTCAAAAGATCGCGAAAAACAGCAAATTTCCTCAAAAGATCGCGAAAAACAGCAAATTTCATCAACAGATCGCGAAAAAACCGCAAATTTCGTCAAAGGGGCGAGAACCCCCTTCCCTGATGTATTTCCAAAAATGCGATGTGAATTTCCGAAAAAATTTTTCCACTCAGAATTACCCCTGAATTCCGCCTTAGACAGAGTTTACTGTATTTTACAAAATTATTATAGTATAGCATTACATTTCAATGACTATTTTGTCAGAATGTTAGTCCTTTTAAGATATTATGCTATTATAATACTTACATAAAATATTTTGGATCTTTTTTTTTCATGAAATGTATTTTTTTAATTTAAAATTTCAAACAACAATAACACCAATATACTTGCAAATTGTTCATTTTGTTGAAATGTTGATTCCTATTATAAGATATCATGCTACCACATAATAATCTTATAAAAAATATTTTGAACAATAATATCATCAAAATACTTGCAAATTGTGCATTTTGTCAGAATGTTATTTCATTTTAAGACATAATGCTATCAAAATAATCCTCTAAAAATATTTCAGATACCCTTTCTCATAAAATATACTTTTTTTTTTTTTTTTTTTTTAAGTAAACAATATTACCACCAAAATACTTGCAAATTGTTTGCAAGTTTGTCAGAAAATTGGTCCATTTTAAAATAAAATCCTGTCATACATTCCTATAAAAATATTTAAAATCTCCTTTCTCATGAAATATATTTTTAAAATAAAATTGCTCTAAAAGTAAATAAATTTTTTAATCAAGAAGAGGTTTTACTATCTTTGGCCAAATTAAAACATATTTTGGGAATTTTTTTTTCTTTGCTATTATAAAGATATGAACTCAGGCTTTTTACACCGTATTTATTGAATTTAGACAATCTTTGAATTGGGAAATATTTAAAAATTTGCTTCATATGACAAAGAGAGTGTGCTTTGTACCTGCAATTGGGTGATCATTCTTCTCATGGCTTATTCATCTGAAACCAATTTTTGAGTTAAATTATAAAAGATCATGCTATTTCGGACACTTATACAACAATATATATCACTTTTAACAATTAACTATTTTTTTTATAAATAAACCCTAAAAAATAAAGTTTTATTTATTTATTTTCAGATGACTGTTATTTTGTCAATTACGAACTTTTAAAAATAAATGTTGGAACTTGTCTAAACTTCAATAAATAAAGTGCAAAAATGACGGAGTTGGCATCTTTATTCTTGTACAAGTACAAAATTCTCTTCCCCCCCCCCTCCCCCCCCCAAAAAAAGTGCTTATTTTTGGCCAAAAATAGTTTCCCTTAAGGGGTTGGTCAGAGATATCTCAAATCTCCCTTGCTAATGTTAAATCTATGGGACGTGGAATGCATTTGTATTTTTAAAACATTTCCTCAGAAAATTAATATTTTTAACTTCTTTTTTTTTCTGTGTATTTTTCTTAAAGTATGTCTCTTTTTTTGTTATTTGCGAAAATATTTCTAAAATATATGCTTAATTTAATATTTCATATGATAAAAGTTGACAAATTGCGAGTAAGATTTCAACACTTTAAATAAGATTAAGTATATATTTTAGAAATATTCTGACAACCAAGATAAAAAGAGACGTCCTTTAAGAAGAGTATAAAAAAAAAAAAAACATTAAAAATATTAATTTTCTAAAGAGATATTTTAAAAACACAATGCATGCTACACCATTAAGTTTAACATTAGTGTGGGAATTTGAGATCTCACTCATCGGTACCCTTAAGATATCCCCCCCCCCCCCATCCTCATGTCTCAAACCATAAATTCCCCTCTCTAATGTTTAACCTATGGGCTTGGAATGCATCCATATTTTTAAAAATTATCTTCTGAAAATTAAAAAAAAAAAAAAAAAAAAAATCTGTATGCTTTTTTTTTAAACGGATGATTCTTTCTTTCTTATTTGTCATCTCATTTATCATCCTCATGTCTCAAACCACAAATTCCCCTCTCTAATGTTTAACCTATGGGCTTGGAATGCATCCATATTTTTAAAAATTATCTTCTGAAAATTAAAAAAAAAAAAAAAAATCTGTATGCTTTTTTTTAAACGGATGATTCTTTCTTTCTTATTTGACAAAATGCTTCTAAAATATATACTTAATTTTATATTGTAAGTAAAACAGATGAGTTGTAAATAAGAATTTAACACTTGAAAATATATTTTAGAAAAAATGTTAAAGAAAAATATAGAAAAATCCTTCAAGAAGAGCATGCACAGGAAGGAAGATAAAAATTGTAGATGAGAAATTTGAAAAATACAGATGCATCCCATGTCCATATGTTTAACCTTAATGTTTGTTATCAGTCAGATCACAAATCCGCTTGCCTAAAGATGTAATGCTGAAATAAGGATTTAGAAATAGAAAATGACTTATCAGTTTTCCCTCAACAGCCTAAAACTGATCAATTTATTTTTCAAGCTTAAAATAATGTTTGCTTTCGGAAAATTAATTCTATTTAAATTTTATTGCAGCTTTGCCTTTTGTGTTGCTAAAAGCACTTTTAACCCCTTTGCAACGAGCGTCCTTTACGGAATTTTTAATCTTTTATCACTGGTTTTTCAAAACAGAAATTTTAGCCTTATTGAATCAGGAAAATGCCCTGATTAAATAAAGCAAAATTTACAATAAAAAATAACCGGTGGTAATAATCAAGGATGCTGAGCATCTTATGTGTCATGTATACATGACGCTCGTCCCAAAGGGGTTAAAGAGTATTAAGCAGTCTTATGAGATATAGTGTAGCGTGAAGCACCCAGTTTTCTTTAGTTTTACTTATTTCTTTTGTTTTTGAATGTTTTATTGAAATTCCTATAGCAGTCAACTCTGATTGAAGTATCATAAAATATAATGTATAGTGTTCCCTCTAGGCCATCTTTTAAGGCTGCAGCATCCTGTCTTTTTTTTTTTTTTTTTTTTTTTTTAATTGGCAAAATGCATCCTACCATTTTTTAAAAAAGGTTTGTAATAAAAAATTTCTTCATATCAGAGTAGCTAAATCTGTGTGCATAATAACTTGTAAAAATTATAGAATTCTTTCAGTTATTTTTGAAAAACACAAAAGTTATTAAATCATGTAGTCAATTTATTATACTTTATTTTAAATCATAAAATCATTCAAAATTAATGATACTTTATTCATCATACCTAAAAATGACCTTTTTTCATATATCACTAGGAGGCTCTGCCCCTTACGAGCTATGCTCGCCAACTCCCATTCAGGCTCTAAAAATCCGTTAATTTGATCTGCTTTAAAAAGATTACAGATGATTGATATATAATAAAAAAACCAGTGGAGATCTCCCTGTAAACAGGTTTCCATGCATTTCCTTTTTACTGAGGTATTTTAAGGCCGAATCAGCTGCTGTTGATTGTTGTTTTCATGTTTGATTAAGTAAGATTAGTTAAACATCTGAAAATTAGTCAATGAACTAAATCAACAGAGCCTTTGCTTCGTACTGTCTTTGAATTGGCAACAATAGTGAAAAAGATCGTCTCGAAATATGAAATAAATCTCTCATGTACATGGAAATATATTTTTTATTTTAAACTGTTTGGCAATGTTATTATTTGGACATTTGAAATAGGACTTCATTTCCCCCATTTGCTGTTTTTAACACAGATTAAATAATTGATTATTTTATAATTTTCTTTTTAATATGCTTGTGTAAAAACAATTTTTATGACGTAATTTTCAATATTTTTCTGTTTTTAATGCATAATCATTTAATTCTAATTTGAAAGGGTGTTTTTTGTAATAGTCATGTGTGAATAAATTTTTAATTTAATATAAATATCATTCTTTGTGTTGTTTTTACAATTTCAGAGTGTCTACAGAATCTGGAAATCAGGGAATCATGGAAAAATCAGGGAGGTTTATCACTCTGGAAAAATCAGAGAACTTTGTAAAAATACTGGAAAATCAGGGAAATTCGTTTATATTGCGAAAATATTTGCATTTTCACCTTGCCAACGATACTGATTTGTCTATTTTATGTACCATATTTTTTCACATGCTGATTCATCTTTCCCAATATTTTTTAAAAGATGCGCATGGTATGAGTTTTTGATATTTAACTTAAATTAAGGTGTCCTGATTTTCTGTACATAGCACTTATATTGAAGACAATTTACACATTTTTAAAAGATACATTAGCATAACCTGACCAGATGCCCAGCTTAATCCAATTAGTTATCCCATCAGATTTAGATAAGTCTTAGAATTGAATATTTTTCATAAAATGAGGAAACTTTCTGGTCACCCTATATCCATTGGCTTCTATATGATGTTAGACTAATGAAGTTGGATGCTATGAAGTTAGTTGAGTTTGGATTTATAAAACTGTCAACCAATACTTAATGAATATTAGTCAATTTTTATGTTTTTCTCTTGTTTTTTCTCCCAAATGAGATATTAGCAAGCTGGATAAGTGTGTTATACGAGGAATCGGCATACATGAAAAAATAGCATATGTGTATTGTTAATAATGGAAATCAGGGAAGTCTGATAAAAATAGTCAGGGAAATCATGGAAAAATCAGGAAACTTTTTTAGGTAGATTTCGTAAGAAATACTACCTATTGCAGTCGTTACCATGGTGCGACTTTTGAAAAATTCCTTCATAACTTTTCATTATAGGATCCCAGGAACCCAAAACCACCCCCACCTAAAAAGTTTATATATATATGTATGTATGTATGTACTAAATTTTGTCCGCACGATAAAAGTCGCAATTATGCAAGGATCGTCTTCAAACTCGCCAACAACTTTGAGATGGCTAATATCTCGGCGGGGATTGAAAATGGGCAAAATCGGTCCAAGGGAATGGAAATGGGGAGGGTTCAAAATTTTGAATTCCGCCTTAACATGATTCGGTTAAAACCAGCTCTTACACAACAATGTCAGGAAAAAATAAATATTTTTCGTTATAGTAGTTGCCAACAATTAAAAAAAAGCAATAAAATTCTCACCACAACAATTGCTTTTCTTTTGCAAGGTTTCACGTGAAAAATTAAATTAAATAAACAGTTTGAATAATTGAAACAAATTGAATATTACGTCATAAGTTTTCTAGAGCAAGATTTCTGCATGAAAACTCGGAATGAAATAAATAGTTTGACGAATTAAAAAATATATATATATTGCATCAAATTCGAAATAAAACGGACCTCAGCAGGTGAATAAGTAACGTCATGTGATTTTGAAGAAACGTATTAAAACATGATGAAAACCCGACAATGGAAATATTAACTTATTTTAACACTCTGAGGTTCTCTGAATTTGTTTTAGCTATTTTTTAAACCTATTACGTATCCATACGTGTATGTATTCGTGTATATTAGAATTTTCACAAAACGCTTAGCTCTCTAGAGCTCATTCTAAGTGAAGATCTTGATTTAAGTTTTGTTGGTAAATTTAGTACTTAACTTCGAAATCTACCTCCGCCTGTAGGCCCGAGCCGGCAGGGATTTTTAGAATTTCTGTAGACACCCTGAATTTGGCTGCAATTTAAAATAATAACCTTTTCTAAAATACATAAAAAAATATCTGGAAATGCTGAAAATTTGAATTTAAAATTTAAATAAATCCTCAAAAAATTAGTCAAAAAAAAAATAAATGCAGTGTGCACAAAAAAATTATTAAATTCCTCTATATAGTTTTTGCTCCTATAAAATTTTTTTAATGGAACGATTTTGACCAACATTAATCATATCTCTTAAAATAATTCTTTGATTTAAAAACTGTCTGCTTCGTGGTGTTTATCAAACATTTCCCTATAATATTTTTGTATGCAGTAGTTTTCATAGTTTCAAAAAATTCATTGACAATGTTAGTTACTTTTCTTCAGAATAGAGAGTTAACTAAAGGCAATAATATATTTTGTCTTGCTATAATGCCCTCTTCTACTGAACTAGTGCCTTTATTAGTGATTAATACTTTGCTGTTTTCTTTCTCTACAGTGAACACTAATGTATATATACATTATTTTAATTGATGATTAAAAAAAAGATTTCAAAAGCAGAAATCTTTTTTAATCTTCAAAAAGAAATAGGTTTTTTTTCATGCAAAATTTAGTATTTTATATTACTCTATCTTCCCATACAAAAAAACCTACTTGAAATATATTTAAAATTTTAAACATGTTGAACCTTTCGTAGCTATATTAAGTATTCTCTTCGTCCAACTGAATATTGTTCGAGATTTCAAAGTCCTAAACTCAACTGTGCTTTCGTATAGTTTGTGTTATTAGTCAGTATAGCAAAAAAAAAAAAAAAAAAAACAACAACAACAAAAAAAATCTGTTGTTGCAATTTATTCACACTTTTTTTTTTTGTGAACATATCATTGCCTCAAAGCAACAGTAGAACATCTAGTACTAATCGAAAATGAGATGTCTGACTTACTGCTATGAAAAACTGTGCCTGCATCTAGTGGAACATTAGGGAATTTTTATAAAACACATCTGAGATTTCAGTATTAAACATAACTTTGTGTTTCAGAAGAAGTTGTTCCACTCGATGCAAACACAGTTATTCATAGAAGTAAGTCAGACATCTCATTTTTTATTATTACTAGATGTCCCTACTGTTGCTCTAAGGCAATGATATGTTGTTATTACGACTAACATTTGAATTCTTTGTAAATTTGAATATAAAAGCATATTATCTATTTACTGTAATGTGAATGATTTATGCACATTTTTTATGATTGATTCAAATCAGAGTTGACTGCATATATTTATTATTTTAATATTTTGTGTTCATTAATTTACACAAAATACCTGAAATATTTTTTGTGATATTTATGTGCAACTTATCAAGTAAGTGCCTATCAAGTAAAAATGAATGTGGTTATTTTTGTACTTTATTGGTGTTCAAATGAAATTAAATAAAGATTAAATGTCCTTTTAATTTTGATGTATTTATTTTAATGATAGAATACACAAAAACTAAAATATGCTAAAACAAAAACAAAACAAGTATATAATAACAGGTATATAACAAAACAACATAAACTTTAAAAATGAAACATGATATGTGCAAATGAGCAAAATAAGAGGTTTGGCATTATTTCAACTCAGAATTGAGCTTTAAAAAGGTCAATAATTTATATGAATATATGAAGTACCATGATATTACACATATATTTACTGCAGCTGTAATATATGACAATGTTTTCAATATTTTAATGATTAAGAAACATTCATAAATCGATATTTTAAACCATTCTATACTTATAAATAAATACAATATAAAAAAAAATCAATAAATGATTACCCTTCCACCTTCCCTTAAACATAAAATAAAATCTAATCACTGCAATAAACCATTATACTTCTGATATGTATTTTTGAAAAATCTTAAAAAAAAAAAAAAAAAAAAAAAAAATCCATAAACTCATACTTAAATTTTTCTTGATTAATTTATGAAACATTTTTTGGTATTTTTATGTTAGCCGAGCACAGATGATAAATCACCAAATATAGTTTCTGTTGTCTTCATTCATATTGCATGCTTCACACTCATTGCATTTAAAATACTAAATAAATACATACCATAAACCAAAACATTTTATTTAAACATAAAAGAATTGTTTCTAATTAATATATGTGAAAATAAAAGCCACTATTGGCAAGAAAGAAAAATGTTATTTGTAAATTTAGTGCCCGACCAACTTAAAAGTAACCATTTTTCTTCTGCTTTGTTATTTTTTAGTTAAATATATGGATTACTTGTAGTTACTTTATCATTTCTGTTACCCTGAGTCTTCACTATGCTAAATATTTTGCAGCAAAATGGCTTATTGTCAGTGTTAAAAGTACCTGTACTACAGCCTGTATAACCCACTTACTGAAATAACCAATTTATAAACATCTAGTAATACAACTACTCTGTCTACACTTTCAGGAACTTTCTACTTTTTTTAAAACCAATATATTTTAAATATTGTATTGTTTCAAAGAAGGGATGCTGATGTAAAATCTTTAATTTTTTTTTTTTTTTGGGGGGGGGGGGGGAGGCTATTTTTTTTTCCTTTCATTTTTAACATTGCTTTCTCAGCACCAAAAAATATATATGTATGCATATGCTTCTATAGGTTTTTGGTTTCACCACCCCGTGAAGCATCAATATACCCATAAACTTAATTTTTGAAATGGGGGGTACTGTAGGAAAGTTAGTAATTAAGCTTTTGACCTCAATTTAGAGTGAAGATATACGAGACATGTACTTATCTAGTGAATTATTAAATTAGACTTTATAATTCCTTTCTTTGGACAAACATTATTTTTAAGAAAATCTTTCAGATTGTTCCGAAAAAAAATTTAAATCCAAATTATCATCATTTTTGGTGAAAAAGAATGTTTTGTCAGATTTCTACAATCAGTTTAAAAAATAAAATTTTGTTATTTTCAAGCTGCAGTACCGCCTACCAGCCAGAGGAGTCTTGAATTTCCAGACTATTGAACATCGCCCATAAGACTAATGCAAAAATATCATGTTTAATACACAAACAGTTACTATGTAACTCTGCTTAAGGCTGCTAGTCACTCAGCTTCTGAATTCCCCTCAGTAATGTTAAGTCTATGGGCATTTCATGCATTCTTATATTCAAAATATCTCTTCGGGAAATTAATATTTTTAACTTCTTTTTTCAATGTTTGCATCTTAAAGGATGTCTCTTTTTTCTTAGTTTTCAAAATATTTCTAAATTCTATGCTTAATTTAATATTTTATGTTTTAAAAAATGATAAACTGGGAGTAAAATTTTAACACTTCATATAAAATTAAGCATAGAATTTAGAAATATTTTGAAAACTAAGAAAAAAAGAGACATCCTAAAGGATGTCTTCTCTATGGTAAAGGATGTAAAAGATGAGAACACTGAAAAAAGAAGTTAAAAATATTAATTTCCCCAAAGAAATATTTTGAATATAAGAATCAATCAATGAAACACCTATAGACTTAACATTACCGAGGGAAATTCAAAAGCTGAGAGAAGCCTTAGTAAGCAGTAAAGTTTCAGTCTCTTGAGGCAAAACATCTCACTTAGTACTCTAATCCATAGACTAATATGTCAGTTTAGTGAGATTTTTTGATTTAGATATCACAAATTCCAAATAATAATATTAGCCTTATTTAATAACAGATTAATCAAGGTCAATGTTACTAATCGGAAATAGTGGTAGATAATCACTAAGTCACTGAAAAAGAGCACGTAGATATTGTGATACTAGTCTACAAATATAGGAGTTGTAAGTAAAAAAAGGGTGAAATAATTGCACTCTTTTGTTCTGTAGTTTGTGTATTAAGAGCAAATTTATATGGAGAATTTTTGTTAATAAATATTTTAAAATTAAAGTTTCTAATTTAATAAAAGTACACATTGCAGATACTTTAACATTATGATCAGTGATGTTACTATTCTTTTGAAAAATCCTAGGACCCAGACATAAAAAAAAAAAAAAAAAAACTGGGTCTTTTTTCATAAAAGTGGGTCTTTCTATTAAACATAAGACATATTCATTGTATTTAATATATGTCTCTTTTATGATCTTTCAAAGGAAAGTTTATGCATCTTAAAGAATTCATCACAATTTTTTTTATGTGTACCTTCTCCAATTTTTTGGTTAAATGATGTGCTAGATTGCTTCCCGAGCTTCACTAATGATATTTTAATGTGAATGTATACATGAGTGAATATGGCAATTTAGGTTGAAGGGGGGGGGGGGGGAAATTGTTAATCAGGATTTCAAGAGTTTTGTTTCCAAGTTACTGGATGTTCTGCTGTTAAAATAGAATAGGGTGCATTATGCACAAGTTTTTTTGTTTGTTTTTTCCCATCAAAAACAGGGTGTGCAATAAATGGCTTAGTAAATGGCTAAAATTGACATTCTTTAAGATTAGAAAATAATTTATAATTGCATAATCTCATAAGGCGATTTCAAGTAGAAAAATATTATTAAAATGAAAATTAGAAAATTATTAAAATGAATCAAATCAAAGTAAACAATTCAATGTACTTCCTAAAAGACTGCAGATACAAGCATATTACAGGCAGTAGTGCTGATGCAAAACACAATAAAATTTTAACTTCTTAAATACACCATGAAAATATTGAAAATGCAACATAATTCAAGACATTATCTTTTCCATTAGACGTAGCTATATTTTTATATTTAAGAAGTTAGTATTATTGTACAATTCCTTAACTATTTCAACAAATTAAGCACTCATGTAAAATGTTTCAAATCTTTATAGGATAATACAATACTGAACTAAACTTTTTATGGATAAAAATTATGTTTTTCTCTAAATAAATTTGATAATGAAATGTATACAGATGGGTGAATCAAGAAGAAAAGTATTTCTTACCTTAATAAGCAAAAACCTACTGTTATTTATGAATTGATAAACCTCCTCTATCTATTAAAAAATTACAATATATGGACTGGACATCTGAATTTAATGAGATTACTTATTCAATAATTTTATTTTGAATAATGAAAGCTGTAATATGATAAAAGAAAAATTCTTTCTTTAAAAATAATGTTTTATCAAGTTTGTAATTTATATGCATTGATTTAAATAAAGATTGCTAATTCTATAAAAACAAATCTACATGATATCAGATGAGAAAAAAGGGACAAATATTTTCAGGTTGTTCTTTCCTTTAAAAATATTATTTTTCCCCCTGGACAATAATATTTCTATATTTTTTGAGAATGACGCTTAGAGGTATAAGAAACATATTTAACTTTCCGTTAATTGGTTTTCTCCCCACACAAAACTAGTCACGCTGCATCTATGAGATACAAGTACTAAATTTTAGCTGAATTTTGAACCCATGCTGGTTCAAGATCATGAGTTGGAGTTGAACCATAAAAATAGTAGACTTGGCATCTGACAGATTTTATGTGATTATCGGAAAAAATTATTCTGCAAAAAATATTATTTTAATATCCAGTCTTTCTTTATTCTTCTTGTAGCAAGTTATATCAAATTAAGTAGAAATAAAAAATGATGATTCAGAAATCAATCATATCATCAATTCATAAATTATTCAAAAATAATAATAATCTAAATGACACATTTTAGTAATGGTTCTCGATAT
The DNA here is from genome assembly GCA_963932465.1 of Maratus speciosus. NCBI lineage: Eukaryota > Metazoa > Arthropoda > Arachnida > Araneae > Salticidae > Maratus > Maratus speciosus. The sequence continues at coordinate 215,363,499 of OZ010797.1, read as the reverse complement.
TTTAAAATGTCATAGAACAAATATTCTCAGACCATTGCCATACAACAAATTGTTTCTAGTACTAAAAATTTTAAAATATGAAAAAGTTTTTTATTAAACTAAACTACATACCAGATTTAATAAATTTAAAAACTAGTTTAACAAATGTAGACTCGCATTTGCAAACATTGGGTATAAAACAATTAATAAACATTCTACATATATTTAGGAACTTTAGACATACATTTAAGGAAAGCATGCACATATATCACATTAAATATTGAAATTTACAGAATGCATGCAAAAAATGGAATCACTGCTGTTATCTCAAAAACCAGAGTCTGTTTTTATAGATTTATAAGGAAAGTTAACTACATATAATTACAATAGAGATATGATTTACAACAATATATTTGATAAAAACATATATAAGCTCATTTTAGCAAAATTTTAATGCACAATTACACATGAATATACAGGATATACATAGATGAGCAATTAATTTCAAATACACTAAACTGGTCCCATAACTTCTAATGACAAGAATTCTTTGAATCAAAAAATTTACCAGAGTTGAAATACTTTACTTTTAACACTGATAAAAATATATTGGTCAAATTTTGTTTTAATATGGACGGGAAGACATTCAATAAAGTATCAAATATAAAGATTAATAAATCTTGTGAAATAGTCTCTATATAGAGTAATTTCAAGAATTACACTTATTATATCAAAGTCATACAAAATTCTTCACATCTAATCAACTATTGGTGTTATACAACTATTTAAATTAAAAATAAAGAGCATATCAAAAAGAATGTAAGAAATATATTTGTCATTCATGTAAGAATGTCTTTCATATTTATACAGGTATATATATATATACATATAAACCTTACTTTATTTAATAAATTCATTCTAATTTTCATTTAAAATAATAGCCTTAATTATACAGATAAAAATGTACTTATCATTAAATATATATTATTTGAATTCTACTTTTTTATATTTGACCTTTAATTATATATTAATGTGCTAAATTTAAATTTCCTGATTTTTCAGCCAGATGGTTTCTTGGAAAACATATAAACAATGCTTTACTGCATTTTATTTATGTAAACATAGTTACATGAAAATAAATAATATCTGTACACTTTGTCATAAAGATTATCATACTTTTGTAAAATATAAACATGAGACTAGATACGATATATACACAGATTTTAAGTAACTGATATAAATTTTTAACTTTGCAGTTTTCATTTTCATATAACATCAGATCAGAATATATAAAGATCACATGTGCAATAATGCATAAAGCAACTAAATCAATGTACTTTTCAATGAAAGAGTTTTTACACATTAACAACACACAAAAATAATTAAAATACATTTTTCTATTGTAGATTATTTTAATTCAAGAAATGAGCATACTATATTTCATTACTAATTTGACAAATACGATAAATTGTTATGGTAACACTGCGCAACAGTGAAATTGCTTCTGAAGTGCGATTCTATATGAAATTAACCTACTGAATATGAATATTACCATGAAAAACTTTCATTGGCTCCAGAAATAATCTATACATTATAAAATTAATAATAAACAAAATATGTGTTACAACCTATAAAATTTTAACAGAAACCGATTTCTAGAAGATTCAAATATGTGAATCTAAAATTACAGCTTATCCAATCAAGTAGTTTAAGTTATGCTTAAAAAATTACACATATTTCACTTTATTTTAAAATTATTAAAAAGGATTTTAACTTAAGCATTCCAAATTTTACATTTGCATAATTCTTAAACTACTTCATCGTATAACTTCTAGGGCTGGGCGATATCGGAATTTTAATATCATAATATATCGCTGACCAAATATCAATATATTTTAATTCATATGTCACTCCATTATAGGGCCGTAAATGTAACTGTCCTCTGTATAAAATACTACAAACACACACATATCTATATAGATATATAGATATATATATATGTGTGTGTGTTGATTATCCAGAAAAAACAAAGATTCAATATCTTAATTTAGCATATTAAAAATATACATAAATTAAAATTTTTATATTTTGTTTTAAAAAATGCAAATATTTTCCCTGGAGATCTGATCTAAAATACATATTATTGAAAACTTTTGTAAAGTTAAACATTTTAAATTATTCAAATGAAACAAGAAAATGTACATAAGACAATAGATATGTTAAATGAAAATAATTTAATAACTGTACACATGCTTTCAATTTCAACTCGCAGGGAAATAAGTCACAATAGTCAACCACTGGTGTGGAATCCACAAGCGATTGTATCGGAAATGCCCGATCCTCGAACAAGTCTTTCACTTTCAATTCTCAATGAACTCTGATGAAGAAATCAGTACATCAGAACAATAGACTGTTTGTCCATATTCCAGTATGTGCACGACACCTACACAAAACTGCAAATATCACGCAAGTGTCAACAGAAATATTGATAGTCTTAAAAAAATATCGATATATAACGGTATATCGCACAGCCCTAAAGACTTCCCATTTGGTTTCACAAGTTCAATTTTATGAAGAATCAAAATACGATGTCCCTGAAGTTCAATTTTAACGAAGAATCAAAATGATGCCGGAATTGAATTGAAAATATAAATATTGAAATAATATTGTAAATATTAAATTTATTTTAATTTATAATATGGAATATATATTATTGAAAATATTAACGTTTGTTACAATTTCAATATGTAAATGTTGCCTCCCCCCTTTTTTTAAGCACAAAATTAAAAAAGACATAATTCCCAATAAATATGCTATTATTATTTTTCTCTGTGACAATTAGGCGATTAAAATGTATGGGGATTTCTCTTTCTCTCTCTTTTTATTGTATGACTGTACATACCTCAAAGCTAAATTTAATATAAATATGCACTGTTTAATTTTATCTGTATAATGATTAGAGTGAGGGCCTGATTAGCTGAAGGGCAAATGGGGCGACAGCCTAACACCCCAAAGCAAAAATCAGATTTTTTTTTTAAATGAATACAAATTGTCGCAAAAAATATATTATAGGTGCTCATTAAGGGATAATTCGACTCTGATTACAGTTATTGTTTTTGATAAATTTATTTATTGTTTCTGATTGTATTTATTGACAAAGAACTCTCTATATATATTTAAAAGACAAGGCTGTTTTTTTAGTCATCAGTCCTGAGCTTTTCTACTGAACCAATTTTGATAATTGTTTTTTAAATGAAAGGTGTTCATTTGTAGATGTGCCCATACTAGCTATTTTTTAATTTATTTCCATTTTTATATATATTTTTTAAATGTCTTTGAGAAATTTCTTTAAAATGGTGACAAGTGGATTACTTCTATTGTTGCAGAGAAAAGACAAAATTGAGTTTATTTTTATTGATTATATATTCTTATTGATGCCATTTTCTTATTACAATTAAAAATAACTTTAAAAAATATGTACAAAAAATGACGTCATGCTTTTAAAAACATGCATTTGACTCAGAAAACTATTACATTTCAATATTTTTTCGCTCCTTTGATACTGCTGAGACACTAGGCAAAATGCTTTATTGAAATGAACGAAATATTAGACAAAATGACATCATACTTAAAAGAAAATTGACATTTTCCTTGATAAAACAAAGGCATAAGAGTGTGAATGTTCATATGCAAAGTTGTATGTGACAAACATGATTTAAATTTTGGAAAAATATTTAGTAATAAACTACTGAGCATAAAAATATTTTTAAAATGGTGAATACGGATATGAGAGGAGCATAGAAATTATGAGATGGTGAAAATGATGTAAAGTTTAGATTTCATGCACACAAAAAATTCTAGGATTTTGTCAGAGTGAAATAATTTTTGCTGATTTTTCATTCCATAATACTTACCACATAAGAGCCTCAATTGATAATTTCATCATATTTACATATCTTGATTATATTTCCTAATTACGTATCCGAATAACATTTAGTGAAACAGTTGAAGTTTAAGGAAATAGTATTTTGGTAGCTTTAGATTAAAGTAATATTTGTTTAAGAGTCAGACTAACCAGTGATCGATTTTTTATTGCAATTAATTTTGTAGGTTTATTATAAATCAATGTGACAGTTCTTTTTTAAACACTATCTTTCTTCGAAATTCAACGGGTTCCACCTCATATTATTTAAATAAAGTAGCCAATTCAGTTTTTTCATGGTCATATTGATGTTGAGCACACCGAATTCATTAAGGATTAAGTATTTTTATATTGTAAGCTCATCTACTTCATTGATTTTTGTTGCACACAGGGTTCGTAAATATCACGAGATTTTCGAAAATATAAAAAATATCTGATATTTTGATATATATCAGATATTTTCGATATATATCCGATATTTTCAAAATTAATAGGGTTTGTGAATATCATACTTTTTAAAATATCAAAAATATCCGATATATTGATATATATCAGATATTTTCGATATATATCTGATATTTTCAAAATAGTCAACTTATTTGATTACAAATATTTTCAGACTTAATATAAATTAGAAACTAAAACGTATTGTATTTAGCATGAAAACTTAATAAAACAATATTCTAAATGTATTTCTTTTCATTTATGTAACAAAATTGAAGATCAACTAATTGAAAACAGACACAATTTGCTTTTTACACTCGCAAAAAACAAACTATGGGATTAATTATCAAATTTCCAGAAAATTTTGTGTTTTATACAACAAAATTATATGCAAAATAATTTTCTTTTATTGAAAAATTTAAACATAAATGTAAGCTTGTGTACTTTTTCAAAAGGGCCTGCCAAAGTAAAAGTTCTTATCTACAGAATGACACAATCAATAACAGTTAAACAATTCATTTACACTAAATATATGCAATATTTTGAAAATTAGTGTTAAATATATGTAAATATCGAGAATATCAAACTTCATAATATTTTTAAAATAAATATCGGATATATATCATATCATAATATATATCCACTGATATATATCACCGAAGTCTGGTTGCACAGTGTAACACATCCTTAAAACCACCTTTTTTAAAGAATTATTCAACTTGGGTAAAGTTGATTATATGACATTTTGATTAGCATAATATATATATCCAAATATTTTTTTTTTTTAAGTAAATATTTTTTTATAAATATTTTTAATTGGGAAAAATGCAGAAAATCTCTTAAATGTTAGCATTTTCACTCAAATTTAGCCGGCAAAGGAAAAAAAAAAAAAAAAAAAAAGAAGAAGAAAACTCAAATACCTTCTTTATTTCAATGGCATTTTTATTTATGAAATAAACTAAAAGTCAGTAGATTTTCTTCAACATGTTTAACAACACATTTTGTAGCTCAATACATGGACTTCCTGATTTTTAATTTTTAGTGTGTCGAACTAAAGTTTTTTTTTTTTTTTTTTCCAATTATGTAGGACAAATTATTATTGTACAATGTATTTATTACATAACCAGAAAATTTCAAGTCACATAAAAAACGACAATTTTTATTAAATAATAATACAAATATGTTAAAACTTTTGAAGGGATAAAAATTGCAAGTATCTATAACTATGAAACCAAATTTAAATAATAAAATATTTATTAGTTAAAAAGTAAAAAATCAGAATATTTTTTAATACAAAATTATTTTTGTATTTTACTAAAGCTATACATGATCTTTATACCTTGTTTTCTGATTTCAAATTTTGGGAAATATCATTGTAATATGCAATTTTTAAGCATAAACAGAGATTAACTACTTTTTCCTTTTTCACAATCAATAATTACTTGGGAAAATTTTTATAGCAAAAGAAATCCTAAAACTTTATTCATACCCTCTAACATGAAATATAACAAACGAGAACATTTATGATATTTGCATTTTAGAAGCTCTAAGAGTAATAATTGTTAGCAATAATTTTATTTCAAAAATAGTTAAATTTTTTTTTACAAGTTTTGCCACATAACTTCCTTATATTACAGATAATGTTTTAGCGTTCATTAACCTTATTTTTTAAAATCACAGGCACACACAAATATTTTTTTATGGTTTCAAGATTGCAATGTACCCATATAAACAAAAAGCAACCAATAGTTTAAGATTTATCAATTATTAAAAGTATACTACAAACATCTACTGTTATAAAATTTACTAGATAAAGCCAAGGTCAAGTAGATAAATAAAGTATCACAAGTAAAACATCAAACCAACAGCTGGTATTCAAAAACTTACTATTTTCATCCTTAACATTAAAATATTTTATAAATTTCAAGGATAAAAGTAAAGTTTATTTCATCTTATATACACAGGTGAGAACAGACAAATTGTAAAGGAGAAAAATTGTTTTTGCATTGTCTCCATCCCAATACCTAGAAAGTCTTCCTTCTTCTTTGTTTCTATGAGGCAGGGGAAGGGGGATTTTGAATTGCAGAAAGGTAAAATGCAGAATTTTAAGGCAGGGAAGGAAAACTGTGATAATTGATTTATATAGACTATGGTAAGAAATAGCACACAAAATCTTTAAAGATGTAAGAGTTTTAAAGATTTTTAACTTGTGTCCTGGGGAAGGGGGTTGCAAAAGAAGAAGTTTTGTAGGAGAAATTTAAATGATTGATTATTAATTGCTATAATAAAGTAATAAGTAACAAATAGAGCTGAAAGATGTATTTAAAAAAAAAAAAAGAGTTTTAAAGACTTTAAATTTTGTATTGTATAGAGGAGGACAAAATTTGCGGAAAGATAATTTAAATGAATGAAATGCAGAAGATTCTCACCCCCATGTAAATATGAGACATAGTGTGTATTTATTATTGAGTGTTTAATTTTTAACTTGCTTTCTGCAAGAGATAAGAAAATTACTTCATAAAATAAAATTACTGGGATAGTCTCTAAATAATCACTTTTAAAGATAAAACATACCAAAAATGGACAAATTATATGCATGATAGTTATAACTAATATACTTTTTACATATTCTGATTAGTAAAAAGCTGCTCTTATTTATAAAAATACACCTGATTTTGAAAACATTGAAATAAATATATTTTAACAGATAAAGTAAAAATAATAGTAATATAGCCTTTTAAGAAGATATTAAACAGATATAGACTTCTTCTATATTTTTCAACAATTAAATAACAATTTATAAATATTTTCAGCAGTAACCAAATATGTTCAACTAAACAACTAAACTTTACAGTAAGTTTTGAAACATATAAAAATAGATAAAAATAATGTGATTACATATGATCTAATATTCTATTAAACAACTTGTTTTGAAATATCTGTTTTGTATTAAAAATATATTTAAGTTTTTTGGGGAAAAAAAAAACTAATTTTAATGACAAAATTTATGAGCAAATTACAGAAGAATATTTGCTTTTAAACATTTTTAAAATTTATTAAGAAAAAATTCTATAAAAAGGAAAAAATTTTGTTTTCTTTTTTTTAAAACAACTATTCACTTTATAACTTATGAATGAAAATTCTAAATAATATAATATAGAACATAAAATTAATTATTTATACCCATATATTTCAGTAGTAATGTAAAATAAAATATTAGAAACCAATGTAACAGCTTCTTAAAAAAACTATGAATAACAGTTAACTGAAACTTATAGTAAAATCAAAACAATTGATAAAATATTTAAAATAATAAAAATTAAGTAAAGAAACTCATCTTAAATAAAATGATTGCACTTGATAGTCAGTACAAACATTTTTTTATAAAATGAAATTTAATGGGGAAAAAACATTCAGTTGAACAGGTTACACTTTACAGATTACACTGATGTGCGTATAAATTACATATTTCAAAATACACATGCTGTCTAACTAAACTTCATTTAAACTATAAAAATTATTCTTACTTTTATACGCTGTGTACCAGACCTATACAAAAATAATTGCTGGTAGAGTTCCAACTTTGTTATTAATCTTTATACAATTTATTTTATTATATTACATTTTCATAAATGTATCAATTTGATAAAAATTCTATCACAAGGTTTCAGTACACTGACACATTGTTAAACCTATCTCTAAAATGCTTTGAAGTTTGATATTTTATGCTTTCAAAACAATTTAATGAATACAATATTGCCTTATATTTCTTATTACATATTATATTGTCAGGATAACTTATAACAAATTGTAATAAATAGATATTAGTTCCACAGCCTTTTATTTTAATTATTAAAGAAATATTCTGCATATACCTAATAAGAATGGAATTTGCTTAGGAGATCATTTTCATATTGAAATATGTATGAACTTTTTTGAATTTTGAGCTATGATGCAACACTTTAAACCTTTCAGGGGCAAAGTAATTCTGTTTTTTAAATGCTAAAATGATTGATTGCTACCAGAATTTATGAACAAATAGATTCGGAAATACTTTTTTCATGCACATTATAAAAGCAAAATTTTGTTCGAAACTTCTGTTGCAGTTATGGCAGTTTGAGATTAAAATTAAATGGTATAAATAATATACCATCGTCCTTCAAAGGGTTAAAGTTATGAGGTGTTCAAAATCAAAATGGATTAGCTGCTTTTTTTTTTTTTTTAGATAAATTCTTGTTTTATAGACAATTTTCTTAATGCCATAACAAACCTAGTCCTAGGTTAAAAATGTAAGCAACAAATGGCATTAATCACATAAGATTCTGAATGAAGTGCATAACAGTCCATTAACTTTACTTCCAAATATTTCCAGATAATGATACTTTACTTACTGTTTTTGTCTGTATACTTTATCCTCTTTGATTTTTGATGCTTTATATCAACCTAAATATTGGTTTTAATGGAAGTCTTTCATACAGATATTTAGAAATTATTAAATAAATTATTAATATTAAAATGTACTAGAAAAGAATAAATTGATTGCAATACATTTTATCCTTTAGCATCTTACATGCTAACCATTTGATGGAACTTTAAAATTCATTTAAAACGTTTAAAAACTGAGCCCAAGAAATTAAAATTTAGATATTTTAAAAATTGTTTTGTCAGGATATTGAAAACAAAACTTTAATGATAATTTACTTCAAATTTTTACTAATAATAATTTTTACTAATAATTACTTAAAGCTAAACTGGATAATATATAAGGAAAATTTTCAGCAATGATAGAAATTTGAACTTTTTTCTAATAATTAATTAAATTTAAATATTAATATTAAATATGTTAATTAATAAAATTTAGAATAACATTTTAAATTAAATGTAAAATATAGCATAAATTTTAGATGTCAGTACTTTACTACTTTAAATAAACACAGGAATAATTTATTTTACAGCCAATTATAAGACAATTCAATAGACTAAGATTCCAAGCCCAATTTTATACAACATTTAACAAGGGGGGGGGGGGGGGGGGGAGGAGGATAATAATAATTTTAAATCATGTTGCATATTTATTATATTTCTTCTAAAACAATTTATTTATAAATAAATAATGAGCATTTTTCACTCAGTTGTAAAAATTCTAGAAAAAGAACATAAAAATAAAAAATATGAAGTTAGACAGTTTTCTTCAGAAGTCTTGATACATTAATATTATATATCAAGAAAACATTCATGAAATAGCAAGAATTTATAATGTCACAACAGCTTAAACAACATGATAGATATTAACATAAATCTGGAACAAATCAACTACCCACATTTAATATTTAAATGCAACACTATCAAAATATTCCAAATACTTGATATAAATATAAATAAGTTATTTATGGTGCCAAGTTTTCGAGAGAATATTTAATGTCATAAGATTCCATTAAACCTACAAAGAAGTGATTTAAAAAAAATGAATGAATGTTAATGCCATTAAATTTTTCCGATTTATTTTAATAAATATCAGAATTTTAAGAGAAAAATTAAAGTACTAAGCTTCAGTTTAGTCCATCAAAAGAGAATTGAGTTTAGTGGAGAAAACATCAATAAATGTTAGAGCTTACTAAATCTTCAAGATTTTAGACTAAAAGAGAAATTAATATAAGTAAAAATAAAACAGTAAAACTTAAAGCTATTACATATTTTAGATTTGTTTTAATAACACAAGAAAAATATTTAAATTTTAGACTTTTTTCAAAAGTTTAAAATAATACTTAAATATGAAATGAAGATGCTTATTTATGTGATGGTAAATGCATTAAAAGTTTCCCAAAGTGTATCAAAAACTTGACAGACATGTTTTACAAATAGTATAAGATTATAATTAAGAAATAACATCGCCTTAATAAGACATACTGACAAAATTACAGGAATGGATTCTTTTGGGATATTGGCTGTTTTTGATATAATATATATCAAATGAACTTACATGGAGATGTTACCTTTTTTCTTTAATTATGGTAAAGGCCAAGGCAACCCACTAAAATCAACAGGTCCACCAAGACCAGCATCAGCTTCTAGAAGACTCATTATAACAGCCATTGCAGCCTCATCATTACCTTCATTACTGTTGCTCTGATAAGAAGCTTGAAGCATTTCTCGACCAATAACGGAATCCATTTCTTGGAGATTTACAGCATCATTTAATTGGGATTGATGATGAATAAGGGGTGGCATATATTGAGATGAAGTACTGTTTGATGATGGAGAGCTAGCAAGCAAATCATTATCAAATGAATGTTGTGAATCTCTTTTTGGATTATATGTCCTTGAATAATAAGATCTGTCTTTATGCATGTTGGAGATAGCTCCTTGGGGTGTAACAAAATTATTATTACCAGCAGGAGCAACATTTGAATAAACTGCTTCTTGCATCCTCTGTCTTTCAAGAACCTCCTCAGCAATCTGCCTTCCAATTTTTCCAGCTCCAACTTTAGTACCACATAATCGAGGTACATCTCCTAAGTTTCCACTGGATGGTAAATATGATAAAACTGCATCAAGACTGTTAGAATTACTGGTCATTATTTCTTCTCTAGCACTGTTGGAACTTTCCACTAATCCAGTATCAACTACAGGAACCAAAGTATTAATTGAAGTGATATATTCCAATTCTTTAGTCCATGGATTACGAAAAGTTTTCCATTTACAGGTCAAAAAAGCAAAATTCCCCTCTTTTTTACGAAATCTGTATACTGGAGATGTCAATCTCTCTTGCCTTTGCAAGACTTCTCTATGAAATTCTGCAAGATGCATAATATCATCTTGATGAAAATATTCATAGCAAGAAGTTCCTTGGAGTTCTTGTGGTAAATAACCAAGCATTAAAAATGCCCTTTGATCAACATAAATAAATTTACCATCTACAGCATGACGTGAAGTAAATTCAACAGTTCTTAATTCTATTCCATCTTTAGGAATTGGATTAGGTAAACAATGTTGAACCTGTCCCACAGCAACTAAACAACTTAGATTGCAATCACTATCAGAATCATTCTCAATATCAATACTTAGATTAGCTGGAGCCCAAGATTTTAAATATCCTGTGCAATGAATAACACAGTACCGGCGATCAGAATGATGAGACTTTCTCTTCCTATGCATTCCAGTAGTGGTATCAGCTTCTTCTTTCACAGAAGATGAAACTTTACATTTCATTCGACAAAAAAAGGATCTTCTTGCACCAGGACATAGCCGGACTTGTGTTTGGGGAATGTCTGTTTTAACAGGCATCATTGTCTTTGCATCAATTAAACGCTCCTTGGGAGACAAATCAGAAGATGATAACTGTTCTTTCACTTTCGCTATGTCTTTTGGATGTAATATATCAAACCAACTTTGGCCAAGAAGGTCATTTTGAGAATAATTTAAAACTTGCGATACCGATTCAGAAACAAAAAGCATTCTTCCTCTATCACAACTCACTACAAACAAAAATCCTTCAGCTGCTCCAAGAATTAAATGTTTTAATTCCTCATCTGATAAAAATGAAGGCTTATATAAACCTTCAGCATATGAATTGATGGACCCACGCAATGTCTTCATATGTTGAACAGCCATTCTTAGGACAGTTAATTTATCTAATTTTCTAGCCATTGCATTGCACATAGGTACAAGAGATGACAGTTCAGTAATATACAAATTCATTTTATCTCTTCGTCTTTTTTCAATTTCACTATGATTCTGCTTTTTCGTTTGGTCTTCAGAATCCATCCTGTGGAGCTGTGGATCATCTTCCATTTCCGATGCTTCCATGACATTGCACAATTTTCTTTTGCGGGGAATGTTTCGAGCTGAATCAAGTTTTGCTTCCATATTAAATATCAATACTGAAAAAAACAAAAACAAAAAATCATACATCAGGTTTAGATTATGAAACACTTTTTAAAACAATAAAAGAATATTATTCATTTCATTTTTTTTATACAATGATACGAGACATCTAAGTAAGCAATTTAAAAAACACACAACTTAGTAAAAATTCATTTTTAGCAATTGCTGTCCGTATTCGGTAATCTATATTTTTCTTACATGGTGCGAAAATGAGGCTGAATTTGTAGCTTGCCATTTGGCAACAATTACAGCAACGATTCTCAGTGGTTAATTTATGGGTCACATGATCAGACCCATTCAGTAAATCAAAATTCAGGGAGAATCTCTAGATCATTTGATCGATGTATGAATAGCAATACTATTGGTTCATTTTACGATGATGTTCAGCAAATCAGCTTTCTGATCAAGAATGCCTTTTAGACACGGCAGAAAATGCTTTGTTTACATTCATTAGTATCATACATAGCATTTCTGTAGTGTTTTTCAAAGAGTTTTCCATTACTTTTTTAAACATTAAAAATATTTATAAATTTCATATGCTAAAATGATTTATAATATTCATTCTTGTCAGAGCTGATGCAAATAGTGGCGAGTGAGCAAAGCGAGCTGGGATCGCATAGTGGTCCCAATGTGAATGACGTATTAATTCACGGAGGTTGGCGAGCGTCAGTGAGCAGGGGCTGAGCCCCCTAGTGTATGTGAATTCTTTTGTGCAGCCTTCTACATGATATATAGAATTTATACATACCATGTAAAACCCTAAAAAATAGACAAGTTATTACATGGCAATCTAAGTATACTTACTAGAGTTGGAGCACAGACAGACAGACCAACCAAATTCATAAATATCTTTTAACTATGTTGAAAAGTAGGCCAGGCCTATTAAAAAAGAAAGCAGGAAATAATAAAATAAGTATAATTAAAAAGAAATGTAAATCTAATATTTTAATAGTAACAATTATAGAGCATTAGTTGTTATTAGTGCTCCATATTAATTTAACATCATTGTCTTATCTAATACTTTTTTTAATGATTTTGAAGAACAATTCACTATATCCTAATTACATCACATCACTAAAACATTTGAAAGACAATGGAAATTAAGAAAACGTGATTATCACAGCTCACTTTTTTTTGTGAATTTTTGGATGATAAAAATGACATTCTATGAGGTATTTAATACATTTAGTACTATTCTACTTTTGAATTTTAATAAGGTTTATTACTCCATTGTGAACTCTTCATACAGATAAAAAAAATATTTACTAAGCAATTTCACATGTGTAAAAAAAAACAGAAAAAAGTCATACAATTAAAAAAGAAAAATTGTTGATATGCAGCCTTTAGATGATGCGAATAATGCCAACTGCATTTGTTTTTCACTTTGTTGCCAGCACACCACACCATCCTTGGTCAAAGAATTGTAGCCCTTACATCAATAACAAAAATAGAAACATATTCGAAATATAAAACTCAAAATATACATTTCTCTCTTATAATAAACAAAACAACTTATGTAATGAGGAATAATACTATAAACTGAAAATATTTTACTTAAACACTGAAACTGTAATTGTAATACCACACAGAAATAAGAATGCAGTCAGGGGTCAAAAATCTGCATACCTATAACTAGGGATGCACCGAATATTTGGTATGTTTTCGGTATTCGGCCATACTACTGAATATTTGGTTAGTCCGAATATCAAACTATTTGGTATACTGAATATTCAGTTTGGCCGAATATTGAAATATTTGGCCAGACTGAATACGTAAAAAACCTTTTAAAAACCTTAAAACAACTTCTATTTTTAACTGTCAATTAATAAAGATATTTAGAATAATTACAAATAGAATTATATTTAAATAAAAGAGAATGCTTTTACATTTTTTATTTGCAATTTGAGAAGTATCACGTAAGAAAATTAAGCAATAAGGATGATTTTAATCCCTACCTGATAAAATAAACAGTACATGACTGTAAAATTTTTCTTCCAATTCCTTCAAAAATTCACTTTGATTTTAAAATATTTGTTTTAGAATCGAAGAAAATTGTATTCATTTGTTTTAATTCGAAGAGGAAACCTCTTCTTAAATAAAAATTCAAAGCTTTTTCAGTGTAAAATTTACTCGTAAAAAGATTTTCTTTATCAATATGGAAGTATATGTATTAAATATTATGTAAAATTGTTTTAAAATTTAACTTTCTAATACTTTCAAACTCTGAAATTTAAAAGTATTCGGCAAGCCAAATATTCGGTATTCGGCCAAAATCACTATTTGGTGCATCCCTACGTTAATCCACAATTTTCTAAAATCTGCCTTGTTTAGCAAAAGTAAACATCACGAATTTTGTCAACCGATTGTGGAAAAAAAAGCGAATTTGGGTAAATAACCGAGAAAAAATATCGCAAATTTCACCAAAGGTCGCAGAAAGACATGTCGAATTTTGTCTAAAGATCACGAAAACATATAGCTAATTTTGGCAATCGGGCACAGAAAACTATAGCTAATTTTACCAATCTGTCACTAAAAGATATTGCAAATTTCCACAAATGGCCATGAAAAAAAAAAAATCGCAAATTTCGTCAATCAATCAAAAAAAAAAAAAAGAATTTTGTCAAATAATCGTAGAAAAAAAATCATGAATTTAGGGAAACGATTAAAGAAAAGAAATTGTGAATGTTGTTAATGGCTGCAGAAAAATATCACAAATTTTGTCAATCTGACACTGAAAAATATCACAAACTTCGACAAATGGTTGCAAAAACAAAATTGCGAGTTTCGTCAAATGATCACGGAAAAAATCATGAATTTCGGTAAGCAATGGAGGAAAAATATCGCAAATTTCATCAAAAGATTGCGGAAACACAAAGAATTTCATCGAAAGATCATAGAAATGCATAAGGAATTTTGTCAGTCGATCGTGGAAGAAAATTGTGAATTTTGTGAAACGATCACCTAAAAAAAATCTCGGTCACAATATAGCTAGCACACGGACATTATCAATAGTTATGGCTTTGGAACACGAAAATGTGCTATAACTCTCGTAAAAATCACAAAGAAGAAATTTTACTACATTGAGAATGTCAAAAGATCGCCATTTTTTCATCACCCCCCTTTTACAGTTCTGTTTAATTCTGTTCATCAGCATCAGTAATGAATTTTTTTTATACTTTTCTATGAATATAATTTTCTGTAATTTTGTTTTTGTGTGTGTGTGCACATAATTTCTTCTTTTTTAAATATTTTTATTAATACTTGCTGAAAATGTTTTTGAAAAAAAAAAAAAGACTTAATTCTCATAATACATCAAATTATCGATGAAATGATTACTCTTTAAATATATAATATGTTTAATGAAAGAACTTAACAATTGCATTTTTTGAGATAGCATATTAAATTATTAGTTTTGAGATTTATCTTATGTTATACTGAATATGGTTTTAAAATGCTGTCCAGAAGTAACAATTCATAATAAAATCAATACTCTATAATTCACAATATTCTATAATCCACACAAGTTTTGGTCCCAACACGTACAGATTAAAAAACTTGGCCTGTACTACTTTTTATCTTGCATAAATTACTTTTGTTACCATGGGTGAAAGCAGGGCCGAAAGTAGCCTTTTTGGCGCCCGGGGCAAGCATGGATTTTGGCACCAACCCCCCCCCCCCCCCCCCCCCTCTCCACTACAAAATAAATTTGCAAAAAGAATTTTTTTAAGTACCTATCTAATAGACAACTTATTTTTAAATTTAAAATATATAAAACTGAACTACGTAATCAGCTTTGTCAAACATCGATTCGTTAAAACCTTGAAAACGGAATCAAAAGGAACCGAATTGCAATTTAATCTTTTTAAACTTTTTTTTTCTTTTTTGTATAGGCTAAATGAGGTCAATATCTGTTGCTGTGCATTTGTATTTTTTCATCTTAACAGGTTTATTGTGTAATAGATGTGTTACCTGCTATGATAAAAAATGTATAAAGCGGAATTTTTCCCGATTCTTGTGATTCCCTCTTAGAAACTTTTACTATACCTCAGCCCCCTCCAAAATGATGAGTCTAGATACGCCACTGCAGAGTGGCAAAACGCCTAGAAATGGCAGAAAGACGAGGAAAAAAAAATCATTTTGGACAATAAAGGGACGGTTTTGCTTTACTAGCCTAATGCCCTGTGCAAGATTTTTTACTGTACCACTACAAATGCTATACTCTTTAAAAATAAAAAAAGAAAAAGGTTTTACTAAGAAATTTACTTTGTGCATTCCCCCTCCCGTTTGTTATTATTGTCCCAGGCAGTCATCGCCCATGGCAAGAGGGAAAAAAAAAAATAACGGAAGCTCAACGCTGCTCAACGGAAAAAAAACAAACAGCTTTCATGGAATTTTTTTTTATCTAATAGAAAAGTCAGACTGAGGGGTCGCTTCACACTTGGTAGCTATCTGTAGGGGACAGTGTCCCACAATAGGGACTGACCTTGAAAAATGGTAGTGATTCTCCTACACAGGAAGGGATTTAAAAGATAGAAGGCAAAGGCATAGACATGATACTTTTGGAATGGGAGAATGAAAAAAGCCTATAAGAGAACCCGGTAGCAGAAAGTTCGAGACGGGAGTCGCAGATTTTCTTTTCTCTTTTGCAGATTTTTTTTATTGAACCTTTATTTTGCTTCATATTATGTTTAGCTCTTTATTACTTAATACAAAAAGTTAGGATTATTATTAACAAAAATTTATAAAATGCCTAAAAACGCTACAGATAAGTGATTGCTTGATAATTAACGCTTCAGTTGTAAAAATATTTTACCTGCAGATTATTTTTTGTCCCTAAAGTATCTGTCGCAGACACTTGGAGAAATTTCTGCTACTGGGTAGAGAACAGTTCTTTTTTCTAATTCATTTGCAATTTTGAGTTGTAGATGAATCTTTTTATCTATTTGTAAAGTTTAATGCATTTGGTTCAGTTTTCCTTTAAATTTTCCGGCTGCGAGACATTTTTATACAAATTTCGTATATATATACATTCTTGTATCAAACGTCAAACAAAATCGTCATTTTGGCACCCCCTTCACCTTCTGTTAAAGTGGCGCCCGGGGCACGTGCCCAGTGCAGTAGTTGGGCGGGAACGCATGGGATCGCCGTTCCCAGAAATATTTGGTTTGTTACTATAAAATAATAATATTGCATATGAGCACAATTTTTTTATTTGCAAGAGAAACGATAATTTAAGCTAGTTTTCAGAAGATCCGTTTATCTTATATTCATAAGGCGTGTAGGACCTCCCTTAAAATTTTTTTGTCCTGAACCATATGTGAAATCTTGGTAGTGATCAGAAAGAAAATTAGCAGATTGTTGTAAATCAGAGAGCACAGAAAACACCTCTCATCATCGTTCTTTTGGAAACATCTTGGATAGATGTGCCAGTAAGTAATAAATGGATTTATTTCTGTTATTTCAATTTATTTTGATTCATAATGGAAAATGTTACTATGAGATTGATTAAATATTGCTTTTAGATGGATGCTATATAAATACAATACTATAAAAACTATAGAATATAATAATTATAACTGTTAATTGAAAAAAGTCGGCTTTGGCTAAATGCTTAAATTGGATTTTAAATTGAAATCCGGTAGCTTCAACATCTATTCTATGAAAAGGTGAGTTCCCAGATATATTTTTTTCCAACTACAGCACTGCACTTGCCCCCTCTGATCCAACCCCCCTCCACTAGTTTCGGCCCTGGGTGAAAGCCATAAAACTTCACAGGACGAAAAAATAGCTACATGTTTCTATAAAGCTTGTATAAAATGTATTGTAACTCATATGTGACAAAATAAAAGTAAACAATCTATGAAGAGGATCTTATAGACACTTTCTTAATTTTATTTTGTCACTAAGGGAAGGACAATGCACTGCTGATGACAATTTCTCCATTGAGCTGATCTCAAGGAAAACTACGGTCAACTAGGGAAGAAGAATTTTTGTAAAGACTTTCTATCTTCCAAAATGTAAAAAAAAGACAGAATTCTATCACAGGACAGAAAATATCCACCCATGCTTATTACTTAACTTTCTCTTTTATTACTTAATTTTTCTTATTTAAATTTCACTCTCTAATTAAATTTTGTTTGAAGATTATTTAAATGTGCTGTACAATATCAAAAATATAGGTTTACATAACATAGCAAACTTTAATGTATTTGAATTATACCAATTTGATATTTTTTCAATGTGAAGCATTCATAATATGATCAGTCTTTAAATATGATAATAAAAGATGGTCCAGTGAGTATGCACCATATTTCTGCAGATTCAAATACAGATCCTGACAAGCATTTAGATATCTAACATGGTGGGTCTCTGAACATAACACCATAGCTTAAGTATGTTCGAAAGATAGTGCATTAAAACACAGAATTTAAACAAGAAATTGTATTTAATAAGAATGCTCAATAGCCAATACTATAAGAGATTTTCAAAAATTATCTCTGTTCAAAGAAATGACATGACAAGTCTGGATTCAAAGCTCTGAATTGTCTTTCTCAACAACCTAGTCCAATTTTGGGTTCTACAGAGTTCCCCCCAGGTTTAAAAAAGGACAGGGTCCTTGTCCCACAAAGGCACAGATGTCCTTGTAGGAAAAGGACACTTTTGGATTCCAAAGGGCACATTTTGGATTATTAAGGAATTTTTTTTTTAGCATTCTTTTGATTTTTAAAACTACTTTTAATAGTCATGGAACTCTTTTAAAGACAAGAATGATGAATTTTTACTATGCAAGTAATTTTTTTTATATATACACAAAGGAGTAAAGACACTTTTTTTTCAACTGGGGGCAAGAAGGGTGCTAATTTTTTGGATGAGGGGCAAGAAAGGTGCTATTTTGTAAACTTAAGGGCAGGAAGGACGCACTGCTTGCCTGAAACTGTCTGGGGGGTAACTCTGGATTCTGTATAGTTGAATGATTTTTTTTTAAGAGGAGAGGAATTTTCGAGTTTATTTCTCTTTCCACAGACTCAGAAAACAGAGCAAAAATTTTGTCATGCAAACCAGAAAAATCAGAGGGAAAGAGAGGGGGGAAAGGAGATGCAAGTTTTGCATTAATTTAAATCCTGGGAATAATAATAATAAAAAATACAATTTATGTGTTATGCTAAGTCTGCCATACTCAAAATAAAATGCTAAAAATTTTATAATTTACAATTACTATGGATTCTGCAAAACTCGAAAAAAAAGTGTAAATTTACAATTTTGGTGTTCTGTTATTTTGGGTCCCATGGACAAGAAAATCTAAAGGAAAAGGACTGAAAAAAAAAATCTTATTTCAATGTTATTTTGGGTCTTGTAGACTTGAATTTACATTTTAATTTACAATTTATCAGCAAAAATCGATAATTTTGAGTCTTGCAGACACACACACACACACACAAAATGAGAAATTAAGTATTTTAGGTCCTGTGGATAAAAAAAACAAAAACATTACTATTTTGATAATATTTTGCATTACATCAAGTTACACAGACTCGAAAAAACAATTCCAACATGTTTTTACAACATTATATATTCAAATGCAAAGGTAAAATTTTAATTCATTTGTATTTTTTTTTATTTGAATGCATAACTAAGTAAAATTTAACACCCAACAATATTTATAAAAATTTACTAATTTGGTATACTATTAAAATGTAAATTAAAATATTTTGAATGTAATTATCAATAAAGTAAATTGATCTAATTTTTCCTATATTTTGTATGACTAGCATCAAGAAGATCTATATGTATACATACACTAAGAAATGTATGCAATTATTTTCCATTAAAAAAAACAAAAGAAAAGAAGAGAAAACAGGAAGAAGGAAAAATATTAATAAAGGAACTATAAAAGAAATTACCTTGATATCCATGGTTTAATAATTAAATAATATGTATGTAAATCTAAAAAAAAATTTAAGCAATTAAAAAGTATGTATTATAAATTGTTAGATGCAAACAGCAGATTTTAAGTTCGTGGTTTTAGTCAGGCTGAAATAAAATTAATGAAAAATTTTAAAGGTTGTGTAAATTAAAAAAATATATATACAATACTAATTATTGTTATTTTGTTTTTTCAAAAAATTGAGACTCTAAACAAATTTAATACCCAACAATATATTTTTTTTTATTACTAATTTTATGGGAAAATATTTAAATTAAAATATTTTGAAAATAATAATGAGTAAATAAACTGAACTGATCTACAAATTTTGCTATATTTGTATGATCATTATCAAGAAGATACATACATATACATGCTAAGAAAAGTATATGATTATTTTCTGCTAAAAAGAAAAGGAGAGAAAATAGAAATAAGGGAATATATATGTATATTAACTATAAAAAAAAAAAAAAAAATAGAATTACCTCAATACGCAAGGTGTAATAATTAAATAATACATATGAAATTGTAAAATAAAACTGAAGTAATTAAAAAGCTGCAAAATAGTAGATTTTAAATTCAGGATTTTAGAACTTAAAATCTGCCATTTGCAGATAACAATTTATAAAATATATTTTTTAATTTCTTGAACTTTATTGTACATTATCATATGTATTGTTTAATTATGAAATCACAGATAACACGGTAATTTCGGTACTTTTCGGTTAGCTGGGCACCATTGTTATACATATATATGTAATATATACATATATATATATATATGTATATATACAATATGTGCATGTGTATATATATGTATATTTACATATTTGTATGTATATAAATATGTATATATAACAATGGCGCCCGGCTAACCGAAAAGTACCGTAATTTCTTGTACAGGTTTTCTATTAAAATTTTTGAAGGTCATGAACTTTTTTTTTCTTCAAAAAATTGAGGCTGTAGTAAACTAAAAATAAAGGCACTACCCATCCAATTAATACTTTTAGTTAAACTCCCACTAAAAGCAAGCTTAAAAGGTTATAAATTACAAGCTTAAAATTCGGTTACTTTTCCAGTATAGGAGCCATGGTGAGATAGAAAAAATAGGCTTGGTGAGAGAAGGAGATTTCTTATCATATTTTCCGGCGCCACCTATTCATTGTTTCATATATACAAGCAATTCGTTCAAGATTTTGCAATGTATTTAATATAAATAAGTCATTTATCTATTTTTCTATACAAATGGAAGTAAATTACAGATAAAAACAATAATAATAACATATATAAATAAAATGTTTATATATATACAGTCAACTCTGTGAAATCTGCCGATGTATAATCCACAATTATCTATTATCCGCACTACACATTGGAATGTAAACAATGAAAATTGTCATTAACAGTTAAACACATAAAGTTAAATTTGGTATATATTTTTTCATTTATCAATTTTCCAGTGAATAACTATTTAAATATAAATGTTTAAATTTCCTTGAGTAACAAAACTTAATCTTGGATCAAGAAATAATGAGTATTCATAGACTATAGAAAAAGGACTATTGACAACAAACCAAAACTGAAACATTGTGTTGTGTCAATGTTTAAAATAATGAAAAATCAGTAAAATGTGTATTGTATGTAATTTAAATTTTCTTTAATATTAGTTATTACATATATTAAATCAATGTTGCATTATGTTTTTCTTTTCCATTGTAATTGTAATTTTTGTGCAGTAGTTCCTAATTTATAGTCAGACTTTAAAAAATAAAATGTAAACAAAGGGATGATCTATATATAATCCGCAAAACCTTCGGTCCCTAAGTATGCAGATTTCACAGAGTTGACTGTATATATATACTACATAATACTAGATATAAACGAGCATAAAAATTCGCCAGGTTTGTTTTTATAGAGCTGTTTACATTATTTGGCAACAAATCTCACTTTCTGGAACCCATATTGAATCAAGCTTTTAAAAAAGATGCCAAAGACCCTATACTGGAAAAGTACCCATAAAAGTTCATATGTTTGTTTTCCTAGCAGTTTATAATAATTTGGCAGCAAATATCATTTTCTGAAGCCGAATTCCACCAAGCTTTTTAAGAAAAAGACAAGGCCGCTATACTGGAAAAGTATCTAAAATCCATTAATTTCATTAATTGAGTAGATTGGATGAACAGCACCATGTAATCCCTTATATGTATAGGAATTCCTTATAAAATACAGCAATTCATCAAGTTTTCAATACTTATAAATTTAAAATCAACAAATTTAAAATTTAAATCAACAAATTAAAAATTTAAAATCAACAAATTAAAAATTTAAACATTTTTTAATGATACTTTCATGTATGTTTTACTGTCAAATCTTGATGGGTAGAGTTATTTATTTAAATTAACATAGTTTTCACTTAAAATGTATGGGACTCATATTTTTCTATGAATAACACCCATTTTCCCTATTTGTAGGTCTATGGTATCCAGGTTAATGTAGTTCGAAGTGAACACTGGTGATTTCCGAATCTCTTCTTAAATGCCTTAATGACCTCCACTGGTGATTACAATTGATATGATAAGTCAACACCATAAAAAGGAGATGATCAATTGTATATTTAATAACTTTTACAACAAATTGGCAACACGTCAATTTTTGGAAGATTCTCATCTAAGCAATTGAAATTTTACATGTACTAATACAGTAAGCATGTAATAAATCAAATATGAATAAATTATACAAATTTGCTATACTTTCTTACACGATAATTTTTACATGAAATCAAGTTTTCAAAAACAAATAAAAATAGCAAATAGGACATTATGGATAAAAAATAATAATAGCAAATATAAACAATCTTTAATTATAATATTAATACAGTGCAAATTGTTAAGTTTCAAGAAATTGCCCGATTCCTAAATTTAAAAAGGAAATAATATTATTAAGAATATTTATTAATTAAATTCACGGCAGATAAGTTTAAAATAGCAATGCACGAATGTTTCCAGCAAAGTGTGAATGCATCCTTTTAATTAAAACTACAGATGTATGCACACAAATATCCCCGATATGTAATGAAACACATACCTCACGATTCAACTTTCAAGCTGTATGTGTAATTACAACTTTTATAAAATCTTCACTTAGGAATGAGGAAAAATTACTACATAAATGTTAAGTGAATTAAGACTTTTTTGATAAAAAATACCAAAATATAATAGAAATTTCAATTATGTTGCACTAAAACTTGCTTTCACTGCAATCCTAATCTCTTTTTATGTATGTCAAATGCATAATGTTAAATGTCATTACTGTTCAGCAAAATATAGTACAACTGGGTGACGATAGCCCTGGGCGAAAACAAGATACATGATTACATAACACACGGAGTTCATAAACATAACATAAACAGACAGAAATGTTGACATCTTCACTTCAATTGATGCAAGTTGGCTTGTCCGATTTTTTTTTTTTTTTACATTTCTTTTAGACAATTATTTCGTTTCAGTTTCACGTTTTATCACTTTTCCAAGGGAAAAATCTATCTTTAAATTAATAATTTCACATATTACAGATTTAATTGGATATCCTAAAATATTCTGCGCATAGTTGACGCACGTAATCAAACCCATTGACCAATCAATTGAGCTCGTTTGACTACATATCTGGAAAGTGACAGATCACTTGGGAAATGTTGAGATCTTTCTAGTTCAGCATTCTACAACTCAACTTATAAATCATCTCCGTGGCGCGAACTTTTAGTTCTTGTTGAAAAATAAAAAAAAATGTCCAAAACAGAAAATACGATAACTTTAAAAGGATCTGCTGATATTGTTACAGAATTTTTTGGTAATTTTTTATACACCTAATGCCTTAATAATGTTTCTAGTCCTTTCATAATGACTTGTGCTAAAATTAAATGCATTTTATTTCCTTCTGCAGCTGGTTCATGCTATGTTTATTAGTTGTTTCATGAAAATATTAATAATTATGTTATCAAACCACATTCTTATATAACATAGTGAGTTTTTTAAATGACATTTATTTATCGCTGTTTAAATCTAATGCATGAAATCATTTTTTCAGGCAAATTTTTGGCTTACAATCTTAATTTTTTTAATTTATAGCTGTATTCATGGTAGTTATACTATTGATGATTTCTTCATTCATTAATCCCTAGATTTTCATTTCATCTGAAAAAAAAAAATGAGATAAAATGTGTGTTATTAAAACTTTGCATTTTTGTAATTCTGTTTAAAAGTTGTGCTGTGAATTTGTGTTCATTAGGATTTTTAAGAAGATATTTGTATGTAAAATACATATATTTTCTTTATAATGTATATAAATAAATGTATAAGTTAATTTTACATGATTAAATTTGTGAAAGGTTTAGTTTAAAGCTAGAAAATTTTTGTAAAAGGCCTATTTTTAAGACAAAGAATTTTGTGAAGGGTCCTTTTATAGGGCGAAAAGTTTTGTCAAAGGTCCTGTTTTGAAATGAAAAATTTTGTGAAGGGTCCTTTACAGGACCCAATTTCTTCCCTAACAGGTCCCTGATAAAAGTTATTTTGGAACAGATGTTATATGGGTTATTCTCTGCAATAGTGCAAAAAGTGCTTCCCAGCCATATAAATGCTCTTAATTTTATTACATTTTTATTTATTTTTATTTTTATTAGAAGATCTAAACATAGTTTATGAGGGGCAGAAAGTAAAATTTAAAAATAAATAAATTTAGTATTTAAAAATATAATATATATCATGCAAACATCATTCCCTCACCTTTCCCCCACCTGTACTACCATATTTTATTGCCTATTTCTTTCCATCCAGAAATAAAAATAATTAAAAATACCCTAAGCAAAATAAAGTTCTTATTTGATACATTACAAAAAATAATAAAAATATTAATTTTTACTATTATATAGTCTACTCAATCAATTATATGTTTCCCCATGTTAGACCATCATTCCCTCACACATTGCTATTATCTCAAATATCTACCACTAATGAGCAGTAGCAGTCTAGCATCCTTCACAGAGAAGAAGCTATTTTGAGCACTTGTCAGTCCAGCAACATAAATTGGTGGTGTAAGATTTTGTTAATTTTACAGAATTTTTTTTTAGTCAGTATATCCGGAAGCGTTTTTATTAGCAGTCATTCCCTCACACAGAATATTAATTTTTTTGTAAATATCAAAAATTTTAATTTTATCATACATTATATATTAAGTGTTTCTCTTAAAGGAAACAGTTTGGATTTCTTCATAATTTTGCATTTTTCCCCTACAACTAGTAAAAATGTCTTATTTCATCATTCCCTCACTTGTCATTCCCTCACATTTTTTATTTTATTTTTTCCACAAATTTTTATTTTATTTTTTTTGTTAAGTCAAATTTTTAAAACAATTTCTGTTGCTATTAAAATTTTCAATAATTGACTGATTTCTTACCATTTATCTAATTTTTATGAAAATTTACATATGCATCATTCAAGTCAGACTGCTGGCCAAATTTGCAAGTATTGTAGAGAACAACCCATATATTCCTGCAGCCGCCATCTTGGATTTTTTCTTGGCGTGAAAACCCCTTTTGCGCCAAGTAGTAAATATCGCCAAGCAGTGATTTATGCCCATGTCAAGCTTCACGGGGTTGCCAGAAGACGTCACTCGTCAGGGTTGTCTTATCGATAAACGCCAACAAAAAATCGCCAGGAAATCCAAGATAGTGGCCGCAGACATATATAACATCTAAGCCATTATTTTAACTTTCTATATAGGTAAAACCAATTTTCTTTGTGCTTTTCAAGATTTTTTTTTTTTGTCTTTTTTTTAGTATCTAGATTTTACTAAATAGCAATAATATTGTTTAAATATATACTTAAGCTGCTTAAAATTATCATCCACACAGAAAAAAATAAATTTTACACTTAAAATATTAACCTTTCAACTTTCAAAGTCATATCTAGCGTAAAAAATGTAACCTCTGTTACTGTAGGGTATTTACTTAATTTGATACAAATATTTCAGAAAAAAATAATAACTTTTATATATTATAACCTATTACTTTACAAAAAATGTCTTTTACTTCAAGAAATATTTTTAGAAAGATGAATAATAAATAATAAAATTTAATTATCATTACATGTGTAATTTTATCTTGTTTAGAAAAAAAAAAAAAAAAAAAAAACAGTTAAAGTTCATAATTGCCACTTATTTTATTTTTAAAGAGATTTTTTTTATTGTATGTAAAGTACATCAGTACAAAAACCCTTAACGGGTTAAAAGTTTGTGACGCAGCACTTTATCTTATGCTCTAAGAATTTTAAATATGGAACTTAAAAATAATGATATCAAATTTTGAGTGACGCTATGCTATTAATTATAATCTCTCTATATATTATTTATTTCATCTTTTTACTTTTTTATAATCGCATGTGCAAAAATTATGTTCAATTTAAAAAAATGTATAAAAGTTTATTCATTGATGCTTTAACATTTACACCTCTCATAAATTCCAAGTATGAGTTTTAAAAGATATGATATCAAAATTTTAGTGACGCTTTGATGTGGCTTTAAACGATTTGTTTTAAAATTAAATTTAAATTATTTTTGTTTTGGCTAAGATATATTCACACATCTAAATAATAGTTTTAATTTTCCAATATACTTTAAATATGTCACTTTCACTGAATTTATATAATGCATTTAAATGTATTTATTTGAATAAATTGATTTATCCTTTGTCCAATGCTATTAAAAATTTAAAATAAGATTTGCGTAAATAATTTTTTTGCCTCATAGTATCCATTTGAATACATTTCCCTTAGTTTGGATACAATGACGCAAAAAATTATTTACGCAAATCTTATTTTAAATTTTTAATAGCATTGGACAAAGGATAAATCAATTTATTCAAATAAATACATTTAAATGCATTATATAAATTCAGTGAAAGTGACATATTTAAAGTATATTGGAAAATTAAAACTATTATTTAGATGTGTGAATATATCTTAGCCAAAACAAAAATAATTTAAATTTAATTTTAAAACAAATCGTTTAAAGCCACATCAAAGCGTCACTAAAATTTTGATATCATATCTTTTAAAACTCATACTTGGAATTTATGAGAGGTGTAAATGTTAAAGCATCAATGAATAAACTTTTATACATTTTTTTAAATTGAACATAATTTTTGCACATGCGATTATAAAAAAGTAAAAAGATGAAATAAATAATATATAGAGAGATTATAATTAATAGCATAGCGTCACTCAAAATTTGATATCATTATTTTTAAGTTCCATATTTAAAATTCTTAGAGCATAAGATAAAGTGCTGCGTCACAAACTTTTAACCCGTTAAGGGTTTTTGTACTGATATCATTACTTTTTTGAGGTTATTGAAAAAAATAAATAAAACAATAAACACACACACACACAAAAATTAAAGACCAATACAAAGAATTCATAGTCAGGATTTCAATTCACCTTCAATCTCTCCCCCCTCCCTCCCCGCAAAAAAGGATGACCATACTTCAATTTTAAAGAGCACCGTGCAATGAGATTTTTATAAGAACTCTTTGGTAAGATATGGAAGTAATGTACAACATGCATGTTTAGAGGGTATTTCTGTTGGTTTGCTTCAGAGATATAAAAAGCTATGTTAAATTTTACTATATAAAAAAATTACTTTGTTAAGAAAAATAGCAAGAAATATTACTCTTTAAACCTTTATATATATATATAACAATCATCGCTCACTTATAAAAGTAATTCCATACATTTATATTAAATCCAAAACTGCAAATTTCTGCTTCTCCCTTTTCTCATTCCTAGTGCAAAAAAATTAAACATTCTTTAATTTTATATAAAATAATCTTTCACCATCCCTATTTAAAATTCTTTATTAACAATAATAATAAATCATATAAAATAATCCCCTGAGCTCCGAAGATTCCACTTCTGCTTTTGCACCCACCTCTCCAGCTTACCTAAATAATAAAATCTTTCAAAAATTAGTTTGAAAAAAAAAAAAAATCTGCAACATTTGTTGCTCATTAACATAAATAAATAAATAAGCACTAACTTCCCTAATGTACAGTCATGGGAAAAAAAAGTAAACACCCCCTACTAACTCCTCAACAAATTACCGTAGAAGAAAGTTACTGGTACCGAACGATTGGAAATAAAGTCTACTTTTAAATGTATATAAAATTTGCTTAAGGGGTTATCTACATATTAAAACGAACCATAACTTTGTTTTTTTCAATAGCAGTACACAATTTTTTCAGCAGAAATGAATTCTACACCATTTAATTAGCCTAAAAACAAATTTTTATGCAATTCGTACTATAAGTTCCCGAGAAATTAATTATTTTAAAACAAGCTTATTTTAAGGGCTGTATCCAAATTGAAGTTCGGTACTCGATTGTTAACCGAGAAAGCCCCCTTCTTGATCAAGGCACCTTAAGCGTCACTCAAGCAGTCAATGAAGTCTGCTAGATTACAGGACAGCGTAAGACATTTCAAAATATCTAGTCACTTCTATCATAGACGGTCCCTTAAACCATAATTTTGCCGTTTTTTAAGCATAATTTGAAAACTATTTGGAAGAAAAATGTGAAATTTTGGATTTCCATAAAGCAGGACTTAATAAATCTAAATCCATCAAAAAAATTTTAGGTTACAATTCATAATTTTTTCGAATATTAATTTCATAATTCATATCATAAAATTATAAAAATTGCAAATTCAACGTATTTATGTTTGGGTATGTTAGTATTACTGCTACACAAAAAATTAGCACATTAGGAGCATAATTTCAGGGGATATGAATAAAAATATGAAAATATAATTTAACATTAGAAGCACTAAATTTTGAATGTTTATAATTCAAAAACTTATTATTCAAATTACTTGAAATTTGGTGCCTAGGCATAGTTTGAACCGAAGATTTGAAATATCTCGTTAAAATTGGGTATTGCCATTGAAAAAAATGAAGTTTGGATTTGTTTTAATATGTAGATGGCCCCCTAAGCAAATTTTATATACATCATTTAAAAATAGACTTTATTTCCAATCGTTCGGTACCAATAACTTTTGTCTACGATAATAATTTGTTAAGGAGTTAGTAGAGGGTGTTTACTTTTTTTTTCCACGACTGTACATTTCACCTCTTCTCCCTCCCCCTACTCCCCAACATTAAAAAAAATTAAATCTTTATTTTTATACAGAAAATTCTTCTATATAAATTATCCTCCTATTCCTCAAAATTACCACTTTCCCACTCCAGCCTAGAGATTTCAATCTTTAAAACTTTTTAGAAAATCGGATCTGCAAAGTCTTTTGCTTAATAATAAAATATATAATCATGTGCACTTTTAATTATTTTTCACACAATCAACTGATGTCATGATAATAGTTGTTCTGAGCGAATATTGTGTTGGCTGGGCTGTCGTACAGATAGCTCAATTGGAAGAGTACTGGCAATTAAAGCCAAGGGTTATTAAAGTTCACTGTAATTCAAGATGTTTAACCCCTTCACGACAAGAGCCCTTTGGTTAATTTTTAATCTTTTACTACAGGTTTTTAAAAACAGAAAATTTTCTGTAATTGAATCACAGAAATGCTCCCATTAAAGAAGGTAAACTTTACAATTAAAAATAAGTGGTGAGAATAATGAAGGATTCTGAACACCTTAAGTGGCCAAGTATACCGGTCGCTCATTCCCAAGGGCTTAAAGATGCTTTTTTGCTATTATAACCTTTAGGATTTACAATATAAAAAAATCTTAATCACTTCTGAGGTAAATAAAGACAGTGGAAAAAAATCAAGATGGCAATGTTTTGATTGGCAAATTCTAAGCTGAGTAATTTGTGCTACAGAATGAAAAAAATATAAAGTTGTAATAATGTCCTCTTGTTACAGATACTAAATCTTTAAGGTTTTTGATGTGTGAACTACATATGAATACAGTAGAAGATCTTTATAATGCACACCTTGGTATGAGAAGTTGTGCGTATTATAGAATTTTGCATTATATAGATCATATTTCATACATCATTAAATTTACTTCGTATACATGCTTTAAATTACATTCCTTGGAACCAGAAAATGTGCAAATTATGATATTTTATATAATAGGTATAGATCACACATTATTAAATTACCTTAAAGCAGGGTTCGTTGATATATATCAATGGATATATATCATGATATATATCTTGATATATATCCGATATTTATTTTTAAAATATCAAGATTTTTGATATTTTCGATATTTTCAAATTCTTGACATTTATTTTCAAAATATCAAGATGTTTGATATTTTGTATATTTGATATTTATTTTCAAAATATCACTGTGCAAGGAAATTTTGATATTTTTCGCATTCAAAGCAAGTGTAAATGAAATTTCCACCTGTTATTGACTGTGTCATTCTGTAGATCATGAACTTTTGCCTCTGGCAGTGACTTTTTTAGGAAAAGAAGAAAACAACCTTTTCCAAGCTTTATGTCTCAAACTTTTATTTTTAAATGTAGAACTAATAATTATGTTAGACAGTTAATTCAGAACAGCCATTGAAAGATAAAATGTAATTCTGATAATCATTTATATACAGCCAGGGTTCGTTGATATATGTCAATGGATATATATCCAGTATTTATTTTCAAAATATCAAGATGTTTGATATTTTCATGTTACTTGATATTTATTTTCAATATATCAAGATGTTTCATATTTCCTGCATTTGATATTTATTTTCATAATATGAATGTGCACAAGATATTTTTGATATTTTCAGTCGTAATTCGTAATATTTCAGTGTAAATGAAATAAATTTTCAATTGTTATTGACTCTGAATCTGTAGATAAAAAACTTTTCTCTTCTGGATGTGACTTTTTTTTAGCCAAAAAAGAAAAAATATATTTTTTAAACTTTAGATTTGAAGCATTTTTTTTTTTTTTTTTAATGTTGAACTAATAATTATGTGGGACATAATTAATTCAGAACAACCATTGAAAGATGAACTGACTAATTTAAATAAGCAATTATATACAGCTTCATTAGAAAAGAATCTTTTCTCAAGTTTTGGTTCTGTTGAGTTTGAACTATACAGCATGTTAGGAAATATGAAATAAAACATTTTATACTTACATTTATGTTAAAATTTTTCAATTAAAAAAACTTTTTTGTATTTAAAATTTTGTTTTAAAAATATCTGATTCTTTTGTACTTGATCTTGATACTGAATCCTATAGTTATTTTTTTTATAGATAAGTGTATAAATCAAATTGTTACTGTTTTCAATTATTTCATCTTCAATTTTGTTCTAAGTGGAAAAAAAAAAAAAAAAAAAAAAAAAGAAAGAAAAAAAGAAAAATGCATTTTTAGAATATTCTTTAAGTTTTCATGTTAAGTGTAATATATTTTAGTTTCTAATCTATATTATGCTTGAAAACATTTATTATCAGCGGTAAGTTGGCTGCTTTGAAAATATCGGATATATATCGAAAATATCGGATATATATCAAAATATCGGATATTTTTGATATTTTCGAAAATATCATGATATTTACGAACCCTGCCTTAAAGATATTACCTTGAAATATAACATCCAAATATGCCTGGGCAAAATCATTATAAACAGTGGTAAATCATGACTGACAGTTTTGGGAACACTAAATGCATGGCTGGCCAATTTATTCTTTTTCAGTATTTTTAATAATGAAATCTTTGCCTTATTTTTAGCAGAATTTTCTTCCATTAAATAAGGCAAAAATTTTAAAAACTTTTGGAAAGCATGCATTTTAGTGCTGCAAGAAAAACCTGTCATGAGCTGCTCTGATTATAACACTCATTTACAAAAAATTTTAATATAATAACAATGTTTTCATTACTCCAAAATAATGTGTTAAAGGCGATAATGTATCATATTTAGTGTTCCAAGAAATAGCAATATTTGTAAAATACATGTGCTTCTTAACTGAAAAATTCATTGTTTATATCTGAGAAATACATTACATCTTCTGCATTAAAATTTTTTAGTGGCAGGCTTTTGTGATTGAACAAGGACTGCTTGCAGAGTGCTTTTAAGGATTTTACAATATAAAATTATGGCTCTTGAACTACTATTAATCAAATACAGTAATAGGGATAAAAAAAAAATCATTAAATAGTTTATTTTAAAAAATTACTTGTATTTTCATCAGATATACTGATTATTACTACCATATGTTATATGTAACATATTTATTAGAAAAGTTACAACTATTTTCATGAAGTTTTGGATTCCCCCCCCCCCCCCCCCCTCCCATGACATACTGTCAAATTTCGCGAGGTTATTTTTTCTTGTGATGTTCCTCCCCCGACCGAGAATGGAGAGGGTTTTTTACAATCAACGGATTAATTTTGTTTTCCTTTTATTGCTACTTTTTTATGTTAGTGTGGTGATCTTTCAAATGCTATTGCACAACGAGGCGATAAACGCGCTATTCTGTAAGTGGCACGGCAACCCTCCCGCGTACAGGTGGAATTGATAAAAAGAGTTTTTGTAGTCGGAATATGCGGAATGTTACAGAATAGTGAATGGTTTAATGAAAGCAGAATAAAAACTTAATATTTAATTTAAGATGCGAGTCAGATTAATATATTAATTGAAATGGTTACTGAGTAATCACTTTATTAGTTTATACAAAGTCTAATTATCATGACAGCTACAATGCAGCTGCTAATGAAATTTTGTGAAACCAATCTTTTCTAAATAGTAACATGTTCTGAATTGTTCTTATTTACAATAATACCTCATTACCACAAATACCATATAAGGGAGCTGGCTACTTTTATATTTTTTAAAAGTAAATTATTTAAAGCTTTCTTTTAAGCATATTAACTTTAAAATTAAACAAAAACAAGTATCATACTTTGCAAAAAAGCTGTTTTATCTTATTTATCTATAAACTTAATTACTAAATAAGGAAAAGTATCATGATGAAAATTTTTACTTTTAGGAGCTCAAAACAACCAGTCAGGATAAAATGGTTCATTTTGAGCTAATCGTGATAATTTAAGTATATAAAGTAGAATTTACTATCAGTCAAAAATATGACATGTCAAAATCATGTCAAAAATAAGACTGAAATCAGTCCTGAGACTGAAGTTCTTGCACCCATGGCTGTAATCAATTAGCCTAAAAGAAATGCTTCAGGTGTTGTTGTTTTTTTTCTTCTGTTTTTCTTTTGTTACAGAGATAAACGGCAATTAGAATTTTCTTCCCCTTTAGGTTAAATTTTATAAAAATAACATACTACGATACTTTAATTTTTGAAGCTGAAAAGAGTTATAAAAAAAAAATAAATAAATAAATAAACGAAAGATGTCATTTTAAGTCAATTTTCGTTTATAATATTATTAGAAACGATTCGCAAATGAATCATTTTATAAACGGGATTGGAAATCTTAATTTTGATTTCGTCATACCTTTTATTTAAATTGTGCGTTCTTTAAAAATGAAAGATTTTGTTTCATTTCTTTAAAAGAAAACTCAAAATTAAATTAGTAATCTATCTGTATTACACTCACATATCACAAGAAATACCTATGACACACATGAACGTTATTTTGTAAGGAAAACAGTTATAAGTATTGTTGAAAATAAAAACAATTCAGAACATTATACTAATTAGAAAGGATCGGTTGCAAAGAATGCTGTCTGGATAATTAGAAATTGTACTCACTTTCTCCCCTTGGAATACCATTTCAAGATCTTTGATATTTCTTATTTCTTCAGTCAACTTCTCGTATCGCGTAGTGATACATGGCGAAGTCTTATGGCGAACGCAATGAATTTTCATTTCGATACGAGAATTTTCGATAAATATCGAATTTCGATACGAGAATTTTTTTTTAAATGTGAAATATTTTCTCATGAAAAAATTTTTACTTACTATGAATAACAATGAAATAAAATACCTATAATTACAAAATACTGCTCCATTTTAAAAAATCAGTCTAAGTATTTTAAAGCACATAATAAACTGTTTTCGTAGTTTAAAAAAAGATTTATTGCCAATATTCAGATTTTTAACTGTGACCTAAACCGCGCAAAACCGATGTGCAACGTTCTGTCTGCTAGCCCATAGAATAACATGTAATCCGCGATCCTAAGAAGTCCATTTTTTCATGCGGATTATATAAAAATTAAGAGTTTTCCTAGATACTAGGTCAGTCTTATCCACTTCGTCAAAAACAGATTCATTTTATATATTAATGTTTTTTAAAAAATCTAGACCGTTTCGGAGAAAAAAAAAAGACAAACTTACACCATCGAAATTGCTTTCAAAATGGGTTTACAGATCTGAAAATATACTGCACGTAGAATTGTAAAAAATTCAGAATAGCATTAGACTGCAGATATAAGACTGTTTTAAAAAAATCAGAACAATAGGACCTATATTTGATGAGTTATTAAGAGGCGGCTTTTCGCATT
Organism: Maratus speciosus; assembly: GCA_963932465.1. Lineage (NCBI taxonomy): Eukaryota > Metazoa > Arthropoda > Arachnida > Araneae > Salticidae > Maratus > Maratus speciosus. The sequence continues at coordinate 215,328,858 of OZ010797.1, read as the reverse complement.
TTCTTTGATGTCGAGTTAGCTGTATATATGAGTTCCGCCATCTACGAATTCTACGATACGATACGATACGATTTTAGGCTTAAGGCTGCGTCACTCGGAATACTACCGTCTTCCATGATAAAATATTCTTTGTTTTAAATACGTATGGTTTATTATCAGTTTACGATTATTAAAAAGAAATAAAAAAATTCTTTGAGTAACAAAGGTTATATCCAGTAACAGTGGTTACAAAAATTTATAAGATGTAAACAAACTTTTTAGCAACTAATAAAGACACACTGAATAAATCTGACGGCTGAATCCATATCAACTCAGGCAGGGGGGTTACCTTCATAGTCTCAGAAGTTCTTGAATTGAACATATGTTAAAATTTAAGAAAAAGTAAGATACTTGTATATTTTCATTTTGCCCAAAAAAATTCCTGCATGAGATACAGGCCGCCAAAGATGACATCCCCGGCATCCTTTCTCATTCGCGATTTTCGATAAAAATTTTAAAGTGCTCTAGAACGGTGCAAGATATTTTGTTGCGGTTTATTTTATTTTAAAGATAATATTCTTCTGTTTAAAATGATCTACCCAATTTTGAAAAATGTATTCAACTTTTCTTGCGGCAGCCTTTTGAAAAAAAATTTTTTTTTTTTTTTTTTTAATTTTGGAAATGCCAATCCCAAAAATTTTGATTTCTTTGCTGTTGATCAATACCATTGGGAACTACCTTCACTGTAAAGGAGAACTTCCACTTTTGAGTTTAACAAATTTTAGAAACGTTTAAAAAATTCAGAGAAGTTTACAGGAACTGTATATATACAGTTCCAGTAAAAGTCACTGAATTTTTGCTTATTTGTATCCTATTTGTAAGGATAAGCCTACTATATATCCTAAACAAGTTAGAAATTGCAATATCAAATGTGGCAAATGAGGTGCGTGCGTACTATAACTAGTTTTATAAATATTCAGATCTTGGTGCAATAAGTTACACTCTTGGGCAAAAAGGGCATGAATATAAAATTTATTATGATTCAACATATTAAATTCAGTAATACGGAAGTAATATGAATTCATCTTAAAAGGACTTAATCGCCATGGCAACCTAGAATCATTACCTATCATGGTATATCATTGAATCAATTACGTATTATAGGATTTTTAAATAGAATGAAGAAAACTTTTATTAATGTCTTTTATGTTTTAATTTGATTTTCATAGCATTTGAAGTGATACATACTTTATTTTCAATACCGAACATAGTAAAACAATCTCAATAACATATATGAATTACACAGAAATATAAATTATATTAATACAAGTTAGAGTTCAGACAGATGGACAGACAAATAGAATCCATAAAGACTTTCAACTATGTTGGAAATTGGTAAAAGCACATAAATAGGTCGGAATTTGACTTTTAGAAATTTATGTCAATAGACGGAAGCATACTTGAATACTTTCATATAACCCTGTATTTTACCTACTATCTTCATATACATGCCACTATTTAGCTAATATTTAATTAAGATTAAAACATCCTTAAAACCAGTGAAATCACACTTCCAGAGATTATCATCCATAGACGACTATGTATCTAATTCTTTACGTGGACCTGTATATCATTTTATCTATATTCTCCAAACATATCTTAGTATACTAAATGTAGTTCAGTGTAAAAATGCATAACTCATTTAAAAATCACCTTTAAGCTACTTTCATTCATACTCAGTAAACCCTTAAGATTTCTTTTGTGTAACCCTGTATATGATCTACAGCATTTATGCACACAACGTAATATGGAAAAATTTAGTTAAACTTAAAAACTCAAACACAACTAAAAATGCACTTCCAGCAATACCCTTATGATTTCTTTTGTGTAGCCCTGTATATGATCTACAGCCTTTATACACACAACGTAATATGGAAATATTTAATTAAACTTAAAACTCATATCGCAACTAAAAATGCACCTCTAGCAATCATTGCTAATGTACAGTATTTCCAATAAGGTAAAGTATCTGAAATCTTTTGTGTATCCCTGTAAACACTATGCACTTTCTATGACACAGGAAGTAATTTTTTGTAAACCTCTGCAATAAAGTATGTATCACTTCAAATGCTATGAAAATCAAATTAAAACATGAAAGACATTAATAAAAGTTTTCTTCATTCTATTTAAAAATCCTATAATACATAATTGATTCAATGATATACCATGATAGGCAATGATTCTAGGCTGCCATGGCGATTAAGTCCTTTTAAGATGGATTCATATAACTTCCGTATTACTGAATTTGATATATGGAATTACAGTAAATTTTGTATTCATGCCTTTTTGCCCAAGAGTGTAACACTTATTGCACCAAGATCTGAATATTTATAGAACTAGTTAATACTATGCACGCACCTCATTTGCCACATTTGATATTGCAATTTCTAACTTGTTTAGGATATATAGTAGGCTTATCCTTACAAATATGATACAAATAAGCAAAAATTCAGTGACTTTTACTGGAACTTTATATATACAGTTCCTGTAAAATTCTCTGAATTTTTTAAATGTTTCTAAAATTTGTTAAACTCAAAAGTGGAAGTTCTCCTTTACAGTGAAGATAGTTCCCAATGGTATTTATCAACAGCAAAAAAATCAAAATTTTTAAGATTGGCATTTTCGAAAAAAAAAATTTTTTTTGAAAAAATAATTTTTTTTTCAAAAGGTTGCCACAAGAAAAGTTGAATACATTTTTCAAAATTGGGTATATCATTTTAAACAGAAGAACATTATCTTTAAAATTAAAAAAACCGCAACAAAATATCTTGCACCGTTCTAGAGATAGAGCACTTTAAAATTTTTATTGAAAATGGTGAATTGGAAATGGTGCCCGGGATGCCATCTTTGGCGGCCTGTATCTCGGGCCAGGAATTTTTTTGGGCAAAACCAAAATATACAAGCATCTTATTTTTTGTTGAATTTTAACATATGTTCAATTCAAAAACTTCTGAGACCATGAAGGTAAGATTTTTTCTTTGGCTGCCTGAATTGACATGGATCATACCTGACATAATTTTATTTTCCAAAGAAATTTCCACAAATTTTTAACACTGCAACTATTTTTCAAATCCTTCAACAGGGTGGGAAAACTTGTAAAATAATCTGTCCCCTTTTTGTACTCCAGTTGGCATGGGCAAAATTTTTTGGATCTGTTCGAACTGTATGTATGCAATATCATTGTCATCTAATTTAAAAATAGATGATGTGTCATCACAAGCTTTCAAAAACATAACTTGCACTTTGACTTCACCATCTTCTAAATCATCTTGTGTAAGGGCTATGCAGTAATACTTCATTTGGCTGAATCCCAAAACAGCCGAGACACTTGGCATCGTTCAATTTGGCGAGGCGATAAATGGATTTTTGTTGTTACCAGTTTGTTTTGTAAATTCTTTCCATGCCTATAGTGGTCTGATCTTGAATTGGTTGATTTGTTGTGTATTGGATGGTTACGCATACCTGAAAACTTTTATTCACAATTAGCTCAGCGGTGTTTTGGCAACTCAACTCCGCATTTGTAAAAATAGAATGTCGGCAAGTCAAAAGATTGTTAATTTATTTTATTTTATTTTTAGTTGTAAAATTTGAAAGTTAAAGTACCTGTGTAATTTAATTTGAAATTATGAGTATTTGTTCATCTTTTTTGCTGGAAAGTTAAATGAAGTTTGACTGGAAATTTACGAAATTATGGCAATTCAACATTTTTTAGAGTTGGTTTTCTAAAAATTTCACATTTTTCAACAAACTTATGTTTAAATCGTTTGTTTTATTTTGAATCTCATAAAAATCAGCTTTCCTGTGTTTTCTAATACGTCGTTATTTATAAATGTTGTATTTCCCATGATTCCAGGGTGATGACGTAGTAAAAAACAGTCTGGAAGCATTCAAGAAAGTGGACCAATCACGTTAGTTTTCAGGTTGGCGTATGTGGGGTGTTTGGCGCTTGTCAGAAAAGTCGCCAAATAGGGTGTCTCGCCTGTTTTGGGATTCTGCCCTTTATTTTTCTCTCTTTTTCAGGACAAATTCTACTAGTATAGTAGAATAGTAGAGTAGTATAGTATGTTCCTTTAATTATTTTATCAGGTGATATTTCTGTAATTTCATTTTCTTCAGCAGTGGATGCAAGAACTTTAAAACACTTGAAATTCAAATTTTTTGATTCCATAGAGGTTTCACCAATGTATTCTTCATTGTCATTTCCTACAGTTTTCTCATTATTGCAAAAATTTTCGATCAGGAAACTCTTGTAGTCAAAACAATGACATAGACCACGTTCTCCACCACAGAAACAGCTGACATCTCTATACTTGATCACTTTAGGGTTATTTTATACTGTAGCGATCTGATGTATGTTCATAGTAGGGGAGAGGGGGCACCTTTGAACATTTTTTAAAAGAATCCACATATTTCTTACTTGAATTATATTTATTGAATTTTAAATATTTCGTGAGAGAAATAATGTAATTCTGCATGATATAAATTATAAAATTGCAGTTGTTCAGATAAATTAAATATGTTGTGAGGTTTTGAAAAGCTGAAAGTTTTCTGTTCAAACCTGCCCCACGTAGGAGTACCTTTTGAACAAACTAGGGGCACTTTTGAACAAATAAACAAAATATGAAAGTATTGACAGTTTTTATTAAAAACTGCATATCTTTCCAAAATATAAAATAATAAGAATAAAATTACACAATTACATTTCACTGAAATTACTATTTTTTTATTATTTAACCAAATTTGTATCAATCAAAGCACATTATTGAGACAGAACTGAGGATCCCTCCAATTATGTTTAATTGTGGCAACATTTTTATATAATAGTGATGCAACGAATAGTGGTTTGGCCGAATAATGAACTTATTTCTGCCTAAAAACAAAATATAGTATGCACTATATGCACAATTCTTGTATATTTCACAATTGAAATGTATTGTTTTCTTTTAAAAAATTATTCATACACAAATTTTTAATTTTTGAAAGCATTATTTTACTCTGAAAAAATGCTCGGCCTAAAAATTGCCTCAATAATATAATTCAACCAAAAAAAGAAATTCATAGCAAAAGTTCCTCATCAGGAACTGTCTAGTTACATTTTAATAGATATTATGCGTGTTGTTGTTACATTTTAAAATAATGACAAAATTTTAAAAATACTAGGAAACATAAGTTTCAGCTTTCAGATGAAATAGAATGAAAAATAAGAAATCTTAATATCTTAAGAAAAACCACTGATAGAAAGGATGAAAGGACCTCTAAAATGGTCGAAAGAGATCATTGTAGACTTTATAAAGCTCACAATTAAGAAAAAAAAAATTATCATTATTATTATCATTATTTTTTTTTTTTCTTTGCTGTCAGCAGATAGCACTATTAAGAAGTGTATAGTGAATGTTTTCAGATTCAGAGGAAGGAAATATTTGTAAGGAAAAGCAAATTAGATTCATTGCATTTAACAGTATCTGATGCTCTAACATACAAAAGATCAATAAATGATTTAATTGTTGTAGGTAGGTAAAAAAATCATTACACATTTTAATCATTCGCCATTAGCATGTTCAAGATTAACATATACAAATTAATGAGTAAAAAATTCCTAAGAAGAAATTAGTTCAAAGTGTGGCAACACGCTGGAATAGCACCTATATTGGAGAGATTACTGGAACAAAAAAATGCACTTTCTCTTCATGCAACTAAATTTGGCGAAATAAATAATTTGAAGCAAACCAGTGATTGTTTTAGAAAAATTGCTCAATCTATTACAACCATTTGAAGAAATAACAAAACAAATTGAATTGACACATCGAGATCATTAATTTCTGAAGTCATCCCAATAGTTACAGCATTAAAATCATATTTATCTAAATTTTGAGATTTTTTTGGTGTAGGCACCATGAAAGACACTCTTCTACAAAATTTGGAGAAGCCTTTTGCATTGATTTAAGACAATCAACACTCCATTACAACGGTTTTGGACCCCAGATTTAAAGTATTCTTTTTCAACAAAGATGAAGTAAAGGATGTAGGAGTAAAGTCCAAATTAACTGCTTTAGTAAGACTAAGAAAGGCTAGTATGAAACCAGTAACAGAATGTGAACAAAATATTTCCAACATAACCATTCCATCTTCACAAGTTCCAAATTCTTTGTGGGCATGCTTTAATGAAATTGCAAGCCAATCACAGAGTGAAACTCTATAGAAAGTTCCTTTCAATGTGAAGAAGTAAAAGAAATTAGTAATTTTTTTGCCAGCCACTACTAGAAAGACAACAGTGTCATTTAGAGTGGTGGGCGAAAAATTCAGAAGACTTTCCAAACCTTTCACAATTAGCCAAAAAGTACCTTTCTGCACCAGGAAAAGTACCATATATAGTGAGAGATTATTTTCAGAAGCAGATAATGTTTACGAAAAAAAAACAAAAAAACAAATAGACTATCACCTGAGAATGCTAAATTATTATTTCTGCATCACAATCTACATTTATTGAAAACATTTTAACTGTTTTTTTATGCAGATATAAACATTACAATGCTATTCTTGAAAAAAATATCTAAAACGTAAATGCATACTAATTAAAAGAATTTAGTACTTACATTTCTTTCATTATTTAATAAGAAATAGTAACACACCAGGGTTAGAAATTGGGATTTTTAAGTAAGGCGTCAAATGACGCCTACAATTTATTTTCTAGGCGCCAAACTGCATTTCATGGTTGCAATTTTACGTTGTATCGTATTTTCTCATTTCTTTTCACAACCGTGTTAACATTAATATTGTTCCTATTTTTATGTGTTAAGGGTAAGGGGGTATATATTAAAAACACTATCATTGTTAATCACTAAAACAAAGTAAAAACTGGTTTTCTATAAAACAGTAAAATTTGATTAAACTACAACATATGGATGCTAGAAAAATGTTTAACTAATTATTTTTATATAGCTTATATGAATACAAAAGTTGAAAATACAAAAATCACAAACAAAGAATACAAAAATTAAAATAATATCTTGAATTAAAATCAGGCCTCCTAACTCGTTAAATTTTTAAAATCAGGCCTCCTAACTCGACCGAGTGTTACATCAGAGCAGGGTTGCTGGCTTTTAGCCAGCCGGCTTTTTTTGGTTTTAACCACTTAAAAAAAACCGGCTTTTATTGAAAAAAGCCAGTTTTTATTTTTTAAAGTTGGTTTACAGTAAATTTGTTTTAAATTTGGATCAATTAATTTTTAATACACTTATAAATATTTTCTACTAAAAAAAATAATAGATTTCTATTAAATTTTATCAAATAAATAAGTCTTTATAACTTCTAGAAGACAACTGTGAACGCATTATGTCTGAAAAAATATATATATAAACATTGAAAAGGATATAAGTTAGGCTCCGAACTGGTATTTTGAAATTCTATATTATATAGCTCCACATATGCTAAACATTTTAAAGATTATATTTAATTAAAACTGTTCTTAACTGCTCTGCTCAACAAGTGCAAAATGTTTTGACACATTTACAAATTCATTTTTTAATGGAAAGATGTAAAATTCGAAAGCCTGACCATGGAAGCGATTTGGAATTGAACCTGTGTTTTCCATTTTTTGATCCATCAATTACCTATTGAAGTTATAAAGAGATTTTGAACACGTGACAAACATGTTTTTTCACCCTTTTCTGAGTGGTGGTTTCTTTTGTGCGGAAATTCAGTTCAAAACGCTCACTTTGACACTATTTTCTGAAAAATCTATTGCGTTTGCAAAAAAACCCAGAAAAAATAGTGCAATTACATAGTTTCTGAACAACAACATCTGCTAGTTTCATGCATTTCTGGACAAAAATAAATTAAAACTTATGTCAGAAAGTTGCCCTTTTGGATTTAACAGCCTTAATGACAAAATGTAACACATCAAAATGGAAACGAGGAATTAGAAAAGATGTTTTATTTGAGGAGAATGGTACATAAGTGTATAAAAAATAGAGCATTTAAACAAGAAAAAAAAAAAAAATTCTCAAAATAAAATTTTGAAAAGCTTGTTGCTATGCATATTCATGCATGTGCTATTCATAATGTTTTTAATAGTGAGAAATGGTGGTGTTTTTATTAATATGACTTTGTATAATTTTAAATGTTTGCTAGAAATAAAATAAGACTTGTATATTAATAGCACTTAAAATTAAGTAATAAAACATATAACTAAGTAACCATTGTCCTCTTTAATTTTATAAAGCAGTAAAAATGAAAAAATTGGCAGTTGGTTAAAACCAACCCCCTTAAGGTTGGTTACCCTTTTAAAATTTAGCTGACATATTTGCAATTCTGAATACAAATCTCTGGCAAAATCATCTAAGTTTTATTCCAGTATTAATGTCCTCATTATTGAGAAATTGGGTTATTTATTAAACTGTAAATCAATTAAATGTCATTAAAACTAATTAAAAACACTTTAAAATGTGTAGTTTATAATTATAATGCTTTATTGTATAAAGGCCAATTATGGCCAAAAAAAGCCAATTTTGGCCAAAAAAAGCCGGTTAAAACCAATAAAAGCCACCGGCCTGGCTTTTTTTAATTTTAGCCGGCTTTTTTGCAACCCTGCATCAGAGTACCATAAATTAATGGCTTTTTGTGGATTGAAATTATCTAATGTGTTGGTCCATACAGTTTTATTAAAAGAATGTCATTGATCAAATTCAGTGACAAACGATTCCTTGTGTTTGTCTTAATAAGATTAAGTTGGCTGAAACCCCTTTCACATTCAGCAATGCTCAAGGGAAGAACCATAACAAATTCCAAAATTTTCCTGATGTTATAAAAACTCGTATTAGATTTGGATTCTGCGATTAATCGCTGCCAAGCAGCTTTGCATGGAATATTTAACTTATCTTTAGTCCACATTTTATAGTCAGAGAATTCCTCGATTAATGCATCTTTATTAATGTTTTTTCTTACATTGTGTGGAAGATTATTTATGAGTTCTTCTAATTGATTATTAACTTTGTTCTCATCATCTTCTTTCAATTCATAAAGGGAGCATGGGTCAAATATTTTTAAATTTGCAAAGATGGTTTCATTTGTCATATTATAGAACAGTTTATTTAAAGATTTTATTATTTCAGTTATAAGCTTTCTCCGGTCTTCTTCAAACAAACGTAAATTCGAATCATTCCGAGACAGTGTTATATCTTTATACTTTACTTCAGTACCTTGAAAACTCTGGGCATTTTTAAACTCCTGAAGGCTTTTTGCATCTTCAGAAATCATTTTTGAAAGTCTTTCTTTACTAGATTCAAACTTTACAAAAAAATCGCTCAGAAGCAAGAACTTTTGCTGAAAAGTTTCAGAAAGTCTTGCAAGAATGTGAGAAATATCTTCATATAAATGAAGGAAATTCAAAAATCTTTCACATTTCAAGGTTTTTAAATATCCTCTTAATTTTGCACATTCTGTCTTTTCTTTTTCAGCAGCAACAACCTGTTCCATATGAATTATAACTGCATGCCAGTTCTTAATAAGAACCTGAACAGCTCGATGCCGTGATTGCAACCATCGAATGCCATGCAAACCAACAGGCCGCAAAACTTTTTCATCAAGGATTTCGGAGAGCGATTTAAGTTCCCTTGTACGTTTGGCACTGTTGTGATAAAAGGAATAAATTCCTTTAATTGTGTCTTCAACATTAGTAACATACCTCACACATTTTAGTTCATCAGCTAAAGCTAGCTCTAATCTGTGTGCTACACAGTGAACTGTTGCTAAATCTCCACTGTCGTCCTCCATTAATTTGACAATACCAGAAACAGGTCCCATGTTTACGCTAGCACCATCAAAACTGACTGCAACCAGTTTTTCCTTCCAATCTGGTATAAATTCTTGTACAGCAGTTTCTATTGTGGATTTTATTCCAGAAGCACATTCATTTTCGCATTCTTTCAAACCAATAAAAGTACATCTTACATCTCCTTCATACAAATAATAAACATATATTATTTCTGATGATATTGTTGCCCTGTCAGTGGATCCATCAGCCATCATAGAAAAAAAATCAATTGAAGAAAACTGTTCTTTAATTTCTGATCTCATGCTTTCTGCAATATATTTAACGAATTGTTTAGCTGCTTTATCATTCACATATGTGTTGCCAAACTTTATTCCATTTTTTTGTTGGAGTGCACATAAACTGGGAAAGTCATCAAAAGCATAATCCTCTTTAGCAATTAGATATGCTCATGCTGTATTGAAGAGCTTTTCCATATTCGAAAGTAATTGGGAATCCATTTTCTTAACTGCAGACATCAGTGGTGCTTTAGATGGATTATCTTTGGCTAATTTTGCTTTGCAAGAATTATAATGCGTAGCAGACATACTATGCTTTTTTACCTGAAAAAAAATAATATTTTAATACAAACTCAAAATAAAATTCATTAATTTTTTAAAAAAGGCCAGAACTTTTTAATTAAATATTTTTTATGTGCTGTAAAAATGATGAAAAATTTAAAAATGACTTAATTTTTCTTATAAAATTTTAAGTTATTTATTCACCTACATAGAGATGTTGCAAAACAAAATAAAATTACAGTATGCTACTTATCCCTCTCTCCCCCCTAAAAAAGTAAATCTTTTATTAAATTATACATTAAAATATATATATATATATATATTCCTCTTGGTAGAATTTTAATCCAAAACTAATGAGGATATAAAATTTGTACTATTGATTATTCAATTACTGGAAATATTATCAATTTTTTGGTAGTATATTATTCTAGGCCGAATGTTCTGACACAATAATAATTAGAAATCGACCGACCGAAACTTTCATTTCATTTTCGGCCTAAAATCCAAGTTTTGCCGAAAATGAAATCGGACCAAAACTCGACAGAGATTGTGTATTCCAAATCTTCTTTCGAATATTTTCAACTTTACTCACGGCTGAAATGAGACTATTGCTATGAATTCCATTGTTTATAATTATCAGTCATGACTGACTCAGACGTGAATGCAAATTATAAAGCAAGCAACACATATTTGCCTAAACTGTTTTACGCGCTCATTAAAAGCTGCAGCCTTAAAAAAAAATAGAAAATTTTTAGTTTGAAACTACAGAACTGTTTTGAATATTCTTTGAGAAAGTTCTAGTATAACATATAATCATTTACAAACAGTATTATAAAAAATAAACCTACATTGTATGTATACTTAAAATCAAAATATTTTAAAAGTATAAATAAAATTCTTGTAATTAGAAAATATTTCTGTATTCGTTGATAAATTAATTACGTTTTATTTTATATGGAATTATAATTTTTTTATTTATATCCCAAAATAAAAAATTTTGGGACTAAGGCACTCAGAGCCAATTTTGGCCACACTTATAATTAATAGTTATAAATATTTAATAAGCATGTATAATTAATAATTATATAAATTTAATAAAAACATATAATTAATAATTATGTATGTATTGATTACTGATTACTTTAAAAAAAGTTCCAATGTTTTTGTTTTCGGCCGAAAAGAGAAAGAACGCCGAAATTCTGTTTCCATCAATTCAATCCTTAATAATTACGGCTATTGCCAATTATCCTGCATGCTTACCAGATAACGGATGTTTTTAAAATAGAATACGAAAAAAAAAAAAAAAATCTCCACACAGTTTCTTTCTGCATAACAAAATGTTATCCATCCAAAGCAGATCATCTTATTTTGATAACGTTTCCAACCTCACGGTGTTTAAGTAAACAAAACAAACCGCATTGGTTCTTCTTTAGAATTGTTCTATAGTGAGTGATTTTTGTAGAGGCTCTAATTTTCTAATCACTTATTACATTATAATAAAAATTTGTTTCACTGCGTAATTTACTATGTTTGCAACTTGCTGAAAATTTCAAGAAAATCCCTCCATTAACAACGAAGATATCTTTTTTTTTTTTTTTTTTTAATAGTAAGGAAAAGCACAAGCAGAGCTGGCTTTTCATTTATTTTTCTTTTGTATACTTATTCTGTTTGCTTGCAGCGCAATAATTTCTTTTTTCCGCTGAAACATTTGCAGAGTTCTTTTTATATGTGAGGTTGAATATGAATAGAATTTGAATAGTTGCTCTCGCTTTAAAGAGGGAAAAAGAAATTATAATGAGGCTACTTGTGCACGGCTGTTCTAAGATCCAAAGTTACTTTCTAAATTAAATTAGTTTTTGTTTAAGAATGCATGAAATTGGGAGTTGATTTCTTACCAAGAAACTAATGTAATCGAATAGCGTTTTCCATATTTGGTAAATACATCTTTTAGAAATTATTTTCAAATTTAATTATTTTTTTATTTATTTTAAAATATTTAAAATTTTTTTAGGGCATTTTATTTTAAATATTTACGAACATATCGCGTAAAGTAACAATTTATTTCTGATAGGTGGTTCTGATGAGTTTTTCGTTTTTGGGAAATAAATTATTTATCGCGATTCGTGTCACATGACGACACTTTTCGACTTTCCCGAATTGTGACGTCGGAAATTAGGTTCAAAATGCCGCATTTTGATAGTATTTCTGAATAATCAACTTAGGAAAAAAAATATGCAAAGTAGATAATATTGTGAGTGAAATTTGAAATTAATTTCAATTCGCATTATCGGCGATAAAGCTAAGTAATAGGTTCAAGTAATTGATAGTTCCCGATTTTGCAATTTACTCAGTGGAGAGATGAGTGACAGTGAATATTATTTTATAAAAGAAAAATAATAACAGAACAAATTATTCTTAGAATGAAATTACTTACCGTTTCATATCTCAATGCTGGACATCCATTAACAAAGTTTGTCTCTTCCGGTTTAGCATATTCTTTACATAGGGTACATAGCATCAAATTTTCTTCTTGAATGAGCCATGGGTGCTCTTTTTTCCATTTTAGGAATGTTGAATTGCTGACTTCTTTGCGAATTAATTTAGAATTCTCATTGTTAGAATCTAGCGGTTCTTTATTTTCGATTTTTAAACGTTTATTTGGAAATGGTAAGGAAAAAAACGAAGTTATATCGCGTTTTGCCATTTTTAAACACTCGTGTCATCTAGAAGCTATACTGAAGTCAAATATCAATTTTAAACCATGCTTTCAAACAAGTAGTGCAATAATTTTAAGGGTGTGGTTTTTAAGGTAAGTTTTATTAGTTATTGGTTAAAATCAAGTTAGCTTAGAGGTGATTGACAGGTGCATAGCAGTTTTAAACCAGGCTTTTGAACTAAGTGCGCAAGCTTTTTAGAGACAGGTGCCTCTCTGGTCAGTTTTATCAGTTATTGGTTAAAAAGAAGTCAGCTAGGAGGTGATTGACAAATCCTATTGAAACCCCCCCCACCCCCCACTGCACGCACGTGAAGAACACCTGTTTTCCATAAAAGAATGGACAGTAGCATGTGTTTGAAAAAGAAGGAAAAAAAAAGAATAACAAAGAAAGAAACAGGCTATTTCAGACGTGACAAAACGACTATGTAAAAAAAAAAAAAAAAAAAAAAAACGTTGCGCTAAAGCATGAGAGCGTTTTTTAAACAAAAATTAAAGTGGGAAAAAGCTAGTCGTCAAATTTGACGACTAGGTATAATTGTCTAGTCGTCAAATGCAATAATTTAGTTGCATTTGGCGACTAACGACCGCTAATTTCTAACCCTGTAACACACTTAAAAAAATCACTTAAATTATATTTAACTTTTAAGCGTATTTTACCAAAAAAACCCTTTAAGTATTGCAACATATACGACTTAAATATCGTATACATATAATACATCAATATCTAATCAATCATATATTTATGCTCTTTATAGCAGGGTTCGCAAAGCTGGGCCCAGTTTGAAAAAACCCAGTGGGTTTTTTCAATTTTCAGAAATAATTTAAAAATTTAAACAAGATACACATTTAACGAATTTAAGTCATTTCTGTTAATTTTGAAATATAAATATATATATATGTATAAAAGCCATTGCATACACATCTGAAGTAAAATAAAAATGTATTTCAACACATTCAAATACTTCACTAACATAGAACCTAGTAGGCAACATACATAGTACATAATTATAGGTAAAGGTTATATCATAAGAATGTCTATATGAAAAATTCAAATCAACTATATTCATGGAAAATAAAAAATATGTATTTTTACCAGGGTTCGCAAAAACCCGGGTTTTTATGAAAAAACCCAACCCACATGGGTTTTTTCGGGTTTTTTCAAGAAAAACCCAATTTTTCCCGTGGAAAATCGGGTTTTTTCAAAAGTATAATACATGCGTAATTATAGGGTTTAATCTAGGAAAAAGGAATTTTTAGCTTTTTGGCTAATTGCAGTCAATAACTTCTAGCCAAATAAAAATAGTTTTAGCCAAGGAAAAAAAAAAGTTTTATTTATACAAAATTTCTATATACATGAGTATTATTTTTAGTTATGCAATATACAAACAAATACATCACTCTGTAAAATTGTCCCTTCGAGATTTGGCTGTATACCACACAGCAAATGCTCTTTTTAATGGAAATTCTTTTCAAAATTCCCCTTCCAAATTAATCGTCATTAAGTTACTTAAATTCTTGATTGTAAGTTTGTTTCTCAAGTCAGTTTTTGTTACATTCATGAGACTGAATCCTCCTTCACGGTCTACTGTAGACAACAAAAGTGATGCTACGAATTCATACAAAGAAGTCACATTGGGAAACATGCCAGTAATGCCATTTTTATGGAAAAAAAGTATAAGCTAGTTTCATTTCTTTACATGTTGTAGCCAGAACCAGCATAAATTCAAGTCTGAAAAGTTTATACGACAAGCATCTGGCACATTGATGATTCAAAGCTAGTGCACATCCATATCCCATGCTTATACAATCTGCGATTTTCGCTTTCGCCATATGCTGGAGTCGTGTCTGATGCAAATGACGTCACACTGTTTGAAGGCGCTTGTTAGAGAGCACGAGACAAATTTTGGTGTGTAGCTGCAGCGCGGATGCAATGTGAGATTTTTTTTTAAAGTTTTTGTGCAACGGCAGCAGGTTTACAAAATGCGGAACAATAAAATGGGAATGATACAGCATAT
The DNA here is from genome assembly GCA_963932465.1 of Maratus speciosus. Classification (NCBI taxonomy): domain Eukaryota; kingdom Metazoa; phylum Arthropoda; class Arachnida; order Araneae; family Salticidae; genus Maratus; species Maratus speciosus. Next base: position 215,313,759 of record OZ010797.1, on the reverse strand, counting down.
TTCTTTGGCTGTCGCTATTTGGCTAATTCACTAAATGCTTTGGGGGCAAAAAGCACTTCCAGTTAGCTTTTTGGCTATTTGGCTAGCTCTAGATTAAACCCTAAATTATATTATTGTATACTATATTTTCTACATATATATACTATACATAAAAAAAATACATTGTTCCCTTATATACAATATAATTGTAATGTTATTTTACATGTTATAAATTGTATAAATTATATGAATTTAAATTAATTAAATGTCAGTGTTTCACACAAATTACTGTTAAATATAATAGAAGATATAAAATTGGTAATTTTCTTTAAATCAAATAATGAATAGAATATTAAAATTTAAAATATATAAGTAGGAAGAAAAAAAAGGGGTAAACTAGTCTGATGTGCCAATCCCAAAAGTTTCTTCTATCTCATACATGTTAATTCAAAATTAACTGTCACAGTGCCAAAATTAAATGACAATTTATGCCCATCATGAGGATTGTAAAATATAGATTTGTTGAATTGGATGCATTTAACAAGTAGATATAAGTATCACCTGTTGTGCAATTTCAACAAAACCTGATCAGCCCAGTAGCAGAAACAGTGAAGCACGGAAGCGGGCGCTGCAGATTATTTTAAACCTTGCAGATTAATTCACCAACTTAAAAAGAAATGCTGGGCTTAAAAAATGACTGAAATTTGCTTTAAGTCTCTAGATTTATGGTATTTGTTGTATCCTTATATTATATTTTCTTTATAAATGGAAATTTTGCTTACTTTAAATGTTTCTGTTATTTCTTATGATAGTAGGCATAATGGGTCGCAGATAAATTTTAGTTTGCTGCAGACTGACACAGAAAATTCTGCTTCTGGGCTGATCAGTAACAATTTACTTCAACATCTAACTGAATCTGAAGTTTGATGAAAATCCATGCATTATTACTTCTTGAGATAAAGCTATTGCAAAAAGTGAGATAAATGCAGCACAACAGCGCCGCGTGGTCGATATACGCCAAAAACTAATCAGCACCAGTTTATATCAAGATTTAACGGAATCTAAATTTTTATTCAAGTCCGTACATTAGTTCTTGAGATAAGAGTTATTGCTGAAATCGCGAAAAATGCAGCATAGCAGCACTACCTGTTGGGCGATATGCACCAAAATTCAATAAGCAACAACTTAACTTGTAACTGAATCTGAAGTTTTATGAAAATCCGTGCATTAGTTCTTGAGATAAAGCTATTGCAAAAATTGAGATAAATGCAGCATAGCAGTGCCACAACAGTGCAGTATACACCAAAAACTAATCAGCACCAGTTTACATCAAGGTCTAACTCAATTTAAAGTTTTGTGAAATTCTGTGCATTAGTTCTTGAGATAGAGCACCCACAAAATTTTTTTCACATACAGACAGTCATTTTCTAAAAACTATCAAATTGTCTTCAGGACCTTTTTAAAATGTATAAATCCATCAAGAACTGGAAGCCAAAATTTTTCGCGAATCCAATACTTTCTTCTTGTAAAGATAGAAGAAAGTAAAAATACATGTTTTTTATTTCCATGAATACAGTTGATTTGAATTTTTTATATAAAGACATACCTATAATTATGTATTATGTATGTTGCCTACTAGGTTCTATGTTAGTAAAGTATTTCAATGTGCTGAAATACATTTTTATTTTACTTCAGATGTATATGTAATGGCTTTTTATATATTAATATTTTTTCAAATTTAACTGAAATGACTTAAATTTATTAAAGGTATATGTTGATTAAAGTTTTAAATTATATCTGAAAATTGAAAAAACCCACTTTATGGGTTTTTTAGTGGGCTTTTTCAAGTGGGCCCATTCTGAAAAAACCCGGTGGGTTTTTTCGAACTGGGCCCAGCTTTGCGAACCCTGATTTTTACTTTCTTCTATCTTTACAAGAAGAAAGTATTGGATTCATGAAAAATTTCGACTTCTAGTTTGATGGATTTATACATTTTAAAAAGGTCCTGAAGACGATTTGATAGTTTTTAGAAAATGTCTGTCTGTATGTGAAAAAATTTTTGTGGGTGCTCTATCTCAAGAACTAATGCACGGAATAGTAAACTTTAGATTGAGACACGTAAACTTTAGATTGAATTGGACTTTGATGTAAACTAGTGCTGATTAAATTTTGGTGTATACTGCCCAACAGGTGGCGCTGCTATGCTACATTTATCTCAATTTTTCAAATAGCTTTATCTCAAGAACTAATGCATGGATTTTCATAAAACTTCAGATTGAGTTACAAGTTAAATTGTTGCTTATTGAATTTTGGTGCATATAGCCCAACAGGTAGTGCTGCTATGCTGCATTTTTCGCGATTTCAGCAATAACTCGTACCTCAAGAACTAATGTACAGAATTGAATAAAAATTTAGATTCAGTTAGACCTTGATTTTAACTGGTGCTGATTAGTTTTTGGTGTATATCGCCCAACAGTGGCGCTGTTGTGCTGTATTTATCTCACTTTTTGCAATAGCTTTATCTCAAGAACTAATAATGCATGGATTTTCATCAAACTTCAGATTCAGTTAGACGTTGACGTAAACTGTTACTGATCAGGTTTTGTTGTAAATTGCACAACAGGTGATACTTATATCTGCTTGTTAAATGCATCCAATTCAACAAATCTATATTTTACAATCCTCATGAAGGGCATAGATTGTCATTTAATTTTGGCACTGTGATAGCGAATTTTGAATTATTAACATGTATGAGATAGAAGAAACTTTTGGGATTGGCACATCCGACTAGTTTACCCGTTTCTTTCTTCCTACTTATATATTTTAAATTTTAATATTCTATTCATTATTTGATTTAAAGAAAATTAATAATTTTATATCTTCTATTATATTTAAAACTAATTTGTGAGAAACACTGACATTTAATTAATTTAAATTCATATAATTTATAACTTGTAAAATAGCATTACAATTATATTGAATATAAGGGAACAATGTATTTTTTTATGTATAGTGTATATAATATATAGAAAATATAGTATACAATAATGTAATTACGCATATAATATACTTTTGAAAAAACCCGATTTTCCCCGGGGAAAATTGGGTTTTTCATGAAAAAACCCATGTGGGTTGGGTTTTTTCAGAAAAACCCGGGTTTTTGCGAACCCTGCTTTATAGGTATAATTCAAAATATTATTGAAAGAAATATTTTTTTATGTAACAAGGGATAAATGTTAAACTTCCCATTATGATAAAAAAAAATTTAATTTGCTTGTACAGCTGTATTAAAACAATTTTGAATAGATTAATTTTAAATGTAACAGATTATGTTAGCTTATTACAGATACTTTTTGTACTTACTGATAAAGCATAAATTTTTGTTAACATGATTCCTAACCCGGTAGCAGAAAGTACGCGACGTGCGTCGCAGATTTATTTTGGACCTTGCAGATAAATTTACCAACTTGAAAAAAAAAAAAAGTATTTCCTTAAAAAAAAAGTACAAAAATTCTGACAAAAAATATCGCGAATTCGACAAATGGTCGCCGAAAAATATCAATTTCGACAATCGTTCGCATAAAAAATCGGTAATTTATAGCCAAAGGGTCGCTATAAAAACGCGAATTTCGTCAAAAGAGCCCGAAAAAAAACCTGAATTTCGTCTCAGGGTTGTGGAAAAAATGCAAATTTCTGTCACAGGATCACTGAAAAAATACGAATTTCGTCAAAGGATCGTGGAAAGAATGCGAATTTAGTCAAACGATTGTGGGGAAAAACGCAAATTTAGTCAAACGATCGCGAAAAAACGCAAATTTATGTCAAAGGATCGCGAAAAAACGCAAATTTATGTCAAAGGATTGTGGAAAGAATGCGGAATTTCGTCAAAAGATCTCGAAAAACGTAAATTTCTGCCAAAAGATCGCTGTATAAACTTGAATTTTATGTATAAATCCCGAAACATGAATTTCGTTCCAGGGGCGCAAGAAAAACGCAAATTTCTGTCACAAAATCGCGGAAGAAATTTGAATTTCATCAAATAATCGAGGGGAAAATACGAATTTAGTCAGACAATCGCAGAATAAATGCAAATTTCTGTAAAACGATCGCGAAAAAAACAAAAATTTCTGTAAAACGATCTTGAAAAAACGCAAATTTCTGTCAAAAGATCGCGAAAAACGCAGATTACTGTCAAAGAAGCACGAAAAAAAGAAAATTTATGTAAAAAAAATCTGAATTAAATTTGCGGCATTTCGTCAAAAGATCTTGAAAAACGTAAATTTCTGCCCAAGATCGCTGTACAAGCTTGAATTTTATCCAAAAATCCCGAAAAAAACGTGAATTTCGTTCCAGGGGCGGGAGAAAAACGCAAATTTCTGTCACAAAATCGCGGAAGAAATTTGAGTTTCATCAAATAATCGAGGAAAAAACTCGAATTTAGTCAGACAATCGCGGAAAAAATGCAAATTTCTGTAAAACGATTGCGAAATAACGCAAATTTCTGTAAAATGATCGCGAAATAACGCAAATTTCTGTCAAAGGATCGCGAAAAACGCAGATTACTGTCAAAGGATCACGAGAAAAAGAAAATTTATGTCAAAAATCGGAATTAAATTTGCGCAATTTCGTCAAAAGATAGCGAAAAACGCAAATTTCTGCCAAAGGATCGCTGTAAAAACGCGAATTTCGTCAAAAGATCCCGGGAAAAACTTGAATTTCGTCCCAAGGGCGCCGAAAAAATGCAAATTTCTGTCACACAATCACTGAAAAAACACGAAATTCGTCAAAGAATCGAGGGTAAAAAGCAAATTTCGTAAAGGATCGCGAAAAAAAGCTCATTTTTGTCAAAGAATCTCGGAAAAACTGTAAATTTCGTCTAAAGATTGCAAAAAAAAAAAAAAAAAAAGAGAAATTTCCTCATAAGATCACGAAAAAACAGCAGATTTCGTCAAAAGATCGCTAAAAAACGGCAAATTTCGTCAAAAGATCGAGAAAACGGCAAAATTTGTCAAAAGATTGCGAAAAACGGCATATTTCATCAAGAGGTTGTGAAAAAACGCAAATTTCATCAAAAGCGCGTAAAGAAAAACACATAATGAGTGCTGGTAGTGGATTTTCGCTCCCCCCCCCCCTCTCTTTGTTGTAACCTTTCGAAAAATTTGCTGTGAATTTCAGAATATTTTTTTTTATTACTCAGAATAACCCCTGGTATTAATCAGTAAGAATGCTGTTTATTTTAACACTCATAATGTTTGTACACGCTGATGGAACGTGTGAAAATGTAACACGCTACTCCCGCAGACAATTTTCATCCCAATAAATTGCTGTCGCAGACACAACCATAACTTTCTGCTTCTGGGATTCCTAAATTACTCTCTTATATAAAAATGGGTAGATAAAACCCATTCAGGGTATCAAAGTTAATGGGAAAAAAGTGTTACTTAATTTCAAATAAAATTTTCATTATACATGATGAATATAAATTGTCAAATTAAAAAGTTATACTGCATAAATATAAAAACATTTATTACAGTATTATTCGGCCAAGGCTGAGTAATGGACTTGATATTCGTCCGAAGCCGAATATTCGGCAGACAGGCCGAATGGGCCGAATATTCGTTGCATCTCTATTATATAATATCCGTAAAATCCACCAAATTGATATCTGATGCCTCTGGAAAGTATATCATATATGTTCTTTTTTACAAAGAAACCTGACATTAAGCAATTTAATCTGACCAACGTAATGAAGAGTTCTTTTTGCATGAAATTGAACTAAAATGAAATCATTTACATTCAAATTCGTATAGAAAATGGATAAAATCCTGTTTTATGAAATTCAGAAATAATGTTTACCATTGTAGATGAAACAGTATAGGGTTTGTTAGACAAATCTGCTAAATCATGAATTATTGTTGTGTGTCCTGAATTTGCCTGTTAGTTGAAGCCCTGCATCAGTACAACTTCTATATTAAGTACTAGCAAACCCCGCGGCTTTGCTCGCGTAATATTTGAAATATGCCAAGTGATAGTTATATGTCTAATTTTTATTAAAAGGTACTAACTAAATTTTGATTTTATTAAAAGGTAATATTTTATTTTATTAAAAGGTACCTATTACTTTCAGGAATAATTAAAAAAATTACTATTTAAAACACAGTTTGATTAAACATCATTGTTACACTGCATAAGGCAGAAATGAGACTTAAATTAATAAAAAGAAATAAAACTAACTAAATATTAATTTAGAAAATATTTTGAAACTTTTATGCTCAATTAATACGCTCATTTCAGTATTCATTTGAAGTTTTGAATCTTTTAGAAACCATCTTCTTACATCTTAAAATTAACCATCATGTCAAATTCCAAGTCCTACTACCTCTCTCAACATAAAGGGCTATGTTGAAATAGGAACTGTCATCATTAATTTGCCAACATTAATTTTCAAATTGGTTTGTTATTACCTACTATTCCATAGAAACGTAATTTAGAAAGCTTTTAAAGGCCTTTTTTAGAGCGTTTGTTGTTCCTGTAAACCCCAGGTGGTAGAATCATCGGCATAAAATATAGCCTGTGTAGGATCAGAGACTGTTACCATTGATTCGCAACTATTACTTTTATATTTGGTTTACATTTCCTGAAATTGCGTAGAAATCGTAATTTAGGACTTTTTTAGAATGCTTTTGAATTCGAATTTATTTCCGACAGTCCTTCGAGGGCATTTATATTTTATAAGTAACTACCATGCCATATTTAAAGTTTCTAGCCTTTTCAGTATCACAGAAATCGCAATTTAGAAAGTTCTTAGCTACTGCAACCCTCGTGTGGTAATGGCACAGACATAAAATATAGCTTATGTTTGAGCAGGTTCTATCACCAACAATTTATCATCAATATTTTTTTAATCGGTTTGGTATTTGATAAGATTACATAAAAATTGTAATTTATAACGCTTTTCGCTCACATCATCTTTTTAAATTTGAAATTTTCTTTCGACAGTTCTTAGAAAGCAGTTGCATCTTGTAAGTAAATACCATGCCATACTTCAAAGTATTAAAACCTTCAGTTATGCAAAAAACGCAAATTAGAACATGTTTTGCTTTTGCAACCCTCAAATGGTAGTGACGGCATCATAAAATATAACATATGTTATAGCAGGGACTGTCACCACTGATTTGCAACCATTATTTTTGAAATAGCTTTGGAATTTCCTGAGATTGATTAGAAATCGCAATTTAGAACGTTTTTAAAACGCTTTTCGCGCATTTTCACCCCTTTTTAAATTTCCAATTTTTTCGAAACTGTTCTTAAAGATCATTTATATGTAATAAATATGTACCTTGCCTAATTTTAAGTTGCTAGCATCTACCGATCACAAAAAATGAAATTTGGAACGCTTTTCTGCTCCTGCAACGTCTAGGTGATAGTGATACCGACTTAAAATAGCGTCTATGTTAGAGCAGAGGCTGTCAGCATCAATTTCCTACCATTACGTTTGAAATCAGTTTGATTCTTCCTGAGATATTGGTGACAAATCGACATTTAGAACGCTTTTCGCTCATTTTGCTCCTGCATCTCCTCTGCGGTAGTGGAAACAGATATAAAATATAGCCTATCTTGGAGCAAGATCTGTCACCATCATTTTTACACCATTATATTTGAAATCGGTTCAGTATTTCCTGAGATTGGATAAAAATCGCAATTTAGAACGTTTTTTACAACGCTTTTTGCGCATTTTCACCCCCCTTTTAAATTTCGATTTTTTTAGGAAATGTCCTTAGAGATCATTGATATCTTATAACTAACTACCATTCAAAATTTCACGATTCAAGGCCCTTCCGTCACGCAAAAACCGCAATTTAGAACGTTTTTCTCTTGCACCCCCTTTGGGGTAGTGGCACCGACATAAAACATAGCCTATGTTGGAGCAAGGGTTTTCACCATTATTTTTTAAATCGGTTTGGTATTTCCTGAGATTGTGTAGAAATCACCATTTAGAACGTTTTTTAGAACGCTTTTCGCTTATTTTCACCCCTTTTAAATTTCGAATTGTTTAAGAACTGTTCTTAGACATCATTTATATCTTATAAGTAACTAATATTCCAAATTTCATATTTCTAGGCCTTTCAGTAACGCAAAAATCGCATTTTTAGAACGTTTTTTGCTCCTGCACTCCCTTTGGGGTAGTGGCACCGACATAAAATATAGCCTATGTTCTAAGTTGGACTAACACAATCATTTTGATACCATTACTTTTGAAATCGGTTTGGTATTTCCTGAGATTATGTAGAAACTACCATTTAGAACGTTTTTTAGAACGCTTGTTGTGCATTTTCACCCCTTTTAAATTTCGAATTGTTTAAGAACTGTTCTTAGACATCATTTATATCTTATAAGTAACTAATATTCCAAATTTCATATTTCTAGGCCCTTCCGTAACGCAAAAATCGCATTTTTAGAACGTTTTTTGCTCCTGCACCCCCTTTGGGGTAGTGGCACCGACATAAGATATAGCCTATGTTCTAAGTTGGACTAACACCATCATTTTGATACCATTACTTTTGGAATCGGTTCGGTAGTTCCTGAGCTTACTTCCTACAAATAAACAATTTTTTCCTCTTTATAATAGGAGTATAGATAACAACGCTTAACTGATCACTTAATTTTCATATTTAAAAAAAATTCAACAATGATAATATTTAGATACATCTATAACTGTTTACTTCAGGGTTTTAATTGTTCAATGGTGCCCCATCACATGGAGTTTAGCATTACAACTATTTACTTAATTAGGTTTGAGAATTTGGATAAAACAAACCTTATAAGTTAAAACTAACGTCTTTATTTAGGTATTAAATAGTAAATTGTAATTTTAGGGATACAAAATAATCAATAAAAAGCTTACAACTTTATTTTGTCTAGTTTAGATTCAAGAAAGCAAAATATACATATATTGCTTAGACAGTAGTGTGCATGCAAAATAGTAAAGCTTTGTATTATTGTTACATTGAAGCAGTAGTACTGTGCTGCCGTATATATTTAAAAAATATAATTTATTTAAAGGAAAATATTTGCAGTGTTCAAAGGTACCCCCCTCTCCCCTACCCTTTACAGTAGGTAAATCATGGGGTACAGCTTGTTCAAAAAAATCAATATCTTGCTCCTCAATGAAGAATACTTTTACCTTTTTGTATTCCATCATTTTCAGGCTCGAGAAGAGCATTGGGTTAGGTCGCATGTTCGAAAAAATTCGATTAGTGGGTCATTTTGGGTCACTATTGCTCAAGGTCAAGCTACTTATATCTGAAACAGCAAGAGTGATTCAGTGGGAATAATATATTCAGATAAACACAAAGCTAATTTTGACTGAGCTTAGCTCGGTCATTTCTGCTAGTATTTATTTATTTGTCTTAGATATAGTATTATCCTAAGTGTAGAATTCATAAAATTAGTTTAGTATTTTTTAGAAGATTTTTACTTACATAAATTGTTTATTTTTTTCAGATTATGGCATCAATAGCATTATTTATCAGAGAGGCATTTATCCTGTTGAATCTTTTAGCAAAGAAGAAAAGTATGGATTGACCATACTTATGACAAAAGATCCTGAATTGAAGTCTTTTATAACCTCAATTTTGAAACAGTTGCAACGTAAATTTCTTTTATTCTATTTTGTTCACTTGCTTAAATAATATTCTCAATTTGAAACTGTAAGATATTGATTTATGTATATATATATGATTTATATTGATTATATTTTTATGCACTTTCTGGCAGTGAATAAAATTTTAAAAGCTGGCTTTTGGCTCATTCCATGTCAAGTCAACACAATTTTCAACAAAAATTTACCTTACCCTCACAGATTTTGATGAAATTTGGTGCATAGTTACTTTCCATATAGATATAGAAAAATTCCAAATTTTATCAAAAAACATCGACCCGTTTTGAAAATATGCCCCCATGAATGTTCAAAAAATCAGTCAAAAAACCTTGACAGACCAGTTTTCAAAATGATGTAGAAACTTTCCTAATTAAGCTAGAGAGATAAAATTGATGCCATTTTACAGCAATTTTCAAGACCTTTTCAATGATATGTAACACAATTAGTGTTTAGAAAAATTTATTTTAATAAAATTTAAATTTGAATTTTTCAAAATGCGCCGCTTCAAAAATTTTCAAAATTTTTTAAATAATACTTTATTTAGTACTGAAATGATTGTATGAGTTTGAAAGTGGGATCTTTATGGGTTCATGTTAAAATATTGCATTGAATACAGCATTCCTGATTAAAAAATACATAATTTACTTAATATAACATCTTTTAAAGCCTAAAAAAACATTAAAAAGAATAATTTATTTAAGATTTGAGATTAATCATATTTGCTTTGTATAATATCAAATATATAATTATAAGTGCATGGATTTATTGCTTGAAATTCTTAGTGTATTTCATTTATTTTTAAATTTTCATTTTGTACTTACCTTATTATTAAAATGATTGTAAAGATCACAATTAAATATATTTTATTTATGGATTTTAAAAATATAAAATTAATTACTGCATCTTGAAAGTTTTACTACAAAATCTTTCCAATCAGAATTCAACAGAGCTGTACATGCTTTGCAAACTAAAACAGGCTTCTGCAGAACAGTGCATGTCAAGATAAGTTTTGTTAGTCACAGACTACCTGTCTCCCTAATTTTCTAACTCGGTCTGTAAGCTGATAAGCTCTCAGTCAGTCAGATGTGTTTGATTTCTACTGAGATTTAGACAAACTAATGAACATACTGAATTTTCTAATTTTTCTAGTATAGTAACTTAAAAATTAAATATTTATTTTTTAAACTTAAAATATTTTGTATATACTTAACATTAATATATATATATATTTAACATTAAAAATTGCTTATTCAATTAAAATATAATATAAATATTATGTAAAAAGATTAATCTTGCATGAAATTTTAAATATGGCTGATCAAAGGCATTTTACTGGACAGTGTTTCAACCCATTTAAGAAAAATAATCACAGAGTAAGAGACAAAAGCAAATTAAGGGATGTTACAGACTGGATGATAGATCATTACAAAGATATGCCAAAAACAGCAAAAGTCTGCCATTCTTGTAGAAAACAGCTGTATCTTTGGAAAAAGAATGAATTAGACCAAAAATCTGAAGAAAATGAAAATTCTGAAAGTTTAGATGTAGATCCAAATTTTACTCTAAAGTCTGAAATAGTTAAAACGCTTAATGTCTCATTACATGAATTAGGAGAGTCTCCTATTGATAAAAGAAAAGCAGAAAGCAAAGGTTATGCATCAAATAAAATCAAAAAGATAAATTCTGCAATAAGACGTGAACTTTTTGTAAATGCTGAAAGATCTTCAGATAGTGAGACTGAGACACCAGAAGAAGCAGTTTTAAACATTCTTAAAATTCAGTTTTCTAACTGTACCTCTAAAGTTAAAAAAATTATGATACTGACCTGCTTGCATGAAACATGGAGTATACGGAAAATTATGCGCGAGTTCAATCCTCCTAATTATATGGTCAGGAAATCAAAAAAACTCTTGCTAGACAAAGGCATTCTAGCAAGTCCTAATCAGAAGCCTGGAAAAAGTCTTCCTGCAGAAATTGCTGAAAACATAAAGGCTTTTTATGAAAGTGATGAAATAAGTAGAATATTGCCAGGGATGAAAGATTGTGTATCTGTACGAACAGAAAATTGAGAGAAAGTAAAACTATCTAAACGGTTAGTTCTGTGTAATTTAATGGAAACGTACAGATCATATAAAGAAAAATTTCCAAATATGAAAGTAGGTTTTTCTAAATTTGCTGAACTCAGGCCTAAGCATTGCATACTAGCTGGTCAAAGTGGAACTCATACAGTTTGTGTATGCACTACCCATCAAAATGGGAAATTGAGGATTGAAAATACTAAACTTGATGCTGGTACTGATGGTAAATTAAAAACATATAAACATTGCCTTGCTAAAATATTATGTAATCCTGCTTCAGTAGCTTGTTACTTGGGAGAATGTTCATCTTGTCCTGGAAGTGGAGAAATTAAAGACATGTTAGAAAATGTATTTGATGAGAACATGATTGAAAAAGTAACTTTTCGACAATGGGTTTCTGTTGATCGGTGTAATTTAGAAACTCTAGAGAAATCTGCAACAGAATTCATTGATCTGTTTTGTGAAAAGCTTTTTGTTCTTGCTCGGCATGATTTTATTGCAAAGCAGCAAGCTTCATTTATTAATGAAGTCAAGAACAATTTGATAGATTCAGAATATGTTGTAATGTGTGATTTTTCTGAGAACTACACATTTATTTTACAGGATGAGGTCCAAAGCTATCATTGGATCAGTGAACAAGCCACTGTCCACCCTTTTGTAATTTATTACAATAGTGAAGGAAAGATTAAACATCAGAGTTTAGTTGTAATATCTGAATACTTAGAACACAACACAGTAGCAGTGTATTGCTTCCAAAGAAAAATGATTGAATTTTTGAAAGCAAAGTTTGAAAGGATCTTTTATTATTCCGACGGTTCAGCTGCACAATATAAAAACAAGAAGAATTTCACCAACTTGTGTTTCCACAAAAATGATTTTAATATTGAAGCTGAGTGGCACTTTTCAGCCACTGCACAACGTAAAGGACCGTGCAATGGTGTTGGTGGCACAATAAAGAGGTTGGCAGCTAGGGCAAGTTTACAGCACCCATCTGAAAACCAAATTATGACACCAATACAGTTGTACCAGTGGGCTGTGGAAAATATTCCGTCTGTAAATTTTTTATATGTTACTCAAGACGAATACATCAATACAGAAAATTTTTTAGTAAATCGTCTTAGTAAATCCATTACTATTAAAGGTACACAGAAATTACATTTATCCCAGTAGCCTCAAGCACATCAAAAATTAAAGTTAAGGTATTTTCTCATGCATCTGAATCAGTAATTGAGAAAGTATCCTTATCGGAAGACAGACTTCAACTTTCAGAAGTAAGAGGTTATGTATGTGTTATGTATGAACATAATTGGTGGCTTGCATATGTGCTGGCAAAAAATGAAACTGATGATGAAGTAAAGGTGTCTTTTCTACATCCAGCAGGACCTTCACCTTCTTTTTCTTCCCCAAGTAGGCCAGATATATTGTGGGTTTCTATTATTCAAATCCTATCTTTAGTAAACCCTATAACTCCAACAGAGAGAGTATACAGATTGTCAGACAATGAAGTTTTACAAATAAATAAAATGTACAAGAGCTTCAAGCAATAAACTGTACAAGAGCTTCAAGCAATAAACTGTACAAGAGCTTCAAGCAATAAACTGTACAAGAGCTTCAAGCAATAAATATATGATCTGATAATTATTTGCTATTTATACAAAACCAATGTTATTACTTTCACATCTTAAATAAATTAGTTTTTTAACCAGCAATAAATTATGAGTTATTCAAATATTCTAACCAGAGAACACATCATTACACAATTTTTAAATATATATCTATATGTGATTAATCTCAAATCTTAAATAAATTATTCTTTTTAATGTTTTCTAGGCTTTAAAAGATGTTGTAATAAGGAAATTATGTGTTTTTTAATCAGGAAGGCTCTATTCAATGCAGTATTTTAACATGAACCCATAAAGATCCCACTTTCAAACTCATACAATCTTTTCAGTACTAAATAAAGTATTATTCAAAATTTTTTGAAAATTTTTGAAGCGGCGCATTTTGAAAAATTCAAATTTTAAATTTAAATTTAAATTTTATTAAAATAAATTTTTCTAAGCCCTAACTGTGTTATATATCATTGAAAAGGTCTTGAAAATTGCTGTAAAATGGCATCAATTTTATCTCTCTAGCTTAATTAGGAAAGTTTCTACATCATTTTGAAAATTGGTCTGTCACGGTTTTTTGACTGATTTTTTGAATATTCACGGGGGTATATTTTCAAAACGGGTTGATATTTTTTGATAAAATTTGGTATTTTTCTATATCTGTATGAAAAGTAACTATGTGCCAAATTTCATTCAAATTTGAAATAGTGAAGTAAAATCAGTGTGTTGATTTGACATGGAATGACCCTTTTACTTAAAAACAAGTGGGTAAGTGTGGTCACAGATTGCACAGAGAGTTTTGTTTAATATTCATTTCAAAACACTTTATCCTTTTGCAAAATCTGTTGTTTCCACATTTTGTAACCAGGGGGCACACTCTATTCTAAACAAACCTCTATCCGTACGAAACCCCGTTTTACAACCTATCCTTAAATATATTAGTCAAGGAGATCGGTGCCAGTAGCACCCAAGATAGGCATGTGTCCCCTGGGAGTAAAAAATGGAACTAAAATATGTAAGGCTATGGTGCATAATATGAAAGAATGGTTAAAGGCCTGTGCAATGATATGTCACGTGAGGGGTGTCAGCAAAAGTTAGAAAAGGTTGGGGAGATTAGAAAAATTGCTTAAAATACACAAGTTAGAGCCCGGAGAGGTAAATAATATAAGTCCTTTTGAAAATTTTATGATTTTTCATCTGATCGCAAGTGTTCTTCTATAAGTATGCAAAATTTCACGTTTCCAACTTAATTAGGGGCTCAGTTCAGAAAAAGATGCTTAAAATACAGAAGTTAGAGCCCACAGGAGTAAATATTAAACTTTTTCAAAATTTTCTGATTTGTCGTTTGATGTGAGGTGTTCAGCTATATGTATGCAAAATTTCAAGTCTCCAACATATTGGGAACGGGCTCTGACAGACAGAGGAGTGAGATGAAATAGGGTTTCGTCAAATGAACGAAACCCTAAAAAAATAGGTGGTTTACATAGAATTCACAATATGTTTACATTAATTTATTTTTGATATGCTGACAAATGCCTTTTCCAAAAAAGTTTTATTAAGTTCTATTAAGACAAGTAAATTGTTTTTATAACCACTAGAAAAATACTATGAAAGCAATATCTCTAAAAGAAAAATCTATACACATTGCAGAGAATGTATTGTTAGAAACCAGCACGATGTTTTGAAAGCCTATATTACATAACTCTACATATACTATGCAATTAAACAGTGACAAACCATGCTTGAAAACTTTTTATTCTTAATATTTAAATAAACACAGCAGATCAGATCACTTAAATGCCTTGGTGGGTCACTTAAGGCCAGTGGGGTACAAGTTGAAGACCCCTGTTTGAAAAAAAATTATAGTTACAAATGTTATAAATCTATTCAATGTATTTTTTAAAAAGTTATTTAGTAAGATTAAATATATCTTTAAATATTTAAGTCCCAGCTTCTGTAAGTCCACTCAGAGTGAATCTATAAGTTTATCTAACTGTATGAGGATCTTGATGCTAAAATTTGTAAATTAAATTCTATGTATCCTGAAAAATATGCTGTGTAAGGTACTTGGTAATTTCACTGGTAGAAAAAAGATAATTTAATTTGTTGTTTTCAAAGGCTCTTGAATGTATGTTATTGAAAAAAATTAAATTTTAAGATCAAAGTCTTTTGCAAAACATAATTCAAAATAAAGACTAATTTCATCTTTGTACTTCTGTAATGTAAAATTAGTAAGAGAATAGCAGCTATTCATTTAAAAGATGAAATTTTAATACCAAAATTTAAGGATCATCATTTTCTATAATAAAATATCTTAAGTACACAAAACTGGAAACTGTTTATAAGATGAGGAAAATATATGTATGAAGAGTCTGCTATTCTGAGACTGAATTTTATAAAGGGTCTATTTTTCTGACATTGAATTTTGCAAAAAGCCCATAAATGAATTCAGTTTTCCTCTGTATAGACATGTGTTACAGTATATAAACATGTATTATCTTTTAAGTGAAATTACAAAATATCTCATTAACACATGTTTGCTCTTTGGTAATATATATGTGCTGTTTTTAGACTGGTTAATGACTAAAGATGTCCATCGACTTGTTCTTGTGATTTCAAACTTTTACACAAAGGAAACACTTGAAAGATGGGAATTTCAAATACAGTGTGAAGGTGAAATTGACCAAAGGTAAATATATCATCAATCATTTTTATTCCTTCTTTATTTTTTAATTTAATATATCTTGAATAATGTGTAACAACTTCATTATAAATATACATATTATTAGATTGAGTGTGTGTGTGTGTAAAAAAAAAAAATTGTTTTAATTAAAATCAGGTTTTATGTATTTAAATAAGTGAAGCTTCACACACCTTGCAAGTCAGTTTTTCCCAAATGAACTTGCAGTTGGGGACTCCACTGCCTTTGTCAGTATACGCCTGGAAATTTTTGAATATTTAAAGATTAATTGATTCTGTTATTTTTACATTTTCACAAAATATTTTATGTATAAGGCTAATGTCAGACAAATGTCTTTTTGCATGCTTTTTTCTCCCTTACACCTTCACTGTCATGTGTAGGGATGGTGTAAGAGAGAAAAAAACGAGCAAAAAGTCATTCGTCAGACATTAGCCTTAGAATGTGACAAACTGCAGTTTGGGGCCAGAAATATCCTATATACAATGTATACAAGTAATGTAAGTTTTTAAAGCGATTAAATAACCCTTTAATTACGTGATAGTAAGAAATAATAATTATAGAATACTAAAAATGAACAGTTTTATTAAACAGTCATTAAAAAAATCAGTTAAATATCTTGGAAGTTTAAACATCCATCTGTAAATTTCAAACTTGCACAACTTTTTCATTCACCATTGTATTGTCCACAATAAAATTTATCATGTCAGTCCTAATCAAAAATATTGCACAAAACAAAACAATAAAAGGTAGATCAGCTACCATAATTATAAAGCAACATAATTAAATAATTCTTCAAGGCATTCACTAGCATTACATTACTGCTTATATGCTGGTTCACTGAAAACTCCATCTAAATATATACCCAATTAGTTAAAAAATTAACATTATAATGTTGCCAACTGGAAAGCAAACATTTCAACACATGCAAGACACACCCACCACAAAACATGTCATGCCATTCAGTTGTATCATAGAAATTGCCCAATAGAAAAATCGTTTACATAAAAGTAACAAAATAACTTAACTCAACCATATGATAGGATATATGTACAAGTTTTCTGTAAGTTCAAAGGCTATTGCCTTTTTATGTTACACAACTTATATTTCATGCAGTAATGAATTTAAATATGTTCAAAAAGGAAGAACTGTTTAAGATACATGGAAAACAATAATTAAATTAATTCAGACTAAAAAAATAATAGTAAACTTTTAGGTGGTGGCCACCAACTCTGCTGGGCACAAATATCTATATGTAACGCTTAGGAAAAACATTCAATCTATTCAGAAAAGTTGGGAAAACTAAAAGAAAAAAAAAACTTTTTTAGCCCACATTGACCAATAATTTTCTCTTTTAGTGCAATTTTAACTTCCAAACGTCTCACAATTTTAAGTTTTACACTGTTAAATAAGAAAATTATATTTCCTAATGCAATTTATTTAAAAACTTTATCTCAATTTACTGATTTATTATGTTTTTAAAAATATTTTTTAAGCATGAGTATGCATGCATACCAATTATTGAATATGTCTTGCTTACACTTAAGGTTATGTAAATAAATTAGCATCTGTTTGCTTCTATGTAGTATTCCATAGCTAAATTGCTAAGTGGAATAAAACTGCACAAACAATAATAATTAAAAAGTAACATGATTTTAACAGATATCTAATTGAAGTATACACTTAAACACTGAATTAATCAAAAATCACAAAGCTTGTTGTAAATAGTGGAAATGTTTCACAATTGACCACTTGATTCGCCTAATAAAAAAAGCATCAAAAATGAATTTTCTTTTTGTAGTTGGGAAACCTAAGAAAATATATTAAATGTAAAAAAATCTTGGAGTTTTGAATTTAAAAAAAATTTTCATCTAAATCCCGTACATCAAGTACACATTACATTTGACAGCTTTAACCTGGATAGCCTGGGTTAGATTTCCTGGTTGATTATAATTAAAAAATGAATTTTCATCTATCCTTATTTTTTCTAAAACAAAATGACCCGCAACAGGGTGGATTTTATAGTTAGGTTCGCAGTATTCAAAGGTGTTTGAAGACATCTTTACCGTTTCATGACGAATGTCCTGTACAGAATTTTTATCACCAGTAATTCAGGAAAGATATTTTTGTGTAATTTACTTTCAGAAATGCTAGGATTGAACCAGGCATAATTTTTTATTCCAATTTACCGGTAGTAATATTCGAGGATTCTGAGCAATTTATATCATATGCATTATGTTACACTTGTCGCAAAGGGATTAAGTAATTGATAGTGGTAAAAATTTAAGGTTTAGAATATGTGAGAAATTATTGAACAATAAAAGGTAGTACAAATTTTTAACTCCCAGAGTCACTGTTCAATTAGAAATGTATGCAAATGAGGACGGTTTCTACGTTTGGTTCTCAGAAAGATATCTCAAATTATTCACAAAAGTTTATATTTAGAGAATAACTTATATTTTAAAAACATAAATATAAATTATTTTAATGGACTGTGGCAATATTTATTGTACAGTTGAAATTATGACTCTTAACTCATCTGTGACACACAGAACACTGATACATTATGCACTAGTGGCACACCAGTTGTAGAATTACTAGTTTAAGACAAGTAATACTAAGTAAAAACTCTTTTTTTGTAAAGATCAATTTGAAATATAATGCAAAACAACTCGAAATCTTCTTATCCATATTTATTTACTTAACTAGTATGTACCACAGTTAAAAATGACAGGATATTGACTAAATAGTCAATTTTTCAAATAGTTCAACGACAAAACATTCAAATTATATATTAAACAAAATAATTCATGTGTGAAATTTTCTGTAAAAAAAAGTGTTATCAATGAGTTTCTAAAGAACTTGACACATCACATTGCTAATCATTATGTTACATAAGCAAAATTAAATCGAGATTCGGAAATGGTTTAACGATTGCACAAAACATTACAATTTTGTTAGTTTTAAATAATTGTCTAGGTTAATAGTATGATAGTATAGTAGAGTACCATTTTAATTTCTAAAACAACGTGTATATCTTGATGATGCGCTAATCTTACACAGATACATACAAACATTGTACAAAGGTGCACAACATCATTTGTAAAATTCTCTTTTGGATGAGTTTTGCGTTTAAATATAAGTAGAGGCTTCAGTTAACTTTAAAAATCCGTCCCTTTTTACTTCCCAGTCATCGGGTAGTTTTTGACCAACGGTTGTTTTCGTTCTAACATAAAGTCTACTCCTTCGCAAAAACTTGCAACACCAGGATTGAAAATAAACAATCTGTTTATTCCATTTGGATCCGAGGAGATTCTTTAGATCCTTCAAAATTTTCTAACTGCATTTGTGAAGCAATTACTTGAGCTTTTATTCGAATCTTCACTGTAGATATCGAAACACCAGAGTTTTGTTGACTTACTATGCACGATTTTAAATTTTTCTCGAGTTCCAAAAACTGTGCAGTTCCAGAATGATTGACACATTTGAACACTCCTTTCCATTTGAATTATTTACATCAGAAACATGTTTACAATACTGAAAAAAGATACTTAAAAATAATAAAACTAAAGTAGATATTTGAGATAATTTTTTTTTTATATAAAAGTTAAATATAAGTTCTTATAAAAGTATCTTTAGTTAATTAAAAAAAAAGCCTATCCATAGTTTCTTTCTGCAACAACTTAAAAAAATTTAAACCAGGCAGATCATGTAAATTATATGTCAATAAACAGCGTTGTAAGGGAAACCTTTGCTGTCAATGTGTCTAAAAAAAGCACTAAAAGTGAAAATATTAGATTTATTTACACCAAAAACATAAAACTTAAGGAAGTACTTATGTATTTTAGTATAGATAATAAGTATAAAAGTCACATGAGTATTTTAAAGAAAAAAATAGCAAGGTAAATCTATGAACAAATGGCTACGTAAGTACTTAAATACTTTATCCAGGGGTCGCATTATATAGGGAAAATTTTATTGTTCCTACCAGAACCCTTACAGAAAGGTGCAATGAAGATATTATTTTCAAAATAGTGGTAGGAACGATAAAAATTTCCCTATAGAATGCGACCCCTGTGTATAGTACAATTTCAAGGTCTGGCTATCTGGCTTTCAGGGGCAAGGTACTTGCATTCATAAAATGTTGAAATAATTTAATGACACCAATATTTACAAGAGAATCTATCTGAAAACAAGTTAAAGTATATTTTCACGTACTTAATAAAGGTGAAATTTTCATTATAAAATTCAGGTGCCAATGTGGCAGTTAGGAATTAAGTGATGCTGTAACGACATCACCGCCTCTCAAGGGGCCAAGAAATTTGGTTTGATACCACTCAATATGCTTTTTTTAAATTTCATTACATAATTTTAATAAGGTATTCTATCATTTTCTTTATTGTGAGCAAAAAACAATGGAGAAATTTACTTCCTGTAGTAAGAGAAACACAAAATTATTTATAACTATTGGGGTAACTGGATCCAGCATGGTCCAGTTACCCCAGATACATGTCCCAGTTCTTGAAAAATTTATGGGGTAACTGGGACACCGGGCTTACATTTGAAACATGAAGTAAATATGTATAGATACCTAATAATATTAATGTAGTTATATGCCCAGTAGCAGAAAATTTTCCAAGTGTCTGCAACAGATACTTCAGGGGCAGAAAATAATCTGCAGGTGAAATATTTTACAATTGAAGCGTTAATCAAACGATCATTTACTTTTGATGTTATTATGCATTTTATTAATTTTACTAATAATAATCCTAAGTTTTTGTATTAAGTAATAAAGAGCAAAACATAATATAAAGTGAAATAAAGTTTCAATAGAAAAATCTGCAAACGAGGGAAAAAAATCTGCGACGCCTGTCTCCCGTCTCGAACTTTCTGCTACCGGTGTTATATGTCTAATCTTTAAAAAAAATGATTGTTTAATAAAAGTACTTGCAGTATTCATATTCAAGGCTGGAGTAGCACAGTTGAAGTACTTGCAGTATTTTAATAATCAGCCGAGGAAGTTCAACCATATAGACGTTTAAAAAAAAAGAAACTTAAATTTTTGACAACCTATCACAGCAAAGTGAGAGTTATGATTGAGTTGATACACGTTGTTTTAGGAAGTAGAGATTAAGCGGCATTGTTCACAAAAGCTAAAACTTAAAAAACACCAAGTTTTTTATAAAATAGCCTATGGCCCAGTTACCTCGTGGTTCCAGTTACTCCAAACTTTATATGAACTGACGGCAGACAGACCGAATTCTTAAGCACTTTTCAACTTTGTTGGAAAGCCTCAAAAAGTATTATAAGATTACGACATCTAAGCTTTAAAACTTCATCATTTCTAAACTATTTCACTGAATAGCTTCCTGTTTGGTATCCTTTGGTAAAATTTACTGAAAAAAAATCAAAAATTTGGCAAATAGAGTGTTTGTCTTTAAAATTTCAGAGTTTGATGTAATTTCCATATCAAGACGACCTTTCTAAGCTTATTTTATAACATAAATGGAAAAAAAAAGACAGAATTTTCAGTTGGTTGGCTTTTTTGTATTTTTTTGGGGGGGGAGGGGGGGGGGGGACTGTACAGTGTTTATTAATGTAAAAAATCTCAATTCTTATACGCTAAATCTTAATATTTAATCTCATTTTTAAACCATGCACCTGTAAATTTAAATAAACTTTCTTGTATCAAAAGTGCTTGTTATACTTTACAATATACAGTTTATATATTTTTAAATAATTTTTTTAGTAATATGTAAAGAGCTATGAGATTCACCCTGACCAATTTTTATAAAGAGCATTCTGTATTTTAATCTAAAAAGAAATAATTATTTCCTGTTTTTGTTGAATCTGTTTATAATGTTGTTTTTAAAATATATCAACTGTTATAAAATAAATAAAATTCTATCAGATCGTAATGAAAGTTTCAATGCTAATACAGTCTGTTCAAACAGTTCGCGCTGATGTGTTTGCTCATATTTTGTCAAACGATTTTTGGCATTTGAAAGAAACAGAAGTACTTTTCGGTTATCCGGGTGCCAGTGTTATATACATATATATATATGTGTATATATACATAAATATATATTTAATATATATTTATATATATTAATATATATATATATATAAATATATATGTGATGTAGCAATCACATTTATTATTTATTTTTTAAATTGTAATGCAGCATTATTATCTCACGTTTTAAACTATTTATTTTCAATGCAAAACATCGTTCAAATCACTTTTTTTCTCTCCTTTTTACTGCATGCAGCAGATAAGTTTTGATTTCAGCTTTTTCCCCTCTTCCTGATCTATTTTTAGAACCAGGGTGTGTTGCAAGTGACGTCGACCGCGTCATATTGGGGTGTGTCTTCACTTGGCGAATTAGAGCTTCATTCTCTCCTTGTAAAGTTTCGTTTCTCTTTTCTCTGTTTTCATACGATTTAATCATAATACGTAAATTTAATTTAACAAATAGATTTAAATCATTTCTGCATGTAGTTTTGTAAACCCCTTTTATGTAGTATATATATCAATGCAGCCAGTTTTTTAACAGATTTTAAGATCGAATCAGATTTTAAGATTTACGAAAGTATGTATTATTTTTGACAACGTGATTTGTCGTTTGAATTTCGGGCCTTAGCGCCTAAATTCAAAGAGCGATGTTCTTCAATAGCTATCATCTCAATATCTAAAAGTTTATCTTCGGTCTCTGTTTTTTTTAATTTAACTCATATTTGATTTCGGACTTTTTATCATCAAGACCTTCTTTAAAAAATGATTTTAACCAGCATTCATCTTTATCATGGAATTACTTCCAAGTTTTAATAATTCTACGTGGAACGTTCTTCGAATGTGTACAGTGACCTACTTCTCCTAATTGCCTTCCACCTCTCAAGTGAAACAACTAATAAAGAAGATTTTTTATAACTGCTGTCTCTTCAATGTGTCTACTGTTCTCACCATTAAGTAAGAACGTTATATTTACTTATTCATCCTTCTTCCTATTTTATTTCACGGCAACTTTCATAATTTACTTCGTCACATTTGGTTTCCGTGACAAAAAAGAACATTTCGGCGTTGTTGCTTTTTGATTACAACGTAATGCCTTAAATAATAACTTAATGACTGTATTTTGTTGCCGTAATTTTGACGATTGATGCATTTTTTTAAAAGAAGATTTTTGTTCTCAAACAGATGAACTGCTTTTTTAAATGGAATTCTGAAAATGATTTAGCATTATAATTGCTGTTATTCTTTTTTGCAATATTTTCTGTTCTTATAAAAAGAAAACTTAATCTTTTTCAATCTTAGAAGAAATTTTGTTCCTGAAAATTATTCCTAACTGAATTTTCTTTTGCATAAAATTTTGCAGATTTGTTACTTTTATAGAAAATTACTGACGTAAATTCAAATAATTTGTTTTAAAATTATTATTTTTAATATGGAATTTTAAGAAAATTATAATATTCTGCTGTTCTCAGATGGAACATTTTGCTGTTTTAACGGCTGAAGATCGATCAAACATCGTAATGAAAATTTTGTTCTCAAGTTTTATTTGCAATACTTATTCCATGATTTAAAATTTTTGAGCATAATATAATTTAAAAAAAAAAAAAAAATTCTGTTACTGGTTTTCATTTTGAGATATGTCTTGACAAAATTATTGCTGTTTTAAATTTTTGAAGAATGAAATATTATTTTAAAAATCAAGAAATTTATTTATTTATTCTCTAATTTACTTATTCTTATGGTGCATTAAAAGATGTTTATCAAAGAAAATCTTTAATGAATTTTGAAATTCTGAAATGAATTCTAAAAATTGTTCTCTGATTTTAAGAACAAATTTATTTAACAAAAGGCTATGGTTTTTCTATTCTCATTCTCATATTGGGTTTTTTTAATTTTATTTTATGGCACTTATACAATAAAATATTTAATGAATTTGAAGATATATTATGAAAATTAAGATACTTATTGAAGCAAATAATTTTTTCCCCTTGGAATCTGTGATAATTATTGAAGTTTAAAGTATTTTACTGAAATTCTTCTCATCTATTACTTGCAAAGGAGCTGAAGTTCTTCACGAAATTCGTAGCTGTAAAAAATATCCTGCATATTTTTTTGAAGTCTTCTCTGCTTTTAAATGTATCAATTTATAATTTTTGTTCCAAAAATACCTTCAATAACTTTTCATAAAATATATATATATATAACATGTTCTTGTACCACATTCCACTTTTGTTCTCAAGATATTTTTGTCATCTAGTGCACGATTTGACTGCTAATATCGATTTTGGTGTTTGGTGAGTGCAGTGTTCTTTTACTAAGTTAAATTTCAAGAACTCTGTTTGCTTTCTACAAACTGTTCTCATCGTAACTCTCAGTGCTTCAATTTTCCAGAATTATGTGGCTTCATCAAAATTTAATGACATAATTTTTTTTGCTTAAAGAAGAAATTAAAAAAAATTCATTCTCCTGTATCATCCTCATGACTGAAATAATTTGAATTTTTTTTATTCTACATGATTTAACATGACAATATTTACTCATCTTTCATATTCACATTTACTTACCTGCTGAAGCTGTCTTCAAGAGTGTTGTTATTAATCCATTTTTTGAAACACTTCTCTGGTGTATGGAAATGTTGTTCTGAAAGTACTGAAAATATTATAATACATACCTGCAAAAAAAAAAAAAAAATCTTCCTCATTTACAGCAAACAATAAAGATTTGTGCTCCATTTTCGGCTTTGATGTTCCTGGTGAGTTCTCAGTGATTTATGAAGTAAAAAATCCATTTATTTCTGATCTTCTCCAGTGTGTTTTTGAAGTTGGTTTTGAAGCTAAATCAGCATATATATTATTTTTTCATAAACAATAGAATTTCCCAGTCAACGTTTACTTGTGAGCGGAAAATTTTCATCCTTACATAGAGGTAAGCAGCAAAGTTTCATCCTCGCATTCAAAGTGTTTGACTTCTACATTATACCATATTCCACAAATATTTATAAAATTTACTGTTATTTGATCTACAGGAAATGTTTAAACTCAAGAATGTTTATTTACTTATTGCTGAAAATTTTTATCTGTTTCATAACCCAATTGCTTTTTAATCTGCCATATGCCTCACTTTTTCAATTTTATGCAAGAAATTATTTTAAATTGATCATGAAGATATATATTTTTTTTAAAATGAAGAAAATTTTTATTTGCACCTTTTATACGAAGAAAAGCACAAAATTCTTAGTGAAAATATTTACCAGCGCATCTTTTTTTGAAGTGTTCATCAGTGAATCTTCAACAATTCTCTAAGAAATTATATATATTTTTTAAAAAAGTGCTTCTTCACTACCGATTTTGACTACCGATCTTGTCCTCTACTCATCATGGTGTATGTGTTTATATCATCCTTAAGTGTAGTGTTACTCCTAAATGTACCACCATGCATTGTCTTCTTTTTGCCAGCAGTGTCTACCGATTTTTCCTTCAAGTATATCACCCTATTCTGCTAAATGTTCATAATTGGTGATAGTGTGTTTTTAACTGTGCCTTATTTTTCAACAAAATAGAAGTGTTTGAATAGTTCACAGTACTATTCATATCCAACCATTTGTGGTTTATACCAAGAGCTTCTTTACATCTGTAAAATACACTATTTTTTTTCTCTTTTTCTATGTTGATTATTTTATTATCTCTTGCACAAGATCTCAGAGGTCTCTTATGCGCATTGGAGTCTGCTGTATTTTTGTGTTTTGTATAAATGTGTTTACAGAGTTCCTGAATGTGTCCACTGATCAAGGTATCATGAAGGATTGTCTGTTTACTCTACAATATTTTTTAAATTTTTGCAGCTCTTTAATTTAATTTCAACTGTTGTTTAGAGTTAATTTAATATAATTTTTTTTTTACAAGCATAGAAATTTAAATTTTACTATTAAATTATTGAAGGAATTTAACTAAATATTTTTATGGTACACTTGCTTGGTAATTTAAATTTTTTCCTGATTATAACAATTTTTTTTTAACTATTATGATTAATGAAATTCAAGTCCTAGGTTGTCGGAATATAAAAGTAAAATATTCCCGACTTTCTCATTGCAATTTATTTTTATAAATATGCAGAAAATTGATTAGTAGAAATGATGATTTATTCATTTTGAATGTTTCAATATTTATAAGAAAATTGATTAGTAGAAATGATTTATTTAATTCATTTTGAATGTTTCAATATTTATGAGAAAATTGATTAGTAGAAATGACTTGTTCATTTTGAATGTTTCACTATATGAGGAAATTGATTAGTAGAAATGACTTGTTCATTTTGAATGTTTCAATATTATGAGAAAATTGATTAGTAGAAATGATTTTTCATTTTGAATGTTTCAATTTATGATTTATTTTTCCTAGGCAGTCAGAGTATTCAGAGAGGGTACTTCTGACTTTATGTTACTTTACTTTTGCAACTTTATAAATTTTGATTCATAAGTATACCTTATTTTTTAACTTATTGAATTCAGAAATTTTTTTGTGGTCTCTTTTGGCTAAAAATTTATTTAGCTTTTGGATATATTATTAATTTTAAAATGTTATAAAGGATAATATTTTAATTTATAGAGATCATTTTACACAGGAAGGTGCCTTTCTTTGCCTGTGATTGCAATGGGGCTTGATATTATTATTAATATTATTGTATACTACCATGTTATGTATACTATTGAAATTTGAATGTACTACTTGATGTATATTCTTTTTCTTTCTCTTTAGGTCACTGTACATTTACATTCCATAAATGTGTAAATGCACTTAAAATTTTTATTATGACTTTTAAATTTTAACTTAAAGTTTATTCTACATTTTTTTTGCTCCTTGGCTTTTAAAATTTTGTTTTCCCTTTGTTGAAAAAGCTCTTTCAAGATTTACCTTTTTCACCTTTTGGTCATCCAAAATTTTGTTCGGCAAATGGGGGTAATGTGATGTAGCAATCACATTTATTATTTATTTTTTAAATTGTAATGCAGCACTATTATCTCACGTTTTAAACTATTTATTTTCAATGCAAAACATCGTTCAAATCACTTTTTTTCTCTCCTTTTTACTGCATGCAGCAGATAAGTTTTGATTTCAGCTTTTTCCCCTCTTCCTGATCTATTTTTAGAACCAGGGTGTGTTGCAAGTGACGTCGACCGCGTCATATTGGGGTGTGTCTTCACTTGGCGAATTAGAGCTTCATTCTCTCCTTGTAAAGTTTCGTTTCTCTTTTCTCTGTTTTCATACGATTTAATCATAATACGTAAATTTAATTTAACAAATAGATTTAAATCATTTCTGCATGTAGTTTTGTAAACCCCTTTTATGTAGTATATATATCAATGCAGCCAGTTTTTTAACAGATTTTAAGATCGAATCAGATTTTAAGATTTACGAAAGTATGTATTATTTTTGACAACGTGATTTGTCGTTTGAATTTCGGGCCTTAGCGCCTAAATTCAAAGAGCGATGTTCTTCAATAGCTATCATCTCAATATCTAAAAGTTTATCTTCGGTCTCTGTTTTTTTTAATTTAACTCATATTTGATTTCGGACTTTTTATCATCAAGACCTTCTTTAAAAAATGATTTTAACCAGCATTCATCTTTATCATGGAATTACTTCCAAGTTTTAATAATTCTACGTGGAACGTTCTTCGAATGTGTACAGTGACCTACTTCTCCTAATTGCCTTCCACCTCTCAAGTGAAACAACTAATAAAGAAGATTTTTTATAACTGCTGTCTCTTCAATGTGTCTACTGTTCTCACCATTAAGTAAGAACGTTATATTTACTTATTCATCCTTCTTCCTATTTTATTTCACGGCAACTTTCATAATTTACAACGTCACAATATATTTAATATATATTTAATATAATAAACAAGTACCACCGTACTTGTTAGTTATCCCATCCACCAAATTACTGTTGTCAAATTGTAGGATTAAATGCCAATAATGGCCAATAAAACCATTAATTTGATGTTTTATTTGTATTTTTATATATTTACGGTGTTTGTTAGTTATCCCATCCACCAAATTACTGTTGTCAAACTGTAAGATTAAATGCCAATAATGGCCAATAAAACCATTAATTTGATGTTTTATTTGTATTTTTATTAATGTTATACTAATTTATGTTTTTTCATTATTTAAAATAAAAATTATGTCAATTTGACGTATAACTGACAAGTACCATATTTACATATATGTATGTATATAAATATGTATATATTTATATACATACTGCGCCCAGCTAACCGAAAAGTACCGAAAGAGACTTCCTTTATCATGTGAAACTTGTAAAAAAGAAAAAATATATCGTTATCATTAAGTAAAAGGTGTCTGAAATGGAACTATCACGCTACCATATCAGAATCATCATTTACTTCCAGTTCTGTTGCAAAAAGTCAGCTACAGAATGTCACTGAATAAAGTGTATAGCTTTAGGTACTAGTGTTATATGACACTGTGAAGGTTTGGCAGAATGGTGGTTATATATAAAATTACAGTTAATTATATATATTACATTATAATTAGTATTATGTAATGTGATTTGGCGGAAAACTTTTGTTACAACCTAATATTTCTAGAATACCACTAACCAAAAAACTTGTTTTTAATTTTTCATTTAATAATCTTTTTTAAATGGATAATTTTATGTGATTTGCTTTTTTTTTTTTTTTTCAGTGGGCAGCCAAAATCTAAAGATATCAAAGAAATACAGCGAGAAATTAGAAATATAATTCGACAAATTACTGCCAGTGTTTCTTTCTTGCCTTTACTAGATAATGCATGTATGTATTCTTGTATTTATGCTTGTATTTCCTTTGTATTTTATAATCTCTTTAAGAAAATTCATAATTAGATCACATGAATGTTTTTCCTCAATGTATAATTTATTTAAAAAAAAAAAAAAATAAAAGCTCATTTAAAAAACTTTTTTTTATTGTAAAGCGACTTGGACATTAGAACAATTGTATTTGTTTATTGTTAAAAAAATAATGTAATTACAACTTAATAATTCCATATTTTTCAATCATAATTTAATAATTGCCACATTTTATCAAGCTAAAAAATTTACATGAGTTTAATTCTGAAAATTCTTGAGAAATGGCATGAAATTACATTTCAAAGTCAAAAGTTACCCTAGAATAAAAATCCTGTCAAAGGGCATAGCCGGATATGCATTGTATATGCCTTTCAATCAAATGTCCTGTTTTTTCCCAGATGTGGCTACCTATCTATTTCTCCTATTATCACATTAAAAATATTGGTACTGATAGCTCATATTAAAAGACTTGCTAATACTCAAAATAACAAAACTCCAGTGCACTATATTTATTAAATAATATCACAAGATAAGCCGCTCATGGCTACCTTTTCACAACAAAACTTTCTATAAACTCATATAAACAAATGCATACGATAAAAGTTATTGCCAAAAATACAAAGCAGAACTATAACCGAAAATGCCGGCTACGTTGAATGATTTTCATTCAACCACAATTATAATACATTATTGCACTTTTAATTTTAAACAAATAATATAGCATGTACTAATAAACAATAAATTGACAAATTACAAAAGATAATAATCATTTTTCCTTGGGTAACAGACAAATTTTTAAAATTGTTCTCTTGATAACAGACGTTTTTTTTTTTTTTTTATGTTTACTACTCTAATGATTTTATCATTAAATGGAAGTAACTCTACAATTCTACATTTATTATGTAGTGATGTACACCCATGACATCTAACATTCAAATTAAATTTTTAAATGCTGCAAGAATTTGTTAATTTTCTCATATTTTATTTCAAGAAAAAACTCAGAAATACTTTATTTAAGTATTTAAATGTTAACAAATTCGATTTTATCAAAATAAAACTCAAGCCTTCTGGATAAAATAGATGTCATTTAAATAACTCAAATAACATATATGCACTCTCAAAACACATTTTTGTATTAAATATTTTCTTTGATAAACACATAATACATTCAATCAAATAGAAATTAGCTTAATTTTACATGTACACTCAAAATATCTTATAAAACCTATTGCATTAAGAAAATATAAAAACTTTATACAATATTTATAACATGAAACATGCAACAATTATGAACTGTTTTTCTACATATTGCAAGACCATTTAAAGGCCAAAACTTCTGCCTTAACGGAAAAGTAAAGCTTGTGGACCTAAATGTAAATACCGTTTATGAAAGTATTGTACTATCATTTGAATAAGTTTATTTTTATTACGTAGTAAAATTGGAAATTTTTGGTTGGCATTTAAGTTACTGTTTGCTAATCTACCTCCTACTCTTAGAAGATCTTCTTTATCAAGAAATGGAGTTTTTTTACCTGACTATTATGATTAATATTACCTGTAATATTAATTTTGCAAGGATTTTATTTTCCTTGTCAAAAAATTCACGTTGAACTCTTTTTAACAAAAAAGTTTCTGCTTGTTGAGCTCTTCAAGGTTCAGAGAACCCTCCTTTTTTTCTTTTTTACAATTACTAAGAAACCTGAAAATAAATCCTAAAATACGAATTATTTTACTATAGTTATTACTTAAATCAATTACATCATGCACAAAAGAATTAATAGAAACTGTAAAAACAGATATGCTTTTAAAGTCGCATATTAATATTTTTAAATTCGTTTGAAAAGTCATTGGAATTAACTGCTGCAGGAATATTTGTATTGGGATAGTCTTTTTCCTTTAGGAACAATAGACCACTCCACCATAACTCATTTAAGAATAGCTTATCAGGATTAACACCTATTGTTAGAAGGTCAGCAGGGTTATGCTGAGATGGAACATGTCGCCACTGCATTCCTTCAGTGAGTTCTTGTATTGTAGAAATCCTATTCGCAACAAATGTTTTTAGTATGTATGGCTCTTTTTTAATCCAGGATAATACTATCATGGAATCGGACCACAAGAAATTTTTTTTACACTAACTAGGAGGGCTCCCCCCCCCCCCCCCTGCTCGCTACGCTCACCAACCTCCCGCGTAATCGCTTTGCGATTCCATTCGGTATGCGAGTCTATGGAAATTTGGCGAAATACTGGAAATAACGCCAAGTTAGCGTCACTTTTGGCGATTAATTTTGGGCACCAAAGTTGGCGATAAGCTTGGCGACAGAACCGGGACCCCTCTCTTGGTAACCCCCCCCCCCCCCTTATAGCATCAGAAAACCCTGACCCCTGAATATACTTTTTTCTATTCCTCTGTACACTCCAAGATGGGGAATGTAATGGGATCCATTTTCTTCCTCGCTTTCGTTAACTTCAACCTTGTGGCCTAACTGTTGCTATTTTAAAAAATCTGAATATAAACTTAAGTACTCAGGATCTTTTGCTAGACCATTCCATAAAGAATTTAATTTTTTTCGTTGTGATTTGTTTTGAGTTTCCTAAAATCTGGATCCTCTTTTAAGGGCATTTTTTAACAACATATTTACCGTTTTTTTCTCGTGCATAATTGTCTACGAAATGTTTCTTCCAAATTAGTCTCTTTACTTTTTGGTTTTTTAACCTTGATATTTTCTATCTCCCAGAATTTTCTGAGTGTCTTGTCTAGATTACTTTCTTTCTTTATAAACCCACAATGAATTTTATTTTCATTCTCTGTCTGAAAACATCCCAATACAACAAAACTGGAAACTGTGTCTTGCAGAATAATATCAGAATTATTCACACGAATTTGTCCCGGTCTCAGAAGTTCATAAAAATTTCCTGCTCCTAAGAGCATATCTACATGTTCTGGAACATTGAATTTATCATCTGCTAATTTTACATCAGGAAAATCCTGTATGGAAATTTCTATTGGATGAGAAGACGTTAAATCTGTAGTTATTTTTGGACCTACCAAGAAATCAAAACTTTCTCTATTGCATATTGATGCATTAACTTTGATTTATTACCAAAGTAGCATCATTTAGACCTGACACTAAGATGTTTGTTCTCTCTTTTTTTAAATGCATTAGCTCTATTAATCTAGATAGGCAGGATAAAAAAATTAGACTCGCTGCCTACATTTAATAAACACTTTACTCTATATTTACATCCCGATTCATCAATTAGAAAACGTATTACAGTTGAAAGTAAAACTTTGCTCTTTTTATTCGAATAGTTACTAATAAAGGTTTTCTGAACGAACTCTTCAGCATTAGCGTTCAAGATTGATGTGCCATAATTTGTTGGCCTAGAATCTGAACATTCTTCCACATTTTCCTTCCCTTGTTTATTTTGTTCTGATGAAACATATTCTTTCATGTATGTGCTGTTATTTGTTTTTGGGAAATGTATAGTTTTATGATGATATTTTTTACAAAAGCATGCTACTTTGATGGACAATTTGTAACTGAATGTGAATTTAAACAATTAAAGCATAACTTGTTACATTTTATAATGTCCACCCTTTCATTGATAGATAATTTTAAATAATGCGGGTATTTTGAAAGATTGTGATGCAGAAAACACAACTTAATGTTTTATCATGTGATAAAAATATTTTGGATACACTTTGGAGTTAGTATATTAATGATTAACACTAAAATTCTTAGTAAGATATTTTCCGCGTGATGTGAAATATAAATCAATTTCTTGTCCCAATTCTCCTGGTAAAAACCGTTTATCTCCTTGTCTCACACTAATGTGGGAAGCTATTTCTTTATCTAATGTTTGATATAATTTATCCGATACTATAAGTTGTTTTAGACTCTCGAAATTGGAGACATTTCTTAAATTTAAATAATATTCCCAGTTTGTCGTTAGATGTGAGGCAAACTGTTTGGTTGTTTAAGAGATTTTGTAAATTGCTCTAAGCAAAAATAAGGTGTAGGTTGAAATTCTTTTAACACTAATTCTTTTATTTTTGCATAATTCTTGATATCACTGTCATGTAAGTAAGTTATTATGTTAGATGCTTTGTCCTCTAATAAATTTAACTTTTAATGCCTAATAAATTTAACTTAAAGCTTTTATATTGTTCTGGAACATTTTTAATCTTAAAAGCTTGTTCTAAAGAAGAAAAGATAAAACCCCATCCTTCAGGACGTAATAGGAATTTTTACAGTCAAACTTTGAATACTTTTTATCAATTGATCTAACGATTTTAATTTTATTTCACTCTCATTAATATTAGATTTAGCTTCAGATTTAATTTAGCCAGTTCTAATTCAAGTTTAATTTTTTCCAGATCATATTGTTTTTGCTCCTCATCACTTCGCCTTTTGTTCTCATGTTTACGATTTTTTATTATATCGTTAATATAGTCAGGAGGGGTAATTATGACCACTTTTTACATTTTCAACTTTGCTTTTTTTTTTTTTTTTTGCTTATTTCTATTTGGAAAAGTGCTGTTTTTAGTACAAAGGAAGTAACTTTGACCCTTTAAGAACACATTTTAAAAGTTTTAATTATCATAGCTGTTTTTCTTTTAAAGTTAAAAGGGTGGTTATAATTACCCCACCAAAAACTCACAATCACATAAGTTTGGGGTAATTAAGACCACTAGTGGGGTAATTATGACCTTTTATATCTTCTCTTTATACTTGCCAATACACATATGTTTGTGGTAATTATGACCACTTTGAACTCCAAAGTAACAAATCCGTTTATCAAAAATTTTATAGACTTAGTTTCAAATTGCTATTTTGATCTCAAAAAGGCTTCAGACTAGCAATAAAGAATACAATGATGAAATATACATTATTAGGTTAATATCTAAGCTTGAAACAAAATTTTACCATCAGAGTTATCTCCAGTATGACGCCGGTCATAATTACCCCATCTGACCCTATTTAAATTTATTTCAGTGGCTATAATCCTTAAATCCCCTTTTTTTGTGCCCTTAAATATTGTCTTATATATGTATATAACAGTACAGATAAGAAAAATCACATTAACTTACTTTTAGAATAAAATTTTAATAAATTTTGTGTCACTGAACTCTGTTGGCACTTGTTATTCATGTCGGTGTTTCACTCAACTTAAATTCGATTGGTATTAGAAGCTCGTTAGACTAATTCCAGGCATCTTCTTCATTGCTCGGCAGACCATAATGATAGCTTATATAAAAAGATTCACTTATACTCAAAATAACAAAACTCCAGTGCACTGTATTTATTAAATAATATCACAAGATAAGCCGCTCGTGGCTACCTTTTCACACCAAAACATTCTATAAACTTGTATAAACAAACACAGACGATAAAAGTTATTACTAAGAATACAAAGCATAAATACGACCGAACAGATACATTAATATATTGTTGAATTTGAGTAGCTCTGTCCTAAATAACGCCTTTAAATTAATTTTATGCAGTTTTACACATATTTTTGTAAATATTTATATGTTATACCCACTTTCTACCCACCGCACACTTTCAACAGTTATATATAATAGGGATGTAACGAATAGTGATTTGGCCGAATACCGAATATTCAGCCAAGTTTTAGGCCGAATACAGACTTTAAAAAAATTATTTTAATTGTTAATTTTTTTTTTTTCAATTTTAAAATCAAAAAATAAATTAAGGACTAATTGAAATTAATTTTTTGTTTGAGTGTTCAAAAATCATAACAGCTGAATGTATTTTTTGTAATATTTTAAATACTTTGATGCCAATAAGATAACATATGACTTTAAAAAATGTAAATAATAATTTAATTCATAATTTTTTATTTAATCCATAGATAGTTCTAGTAATTTATACATTTTTTATCTAATTTAGAAACTCATTACCTCTGTAAAAATGAAACTTTTTTTATTTTAGTAAAATCATTTCACCCCCAAAAATAAGAACTTGCATGTGTCCTCTGTCTTTTTATATCCTTTCTCATTCAACTCAAACTTAGTAAATTTACATTCTGTATGTAAAGAAAAATGTTGTTTTCTTAAAATATAATTATTCATTCCATTAAAATATAATTATTTTTTTCTGCTATCAAGATATACTTTTCTCTTTTCTTTCTCTCAAAACTAAGAAGCCCCTCATAATACTTCCTCCACCCCATATTTCACAATGAGATGCCTCCTGAGGTTTATGTAATATCATTATATACAGATATTTATAGATTGTCATAAGCTTTAAAATTAAGTATTAGGATTTCTTTTTCCTATAATAATTAATGTATTTAGATATAATTTTTTTAATATTGTTTTTTGAAAACATTTAAAATCACATTTTGTTTTGATTTTCATGAACTTATTTAACCAAAAATCTTAGAATATTCGGCCAAATATGCAACTATTCAGCAAAATATCTAATTATATTCGGCTACAGATATTCGGCCAAATATACATTCAATATTCTGCCATACTGAATATTCGGCAAAAGGGACGAATACCGAATAGTGGCCGAATATTCGTTACATCCCTAATATATAATATATATGCACATATGAGGAATTTTCGACAAAAAATTGATATTTTTTGTGTAAGCATAAGGTATGATTTTTATTTTTGTAAAATTCTTATCGATATTTCACACAGTTTTTATAAACAGAAAATTATATAAAAATTCCCTGTTATGTATTTCAGGGTTGAGATTCTTCCGACTTTTCGTAAATTTTTGAGAAATTTTCTGATTTTTATCTGTAAAGAAAAAAAGAAAACGACTTTTGCTGTTTTTTACTTTCTGCAGCGAAAAAAATGAGCCAAACGAGACATATTGCACCAGAATTGCATCGCATTTTCTCCGCAATTATTTGACGAAATTTGCGTTTTTTTTTTTTTTTTTGCGACCTTTTGACAGAATTCACGTATTTTCCTCGATCTTTTGACAGATTTCGCGTATTTTCCTCAATCTTAATGAAAATCGCGTTTTTCCGCTTTCCTATGACGAAATTCACGTTTTTTTTTTTTTTCGCGATCCTTTGACAATTCACATTTTTTTCCTCTATCCTTTAACTAAATTCGTGCTTTTTCAGCGGCACTTTCACTAAATTTGCGTTTTTCCGCGATCCTTTGCCGAAATTTGTTTTTTTTTCTTCGCGATCTTTTGACAAAATTTGCGTTTTTTCTGTGATCTTTTGATAAAATTGGTGCTTCTCCCGTTTTTTGGGGGGGGTGGGAGGGGACAAAATTCGTGTATTTTCTGCGATCTTTTATCGAAATTCACATTTTTCCACGATCTTTTATCGAAATTTGCATTTTTTCTGTGATCTTTTGACGAAATTCGTGCTTCTCCCACCTTTTTTTGGCAAAATTCGCATTTTTTCTGCAATCTTTTGACAAAATTTGCGATCTTTTGGCGTAATTCGCGTTTTTCCACCAGCCATTTGACGAAATCTACATTTTTTTTTTCGAGCCCTTTGACAAAATTTGTTTTTGTTGCCTGTTTTGTGCAATCTTTTAGTTTTTTACCAAATTTTAACTTACACGCATTTTCAGACTTTTTATTCTTTACCCACTCTCATGCCTGGCTATTTACATATCCTATGTTAATGGCATGAAAATCAGTGAGTAGTTTTTGAGAAAACCGGTTTTTATAAAAAATAGAAAAAACATTTTTATCTCATAAAATATCAATATTTATAAGGTGATAATAGGGGAAATATATTGTCAGATAGGCATATGAGGGAAAAAATCAGTAAATTTGATTGAAAGCCATGTTTTCGATGTTTATCCAACTATGCCCTTTTGACTTGCTGTATGCATGATGTTGGTGTCCAAAAAGGGTGACATGTTCTTTCATATTTTACTTTTTGGTAGGAAATAAGATTACGAAATTTATTCATGTATGTAATGCACACCTCTTTTCTTCCCAAAATTTGAGGGCTAAAAAGCAGAGGTGCACATTTAGGGCTGGATTATTTATCAATATATCGACAGATATTGATATTTTTTAACTATCACAATAGCAATATCTCAATTTTGACTCTGTTGATATATCCCAATAAAATAACAGTGTTAAGAAACACTGCAATTACAACCACAAGCCCCCAAAAAATATCGCCAAATATATAAAAATTCAATAAAATAATGTTTTGCGCTCACTGCCAGAGCCCAGGAGGGAAAAAAAATTCCAATGTCTTCAACTTCCTGCCTCATCCAAAACAGAAAATTTACATCGATAATCTTCTTTTCTGCTGATTATCTCCAATAGAAATTATCCCAATTAGTGCAATACATCCCTTCACTGTAAACTTAGAGTTTGTTCGACTGTCTGCGTAATACTGAATACACTTATCGTTCTTTCTTCTCTCGTAACTGTGATTGGCCTACACATATTCCTAAAACTCCAGATAATTGATGCATCATGAATAATCATGCATGAGCACTGGTTATTCATTGTTGCATTTGATACAGAAGATAGCTGGTTATCATTGAGTCTACACTTAAGCAACTGGAATGCTCGGCTTGCAAGCAACCAATCAGAGTCCACTAATGAGAAAGTTTCGCCTTTTATTTAGGGCCAAGTTGGTGAAAAGCCCAAGGTCGAAGCAGTCGTTCATTGTAATGATTGGTTGCTTTTAAAAAGAGCTTCCCAGTCAGTAATGCTTATTCATATTGTACCATGACTTTCTTTTTTGTCATATTTTCGTTAGAGTGAAGTTTTCTCAAGTAAATTTAATATATCCTGCCTTGATACTTTTCAAGTATGAATATTTATCAATATATATATATATAAATTAATATAAAAGATAAAGTTATTCTCAAATATAATTTGAGTATTTATATATATTTTTTTTAAAAGCTTCAATGTTGTTTTCTTGTAGTAAATAGGTAGGAAGATATAAATACAGTGATTTTTTTCTGTTAAGAATGAACCATAGAGAAGGATTGAAAAGCAACATTTCTGTTACATCATCTATCATCCACTGAAACCTGTTTAATAACATAACAAGTATATTAGCACAACATGTGGCATTAAATTAATTTTAGTTTCTCCTGAGCTTCCTCTTTTTCTGTGTTAATTAAAATAAAACTGGGTCATTCCATGTCAAATCACCCAGGGCATGGCACCCACCATCACCAATTTTGATAAAAGTCAGTGAATTTGCAGAGTTTTTAATGCTGATTCCAAAAATGTCAATCATATTGAAATTGATCAAACGGTTTGTCAGATATGAGCTTTTAAATGTCTTCCAAGATGGCCGATTTGCCGCCATTTTGAATGGCACATGTGACAACATAAAAGTCTATAACTTCTTTCAGGTTTAAGCTAGAACTTTCAAATTTTTTTTGTTCTGTTCAGAATAAAGTAAACTTTCGTCTAAACAGATTTTTGTGCAATTTATTCCATTAAAATGCTGTCAGAAAATGACTTTTTGCCATTTTTTTAATTAAAAAAAGGTATAACTTCAATGGCCGATTTCCCCCATTGTTCCCCCTTCAATTTTCATCTAATTGCATAAATAGACAGCTCAAAGTGTTTTGATGCCTGATAAAAAAAAATTAATGGGCAGTTTGTAGGTTTTTTGTTTAAAGAAGAATTTCAATTTGACTTCCATAAGTAACAGAAAGTACCCAGAAGTATCATACATATTTACATCTAAAAGTTTGGTAAGGTTTTATCTTTCATAAACATATATATTTTTGTAATGTGGCTAAAAAGAAGGGGAATGCCTCAGGAATTATAAATAGGAATGCTAATAATGAATTCCTGCCAGACATAGAAGTATTTTCATGAGAAATTGAAATCTATTGCAAAGTTTCAGTAAATTTTAAATAAAAAAGAAATGATTGAAAAAATTCTACAAATTGTCACATTTTACAGCAAAATCATACTTGCATATTATGCAAAATGATAAAATTACAATTGTTAACTAAATACAATATGTAAAAATTATCGTACTTCAAAATTATACAAAATAACATTTAGCACATACACAGTAAAAATACTATTAAAAATATATCTACATTCAAAATAAATATAATTAGTTAAAAAATTAACTCTGTTGTATTAATATTGCAGCTCAAAGTGTGTTTTGATACCTGTTAAAAAATTTTTAATGGGCGATTTAAAAATTTAAAATTTAGTTAAAAAAAAAAAAAATTATATACTTTATTTCACTTTGGTTTATTTTTTAAATGTAAATAACATTAAAGCTGTAATTATTGTTGAATTATAAATCAAAAATTGCTGTCCAAAATATGAAATTTCTAATTAATTAATTGCTAAAATTATCTGATTGGGTTAATTTATTACCAGAACTTTCCAGAAGACAGAATTTTAACCAATAATATCACTTTGGTTTGCCAGAAGGGGTTTTTTCAACCAACCAGATAGATGTACTTACCAGAAAGAGATTTTCAACGAATCAGACTAAAATTACTTCCCAGAAGATTTTTTCAACCAACCAGATTAAGCAGAATTTTACAGCTTGTTATGTTAAAAAAGTTGTCTGTTAAAAAAGATTAAAGTTTCTCTTTTGATCTTATAACTATAAATGATGCTGCTTTGTTATATTAAGTTAGATGTTTTCTTATGGGTAAACAAAAAATGTACAATATTAGTTTAAATATTAATAATCCAAATTGTGATTTAAATAATCCTCAAGCTATCCACCATCGCAATGAGTTATCCATCAAAAATAAAGAACTTCTTGCATTAAGATGCAATTTAGAGGATGGCGAAAACTCAACAATATGCTTTGCTCACAGAGAACACTTTCTGCATATGTAAATTCAGCAAAAGAAATGTTTTCATTTATTTAATCTTCATCCTAACAAGACCAAGAAAAGTATCCTTACATGTAGGGATGTAACGAATATTCGGTATTCGGCCGGCCGAATATCTGTGGCCGAATAGTAAGACATTTGACCGAATAGTGGCATATTTGGCCGAATATTTTAAGATATTTGGTTAGATATGTTCCAGAAAATCAAAACAAAATATGATTTTAAATATTTTCGATTAACAATATTAAAAAATTATGCCTAAATTACATTAATTATTATAAGAAAAAGATCTCATTCTGAAATATGGGGTGGAGGAAGTATTATGAGGAGCTTGTTAATTTTGAGAGAAAGAAAAGAGAAAAGTGTATCTTGGTAGCAGAAAAGAACATATAATATTTTAATGGAATGAATAATTATATTTTAAGAAAATAATCTTTTTTTTTTTTTTACATACAGAGTGTAAATTTACTAAGTTTAAGTTGCATGAAAAAGGATATAAAAAGACAGAGGACACATGCAAGTTCTTATTTTTAGGGGGTGAAAGGATTTTACTAAAATAAAAAAAGTTTCATTTTTACAGAGGTAATGAGTTCTATTTTAGATAGTATATATATAAAAATTACTAGAACTATCTATGGATTAAATAAAAAATTATGAATTAAATTATTTACATTTTTAAAAGTCATATGTTATCTTTAAAGTATTTTTTAAGACATTTAAAGTATTACAAAAAATACATTCAGCTGTTATGATTTTTGAAAACTCAAACAAAAAATTAATTTCAATTAGTCCTTAATTTAATTTTTTATTTTAAAATTGAAAAAAAATTAAACAATTAAAATAAAAGTCATTTATATTAAAGTCAGTATTCGGCTATTCGGCCAAATCACTATTCGTTACATCACTACTTACATGTGATAAGTGTGGATCAAGCTAAGAATTACAGGCATAAGCTACATAATGATGCCATTCCTGGTAAGAAACTATGTTCAACCTGTAGAGGGAAAAGCAAGAGCTTTGCTGGAAGTATATGTGAAAGAACAGAAAGACTTGTGTCAGTCCACTGATTTTTCTGAAGAAATTACTTCAAACATGGATCAGAAAGAAAAATATCACGTAAAGCTTAATGGAAGTTCACCACTAAGGTTACATGCAATTTCTGCACACAGGAAAGTGTCTGCTGGAGAATGAAAATTGCCTTGCGAAAGAAGGTTGCTTGTACCCTTAATTTGGAAGAGAACGTTCTTCAGAGTGAAAACAGTAGCTGTGATGAAGATATTGTGAATCAAAAGAATAGTTTCAGAATTTGAAAGATTAATGGAGATGGTGAAAGAAAAGCTTCCACAAATTAGTCCCAGAGAAAAAATTCAGTTGCTAACTTTGATTCCTGAGTCATGATGGTCAAGAAAGAAAATAATTGAAACCTTTAGTGTAACTGAGTACCAAGTATAGACTTTATACTTGGGAAGACACTATAAAATCTATGAAAGAATTTCATGAAGATAATGAATTTTCATGTCTCATGCCTGATCAGGGAGATACGGTCAGCATAAAAAAAAATGTCCGCCCATGTTCAAAAAAGGTTTCTTCTTTGTAATCTGAATTAACTGTATATCCAATTTCGATTGAAATTTCCTACCAATAATAAAATTGGGTTTTCAAAATTTGCTGACCTCTCTGACCTAAGCACTGTGTCTTAGTTGGAAGTTCTGGCACACATTCTGTCTGCATGTATACAATACATCAGAAAGTTCAGTTGCTTATTGCAGCAACAGGGATTGAAGAAATAATCCAGAGAAGATTTAATCCAGAAATTGGTTTGCAGTTCTAACAATACAAATTGTATGTTACATATATGCAGCAAATGTCCCAAGAAAGATTTTCTTGAAGATTTTTTTTTAAAGTTAAAATTTCCAGATTTTGATCCTGAAGACGCAATTGAACATAAATAGTGGGTATCAACTGACAGAGTATGATTAACATCACATACATCTACTCTGTACGATTTCATCCATCTTATTCTTAAAAAAGATGAAAAAGCTTGTACCCCATACACACATATCAATGTCCCAAAGCACTTATTTGAAAAAAAGATCTTACTAGTCATGAGGCTATCATACAAATGGATTTTAGTGAGAACTTTTCTTTTGTATTGCAAGACGAAGCGCAACAGTTACCATTGGACGCCTGGTTGCTGTACTTTACATACAGTTGCATTCTATGTGAAGCAAAAACATGGAAGCAGCTTAAAAAGTGAAGGCCTTTGCATGCTTTCAGATGATATGGACCATGATGTACCAATGGTTTATCAGACTCAAAAATTAATCATGCAGCATTTAAATAATAAGTAGTATATCTTAGCTACAAATGTAGAATATTTTACTGCTGTCTCTGCTGCCCAATATTAAAATTGAAAAACATTTCTGAAACCATGAACATGATTTTGGTAGAATAAAAGCAAAATGGAGCTTTTTTGCTACAGGTCATGGAAAATCTGTTTGTGATGGTGCATGGGGGGATTGTTAAAAGACTTGTGACAAAAGCAAGTCTGCAAAGGCCGTTGCCTGATCAAATTGCAAATGTGGCTATGATGTATGAATATTGCAGACAAAACATTGATGGTATATAACATCTTTTATCATCACAAAAAGTGACATGTTAAAACTGCACAACATGTCTCATTGGATGCAACTTGCTACGACAATTCCTGGAACATGCAGTATACATTATTATGGATCTACAGAAAACTTATTAATAAGTGGAAAAAGAATAAATACTGATAAAAAATTTTCTGTTTGTTCACCTTTTGATAGGAATATTAAAGAGACTTTGCATGTTCCATCTCTTAAAAGTTATGTAGCATGTATGCATGAATGGAATTGGCATATAGGCTTAGTGTCAAAAGTCCACAAAAAAGAAGGAGACTGTTAAATTCATGCATCCACAATGGCCCATCACCTTCGTATTATTGCACAGAAAATGACAGTTGTACTGTGCCTTTCAGTCATATCTTTTGTGCATGTGACAAATGGTACATACTACAAATGGTAGAATATATAAAATTTGTGGTGCATTTAGTGCTTTAATAAGCACCAAGTGGGCAAAACATAAAATTAAAAGGAAAAAAAATCGAAATATAAAGAGAACAAATTTTATTAATTATCTTTATTTTTAATTGTTATTGATGTAGATATGTTTTCAATAGCATTTTTACTGTGTATGTGCTAAATGTTATTTTGTATAATTTTAAAGTATGATAATATTTACTTAATGTATTTTTTTTATTATATTTTGTATTATATACAAGTATGATTTTGCTATAAAATGTGACTATTTGTAGAATTTTTCCCATTATTTTGTTTTTTACTTATAATTTACTGAAACTTTGCAATAGATTTCAATTTGTTAGGAAAGTACTTCTATGTCTTGCAGGAATTCATTATTAGCATTCCTATTTATTCCTGTGGGATTCCCCTTCTTTATAGCCATATTAAAAAAATTGTATATGTTTATGTAAGATAAAGCCTTATCAAACTTTTAGATGTAAATATGTATGATATTTCTGGTAATAAAAGAAATATCAACATTATCTTGTACTTTCCGTTACTTATGGAAGGTCAGTAAAATTGAAATTCTTCTTTAAGCAAAACACCTGCGAACTGCCCATTAAAATTTTCTTATCAGGCATCAAAACACACTTTAAGCTGCCTATTTATGCAATTAGATGAAAATTGAAGGGGAACAATGGGGGAAATCAGCCATTAAAGTTATGCCTTAATTTAATTTAAAAAATTTTAATTTTTTAATTTAAAAAATGACAAAAAGTCATTTTCTGACAGCATTTTAATGGAATAAATTGCACAAAAATCTGTTTAGATGAAAGTTTACTTTATTCTGAACAGAACAAAAAAAATTTGAAAGTTCTAGTTTAAATCTGAAAGAAGTTAGACCTTTATGTTGTCACATGTGCCATTCAAAATGGCGGCAAATCGGCCATCTTGGAAGACATTTAATGGCTCATATCTGACAAACCGTTTGATCAATTTCAATATGATTGACATTTTTGCAATCAGCATTAAAAATTCTACAAATACACCAAAGCTTATGAAAATTGAAGATGGTGGGTGTCATTTTTAGAAAATTCTGGGTGATTTGACATGGAATGACCCAACTGTCAATGTTCTAAATTTAAGAATTTTTTATTTTAGTTTGTATTTCTATAATTTTTCCAGTTATTTGGAAAGTAATTGAAT
Source organism: Maratus speciosus (assembly GCA_963932465.1). NCBI lineage: Eukaryota > Metazoa > Arthropoda > Arachnida > Araneae > Salticidae > Maratus > Maratus speciosus. Next base: position 215,269,806 of record OZ010797.1, on the reverse strand, counting down.
AGTTAAAATGTTACTGACAAATAATGTATAGAGTAGGAAGAATAGGAAACACACTTTATTTTGAAGGAAAATACTTTGCATCAAATGGTATAAGTGCAAACAGATATCAAACATTGGTTTATTTTCTAAAATATTTTTTGTATAAGTATATATACTTGTTTTAATGATGCTGTGTGAACATATAGGTATAAGACATTGATTTGTTGTTCTCTACATCTGTTTTTACTTAAATTGCTGCTACTGTACCATTTATGTTTCGAAATTAGCAAAATTTATATTCTTGTACAATTTAAGGTAGTTATCACGATATATCAAAAATATCAATATTAACTCGTTAATGTATTTGCGATATTAAATTTCTGATATCGTCCAGCCCTAGTGTGCATTATACACAGTGTATTTCCAAAAACTATATGAAATTTATATGCTTACTTTCACTAAGTTATCAAATCTAGGATGAAGCCTTTTCAGTTTTTCTTCTTTCTTCATAATAAGTCTCATTATTCATGAATTTTCGAGTTGTTGCAGTGTTGCCAGATTTAAAAAAAAAAATTATTTTAAATATCTGCAACTTTTTCCAAGTAGTAGTACTTGGGAAATTACTTACTTTAATAAATGCATTTGCTTTATTTAATCATTGAATGTCTCTCAATTGCATATAAATCCAAGATTGCTATAAATAATAGTATATATTTTCAATAAAAAATTCCTCAACTTGACAAAACTGCTTTTGTTGCCTTGTGCTGTAGCATTAATCAGTTTAAAAGCGGTTGTGTAACTTGCCCTCTTTCTATTTGTAATCAAGCACTCTTTGAAAACAGAATACATGCATGCATGAAGTACAAAATCTTCTTTTTCGCCTATCTCAGTTTGTACGGATTATTAATAGAAGTGTATTATGTTATGTGTGCTACCTAATTAATAATAGGTCCGGTGTCAATAAATATTTTAAAACAGTTTCTAATGTGAGAAAAGTAGTATTTGTTATTTTGAAGTAACTCTAAGTAAATAATGAATTATATTAAACCTTCCACCTCAAATGTTCATTTCTTATCTCCTTTTACCTCTTATTAAAAATAAAGTTTGTCTAGATGATTCTGTGACAGTTTTTGAAGTAAATGGTGACTTAGTTCACAAATATAGAAAGTTTTTAAAGTTTGTGGAACATTTTGTTTGAATCAGTCGCCATTATAAATTCTGGCGAATAATTCCTATTGTAGTCCTGAGAGTAAGTTTCTAAGAGTTTCGTAGCAATTTCACCTCTATTTTGAAAATTATAATGCATTGATTTTAGGGATATGATATTTGTTTTACCCTCATTTTCTTCAATACTGCATCGCTATACTGAAATTTTCTTAAAATATCCCTGGTAAAGTCAGGGAATTTCATTCTCCTGTATGAGTAGCAATGCAAACTTTGTTTTAAAATATTTATTAACACCAGAAATCTATATCATATTTGTTCATAATATACAAACGACTTCACATGAGTGGAATTATTTCACTTACTTTATTTACTATTTCTATATTCCTATCATTATTATTATTATTATTTTTACAATATCTACTGCATTGTATTTTGTGAGTTAGTGAAATCATGTGTAGTTTCATACAGCTTATATGTGCATACATTCCATGTATGATGCATACCCCACGTTTTAGGTCTAATATTCTGAGAAGAAAATGTACATTCTGCACAGATAAATACAGTATTGTTCCTAAAATCTGTTTAATTTTTAATGAAAAAGGTTGTAAATTTTAATTTATACTTTTATCTGTCTCAGCAAAAGTGAGAGAAAATAAAAATTTCAAAAATTTTAACTACCAATATACTAAAATTGAATCACCCCTTAGTAGATTTCAAAGTAATTATAAATGCAATTAATTACAGTCATAATTAACCTCAAAGATGGAAAATTTAACTACATGTATTAGCCAAATCTAAAGAATTTTTCTTTTAAGGCTGTTCTCAAATCCAAAGGGTTAACTTTCTGACATAAGTTTTTATTCATCTTTGTTCAGAAGCGCATGAAACTAGAAGGTGTTGTTATTCAGAAACTAGGTCATCGAACTGTTTTTTCCATTTTCTTGTAAACTCAATAGATCTTTCAGAAAATACTGTCAAAGTTGGCATTTTGAACTGAACTTCTGATCGAAAGAAGAAAATCCAGTCAGTAAAGGGAGAAAAATGCTGAGTCAAGTGATCAGAATCGCTTATAACTCAATAGGTAATTGATTGATCAAAAAATGGAAAAAACAGTTAGATTCCAAATCGCTTCCGTGGCCAGGCTTTCCAGTTTTATATCTTTCCGTTAAAAAATGTATTTGTAAATGTGTCAAAACGTTTTGCGCTTGTTGAGCAGAGCAGTTGAGAGCCTTAAAAGAAACTTTTTTGTAGTTACAGTTTTGATTTTTTGGGGAAACTTTAGCCGTTTTAATAATTTTCAATATTTTTAACTTATGAATTTTGTTTTTCTCTCTTTAAAAATAGGTACTTTCGATGTACTGTTGTATACAAATAAGGACATTGCAGTACCTGATGAATGGGCTGAAAGTACAGCTCATCTTATACCAGACTGCGAAGAAGTTAAACTGAGTAATTTTTCAACAACTGTTCATAAAGTTGATACTGCAGTCCAGTATAAAACTTATGACTAATAATGAACAGCTTTGTGGTGACTGTAAAAATGTTTATTTTTATATATATTGATGTACATATTACTAGTTTTCTTAAGCGATTTTTGTTTAGACTAAAAAATGTATGTATGTATGTCAACAAGCTTTTAATCTGTGATCTCTGTTAATTGCTGCAGATGTTGTGTCTTTTTCTGTGTATACCTGCCCATACTGCTCTTTTCAGTGCAGCTTCCATTTTTATAATAGCAAACTGAATATTTTTAATACAGAAATTTTGTATTTTGTGACAGTTATTTTTTATTAGAAAATGCTGTAATGCACTAAAAAATAAAATATTTTTTCAAGTATGTTTCATATTCCAATAAATGACTTTCCATGTGCTTCAAAATATCTTTACATTTTTATTGATTTTTGCCTTTACTGTGTTAATCTCATTAACCTATCTCCCTTCCTTATAAGTTTTGTGAGTTTTTAAAAATAAAACAAGTAATATAAAAATCTTGTTTTTAAAGTCAATTCCTACTTAGGTCATCAAAGAAAAATTTAATATAATCCCTTAAGCTAATATTAGGTTTTGTTGCATTAAAATATCTCAATTTGTTGATTTTCTATAAGAAGTAGGTTTACAATGGAAGCCTATGGGAATTTGGCAAAATATTAGAGATATCGCCAAGTTGGTGTCACTTTTAGTGACTCATTTTGGTCGCCAAATTCAGCGATATAAGTTGGTGACAAACTTGGTGGTATTTGGCGACAGAACAGGGTCCCCCTATGGTAACTCCTCTTATAGATATGTAGATGTGTTAAATGCTTCAATAACCAATGGCCGCCATTTTGTCTCCCATGTAAAGCTAAAATTAATTAAAATTTAATTAATGATTTAATATTTGAAAAAACTGTAACATCAATTGTCATCCAGTACAAGTTTTAAAAAAAATTTATTTCAACTTGAAGGATGAATAATAAGTATTTTATTAACGACTGAAAATTTGAACAAGATATATAAATAAATAAATATAGGGAGAGTGTGAACTAATAGTAGGAATTGAAAAATTAGTAGTAAACAGGGTTTGCTCAAGTGGACCTGCCCGAAAAAACCCGTAGTAAATAATGCTAAGGCTGAGAATTTAAATGTGATCAATTTTATTTCTTTTATAGATAATAAATTATGTTAGAACTTTTAAGATTGTTTTAATTGGTAAAAGTACCCTTTGCCTGATTTTGCATGGAATGAATTATATAAAGTACAAAAACAAACATAAAGATGAATAATGCTAATAAAAGCTCAACGTTCATGCATGGAGATGGAATGAAAACTCATATTATTCTAAATTTTAACTTAACATATTCAGCCACAAAATATGTATATAAAGTACAATTTATATAATAGAAAGTGACCAATCTTATTAATATTGCTTTCAATATAATTTTCTATACTATAATATCAGAACCTCATCATGTGCAGAAAAACATCACTCGCTGTATATTGTTTAAAAAGCGAAATTTTCGTCAAAGGATTGCTGAATAAGCGAGATTTTTGTTAAAGGGTCGTGGGGGGGGAAAAGCATAATTAGTGCCGGGAGGGGATTCCCCTGCCTCCTCCTCTGCTGCAACCTTTCAGAAAATTTCCTGTGAATTTCAGAATTTTTTCTTTTGTTCAGAGTCACCCCTGGACTGGATTCTTCACAAAACTTTTCACCTCAAAACAGACTGTAATATTACTATCATATTTCTTCTTATTTCCATGCATTGTTTCCGATGTTGCATGCCAGCCATGTTGTTTATACCTCCTCTAGAATTTATTTCCTTTGCCAATCACATCATTTCTCTCACTTTACTGCTAAAGCAGTTCAGAGAGCTTTTATCTTACAGTGTTGCTCTTTCCATCGCATCATACTTTATGTGCATGCGCCAGCGGCATGGTTTTCTTGTCATTTTTAGATCTGCGCTGCTCCTAGGGGGTGGGTCTCTCATGAACGAGTTAAGAACTAGATTTGTTTTTTATGCTCTTCCATTTACATCGCCCTTTTGATTTAACTAAGGGCTTCAAAATTAATTTGGAGTCACTATTTTGGACCCCTTTTCTTTAATATGCAGGGCTCCCAAATGGTCCCCTTCCCCCCCCCCTCCAAAGTCCCCATTTTAAAAAGAGGTCCCCTTTTATGCATTTTGGTCCCCCTTAGTCCGCTTTTCAGTGACTGAAAAAAATCACCGCAAAATAAAAAATATTACTTCAACCTCTTTATGCAATATTGCGCCGGCCCTGCTAACAGCTTATTACCTCATAAAAAGAAAAATCCTTTTTCATGTTCTTGGAAACAGTACGAAATTGTCAGAATTCTCCTAGTTATCCTCCACAAAACAAAATGTAGTGGAGACTTTTCTATTATTACCCACTTTCCATTTATCAAGGATAGACTTGTCTTAGACCTGTTACTCAAATGACCAGTTTTTGAAGCCGAATGTTAAAGAATTATCGCAAAATGCAAAAAAAAAAAAAAAAAAAAAAAAAAAAAAAAAAAAAAACCCTCAAACTGCATTTAAAAAAAATTAAAAGATGCTGTACCAATTCTGGATAAATTGTATTCAAAATATGACAAAATTTATTAAACTGGGCTAAAATATTTAAACTGGATTCCTTTTAAGAATTAAAAAATTGCATAAAAATTCGAAAATTGCTGTACAAATTCTGAATAAACTTCACTAAAAGGAAGACAACATTTACTATATTGGGCTAAAACATTAAAACTGGATTCTAATGTGGAAAAAATCGCTGCAGAACTCACATATATATGTACAAAAAAAATGGGGCTAAAATTAGTTAAAAATTGAAAACTACACAATCATATTAGGACAAAATTTATTACATTAGGGCTGAAATTCACATTAAAAATTTCTGAAAGATTTTTAAAATGTTGTTTGAAATAGTGTGCAAAATAGCACGATTTGCATGCGGAAAAGAAAAGTCCTGCATAATGAAAACTGCTGTGCAATATTTCCCCCTGTAAATTCTTCCACAGACCTATGATTCTTCTGCAAGTATATTTTGAAATTTCTTGGAAGCCCGCGAATTTCTTTTCTTTTATGGAATTTTCCCAAATTAATTCGTGAATCGATCGCGGAAAAAATTGAGAATTTCTTCAAACGATCGGGTATTTCGTCAAAGATCTCAGAAGCAAATAGTGATTATATTCAATAGGTCGCTGAATTGCTCCTATTTTTTGCGAGATTGCGCAAAAAATTACAAATTTCGATAACCTATCGAGAGAAATATATTGCAAATTTCGTCAAAAGGTCGTGTAAACGAGTAATGAGTTTTGTTAATTGGTCTCGAAAATTTTGCAGATCGGTTGCGATAAACTACCGCAAATTTCGACAAATGACCGTGTAAAAAAAGTCAATTTCGTCAATTGGTCGCAGAAGAAAATTAATTTCGTCAAAGGATCGTGGTAAAAACGTGAATTTTGTCAAAATATCGCAGGAAGAAAACGGAATTTCGACAGAAGATCAGTAAGAAAATGCAAAATTCATCGGAAGATCGCAGAAAGAAAACACTAATTTCGTCAAAGGATCATGGTAAAAAACGCAAAATTCGTCAAAGGATCGCGGTAAAAAAAAATGAGAATTTCATCAAAAGTTCATGGTAAAAAGTGCAGATTTCAACAAAGAATCGTGGTAGAAAAATTTGAATTATGATTGTGGGGAAAAAATTGTGAATGTCCTGAAATGATCACGGGAAAAAAACGAATTTCGTCAAAATTTACTGCACTGGGCTAGAAAATTGGAACCAGGCTCCTTTTATAAATGTAAAAAAAAAAAAAAAAAAGAGAAAAAACTCTAAAAATTGTATAAAAATTTTCAGAGGAAAAAATTTACTATATTGAGCTGAAAGAATGAAACCTTATTCCTTTTACAAATGTCGAAAGATGACTGCGAAACACGAAAAACCAACCAACCAACCTTCAGATTAATTTTAATTTTGTGTGCTACGATTTCTCATTTTTAAAGGTTGGCAAGTCTGAATATGATTTGACTATTTTTTAAAAATCTCTCTCTATTTGTGATAGAAAATTTGTAGCTACTCTATCTCAAAACTAAAGCATGGAATTTCATCAAATGCCATATTTAATTAGACTTTAGCACACATAGATGCTGATTGGGGTTTGATGTATATGGCCCAACAGGTGGCATTGCTATGTTACATTTTTCACAATTTACATGATAATTATACCTTAGCATCGTTAGGGTGAAATTCCACCAAACTTCACATTCATTTAATCCTTGACATAAATTGGCACTGATTAGATTTTGGTGTATTTCGTGACAGGTGGCAGGCACTACTAGGTTCCAATTTTAATTATTTCTGTGAAAGCCAGATCACGGCATGTTTGGGATTAAATTTCACCAGATTTGATATGTAAGATGATTATGAATAGCTGATGATTCAATATTGGTTTTGATCACTCCCCACAGAGCTTTGCCATACTAGGCTTTTTCCTATGAACATTATAGCTTATCCTAGCTTCTATTGTGTAGAAAGAAACAAAATTTTATGTTTGAGGATAATAATTAATGATATATATCTTAATCCAATTTTAATGTTCAACTGGAATCGTTATTAAGCTGTGCTCTTTTTATTCACTGATCATTATTTTTTACCTTTAAAGAGAATTATCAAGGTGAATGCCGAAATATTGAATACTTCCTATATTCTTGCAGTAGGATATTTAAATGTGTTTCTATAAAACTGTGTACATTGTTTAATGACATCTTATAAAGATAACCTTCTAACATATTTTCTGGGGTAATTTTAAAAATTTACTTGCATATTTAGGAAAATTAGTGCAATGTTTTTACTCATGATTCTTTTTTAGTCTCCTTTTTTAATAAAAATGGTCCCCCAAAGTCCCCTTTTTAAATAAAAATGGTCCCCTTTCCCCCTTATTGAGGACTAAAATGTGTTGGGAGCCCTGTATATATACTCAAGCACACAGCTTTCTAATAAATTTTTTTTTTTACAATTTCAAAGCATTTTTTTTTTTTTTTTTAATGATGTGATTGCACTAGAAATCAGGGCCTTTAGTGCCTGTTTCAAAGTGTCAAAAACTATTGTTTTCAAAGATGTCATTCCATCTGTGTTTTCAATGCACTGGATTTAATTATATAACTCTCTAAAAACTCATCTGTAAAAATGATTTTTTTATTATCAAGATAATGTCTAATAATATTTTACTAGCCATAATTTCAATGTATGGAACTTTAAAAGGATTCTCTCCATGGAATTTTCGTGATGTACAGTGACCAAATTACCTTCCTTCCTACCTTTGAAGAATGGGTTAAATAAACAAGAATTTTATAACAACTATGTGCCTTCATTTATCTACAAGCTTGTGTATTCATTTATTTAAAAGTAACATTAACTTCATGTTAATTTATTTCTTTATTTTTACTGCCAAAAAAAAAAGATTTTGATCACAAAGAACATTTTAAGGGTTTTGCTAATGGTTCACGTCGTCTCTTTTCACAATGCAATATCTCACGATTATTTTACATTTCTTATATTCTACTCACTGCCAAAATAATTTTAATTTACGTTACAAGGACCTTTCACAAATTTAATCATTTAAGTGTAAAATCTGCCACTTTTACATATCTTTATATGCATGTGATACAAAATATGTGTATTTTACATGCATAAATCTTCTTAAAAAATATATAAACAAGAACATGAATATAATGATCCTTTCAAATTCACAAAATTATGACTAGATTTTTCACAAATGTAAAAAGCTGCTCACAAAAACAGGGCCCTAATAGAAATGTCTGGACAGATCCCTGGAAAGTAGCCATCAAATTCCAATGATGTGTGTTTTTAAAAATTATCTTCGAAATTTTAAATATTTTAAAGAAGATAGTTTCATCGAGCGGAAATTTCAAAGTTTATAAGGATTTTTTAAATACTTAAGAAGTAAAAAGACAATTTTTAAAAACTCACCTCATCATCTGACACCTACTTTCTGATAGTGGAACTATATTTCAATAATTATATATTAGGTAATGATTTATCACATTTTTAAGTTTTTCCGATAGGTTAACATAGGATTTCGTAGTCAGGAAGTTTCAATAAACTGGCCCGTTAAGGTATCCGACTACATTTAAATTGCACTTTTTGAACACAATTTGTATTTTCTTTTTATTACATTTTATTAAAACCCAATTCTTTATCTTTCCAAATCTATGCTTATTATTGTACTATAAATAAAACCTGGAGTTATAGTGAATTAAAAATTACAGCTGTGAATGAAACCGGAAATGCCAAACATTTCAGTGCAAAATGTTTTATTTTTCACTTCATACAAAAATTGCCTTCTAGAAATAAAAAAAAGGCTCAGGACTAAAGAGAAGGGCATGATTTATAAATGCAGTAAATTTCAGATGCATAACTAACATAACTGTAAATAATTTTAGTTAAACATAATTGTATACTTTAAATGCATTTTCTGGAAAATGCACTTTTCAGTGAAAATTCCATATGCAAAACATGATTTCTCAAAAAGTTATTGAAATATCACTATAAAATTCCAGCTGTGAGTTATTGACGCTGTTGTGAAGGCAATGAATGTTTAATTTTAGAAAAATACTTTTTGTTTTATAGCTGATTTTGTGAAATGACAACTATGAATTTTCAATAAATTAGCATGTAAACAGATGCAATATGCCAGAAATAGTATTTATTTATTTATTGAGCACATACATCTGGCTTGTGTGCTTGACATCAGGTGCCACTTATAAGTCATCGTCAATATACTAGGACGAGATAGCACAAGGAAATTTACACCACCAGAGAATTGTATCCAGGAACTTCACAAAGAGTGTACAACGGAGCCAACTGGGGTTGAACACGCAGCCCACCTACGCTCTCAAGCAACTAGTGGTGTGATGCCTTAAAAACTCAGCCACAGTGGGCCCACAGAAATAGTGAAAAATTTCTCTCTCTTAGATTTTATTTTATTGCCGTCACCATTGTCATACAAATTATGTGTAGACAGAAAATGCATATATAATACAATAGAATTTCCTGCAGAGCGTTTTGCATATTGGGCTAAATTTTACCATAAATTCCTCAATTTACCAAAAAGTAATCAATGTATGGACTTTGCATTTCTTCGCAGTTTCGAGTCACAATCATCCTAAAAATAAGTTTATGCTACAATTAAATAGCTTTTTTAAAAAAGTTTGCAAAGTTTTGTAGTGTGGCTTGTCATGGTTTTAATACAAAGCATGAAAATATGCATGTTTGAATTTTTAAGATTTCTTTTTTATTTTTATTGTTTGAAATACACTTGAATAGGCATTAAAACTATCTCTGGTGTTGACTGTTATATGAAATGCTTCACACGTTAATTATTGGGTAGAATCTAATATATAAAAAATGAAAATTTATCTGTCTGTCTGTAATTCTATGCAAATCCACAGTTTGGAAGTCAGAATTGTGAAATGTTACGTACATGTGTATTAAAACACAGCCGAGGACATTAAAGTAATCCGTTTGATTGGTTGGTTGATTTTTGACGGCCAATTATCTGCACGAGGGATATAGGCCCAGGGGGGGGGGAGTGCCCTTCGTGGGGGTCTTTCTAAGGGAACCTAACCCGTATTGACGCATGGAAATCCATGGCTCGAAGAAAACCACGAAAACTCCGAACGATTAGGCTGACGGGCGCGATTGGGTTCGAACCCAGCACCTCCCGTCTACCAGCTTCGAGAGCAGAACCTCTCAGCCACTGGTGGGGCTTAAAGTAATCCGGAATCAAATTATTTTTTAGTTAATTTTTAATTAATAAAAAACCATCAATTGAACAATTTCCTATCAAATTTAAATATTTTTCATTATAGCAGTTGCCAGCAATTAAAAATCCACAATAAAATTCTTATCACAACAATTACTTTTCTACTTCAAGATGTCCATGTGAAAAATGAAGACAAAATGTAATATTTCACCTTGATTCTAGCATAAAATATACAATATGAACTTTTAAAAGTTCACTGTTTTACTTAAAAGGTGACTAAAATAATAAGAGATGTTACAAGTTAAAAATATACATTTTCTTTTACTTCTTAGAACTTTAAGTAAAACAGTGAGCTTTTTAAAGTTTATTGTATATTCTATGAAATAAAATAGTTTGACGAATTAAAAAAAAGGTGAATATTATGTCATATTGGAAATATAATGGACGTCAGCAGATGAATATATAACGTCATATCAGTTTGAAGAAAAAACGTATTGAAACATGATATAAACCCTGCTATGGAAATATTGGCATATTTTAATATTTTGAGTTCTCTAATTTGCTTTCGCAATTTTTAAATCTATTCCATATATACACATGTGTGTATGTGTAAATTAGAATTTCCACAAAGGGTTAGGTCCCTAGAGCTCATTCTTAGTGAAGAACTGAAATAAAGATTTCAGATTTTTTTAAAATATTCATAGAACTTTTCTACTTGCCATTTTTCTTTATTCTTGAAAAAATTATTTAAATAAAATACTCAGAAACAACTTTTCATCAAAATGTTTTAATCTTGGTCTCAATCCAGATCACAGATTGTATTTACTAAATAGGTAGGTAATCTGTCTTCCAGATAAAATTTTTTTAAAAAGTAAAAATTGCACATTAACAAGTAATCGTTGATTTTTCAAAACATTCATTCTTAAAATTCCAGGCAACGCCGGGTACTTTAGCTAGTATTTAGATAATTTTAAGCCATTTAAACAGAGCTTTCTTTTTAGTTAGTTTCTTTGTTATGTAACTATACTAATTACATGTTTAAAATGTATTTAAGTTGTCCAAATGTAAATTAAAAGTGCTAAAAATTATTTAAAAATAATTTTATTTATACAGTCGAACCTCTATTTTACGAACTTTTCCTTGGGACCAAGAAGATTTCGCGAATTTCTTCGTAAAATAACCTTCAAATAGCGAAGTCCATGCTCTATTTAAGGAACTTTTTCTTGGGATCTAAATTTTTTTTTCCTTCTATTTGTCTAAATATTACTTGGACATTTCAAACTTATTCTTTCTTTTAACACATTTTATGATGATCAATGAACATAAACAGGTCTTACCAGGCACCTAACTCACCGAGCGAAGTAAAATCGTTGTGATTCTTTGCTTTTCATCCAATAAGTGCCTGCCTTGTGTCCTTTAAAGCTGTTCTCAAATCGAAAAGGGCAACTTTCTGACATAAGTTTTAATTTAATTTTGTTCGAAAATGCATGAAACTAGCTGGTGTTGTTGTTCAGAAACTATGTAATTGAGCTGTTTTTTCCATTTTTTTGCAAACGCAATAGATCTTTCTGAAAATAGTGTCAAAGTGGGCATTTTGAACTGAATATCCACGTGAAGGGAGAAGAGCACTCAAGAGTGGGTGAAAAACATGTTTGTCACGTGATCTTAACTTAATAGGTAATTGATTGGTCAAAAAATGGAAAAAGTAGTTCAATTCCAAATCGTTTCCATGGCTAGGCTTTCCAATTTTATACCTTTCCGTTCAAAAATGAATTTGTAAATGTGTCAAAACATTTTGCGCTTGTTGAGCAGAGCAGTTAAGAACAGCCTTAACTAAAGTCTGTCGTTTTCTGGATCATTCAGTCGTGCTGGTATTCGGTTTTTTTAGCTTGAAAATGTCAAAAGCGAAAGTACTTGGCATAAAAGAAAAAAAATCTTAATGAGGTGAATAAAGGCGTGAAGAAAAAGAATATTGCTTTAAAATGTGGTATTCCTCCAAACAGCTTATCGACCATAATAAAAAATCATGATTTTAATGTAAAATTATTTTTTTAACTGAAAATACAATATATTTTCAGACAATGTTTTGTTTCATTCTTATTTCCCTTGCAGATTTCTTTTTGATGGGTAAAATATATAACACAAATAGATATAATTTATTAAAAAAAAAGGTGTGATTATTTTTTTAAAAATTATATTTAGTGTTTATGGGCTTAAAATATGTTTTATGTAGTTTAAAGTATTTTAAAAGGTGACTCTCTATTTAACGAATTTTCCATATAACAAACTTTTTTTCGGGATTTAGCGACTTCGTTAAATAGAGGTCCGACTGTACTTCAAAAGTTATCAAAGTTTTTTTTCTGGCTCTTTTTGCTTCAACTGTATCCACTAGTCATTCTTTATATCGCTTCAATTCTTTTTTTATGTGGAGGGGCCGTGGGAGGAAGCTGAAGGTCTCCATGATGCAAGGGTGCAATGGTCACTCATGTGCTGGTTACGCAACTGCCTTTTTCTCTTTTGTACTGGATGCAGAAGAATGGCATTAAAGCGGGATGCAAGGATATATGACCCACTGCTTGAGCGATGTTTCTTGGGATTTTCTTTTATTTTAATCTCTTCCTTTCCGTGGTTAGAACTCATGTGTAATTCTGAGTGTGTGTTAGAGGTGGAGTTTTCCCTTTTTTTTTTTTAAGGCTATGACTTTATTAGGTGCATTTAGCGAAAACTGCACGATTTACAGGACCTGCATAGATGCCAATATCTCCGGAAATTCCGGAGTTTCTCCGGAAATGTAGGATAAAATACGGAAGTACGGTAATAAGGTAGAAAATACGGAAATTTGAGACAAAAAAATCGCGAATTTCTTCGATCGATCACGGCAAAAAATCACGAATTTCGTCAATCGGTCATTGAAGTATATCGCGAAAATCGTCTATTAATCGATAAAACCGCCAATTTCTACAATCGCTCGCGGCAGAAAATCGCAAATTTCGCCAACCGATCGTTGAAAAAAGTTGCAAATTTTGTCAATCAGTCGTTGCAAATAATCGTGAAATTCATCCATAGGTCGTTGATAAAAATCGCAGCCGCGGCAAAATATCCCGAATTGCGTTAATCAGTTGGGGGGGGGGGGGATATCCTGAAATCCGGTAATCGGCCAATGATAAAAATCGCGGATTTCGTCAGTCACTCGCTGCGCTGCAAAAAAAATCTCGAATTCCGTTAGTCGTTCGCGGTAAAGAATTGCTGTTTTCGTCAATGAGTCGCGGCAAAAAATCGCTGTTTTCGTCAATGAGTCGCGGCAAAAAATCGCTGTTTTCGTCAATGAGTCGCGGCAAAAAATCGCTGTTTTCGTCAATGAGTCGCTGCAAAAAATCGCTGTTTTTGTCAGTCAGTCGCAGCAAAAAAAATCGCTGTTTTCGTCAGTAAGTCGCGGCAAAAAATCGCTGTTTTCGTCAGTCAGTCGCGGCAAAAAATCGCGATTTCCGTCGGTGAGTTCTCGGCAAAAAATTGCGATTTTCGTTCGTCAGTCGCGGCAAAACATTGCGATTTTCGTCATTCAATCGCGGCAAAACATCGCAGTTTTCGTCGTTCAGTCGCGACAAAACAAAGCGATTTTCGTCTGCAAGTTGCGGCAAAACATCGCGATTTTCGTCCTCATGTCGCGGCAAAACATCGCTATTTTTGTCCTCATGTCGCGGCAAAACATCGCGATTTTCGTCCTCATGTCGCGGCAAAACATCGCGATTTTCGTCCTCATGTCGCGGCAAAACATCGCGATTTTCGTTCTCGAGTCGCGGCAAAACATCGCGATTTTCGTCCTCGAGTCGCGGCAAGACATCGCGATTTTCGTCCTTAAGTAGCGGTAAAGCATCGCGATTTTCGTCCTTAAGTAGCAGTAAAGCATCGCGATTTTCGTCCTCAAGTAGCGGTAAAACATCGCGATTTCCGTCTGCAAGTCGCGGCAAAACATCGCGATTTTCGTCTGCAAGTCGCGGCAAAACATCGCGATTTTCGTCTGCTAATCGCTGCAAAACATCGCGATTTTCGTCTGCTAATCGCTGCAAAACATCGCGATTTTCGTCTGCTAATCGCTGCAAAACATCGCGATTTTCGTCTGCTAATCGCTGCAAAACATCGCGATTTTCGTTCGTCAGTCTCGGCGAAAAATTCGTGATTTTCGTTCGTCAGTCGCGGCGAAAAATTCGCGATTTTCGTCAGTCAATCTCGGTGGAAAATCGCGAATTTTGTTAATTGGTCGCGGGATTTCCCACTCACATCAATCGCGGATTATTTGCTCCGTAGGGATAAAAAAAAATTCCAAAATTTATTATAAAAAATTATTAATACATTAAAAGTAAAAGTAAATTAAGTAACCTTTATTTAAATTATGTTTGTGTTGATAAATGCAAAAGCTGCAAGAGCACTGAAAATATTTGTAAAAAATATAGCTCGTAAAAAACTTTGTGCAACTCCTGAAATGACTCCTGAAACCTGGACATTTTACTCCTGAAGAGTGTCCAAAACTCCTGAAATTTAACTGGTTTACTCCTGATACAGTCTTTACAATGTTGGCGTCTATGGACCTGCTGCAATAAAGAAGTCTACAAAGGCAGTTTATACCTGATAGGGTATGTTAGAAAAGTGGGATCTAGTTGTCTTCTGCAGCAATTACGGTCTGCCTTTTCTTTTCAGCCTTATTTTTTTATGTAACTTTTTTCTTTTTTCCAGCTTGGTTTTAGTTAATTTCGCCTCCACTTTTCAAAAATTTTAATTTCTTTTGCAAGTTACACGACTGTTTCAATTTCAAAAACATCCAGTGATAATTCGTCCATCATAGTTTGGTGCAGCATGTTGTGCATGTCGCAGTTTAACTTAGTTATTAAGTCAACAAGTCATAGTTAAATCTGTACTGAGATGCAGAATGGTTTTCAGAGGACCAGATACTTCTCGGCGAATGGCCACCATGTGGCCATTGGGTGATTCCATCGCCTCACTGACAGGATTAGAACCCTTTGGCTATGCTTATGTACAACAGTTAGGGGCCTGGTCATTGGCTTCATGTGGATACATTCTCTGTAGAGAAATTTCATTTAGGAGTGAAGGGGGTGTAGCCCGGGTTTTTCGGTCGATCCTTCCGGGTTTATGAGATCGTTACGTTTAGCGGAAAATTCGGACATTAAAATATATCGCGAATTTCGACAAATGGTCGCCGAAAAAAATCAATTCCTCAATCGTTCGCTGAAAAAAATTGACAATTTCGTCAAAGGATTGCGGGAAAAAAAAAGTTAATTTCGTCAAAGAATCTCGAAATAAACACATATATCGTCAAAGGATAGCGAAAAAAGCGCGAATTTCGCAAAGGATCTGATAAAACTAAGATTGTTGTCAAAACATCGCGGGGAAAAACGCGATTTTCGTCAAAAGATCGAGGGAAAAACGGATATATCGTCAAAGGGACGTGGAAAAATGGATATCGTCAACGGATCGCTGAAAAAACGCGAATTTCGTCAAAAGACCGTTGAAAAAACACATAATTAGAACCGGGAAGGATTTTGCCCATCGCGGGGAAAAACGCGATTTTCGTCAAAAGTTTGCGGGGGGGAAACGCGATTTTGTCAAAGGATCCCTGGAAAAATGCGAATTTCGTTAAAGGATCGCGGAAAAAACTAATTTCTTTAAATAATCGCGAAAAACCCGCAAATTTCACCAAACGATCACGGAAAAAACGCGAATTTTGTCAAAGAATCTTGAAATAAAACAAATTTCGTCTAATGATCTCGAAATAAATTTCTTCTAATGATCGCGAAATACACAAATTTCGTCAAAGGATCGCAAAAAAGTGCAAAATCCGCAAAGGATCGCGAAAAAAACAAGATTTTCGTCAAAAGATCGCGGGAAAAACGGAAATGTTGCCAAAGGATCGCGGGAAAAACGCAAATTTCATTAAAGGATCACGAAAAAAAACAATTTATTCAAAGAATCGCGGAAAAAACGCGAATTTCGTCAAAAGATCGCGGGAAAAAACACGATTTTCGTCAAAGAATCGCTAGAAAAACTGAAATATCGTCAATATCGTCAAAGGTTCGCAGAAAAAATGCAAATTTTGTTAAAATATCACGGGAAAAAAAAACATGAATTTCTTTTAAAAATCGCGAAAAAACGCAAATTTCGCCAAAAAATCTCGGAAAAAACGCAAATTTCGCCAAAAAATCGCGGGAAAAACGCAAATTTCGCCGAAAAAATGCAAATTTTGTGAAAGGATAGCAGAAAAAAACACATAATTAGAACCAGGAGTAATTATCTCACCACCTTCTCTTCTGTAACCTTTCAGAAAAGTTGCTGTGAATTTCAGATATATTTTTTTTTACTCAGAATCACCCCTGGTATTGTGTTATCCATCTCAATCTCAGTACAAAAATGTCCAGAATTGCATATCTGTAATGCGTAATACCCAAGAAGAAAGCAGGAAAAAGAAAATTACCCTGTGTAAGAGTGATGCTTTAAAAATAGATTTTTATTTATTTTTTTCCTAATACTTAGCCACTTAGGAGTAAAATTGGATTGGTTTTGACATTTTTTTACTGTTTTCAAATAACTAGATATGATTTGCATTAAATCTACTAAGAGATAACTCTTAACCACATAATTTGTACTTGTTTCATGAGTACTTAGATAATAAATTCATTTACTGAATATAGAAGTCAAACTTTGCATATAACAAGATAAATTGCACTCCCCATTTGATGAAGTCATTTAGCTTCCAGTGAAATTAACATAAGTTTACCAAATTATGTTTTTCTGCAATTGTATATTTTGGAAATAGCAGAAATATGTCATTTGATTGTCATGCTGTTGCAGCATCAGTTGTTATGTAAATTGATATTGGTATATTTTACATCGATAATTTTCAGGGTTTTTCACTTTGTATCGATTAATTTTCAGGGTTTTTCACTCTGAGTCACAATCACCCCTGGGTTAGTGTTCAAGAACAATAGCAAAAATACAACATTAGTTGAAATTCTTTAGGTGTTCTGGTATTTCACAATGTAAAATAATAATAGATGTAGTTAGATTGATAACCTGGAGCAGATACTTTTAAGACAATTTGAAATAATTATTTACATATTTCAGAAAAACTGTAACCACACTTAGGCAGTGAGCAAAGACAAAGACATATTGCCAATTATTGCATATAAATTATTGAATTTTCTACAGATAATTCTTTAATCCAATTTCATATTTACTTTTCCATACAGCAAGTTTAATCAAGGTTCTGAAATCCTGTTTTAGAGCATAAATTATAAAGAGATTTACAAATTTAAATAAAAAAGCCTACATTTTCTGCTTTTGCCTTTTATTTAAAAAAATATTGAATGTAAACTTTTTTCTAAACTCCATATTTTATTATTATAAGAAATAAAAGGGTTTTTTTGTATTTTAAATGAAATGAGTGAAAAGCATCTCTTTAAAAAGTAAGTATTTTAAATGAGATGAGTGAAAGGCTTAAATGAAATACATGTAATACAAATTATTGCAGTTTAACACCAGTGACAAACTAACATAAAAGTACCAAAATAAACTTCGTTGGTGCAAAAACGATAATTTACAAAAATTATTTGAAAATTATACATTCACGAACTATTTTATTACATCAATTCAAATAGAGCTGATTTTCTAGTATAGGGACCTTCGTATTTTCTTTTAAAAGCTTGGCGCAGTTCGTACTGTAGAAAGTGAGACTTGTTGCCAAATGATATAAACTGCTATGAAAACAAAACTGATAAATTTTATGATTGCTTATATATGCATTTCAATATATGTATATAAACATTTTATTTATGTATATTATTGTTTTTTGCATACAATTTACTTTTGTTTGTACATGAAAACAGATAAGGTGTGTCCCACCGAAATAAAGCCACCATGATTATGTGCTGTAACTGGGCACAAAACAAACCAATAAAAATGAAATAAATATTTTAAGAAAGTCTATTTACAAATACATATTTACGTGGAGTAGCTCACTCCCTACCCCACTTGGGCAGGGAAAAAAAATGTGTAAAAAAAGAGGGAGGAAAAGTGTCCTGCCGAAATAAAGCCACTACAGTTAATAGCCAATATATCCGCGATGTCCATATATGACTTGGTATATACGATGTGGCATACCATTTACCAATTATTGGAGCACAGTAGTATCAATATTATCCCAGACTTCAATGATGGCAGCCTTTAATTCTGCCACAGACTGAAACTGTCTGCCATTGGCATATACCATCCTACTGAGGATATCCACACATTTTCTTGGGGATTGAGATAAAGGGGAAAGCACAAGCCGTTCCATGACATGCACCCCATTATTCAAAAACAATTTCCAGGCAGATTTTGCAACATGAATGGCGACATTGTCCTGCTGGAAACACAACTTAGGGCACCAATTCTCTCTGCAAATGGCAGTAGATGAGTTTCTAGCATTTCTTGGTATTTGGTAGCCCTCATGCGGTCTGAAGGAAGAGCCAGGTTAAGTTTACCGCCATAGCCACTTCCTCCCCACACCATTAATGAGCCTCTATCTTGCTGTCTTTCGGAGAAAAATTCCTCATGTTATTCCAATATAAAGCAAGGCTGTCTAAGCCATCCAAATTAATTTTTTTCTCATCTGAGACTATAACACGATGCCACTGGTCCTTCCAGGTTTGATTATATTGGGCTCAATCGATTCTCCTTAACGTATGGATAGCTTTCAACATGGGCTGCTGTTTCCTTTTCTTATATCGTAAATTGCTTTTATGTTTTTCAATTTGTTGCAGGGTTGATCTTCTCGCTGGGATGTTATCCTCATTGGCCAACAGTTTTAGGGAAATATCACTTCGTGAAAGACGACTCAAAACATCTCTTTCCTGCCTGGAAGTCATTTTTGTGCATGTGCACCTCATTTTTTTATACCCGTACGCATTGTCCTGATTAAAAAAAATATCTATTACGGTTTTAGATCATTTGACTTGCTTACATATTAGTCTATGTGAAAGACCTTGTTCCTTAAAAGCTGTTATCTGAACTATCTCAGACTTTGATAGCTGGGTTTTTTTTATCGATGCAATGCTGCAGGAGAAGTAGAAAATACAACCTTCTAAAGTCTACACAAAGTTCGAGAGGCACAGAGCAAGTATTTGACAACATCCTGATGACATAAACATGTTGAACTGCAGCAGCTGGAATGTCGACAGTTGCTAATAAATACTAATATTGGCAGTGGCTTTATTTCGGCGGGACACTGTTTCCCCTCTTTTTTTACGCATTCATCTTTTTCTCCTGCCCAGGTGGGGCAGGGAGTGAGTTACTATTTGTAAATATGTATTTGTATATGGACTTTCTTAATATATTTGTTTCGTTCTTATTTGTTTGTTTCGTGTCCAGTTACAGCACAAAATTATGGTGGCTTTATTTTGTTGGGACACACCTTAAAAGGCTTGTTTATATTAAATAAATTGTACTCATTTGACATTTTATTAACTTACATCTGATTTGTGAGCTTGGCATCAAGCGCCCGCTTATAAGTCATCGTCAACATATACAAGGGCGAGGTAGCACTCACAAGGAAATTTACAGCACATACATCTGGGAGCTCCACAAAGAGTGTGCAACAGAGCCAGTGGGATTCAAACTCGCTCCCACGTACACTCGCAAGCGATTAGTGGTGTGATGCCTTGACCACTCAGCCACAGTGGGCCCAATAAATTGTATAAATGTTGAAAAAAATTGCTTGTGTATATGAAACAGTACATAAGTTGCCAGAAAATATGCATAAAAGTTTGTCTTCTCTTGCCAGGCCCATTTTCTCTATTTCACCAAGAAGCACCTGTGCTGGAAAAGTACCCAAATATATATTTAAAAGAACAAAAAATTATACAATGGTATAAATAAAACAATAAAGTAAAACTCAATTAAAATGGCAGGCATGGAATTATTAAGGCTGTTGGTACTTCTGTAAACATTTCATTTTTTGAAAAAAAGACATTGTCATATGGTATCCGAGATACAATTGTAAATAATGCTACACTGCCTTTTATTTATGCTACTTTGTGATACCTACCATCTCTCAACAGATTGAGTTGACATACAGTCAACAAAATTAGTTTGTGATTTATTGTGAAATGTCACATCAAAATCACATCTGGCATTTCACAAGAAAAAAAAAAAAAAAAATTTATAGTTCTGTACCCTTGAGACACTTATTGCAGCTTTGCTACAGCTGAAGTTAATGTTTGGCATTTAGCATAAGCAGAGACCCGGAGCGCTCCGGAGTTGTGTTTTCCCTGGAGCTGGAGCTCTAAATTTTTCCCCTCTTCAGGGCTCCTTTAGTTTTTAATATTCTTTTAAATCTTTTTTTTTTTTTCAGTCTTTTAAATTTCCAGGCTTAAAATATTTTAATTACATCATTATTCAGTATTTTAATTATATCATTTTTTAGGGTTTTTTTTTTTTTTTATTTGTTTTAATTAGAGATGGAAAACTTCTCAAAACATGGTAACACTACTTTACTTTTACTTTCTACTTGAGCTAAGTGACAACACTATTTGAAACTAAAATATGGCTGCCTGTTGTTTACATGTGTAGTTGTACAATTTTGGTTGGTTGAAAAGTGTAGAAGAAATTTAAGATTTTTGTCTTTAAAATTCCACCAAACTTTCTATTTTAAAAGCAAAAGCTAAAAGATGTCATATTTTCTGAACAAGCATTTCAAGTTTGATGAGAAGAAAAATGCATTTTGTCAGATCTTTAATTGAAGGTAAAGAATTAGAAAGAAGAAAGAATTAGTGAGCAAAAAATTAAATGTGTAAATTAAAATCTGCAACTCACAAGTGCGGAGCTGGAGCCACAGTATTTTATCTAGGGGCGGAGCTGGAGCTGGAGCATCAAAAATTATTCGGCTCCGGGTCACTGAGCATAAGATTTGGTAGTTAACTGTCAAATGGTTAAATCCATCTGAGCATCAATGAAAAATGTAATTTATAACCTGAAAAATAATTTTAATTCGAAAACTAGAAAATTAAGATGTTTAATTCTGCATACGATTAAATAATTTTTTAAATGTTATTCACGTTCAATAAATATAGAGTTGCAATTTTTGGCACACTTCTAACTAATTTAATTGTTTCATAGGCGAATGATGTGAACGAGCTTCTCTGATTTTATTTTCTGTAAGCGAACGGTGTCTTTGCTCATCGTAGTTTAAAAACTTGAAAGTTAAATCAAATCAATTCTTTTTGAAGCGGTCTGCCCATAATTGTTTTTGATCCTTTCGGTGTTGTCTGGGCTCATGACAATCTTGAATAAACCTCAAATTTGTATGATTTTAGATCTTTTGCCCTATTTTGTATGAATTTATATTTTTAAATGAAAAATTCATGAAAAAAATATTGATACTTAGTGGTAAAAGCACTCATAAGAAGATATTTTCTTGTTTCTCACGTATGATCGTTTCATATCTAAAAAAAAAAATCTTGTCTGAGCGCCAAAATTTTTATCAATTATAAATATAATTGCAACCTGTGTAAAAATTTCGTGAAAAAATATTGATATCTAGTTGCAAAAGAAATATGTTTTGTTCTTCTTCTTGCATCAGATCCTATAACATGACAACAACAACAACAACAAAAGAAAAATAGTTTTCATCGAATGGAAATTTTCATAGGTTTCTTGTATAACTGTATCTAAGGCCTATATAAAATTTCGTGAAGAAATATAATATGCATATTTAGCAGTGAAAACATGATCCGAAGCCATGCCAAAACACATTTTCTCACCCGAACATCTCGAAATTTCAGTAGGTAATATAAATCTGGTGTGCCGAGCTGCTCTAAAAAAATTGTGTCGAAATACCATCGTTTAATTACTTTTAGCGTGGAAAAAATATCGTCTCCTCGAGGCGCGAAGTAACCTGCAGTCGCGAATTTTTTGTAAGGATTAAAATTTGTATTTTTGAAAACCTATTACACTGTCGATTACAAGATGGTCTCAGTTTTAAGAGCATAGTTTTTGTTTACTGGTACCTCTAAAATTGTGCCCTAAGGGAGCGTTGCCATAATGCAGAATACATCCACTGCAAAAACGACTCTTTTTGTAATTTTTTTTTCAAAGGATTAACAATATATATATTTTTTTCAAACTGATGTGTTTAAGACATAAAAGTACGAAATTGAAGAATATGTCTTCCTGTTTTCTGTATCCGTAACGGTTCGGCCTATGGATGTTAAGGGGACTCTTCACTCACTTGAAAACACCCGTTCGCTAATGTTAAACCTATGGGCAAGTTTTTTTCGAATTTCTCGTTTAAATTGGAATATTTTTAAACGATTTTTTTTTTGCATAGTATAGCCGAGCTCGATCTCTAATAGGGCCATTTTGTGCTTTTTCGATTTTAGTTTCAGATTTTTTTTAATAAAGGTACTTTCGTTTTCGAAACTGGTTCTGAAATGAAAGTTTTTAATAAAGTGAGTATCTTTATTAACCCGGGAGAACTCGCTAGTGAGAATGCCCAATTGCTTTTCTTTTACTTTAAATTCATATAATATCATTTTTTTTTTTTGGTTGGCTTAGTACTTTTATTCACAAAATAGGTAAAATAATTGAAAAACATTTTGGAATTTTAATTAAAATGAAAAATGATTTAAATAAGAGTCTTAAAAAAGTACGACTGTGAGAGAAAATCTCATGTAGCGAGTTCTCCCAAATTAAAAAATCTGCAACCGAAAAAGTAAAAAATAGCAATATTAGAGATCGACCTCAGCTATCCTATGCAAAAAATCGTTTTAAAATATTCAAGTTTAAACGAGAAATTCGGAAACAACCTGCCCATAGGTTTAACATTACCGAATGTGTGAAGAGCCCCTTTAAGTTTGGGTATTGAAAAAAAATAAAATCTGAAGTAGTTCACTAGCAAATAAACCAGGGTTGGCAAAGTGGACATAGCCCAGAAAAACTCGGGTGGGTTTTTTTTGGCGGGTCCACCAACAAAAACCCGCCTGGTTTATTGCTAAAAATCATTTCTGAGTCTGCAAATCTCCCCTATAGTATGTAGAAATACAAAATACAAGTTTACCTTTTAAGCCCAAAACCTAGGTGGTTTCTTTTATCAAAATTACGTAAAAATAAATAAATAAAAATCAGTTGTATTTGTGGTAATCAGGTGGTAGTTTATTTCAGAATATTTATTTTTTTAATTAATTTTTTTTAAATATATTTCAAATAATTTACGCAATGTATTGTATTTAAAATAATTGTAATTGATCTTTTTTATAGTTTACCAATCAAAATCACATTCACTTTGATTTTTATGGTAATATTTAAAAATCTTTACTTGTTTTTCACACTGCTCAGAGCCTAGCATGTTCCACAATTTAGACCATATGAATCCAAATGTAGAGAAAATCCTCTCGATGGAAGCAGAGCTAGATGGAACGGAATACAGAGATTGGAAAAAATTACAAAAATTAGAATCTAACTTGCTGTTTTTCTTTTTCTTTAAGAATTTCCCACCATTTTGAAGCTGAAAATTGACAATATTTTTTGAGAAAAGTGATTTAGGAAAATAGTCTATGTCCTTAATTTTCAATGCCAATATTGCTGGTAACCAATTTGAATGATGCTGCATTTTCCATGCTTCAGCTTCTTCCTCTTCCGTTGAATTAAACCTTTCCCCTCTAAACTTTGCATCCATTATATCAGCTAAAAAATGCCCAGGCTCAATAATCTGTTTGTAGCGTTTCAGTATAACTTCCTTTTGTTGTTTCAATTCTTCTGATTCCATCAAATTTTTCTAAATCTCAACAGAACGAGATTTACGTATACATTAGAGATTTGTTTTAAAGGAGGGCCATAGGCAGCGGGAACCCGGTTCGAGGTTTGTTCGAGCGTGCTTGGCTTTTTTTTTTTGCTAGATTTTGCAGTTCGATAGCAGCACGCCTGCTATACGGTGTCCTAGGCAATGGGGACCTGGTTCGAAGTTTGTTCGCTAGAGGCCCCGATAAAAGGAGGTTATATCAGTTAATAAATTTATTCTGATATTAGTATTAAGTTAATACTAATATCAGAATAGAATAAATTTATTGACTGATATTATAAATAATATTAATTTGTAATAAGTAAATCAAATGTAATTTTAAAAATGTAACTTAATAAATATATTTTTAAATGAGTATGCACATATGTTATATAAATATACAAATATACAGAAAAATAACTAAAACCCACACAAACACGGTTGGGTTGAGTTTTTGTACAAAAACCCGGGCTTTTGCCGACCCTGAAATAAACTGACAAAATTAAACAGCATTTGGTTCTTCCCTTCTACGCACTGGGAAAAGCAGGGCTTGAGCATGTGCAATTGTCGATTTTCAGAGAAAAGAATGCATTTTTTAAATTAATATCCCGGCTTATCAAAAAAATTAAAAATCTGAGCATCAGAAGGTGTCTTGGACTATCCTCATGCAAATTTTCAGACCTCTGTGCACGGTAGATCCTACATGCCATCGCCAACACACAGACAGATCGATCTTTTTATATATATATATTAATATAGATTTATTATTATTTTGTTTCCAGTAATAAGCCTGACATTTACTTATATTGTAAGATTTTGCTAACTGTTCATTTCGCAACCCATTCGGGACCATATGCGCCTTCGTTTTTCTTTTTCTTTTTCTTTACTTAAATAAAGGCAACTTAAAAAAAAAAAAGTTGTGTCAACCGAATAAAATTTATGTAAGAGCCACTGGTCCCGAAGGGGTTAAGCATTTAATTTTTCAAAATTAATTCTGTATTATAACACTAAAAAAAAATTGTTCCGATACTTACGCAACTATGATGGATCTGAGCTATTTGAATAACTTTTTATTTTCTTTGTCAGTTCTTAATCCCTCCTACAGATGGCAGCACTACATTTTTTCCTTCATTTCGCAAATTGATTTTCAGAACCTTTCTTCCTTATCCGATACAGCCTTCAAGCGCAAAACGTTATGACAGATTTACAAATTCATTTTTTAACGGAAAGATATAAAATTGGAAAGCCTGGCCATGCAAGCGATTTGGAATCGAACTTTTTTTTCAAGTTTTCGATCAATCAATTACCTATTGAGTTATAAGCGATTTTGATCACGTGACACGGCATTTTCTTCCCTTACTGACTGGATTTTCTTCTTTCGTTCGGAAGTTCAGTTCAAAATGCCAACTTTGACAGTATTTTCTGAAAGATCTATTGCGTTTACAAGAAAACGGAAAAAACAGTTATATGACATAGTTTCCGAATAACAGCACCTACTAGTTTCATGCGTTTCCGAACGAAACTGAATTAAAACTTATGTCAGAAAGCTGACCCTTTGGATTTGAGAACAGCCTTAAGTTAATTTAGTTATTTTATTGTTAGTTGAAGTCTTCAGTTTAAGCCAGTGATAAATTAGTTAAGATGATTCTCAAATAGGCTGCTCAACAACGCGAAATTTTTCTGTCACATTTGCTGATTCATTTTTAAACGTAAGTGCATAAAATTGACAGGCCTCAATATTGAAGCAATTTGGGATCAAATAGTGCTTTCCATTTTTTCATAAATAAATAACTTATCGAGTTAACTATTATTGTCACGTGATGGCCGGTTTATCTCCTTTCCCGTGGTGTCGCGTCCGGAAATTCGGTTCAAAATGCAAACTTTGACAGTATTTTCTGAAAGATCTTCTGTTTTTACAAAGAAAAAAAAAATGGAAAACGTTATTTGACAGCGTAGTTTCTGAATGAGAACACCTGCCAATTTCATGCGTTTCCGAATAAAAATTAATTCAGAAAGTAACTCCTTTAGATTTGAGAACAGCCTAAAAAAGCAAGGGTGAGGTTGGTATCTCTTGATGAAATATTTTTTTCGATAGAAATGGAAATATGTATATATATAACATTGACAAAATCTATTCTTTTTACTTTCTTCTGTCTTTACAAGAAAAAAGTATTGGATTCGTGGAAATTTTCGACTTTCGGTTTTCAACGGATTTACACGTTTTAGGGGTCAGAGATTCCGAAAAAACATGTTTTTACAAAATGCCTGTCTGCCTGTATGTGACACAAATTTTGTGGGCGCTCTATCGCAAGAACTAACGCACGGAATTTAATAAAAAATTTTATTAAGTTAGTCCCTGTTGTAATTTGGTGCTGATTAGTTTTTGGTGTAAATCGCTCAACAGTTGGCTTTGCTATGCTGTATTTTTCACGATTTCCACAATAGCCCAATCTCCAGAACTAAGCACGGATTTTCATCAAATTTCAGATTCAGTTAGTTCTTGTTAGAATTGATGTTTTATACATTTTGGTGTAAATCGCCCAACAGGTGGCCCTGCTATGCTGCATTTCTTGTAATTTCCGCAATAGCTCTATCTCAAGAACTAATACTTGGGTTTTCAATAAACCTCAGATTCAGGTATACTTGGATACGAATTAGTGTTGTTTAGTTTTTGGTGTAAATCGCTCAAGAGGTGGCGCTGCTATGCAGCATTTTTCACGATTTCTACAATAGCTCAACCTCCAGAACTAATGCATGGATTTTCATTAAACTTCAGATTCCGTTAGTCCTTGACATGAATTGACGTTTTACAGATTTTGGTTTAAATCGCTCAACAGGTGGCGCTGTTATGCTGCATTTTTTGCAATTCCCGCAATAGCTCTATCTCAAGAACTAATGCTTGGATTTTCAACAAACTTCAGATTCAGGTATACCTTGATATGAATTTGTGCTGTTTATGTTTTGGTGCAAATCGCTCTACAGGTGGCGCTGCTATGCTGCATTTTTCAGAATTTCTACCATAGCTCTATCTCAAGAACTAATGCACGAATTTTCATCAAACTTCAAATTCAGATATACTTTGATATGAATTGGTGCTAAATTGGTGTAATTTCTTGTACTATTTAAATGATTTAATTGACGTGATCTAGTTTTGCAGAATTCAACAATATAACTAATATCATGGGCGCCGCCAAAATGAGGCAGGGGAAGGCCGTAGTCGTTTTGTTTTGAAATTAAAATAAATTTTCTCCTCTGATTAAGGGGTCAGGTAACCTTTGAACCAATAAAGTACATGGAAAAGTGACCTCTGTAAGAATTGCAGTCATTCTTTAATTAATTAATTTTTAATTATAAAATTGAAAACACATGTTAGGGACGATTTATTTTATCAATCAAAATTGTTAGAAAAGGTATTCACATATATAGTTTTTTTTTAAATTTATTTTTAAAGATAATACAATTTTTACGAAAGTATTATTCTGGCATGCATGCGCGCATGATTTTTCCCATTTGAATGGCTGAAACAAGCCAAGATTTTTTTAATAAGTACAGATATAAAGTGTTTTCAAAATGACCTACAATGGAAAAAATAAAATTTGTAGATCCCGAGAAAAAAAAAAAATTTAGAGTAATTCGAAATATCGAGATTTTTTTAATACAAAAGTAGCCCTGAATTCTAAACTTCTTACTTGAGAAAAATAATAATAAGTCATTTTGTGCTTCTGTACGTTTAATACATCCACCAAAAATTTCGTGAAATTCTAGGCAACCGTTTTTCAGAAATCGTGCGCGCAATGATCAAAATCGTTGTTTTGAGAAAATTGGCTTTAAAGATTGAAAAAAACCGTTGATCATATAGCAAAAGCTCAAAGTGTTTTAGACATTTCTCTTCTAATGCGAATTTTAGGTAGATTTCGTATGAAACACTACCTATTGGGATCGTTCCTATGTTGGAATTTCTGAAAAAGTTTTGCAGATCTACAACGATCATGACCCCTAGAACCCAAAATCACCCTCAGTAAAAAACTTTATCTATCTATCTATATCTATCTCTCTCTCTCTCTATATATATATATATATATATAACCAGTAATTAAACAAAACCTACCACCATCAAATATTATGAATTAAAGCTATAAGTATAAAAAAAAAAAAAAAAAAAAAAAAAAAAAAAAAAAAATTTATCATAAGAATTATTATGGAAGAAAAAGAAAAAAGTGGACACCGACAAAAAATGGAAAAGCTTGTATATTGAATTACGTTGTCAAGGGCACAGAATTCAATGATATAAGCAAAATGGTTGTTTTCTGTGAGAAAAATAAGCTAAAGCTAAAAATTATTTTCCCCTGTGCCCAAACAACCATTAAATTCAAGTGAATTGATTAAAAATGAAAACAGAATAGAAACAAATAATATGAAATGGAAGAAACAATAAAACCTCTTTAAATATTTATAGGATATAAAATATAAATATAAATAATAAACACCATACCGGTTAATATTTCAGTATTTTACAAATATCCACGCGCACATGTCTACCAGAATATCATAAAGATTAAGGTGAATAAAACAGTTAAGAAATCACAGTAATTGATACCAAAGGATGCAGTTAATACATTTTGAAATATCTTGTTAAATACATTTAATATAATATAAAATAAATAGATAGTAATTACATTATTTAAAATGCACTATTAAATTAATTAATAACTATTTAACAATATCGTCAAAATTTAGCTAAAAATACCCCCTGGTGTAGTAAATTATAACTGAAATGGAGCTAGAAAAATTAAAATTTAGAGCTATCTTCAAAAGACAAAATTTGTGGTGCTGCCATCTAGTATTACTTTTATTATTCATCTGTCACAAGATAAATATTTGTAAGCATTTGAATGTAAATAATTTTTTTAAACAGCATGACCAATCATATCCTTATATATAGATAATTATAAACCTAATATAAACAGCACAATGTATTTAAAAAAAAAAAAACTATTGTTAATAAAATTTAAAAGCATACAAAATATTCTATTAGCTAACTTATTTAAACTAAACTAAGAATTTAAATGATTCTAGAACATTGATAATATATATATATATATATATATCAGTGGCGTGGCGTGAAAATTTTCGGTGGTCATCGCAATTATTTAAGTTTGTGGTGAAAAATTATTAACTCTAAAATTCAATGGTTGAATGTTCAAAAAAGAAACTTTAAATCTTACCTTCACTTATACATGAACTCCAAATGTTCTGCTAAAACTGGATCGTAGAGTTTTAAAAGCTTATAAGCTTATTAAGAGTTTTAAAATATTGCTTGGTCATCGCCGCATCCAGCGATGACCGGACGCCACGCCACTGATATATATATATATATATATATATATCACTTTCTTCTGGACACGATAACTTTCGTAATTCTGCACCAATCCCTTCCAAACTGATACATAAAATCAAAGGGCATAAAATCTCGGTCAAGTTCGTTAAGGGGCAAAATCGGACCAAGGGGATGGAAATAGGGAGGGGTTTTGTGAAAACCGAAAAAACCCCATAACTTCTTAATTTTTGTACATATCAAATCAGTTTAAAGTTGTTATTACTTCTAAAAATAGCGCCAAAAATTCATGCATCACAGATTTTTGATAAAATTTAAAATAGGCTCAAGGGGCGCAAAAAATAGGGTTTTTGGGAGAAAAAAATTCCTTACTTCGTCAATTCTCAAGATTTCAAATCCAATAATTTTATTATACATCTCCTTAATATTATCTACAACTTTTATATTCACAAGTTTTTGATAGGACAAATTCGTACAAAAAAAAAAAAAAAAAATTAAAAACGAAAACAAAAAAAAGGGGGTTGAAGAAGAAAAATTTTCATAACTCCGTCAATTCACAAGATATAAAATCTCCATGAATTTATCATATATCTTCTTAATATTGTCTTCAACATTTATGTTGACAAGTTTTTGATAGGGCTCTTACAGCAAAATAGGATTCTTACAGCAAAAACCAGTGTCCGAGAGGTTCTGCTCTCGAAGCTGGTAGACGGGAAGTGCTGGGTTCGAACCCAATCGCGCCCGTCGGCCTAATCGTTCGGCGTTTTCGTGGTTTTCTTCGAACCTTGGATTTCCAAGCGTTAATACGGGTTTGGTTCCCTTAAAAAGACCCCCACGAAGGGCACTCCCCCCCCCCTTAGGGCCTATATCCCTCGTGTTGATAATTGGCCGTCATAAACACAACCAACCAACCAACTAACCTTACAGCAAAAACAAATTAAAAATACATAGCGGTTGAAGAAAAAAAATCATCTTATTAAGGGTGCATTCAAATCCAAACTGTCTATTTTCTTACTCATTTTTAAATTCATTTTTGCTCTCAAACGCATCCAATTGCTAGATTCTCTTATTCAGAAACTGTATAATGTACAGTAATGATTGATTTTTTGATAGAGGCAGAATATATTTCAAAAAATGATGTCAAAGTGGGAATTTTGAACAGAATTTCCCGAAGCGATTGTGTTAGAAACGAAAAATATTGCCCTACTGAGAAAATAATTGTTTATTAATCAAGTTTTAATTAATTGAAAGAAAAATAAAAACACAGGTCGCTTATAAATCTTTTCAAAAATCACGTCAGCATGTTTCATATTTTTTTTTTTTTTTTTTTTTAATTAAAAATGAATCTGAAAATGTGCCAGAAAATTTCGAGTTGTTGAGTATGGAAAAATATTTTTTTTAACATCGCATTTACATGATTTTGATAAAACCAGCTATTTCATAAAAAGGAAATAAAAACTCGTCAAATGCAGACAGATAAAACTGTTAAAGTGGATTTATATCTAACTAGCAAACCTCGCGGCTTTGCTCGCGTAATATTTGAAATATGCCAAGTGATATTTATATGTCTAATTTTTATTAAAAGGTACTAACTAAATTTTTATTTTATTAAAAGGTAATATTTTATTTTATTAAAAGGGGTATTTTTAATTAAAAGGTACTTAACACAGTTTGATTAAATATCATTATTACACTGCATTAGGCAAAAATGAGACTTAAATTAATAAAACGAAATAAAACTAAATAAATGATAATTTAGAAAATATTTTGAAACTTTTATGCTCAATTAATACGCTTATTTCAGTATTCATTTGAAGTTTTGAATTTTTTAGAAACCATCTTCTTACATCTTAAAATTAACCATCATGTCAAATTCCAAGTCCTACCACCTCTCTCAACATAAAGGGCTATTTTGAAATAGGAAATGTCACCATTAATTTGCCAACATTAATTTTGAAATCGGTTTGTTATTTCCTAATATTCTACAGAAACGTATTTTAGAAAACTTTTAAAGGCCTTTTTTAGAACGTTTGTTGTTCCTGTAAACCCCAGGTGGTAGAATCATCGGCATAAAATATAGCCCGTGTAGGATCAGGGACTATCATTCTTGATTCGCAACCAATAACTTTTGTAATCGGTTTATTATGTCCTGAGATTCCATAGAAATCGTAATTTAGGACTTTTTTAGAATGCTTTTCGCACCTCCCCTTCGCTTCACCCCTTTTTAATTAGAATTTATTTTCGACAGTCCTCGATGGCATTTATATTTTATAAGTTACTACCATGCCATATTTAAAGTTTCTAGACTTTTCAGTAACACAGAAATCGCAATTTAGAAAGTTTTTAGCTCCTGCAACCCTCTGGTGGTAGTGGCACAGACAAATATAGCTTATGTTTGAGCATATAAAGCATATTATGTTTGAGCATATAATATATAGCTTATGTTTGAGCAGGTTCTATCACCAACAATTTGTCATCATTATTTTTTTAATCGGTTTGGTATTTTATAAGTTTGCTTAAAAATTGTAATTTATAACGCTTTTCGCTCACTTCATCTTTTTAAATATGGAATTTTCTTTCGAATGTTCTTAGAAACAACTTGCATCTTGTAAGTAAATATCATGCCATACTTCAAAGTGTTAGACCCCACAGTTGTGCAAAAAACGCAAATTTGAACATGTTTTGCTTTTTCAACCCTCAGATGGTAGCGACAACAACATAAAATATAACCTATGTTATAGCAGGGACTGTCATTGATTTGCAACCATTACTTTTGAAATAGTTTTGGTATTTCCTGAGATTGAGTAGAAATCGCAATTTAGAACGTTTTTAGAACGCTTTTCGCGCATTTTCACCCCTTTTTAAATTTCCAATTTTTCAAAACTGTTCTTAAAGATAATTTATATCTAATATATATATACCTTTCATAATTTTAAGTTGCTACCCCCTACCGATCACAAAAATCGAAATTTAGAACGCTTTTTTGCTCCTAAAACGTCTAGGTGATAGTGATACCGACATAAAATAGCGTCTCTGTTAGAGCAGAGGCTGTAAGCATCAGTTTCCTACCGTTACGTTTGAAATCAGTTTGATTCTTCCTGAGATATTGCTGACAACTCGGCATTTAGAACGTTTTTAGAACGCTTTTCGCGCATTTTGCTCCTGCATCTCCTCTGGGGTAGTGGAAACAGATATAAAATATAGCCTATCTTGGAGCAAGATCTGTCCCCATCATTTTTACACCATTATATTTTAAATCGGTTCAGTACTTCCTGAGATTGCATAGAAATCGCAATTTAGAACGTTTTTTACAACGCTTTTTACGCATTTTGACCTCATTTTAAATTTCGATTTTTTTTTTTAGGAAATGTCCTTAGAGATCATTGATATCTTATAACTAACTACCATTCCAAATTTCACGATTCTAGGCCCTTCCGTAACGCAAAAACCGCAATTTAGAACGTTTTTTCTCTGCACCTCCCCCCCCCCCTTTGGGGTAGTGGCACCGACATAAAACATAGCCTATGTTGGAGCAAGGGTTGTCACCATCATTTTGACGCCATTATTTTTTAGATCGGTTTGGTATTTTCTGAGATTGTGTAGAAACCACCACGTAGAACGTTTTTTAGAACGCTTTTCGCGCATTTTCACCCCTTTTAAATTTCGAATTGTTTAAGAACTGTTCTTAGAAATCCTTTATATCTAATAAGTAGTTAATATTTCAAATTTCTTATTTCTAGGCCCTTCAGTAACGCAAAAATCGCATTTTTAGAACGTTTTTTGCTCCTGTAACCCCTTTGGGGTAGTGGCACTGACATAAAACATAGCCTATCTTAGAGCAAGCGTTATCACCATTATTTTGACACCAATACTTTTTAAATCAGTTTGGTATTTCCTGAGATTGTGTAGAAACTACCATTTAGAACGTTTTTTAGAACGCTTTTTGTGCATTTTAACCCTTTATTAAATTTCGAATTGTTTAAGAACTGTTCTTAGAAATCCTTTATATCTTATAAGTAACTAATATTCCAAATTTCATATTTCTAGGTCCTTTAGTAACGTAAAAATCGCATTTTTAGAACGTTTTTTGCTCCTGCACCCCCTTTGGCGTAGTGGCACCGACATAAAATATAGCCTATGTTCTAAGTTGGACTAACACCATCATTTTGATAACATTACTTTTGGAATCGGTTCGGTAGTTCCAGAGCTTACCTCCTACAAATAAACAATTTTTACCTCTTTATAAGATTAGTATAGATAATGATTTAGTTTTTGTTGGTGAAATTAGTATACTTAACTTCGAAATCTACCTCTGCCTGTAGGCCGGGCCGGCAGGGATTTTTTGTATGGGGTTTGCTTTTAAATGTTCCCAAAGAATCATATTTAATTATAAGCTATTTAATAAAAATTCGATTTTCGGACGCTTCAAAGGTTACCTGACCCTTAAAAAAAAAAAAAAAAAAAAAAAAAAAAAAAAAAAAAAAAAAAAAAACTAGTAAAGTTTATTTTTAAGAAGAGACTTAAAATAATTCAACACTAAAACATTTTTGAGGTACTAACGCTAGACAATTCGTAATACATATTTTCTTATTTTATATTTATATGTTTAAAAATTGTCTTAAGGTTCTTCTCAAATCCAAAAGAGTAACTTTCTGACATAAGTTTTAATTCATTTTTGTTCGAAAATGCATGAAACTAGCTGGTGTTGTTGTTCAGAAACTATGTAATTGAGCTGTTTTTTCCATTTTTTTGCAAACGCAATAGATCGTTCAGAAAACAGTGTAAAAATAGGCGTTTTGAACCGAATTTCCGCGCGAAGGAAGAAAGAACACTCAAGAGCGGACGAAAAACGTGTTTTGTCACGTGATCAAATTCGCTTATAACTCAATAGGTAATTGATTGATCAAAAAATGGAAAAAAACAGTTCAATTCCAAATCTATTCCATGACCAGGCTTTCCAATTTTATACCTTTCCTTTAAAAACTGAATTTGTAGATGTGTCAAAACGTTTTGCGCTTGTTGAGCAGAGCAGTTAAGAACAACCTTAAACGGATGGTTTAATGAAGACAGGGACCTTTTTGACTAAGAGGAAAACTTTCAATATTCTATCCTGAAAAATGCCTATAAAAGCTTATTTTTAGATTTTCAATTGCCTTAAATGTTACTTTTCTATATTGTTTTTTACTTTCTTCTATCTTTACAAGAAGAAAGTATTGGATTCGGGCAAAATTTCGACTTGCGGTTTTCAATAGATTTATACGTTTTAGAAGATCCCGAGCACGTTTTGATGGCTTTGAGAAAATGTCTGTCTGTCACTCTGTCATTCTTGTCACTCTGTGAGTCTGGTATTTGACAAACATTTTTTGGGCGCTCTATCTCAAGAACTAATATAAATTCTGTTAGACCTTGATATAAACTGGTGCTAATTATTTTTGGTGTAAATCAACCAACAGGTAGCGCTGCTGTGGGTGTATTTTCACGATTTCCGCAGTAGCTGTATCTCAAGAACTAATGCACGGATTTTCATAAAACTTCAGATTCAGTTAGTCCTTGATGTAATTTGGTGCTGATTACTTTTTGGTGAAAATTGCCCAAAAGGTGGCGCTACTATGCTGCATTATTCATGATTATGGCACTAGCTCTCTATCTCAAGAACTAAAGCACGAATTTTCATCAAACTCAGATTCAGCTAGCCCCTGATATAAAAGTTCTGTTTAGTTTTTGGTGTAAATCACCCAACAGGTGGCGCTGCTATACTGAATTTTTCACGATTTCCGCACTAGCTGTATCTCAAGAACTAATGCATGAACTTAACATCAAGCTTCAGATTCAGTTAGTCCCTGGTATAAGTTGGTCGTAATTAGTTTTTGATGTAAATCGCCCAACAGGTGGTGCTGCTATGTAGAATTTTTTACGATTTCTGCAACACCTCTATCTGAAAAACTAATGCGCGGATTTTCATCGAACTTCAAATTCAATTAGAAAGAAGTTGACATAAGGTGTTGATGATTAGATTTTGGTGTTAATCACCTAACCGGTGGCGCTGATATTCTGTATTTTTCAGAAGTATTCACATGCAGGGTTCAACAACATCCGTTTATTGGCGGAAAATGCTGAGTGGAAATTTTCAACTGTGCTATGCGTTTAACTGAATTAACTTTAGCATACTATGTAGTATGCATACATATCTGTAGATCATATATAGGGCTGTACAAAGAAAATCGTATATTTTCCCGACTATTCATGGTAATAGCAGAAATCGTGTTTTCAAATGCGTTATGTGTTTTCATAATCACTGCAAAAAATGAAGTACTCAAAAATGAGTAAATCGATGTACTTATATCGAATTGAGTATGTTTGGATCAAAAATGAACATATGTTTTCTCAATTTCGAAACATCACATGTTATCAAACCCAAACAAAACAATAATTTTGTACCCTGTAATGGTTTATTTCGTTTATGGTGGCATAAAAGATATTCATGATGATTCAAATATTAAATTATGTATAGTATTTTAAAATAATTAAAAAGTTCTTTACAAACAAGTCTCTTGTTATAAAAATATTCGATTTGGTTATTTTGCTAATAATTTTGCTATTTTTCTTAATAAATAATTAATTAAAGGTTTCTTGTTAATAATTTAGAACGGAAAATGAATGTTAGTACATTTTTACTTTAATTTGAAGGTTCGGGGGGCAGTACATAACGATTCATACTTGAACACAACCACGGAATCAAAAATGAGTACATGTGTTTCTCAATTTTGAGTACATTTGGATCGGAGCTATTTTGAGTATGTCACGTATTTAAAATTGAGTACTTTTTACTCAATTTTGAGTACCCATTTTTTCAGTGATGGTTCATTTAGACATCATCTTTCACCTTAGTAAACTGTGAAATTTTGTTATCGTATTGAGAAAGTGTTGGAAAGTGTTTCATAATCTATGGCATACGCATGATTTTTCGTTCTTGATTAAATGAAAAAAAAAAAAAAAAAATGTTATATTATCATCGAAAACATGCTTGTGAATAATTTTTATAGTTCTAACCCATCAGGAAGTGGTTTAAAAATCAATTACAAAATTCCATCTTTACATACAACAAGTGGGTAAGTGTGATCACAGATCGCACAGAGGGTTTCGTTTAGTATTCCTCTCAAAACACTTTATCCTTTCGCAAAATCTGTTAGTTCCACGTTTCGCAACGAGGAGGTGCACTCTATTCTACACAAACCTCTATCCCAGTGGTTCCCAACCTTTTATCGGCCACGCCCCACCAAAGCATAAGTAAAGTCACCCCCCCCCCCCCCCCGCACACACACACACACACTTAATCTGTAAATTATGTGTCTTATTATTTAAAAAGTAAACTCAATTCACACAGTGGAAGTGTAATAAAGCCTTAACAATAACTATTCATTTCACATTTTTTAACTTATCAAAGAAGTGACTCTTCTGTGAAAAATGTGTTTTAACATAACTTTATAAATGCAATGAGGTTATACATCTTCGTCTTCCTGCCAAAAAGAGTTTTGTTGTACTTTTCTAACTTACCTTAATGTTAAAAGAAAAGTGTTATACGGTTTGCATTTTTATCTTCACAAATCTCGAAGATAGCTTTTAACATATCATAACATTTAACGTTAACACTGATAACATTCACACATTTTATGATTCATTTTTGTGGCTTATTAAGGCTGTTCTCAAATCCAAAGGGTCAACTTTCTGACATAAGTTTTAATTCATTTTTGTTCGGAAACGCATGAAACTAGAAGGTGTTGTTATTCAGAAACTATGTCATCGAACTGTTTTTTCCGTTTTCTTGTAAACGCAATAGATCTTTCAGAAAATACTGTCAAAGTTGGCATTTTGAACCGAACTTCCGAACGAAAGAAGAAAATCCAGTTAATAAGGGGAGAAAAATGCCGTGTCACGTGATCAAAATCGCTTATAACTCAATAGGTAATTGATTGATCAAAAAATGGAAAAAACAGTTCGATTCCAAATCGCTTCCATGGTCAAGGCTTTCCAATTTTATATCTTTCCGTTAAAAAATGAATTTGTAAATGTGTCAAAACGTTTTGCGCTTGTTGAGCAGAGCAGTTGAGAACAGCGTTAAGAGTTAGTGGAAAAGCTTTGGATACTAAAATTTCTTTCTATGGATAACACAATACACCAGAAGCATTTCAAAATCCTCATCTTTATCAAAATTAAGTAGCCATTATTCCCCATCACAACACATTTTCTCTGTTTTCCCTTTCGCGATATCATTAATTATTTTCCATATCTAATTTTAAAATTTAAAATGTATATGTCATCATGTAAATTCTGTGCAGGATGCCTGCACTAGAGCCATAGATATTTACTATCCGTCAATTTCCTTTTCTAATGCTGTTTACGATTTATAAGTATTATAAAGTTGGCAGTACTTCGTTCAGATATTTCATATATTTTTTAGGTTAAATATGTTCAAGTCAGTCAAATTTATATGTACTTTTAAGTAGTTTCAGGTGTAGAATCATCCTCGAGTGATATAATAACGGAGCAAATAGAAGTATAGAAAGCTCTTTCAAGTAAATAATTGAAGGAGTTACCAAAAATTGTAAAATGCTGTCGTTGAAAAATTAAAATGAAATTTAATACTAAATAATGACAAAATACCTTTAAAAAGTTATTCGTATAATTATTCTGGTGTTAAATGTATTTTAAACTTTTTATACGGAACATTTTAAAAATTCAACTGATTTTTTAAAATTTTGCTTGTATTTCATTTAATTTTAGACTATAAGAATACTTTTCGTAAAAAAAAGGACAGAAAAACTGATAGCAGATAAGTTAGGATCAAATTTAGAATTCCCCCCCCCCAGTGGGAAATTGGTTACGCCCCACGTTGGGAATCACTGCTCTATCCGAACGAAACTCAATTTTACAACCTATCCGTAGATATATTAGTCGAGGGGATCGGGCCCATAGCACACGAGATAGGTAGACGTCCCCTGGCGGTAAAAAGTGAAACTAAAATATGTAAGGCTATGTGCATAATATGAAAGAGTGGTCAAAGGGGTGTTGGCAAAAGATAGAAAAGTACCCACCGGGTGCAATGGGGGGAGGTTAGAAAAATTGCTTAAAATACACAGTTAGAGCCCGGAGGGGTAAATAATGTAAGACTTTTTGAAAATTTTATGACTTTTCGTGTGATCGCAAGTGTTCTGCTATAAGGATGCAAAATTTCAAGTCTCCAACTTAATTAGGGGGCTGAGTTTGAAAAATTGCTTAAAATACATAAGTTAGAGCCCAGAGGGGTAAATATAAGACTTTTTCAAAATTTTATGATTTGTCATTTGATGTGAGGTGTTCCGCTATAAGTATGCAAAATTTCAAGTCTTCAACTTAATTAGGGGCTCAGTTCGAACAAAAAGATTAAAATACACAAGTTAGAGCCCAGAGGGATAAATATAAGGCTTTTCCAAAATTTTATGATTTGTTGTTTGATGTGAGGTGTTCCGCTATAAGTATGCAAAATTTCAAGTCTTCAACTTAATTAGGGGCTCAGTTAAAACAAAGAGATTAAAATACACAAGTTAAAAACCAGAGGGGTAAATATAAGACTTTTCCAAAATTTTATGGTTTTATGTTTGATGTGAGGTGTTCAGCTATAAGCATGCAAAATTTCAAGTCTTCAATTTAATTAGGGGCTCGATTAGAAAAAAAAGCTTAAAATACACAAGTTAGAGACCAGAAGGGTAAATATAACATTTTTTCAAAATTTTATGATTTGTCGTTTGATATGAGGAACTCAGCTATATGTATGCAAAATTTCAAGTCTCCATCATATATAGTTTCTAAGAACTGGCTCTGTGACGGACAGACAGACACAGGAGTGAGACGAATAGGGTTTCGTCAGATGAACGAAACCCTAAAAACTAAGTTGAGTTAAAGAAAAGAGTGTAAAAATAAGTTTTAAATTCATATATGTAAAGCTTTTTTGGCGATATTTCCTCAAGCTTCAGATCCTACATTAAATAAGCCTGGCATTGATAAACTAAACATTGTATATTTCTATCCTGCGTTAGAATGTGAGAGAAATAACTCTGGGAAATCCTTATAGAATAAATTAAGCATCATATTAGGAAAATATTATACACGACCACCTACATAAATCGTAAAAGCGATGAAAGATGAACTATGGCTATTAATATAAACATTTTTGAGTATAATTTCTTCTTTGAAAGTTTATGCTCAAAAGATAACATTTTCCGTAGAATGACAAACCTATATTTCACATTTGAATTATATTTCATGAATACAAGGGATTTTCATAATATAATTGGAAATAGTTGGAAAATTAATAATTAGAATAATATTTGGAATAATTGGAATAATTTTGGAAATAATTGGAAAACTAATAATTGGAATAATAATAATTGAAATAATTGGAAATAATTTTCATAATTTCTTCATGTTACTGTTATTATTTCAATGTTATTGTTTCATTATTTCTTTGGCTTAATTTTTTAGCCATGTTTGAGACGTTTTTCTAATCCAATTTTATAGTGAAGGATTGAACCATGATTCAAGAGGGGTGGGGGGAGGGGGTAGCCAAATTTATGGTGAAAGATTAAACCATGATACCAAGTTTTTTTCCAAACTAAATTTATTGTGAAAGGTTGAATCAAAATTCAGGTTTTTATCCAACCTTTATGGGGAAAGGTTATACAGGATTGTGTTTTTTACCCTCTTATTTGGCACTAAAACGTTGATTTTAAGTTTTAATGCGGCATATAACACCGCAGTGGTGAAAGATTAAACTTATACAAGTCGAACATTAAGTCAAATTTTCACTTTGTAGAACTAGTTTTGCATTCCATAGGGATAAACACACTTAACTTGAAACAATTTTATTTTCCCTTAGTTTTTCGAGGTATTGGAGTTTAACAATTATTCATAAAGAATAACAAAATAAAGTTTTTAATGCACTTTCGTATGCTTAATTTTATTCAAATAACTTTTAATTGTGAAACTTGCCTTTCCAATCGAAGTTTTATTATATATAAGTAGACAGAGAATGACAGTTCTACCGCAGCAAGCAGGAGCAAGGAGCAAGGCTCCTACGTGCTGGATATCATACTATAGTACGATGCAGGAAAGAGTGACTCCTGCGTGTTGAGATGGTATGATAGAGTAGGCGGGGTTAAATTTTTGAGGGGGCTTATTGTTGAATATCATACTAGAGTACGATGTAGGAAATAGTGACTCCTGCGTGTTGTGATGGTGACTCCTGCGTGTTGAGATGACATGTTAGAGTAGGAGGAGTTACATTTTTGAGGGGGCTTATTGTTGAATATCATACTAGAGTATGATGTGGGAAATAGTGACTCCTGCGTATTGTGATGGTGACTCCTGCGTGTTGAGATGACATGTTAGAGTAGGAGGGGTTAAATTTTTGAGAGGGCTTAATTTTTTTTTTGGGGGGGGGGGGCTTAATTTTTCTGAAGTAGATAATCGGTTTTAGATCCACTTTAAGTTGTGGAAACTGTTAGAGGTTCGACTACTAACCCCCCTCCCCATGTCCCTCTGCCCCCACCCCCTCCCCCCTGAAAAATTATATAATTTTTTTTTCTTTTGAAAGAGAAAATTTTTACATGTTGTAACATATTTAATTTTTCGTTTGTTTTGAACTTTGACAAATATAGTAGGTTAGTTTTATCGAGATTTAACTGGTCTTGTATTATTAAATGAGGGTTATTTTTTTAATTTAATTTGTATTCTTATTGAAAGGTTTTAATGACGATGCTGTATTTTTTTTTTAATTAATGAACAACTCTGTTTTTTGGAAAAACTTTAGAGAATCTTCGAGAAAAGGAGAAATGTTATGCTTTGCATTAATGAAAAATCAGTAAAAAAATTAGTAGCCTCATCTAGTTTTAAGTCATTTGATGAAGACCTGATTTCAATGGAAAGGATTAAACACAGTTTAATTTTGTATCGTCCTGTATACGCTGGGTTTGTCATATTAGAACTGTTTTCCGTACGGGTTTCGAACCCCACAAACTTCCCATTATTCGAATTTCTCCAAATAGAATCTAGATGGAAACTTGAAAAATTTCATTTAGAACGTAAGATTGCTAATTATTATCCCCTTGCTGCAAGTTCATACATCTTTTTACCTGATTGCCTGGTTTCGAACCTCCAATCTTCCCATTATTAGATTATTTCTATAACCTTTGGGCTGGGCGGGCCCCACTGTTTTTTCACTTGGATTTGCTTTCTTTCAGTTTTATATCGGCTTCTTTTAAAAATTAGCAGCAGAAAGATTTTACGTTAGAAGAAATTTTGACAAAGTGTTGCCATTGAATTTAGGAAAATGAGAAATAAACATCATATATTTTAAATAACATGTACTTCCAGAAATTATTTTAATTTTGATAAGTAGGTTTTGCCAACATTTATTCATTTTAGTATCTATTTCAACATTGGGGAAACTATTAACATAGTGTTGCCGCTGTATTATGTACTGAACGAAATTAAAGCCTGTTGCCATTGAATTTCGAAAAATAAACATTAAATTTTTGTATATTATGTACTTCGAGAAATTAATACAATTTCCTAGATTTAATAATACCTACTTCAACTTCGGGAAAGTATTATAATTTTAATGAAACGATAATTTATAAACTGGATTTTAGGAAAGTAATGAAATTTTAGCGTAATGATATTTTTTTTAATCAGGATTTTTTTCGATCAGTTAATGAATTTTTTACTATCATTCACTAATAATTTTTTCTTTTTTACTTATACTGTAACAAAATTTGAGGATTTTAGTTAAAAAATATTCACCTTTGGATGGACTCGAAGTCAAACGCGTTATCAAATTACACCGCAAACACATTAAAATGTTACATAATTAAACCAAAACAGATTTTTCTTCAGCTTTTTATTTAAAAACTGGCCAGTTCTTCAATTTTCAAAGATTTGTGATCATATCTTTGTGTGTTTGTTGTTTTGATCGCACATAAGCAGGATGCATTGTTTCTAATCTAGATGTAATGATAAACCGTATTTCCGCTATATGTGAAAAACAAGATAATGGTTCTTTATCCCATTATATTGTATTAGGAAAACAAATTTTCTTAATGCGTCACTATTTTAATTAACTAACAATTAAGAAATGAATCATACTATCAGGTTTTTTTTTACACTGACATTTTAGTAGGATTTCCATTTAAGGATAATCTTTTGATGATAAAAACAGGTTAATTCAAAAAGAAAGGAATTTATAAAATGATTCATTTTGTACACTTGCCTATTTTTTATTAAATGAACACATCAATTTCTGTATTAATTAAATATCACGTGATATTCTTTTTTTCTGACGCGCCACCTACATCGATTTAAATGTAGCTGGATTTCATTTCATGTCATTATCCTGTTTCATACTGTTTTGATTAGACGTGCTGTATTTTTTGTCGTCGCAAAGTTAAAAGAGTTTATTTTCCCCTCCTTTTTATATGAATATGGATGTTATTAATGATGCACAATCGTCTATTGTCGACAATTCAGATAAGATGAGTGAACAGAAGATAAAAGATGTGCCCGTTTTGAATAGTAAAAGTATACCTCCTTCATCAAAACAGTTAAAATTGCCTTATATTTGTGGAAAATGTAAAGCAGAATTTTATTAGAAACACGAGTTTTAAAACATATGAACATTCATTTAGAAGAAAAACTTTTTATGTGTGACGTATGTGGGATGTTGTCTTTTCGAAAGAGTTCTTTACTGGAACATATGATAATTCATCGCATGATATCTACCATGTACCATTCTGAAACATGTGGTAAATCTTTTTCGAGAAAGAGTGTGTTAATCAGACATACAACGTTTCATTTAGAAAAGAAGCCTTTGAGTTGTGACAAGTGTAAGAAAACATTTGTTCAACAATGTGATTTACGAAAGCATTTGCTAATTCACATTAAAGACGGGAAATTTCATAAATGTGAACAATGTTAAGAAACGTTTTCGAGAAAAATGGACTTAAAGAATCATCTTAAAATTCATATCATTCCGATGAAAAGTGAGCTTTCCAACCAGTGCAAATGTGATCAAGTTTTTTCTGATAAATTCGTCTTAGCTGAACACAGAAAAATTCACCTTTCACCCACCCAACTTAAACTGAAACAACAGTGGATTGATTAAGCAATTAGAAGAATTAACACTTCAATTAAGAACTTTGCAAAATGAAATATCTTCTTCAAATATCGAATTTTCACTGATTTGAAATAGACATATGTTTTCATTACATATGCAAACATTTTTGTAACTAACGAAAAATAAAATTTTTCTCAATTGAAAAAACTTGTATGTTTTCATTTTAACAAGATGTCTTAGTATTTTATTGATTTCCATCACAAATGAACTTGATT
Source organism: Maratus speciosus (assembly GCA_963932465.1). Taxonomy (NCBI): domain Eukaryota; kingdom Metazoa; phylum Arthropoda; class Arachnida; order Araneae; family Salticidae; genus Maratus; species Maratus speciosus. The sequence continues at coordinate 215,225,802 of OZ010797.1, read as the reverse complement.
TTTTTCCCTAAGTGAATGAAACTCTAATAATATTTTGGAAATACAATTTTTTCTAAGTGAATGAAACTCTATTAATATTTTGGAAATACAATTTTTTATTTTTTCATATTTTATTTATACGATTTTACAAACGCTTTAGTTTCTTCATTTAACTCGCTCTATTAATTTGAAACCAATGCAAAATTGAAGTTTCTATTTTAATAAAGTTTTAGTAATATTAATGAGTAGCATTACTAATAATTGTAAATGAATTTAATTATCTACTAATTAATTTAATCAACTATCATCGTTTTTGGAGGGATATCTTAAATGAAGTATTTATCCACTCATTATTTTATTCAATTTCATATGAGTATGACTACATCATAATAAAAACTATTTTAAACAATCAACTTCTATTACTTTTGTTTAGAGCAGTGGTTCCCAACCTTTTTTTGGCCGTGCCCCACCTAAGCCTCTCTAAAATCATGATGTCCCCCCTCCTCCCTTCTATATCATATAAATATAGTTACATGAAAAATAAACTTCCATTTTACCAGATGGATCCGAAAATAGCATTAACTCCATGATAAGTGATTTCACATTCTTTAATTTATCAAAATCATATATTTTTTAAATTACAAATATGCTTTTAACCTAACCTTATGAATGCAGTGATGCCACAGATCTTCGCATTTACGTCGTTTTATTGTTTTTTGGCAACTTACCTCAAATTTAAGAATGATAAATAGTCTGCATTTTTATTTTCGCAAAATTTCTTGAAAACTTTCTCATATTTTGTATAACATCTGATAGAATCGATACATTTCATAATGGATTTTAGTGCTTCATTAAGAATAAGTGATATTTGTTTATCGCGCAAGACTGCATGGATAACATAATTCACAAGTAACATTTCCGGATTCGCGCTTTTATCCAATTTAAGTTACTATTTTTCTTTCCTCTCATAACATACTTCTTTGATAGCGGGTTTTTTCCCCCATTATTATTATTTGCCCCCATGTTTTCTCCAATTTTAAATTTTAAAATGCATATGTCATGAATTTCATATTCTGTAAGCGGTCTGCAGAAGAGTCATAAGAAGTTTACTTTCAACCCTTTCCTTCCGTGATGCTCACGGGTTTTTATTAATTTCATAAATGTAGCACCTTATTTAGATCATGCAAAACATTTTTTAGATTGAACATGTCCAAATTGTCAATTTTAGATACACTCTACAAAATTTCATGCATAACATTTCCCTCATGGGGCATATTACACTATGAATAGATGTACAAGTTTTAAAAAAAAAATAAATAGTAAAAAAAAGAGGTGTAAGTTACTAAAATAATATAAAAACCAGAAAAATTAAAAGGATTTTTAATATATAAAAGGTGTCAAATTATACAGGAAACTTCACATAATTATTCCGGTGTCAGTGTATTTTTGAACTTTTAAATGGGACCGTTTCGAAAATTAATTCTTATTCAGTTATTTTTAATTTTTTTCATCTATTATTTCTATTTTTAGACTAAGACACTACTTTCATTCGAAAAAAAAAAAAAAATGACAGAAAACTTGTTAATAAGAAATCTGAAATTGTCCCCCCTGAAAAGTCACATTGCCCCCCTGTGGGGCGTAGGCCCCACGTTGGGAACCACTGGTTTAGAGGGATTAGAAAATGGAGTTATTTCTACTATTTTCATATGAGTATAATTGCATCATAATAATACTATTTTTATCAATCAACTTTTGTTTTGAGGTACTATATAATGATGAAATTAAATTTTTTTTTATCTTTATTGCATATTTTTAAAAAGTTTAATTAACAAATAAATAATTTAATTAATTTGAGTATAATTATCCATTTCATATAAGTTTAATTATTCACACACTATTTATTTTAAACAATTTCATGAGATTTTTTTTTTTTTTTTTTTTGAGTGTTTTATTTTCCGTGTGTTGCCCTTCACAAGTTTGAAAAATAAGTATCATGATGAAATATTCATGTTAGCAATAATCATGCTTTTCGGTTTAATCATCAATTTTAAAAATTTACTTAATACCGATTTTTTAACTGAAACAGTCACTGATTTGAATTCATATGAGTATAACTATTCTCTATTTATTTTAATCAATTTCATTTGAGTCTAATTAATTTAATTAATTTGAGTATAATTATCATTTGACTATATTTATCCATTCATTATTTTAACCCGTTTCGTATAAATATAATTATACTTCCACTATTTATTTTAATTAATTTCATGTGAATAAAATTATTATTTGTACTGAACTTGTGATTCATTCAACGCGTGTTGCCATTCTCAAATTTGAAAAATATCTAACATGATGAAATATTCATACTAGCAATAGTCATGCTTTTCGACTCAATCAACAATCATTATATAGTGCCTCAAAACAAAAGTTGATTGATAAAAATAGTCACGATTTTTTATATCTTTTTTTTTTTTTTTTTGAAATACACATAACAACACTCAGTTCGGCAAACATACAAAAATGGCCATTTGGAAACCTGGTTTCTGCAATTTCCACCAATAGTCGGAAAAATATACGATTGTTTTTGTGCAGTCCTGTATACGATATATTATATTTGTATGTAAAGTAAAAACTTGATAACTTGCTATATCATTTGAAGAGATCAGTGGAAGATGTTACGTAACAAAAATGAAATTTAGAGAAAAATGAAATTAAACTTTTTTTATAAATTTCATTGATTTTTTTTCTTCTTTGTATCATATTTTTAGCATGTTAAAGTGGTTCTCAGTGGTCTGAATCAACAAAGCGAACCTTTCTGACATTATTTATGGTCTTATTTTAAATGTAAATGCACGAGACTTGAGGTATAATTATGGAACTGATTTGTAATCGAACAGTTTTTTTTCTCGATATATGAATTACATTTTTATCTATAATCGATTATTGTCTCACGAAATCAGTTTATTCCCTTTCCCGCGCTCTCGCGTCTGGTTATTCGTTTTAAAAAGCCAAATTTGGCAGCATTTTATGAAAGATTTGAATTTACATTAAACTAGTCGGATGTGCCAATCCCAAAACTTTCTTCTATCTCATACATGTTAATACTTAAAAATTCATTAGCACAGTGCCAAGATTAAATGGCAATCTATGCCGATCACGAGTATTCTAAAGATGTGAAATTCCGTTCATTAGTTCTTGAGATAGGACTATCGCTAAAATCGTCTAAATCATGTACAATGCTAGAGTCCTACATTAGAGAGAAACTGGACATTGACGAAATGTCCGCCATTTCCGTTACATGTTACAAAGTAGATGGAACGCCGTACAACGCAATGCATTTTTATCAGCGTCTAACATTTTTTTTCTATTAAAATTATGAAAATTTCATTTTATATGCCTTCAAAGAGTCTTTCAGAACATAAACATGAGCACATTTCCATTTTAATAAATAAGAATTCGCAGAAAATGAATTTTTTTTTTTTTTTACGCTTCGCAGCAGTGGCATTTTACTTAGTTATCAGATTTTCATTTATTTATAGAATTTGTTTTTCATATTTTTTATTTGTTTCTTTTAACAGCAGTGTCCCTATTTAATTTTTTTTTTTAACTTTCATTTTATGTTTTGATAACAATACTCTTTCTAACACTATATATTTACCAAACTTCCGTATTGAAAAAAATTATCGAAGAGAAGTAGCAGTCGTAGAAACTTATAAAATATTTTCAGTGCGCATATTAAATTAACTTTGAATCACATACATACTTAAATATGAGTGGTATATGTTATGTTCAAATTTTATTGTCTTTGAAATTATCAATGCGATGATGGTGAAAATTATAATTATTACTGTTGTTTTAAATGCATAATAAATTAGAGATAGTTTTAAAAAATTGAATTCTACAGTTTGTTTTCTATCTGATAATCGTTAAAAATTATTTTCTCGAATATTGCGAAATTAAAATAAAGTTCTTACATGCCCAATCTTCCTCTGCCCACTATATTAATTATTAAAAAAAAAAAAAAAAAAAAAAAAGAGTAAAAAATGCATTTTCTGAGAATTCATACTGATTAAAAGGAAAATGTGCTCATGTTTATGTTCTGAAAGGCTCTTTGAAGGCATATAAAATGAAATTTTCATAGTTTTAATAGAATAAAAAGTGTTAGACACTGATAAAAATGCATTGGTTCCATCTACTTTGTAACGGAAATGGCGGACATTCCGTCAATGTCCAATCTCTCTCTAATGTAGGATCTCTAGTGCAATGCAGCATAGCAACGCCACCTGTTGGTAGTTTACACCAAAACTTAATCAGCAACAACTTATGCCAACGTCTAACTCAATCTGAAATTTGATGAAAATCCATGCATTTAGTTTTTGAGATAGAGCTATTGCAAAAATCGTTAAAAATCCAGCATAGCAGCGCCACTTATTGAGCGATTTACACGAAAAAATAATCAGCAACAATTTGTATCAACGTTTAATTGGATTCCTGCATTTAGTTCTTGAGATAGAGCTATTGCGGAAATCGAGATAAATGCAGCATAGAAGCACCACCTGTTGGACGATTTACATAACATAATCAGCATCGAAAACATAATCAGCACCAATATTTATCAAGATATACCTGAATCTAAAGTTTGATAAAAATTCGTGCATTAGTTCTTGAGGTAGAGCTATTGCGGAAATCGCAAAAAAAAAAAAAAAAAAAAAAAAAAATTAGCATAGCAGTGCCACCTGTTGGGAGCTTTACACCAAAACGTAATCAGCACCAATCCATATCAAGGACTAACAGAATCTAAAGTTTTAAAAATATCCGTACATTAGTTCTTGAGATAGAGCTTTTGCAAAAATCATGAAAATTGCAGTATAACAGCGCCATCTGTTGGGAGATTTCGACCAAACACTAATCAGCACCAGTTTATATAAAGATCTAACTGAATCTAAAGTTTTGTAAAATTCTGTGCATTAATTCTTGGATAGAGCGCCCACAAAATTTTTTCACATACAGGCTCACAGGGTGACAGACAGGCATTTTCTAAAAACCATCAAATCGTGTTCAGGACCTTCTAAAACGTATAAATCCATCGAAAACCGGAAGTCGAAATTTTGCACAAATCCAATACTTTCTTCTTGTAAAGATAAAAGAAAGTAATAAACGGAAGAACCTTGGATTAACTGCCAATTTCATAACAAAAATGAATTAAAAAATGTATCAGAAATTAGCCAGTTTGGATTTCAGAACAGCTTTAACGGGTGGTACTAAATTTGCTGAGAAAAACTTATTAACATTTAATTTTTAAACATTAAAAAGTATTGTTTAAATTATTAAATATTAAAATAATAATAAAGAATGTTTCAGATCATCAAGACAGATTAGAATCTTGGTATTGTAGCTTTACCATATGATAAAATACTTACCAATATCTTCATCCATAAAATAAACCAATTTTTGAGAAAATGTAACATAACACGCTCTTCCCCGAAGATCTTTATTTATAAATTACTAGCAAAACCCGCGGCTTTGCACGCATAGTTGTTGAAATATGTCAATTGGTATTTAGGTGCTTTTGAAAAGAGTGTGAAATTTATTAACTAGCAAATATTATGTAAAATTCCACAGATATCCTAATTTAGAACGTTTTTCGCTCATTTCACCCTTTTAAATTTCGAATTTTTTTAGAAACCATTCTTAGCGAGCATTTGTATCATAAAAGTAACCATAATGCCAAATTTCACCCTTTTAAATTTCGAATTTTTTTAGAAACCATTCTTAGCGAGAATTTGTATCATAAAAGTAACCATAATGCCAAATTTCACCCTTTTAAATTTCGAATTTTTTTACAAACCATTCTTAGCGAGCATTTGTATCATAAAATAACCATAATGCCAAATTTCACCCTTTTAAATTTCGAATTTTTTTAGAAACCATTCTTAGCGAGCATTTGTATCATAAAAGTAACCATAATGCCAAATTTGACCCTTTTAAATTTCAAATTTTTTTAGAAACCCTTCTTAGCGAGCATTTGTATCATAAAAGTAACCATAATGCCAAATTTCACCCTTTTAAATTTCGAAATTTTTTAGAAACCATTCTTAGCGAGCATTTGTATCATAAAAGTAACCATAATGCCAAATTTCACCCTTTTAAATTTCGAATTTTTTTTTTAGAAACCATTCTTAGCGAGCATTTGTACGAGTATCATAAAAGTAACCATAATGCCAAATTTCAAGTTTCTAGTCTCTTCATCACAAAAACCGGAAATTTAGAACTTTTCTTGTCATGCACTCTCTTAAATTTCGAATGTTTAAAAAAAAAAAACTTTCCCCTGCGTGTATTTGCGTCTTAAAGATAGCATAGCTATGTCAATTTCAAGTTTCTATCCTTAACAATTCTGTAAAAATCGTAATTTCGAACGCATTTTTGCGCCTTTCACTCTTTTAAATTTTCGAATTTTTTTAATTACCTGTTGCGAAGAAAAGTAATAGCCATGTCAAATTTGAGTTTCTATCCCTAACAGTTCTATAGAAATCATAATTTAGCACATTTTTGTAACGATTTCAGATCATTTCACCCTGCGCAGCACGCCTGCTATACGGTGCCGCAGGCAGCGGAGACACGTGGCTCTTTTAGAACGAAACACACCAACTGTGGTGAAAGGTAAAAATACAAGTTTTTCCAGCGCGATCGCAGAACTCCCGGTAACAGTACCGTAGGCAGCGGAGACCCGAGCTGGAGGTTCGTTCGGTTCGATGTTCGTTTTTTGGGAAATTTTTATATAAATTCGAGGCCCCGATATAATTATGGGCCCGCTGTTGGGCGAAGCCAGCTAGTATTTTTTATCAATGTTTGACTTTATTAAGGCTTGATCCACTCAGTGGTTTGACCGGAATCCAATCAAATGCAGCAAATCTGCTGGTGTCATTTCACCCATCAAGCACAAACATCAAAAGCAGACGATTTCGAATTAGAAGCACAGGAAGCGTATTTTAATCAGTCGAATAAATTAAAAAAATCTATTTTTTTATCAATATTCGAACATTTTACATGCCTACTTGAGTTTTGTATTTTATAAAGTCCGTCTTATTCATAAATATCGTCCGCGATACTTATGAATAAATATTTATGAATAGGTAAGTTTTTCTACCAAGACCATCGAAGATTTAGCTCGTGTATTTTTTATTGATGCATTTTCGGGATCAAAGAAAGTGAATCGAAAAATATGGGGAAAAACAGCTGGCGTCATGACACCCTCTCCCCTCCCCTCACGCACAAACGAGGACAGGCGATTTCCAGTCAATAGTATTCAAAACATCTCAAAAGTAAATACAATAGTAATAGTTTTTTTTTTTTTTTTTAATCCAGTATTTTAGATGTGTCTTTCAGATACCTTAATAGCCAATTCTTTCACTCGTTGGAAACATGCCCATAATCATCGATAGTGATATTTGTAGTTGGTAAATTTCTTAGTTCTTATAAGATGCAGCTCGCATATTATTATTTTATTTATGCTCTATCGAAATATAAGAAAATGAAGCAAAAAATATGGGACAAAGCAAATGGTATCAGTGTCAGCCCGCCTCCGCACACAAACATTCACAAATGATTTCCAGTCAGTAGCATTCGAAATCTTAATAGTAAATGGGTTTAAGCACAGCTAATAGGTTATATCTCACACATTTCTAGTTGAGTTATGTAAGCACACAAATGCTTCGGTTTCTGAAAAAAAAAATTGCATTTATGAGTAAAAATTGATGGTACTTATGTATATATTAACTTCTAAAAAAACAAATTTCAGCCTAAGGTTTTTTTAACATTCTTTTTAAAAAAGTACAAGTTTTTTGAATTATTTTTAAGAGAAGAAGCTTTACAACTTTCACTAACTTTTAATATTTCAAAGGCACCCGATGCTCTTTAATAGAGGCATTATGTTTTTTTATAGTTTTTAAAATGTTATATACTTCTTTTATTTTTTTACCCGACTGAAAAGAAGGGTTATGTGTTTCACGCGTATCTGTGTATATGGATTTCTTTATATCCTCGAAACTTCCCAACAGCTGAATGTATCTTAATGAATGAGGTCTCTATCAATTCGTCTTAACGGCCCGATGGGTATAGGCTAGGTTTTGTTTTTATAAATTCAAAATGGCGGTAGAGACGGAAAAAAATTACGCGCCCTATTGAGTGGCATATCACTGGATAGGTCTTTCAAAATGAAGAAGATGTTTCATTGACTATTTTACAGTCAGAAGCTCCGTTAAAATATTATACAACCTGGAAGTTGTGTAGGTAGGATCTCTAGCTTTACTGCAACTCTAACCATCATAGACATCTATAGACCTCATCAAAACTGTGTTTATAGATAGAAACTAACAATTAAACACAACCTAAAAGTCATCAATACAAGTAAATAAAAAAAAAATAGGTAAGTAATATAAACAAGTAATATAAAAAAATATTTTATGTCAATTCCTACTTAGAATAAGAGAATTTTTTTTCCCTCCCATTCTTCTTTCCTCGAGTGGCGCTTAAAATGCCTTGATCATGAAGAGGGCTCTCTCGGTCTTAAAAATACCTTGATCAAGAAGAGGGCTCTCTCGATTATTGAAAATTAATTAATTAAATTTAATTAATGAATTAATATTTGAAAAAAACTGGATTAACATCAAGAGTCATCCACTACAAGTTTAAGAAAATTATTTGAGCTTGATTAGATGAATAATAAGTATCTATATTATAAAGGACAAACATATCTGTGCGTAACGCATACGTCATTTTGCGAATGGCAACACTTTGAAATTTGAAATGAAATTTTGGTTTTGCAATTTTCTCTACTGCAAATTTTTAAACTTCTAAACATCGCACATTTTAAATTTTTACACCGTCGTATAAGGAAAAAAATGCTCTTTTAAATGCAATTTGTTTGAAAGCTGTATCTCAATTAATTTTTGAGATATTAATTTTTTTGCAGTTTTTAATACCATTTTTCTTATCGTGGCAACAAAAGTACCTCATTTCTATTGAAAGTCATTGAAAGTAAACGGAAAACAGCCGAAAATAGGAAATACAGTATCTTTGTTGCCATTTTCTCATAAAACCTGAAAAAATAGTTGAAAATAAAATATGGGCTATGTCAAGAATATTGTCTGTTATTCCGTGGTAATGACGTTATATGCACACTTTTCTATAGACGAAGTTTAAGACTGGGTTGTAAAAGTAGATTGCTTTAGCGGATGCAAATGACGTCATTTTATAAAAAAGCGTGTATTTTAATTCTTAAACCTGAATTATGTTTTGTAGAAGTGCGTCATTTTCGCAGCCCAGCTGCTATGAAATTCTTCACAGGTGAAAATGATTCACTTTTGAGAATAATGTAATCGAAATCACACACTGATAAAACGCAATGTTTTACAAAAATTTAGAGTGTCTTTATAAAAGAGAGGTGACATGCAAATAATAGCGATTTATATTACAGAAATTGATGATTCTCGCCTGGATGGATTTGCTTAGGATGGATCTATATTATAAAGAACAAACGTATCTGTGCGTAACGCTGACGTCATTTTGCGAATGGCAATACTTCACGATCAAATTTCGGTCTTGAAATTTCGCTACTGCAATTTTTCAATCTTCTGACCATCGTACATTTTCAATTTTTGTCGCATAGAGAAATAAATGTACTTGCAAATGCAATTTGTTTAAAAACCCTATTCATTGACTGATGTACTATATTTTCTAAAATAATTTTTAAGCATGATTTTTTTTTTTTAAGTTTATCTTATCACGTGCCGGTTTCAATACACAAAATAATAAACATTTCGCACATAAAGCAACAAACATTTTTCAGCATTTGTTTCTGACTATTTTTGCATAATGAAATTAATACTTCCTTTATAAGCAAATAAAAGAATAATATTAAAAAAAACCCACCAAAGTAACATATTTGTGAAAGACAAATTAACGAAATTAATACTTCTTTTATAAACAAATAAAAGAATAATATTGAAAAAACGCAAATCTAACATATTTGTAATCGTAAAATTTAAATTTTTAGATTACCAAATAGGATTTTTTTTTCAAATGGAATTTGTTTGCAAAGTTCATCTCAGTTTTCTGATTGTCTATGGTTTTAAAAACAATTTTAAAGCATGAAATATTTTTTAATTTATGTATATCGGAGCTCGATTACGAAAGATTAATCCGTTTGCCCTTAAAAAATAAATAAAGAGTTCATTTTCTTACGGCTAATTTCCATTAAAAAAAAACTTCCCTATGAATAATAAAATAAAATAATATAAATAAAACACAAATTTGCCAGACATGTATAAGCTCTGAAATGATCAGAATATAAAAGGATGCCATAAGTAGTAAAATCTTGGCAAACAACCTTTAGCATGCGGCTAATAAGAAAATATCGCTTTTGACAAATTTCAAAAATGTATTTGATTGTGTAATTCGTATTTTCCATATGAAAAATGCTTTTTTAATGTAAGTGGTCAATCTAAAAAATTTATTGCATATAAAAAAATTATTAATTTTCAATAAAAAAAAATGTTTTCACCTATATTCTTTAACCCGGGAAGCCCGGGTACGATCCCCTAGTTTTATTAATGATTGAAAATTTGAACAAGATATATATAGCGAGAGTGTGAGCTAATAGTAGTAATTGAAAAAAAAAATAGTTTCACGTTGATGAGAAATAAGTAATTAGTTCGCTTTTTAAGCAGTCGGGTGTTTTGATTTTTTAAATTCAATTCTTTTTATTAACGTGTAAGTTTTGGCTAATTCGAAGAATTTATTTGTTTCCTTGCAGTTACATTGGAACTAAAGATATGCTATACTCAAGACGATAGTGGTAATAAGTTTTTTTCTGTCCAATTCATCGAAGATTCAAGCTTGTGTATTTTTTTATTCATGCTTTATCCGAATCAAAGAAAATGAAGCGAAAAATATGGGGCAAAGCAGCTGGTGTCATGTCTCCCCCACGCACAAACAACAGGAGCAGACGATTTCCAGTCAATAGCATTCGAAACCTCAATAGTAAACGGGTCCATGCAGAGCAAATAGGTTGGACTATTGTCCATAAATCCATAAATTCTGGACGGCGGACGTTATTTTGCCCACTCTTTCACTGTTTGTATGGACGCAGCCTTTGAAAATTGAAAGCGAATCGGAATTGCAGATGCGAGAACGATAGAGATTATTTGAGTTGGGTGTCGAATTGGTGGAGGAAGTATTTAATCGGACGCATTTTCACCCTAGGCTAGTCATAATCAAAAAGATTTATGCCTATGGGTGGCATCACGTTAGAATTCAAAGGGATCAAAAAATGAAACTTGTTTTTCCTTTCGATTTTTAATGTAGTAAGTGCTGCTCTCTGAGCACTCTTTAAGGACAGTGATATTGACTCTGAAGATGTTCGCCCATCATCAGCGTTGCCAACTACCTTCTTTTTTTTATTAAAAAAAAACAACTACTAAAATTTCTAAATAGTAATTTTTGTTTTATATAATCACGGAATGTCTGTCATTAGGGCGGGTCTTAAAAAAATATGCCTTCCCATTCAGGGCCGAAATTATGGGAGTGAGGGGCTGAAGGGGCATGTGTCCCTGGCGCCGGAATGGAAGGCGAAGGGGGCGCCAAATGAAGATTTTGTTTGCCATTTTTTCTTACGTCTACGTTTTGCACGGTATGGTTAAAATCGCCCTTTCTGAGGTATGTCAAAGCATAGAATAATCTAAGGATGATATGGGATAAGAATCCTGTATAAAGCGGAATTTTTTTCCGGTTCTTTTCAATTCCATTTTCAAGGTTTTAATGCATCAATGTTTGACAAAATGGTTTACGTAGTTCAGTATTACGTATTTTATGATTACATATTTTAAATTTTAAAATAAGCCGGCTATTAGAAACTTGGTAAAATTCTCTATGCATATTTACTTTGCGGAGGAGGGTAGGGGTGGAGCCGCCAAAATCCATGTTTGCCCTGGGTGCAAAAAAAGCTAGTTTCGCCCTGTTCCCGCTTAACAACGCGACACTTTTTGACATACTTACGGACTCATTTTTAAATGCAAAAACGGGGTATTTGAAGGCTATTGAAGCAATCTGGCATCGACTATGGAAGCATTTTGGAATCGAATTTCCATTTTAGATAAATGAATTCAAGAATAATAAAATCAAGTTATAAGCGACTGATGTCGCGTGGTGACAGGTTTTTTCTTTTTCGCGTGTTTTCGCGTCCGGGATTCTGTTTAAAATGTCAGCTTTGACAGAATTTTCTGAAAGGTCTTCTGTCTTTAGCAAAAAATGGAGATCATCATTCGATTACATAGTTTTTGAATAAGAACATCGGCCAATTTCATGCGTTTCCGATTAAAAGTGAATACAGAAATGGATCAAAAAGTAACTATTATACAAAAATTTTAGTAGAATAGTAGTTTTTTTTTTTTTTTAATTAAAAAATGGGTTAAATTGGCAATCTCAGAAAAGTTGCTTACAGACATTCTAATGCGAAAATAACATACTAACTTAACATGCAAATTAATAAAGAATTAAATTTCACAGAACTTTTATTGAAAGATTTTTACTTGACCTAAATTCGACCCCTAGTATATGAAATCAATTATAAGGATAGTCGCATTGAAATCCGTATTAGTAAATTACATAAAAGATTTTTTTCTGTTCTTGTATTTTCGAGTAGAACCCGGTTATCATTATGTAATTTTTAGATCTTAAACAGCGTAACGTTGTGAATTTGCATAAAAGGGAAATTTGTCTTTTAAACCGATTACTTACCTATAATAGGTTCGCGTGCCATAGAAACTTTCTTGTGTGCCAAATCGGGCACGCGTGCCACAGTTTCGCCATCCCTGTCCTACAACGTCAAGCAATGGTAGATATAGCGTTTAATAAAGTTTCAATGTATATAGTAAAGCGACGAGAGTCTGCCACATTTCAAAAGAATAATAATAAAAAATCTAAATATTAATATTTTGCTAAACTATGCATGAATAATTTTGACTTCGTTTGTTTTTTATGCATTTCCATTGTTATTTTGTTGTTATACTGTAATTTAATAGAACAGCAGTAATAAAACCAAGAAAACTATTTTGCGCAATCTCTCCTTACAGGGTAGGAAAGAATGCGCATATGGGCAGGAGAGATTGCGCACATAGGTTGAAGAGATTTTTATTAATGATAACAACAATTAAACTGATAACAATAATAATTACACTTAATCGACATTGTTGAAAGGTTTTTGTGAGTAAATATTATTGTATTAGGAATGAATATTTCAACCAAATGTTTAAATAATAAGTAAAAGAAAGAATTTTAACGACAGTTAAAAAATTTAATTTAAGAAGATTAAAATATCAGAAAAATCAAGCCCTACTAAGATTACAGAATAACATTAATCTAGTTGATAACAGGTTTAACTTGAGAATTACTTCATTTCCATTTTCACAGTTTCATAGTATTTTGTTTGCTAACCGAATTTGTTGTCGTCCACAATCGATGCTTTTATTGTTGTAAATCGTGCATCTTTCGTGCAATCATCTGCAACAAACAATACACTGAATCCAGTCAGTTCTCGAAGTTTTCTCCTGGTACAATTCCAGACATTCAGTGCACTCATCCTCATTGAACTTCGGGTTTTTTTCCTTGAGATTTTTTATCCCACTTTTTGTGGAATCACCTTATCCTAAGCAGTATTTTTTTTGTAGCGGCATCCTTCTTAAGTCTTTTTTCATGTATATTTTGTGGATCAGTAACATTAGTTGCACTCTGTTTCCTTTTGATTTGGATGACATTACACTACTTCGAATGGGTGAAAGCTTTTCCAAAACATTGTATTAGAAAATTTATTTTAGTTAACAAAATTAATTTATTAGCAAATTAATTGTTCATAAATTAAAATATATATATAAATATTAAATTAAATTATTAACAAATACATTATTAATTTATTAACAAAAATAATTACATAAAATTAATTAATAACAGCTGTATTATTAATTTATTAATAAAATTTTTATCTGCAAAAGTATTTTTTGCAAATTAATTTTTTGCCAAATTTAGTTTTGATACTTATGTGTTTTTCAGGAATTATTTCAAAATTGATTCATTCATATGTTTTACACGTAATTTGCAATTCATACAAATTTATCAGTAAGCTGAATAATCTCTCTTAGCACTTAAACTTATGGGGAAATGCGCCATCTCTCCTAAGTAGCAGATGCGCAAACTCTCCTATTTTGGTAGGAGAGATTGCGCGGCCTTTTATTTAAATATGGCCACTTCTAAAATAAATTGTTGGTGTTCGCATACTTAGTCCAGGTTAGTAGTTTATAAAAAATAGTTTAAGTTCAAAATATTTTGTATTACTGACGTTCTATAAAAATTCTGACGAACAGTTATGAAAATACAAGCACTTACTTTGGAAAAACAAAACAAAATAGCATTATTTATCCAAGACGCTTGGAACAATCAATATGCAAATTCATGTAGACACTGCACTAATGCTGCTGTACAACTACCTGGAGTCGCTGCTCGCGCACTCAACTCCTTCCCGTCGAATCTCTTTGTGCGCAATCTCTCCTACCGCGCGAACTCTCCTCGCTTTACTATATAACTAACAATGAAAAAGGAGGTACAGTTAAAAGCAACTCGCTTTTTGGTTTTGGTCATTAACGATAAAATTCTTATTATTTCATAATTGTTTTCTTTTTTTTTTTTTTTTTTTTCTTCTATGAAATAGTTTATTTAGGAGTCATTCCAATAAGTAATTCAAATACGTTAGCTTCAGACGTGTAGTTTCAATTAGAAAAATGGTGCCTCGTCATCTTCATATGTGACCGAATTTAACAAAAAAAATTTTTTTTTGTGAAAAACAACATAGAATTGTTAATTTTACAATTAATAATAAAATTATTAATTTCTCCCCTCCTAAATGAAATTTCCAAAATACGTCAAATTATCGCCGCTGAGAACCTATGTAACCCCTTAAGGCTGTTCTCAACTGCTCTGATCGTCAAGCGCAAAACGTTTTGACGCATTTACAAATTCATTTTTTAACGGAAGGATAAAAAATTGGAAAGTCTGACCATCAAAGCGATTTGGAATCCAACTGTGTTTTCCGTTTTTTGATAAATAAATTAACTATTGAGTTATAAGCGATTTTGATCACCTGACAAACACGTTTTTCACCCTTTCTTGAGAGGTTATTCTTTTTTAGTGCGGAAATTCAATTCAAAACGCCCACTTTAACACTATTTTCTGAAAGATCTATTGCGCTTTCAAAAAAAAAAAAAAAAAAAAAAAAAACAGTTCGATTACATAGTTTATGAACATTATTATGAACATTTGCTAGTTTCATGCATTTCCAAGCAAAAATAAATTAAAACCTATGTCATAAAGTTGTCTTTTTGAATTTGAGAGCAGCCTTAAGGGATGAAGAGGATTCAATCAGTATTATGTAATGAAAACTCATTCTTGTGTCCAATGAGACAATGTGTCCCATTATCTTTTAGAGTCTTTTATTATTATTATTTATTGTTGTGAGAAGATTACAAGAATGTATTTTTCAAAATAGTGAAAAGATAAAAAAAAAAAAAAAAAAAAAAAAAAAAAAAAAGATTATATATTTTATAAATTAGTTTCTTGAACAAAACAATGTGAACTTTGTTATAGCAAATATTTTCCTAACAAAGTGACGTTTATATATGTATTTGGAAAATTTTCCCTCTACTATAAATCTTAATGGCTGTTGCAGAAATTGTCTCATAATTTCTGCGTGAGTGGTCTTTGAGACCGCTTGATCGATAGATTAATAAAAGCTTGATTAACTCATAGTCAACTGTCTATGTATTAAACTTTATGTACATTCAGGTGGGGGGAGGGGAGAGAAGAAAACACCCCCTATCAACTTTGCAAAAAATTATAGTAGAAGAAAGTTACTGGTACCAAACGATTGGAAATAAAGTCTACTTTTAAATGATGTACATAAAATTTGCTTAGGGGGCATCTACAAATTAAAACCAGATCAAACTTTGTTTTTTAATGTCAACGCTCAATTTCGACAATACTTTGGGTCGTTCGGAAAGTCGTGTCCGTTTGGGAAAATCGACTCGTACCGAAAAATTCTATCATTTAATTATTAGACATTGATACCTATATCTAATGTCTAAAATTACCGGGCAGAATTTTACGGTATTTTCCAATATATATTTAAAAGACAAAGTTGCTTTTTTAGTCATACCCCAGAGCTTTCTACTGAACCAATTTTGATCATTATTTTTAAAAGCGAAAGCTGTTCATTTTTAGATGTGCCCGTACTAGCTATTTTTTTTTATTTATTTCCATTTTTATATTTTATTTTTATTTTAAAAGTTTTTTGTGAAATTTATTTAAAATGGCGGCAATCGGATTAATTCCATTGTTGCAGAGAAAAGAGAAAATAGTTGTTTATTTTTATTGATTATGCCCTTATTGGTGCCATTTCCTCATTACAATTAAAAAAAACTTAAAATTTGAACAGAAAACGAAGTTATGCTTTAAAAACACGCATTTACCTCATAACTGTTACATTTCAATATTTTTTCATTCCATTGATGCTAATGTGACACTAGGCGAAATGTTTCATTGAAATGAGAGAAAATGACGTCATATTTAAAAGAAAACTGACATTTTCTTTGATAAAACTAAATATTTTACCACAAATGCGTCTAAAAAGGCATTAATTTCTGGAATTTTTACTTGCCGATGCTGAGAAGAGAACCTTAAGTCAAGAATGCAATTTGTTCATATGCAAAGTTGTAGCTCACAAACGTTACTTCAAGTTTGGAAAAATATTCAGTAATAACCTATTGCGCGCAAAAATATTTTTAAAATGCTGAATACGGATATGAGAGGAGAGTAAGTAAATTTTGAGATGATGAAAATGATGCAAGGTTTGCGTTTCATGCAGAAAAAAATGCTATGATTGTGTCACAGTGAAATAATTTTTGCTGATTTTTCATTCCGTAAAACTTAGCATAAGAACCTCAAGTAATACTTTCGTCATATTTACTTATCTTGATTATATTTTACTAATTACGTATAAGAATAAAGTTTAATTTTTCAATAACTTGGAACAGTTGGCGTTTAACCCTTTAGTGCGCAGCTTTGCACATATGCAAAAAAAAGTGTTTTCAATTTAACAGTTTTTTTTTTATTATTCGTATATACCTAACTCACACCAGAAAATTAAAATAGCAATATTTGCTTTAATTACTAACATACATTCCGTATTTAAATAAACGAAATTAACCATTGGAACTTTCTGGTGAAAAGTCAGGTTATCTGAACTACGTAATTTCTAGAACGTATTCTGTCATGGGAATTAAAGTGTTAAAGGTTAAGTTTTATAAAATATATAATTATATAAAATAAAGTATTTGGAGACATATTTATTAAAATATTTACTAATTTGCAATATTTTAGTGTAAAACAGTCACACCACAGTTGTTTTTACTTGTATTGCAGATGTGCAACAGAAGAAAAGATTGACGTAGTATATGAAAAATGTATCTCTGATTTTCTTCATTATTTTTCCTGTGTAATAAACCTCGCAGAGAATCATATATATTTTTTTCGAAACAACAACAACAACAAAAAAAAATCGCTCATTTAAGGGTTAAGGATATAGTATTTTGGTAACTTTAGATTAACGTAATATTTGTTTTAAGAATCAGACTAACAAAAGTTCGATGGATTTTTTATTGCAATTGATTTTCTATATTTATTATAAATCAATATTATATATTAATATTATTATAAATCAATCAAATTTATTATAATTTTTTAAACGTTTTCTTTCGTCGAAATTCGACGGGTTCCACCTCGCATATTTTAAACCTTCTGTTCAAACTCTGCCTAGAAACGAAATTTCAAGTCATTTGGATGATAAGCTTTTGAATGATAAACATTCCAAATTTAGAGCTTCTAATGTTAAATTACATTTTAACATTTTTATTAATATCTCCTGAAATTATAGTCCTAATGTGATAATTTTTTGAGCGGTTATAATACTAAAAAACCCAAACATAAATGCATTGAATTTGTAATTAAAAAAATTTTTATAATATGAATTATGAAGTTTATATTCGAAAAAAATAATAGCAACCTACAAATTTTTTGATAGATTTATATTTATTATGTCCTGCTTTATGCGAATTCAAGATTTCAATTTTTTCTTTCAAGTAGTTTTCAAATTATGCTTAAAAAACATCAAAATGATGGTTTAACTACATTCTGTCTACTGCTTATGATGTGCACAAAAGCATAATTTGAAAAAAAAAAAAATATATATACCCATTTTATTGAAACATTTCGGCTGGCATTAGTCGAAACATATTAAATGAGTGGAATAGTCATATTGGTAATAGAGTGTAAAAAAAATTTAAAAAAAAATCTGATTTTTTTTTTTAAATCAGATTTTTTAAATTAAAATCGGATTTTTTTTTTTTTTTTTTTTTTTTTTTTTCCAGCGTTCAAAATTCTGAATAGCTACCAAGAGTTTTAGGTTTACAAAACAATTATACCACTAATTGCTAACATAATCTACGTTTTTACACTTTAATTAATAAAATTATAATTATTAGTTAGTAATTACAGAAATTACAAAAACTGCAAATTAGTAGTTTCATTAGTTAGTATCATACAATAATGTTATATACATTAATATTGTAATAATTATGTAAAACTTTATTAAATACTAATGGTATTTAACATTTATTAAAATTATTAATAACTGAATTTAATATTAAATAGTTAACACTACTTAAATTAATAATTATTAAACAATTAACTCTCCAATTAGGAACATATTATACATTTTGAAGCGTTAATTATTAAAATGATAATTAATAATGTAGTATTCATTTTAGAAAGAAAAAGGGGCACTATTTCATGAGTAAGTATATTAGTAATGTGGGGAATTTCGTAATAACACTTGCATCAGACTGCATGTCCCTGACTCCGTATTCCGCTTCGAGATTAAAAAGGTAACGAAGCTGCGTGAAGTGGAAATGCAGAAAAAGTAAATAGAACGAAAAAGTGTTCGACGGCGGCGGTTTTGTTAAAAGTAACAGAATATTTTCGACGAAATAAGATAGGAGATTTAAATGACTTATGAAAATTTTAGGAATATTCAACGACGCTAAATAAATGAAGCCTAAGTTGTTGCTTTAAAGCTAAATATAGATTGAAAAGAGTGCTTTTAACTGTATTTTTATTTTGTCTTCGTCTTAATAAATGTTAGTGTTCGTCTTAGAAGTGAGTTATGATTTATAAATAGAGTCTCATCCCATAGTAATGTGTTTAGTAATGATATAAGAAAAAAAGAATAATTTTTAGTATGATAAATAAAATGTACTTAATTTTTAATAATTTTATGAATCACAAATTGAAAAATACAAATAAATAACAACATGTTTTAATAATATCCTATTTTTTTTTCTAAAGAAATAAAGTTCTATTATTTTTGGAAGATCTTATGGGCACATGAATTTAAAAATACTGTTGAATGGGAAGTTTTTTACAAGAAATCTCTGGCTACAACTACATGTGAATGTAATCTTTTTTAAAAGAAGAAAGAGAAAGTAATTACAGAATGAATAAACTGCAAATAAGAAATTTCCTTAGTTAGTAGCACAAATAAATAACAAAACTAACAAATATTTTTTGCAGCCTGTTTTGCATTTGTAGTTAGAAAAATTATTGTTAATCACAAAAATTTAAAGTTGCACACATGTATGTGTATGCTAATCATAAGAATTATTAAAATGAGTTAAACCCATTCATACACACATTACAGAATAAATATAAGGATAGCCAGTTATATATGAAATCCTCAAAATATTTATATAACAGCATTATTACATCTCAGTGGGGATTATTAGCTTTCAATGGTTCATTTTTTTTTCTTTTTAAGAAAAGTGTTGCTGCCTTTTCAATTCCTAATTATTTTTTTATTTAGTATATATAAGTTACAAAGTAAAAAAAAACAACAACAACAACAACAAAAAGAAACATTTATTCAACCTATACCGAAGAAGCTCTTGCTG
The DNA here is from genome assembly GCA_963932465.1 of Maratus speciosus. Lineage (NCBI taxonomy): Eukaryota > Metazoa > Arthropoda > Arachnida > Araneae > Salticidae > Maratus > Maratus speciosus. The sequence continues at coordinate 215,205,718 of OZ010797.1, read as the reverse complement.
TGCCTAACATTTTTATACCAATTAGTTCTTTTTCTCTTATGCAATGATTTAAAATTTAGATGTTGAGCAGATGTGACCCTTTTATTCTTCTTTGAGTCGAGATTGCTATTAATTTATTATTACAAATGTAGAATGGGAAACTAAGACACTGACTATTTCTTTTATTTGCAGAAATTTAATACATTTGCTGTATTTATTTTATATAAAATAATGCATAAATTGATTACTTAAAGAAAATTATGACATTACAAATTATATTAGATTTAAATATCATTTTTAAATTAAACTGTTTTATGTTATGGATAAAAACAATGCTTTTTGCAAACTTAACTGTTTTTAATTTTTTACAATACTCAGGAATTAAGCTTAGAAACAATTATTTAAAGCACTTTTTTGGTTTGTTCATAGGTCAAAATACCTGTAGAGACTTTTAAATTATGTTCTTTTACATTTAAAAACTTTTTTTGACATTTTAAACATTTAAAAAAAATGATTTCTTTAAAAAATCGGTTGATTAAAATCACGATTTAATCGCTAATTTAAATCAACTGATTAAAATCATTGACACCCTAATTGGTAAGCAATAATGCATTAACAGAAGAGACTTTGTCATTCTGTAGCATTTCAGCAATCTAGTACCGAACTTCAATTCGGATACAGCTCCTAAAATTAGCTCATTTTAAAATAATTAATTTATCTGAAACTAATCGTGCGAATTTCATGAAAATTTTTATTTAGGCTAATTGAAGGGTGTAGAATTTATTTGTGATGTCAAACTAGGGTATTGCTATTGAAAAAACAAAGGTTTGGTTCGTTTTGATATGTAGATGGCCCCTAAACAAATTTTATATACATCATTTATATATGTTACCGGCCAAACCCGATTTTAGGCCAAACTAGATTGGCCTAGGCCAAACTAGTTTATCCTAACGCGCATAGGATAAACTAGTTTTTCCTAGGCCAAACTAGTTTATCCTAACGCCCATAGGATAAACTAGTTTTTCCTAGGCCAAACTAGTTTGGCCTAACACTAATAGGATAAACTAGTTTAGCCTGCTATTCATTGATCCGAACTAGTTTATCCTAGTCCGATCTAGTTTATCCTAGGCCAATTCAATTTGACGTGCATTTATTGATCCCAAAGACCGCTTCGGCGGCAACCTTCTAGTTTATCCTAGGCCAATGCAAATTGACGTACTTTTATTTATCCCAACTACCACAACGGCGCCAACCTTGTGTAAAGTAGCATTGCCGTCACCCCTGTGTAATATATTTTATTCGATGGGGAGTGGGATACTGTCCCCTATATTCCCCATTTCACCGCCGCCGGTAGTTACAAAATATGTTCCATTTGACATATTGTGTGCTGGAGGACCGAAGAAATGGATGAGAGGTTATCATAAAATTTAGGAGAGGAAGAATTTAGAGGATTGATTATGTACAGTATAACTTTTTGAAAATTCCAGATTTCTGAAAGAATATCAAATGTAATTCTGATATTCTTAATGGTGCATTTATTCATAAATAATTCAAAGCCAAGGGATATTTATGTGAGAAAAAAATAAATATTAAAAAAAAAAAAACATTGATTTTCTTTTCTCACATAAATATCACTTGGCTTTGAATTAATTATGAATAAATGCACCATTAAGAATATCAGAAGTACATTTGATATTCCTTCAGATATCTTGAATTTTCCAAAATCCGGCGAAGTCCCGGTCCCAGTTTGACCTAAAATACATATATTTTTAAGCTACCATTATTCCACAATTAAAATTCTCTTTAAAGAATAGTGCATATCCATTTATACGGATGGGGATATAGAACTGTAAAACTTGTTAAGGATCTGTGTGTGACGAAATCGTGTTTTAAACGGAATTTTTTTTTAATCGGTTCAAATTGGATATAATAAACCGTTTGAAAAAAAACATAATACATCTGCTAGAGATGACGGACCTGCTAAAAAAGGAACTTAACTTTAACGAAGTTTTTCTCTTCTATGTGATTCCGTCTTAGAAGGTTTTTCTACATAATGTTTTTCAGATTTTCAAGTTTCCAAGCCGTGTAAAAAATTAATGGTATTAGTAATTATTCAGATATTTACATACAAACAGAGATTCATTAAAAAATCAATATAGTTTACAATAGAATCATTACTATCGTTAATCCTCATTCTATGGCTTGGAGATTTAAAAATTAAAAAAATTCCATACAATAAAATCTTCTAAGACGGAATTGCATAGAAAATAAGAAAAATCCGTTATAGGCAGGTTCCCTTATTAGAAAGTTCATCTCTGTTATAAATGCATTATATTCTTTTTAAAAGTACTAATATCCTCATTTTACATAGATCAACATATTTCTTTTTGTTAAACACGGGATTCCATCATAGGCAGGTTAGTTTTTCTCAGGTTTTACCGTACTTTAATTTTATTACCTAAAAATGCCTCTACTCATCTAAAAAAAAATTAATAAAAATATCTAAAAACAGGAATTCTCCTTTTTCAGAATTTGGTGTCGCCCCTGATGAAAAAAAAAATGCATATAAATATCGATAGTACAAAACTTATTTTAGTTTTAAGACTTAAAACACACACTTTTAATTTATATAAAATGACGTCATTCGCATCCGCTGAATAATTCCTCATTTACGATCCAGTCTTAAACAGCATTTACATTAAAGTATTCATAGGACGTCACTATCGCTGAATAATACATAAATCTAAAAAAATAGATGTCGTCATTCAAGAAACTCGACAAAAAAAATCTGCTATCTAATGATTCATATGCCTTCATTTGTTTGTAACATTAATATAGATACTTAAAATTAAATATAGTTTATAATAGCTCTATGTTTTACCAGAAATCGTTCATTTATATTTTTTCAAAATAGCACTATTTTAATTACATTTTTTTTTTCAGTTTTTATGAAAAAATGGCAACAAAAAAATATAATTGCTATTTTCTAACTATTTATCTTTTACTCTCTACAGAAATGGAGTACGTAAGTTGCCAACATTACACAAATGGCGCTAAAAACTACCAAAAAATTAATATTTCAAAAATAAATTGAGATGAAGGTTTCAAACAAATTGCAGTTAAAAGTACTTTTTTCCCTAATACGACGGTATAAAAATTGAAAATGTGCGATGCTTATAAGTTAAAAAATTGCAGTAAAGTATTTAGCCGTACATTGATACATCTGCTTTTTTTACGACTGGCTTATACAACGGAACGTTGTTTTTTAGAGACGACGCTTTTATTGCTGGCCGAAAGAAATAGCATAGCGGGGCTAAGAAATATATAAATTTTAATTGTGGAATAATAGCGGTTTAAGAATACCTGCATTAAGAAAAAAAAAAAAAAAATGGGTCTGCCCAAATACTATTGATATTTTTACTGAACAGACCAAAGATCCTGCCGGTCCAAATGATTTTCATATGAGCTGGGTTGAAAATTGGACTGAAAATTTCTGGTAGTGAAGACCTCAAGAAAAATGCAGACCAGTCCCTAATTAAGCCGGAAAAAAATTGAGTCCCAGTCCATATCGGTCCGAACCTCTCGAAAAAAGTAATCCCCAAACCAAGCCCGGACAGAGTGTCGGGAAGGAAAATTGGGCGGGCCCGTAAAGACCCTTACATCGAATAACTAAAACATTAGTTCAAAAAATTTTGTAAATTTGAAGGCTAAACTTCTATTACATTTAAAAAATAGAAAATAAAAAAAAAAGAGTTTTTAGTGAACTTCGGTCACGTCCATAGTTGAGCGGATTCATTTGAAAATTTTTGAATTTGAGTGTGAACTTGACTCATTTTTGAGAAATTGAATTAGAGTTTGAATGAGTTCGTTTTATTTCTTTCTTTCTTTCTTTTTCTTCTTCTTCTTCTTTTTTTTTTTTTTTTTTTTTTTTTTTTTTTTTTGTGAGCGTGCTTAACACTGATTGGCATCAATTAAAGCACGTCAAATTGAATTGGACTAGGATAAACTAGAATGTTGGCGCCGAAGCGGTCTTTGGGATCAATAAATGCACGCCAAATTAAATTGGCCTAGGATAAACTAGATCGGACTAGGATAAACTAGTTCAGGCCAATGAATAGCAGGCTAAACTAGTTTATCCTATGAGTGTTAGGCCAAACTAGTTTGGCCTATAGGAAAAACTAGTTTATCCTATGGGCGTTAGGATAAACTAGTTTGGCCTAGGAAAAGCTAGTTTATCCTATGGGCGTTAGGATGAACTAGTTTGACCTAAAATCGGGTTTGGCCGGTAACATATACATCATCTTTATTTCCAACCGTTTTGTACCAGTAACTTTCTTCTACAATAATTTGTTGCAGAATTGACTGTACGTGAAACGTCATTAAAACAACTTTAAAGTGTCTTGATAATTACCACCTTGGCAGTGACAAATGTAATAAACTATAATAACAATTGAAAGCGTATCCTATATGTCTGAAAGTAACTCCAAGCTTTTTACAGCTAATTGAAGAGTGTAGAATTTATTTATGGTGTCAAACTTGGGATTGCTATTGAAAAAACAAAGCTTGAGTTCGTTTTGATATTCAGATGGCCCCTAAGCAAATGTTATATACATCATTTGAGGGGCTCACAACCATAGTAGACCAAGTCCAATTTGAAAAAAAAAAAAATAATATAGTACATTGAAAAGGTGCCTAAAATCTGTTTTATTCACTCCCACACTGAACCTGGCCTGTAAACGGACGACATATATGAGAAAGTAGGGAAAACAGTCTTGGTTCATAGTGGGAGTAGATAAAACAGATTTTAGGCACATTCTAAATGGAATACCTCATTTTTCCTTTCAAAATGGACTTAGTCTAATGTGATTGTGAGCCCCTCATTTAAAAGTAGGTTTTATTTCCAATCGTTTGGTACCACTAACCTTCTTCTACAATAATTTGTTGCAGAGTTAGTAGGGGGGGGGGGTTACTTTTTTTTCACGACTGTACAAGACTGTTACAATTCATCAATTAAGATGTCTTTAACGATAGTATTAAGGTTCTAAACAAAACAAAATTTGACCAGTATTTAGAGTTGAACTGGAAATTACAAGTTCAACTGCAAAAAATTAAAAAAAAAAAAAAAGCAATTTAACAAATTACAACAATTATTTGGAAAATGATTTCTTCAAAGACTAAAATTTAAGACATAAAAAATCGCACGGAGTTGATCCTACATTACGTACGCCATGAATTAAACATTAATAGTGTTATTACACGTAAAAATTCCAAGCGACAAAAATCGCCTGCGACTCGTACGTATTATCCAACTGAAGCTTATGTATTATCCAAGCATTTCATTGGCTGTTCGGGAAAAGGCTTTTCCATCGTCAGATTTCTTGGAAATCTGATGTCCAATTTTAAATGAAATTTCATTCTTAAACTTCTAAACATCCCACAATATTACTTTTTACACCGTCGTATAGAGAAAAAAATGTACTTTTAAATGCAATTTGTTTGAAAGCTGTATCTTAATTTGTTTCTGAGTTATTAATTTTTTTTGTAGTTTTTATTACTTTTTTGTCATAGTGGTAACAGAAGATATCCATCTCTGTTGAAAGTAAAGGGGAATACAGATTACTGTATAGACCAATCAGAAAACGAATAAAATGCGGATTAAACCAATGAAAAGCTTCAGATATGCTTTTGATTTCCTACCCTGACGAGAACAATAACCATTTTTCCAAATGGTTAAAAAAACAGTGGCTGTGAAGGATTAACAGGCTAATCGCTTTTCAATTTAGTCTACTACCTACCAATCAACCCTAGAACCCTACTTTACGTACTAATATTTTATATCATATTAAATATTTGAATTATCACATTGTTAACTAATCGTATAAAACCAACAGAGTGAAAAATGCCCAAGTTGGGAATCGAACCCGGAGCCTTGGAATAATGCTCCGATACACCTTTGATGTACGGGAACGATATCCAGACTGGCATATCTCACTCACATATTTTGGTAAGGCTGCAAGCAAGTCCTGCAAACGCTGCACAAGATGGAAAAGTCTTCATGAGCACACAACTCTACGGCGATTAAAATTATACTTTATATCATAATTTATAGATTTGTTTCTATGAACTTATCTATTTTGAAAGAAATACAGTGAAAGAAATTATTAAGAAATACGATGAGTTTGCCTCAATTTAACGATTACACTTTTACACGCTCTCTAGCGGCACAACTGTCTTTTCTATACAGAAAATGAATCATAAAAATATTTTTTTTTTTGTACCCGCTATCATCTTTCTACACTTGAACTTGGATGGATCCAGAAGAAGGTGGTGATTATTGTATCATACTAGTACACTTTAGTTACCAGTGACGCATAGCTTTTGAAGAAAGCTTTTATTAATGGTTCTTCCATTATAAAAGGTCGATGAAAGTTCTGTGCACTTTAAAGGTGTGAGCTATCGAGAATGTGAACAGTTTCAATATCGTTAAAGCTTTTCATATCCCGTATGAACAATTTTGTAAAGCATTTACCATTAAAAGAGGTTTTAACAATACATTCTTCACTGCATATGAGTGTAGCGAAATTATTATGGCTGTCTTTTAAGTGTAACCATTAAAAAATTTAAGAGAATAATTGGACTTTAATAATTATATAAAATTTAGTGACAGTTTGAGAAAAAAAAATTAATGGATTTTTAAAAAACATTAAAATTGCCTTGTCAACATCTTTTTGACTGATTTGTGCTTTATTTATTTATTTATTTGGGTTTTTAGCATCTGATTATGATTTTATCGTTTCAGAAATTCAATAAATAACTTTATAGTCGCATTTAGAACATAAAGATTAATATCCGCTTACAATCATAGATAATAAATAAATATTCTATTTAGCCGACTTTTAACGAAGTAAGTTATTACAATTAGTTTATATCTTTTTTTCTATTCTCCTTTCCTTCTTCTATATGTGTGTCCACTATAATTTGTCATCACAATAATGGCCGAAATACTGAACCAATTCGAATCAAATTGATGTTGTGTATTGATCTGATATGTATCTTGGATGAGTTAGTTAATCAAGTACTTTAGCTCTTATAGCTTTCGCAGCATTTTAGTTTTTGCATCGAGTGTTTTCAAACGAATATTCTTCTTTTACGCTTGTTTTCGCTGATTTTTAAACAAACCTTTCAAAAGCTCTAAATACGTCCATGAATTATTCTTTGTCTATAAGATAGGATAAGATTATATAAACAGGGGTCGTAGTGTCCTAAATTTTGTCCACCACTGTTTTCAAACAGAAATCACCCACTCGTGGACAGCCAACCGTAAGGTATCGTCGAACCACATTTCTGGTAGTATGTTGAAAATTGATGTGTAAACGAGGATAAAAAAAAAAATATATATATAATAAATTTTCATTAAATTAGTAAACTGTTTTACTTTTCTAAATTCAACGTTTTAAAACTGCATAATTATGTAAAACCGAAGAAGCTTAAACTGTTTCGAAACATATTCACATCAATTTAATGATATTTAAAAAGAAAAAATTCTTTCAAAAATCTATTCAACCCATATTTACAAGGGTAAACAACTTCTTAGACTGCTAAAATATAGTACTTCTTTGTATTGTAGGCCTTTTAGGAGAGATATCTACAAGCATTCTCAAGTTGAACTCCTTTTAAAAAGGGAATTTAGAAGCTGAATGGAATGCCCGTGTGTTGAAGGGAATTCTGTTCCAAGAGAAAATGAGTGCAGAACAATTACAAGTACACATTATTGTTGAGCTTTTTTTGTCAGTCCCAGGGAAATGACCATTGTCGGCTTTTATCTCTCATGTGATTACTTAAAAGACTTGCGCATTCCCCGATTATCTGCGATTTTTTATTTTTTTCGTGTATAAGTCGACCCCCCATTTTCAACTCTCAAATTTTGTCTAAAATTCTTTGACTTATACACGAGTATATACGGTATATATATATATATATATATATAAACACGAAATGAAAAATCATTTCTGCCCCCCACTGGACCATGGTCAGAAGACCGGACCCAGGAAGTAACAGGGGAAGGAAGACTTCTCTAGACTCCGCCTTTACTTTGCAATTTTGTAATAGAAAATTGGCAATATTTATGGGAAGAATCAGTTAAAGATTAAACCAGTCCTGGACTACATAATCTCGTGACTTTAGTCCAGGTTCTAAAACTTTCCTCTCGATTTTTAAAACGTGTGAATCCATGAACCCCTTACAAAAGTAAGTTTATCGGTAACAATAAGATGAGGATTTGAAAAGAATTCTCCCTTAGTTCTTTTTAAGGAAACTCATTTCTCGAAAACCTCCTATATATAGCCTATCATTTAACACTAAAAAGCCTTTTCGATACCCTTTTATATAGCTGTGTACTCATCTTCTCCTTGAGGTAACAGCACTTCAGTAAACTGGGCCACAAAGGTGTGAAATTTAGCTGGAGTGGACCCCGTCTTCGGCAAGAGTGCACTGCCTATAAAAACTCTTTTGAAATGGGTGCTTCTGCTTATTCTGCGTGAAGTACTTTTTATGTCTAAGGCACTCCCGCTTCAGGTGGTTTGCCATCGAGAGCCAAAAGTGTAGAAATCTAACGTACTTTTTTGTGTGTTATGTATTCGATAAAAGATTTTTATAGGCTGAAAGATTTTTCTATTTAAAGGTTTTGATGTGTGTGTGGCATTCCAAGGTGATTTATTCCTATATATAGGGGAAAGTAGGGGAATGGCGCTCACTTAACACGTTAAGCGCCACGTCAGCCACCGGTGGCTGACATTGAACTTTCCGTTTAAAACGCGTCATTCACCGATGGCTGACGTCTAAACTATGATATAAAACTAAAAAATTATATATTGTTTTAAGTAATTACTGAACATTTATATATAATTTACCTACCTTTTATTTATTTCAGGATTATACTTTCTTAAAAATTGCTTAAAACATTGTCAATTTTCCAGAAATTAGTGTCAGTCACCATGGCAATCAACGTGTTAAGGGAAAACATGAATAGCTAGTCAAATTTAGACAAAAAATCAATATTTTATTAACGAAGTATAACTCCAAAGCATAAGGAAGAGTTTACAATCAACTAATTTGCATAAACGTTTAAGGAATTTTTTTATCGTTTTATTTAAATAATCATCGATTGAGCGGTAATTCCCGACATGGTAGGGTAATTGCGCTCAGAGTTTGAATACAACATTTAAGTAAGACAAAAGTCACATATGTAGTTGTGTGGGCTGTTCACACCACTGCAGACTTTTTGCGACCACTTTACACATATTGTGCACACATATAATGGGCTACTTTTTTTATATTTTGTTTTTTTTATTTTCACCACTTTTTTGAAATCGTAAAATTCTCCTTGTTTAATGACATATTAATTAAGGCGAAAACAGAGGAATTTTACCATTTCAAAAAAGTGGTGTTAATCAATCAATTTGAATTTTAAAAAAGTTGCCCACTGGCAACACTTCTTCTGGAATTCCACGCGAGCGCCATTACCCGTTATCGCCATGTTGGGTTTTAATGCATTATAATTGGCGTAACAACGCACTACAAAAATAAATAAAAGCATGAAAGTACAGCTAAATGTATATATTTTGTAGACATAATGAGTAAATTAATATTTGAAAATAAGAGTGTACACTTACCTTCAAGTTTGATGTTGTAGAATTTTATAATAAAACAACTGCAAACTAATAACGTGAGGACACAAAAATAGTTTCTTTCCGACAGTCACTATATCCTTACTGGGAACTTACGATGAAGTTTTCTAGGTGCCGGTACCGATCGCACGTTTTCAGTTCTATTCTGTTTAGAGATATTGGGTGAGAGGGATTGCCCTTCTGAGCATCATTACTATACTTTCCCCTATATACATAAAGAAAATTTTGTTGATTCCCCTGTGATTTTCTTGAAGATATAAAAAAAATTCATTTACTTTTATTAAAAGCAGAAAATCGCTATCAATTTCAAATGACTTTTAGTGAAAAGTATTCGTTTAAAGGATGGTAAATGATTTATTATTCTTACTAATTTAAAAGTTTTTTAGTTTTTTGTCATATATCAATTTAGATGCTGCAAGGCAAATTACTTCCAAAAATTTTAAATTAAATATATTCCCTAATCCCTCAAGTTTTACCCCTTCGTGGGTACATTTAATTTTTAATTTAGTTTTTTTTCCTCCCATTTTACTGAAGTTACCTTAATAAACTTAGCTACTTACGTAGTTTATTTCCAAGTTTACTGAAATGCAGCAAGCCCGAGAAGAAAATAATGTTTATTGTAGGTTTTGGAGAAATGAACTTCGTTAAAAGAACTAAAGGTGAATTCTTTTAAAATCCTCTGCTTATTGTAGGCTAATGTATGGATGCTTTCACAGGGGTTTACGAACTGCACGGATTTACACATTTTAGAAATTGAGAGGGTTTAATTTACAAACGTATGAGCCGTTGATTTTGAAAAAAGGGATAAGTCCACATTTTATGTTGCCGCTAAATATATAATGGTTCGAATTTGGATGGGTTTAAAAATATTGTTTGTGGTCTTATTTCATGTAAATTTAAAATGCAATAATGGTTATCCGTGTTAGCTGTAAGATATTGTGGTTTTGGCACGCGCCAATGGATTACATCAGCACTTTCGAAAGCAATAATTTGTTGTAGTTGTTTTTCTTTGAATGAATGTAATTATAATAACAAAAAATTTGAATATTTTATTTTATTTATTCATTTAATTTATTTTAATATTTCATTCATATTTAGAAAAGTTGCCAAAGGTGAGTCATTTTTGAAGATCAAGCTCCTGCCGCACGTATCAGTGCAATTTTCCCAAGTGCTGCGAAGAGTTTTTACAAAGATCTGCAGTCGCAGTATTTTTTTAAATAGACTTAAGGTATCTGTTGGTAATATAGTCACCCGAAGGTTAGAAATTTTTAAACGGTTAGTAGTAACAAAATTCAAATAAATTTGCGCACACACGTGAAAAATATTTAACTGTTTCCGATTTTTAATAAAAATTAAATTTAAAAAATCAAAAATCACGACTGCGTAAAAAGCGAACTAATTAATTATTTCTCATCAATGTGAAACTATTTTTTATATTACTTACCTATATATTTTATGTACTTGTATTGATGACTTTTAAGTTGTGTTTAATTGTTAGTTCCTATCTATAAACACATGTTTTGATGAGGCCTATAGATGTCAATAAAGGTTAGAGTTGCAGTAAAGCTAGAGATTCTAGCTACACAACTTCCAAGTTGTATAATATTTAAACGGAGCTCCTGACTGTAAAATAGTCAATGAAACATCGTCTTCATTTTGAAAGACCTATCCAATGATATGCCACTCAATAGGGTGGGTAAATTTTTTTTCGTCTCTACCGCCATTTTGAATTTATAAAAACAAAACCCAGCCAATAACCATCGAACGGTTAAGACGAATCGATAGAGACTTCATTCATTAAAATCCATCCAGCCGTTGGGATGTTTCGAGGGTATAAAGAAATCCACAAACCCAGATACCATGAAACACATAACCCTTCTTGGTAGTCGGGTAAAAACAAACCGAAAACAAATGAAGAGTAAACAAGAAAGGAAAATCATGCGTCAAGCATAGATTATGAAACACTTCCCAACACATTCAGAATAATGTTACGAAACTTCATAGTTTAATAAGTTAAAATATCATGTCTAATTCAACCCTATGGAAACTCATAACACATTCGAAAACCCAATTTCAGCTGTTCCCATCTACAATCGGAAAATTATCCGAATACTTTGAGTAGCACTGTATATATGATTAAAATAGTTAAATTTAAAAGCATAAACCGAAATTGAAAACGCACTTCAGCAATTATTACTTAAAGACAGTATTGTAACCGATTTCTTTTGTGTATCCCTGTAAATGAACGACAAATGCTATGAATACCCTATTCTGTCGTCATCATCTTGTAGCGAAATTCAGTGATTTATATCGGTTTCAATACATTTGAAGCAGCGTAATGTCATTAAAATACTCTGCAAACGATTTTTGCCCATATACTATAATGTAATGGAATTCTTTTGGGTAGCCCTGTAAATGAAATATTAATTCCACATACTTCATATGCAATACCAAACATGGTTAGGTGACCCTAAATATGGATTATCAATTGCGTGAAAATCTGAGTATATTTACGGGAGTTAGAGCATGGACAGACGGCCATACGGACAGACGGCCATACGGACACACAAACCGAATGCATAAACACTTTTCAAATTTGTTGGAAAGTGTTATAAATTATCCTAATTTACCTGCCGTAGAAATTTCTTTTAGGACCGCCTTTTCTAATCCTGGAAGTCATTTTGTCTATATTTCAATTCACTAGCACTGGTTATTTAGGTGCTTGAAAGGTTAAGGCCATGAAGTGCGTGTCAGAGTACGCTTTTTATTCAAGTCCAAGATACAAATATTTAGTCACAATATATTTACGTGAACCTACATAAATCTTTTCATCTCTCTTCTAAAGCAAAAAACATTAATGAATAATGGGTGACATTACTTTGACATGGAAACAAAATTGGAATTTTGCATAAGAAGTAGGGGAAAGTAGGGTAATGACGCTCAGAAGGGCAATCACGCTCACCCAATATCTCTAAACAGAATAGAATTGAAAACGTGCGATCGATACCGGCACCCAGCGAACTTCATCTTAAGGGTCCTGTCCCTGCCGGCGAAGACACTCACGAGCTAATGCTAATCCTATGGGGAGGGATTTTTCTAATATCTCGTTTGCATTTCGACATTTTTAATTTTTTTTTTTTAATTGGATAGCCGAGGTCCGTCTCTACAGCGCACCTTTGTTACTTTTTCGATTTTGGTCGCAGATATTTTTAATAAAGTTACTTTCATTTTCAAAACCGGTTCTGAAAATGAAAGTGTCATTTAAAAAAATATCTGCAACTAAAATCGAAAAAGTAACCAAGGTGAGTTGTAGAGACAGACCTCGGCTATCCAATGCAAAAAAAATTATTTAAAAATGTCGAAATGCAAACGAGATATTAGAAAAATCTCTCCCCATAGGATTAGCATTAGCTCGTGAGTGTCTTCGCCGGCAGGGACAGGACCCTTAAGTTCCCAATAAGAATATAGTGACGGTCGGAAGGAAAGTATTTTTGTGCCCTCATCTTATTAGTTTGAAGTTGTTTTATTATAAAATTCTACAACATCTAACTTGAAGGTAAAGTGTACACTCTTATTTTCCAATGTTAATTTACTCATTATGTTTACAAAATTTAGCTGTACTTTCATGCTTTTATTTATTTTTGTAGTGCGTTGTTACGCCAGTTATAATGCATTAAAACCCAACATGGCGATAACGGGTAATGTTCGCTCGCGTGGAATTCCAGAAGAAGTGTTGCCAGTGGGCAACTTTTTTTAAATTCAAATTTATTGATTAACACCACTTTTTTGAAATGGTAAAATTTCCCTGTTTTCGCCTTAATTAATATGTCATTAAACAAGGAGAATTTTACGATTTCAAAAAAGTGGTGAAAATCAAAAAACCGAAATTTAAAAAAAGTAGCCCACTATATGTGTAACACAATATGTGTAATGCGGTCGCAAAAAGTCTGCAGTGGTGTGAACATCCCACACAACTACATATGTGACTTTTATCTTACTTAATTGTTGTATTCAAATTCTGAACGCAATTACCCTACCATGTCGGGCACTACCGCTCAGTCGATGGTTATTTAAATAAAACGATAAAAAATTTCATAAATTTTTATGCAAATTAGTTGATTTCAAACTGTTCCTTATTCTTTGGAGTTATACTTTATTAATAAAATATTGATTTTTTATGTCCAAAATTGACTAGCTATTCATGTTTTCCTTTAAGTGAGCGCCATTCCTATACTTTCCCCTAATTTTATTCAGCTCCTAATTTTTTACAATGATACGAAGCTTCATAAGTCGTTTAGCTATATGGACCCAATTTAATTTTAACACAGCTCTTCTTCTGACAAGAAATAATTTTATGGATTGAATTTTGAACTCTACATATAAATTTATACTCACAAGAAAAAAAAAAATACTTAACAACATCTTTTCACCAAAAATATTGAAGCATAAAAATTTATTTTAGTTTTATTTACAGTGTAATTTTTTTAAAACCTCGTTTGTAATCCGAGAACGCAATTTTGCCAGAATTACAATTCTACATCTTTGGCCATTTAGGTTTTCGAAGATCAACCCCTTGCCTTATGAGTCAGTCCAATTTCCGCTCAAGTTCAATACCTGCGGAGTTTTTTTTAATAAAAATTTGAAGTCGTGGTGTATCTATGTGAACCTAATTGATTTTTGCATCACCTCTGTAAAAAGAAAGAACATCAACGGGTAGTGGATCACATTTTGACGACAGAAAGCAAAATTAGAATATTTCACAAGAAATTATTATCTTCTTGATATCCTGTGTTTTAACTAAGATATGAAGTCTGTTAAGTCACAGTATGGGGTCGAAATCGTTTCTTAGATCACATCTCGTTTGGTGACATAAATACAAATTCCAAGTAATAATTTTATTTATTAAGTTCTGAACTCTGTATAGAAAAACCTGTACCTTAGAAAGAAAACACATAACAACAGTTTTCTACCAAAAATTACTGAGGAATAAAAATTGATTCTAGTTTTGCCTATCATATAATTTTCTTTTACAACCCCTCTTTTTGTAATCCGAGAACGCCATTTTGCACATATTACAATTCGACAGCGCTGGCCATTTAGGTTTTTAAAGATCAAGCCCCTGCCGCACGTGTCAGCCCAATTTTCCCAAGTCCAATGCCTTTCAAAGTTTTACAAAGATTTGAAGCCTCAATCACTTTCGCTCTTTTTTAACGTCCCCCTCCCCTTCCCTTTTACACGCAAGAAAGGGAAATTAGGGTGGATTTTGTATAAAGTTCGGCGGCGGGGATTATTAGAGAATATGGTAGATTTTATATTCATCATAACTGACGACAGAGAAATGCAATTCGATACGCTGTTTTTCATTCCCATGAAATTATTGCATTTGACTTTCATGGGAAGGTTAAAAAAACGTGAGAGTTTATTAATTTTAATCACTGTTGTTTAGAATAATGCTAATTATATGTCTTCTTTGTATGGGGGAGAAAGCACATTTTTTAGTGAACCTTTCAGGGGCAAAGCACTTCCATTGCTAAAATATTGAAATGAATGAATGACATCGAAATTTACGAAATTTTTCACATACGTAATAAACTGAATTTTTTTTTAACCAAAATTCTGGTGCCATAGTGGCATTTGGGAATTAAAATTAAGTGATTTCAAAACCGCACCATCGCCCTTGAAAGTGTTAAATCGACCATTTGACTTCCGTCTGAATGTTTGTCCGTGTGAATTAACTAATTTGACAATCCCATTGAAATTACAATTTACTTTTTACTTAAAAATATTTTGCATTCTATGAATAGTCGAAATGTAAGTAAATCAAACCATTTATGATTTAATCAGTGATTTAATTGTCAATCAACTGTCATATAAAAAAAAAAACATTCACAAGAAAAATAATTGTAAATACGTAATTAAATTATAGGATTCATATCATTATCTGAATATTTATAATTCTTAACTGCAATCAATAAGTTTCACAGGCCGCTTTTTGTTTTTAGATGTTCATAGTTTAAATTGCAGCTTTCGGTTTAACTACATATACCGTGTTTACTCGCGTTAGTCGCACACCAGTTTTGAAGCAGAAAAAATCGCCAAAATTAATTTAATAACAAGCGATATAATTTCAAAATGTTTTAAGAAGGTAGGAATCTCCAACGTTTGGACGGAAGCGAAGATGACATTTTATAGAATGGCGGAGATTCTTCAGACACCGATTCACATTACAATAGCGATACTTATACCTTAAGTGAAAGTGATTTATTATGAGAATTTTTTGTCAAAATTTTCACAAAGGTTATTTGTAAATTTTATGTCTATAAAAACATTACCATAAAAAGAAAAATTGTATTTAATAAATAGCACATAATCTGGGAACATTTGGTAAGTTACTAATTTTATAATAATGTGTTTTTTTTTATACCGGTAATGTTTTAGCCTTAGAGTGTAGAATATTATGTAGTAGATTTCCTCGCATAATAGTCGTACCTAAACTTTCACAATGAAAAATTGGCAAAATAAGTGCGACTATTACGCGAGTAAACACGGTACTAAATAAAATTTTGTTTTGTTTTTATTCTTTTTACTATCGCTATAGACTCGTGAATGGGTGAATAATATTTAAAATAATCCTGTAATATTGGTAACAGTATCGTATAAGTTAATCAAGCATAATTATTCATGTTTCGATCAAGTGGTCTCAGAGACCGCTAACAGTTGCTATGCGACAATTTCTGTGACAGTGGTTAAAAGTTAATAACTATTCTTAATAAAAGTATTAATTTTATTGGAAATCAAATGTAAAAAAAGAAGTAAAAAAAAAATCTTTCAATATACTAAAGTTTAGTAGAGCATCCTAAGTTACGCGAAAAACCATAAATAAAATTAATCACGGACAAATATGTTTTATTCATGCAAGCAAAAACACTCGAAAAATTATTATAACTAATTCTAATCCGTTAGAGCAAACCGACCATGAATGTACGCACCTAGTATCTGACGTTATCCAAAATAGACCCAGAATCTTATACAGGGTGCCCCAGAAGTAATGGGACAAACTTTAAGGGGAGGTAGGGGACATCACAAGGATTCAGATTTGCATAGCAACCCAGGGTCGGAAACGCTTTCCTGGCGCGGTAGTGACGACACAAAACACAAGAAAGACAGGTTACGAATAAGAGGAGAAAACATGTTTATTATCTTTAGTACATCAAAAAACTAAGAAGAAAGAACATTAAAGGACAACGATCGTCATCAAAGTAGGTGTTCGAAATTACGACCCCGGCCCGTGATGCATGGAAGCGCATTTCCGGCGTATGGAAGATCTAATGTTCTCGAAAATACTGGGAGTGCCCCGGACTTCCCCAGCAGCTGCCACGATGCGTGCAACAAGTTCCTCAACACTTTCCAGCATTGTCCCGGCATTTTTGCAGTACTAAGAATAATAAACATGTTTTCTGTCCCTGTTCGTGTCCTGTCTTTCTTGTGTTTTATGTCGTCACTACCGCGACAGGAAAGCGTTTCCGACCCTGGGTTGCTATGCAAATCTGAATCCTTGTGATGTCCCCCCCCCCCTTAAAGTTTATCCCATTACTTCTGGGACACCCTGTAGATTTGAATTTATAAACCTCGTTAGTTACGCCCTTAAACCTTAATCATAAAAAATACTAAAAACATGTCCACTCGCGGGTTATAAAACAGTAGAAACAAGAAAGAAAAAAAATCCTACGTCAAGCATAGATTATGAAACACTTTCCAACACATTTAGAATAATGTAACAAAACTAATAAATTGAAATAGGATGTCTAATTGAACCATTTTGAAACGCATAACATATTTGAAAACCCAATTTCAGCAACTCCTATCTATAGTCGGAAAATTATCCGAATTTTTTGAGCAGTCCTGTATATGACATATTAGATTTCTATCTATAAACGACATGCATGTAAAAATTTAGTTCAGTGAGGGTTATAGGTGCAGATTTACGGTCGCCAGTCGCCACGTGGCGGCTAAATTTTTTGCTGGTTGACTAACTTTCAGTGTCTTAGTTGCCAGAGATCAATTTCCATTGTTCCCAATCCCCGCCGCGGAATTTTTATATATTTTTTTTCTTTTGCAAACAGAAAAGCACCTGCTCTTTTCACTGGCTGAGATCAAGTATGACCTTGATAAAAAGTCAGGGATTTTTTGCGATCTCAGTTACATCGTGAACGCTGCCCCTGTGATGTACTGCTTTCTTGCCGAATATTATGTTCGAATAATATTCTGCGCATGTCTGCTCCACTACAAAGCTTAGCAGCTGCGAAGCTCGGTACATGATCGCGCTAATGGTAAAGCTTCTCCTTTGGACACCAGCGAAAGCAAGCATTTCTTCGAAGGTTTCGTCCGAAATCCAGAGTTGAAATAAATACTCCTTTACTCCAGATCTTCTCACGAGATAGTCCAAAGTTCCCGATGCGATGGAGATTATTTAAGAACTTTGGATCATGGAGTCACGAGGATAGAGGATTCCGAATTCTGAAGAAGAAAGAATAAAAGAAACTCGCTCGAAAAAATACTTAACTCGAGGTATATTCTTGCTCTGTAAATGTTTTCTGCAAGTGCGAGATTTTTATAGTGCAAAATAATCTTACACATTCCTAAATTTTTTTATATGTATACTTTTATATGACAAAATCAAAATAAGAAATAAAGTTTTCCTAATATTTCCCATTATCATGACTGCTTAGCTTATACATGTTTTGTTATTCAATTGTATCTTGTCCAATTTTATCTTCTGATTTTTCCTGATTTATATTATACTTTTTTGATATCAAAGTTTCAAGAATTTTAGGATTAAATTAAATATACACATTTGTTTTAATTAGTCTGTGTTTTGTTGTACATGTGTATTTATTAATTAAACTATTTTTCATTGTGAATTCCTGAGTTTTTTTGTTAAGTTTTTTCCATATAAATACTATTGTTTCATGAGTTTCTTTCACAATGTGACCACTAGATTTTGGTTAGGAACTAAATGGCGACTGGATTTTTGGGGTTTAGGAGCCACTGGCTCCTTAAAAATTTTGGGAATCTGCACCTATAGTGAGAGTGAGGACATACATATACCACAGTTGAAAATTCGCCTTCAGTAATTTCCGCTAATAAGGAGAATGATACGTGAATTCCTTTGTGCAGCCCTGTATATGATGTATAGAATTTATGTACAACGAGTAAAATGCCAAAAGTTAGTTAAATTTAAAAACGCATGCCGAAATTTAAAACGCACTTCCAGCAATTATTCTCTGCAAACGATTTTTCCCCATATACTATAATGTAATGGAATACTTTTGAGTGCCCCTGTAAATGAACTATTAATCTCGCACACTTTATATACAATACCAAACTTGCCATAGTGACCCTAAATAAAGTTTATCAATTGCATGAGAATCCGAGTCTATTTACGGGAGTTAGAGCGTGGGCAGACGGACAGACAAACCGAATGCATAAACACTTTCCAACACTTTCCAAAGTGTTAAAAATGGAAACAAATTTAACGTGGGATCATTTTGCTCTCATGCTGGTGTCAAACTTGCAAACACTTCTGGTATTTCGCCTCCTAAATAATCTTTGTTATTATTCTATACATGATGCAACAATATTTACGTGAACGATATTGCATTTCTACTTTACGAAAAGGCAAATTTTTCACCATTTTTTATGATTTTAAAACATTTTTAAGATTTTAATATATTTTTAAGCTATTAATATAATTACCCCTGTTGTTCATATGTGTTAACAATTTCTAATTTAAAAGTATATTAGAGTATATTGTTCCCTTGAGAATTTTTTCCTCCACACGCAAACCATGACATTTGGCTGAGTCACTTGGAAAACCATAAATAATATTAATCACAACCAAGTATGTTTTACCCATGCAAGCAAAAATACTTGAAAAGCCATAACACTTGAAAAGTTATTACAACTTACACTAAAGCGTTAGAGCAGTCCGAGCATAAACGTACGCATCTAGTATCTGACGTCATCCAAAATAGGCCTGCTAAAGATTTGCATTTATAAGCCTCATTAGTTACACCCTTAAACCTTAATCATAAAAAAAAAATACTAAAAACATATCCACTCGCGGGTTATAAAACACTATAAACGAAAAGAAAATTCACGCGCGATCATTTTGTTCCCATGTTGGTGTCAAGTTGCAAACCTTGTCATGGCCTTCCAAAACAATTTCTTTGTTATTACTGCAAAGACACGCGCCTCTAATCCCGAACACTGATGCCAACTACAATAACACCGCGCGTTCTTTATTGTCCAAGCCACGTGCCGTTAGGTATTGCGCTGCGAATGTTGCCATTCCGGCCCTGACAAATTTCGAGATACGTCTCAATCTCTTACGGATTGGTTACGACTGTCAAAGCGGGACGTTTTTCAATGAAACGAGCGGGCGGGACCATAAATGGTAATGGCATGAGAACGAAGCTGTAATCCCTGCTAAAAAATTTGTTCGATTTCTATTTGAATAAGCGGATTAAGAGAGATTAAGTCTTGATGTCCAAGCGGTGTGCAAGAACAAATATTTCCATAAGACAAGTGACGAAGCATTAAAATAAAATATGTTGCTGAACAGTTTGTCTTATCAAAAATCTAAATCCCTTTTGATGTGTCGAAAATAAATCATTAAAAATCGACTTTCAGGTCTTTGTTTCAAAAAGTTTCGTCAGATTTTTAAGATGACGTAACCACTTTTTTTCTTAAGACTTATTATTTTCCGAATCCATAATGTAAGGAAAATATTGTAATAATAGTTTATATGTGTGTGAACAAAATAATTCCCAAGCGTTACTTCCTGATATAGATTTTCTTAAAATCAGCTGAAAGATTAGGTATTTATTAACTATTTTTAAACTACTTTCAAATCATAATGAAGAGAGGGACATTTTATTTCAAATTGATGAATCACAATCAAAGTTGGAGTTGGAGTAACACAGTTGAGGTTTATTCCAAAAGAGCGAAAAATGTCCAGACCGGGACTCGAACCTGGATATCGTGGCTTGTTGTGCCAATGATTGACATTTTGAGCTATCTGGACTGTACCTGGCTGTCATAATTCAGTTTTATTTATTGGCCATGACTGCGAACTGTAACGGCAGTTTCAATCATCCGAGCTATAACCAGGGCCCCCGCTAAGGGGGGAAGCCCCCCGTCAAATGTTTGCGTATGCTGTTACACTTAGCAAATTTACAAACTTAATTGACAAATTTGTTTAAGATTTCAATAAAAACTATAATGCACTTTCTATTTCTGATAGAATTGGCAAAAGTTACAAATCTAATTGGAAATATTATTAAACTTTTTACAAATAAGAACTATATCATATTTTCTAATTGTGGTAACTTGGCAAAATTATAAAACTAGTTGGCAAATACTGTAATTTGACTTGGCAATTTAAGGTCCTCTCCTCCACCAATAAAAAGTCTTAGCGATGGCCCTGGCTATAACTATAGCATTTACGTGATGAACACTTGATGTTCATTATGTAATGATGTTATCACGCATTTCATCCTGTAAAATTTCATCATGCAAATGCTATAGTTATACCTCGGATGAATGAAACTACCGCTGCAGTTTGAAGCAATGTCCAACAAAAGTGAGCGAATTTTGTGAGCTAGGTATAGTCCGGATATCTCAAAAGGTAGAGCGTTGGCACAGCCAGCCAAGGTATCCAGGTTCGAGTTCTGGGGCAGGCCATTCTTCGCTCTGTTGGAATAAACATCAACTGTGCTACTCTAACCTTGAATATATTTTCAAACAATTTTGTGACCTATTCTGTACCTAAAATCACCAAGAAAATGTGGCAATGAGTATTAATAATAAATATTGTGGCGGGATAATTAAACGTAATGAGGCGGTGTAATACTGGTGTAGAGGTAATGGCTCCAGTTTCAAAATGTTATGTTTAGAGCTTGAATGCAGTCGAGTACAGGGAGAAAAAGAACGACTTATTGTTAACTGAAAAATGCTTTTACTCGGGTAGTCGATATCAAAATAAGTTTTTAATATTCATTTAAGAACCGATGGCTGAACCCCTCCCCCTTTAAACAGGTAATATATTATTATTACTATTATTTTCTTACTTTGTTTTCTGGTATTTTGGAAGCATATGTAGCTAAAACATAATGAACGAAATGTTACCATATGTTATATTTAGATATTTGAAGGCATGAGGAGATGGATTCTATAAAAAATAGAAGTATCAAAAGTAAAATGCGAAAATACTGCTTTGGTACATCTTGACTGTATGCATAATGAATGATGCCCAATGGGGTGTATTATTAATGTAAATGTTACCAGCACTTTATCTAGAAAAATTAGTAACGCTACTCTCAAGTACGTGTAAAAGATACTACATAACCCATTTTATTTGCTAGTTATGCAAATGTTCTCTCTTTTCTAATTTTTATCTTTGTTTTTGCTGTTTTGCTTCATTGTTCTCTTTTATTTTTTTCATATATGCTTGTTAAGCATTCAGCAAAGTTTAACACTTATGCTTTTTGCTCTTTGGTTGGGTTTTGTTATTGGTGAAACTGTTTATTAATAAACATCTTTCAAAAGGACTAGCTTCAGGGAGATATATATGTGAGAGTTATATCTGGTTGCGCTCCAGACTGTTCTCTATTAGAATCTGATCTGGTTTTGCACATTTATTTTTAAAATATTTATTAATTGTTTACGAAAATTCAAAATCTTCATCCCTTATATTTCTGTGCAATGTTAAATTTGTTTGAACAGGCACATCACACAATATACTAGACAACAATGGTTCTGCCACAGAATTGAAATTAGTTAATTCTAGATCAGTTTCTTACGTTGATTCCTAATATGCTTTCCGGTTTTCTCTAAGTGGTTCAGTTTTTGAGAAATTTGCATATTTAAGTTTATGCAAATTTAAGCTTTTTTGTGCCATTTTATGAACATTTTAGGTACAATAAATGCAAGATTGAATTAACTTTTCTAGATAATGACTACTGGACTATTTGCCTCAGATAATTTTCGCAATTTCATATTCTTAACATTTATCTGTCAGTTGTTAAGCGTAATTTGCATATTTTTCAATGATGTAATGTTTACATTATTTTCAACTTTAAAGTAGTTGCCACAGAAATGACGTAACGTTTTACTGAACTAGGTTTTTATGCTGATTTCAAACCTGAAATCCGTTTCCTTATATCATGTCTAGTTTTTGAGTAAATAAATTTCTACTTTTGTATGGTATTGGCACAAATTTGATAAAAAATTCTATTGTCAACAGGGTGAACACCGTGTCAGTTTCCTATCATCAGGAACATAATGAATAATGGGTATAACCAAAAAACAAACGAAAAAAAGTAGTAGATTCTATCCTAACTAGCTGAAGTCCATCACGAAGTAGTATAAAAGCATTTTCTGGCTTTTTTGACCAAAAAAAAAAATAAATTTTCACTTTTTTTCAAAAACTAGACATGGTAGAAGAAAACGAATATATAGGTATAACCAAAATGTAAGTGAAAAAAAGTAGTAGATTCTATCCTAACTAGCTAAAGTACATCACAGAGTAGCATAAAAGTATTTTCTGGCTTTTTTTACCCCAAAAAATAAAATTTCACTTTTATTCAAAAACTAGACATGATAGAAGAAAACGAATATATAGGAACAACCAAAAAACAAGTGAAAAAAAGTAGTATAGATTATATCCTAACTAGCTGAAGTACATCACAAAGTAGCATAAAAGAATTTTCTGGCTTTTTTGACCAAAAAATAAAAATTCACTTTCTTTCAAAAACAAGACACGATAGCAGAAAACGGATACCAGATTTGAAATCAGCGCAAAAAACTAGCGTACTCATGTTGGCAGAAATATTTAGACGTCAAGAAACGTTAATAGCAAAGTATGCAAATTAGGCACAATATTTCCCTGTCACATGTCAGTATAATCTCAGAAACGACATTTTTGCAAAGTAAACTAGATAGTAATTATAACATAAAAAAAGGGCCGTCTGATAAGGCTTTATGTCTTAAATTTGCATACAACTACAAAATTATAAAATTTTCATAAGTCAAAATATGCAAATATCTCAAAAACTAGATGTGCTGGAGAAAATCGAAAACAAGATTCGGAATCAGCATAAAAATTGAATAAGAAACAACTAGTTTCGGTTTTGCGCCAGAGCAGATGTTCAATTTTGTTGACCAGTGTTATTGGAGAAATTGTATTATTACCTTCATAGTGCTCAATATAAAACTTGTGCTTGCAGAACATTCAGCATTAGTTGTTAAGTCCTCATTAACCATGTTTATTAAATCATCTCTAATTTCAAAATCAGGAAACATATTGTCATCTTTAGCGGTAAGATCACCATTAATACTCGATTCATTAACATGAAAATCATCAGTAAAATTGAATTATTGGCAGGAAACAGGCCAGTACATAAAGCATTGCTAACAGCTAAATTCTTATCAGTAAAGTCATTGGTGGGTACGAGTGGTATTAATTTAATTCATATTTCTGATTTTGTAAATTTTTATAGCGTTGAATGGCATTGGGATCGAAAGATGATATTGGAACTGCACAACGGTTGAATGGGTAAATGCCGTCCATTTTATTAAAATTTTTAAAGCCATGTAATTTTAAAACCTATTTTGATCATTTGAAATGTTTATTTAAGTACCCGGTAGAAGAAAAACACTATTGGGGGATCATGTTGAAATTTCTAATTATTAACACAACACAACTTAATTAAACACGATACTACTTTAAACATAAGCTTAATACAATATATGTAAATAATATCATATAAACTTACTTCAATTAATCTCCTAAAAGTCTTCCGTATTTAGAGCATCCATTTCGTCGCTAATGGGTGTTTTAAGAAAACCAGTTACCAAAATACGTATAATATTTTAGAATTCTAATTTGAAAATTTGTCGCCTTTTCCCGAGCTTACACTTCAGGTAAATGAAACAGAGCTTGTTGTCCTTGACGCGTATACATAAGGTTGTTTGATCTTCAAAATTGAAAAATAAAACCGTGAATCATTTTCGGGATTTTTCGCTGCATTTAAGGAATATGGTAGAGCTTTATAATGAACGATGTAATGAGAAATCGGCGTATTTGGTAATTATTTTCTAAGAAAAAAAAAATTAAACGCTGAGAAATGTTTCGCGCTTTGTTCCAGAAGTTCGGATGTCTGATTATATAGCATTTATATACGATTCTTGAGTTAAGATTTTAAGTACAAGAGCATTGTCTCATTTAGGGGTCGCCACATTTAGACGCAGTGACATTACGTGAATATTCTGCTGATTATTAATTACAAAAACTGTTTTTCTCTGCAACCCTAATATTTTTAAATGTCCGATTCAAATTCGGTTTCGAAATCGAAAATTTCAGCAACAATATAATGCTCTTTTTAACACATTTCAACATAGTTGAAAAGCGTCTATGAATTCGGTTTGTCTGGTCGTCCTCTAACCCACATAAATATACCAGGATTGCCATGTAATGATATGCGTTATTAAAGTTTACCACAACATGCTCGGTATTGGAAATGAAGTGTGTAGCATTTATAGTTCGTTTACATCGGCACTCAAAATAATTCTGTTACATCATGGTCAATGGGAAAAAATAGTTTGCAGTTTATTTTAATGTTGTTACATTATTTCTAACATATCAAAAGTGATAAACATCACTGAATTGCACTAAAACATGCTTATTATAGAACAGGATGTGTATAGCATTTATCGTTGGTTTAAGTTCGTTTGGTTTTAAAAGAATTTGGTTACAGTGCGGTCTATGAGCAGTAATTTTTGAAAGTGCGTTTTCAGTTGTGCTATGCGTTTTAAAATTAAACTAAATTTGTGCATATTATTTGGTGAGTATAAATTCTATAAATCTTATATAGAGCTGCACAAAAGAATTCGACAGCATTTTCGCTTCTTGGCGGAAATGGTAAATTAAAAAATATATAAAGTAAAATGAATAAGGCGGAAAAGCTTCTTTCTTAATAGGTATTTTTTCTCTTATATTTGTATTGTATTCTTTTCGCCTTGACTAGGATATATTTCGTTTAAGGCAAGATTACATAATATACAAGTTCCATTTTACACTGAAAGGAAAAATATACCGCCTTCATCTAGAACGAACAGGTAGTTATTTTCTAAATCCCTAAACTAAAATACAGATTTCCAATTTATGGGAATAAAGCAAACAAATAAACCGAATAGACGAAATGATCGAGAATTTCTAGTCTGTAATTTTCTAGGGGACGAAACGATACATTATATTACGAATCATTTGAATTACGAAAAATTATCACTTGATTTATAGAGTTAATTCATAAACTATAATTATAGTTACTAAAATTCACTTCTCGTGTTCACATTTGAAGAGCTAAGTGGAAGAACATGTTAAGTAAAAAAATTACATTTGGAGAAATTTGATGTGAAAGTTTTTGCTGTCAATTTTAATGATTTATTTTCTGTTTGATACCATGTGTTTAAAATATTAACAGGTATGGTACTAAACTCTCTCAGAATAACTTATTCATATTTAATTCTCAAATATTAAAAATTATTAATATTATTGACATTATTAAATATTAAAATATTAAATATTAATGAATAATGTCTTAAATCTTCAAGACTAAATAGAATCTTAGTATTTTATCTTCACCATGTGGTAGGATACCTCATAACGCTTTCATCCAAAAGCTAACATTTTTTTTAGAAAATGTAGCATAACATGTTCAAGTTCATCCACTCAGCTCTTCATTTATTTGCAAAGATTTTTAAATAAGTTTGACCACTATAATATAGGAAAACGCCCTTGAAGTTTAATAGGGATGACTAGGACTCTTTAGAAAAATGAAACTAGAATTTATAAGGATGACATAGAACTATTTTTTTTAGAGCCACAATTTATTTTTTTAGACGCCAGTGGCGGATTTTTTTTTTTCAGTGAAAAGGCTCTATTGTAGTATCTACTGTCGCAAACATACTGCTGAAAGTTTGCAGTGGAATTTTTAGATCTAAATTTATGCAAAAAGATAAAAATTTTCCAACTATAATTTCTTTTACAAAGACGTAATGCTCTCCTCTTATGTCAATCTGCTTTAAATTTTAATTTTTTAATTCCTGTTTAATTCAATAAAAACTCTAAGTATATTCCTTACCATGTTCAGACCATACAAGAAAAATATGTCTGTCCATTTTATAAACCCATACAGTAGATTATTAAACACAAAACTGTCTTTTTCTGTAACCGTAATCTTTATAAATGTCACCCACACGACTATTACGTAAACAACCTAATCTACACTCCGATAGACTCGGACAAATAATATTCCAACGGATTGGTAGAATCCCTCACAAAGTGATGCTTCATAGCTCTCCTTACTATTTTTTTTGCGAGTTTCCCAGAGGAATTTTTCGATTTAAATTTATGCAAAAATTTAAAAATATTCCAATTAAAATTTTCTTTACAAAGACATAATGCTCTTCTCATACGTCAATCTGCTTTAGAATTTTATTTTTTAATTCCCGTTAAAAACTTTTTAATTGTTCAATAAAAAACGCCAAGATTATTTCTTACCTTGTTCAGACATACAAGAAAAACATGCCTGTCTATTTTATATACCCATCCAGTAGATTATGAAATACAAAAAGTGTCAATTTCTGTAACCGTAATCTTTATAAATGTCACCCACACCACCATTACGTAAACAACCTAATCTACACTCGGATAGACTCGGACAAATAATATTCTAACGGATTGGTAGAATCCCTCACAAAGAGATGCTTCATAGCTCTCCTTACTATTTTTTTGTGAGTTTCCCGCTATTTTTCTGTCGCAGAAAGGGGATCCTGAGTGTTTTGCTGAAAAAAAAAAAATTACATTCCATCTGCGGTCCAGACTGATGCTTCGTTGAGTCCATTTTAGATGGTAGAATGTGAATCATCTAAAATATATTCCTCCTATAGAATGAAAATAATAATAATAATAAATAAAAGCATATAGTCGCTTACATAGAAGTAAGGATTATTTTTCTTACAAAATATGAGATACGCATTAAGGTTCTACAAATTTAAATCTCAGGGCCGAAACAAGCCTTTTTTTGCACCCGGGGCAAACATGAATTTTGGCGCCCCCATCCCTTCTCCGCAAAGTAAATTTACAAGGAAAATTTTACCAAGTTTCTAATAGCCGACTTATTTTAAAATTTAAAATATGTAATCATAAAATACGTAATACTGAACTACGTAATCAGTTTTGTCAATTATTGATTCATTAAAACCTTCAAAACGGAATCGAAAGAAACCGAAAAATAAAAATAAAAAATCCGCTCTATACAGGCCGAAATAGCCTAAGAGAACAGTTCTTTTTTCTTATTCATTTGCAATTTTGTATTGCAGACGAATCTTTTTATCTGTTTGTCAATTTTAATGCATTTGGTTCAATCTATTACTTTATCTAATGCAATGGTTTCCAAACTTTATTGTTATGCAACTCACCTTAAAGTTTGAGCATTTTTCGTGACTTACCTAATATGAAGCCATATATATGAAGTCATATGTATGAAGTCGTAATACAGAATGTCCTAAAAAGGTCCAAATGTACTGTTAAACCGCTGAAATTATAAGGAAAAAACAAACAAACAAACAAACAAACAAACAACAACAACAACAACAACAACAACAAAAAACACTGCAATAAGTAGCGAAATCTTTCGCGATTCTTCGGCTAATAACTCCTGTCTGCGGCTAATACGAAAGTATGGCATTTAATAAAGTTCAAAACATTATTTGACTACTGATATAAAAATGTTTTTTGGTGTTGTCAATAGGCAATCTACAAAATATATAAAAAATATGCAAAATCTATTAGAGTCAGGAGAAAATTATTTTACTTTGAATCAATTCTTTCAATTTTGCGTCTATCAAAGTCTATTTATTGCACATTTGATTATATCCCACAGCTTTATGAGAAATTGAGATATGCATTACTAAAATATAATATTAACTTAATAGCTAAACTTCCAACAATTTTGAAAGAATTGATTCATATTAAAAATGATCCTATTCCCGATTATGAAAAAGCAGGAGTTTACATCATCCCATTCAGCACAGAACAACATAAGAATTTATTTTACATTGGTATGACATCACGAAAATTTAAGGAAAGATTAAAAGAGTACATTTCTGATATCAAGTTTAACAAACCAAGTACAGCTTTTTCCAGATTGCATCAAAAAGAAAATATTAAGATAAAATTCTAAAAAGCTAAAATGATCATTTCAACGTCTAACCATTACTCTTCAATAATCCGTGAATCCATTGAAATTTTACTTAGAAGTGATAATGTTTGTAACGGTGCCCTTTCCTATAATATTCCCGCAATTTGGTACAATATCCTAAATATTTCAAGACCTCCTGATAATATGAACTGATCTTTTCATACCTCTGCAGAAAAATGATCTGAACTCCGCTTGCGCATGCGCACTATTTTTGTTTTTGTTTTTAAAATGTATTTCTATTCAGTCATCTTTTTTCCTTTGAAAATGAACGCGTGTGTGTTCGAAAGATCTCAGGGTTGCATTAAATAAAATATAAATAATATAAATATAAATAATATAAAAATATAAATAATATTTTTATATGTTTGAGTCACCTTTTAAGTAGTTATAAGTATATTATAAAGTTTATTATTAACAAGGTGAAAATTTCCTTCACGACGTACAGTGTTTTGACTCTATTGTCAACTTTTAGTATAGCTTTAAGTTTTGAAGGTCACTGAAAGAGATTTTGCTATTTTTACAACGATTCTTTGTGCATGTTGGTCTTTCCTATCTTTGCAGTTCCCCAGAGCACGTTTTTGGTGTTTTTATGTCTGTTATGTGTGTGAGTGACTATAATAGCGTTCAAAAAGGGTTTTTGATTGAGCTGAAATGTGATAAATATGTTAAAGGTCATTTATGAAACCATTTCTATAGGAAAATCCAAGAAATAGGACTGAAGATAACCGATTAATATTGTCTCGGTATCAAAAATGCCTATATTTTTAGTTTCGACAGACTTGGTCTTGAGCTCGAACCAACTGATACCATTCTTTTATAAGTATATTTCGGCGCACAATATTCTACATTCCAGTAGAGTCACTATATTAGATTTTCATATTAAATGCAAATATTTTAGTTCTGAATATTTCGATACTAAATTTCTTTCTGCGCATTTTGATTTAAAAAATCGCACAAGCAATGGATAAATCTTTTTATTGTTCGTTTGGAAAAAGACTACCACAATGTGAAAAAAATCAGAATCTCTCTATTCTAAAAAAAAGTAACTACCGCTGTCACCTCCCCGCCGCCGCCGGTTTTGAATTTTTTGTGACCGGAGGTCTTTCTTCGTTAATATTAAGAAAAATAATGCATACAAAAATATTAAAATCAGTAGTATTATACAGAAATGTTTGATAAACACGTTGATGCAGACAGTTTTCAGATCGAAGAATTATTTTAAGAGATATTTAATGCTAAAGTTGGACAAAATCGTTCCACTAAAAAAGTTTTATAGGAGCAAAAACTGTTCATAGGAATTTAATCATTTTTAGATCATTTTATGCGTTAGAATTTGCCGGAGTGCAGATTGCATTATTTTTTTTATTTTGACTAATTTTTTGAGGTTTTATTTCTATTTTAAATTCAGATTTTTAGCATTTCTAGAGATATTTTTAACAGATTTTAGAAAGTGATATTAATTTAAACTGTTGCCAACTGTATAAACAGCGGAAACAATAATGTTTGCTTCAAAAAAAAAAAAAAAAAAAAAAAAAAAAATTATACGTGTAAATAAATTAAAAATTTATTTACGCGTGACTATTATAAACAGAAAAAAAAACCATTTGGAATTAGAATTAAATAATTATGTACAAAAAGCAAGAACTTATTAAAAATTACGTCATAAAAACTATAATTACACGTGAATTTTAAGGGAGAAAGGAATTTGTAAAACAATAAATTTATTAACATGCGTTAGAAGTCTTAAATAGGAGAAATTACGTCATATTTACGTCACATTATAGTTATTACATAAAATGAACACAAAATAATATTGCAAAACGGTTTAAATTTGGAAATTGCGCTAGACATTTATTTGTTATTTTAAGAGGATATTTTTCAACTATTTTTGTTAGGAAAGCGCAAATAATATTTCATTTCTAACACAAGTATTTTCACGTGAATATTAAAAAGAGAAAGAATAGTTTGGTCAAAATTACGTCAGATTAAAAACGATTAATTTAAAATGTCTCATTTAAAAGAACTTTCTTTTCACTTTGTTAAAAAATACCAGGAGACAAAGACTCTGTTTATTTAATTCCTTTTATATTAGCTTATTTTGAAATGTTGTTACACGTGTCTACGTCATCAAGTTATTTTTATTTCGACGTTTTATTTGTATTTTTATTAATGTTGTACTAATTTATTTGTTTTTTCGTTATTTAAAATTAAAATTATGTCAATTTGTATAATTTGGCGAGTGGTTTGGCGATTTATATAATTTGGCGAAATTGGTCGACGGGATAATCAAGTAGTACCGCAACGGATTTGGCGTTAAAATTCCCCAATCAAAGAGAAATGAATAGAAATCCGTTTATAGAGAGATCGCCACTGTTTTTTAAATTATAATTCAATCTTTCGAAATCTTTTTAAAGCCGATCAAATTAGCGTGCATTTAGAGTCTAAGGTGTCTGGACGGGGGTTGGCGAGCGTAGCTCGTAGGGGGCCGAGCCCCCTAGTTTCACAAAAGAAGCGTTTGAAGTTTGCCTAAACATTAAGTTGCATGCACTGCAAGTACGCTACGAGTAGTATCCAGTTAGTTATCTGAGTCGTAGTTCTCCATTAGTAAATATTGATACTTAAATAAAGGGGAAAAAATTGTATTGCGACAGCTTTTTTTTTTCAAATGAACTGTGTTTAATTAAAAAGTTTTAAGCACTTTTATCTCGGAAGTCGAGATACAAATTACGCTATATAAGTAGTATACTAGTGATCCCGGCCCGATACGCATTTCAGATATACGTTTAACCCTTTGAAAGGCAAGCAATAATATCTTAGTAATATTGAATTATCACCGGAATAATCGAAAAATTTTATTTTAACCTTTAACTGATGTTACCGGTCTCTCAGACCGCGGCTTTTTAAAATTTTTATAGTTTAACTTGCAATTTTCAGTTTAACTACAAACACTACCGAAATTTTGTTCCGTTTGGAACTTTAGTACTATCACCAGAGACTTTTGAATGGGTGAATTTTAATTATAACAATCTTGCACAAAAAGTTTAGTACAAAAATACCATTCTATGAGTTAATCATGCCTTTTATTCATCTTTCGATTTAGCGGTCTCACAGACCGCTTCACACTAATGTGACAATTTCTGTGACATCAGTTAAAGATTAAAATAGGAAAAAAACAATTTTAAGTTAAAAATATAAAATTTAGTTAAAAGTTTCTGGTACGAATCTTGTTTAAATTAGATGGCATATAATATATCCTACCGCCCCTCAAAGGGTTAACCGACGTACGTATAATACGTTGGCATGAAATACGTATACCTTAAAAGATACATTTAAACGCATCCGAATTTGTATAAGCGTACATCGGTTAAATGTATAATTCAAATATACGTATATTTCAAGTATACATATTTATTTTTAATATCAATCGATCTCCCCAGTCTTATGTCACTGAACGAAGAATAAACTGGTAATCGGTGGCGTTTCCGCAGCAATCTGTATAAAAGATTTCATAAATAGGAACTTGTTATTTTTCCCTATAAATATTTTAAATAATCTATGTTACTTCTAATTTTCATTTAATTAGGTGATAAAATGTTATATAAATTCGTTGGAAGAGTTTAAATTGTTTTTACCACTTTCCAACAAAGTTGAAAAGTGTTTATGACTTCGGTTTGTCTGTCTGTCTGTTCGTCTGGACGTCTGTCCCGCTCTAACTCTCGTAAATATGCTCGGATCGTTCTGAAATTTTTGGATGTTAGTGACCTCTACCACAGCACGTTTCCTATTTCAAATGAAGTTTGTAGCATGTTTAGTTCATTTACAGGGACAGTCAAAAGTTTTCCGTTACATTACGGCCAATGGGAAAAAATCGCTTCAAATGATTTTTAATGGTGTTACACTCTTTCAAACATAGTAAAATTGATATTCATTTATGAAGTCCACTAAAATATGCATTCTGTTTAATATGCGGTGCAAAGAATAGTTATTGTTCATTTACAGGGCCACAGAAAAGAATTCCGTTCATAATGGTATAGGGGAAATTGTTTGCGGTGTATTTGAAAAGATTTCAGATACTATATTGTATCCGAATTTCTGTATATTAGTAATGATTGCTCGAAATGCATATTTAATTATGATATGCGCTTTTTTAGGGTTTCGTTCATCTGACGAAACCCTATTCGTCTAGCTCCCCTGTCTGTTTATCTGTCTGTCCGTCTGTCCTTCTGTCACAGAGTTCTCAGAAACTATACATGTTGGAGGCTTGAAATTTTGCATACTTATAGCTGAACGCCACACATCATACGACAAACCATAACATTTTGAAAAAGTCGTACATTTAACCCTTTGGGCTCCCACATGTGTATTTTAAACAATTCTTTCTAAGTGAGCCCTAATTAGGTTGGAGGTGTGAAATTTGGCATATTTATAGCTGAACACCTCACATAAAACGACAAATCATAAAATTTTGAAAAAGTCGTACATTTAACCTTTTGGGCTCCCACATGTATATTTTAAACAATTCTTTCTAAGTGATCCCCTATTTAGGTTGGAGGCGTGAAAATTTTGCATACTTATAGCTGAACACCTCGCATCAAATGACAAACCATACAATTTTGAAAAAGCCGTACATTTGACCCTTTGAGCTCCCACATGTGTATTTTAAACAATTCTTTCTAAGTGAGCCCCTATTTAGGTTGGAGGCTTGGAATTTTGCATACTTATAGCTGAATACCACATATCATACGACAAATCATAAAATTTTGAAAAAAATTATACATTTAACCATTTGGGCTCCCACATGCGTATTTTAAGCAATTCTTTCTAACTGAGCCCCTTATTAGATTGGAGATTTGAAATTTTGCATACTTATAGCAGAACACCTGACGCCAGGCGACAAATCATAAATTCTTGAAAAAGTCTTACGTTTAACCCTTTGAGCTACCACATATGTATTTTAAGCAATTCTTTCTAAGAGAGCCCCTAATTAAGTTGGAAACATGAATTTTTGTATACGTATAGCTGAATACCCCAGACCACAAGGCAAATCATAAAATTTTCAAAAAGTCTTATATTATTTACTCCTCCGGGCTCTAACTTGTGTATTTTAAGCAATTTTTCTAACCTCCGCCCTTTTCACCCGGGGAGCACTTTTCCAACTTTTGCCGACACCCCTTTGACTATTCTTTCATATTGTACACCATAGCCTTACATATTTTAGTTGCACTTTTTACCGCCAGGGGCGCCTACTTATCTCGGGTGCTATCGGCCCGATCCCCTCGACTAATATATCTACAGATAGTATGTAAAACGAAGTTTCGTTCGGATAGAAGTTTGTTTAGAATAGAGTGCGCCCCTGGTTGCGAAATGTGGAACTAACAGATATTTCAAAAGGATAATGTGTTTTGAAAGGAATATTAAGCGAAACCCTCTGTGCGATCTGTGATCACACTTACCTACTTGTTCACTATATTTATGCATACTATAAAGTGCGTATAAATGCTATAGTTCATATACAGAGCTACAGAAATGAATTCGTAAATGTTACTGAGTATGAGCATAAATTGCTTAAAGGTGGGTTTTAAAGGAGTTATGCATTTTTACGCTGAACTGAATTTAGTGTACTAAGAAATATTTGTAGAATATAGATAAAATGATATACAGGGCCACGCAAAGAGTTGGATACATGGCCGTCTATGGATGATAATTTCTGAAAATGTAATTTCAGCAGTTTTAAGCGTGTTTTAGTTTGAATTAAATTTTAGCTAAATAGTGGCATGTAATAAAGGTACTAGGTAAACTACAGGGCTGTACAAAAGTATTCAAGTATGTTTCCATCTATTAGTATAAATTGCTGAAAGATGAATTTCAACCTGTTACGCATTTTCTTGCTAAACTAAATTTTCCCATTATATAGTATATATATCAACATACAGATCGAATATAGGGCTGTTCAAAAGAATTGGAATACATATTTGGCTATGGGCGGTAACTACTGAAATCAGATTTTTAAATGTTTACTTATTATATTATTTACCTTATTTCCCTAAGTAACGAAGTTTCGTTAAAGCTTTCAGGGAGTGTTGGATAGTGTTTCATAATCTATGCTGTACGCATGATTTTTCTTACTTTTTTATTTTTTAAATTTGCCATTATGATTGTTACATGCCATTATGAATGCAGGACTCTAGCGGGTATTCCTCAAGCTCATTGTCTCTGATCCGCAGACCAACAGGAGAAAAGATCTTTTTCCACGCAATAAACGAAAATTGTTTAAACTTTTATACTTTGAGCAACTAGGGTAAGTTCCGTATATACGCTGTACCGTATATACTGTTTCGCATAATACATATAACCGTCCAGTCC
Organism: Maratus speciosus; assembly: GCA_963932465.1. Classification (NCBI taxonomy): domain Eukaryota; kingdom Metazoa; phylum Arthropoda; class Arachnida; order Araneae; family Salticidae; genus Maratus; species Maratus speciosus. The sequence continues at coordinate 215,170,365 of OZ010797.1, read as the reverse complement.
GTATCATACGTATCCAAAATCTGTACCCCGTATAATACATATTATACGTATATTCGTAAAAACTGTAATAGGGAGCTCTAGTAGTACCTCTTGGAATACCCAATGTAAAAACTATCTCATCTTAATAGACGATTTCAGTCGTGTTTTGGTTGGAAACTAACTCCAAACAAACGGTTGCTATGTTGTATTTTCCATTTTGTTTGTGTGTTGCAGCTATATCTTATATCTATATCTCACATCTAAGTGTTTTAATACTTGATATGTACTAATAACATTTTCCACGATTTATATTTAAAAAGAAATGACGCATAGCAACCGTTTGTTTGGAGTCAGTTTCCAACCAAAACGTCATGACTAACATCACACTGTCTCTATTTAAGACATTCTAGTGCCTATAGTTACTCTTTTTATGAAGGTAGTCTAGGGCTAAAAAGACTGCTGCATTTTGTGTGTGAGTGTGTTGTCCGGATTTTAGCACTTGTGCGTGACGTAGTGATATGATAATTAGATATGTTGTGGTCTGAATGTATGTCGCCAGATTTGGGTCAGATCTCGCCATTTATGGAACATTAAACAGACTGGAGTTAATTGATTCTTAATCTTGAAGATTAGATTCTACTTCGTTTCAGACGGTTCTGAACTGCTCTTTTGTCTCAATCTTCGACGTTATGGTAAAATGTTACGATTTAGTGTTTTCAAATAAAGAAAAGTTGAAATCTACTATTTGTTTTCGGATAGCAAAACCCTCCTTGCTTTTACGCATGCGTCAGGTCTTCTTCTATTTTACCAAAATAGGGATCAGCATGCCTAATTCCTTTAGATGCGTTTGTCTGAGTGCCAATCTTAGTGACAACCAACAAATGAACAACTTCGGAAAATATCCAGCTCAATGTAACACCCCTTTGGATAGTAGAATCGTTCCAGAGTGCTAGGCACGGCTTTCGAAAACGAACAGTACTGGGTTCCCTTTTACTACTATTGTAGTATTGTGCAAGTGATATTTTGTATAGCGTTTTCAGAAGGGAACTTCTTCTTCTTTTCCTACGATCTGTAATAGTAGCCCTTTTAACAGGAGTTAGTGTTTGAAATTAACTCAGTTTTTAGTGCCCCAGTTTATAATTTTAATCATCGCTAATTCAATCTTCCTGCTCCACTGCTATCTCATATTTATTACTTTTAATAAATTATTGCTACCGTCAATGAGTTATTTCTGAGTTATGGCTACATATTTAAAGTAGGCCGAAATGACCGGCCCAACTTTTTAAATAGGAAAACACTATTTTTCGTCTTTGTCAAATTTTAGGATAGAAATATTAAAACAAGAATCTCCTAGATTGCGCTCAAGGTGTTCCATTTCTTTTACCACTCCATTCGTTTTATTATTATGTAACACCTTCGCGACGAGCGTCTTTTACAGAATTTTTAATTTTTTATTACCGGTTTTTCAAAACAGAAATTTTTGGCTAAATGAATCGAGAAAATGCCCTGATTAAATAAGGCAAAATTTACAATAAAAAATAACTGGTGTGGAAAATCAAAGATTCTGAACACCTTATGCGTCACGTATACAGGACGCTAGTCCCGAAGGGGTTAAGAAACATAAATATTGTTCAGTACTCACCAAAAATACTTGCACGCATTTGGAATCTCCTTGCTTTTGCAGCTAAAAAAGGACGAGGAAAGTACGAAAATACGCGAGGGAAGACGACATCTCGTATGCAATTCTGACGAGAATCGACTTCAGGTAAGAAACAGAAATTACTTGGTACAATCTTCTAGCTGTCAACAACTTGCTGAAAACCCACACTTACCGATGTTTTGCAACAAACTTTATCTTTCTACCACAAACATCATCATAATCTTAATCCTTTACGTCCAACAACCAAAATATTTATATACAGAAATACTATATATTTTCTTGTCGTTGAGATTTCTAATCTAAAACCTTTGTTACAAATCTGAGAGCGGAAAGGGTATCTGAGATTTTTTTCTGGATAAGTGTGTGCGCTAGGGTGGTGGACAGATGAAGTTACCCTGAGTGACAGATCTTTGAGTACTTGACCCTCTCGGGATAGGATGGAAGCGGCTGAAGTACGCCATGGAAAAACTTTGCAAAAAAGGGAGTGAAATATCAGTGTGTTTTTGATAAACAGATACAGTTATGCCAGCTGCTACCGGAAATTACAGGTTTTCTAAACCATATAAGTTGAACGAGATATACAGGGCTGCCTTAGGAAAACTCTCAATCCATTGAAACATAAAAAAAAGTATTTTACTAGTCTTCAGACATATATATTATAAAATGATTTAGATTTATAAAAATTGAGACAACAGTAAGTAAAAAATAAATGACCTTCCCATTCATTTAATATTTTTAGTTAAATTACTGTTTAAAGCAAGCATAGAAGGTTTTAAATTGCACGCTTAAAATTCTTTCACTTCATTAATTGAGTTGGTTGGCGCAGGGCCGAAACTAGCCTTTTTTGCACCCGGGGCAAACATGGATTTTGGCGCCTCCCCCCTCTTCCCTCCTCCCCAAAGTATATTTACAAAGAGAATTTTACTAATTTTCTAATAGCCGACTTATTTTAAAATTTAATTTATGTAATACCGAACTATGTAATCAGCTTTGTCAAATATTGATTCATTAAAATTTTGAAAACGGAATAGAAAAGAATCGAAAAAAATTCTACTTAATACAGGATCCTTATGCCATCTCATCTTTAGATTCTTCTATGCTTTGGCATACCCCAGACACGATGATTTTAACAATACTTTGCTAAACATGTATGTGAGAAAAATCGACTTCATTTCGCGCCCCTTCGTTCTGGCGCCCGGGCACATGCCCCTCTGCCAACCCCCCCCCCCCTTAGTTTTGGCCCTGGGTTGGGGGGACAGGCCCATCTTTGTCTTAAATGTACAGGAATATCTTATTAGCAATAAAATATAGCAATTCATCAAGTTTTCACTGTTTATTTAATTTAAAAGCAACTAATTAAACATTCACACCATTTTTAATGAATTTGTCAAGTTGCTTACCGTCAAATCTCGACGGGTATTATGCAGTTTATTTGTAAATTAAAAATGAAGAACAGGGTTGACAGTTTGACCTCCAATTGTAATGAGAAATTTGAAATTCTCACAGGAAATTTCGAAAAAGGAATTTATGCTTGATGTGATTGCTAAATGTCTCTAATTAAATTAAGCATAAAAATGCTATTCTTTATTTCTGGTATGAACTCGAAGTTACTGTATAAAAAGGAGGCCAAACAGGCAACCTTGATGAAGAAATAGAACTTTTCTGCATCTAACTTACAAACTTTCCAGTGCTTGGATTTACTTTAGCGATTCATAAATCTACCTGTAAAAAAACTCCTATGAGAATAGTTTGAAATTCGGCTTTGCACGACATGAAACGACACCGCCTGTAACGTCTTTACCTAACCATTTACGCTAACGAGGCATCGTCGTTAAAAATGATGCATAGGTTCCGCCACAAATCTGAGGCAACGAAGCGTTCGACGCGAACATACACCCCCTTGATCACGGGGACTCCTTTTGCCACTGCCGTCTTTTCATGGAACATTAAAAGGTTTGGAGTTACAGTCGTGCTTCTACAAGGTTATGAACTTAGTATATAGATCTGTATGGGAAAACTAAAATTAGAGGGTTGGAGGATTGATTTCTGATTTATCTACGAATGCTGTGGTTTACTTTTGGTAACAAAAAAAAAAAAATCAAAGTAATTAAGGCTATTCTCAAATCCAAAGGAGCTACTTTATGACACATTTCGGAATTCATATTAGGTAGGTTTCGTATGAAATATTACCTATTACATTCTCCCCTATGTTGGAATTTCGGAAAAAAAATTGCAGATCTACACCGATCATGACCCCTTGAACCCAAAACCACCACCAGTAAAAAACTTTATCTATCTAATCTATCTATCTATATCACTTTTTTATGGACACGATAACTTTCATAATTCTGCACAAATCTTTTCCAAACTGATACGTAAAATCAAGGAGCATAAAATCTCGTTCAAGTTCGTTAATGGGCAAAATCGGACAAAGGGGGTGGAAATAGGGAAGGGCTTTGTGAAAACAGAAAAAAACCATAACTTCTTAATTATAATACATATCGACTCAGTTTAAAGTGTTTATTACTTCTAAGAAAAGGGCCAACAATTTATGTATGGCAGATTTTTGATATATTTACAAATGGCCTCAAGGGGTGAAAAATATAGGGTTTTGGGGAGAAAAAAATTCACAACTTCGTCAATTCTCAAGATATAAAATCCAATTAAATTTATTATAAATTGTCGTAATATTATCTACAACTTTTATATCTAACAAGTTTTTGATAGGGCCAATTCTTACCGAAAAAAAAATTGAAAACGAAAACAAAAAAGGGGGGTTGAAGAAGAAAAAAGAAACATAACTTTGTCAATTTACATGATATACAATCCGTTTAAATTTATTATACATCTTCTGAATATTATCTATAACTTTTATATTGACAAGTTTTTGATAGGACCAATTCTTACAGCAAAAACAAATTAAAAATACATAGAGGTTGAAGAAAAAGATATCGTATTACTCAAATCCAAACTACTTATTTTCTGACTCATTTTTAAATTCATTTTTGCTTTCAAATGCATTCAATTGGTAGGTTCTTTTATTCAGAAACTATATAATGTGCCGTAATGGTCAATTTTTTGATAGAGGCAGAATATATTTCAAAAAATGATATCAAAGTGGGCATTTTGAACAGATTTTCTCGAAGCGATTGTGTTGGAAACGAAAAATATTGTCCTACTGAGAAAATAATTTTTATAAATCAAGTTATAATTAATTGAACGAAAAATAAAAACATAGGTCACTTATAAATCTCTTAAAAAATCACGTCAGCAAGTTTCATGTTTTTCCTTTTAAAAATGCATCTGAAAATGTGTCAGAATATTTCGAGTTGTTGAGCATGGAAAAATATTTTTTGAATACTGCCTTAACATGGTTCTGATAAAACCAGCTCTTATATAAAAAGGAAATTAAAAACTCGTCAAAAGCGGCCAGATAAAACTGTTAAAGTGGGTTTATCTCTTATCATGATTTAGTTTTTGTTCGTGAAATTTGTACTTAACTTCGAAATCTACCTGCGCCTGTAGGCCGAACCGGCAGGGATTTTTTTTTGTTCGTAAACGCGTGAAATCGGCAGGTGTTCTTATTCAAGTCGAATGGTGTTTTCCATATTTTTGGAAATGCATAAGATCTTTCAGAAAATACTATTAGACCCATTAGACCCGTAGGTTTACCATTGTATTTTCCTGCACCCAAAGGTATGAAAACATGGACGACTAGGAGCAGGAAAACACAATGGTAAACCTACGGGTCAACCGCTAAAAATCGGGTTTTCAGGTGTTCTCCACCAAGATATGACTTGGCAGACCAATTGCGTTTTAATATGCGAATCGAGTTTTAACTAATCATAGAATTTCAGCTGTGAACTCGATGAGATGTTTATCTGTGTTGCCACCTCCCTGAGCTATATCCATTGTCATTTTAAACCGAATTTACGACGCGACAGTGCGGGAAAGAAGAAAACCTGTCGTCATGTAACAACAATCACCTATACCTCGATAAGTCATTTATCAATTAAACAAAAAAATGTAAACCACCATTCGATTCCAAATCGTTTCAAAACTCAGTAGTCGGAAAATGTATGAGAACGTTTCGCGTTGTTCAGCAGGGAATTTGAGAATCGTCTTAACCCTTTATCTACTGACGCTACTTATAAGTACCATTAAAATAACTTGTTATAAAATTCATTTAATAAATCGATTAGTTGTAATGCAGTTTAGAATGAGCTATAGATGCATTACTTTTTCTTGTTCCAAAAAGTATTATTGATTACAAAAAACAGAAATATTTTTAAAAGGATGATTTCTTTTGCATTTGCATCTTTTCAGCGTTCTTGGAGTTGGGGAAGAGGAGGGGATTTTTAAATTTGGAAATATTTCTATATTTTTATTGTAAGAACATTATATTTGCACATTTCCTAATTCTACGAAATACTAAGAAAAATATTTAAAATAAAAGATTTGAGCGGGGTTATAAATATTCCAAAAATCCCTATAAATTCTAATTTAATTAATCCTATCTAAATCCTTCAATCCTTCTAAAATTTATTAAATGATTATGTAAATCTTCTAATGTAGTTTAAACAATTCACGAAAAATGCTTTAGAAGATAAAATTTTCATGAATTCATAATTCAGTACATAAAGGGTTTAAAGAAATGACGATGGGGAGGTTTTTTATGGCCTCAACAAATACCATTTTTTTAGATGCAAAATAGAAAAAATTTATGATTTCTATGTATACTAAACATTTTTTATAAGTACAACTCCTTACATTTTGTACAAAATACTGTATTCCATATGTTTGATGAGCTATTTAGCATAGAGCAAAATCGAGTGAAAAAAAAAAAAATTGCATGTATTACCGTCTTTCTGCAATGCTTGTCATTGTAGCAGTGTAAACTAGCTTTTGAGATAAAATTCTAAATAGTAAAAAGTTAAACAAAATACATGACAAATTTTATTTTCTATATAATTTTCAAACTACACAAAATAATTCCTTCAAAATTGTTATGTTTCTAAGTACACAATAACAGTATTTGCCATAAAAATTTCATTTTGTCGAAATTGTCGATTACGATAAGGTGACAGGAAAAGCTCGATATCTGCTGTCAAATCTTAGTGTAGAATCACCTAACGTACAGTACCATATCTGTAATTCCCAGTTCAATTGGAAGTATGTAATTTTACTCTGCTTACAAAATCACCCCGCATATAAAGTCATTTTTGTATTTTCCCTTACACACACACACACACACACACACACACACACATACCGTCCTACCCGCCCTCGTCAGTAACTAAACTTTTTACCGACGTTTGGAATACCCACCGAAATTTTATTACTATCATTTAAATATTGTTATAGAATGTTAAGATATGCAAAATATACATATGAACACCAAAAAATTTCCATTCGAAGAAAATTTGTATTTTTTAGAACGAAAAGTTTGTGGGAGCAAAGTACCATTATTTAGAGTAACTCGGGTGTTACTCGTTTTGAAATTTTACACACTCAACCCGAGTAACTTAATCTCGAACTAAGATGTCTTGGGTGGTTACTCTATTATTCAATGAATTGCCTGGCAAAGTGTATAAAGTTATTGAAGCGTTTGAAGGACAATGAGTATTTTTCGAAAGGATGTTTCAAGCAATAGGGCTTAATAGTTCAAGGGTTTCAAGCAATAGCTTCGTTATGATTTCGATATGGTCATGCTTAATCATTTGCTATTGTTAATTAAAATAGTACTTAATTCACGTTATTATTAGTTATGGATAGTAATTGATGATTATTATTAACAAGTAGTAAATAATTGACAAATTGACTGCGGTTAGTTAATGATTGTTTAATACTATTTAATTAATGTCGTTTTTAAAAGAAAAATTACTCTTTTTTTAATAAATTTTGTTTAAAATATTAAATTTTGTTTAAAATATTAAGACGTATGTCATTGGCTGTAACAACTTCTTTAGGTAAGTCTTCTGAACAGGGTTGTTTTTTTAATTCGGTGCAATAATTGCAGAATGATGTACTTATGCGACATGAAATGATGCTTGATACAGGGGGGGGGGGGGGGGATTTGCTGGTTGATGAACATTTTTCGAAAATATAATATTTGCAATGGAGACGAAAGTGTTATGATATAAAGATATTCATGATTAATGATTTTCTTACATTTGATTAAAATGGTACTTAATTGACGCTATTGGTACGTGGATAACTGTAAGTAATTGGTGAATATTTTTAATTGAGAAATAGTAAATAATTGACAAATGTTAATCTGTAGTAGTTAACCACTGATTAATATTATTTAAATTATGTCGCCTATTAAAAAATAAATAAATAATTAAAGTAACTTTTGTAAAAAAAATATTCTTTTGTTTTTAAATTAGTAAAATATATGTCATTATCTCTAACAGAATGATTTTTTAGCCAGATCTTTTGTTCACAGTTGCTTGTTTAATTTGCTTAATTCGGTGAGTTAATTATAGAAGGGTGTGCTACTTATGTGGCGTAAAAAAATTTCATAACCTTCGGTGGGTGTAAGGAGGGCGCGTGCGCTGATCTGCTAGCTGATATCTTGCAGTATCAAAACTTTTCGCTTTAAAAGAATATATTGATTCAAAAAAGATGAGACAAACTTAGTACCGCACAACAAGCAATTGTCTTATAGGATACTAGTGTCGTATAAACAAAAATCACTTTAACCCAAATAAATTTTTGTTCATAACTTTTAAAGTAATGAGTTTAGAGATTTCTTAAGATTTATCTTCCTTTAGGAAAAACGTCATGGCGATACCAAAACATTCTGGAAGTGAAAAGTCATTCTGTCAGTGACATTATGTGTATTTCGAATTACATTTTCCAACACAAAGCTACTACTTCAATGTTTTTGGGAGTTATATATTGGCACGACGTCCACTAACAGAACTTTCACTACTTCAATGTTTATATATACATTTCACACAATGCAAGCCAGCCCTGGTTAAATTTATCCATAATATGGATTATTTATACTTAAAGTTATGCGTAAAATCTAGGTTTTGTCTGGAGGGACGCAATGCTGCTGCAAGTGTGGCGGCTAGGCCAGTGTCCCCGCACCAGGAGCCGTCATATAGGGTAGTCTTCACCGGCGCTGTTAATTATATTCCTGCATTTTACTTTTATTTATTTTTTAATCACTGCGTCGTGCTAACTTCTAAAGGTGTTTATGTCATTATTCATTAACATGAGAAAATTCCGGTCGAAACTTCCTATTCTAGAAGCAAATTTGAAATTATTTATCTTTCAGAATTTCTTTATGTATATATATATATATATAAACGATTTATGTGTTGCAAAATGGGATTAAGAGCTTACGTAAGTCACTAAAAGAAGGTCCCAAACTAATGTTAATCCTATCGGAGCGTTCATTACAGATTTCTCAATCGCATTTCAATATTTTTTATTTTATTTTATTATTTTTTTATTTATTTATTTATTTATTTATTTTTTCTAAGGAAACCCGAGGTTGATATGATATCCCATTGTTGTGCATTTGTACTTTTCTAATTTGAGACACAGTTTTTTTTATATGCGGATACATTCACATTTGGAAGTGGTTAGAACCGGTTGTGAAAATTAAACTGTCCTCATAAAAAAAAAAAAAATCAAAAAAGTACAGAAGCACAAAAATAGATATCGACCTCAGATATCCCAAAAGAAAAAGAAAGTTAAATATGTATAACGATTTCTGTAAAGATTTCTGCTTAAGTTTCTCCCATAGGTTTAACATTTTCGTTCGAGTTTCTCTGTGTGACTTGTATAAGCTCTTAAGACAAATTATTATTAAACTTTTTATTATTTAATTGTTTTTTTCTGGTGTAGAAATGTAAATATCGTTGGTTTATTGATGATACCAACATAATATACGAGGTCGTTTCTCAGATATGAAATCATATTAAAAAGATTTTTTTTTTATAATTAAAAATGTATTTTAAATGTTTCTTAGATTTTTTTTATAATAATAATAATAGCTTATGATTTTTTTTTTAAATTTAATATCTAATATCAGCAATACTACATATGTATTGATTATTTAAAGATAATGTTGAAACTCACTAAACATTCTTAATATTTTCTAAACTGTTGTTATTATTTTTTAATTGTTGAGTTATGAAAAAAAAAAGCATTTTTTTTCCAAGTATTTTTTAAGCTTGGCTGTTAACAGAAATGTGCAGTAACTTTTGGCAAAATTTATTACTCATGATATGGAGTATATACAGGTTGTTTTCAAATTGTCGAAATAATTTCTGTTTCTGAAATGGTTCAAATAGTTTTTTTTTTTTTTCCAATGAACAATGACTGAAGGAAATGTATGTATAGCATATTGTTATATTGATAGAAAAAATAGATTTAAAAAAATTGCGCTGTTCCTTTGAGATTACGAAACACATAAATATTTACATTCAATGTATACATTTACAGACGAAACAATAAAAATAGTCCAGCATTTCTTTCAGACTAGTATTCGATAACGAAAATGAAACTTTTAAATAAGTTAAATAATAAATTAGTAAAATATTATAAATAATATTAAGAAAAACCCCACAAATTTTATTTGGCTGTTAACAGAAATGTGCAGTAACTTTTGGCAAAATTTATTAATCATGATATGGAGTATATACAGGTTGTTTTCAAATTGTCGAAATAATTTCTGTTTCTGAAATGGTTCAAATAGTTTTTTTTTTTTTTTTTTTTTTTTTTTCCCCAATGAACAATGACTGAAGGAAATGTATGTATAGCATATTGTTATATTGATAGAAAAAATAGATTTAAAAAAATTGCGCTGTTATTTTGAGACTACGAAACACATAAATATTTACATTCAATGTATACATTTACAGACGAAACAATATAAATAGTCCACATTTCTTTCAGACTAGTATTCGATAACGAAAATGAAACTTTTAAATAAGTAAAATAATAAATTAGTAAAATATTATAAATAATATAAAAAAAACCCACAAATTTTATAGACTTAAAATACTACTACGCGCATAAGCCAATCAATCTGTTAGAATAAAAAGGCTGCTGTAAGAAGCGAAATCATTGTCGATTGCTTATAGGCTGTTAACTTCTGGTGTGCAAATAATACAAAAGTATCTCTTTTAATAAATTTCAAATTTTATTTAAATATGTTTTTTATAGTTTTCATATAAAATGCTTTTAGGAGTTTCTAGTGGGTAATCTAAAGATATATAAAGATAAATTTTAAGAAATATATTAGAATTTTTACCAATATTCTGTAACTGTGATGTCCAGATTAGATCTTCTAGCAATTAAATATATACATATTCTTTCTTTCTTTTGTTAAGGTTGTTCTTAACTGCTCTTCTCAACAAGCAAAAAACGTTTTGACTTATTTACAAATTCATTTTTTAACGGAAAGATATAAAATTGGAAAGCCTGGCCATGGAAGCGATTTGGAATTGAACTATTTTTTCTATTTTTTGATCAATAAATTACCTATTGAGATATAATAAAATTCGATCACGTGAAAAACCCGTTTTTCGCCCGCTCTTGAGTACTCTTTCTCCCTTCGCGCGGTAATTCGGTTCAAAACTCCTACTTTCACATTATTTTCCGAAAGATCTATTGCGTTTGCAAAAAAAATGGAAAAAACAGCTCGATTACATAGTTTCTGAACAATAACACCATCTAATTTCATGCATCTTCCAACAAAAATAAATTAAAACTTATGTCAGAAACTTGCCCTTTTCGATTTGAGAACACCCTTAAGTGATTTTTTGCATGAAATGGAAATGTACAGTAGATATATTGATAAAGTATTTTACAAAACTGAATTTATCTGCAAATTCTAACAGCATTGATTATAACTGTCAGACATTTTTCCAGATTTTTTAATTTTTTTTTTTCAGGTTGTTTAATTTGATTATTAAGTATTCAAAATCAGCAGAAAATGTACTGTATTCATCCAATCAACAGAATTCTTATCTGGGATGCAATGTGGCTATTAAACAAATGTAAAACTTCTATAAAAAGTGTCTTTCATTCAAATCGCTCGTTCACTCTGCCTAAAATAGGGGATAGCCAGTCTTCATCTTATCCGTAAAATCTAGATTCATAGAATTTGAATTGGAAACTAAAAATAGAGTTAATATGTCTTTCGTGAAAATTTATTATCAATTAACAATAAAATAATCCACAGCCAGCTTTTTATGTCGGATTCTATTATAATTTTAAAATGAACAGCATATTTTAATAAAATGAGGCTGCCGTCTCGAGCGAATGTTAAACCTCTGGAAGATTCTCTTCAAATATCTCATTTACATTTCCATATTTTAAAATAACGTTTCTTGCATTTAATAGCTGTGGTTGATGCTTACATTCCCCCATTTTTATTTTTTCGATTTTGGCTACTGCAGTTTTTTTTTTTTTTTTTAAGGATGACACATTCTTTTTCGGAACCCATTCTGAAAGTTAAAGTTAACTTTATATATTTTTAAAGATTTGCACATAAAATCAAAAAAAGGGGAATAAAGCGATCGACCTCAATTATCCAATGAATAAATAAATAAATAAATAAGTCAAAATGCACACGAAATATTTGAAAAGGAACTTCCAAAGCTTTAATATTAGCTCGCGAGTGCCTATTCCTGAATGAACGAGAAAAACTGAATAATAAAGATTTTTAGAATTTTTTGTCTGGTTTATATTTCATATGTGAAATATAATGGAGCTAAAAAAAGTTCTGGAAGTGAGCTGTAATTCGGTCAGTGACACCGTATGAAATGTGAACTACATTTCCAATTACGGAGCATGTAGTTCAATACTGTCTGGAGGTAGATAAGGACAACATCTTCCACAAATTGGTGTTTTATATTTACATTTCACACAATAGCAAGGCGAGTCTGATGAAATTTTACTGTAATATGGTTTATTCAGTGTTAAACTTTTGAGAAAATTTGTGTTTAGTCTGGAATGAGACACACTGTATTTTTCTCAGAATGTTTTTCGACCTTTGTTTCCAATACAAAAATTGTATTTTGTAGTGGATTTTCGAATCTAACTAGAACAGCAATTCAAAACAAGAATTCATATTTTCAAGAAACAATTTATTAAAATAATGCAGGATTTTATTGTATATTCAGATAAATTTCAATTAAAAAAATAAATATTATAAAATCGACAGTTTTTTCTTGTTCTTGTCGAGATGCATTGATTATCAAACGAATGTTTAAATATGTGTAACAGATAAAGCGAAACATTATGATAAAGGAATACGACATTTTAAATTATTATTATTTTTATTAATACAATTAAAGGGTTTATTTATTTTCTTTGAAAAAAAAAAATGTAAGAATATTTTCAGCTTTATCATATTCTCATTAAAATGTTTAGAAATAAAAGGATTATCAGAAATGGAACTGATGCATTAAGAGGCTACTTCCGTCAAGCGAAAGACCCGCTCGCTAATGCTAATCATATGAGTGAAATTTATAAAGATATCTCGTTTGCATATTTTTAAATGATTTTTTTTTTTTTTTTTTTTTTTTTTTTTTGCATTGGATAGCTGAGATGTACAAAGATGGACAGCTGTACAAAGACAGTTTTTTACTTTTTCGATTTTGTTTACAGGTATTTTTAATGAGGACACTTTCATTTTCGGAACCGGTTTTGAAAATGAAAGCATCCTCATAAAAAAATAAAATAAAAAATAAAAAACGGCCTTTGTAAAGCAAAAAAAAATCATTTAAAAATATTGAAATGCAAACAAGATATCTTTATAAATTTCTTCCATTGGATTAGCAGTAGCGGGCGGGTCTTCCGTGTGAATGAAGTAGCCATCCCACTTGTTTATGTGAGTATGAATGAGATCGGTTTCATTAAGCATTAATTACCAAAGTTTATTTAAAATGTTTATTTAGATTTCTATAAAGAATATTACCTTTAAGATTTTTGAAATGCTCAATGCAATACCATCATAGTTAAGTCATAAGGTTGTTCTCAAATCCAAAAGGGTAACTTTATGACATAAGTTTTAATTTATTTTTGTTCGGAAATGCATGAAACTAGCAAGTTTTGTTGATCCGAAACTATGTAATCGAACTGTTTTTCCCGGCTTTTTTTGCAAACGCAATAGATCTTTCAGAAAATAGAGTCAAAGTAGACGTTTTGAACCGAAGTTCCTAAAGAAAGCATAAAAACCAGTCAGCGAAGGGTAAAAAAAGTGTTTGTTACGTGATCAAAATCGCTTATAACTCAATAGGTAATTTATTTATTAAAAAAATGGAAAACACGGTTCGATTCTAAATCGCTTCCATAGTCAGGTCTTCCAATTTTATATCTTTCCGTTAAAAAATGAATTTGTAAATGTGTCAAAACTGTTTGCACTTGTTGAGCAGAGCAGTTGAGAGCCTTAATGAAATATCGACCCCCCCCCCTCCCCCCCCCCCCAAAAAAAATGAAAAAATGTAGAACCAACAAGATAAATTTTTCAACCCCATACCTGACCGATGTTCGATCCGAAATATTTACTTTTTTTCTATTTTTTTTGTCAGTTATTATCTTTATGCGCCAATGGTATAACAAGCTCTTCCGCCCCGGGTGCCAGCTGCTGTGGTGCTGGGAGAGAGGCACCCTGTATTTTTGACAAAAGAAAATGTTATTTGACCTTGGCTTCCTATATAAAAAATAGTTTGTTGTGGTGTGGTCTACCATTTCTTAAAGTTTGCCAGATATTATTATTTTTTTTTTATCAATCTATATTGTTACATTTTAAAGGCGTTTGTGTCATTATTCATTAATATTATAAAATTACGATCAAATTCTTCTATCCTAAAATCAAATTTTGAGTTATTTGTACTTCGTAATTTCATGTTTTAATATCACCCATATATGTGTTATTAAAACAAAATGCTAATTAAACTTTTTATTGTTTAATTTTATTTTTCTGGTATAGGCTAAATAAACATCGTTGGTTAAATACTGATGCCTTCAAAAGTTTAACATTGGATTTTTTACCAACAAAATACAAACTCATGTGGCATTTTTGAGATAAGAAATTATATTAAAAATATTTTTTAATTTGCAATTAAAAATATATTTAAAAGGTTTCGTATTTTTTTCACTAGAAAAATCGCGTTTTTTAAAGTTAAATATTTTACAATATATATATCAGAAGTTTATTATGAAAGTTTAAGTTTAATTTTAATTATTTGCTTAAATTTTAATACAGAATATTACAAAATCAACATTTACAATTGTTATCGGTGCATATTTTGAAAAAAGGAAGCGTATTCTGAAATCAATTATACGTACTGCAATAGAATGTGTGCATTCTTTGCGAGAGAAAAATACGTTAATACATAACAAAAATATTAATGCATTAACTCATAATACAATACATTGAATGTTATTACAACTCCCCTATCTGAAACACAGAGTAAGGATACAACAGTTATCAAGGCTATTTACGTTTCCTGCCCAATTTCTACGAAATTTTAATTCTGGCATTTTTTATCACTTATTTACTACCCAGGTGTGAGTGACCACGGCCAGATGTTGGCAATCGCTCTAGGCAATAGCGGTTAGTTTTAGCCAGAAGAAAAGGGTGAATAGGGTTTTGGTCAGGAGAAAATAATATTTTTCCTTTTTGTATCTTTACAGAAGATATTCTTCGAAATTCTTTTAAAGAAAGAAAAATAAAATAGGAATCATAACCCTTTATTTTTTATAAAATGCATATAAATTTTACTATAATTAGTCAGATTTTAAAACAATATTAATAATTTTACATAACTTTTCTTTATAATTAATTGACAACATCAGCAATTTTGCATATATATGCATTTATAATTTTATTTTTCATTCAAAATCTCGAAATATTTTCACCACAATCATAAAAGTTTCATGCATTTTAATTCAGATTCCATAAAACTGTTGATTTATTATTAATAATATCTATAACAATAATTATCTATAATAAAAAACGCGTTAAATGTCACTTAAATCAGCTGTCCACACATATATAATCAGATATATATCTAATATATAAACTTGGAGAAAAAATCGATATTAATTAAAATACATTAATGTTTTACTATATACCTATTAATACTTCAGTTTTCAAGAACGTGGACCAAAAAGCTTTTTCAGATGAAAGAAAATGAAAACAAAATTAAGATTTTCCTAAAACACACAATTTTTAGCAACTGTTTTTTTTTTTTTTTAATTCTGTGGAAAATTAGCGTCGTAAAAACTTTTTTACACGTACAGTATAAAGTAAAATTTGCAAAATTATTACATTTGATCAAGGAATTTCGAATAGAATTCAAGCGAAATATAAATTCATTACTATATTCAAGTCACTTCAATGTAAAAGCAAAATAGTATTAATTTCTTATGTCGCACTTTTAGCCCTATCAACATAAGGTAGAACAATTAAACTGTAATTTAAGCGTACACAGGGTCAGTATTATGAATGGGAAAACGGGACATTGGTCCAAGATCCTATAAGCTTGAGGGGGAGGGGGGAGTCAGTTGGCAGAATTGAAAGAAATTAGCTGTTGAGTTTCATTGTTTACATACTTTTATGTCGTACAATAACAAGATAGTTAACTCTTAATCACCGCTACTGTGTTCCAGAAACTCCCATGCTTATAAATCTCATAATGCCCAAGAAAAGTATAACGCGACTTATGGGTTAATGCTAAATTATGAAAATCACAGCTAAAAAATGTCCAATCATACATGCAATTAAAAGTTATATAAGCGTGTTCCATTGTTTTTTTTTTTTTTTTTTTTTTTTTTTTTTTTTTTTTTTTGTGCACTGCAATTGGCAACTTGCACCTTTTTGTACCTTCACTAAGAAATTTTTACATCTAAACGTGTGTAATTTTTAAATAGTACTATTTTGGGTGCCATGGAACTTATCAGTTCTTAACATGGTTCTTATCATGGAACTTATCAGTTATTTTCTATAACTTATACATATACATCCTTAATTAAAATTAATTCCTAAGCAAAAACATATTTTTATTCATTGCTCTGTATCGAAAATCTTTAAAAAAATTAGGAATCTTTTTAATAGAAAAATTTGAAATAAAATTCCATTTTTTGATATTTAAGTAAAATATATTTGCAAATTTTGTGCATTTATGAATAAAATTAACTTTGTGAATAGGCCGGTACAAAGTTTAAATTGTACCATTCGAGTAGAACCATAAAAGTTTCATATACTACACAACATAAGAATGGAGCCCCAAACAGTGTTTGTACTTGCACCCAGGGTTCACGCGTTATTGCGATAAAGAATTAAAAATTAGCAGAAAAGAAAGTCGGAAATTGTACGTCAAATGTGGCAAATGACGTACTATAGCTAGTTTTATAAACATTCAGATTTTGATGCAATAGCTGTTGCATTCTTATGCAAAAATCCATGAATATAAAATTTATTACGATTCTATGTATTAAATTCAGTAATACGGAAAAGATATGATGTCATCTTAAATCTGACGTACTCACCATGACAAAATTGAATCATGACCTATAAGGGGATATCATGGAATTAATTACGTATGATAGGATTTAATACAATGAAGAAAACTTTTATTAATACCTTTTTAATTTTTGATTCGGTTATCATAAAATTTGAAATGACTCGACACAATTCTGCAACGATTATACATATTAAATTTTTAACCAGTCGATTGTGTAGTCTCTACGCTGTTATATGCGAGCAGACGGACGAACCAGATGACGACTATAGGTGCTACATATTTATATAATTACGATCGTATCTAATAAAAGAAGGATATAAAAATTGCAGCCGCTCAAAATCCTGTGGTTTCTCTTGACATTAGATATTGAGATAAATACGATTGGAAAATGTTCATATATGCATACTGTATGTTCATACACTATGACGCAAAAGTTTAGACAATGAAGAAATTCTTACATACTTTGAAAAATATTTATTCAATTTTCAAATCACTGCTTGAAATTAATGTGCTGCACATATAAACAATATTTATAACAAAGAAAAGTGGAATTGTGCATATTGCAATAAATTAAATGGTAACAAAAATAAACTGCTGTCTCAAAAGTTTAGACACAAATTAAATAAAATCGAAATAAACAATTTTTAAAACCTGGTTGCGCATCCATGCTTATGTATTACGTCATATACACGAGATTGCATGGAAGAAACTAAATCTTGCATAGTTTATGGATCGATATCGTACCATGCATTCTCAATAGATGTCTTAAGTTCCTTTTCAGAAGAGTATTGTCTAGCGTTGCTATAAACTTTGCGACACATGATGCTCCAAAGGTTTTCTATAGGGTTAAGATCTGGGCTACATGCTGGCCAGTCGAGAACTCTTATATTATGGGAATTAAACCAAGATTTTGAATGTTTTACAGTGTGAATTGAAGCATTGTCTTGCTGAAATTCCCACTGAGGACCCCCTAGAAGCTCAGCAAATGGCAGTAGGTTTTCTTCTAATGTCTGTGTATAATGCTGTGAAGTTTGACGACCACTGGTGAAGGTCAGAGATACTTGTCCATTATAGCAAAAGGCTGCCCAAACCATCACCGAGCCCCCTCCTTGTCTGCGACTAAAAAAACGTCGAGGTTCCTTCCGCAAGTCATGCCAATACGATAAACAACCATCTGGACCATCCAGATTCCACTTCTTTTCATCGCTAAATATGACTGACTGCCATTTCTCTCCATATGACATATGCTTTCGAGCCCACATAAGTCTTTGTAACTTATGATGTGGTTTCAGAGCTGGTTTCTTCTGCATTTTGCTATAAACGATTGTTCCTTTTTCCAAAATTCGTCTACGAATCGTATCCTTTGATACAGAGAGTCCCGATGAGCTTTGAACTCCACGTACGCTCATTTGTTGAGTACTCGCTAGTCTTTGTATCAGGCGATCCTCTCGTACATTTGTCACACGTGGCCTCCCAGACCGACATTTTGCTTTATATTCGGAACCACTCGATAAAACTCGATAAATAGATTTTTTTGACCTATTAATAATAGCAGAAATTTCAGAAACGCTCTTCCCTTCACTTTTCAACTGCCTAATCCTTGAAACCTCATTCACTTGAATTTCTTTAGCTCTCGGCATGTCGACTATGAAGCGCAATCGTTTGCAGAACTTAAGTACTCCAAATTTGTGACATCATCTATTCTAAATTTGCATATGCCAGCGAATATTCAAAGAAATTTAGAATAGTGTCTAAACTTTTGCGACAAGCACATTTGAATTTTTATGAAAAAAATTAGTATTATAGCAAATAAAACGACTGTCTTTTGTACATAGCATTTTAAATCAGTTTTTGAATATATTTACAGGTTTTTGTAATTCTGACGTCATAATTCTACATTTTAAAGCTGAATGACGTCATTGTCTAAAATTTTGCGTCATAGTGTATATGCATATGTTTGTGCCTGTGTGTGAAAATTTCTATGAAATTCATGAAATACGAGAAATGTTAAAAGAAGGGATTGAAGATTTAGTGGATATCCACAATTCACATCTGTATAAATTGGGCACTCTTGTGCGTAGTTTTTTGATTTATTTGTTTATTGTGAGAACCTCCAAGAAGTAATTCTCTGATTATATTTATATATTATATAAGTATATATCAATCAATAGAAACAAGTCATAGAGGAGCTCACTGAAGTTTTTGTTCTTGGAACCCTAAATTACTAAATTAGATACTGAATATAACGTTCTATGCATGGGAATTTCTTATTCTTTTCCGCCATTTCTCAGGAAATATTTGCAAGCTTTTTTAAATGCACATGGTCATACAATGATATTATGCGTTCGTAGATTATGCATTCTTACCCTATATACGGCGACGTAGGTCAAGAGAACAGTAGGTCTTGTTATAAAATATTTCACATGTATTAATCATATTTTCAGATAGAGGGAGAGTTGATTAGGTGTGAAAGGACTCTTACACAAGTCAAAGAAGAATCTTTCGTCAATTCAATCCTAAACAACTAATCAAATATATATATATATAATTTAAACAGAAATATGCATTTTAAAAGAATTATAAAAGATGCGAAAACAATGTTTCAATATTAGAAAAATTTTAATGTCATCGTGAAAAAAAAAATACTTTCTTCTAAATGCCAAATGATAATAAATATATTTCTGGTTAAAAATAGTTTGTAATATTTCAGTATCATTTCTATGATATTTTTAAAAAGGACTTTTTTATTTCAGCTGTTTGTAAATAAATATTTCTTATTGATAAACAGAATTTGTACCATAATAAACTAAAATTATATTGAAAGTAACAAAATAAACTTGCACGTTTGAAAGCTTTCCTTTTTTAGGGGGGGGGGGGGAGGCAATTTTATGAACCCTAATAGTTGCTTCATATAATTTGCATTCCTTTTATGTAATTAGACTTATAAACGTATTTTAATCATGTATGTATACTTTTTTTTTCAGTGTACAAAACAGACAAATAAATAGGTGCAATAATTTATTAGTATGAAATTAAAAAAAGAAAATAGAAATAAAAGTTTTAATAAAATTAAGAATAGATGCAGGAATTGTTTATCTTAGAAAATAAAAATTTGACAGTGCTATCAAAAATAGAATAGCGCATTCGAAAAAGAGAACGCACATAGCTTTGCCATTTTCTCGGTAAAAAGTTCGGAAGTTAAAAGAATATCAGAATGGAACATATGCATTAAAGCCACCCCCACTTGTTTATCTGAGTATGAACTAGATCGGTTTCATTAAGCATTAGTTATCAAAGTTTCCTTTAAAAGTTTCTTTAGCTTTCTATAAAAAATATTTCCTTTAAGATTTCCGAAAATCTCAATCTAATACCGGCATAGTTGAGCTTTAATAAAATATCTAAATCACCAGCCCATATAAAATAATGTCGAACCAACAAGAAAAATTTTTAAACCCTATGTAAACATTCCGGACCGACATTCAATCCAAAATTTCTGAATGGATTATATATATATATATATATATATATATATATATATATATATTTATTTATTTTATTTTATTTTTATTTTATTTTATTTTATTTATTTATTTATTTATTTATTTATTTATTTTTTGGGGGGGGGGGGTTGACAGCTGCGAGTAAAAGAGGCCATGAGAAAACGATTGCTCATAACTTAAGGTGTAACTCATTTATCGAAAAATATAAAAGCTGCTCGAATTCAAGTCACTTCAAAAAATATACCTTCCAGGGTGATGCTTTTACGCTTAAAACTAAATCATAATAGTCATTAGGTATCATTCAAGATATTTAAAAATTTATGGGAATATAAAAACATTATATCCAATTTTTAACTCTCTGAACTTATAAGCGTGAAATACTTACGTGTAAAAATTGCTTTGTGAATGCGTTAGAAAGATTCTTGTTACTTGAGTGGAGTATTTTTAGGTGCGTTCGTAATTATATAAATGCGTAGCACCTATAGTTGTTGTTCAGTCCGTCTGTCTGTCCGTCCGTCTGTCCGCATATAACAGAGCAAAAACTACCCAACCGAATCGTTTAAAATTTAAACTATATAATTGTTGCATAATTTTGTCGAGTCATTTCAATTTTTATGAAAATCGGATGTATAGTTTAATTACAGGGACAATCAAAAGTTTTCCGTTACATTACGGCCAATGGGAAGAAATTATTGCAAGTGCATTTTAATGATGTTACATCCTTCCGAATGGTCTGAAATTATAAATATATAATTGTTGCAAGATTTTGTCGAGTCATTTCATATTTTATGAAAATCGGATGTATAGTTTAATAACAGGGACAGTCATAAGTTTTCCGTTACATTACGGCCAATGGGGAAAAAATATTTCAAGTGCAAATTAATGATGTTATAGCCTTTCGAAGTACACTAAAATATACATTGTGTACAATATATTAAATAAAAATGAAAAAAAATATTTATAAAACTAGTTATAGTACGAACGCACCTCATTTGCCACGTTTGACGAGCAGTTTCCAACTTGTTTCTTTCTTTAAAGATAACACTCTTAAATCGTACATTATTAACCATTTCCATATTGAGCAAGTAATATCCCTGTTTATTTCGGTTGCTAATTACTGAACATATTTTGAATAATTTACACATTAAGCAAGAAAAATTACAATTTACTTCTCTTGTTAGAAAGTAATTGCATATTAAGCAAGTAAAATCCCTGTTTACTTCGGTCGCTAATTACTAAACATATTTTGAATATCTGCAGGCTTTCTATAATTTCATAATGAAAAAAATCTTAAAGTGTTTTAAAAGAGAACACTGCTATCTGCCAAAATAACATATCCAAATTTCGTGTTAATCAAAGGGATTTAAGAAAATTTTTATAGAAAAGTAGAACAGACCAGAAGCGAAACAATTTTTCTTTTAATGTCATTAAAATTTAAAATCGGAATAATGAATGCAAACGGAAAAGGATATAAAATATCAATGTTACCATTAAAAATTATGAGTAGACATAAAATATATGCGCTTAGTGAATCGACTTTGTGCAGCATATTTTTTAATACTTTTCAATATAAGCGAAAAATATTTTTTATTTTATCTATATATTTGTCTATCTAGTGTCTGTAATCTCTTGAAATATATTTCATTTGTAGCTTAAAATTTCCTTTAGTGATGGTTAACTTTTTCCCATTGAAATATGTTTTTATATACGTTTTTTAATGTTATGTAATTTTATATAATCTATAACTTTTTATACAGAAAAAAATAGATAAATAAATAAATAAAATAAAAATCAGATAGTTTTGAAAAGCATGAAACTTAAATTAGAATTTTATAAAACAGTATTTTATTTCGTTATGTAAAGTGTATGTTTTTTTATCGCCCCCAAGTTTTAAAGTTACCAGCCAGAATTTTCTACCGTTTTAATGCCGTTATCCCTAGACTCCGATGTTAACATCCATTAACAAAGAAATCATTGACAAAAAAGAATTTGAATTAAAATTTGTTTATTTAACGCAGCAATTCAGTCTCAAATAAAATTGATTTAAGTGTATTAAATTCATAATTTTCTTCTTTAAACAAGAAATTTATTTTTACAAATTTGTTTGTAGTATTACAATTTAAAAAGAAAAGAGCTGCCAGAGAAAGTAGGTGTTCCTCCCCCTACCGATTCATTAAACATAAACCACTCAATCTTCAAATTTGACGTTGGTCTATTTTCTTCGATGGCTATAATGTCTATTGAAGGTATCCTCAAATGACCTTGATAGATTGTACTACATTCCTTTAATTATGCCCCCACAGATGTTAAAATTTGGGTAATCTTTAAAATTACTTTGAAAAAATTAACTAGTTATATTTTAACAAATAGTAAACTGACTGTCCTAAAAATCACTTCATACTTTTAAAAGGAGAATTTCTGAATGCATTTTTATGCACATTTCGCTGAATAAAACAATAATGAATTTAATCAATCTCAAGGGCACTTTTCAAAACAAAACAACAACAAAAGAAAAAAAAATCATGCGTTAAGCATAGATTATGAAACACTTTCGAACACTTCCTGAATGTTTTAATAAAACTTTGTTATTTAGGGAAATAAGGTAAATAAGATAACTAAGTAAACATTTTATAAAACGAATAAACATTTGAAAAACTGATTTCAGCAGTTACCGTCCATAGCCAAATATGCATTCCAATTGTTTTGGACAGACCTGTATTTTATCTGTAGGTTCATATATATTCTAGTTTGGCAAGATTTTAGCAATTTAGTTTAGCAAGAAAACGCATAACTGGTTGAAATTTCTCTTTCAACAATTTATGCTAATAGATGGAAACATACTTGAATACTTTTGTACAGCCCTGTAGTTTGCAAAGTACCTTTATTACACGCCACTATTTAGCTAAAATTTAATTCAAATTAAACACTCTTAAAACTACCTGAAATCACATTTCAGAAATTATCATCCATAGACAGCTATATTATGCAATTCGTTGCGCGGACCCAGTATATCATTTTCTCTATATTCTACAAACATTTCTTAGCAAACTAAATCCATTTCAGCTTAAAAAATGCACAACTCATTTAAAACCCACCTTTAAGCAATTTACGCTCATACTCAGTAACCCTTACGAATTCTTTTGTGTAGCCCTGCATATGAATTATAGCATTTATACACACCATATACTATGCATAAATATCGTGAAACATAAAAGCGCATAACATAATTAAAAATGCATGTCCAGCAATCATCGCTACTGTACAGTACTTCGGATACAATATAGTATCTGAAATCATTTGTGTGTCCCTGTAAATGCTATGAACTTCGTATTATACATGAAATACGTTATATTAAAACTCAGCGACGTATATCAATTTCATTATACAGTATAACTACAAAAATCCGGCACCAACAGGACTGAGACTATGTCGGATTTTTGAAGGAATATCCAAAGTAGTAACTATGAATATCAAAAGTAGTCCTATATTCTTAATGGTGCCTTTAGCCATATTTTAATTCATTATTAAGTGATAATTATGTAAAAGAAAGAGAAAATTAAATAATAAAAAAACTTACTTTAATTGATATTTTCTATGTTACAGAAAAAAAATCTAATAAAGAATGACATTATTTCTTCTCTTGTAATTTCAGAAACATGGATGTCAAGTTTGTTTGCTTCAACATTTTTTGCCTTAATAAGTTTTTATTTTTTTATTTTATACAAATGAAGAGTATCTATTTCGGAAACACAGTCTTGATTTTCTAAAGCATAGATTAATTCTCCAATCAAATGTATGCATATTTCTAGTGACACCTTTTCTTCTGCCGGTTGTTCATGCTCGTCTTCTAAGCTGCTACTAGCATTATCGGCGGTTCTATTTAGCCCAGCGTCAGTTATCTCACTGTCCGTTAAATTGTTTGTTGTTGATGCATTTTCTTCAATGCTTAGCCAATCATCTATATACCTATTTTCGACACTTAATGCATTTTCAGATTTTGCGTGTTCAATTCTCTCATAAGTTGCGGCCTTTTCACGGCAAATTCCTCATCATTGATGTCGCCGTTGCCGAAAATTCGTTCCGGCCATATATTGTGCCATTCATTCGCCAAAGTTGCCCCCCAAATTTGTTCCCGTTGCTAAGCAACTGTGCAGCTCCCAGAAAATTTGTTCAGAAAATAATTGCCTCAGACAAATGAAAAAAATATGTAAAATATTCTTTTTTTGCATTTTTACTTTCGATGATGAAGTTTCTAATTCATAAAGATTTGCTATTTTATTTCTTCCATAGCTTGAAAGTGTGAAAGAAAAGGAAGGGAAAAGATGATTTTGATGCCGGATTTTTGAAGTTAACGGATTTCTGAATGCCGGATTTTTGAAGTCATACTGTATATGAAATAGTTTAACATAATTCGACTACACCGCAAACAATCCCACCCCCCTCCCCATACCATTATGTAACGGAATTCTATGTGTGACCCTGTAAATGAATAAAAACTCTTCTTTGCACCGCATATTCTACAGAATGCATATTTTAGTGGATTTCATAAATGCATATCAATTTTACTATGTTTGAAAGCGTGTAACACAATTAAAAATCATTTGAAACGATTTTTTCCCATTGGCGAAAAACTTACCCCATGTAACGAAAAACTTTTGATTGTCCCTGATTTTTTTTTTCTTTCCCAGATATTTCTTTTTAAGAAAGATTCTGATTAAATGCGATATATGTTAAAATTTTTTTGTTTCTTCTCTAATTATTTTATTTTATTTTATTTATTGTAATGACCTTATTTTTAAGCATTGAAAACCATATAAAACTATGAATTTCTTGAAAATACTTGCTACTATGCACTATGCAGTCGGAAAGTTGGCTTCCAAATAAAGATGGAATTTATTCATTCTTTAACTAGACATTTAATTATTGTTATTTAGATATTGGAGCTTGAAATTAATTTTTTCCCTAAAGCTTTAAGAATTTTTTTATAAATCGTTTTACCAATTTCAGTGTTCGCATCGTAATCCCAAGGCTGCGGTTTAGTCTGTGCCAAAGGCCAAGTGCAAAGGCCAAGTTGCAACAGGTTCCAAAGGCCTGTGCAATAATCAGGCCTTTGGAGTACTATTCATTTATAAAATAGTACAATCTAACAGAGTTCTGCTTTTTTCGATACTGTATTAATACAAATTGTTTAAGACTAATATATTCTATATGTATTGATTGCATTTACATTTAAGTGAAAGTAATAGTACGAATATGTTATTTGAAGTTTCTGAATAATAATTGTAATTAAATTTCGAAAAATTATGTTGTTGTCTAATACTTCCTTTATTTTGTTGAAAAAAAATTAAAAAATGGTTTGATAAGAAAAGAATATAGATAAACTTTAAAATGTGAGGAATTCTTCTCCTACAAAATTTTCTTAGTACACAAATTTAGTCCTTTTACCCTGGGGGAAGTTTTAGATAAAGTGGTCTATTATTTTTATCAAGTCTCTCTCTTATGTTATAAGCCGTCTATTCATCTGCCAAATGGGAGTAATTAAACACTAAATGCTTATACAACCTTCAATAATAAACATGTGCTACTATAGTATTTCATATAGTAAATATCACAAAATTTAAATAAAACTAACTAGACTATTTTTCAAAACTACAAATAAACGTCTAGAATAATTTCCTTTCTGAATAGAGCATGCAAATTTGTTTTGGATTTTATAATATTAACTTAAATATATTTTAAACCTGGTATTTTGTTTCTACTTTATGAAAATGTGGAAAACAACAATATTACTTCATTAAACCTTAAAAATACAAATTAGAGTCAAAGATAAAGCTATAAAAAAATAATAATAAGGAAAGAAAGAAAGAAATTTCGATGTTCACAAAACGCAATGGCAATATCTAAAAAGTATTTTTTACCTTTTAAACACTGTTATCTGTACTGTACATTATTCACCAGAATTCCCGATAAACCCGAGATCTCCCTCACCTTTCCCCTCAAAGTAAGTGGTAATAGGTAATATGTCCCAATTTTATAATATTAGGGTCATTCCATGTCAGTTCAGGCAGGCATGTAACCCACCATCACAGATTTTGATGAAACTGCGTGTGTTTGTTCTTTTTATTAAGATATGATCCCCAGTATTTTTTTTTACTCCTTGGTCAAATAGTTTCTGAGAAAAAAATTGTCAAAATTTTGAAAACTGCCATCAGTTGGCATTCTTGACTGCTCGATTTTCAAATGTAGCATGACATAAATATGATCATATTTCAATATCTATTCCACAAATCATCTTCAAATAATTTATGAATAATATATAGGGTACGTATTTTATGAAAAAAATACTGTTACGCTTATATAACATTTTAAGTGTGTCTAAAAAAATGTTTAATCTTTGAAGTCGTGATTTTTTTATGAAAAATAATGCATTACCTAAAATAGCATTATTAACAAAAGGCGGTATTTTTATTAAATTTATTTTTTGTGGGGGATATACTTAAAGGTGTCCTTTACCTGATTCTGAAATAAAAGTAGTGGGATTTTGGGTGTTTTTAGTAGTATTTCATATTTTAAAATATTTTGAGGCGTATTTCAAATCAAATCAAGCAGAGTCATTCCATGTCAGTTCGCCTAAGATATTTAATTCACTGTCACAAATTTCAATGAAACTGGGTATGTTTATAGCTCATTTTAAGACAGGATCAAGGAAATTAAAGGCGATTACAAGTAAAATATTTTTTAAGATAAAAAAATATCTAAATTTTGAAA
This sequence comes from Maratus speciosus, assembly GCA_963932465.1. Lineage (NCBI taxonomy): Eukaryota > Metazoa > Arthropoda > Arachnida > Araneae > Salticidae > Maratus > Maratus speciosus. Next base: position 215,142,958 of record OZ010797.1, on the reverse strand, counting down.
TTTTTTTAAAAATGTTTTTAATGGCAGATCTATATTCAAAGGCTGCATAAAAAAAAAGTCATTTCAATATAAAATCACCAAATAAGTTTCAAATAATATATATGTGACAAATAATGTAGGCAGATTATTATTTATTGTTGTTTGTCATGTTTAAATGCTAAGAGTGTGTTTAATCTTGTGAATTCTTAAAATCAAGAATTTTGTGAAAAATAATGTGTTAATCAAAAATTTATTATTAACCGAAGGCAGGCTGTTATTACTTTTTTTAATTGTACGTAAAAATATCTTTTCAATAGTTATAAAATAAAAATTGTGAAAATATGAGCAATTTTAACAAAATTTTCATGAAATGTGAATGTTTAATGATAAATATTGAAGCTTTTCATGCTAAGATGTACTAAAATGACTACGATATCGTGTATTTCTACTCTTGCTTAAATATAATACATACAATAATAAAATAACAAATATTATTTACAGCAATAAAAATTAAATTAAATAGTACCAGTTCCTTTACCAACACTACATTGCTCAACAGCTGACTTAAAATCAACAGCCCGCACTCTTATTGAAAAATACTTTCAACTGTTCAAATAATAAATAAACTGCATTTAAAAATTTTAATATCAACTTATTATCTTAAGACGATAATAATAACTAAACAACATGATGAATTTATAAATCAGCTTTTAATTGAAAAGTCATGAAATGGTCCCTTTAAATATTGTTGTTCATCGAGTCAATCAAAACAAATTATATAAAAAAAAAATAGTGAGCCTAATATGCTGACTGCGATGACACTTCTAACAAAACTAATTAATTCATTACCATCTGAAATCAAACCCGAAATATCAAAAGAAAAAAAAAATCATCTGTAGTGTGAATGTGACATACTCGGTGGTTGTTGAGGTATGTCTTTGTGACATTTTCACCTGTACTTCAATAAAATATAAACATGTAAGCTTTTTTCATTCATCCAAATTAAGTAAAACAATTATAAAATTTTGTTGTCATTACACCAGCTGTTAAATTTTTCGTTACATACTATTAGATAAGTTCTTTACTTTTAGACATTATTGACATAATATCATAAAATTTGCTATATGTATTTTCTGTAAGTGTATAAACGATATATATATGCTTTATTAAACATAAATGAATAATTTTTAAATAATTTGTTTGAGAACAGGGATATATATATATATACACACATATATATGTTGAAAATCCATCTTTCAGCAATATTGTGATGAAATAAATTAAATTACCGTAATTTCCAGTGTATAGCCCGCGGATCATACAATCGTGTTTCGACGCAGAAATTTTTAAAAATAAAATGTAACTTTTTAGATCACAGTAAATATTGGTCTTCAAATACTGAATAAAATTTCTGGGTCCAAACTGAATTGTTTGATCTGCGGGCTATACACCCGAAATTACGGTACATATCATTAGAAACTGAATAAAGTTACAAAAGTGCAACTCATTAAGTTTTAAATATTTTTTTTAGATATTGTTATTTGAAAGATATAAATATAATGGATTATGCATTTTTTGCATATATTTAAAGCACAATACGTCAAAATTTTCTTCAACAGAGTGAAATTTGGTTTTTTTTTTTTTCAATATTAGCAGCTCAATGCTAAATTTTCAATATTAACAGCCAAATATGAGTTTAAAGATTAGGACTGTCATTTTGAAAATTTCTATTGGGTGGTGATTTTTCTCTTTTTTGGAAAGGGATAATTGCTCTTCGCCCTAGAAGTTTTACTAAAAAACAATATTGTTTATTTTTTTCCTTAAGAAACGAACATAAAAGATAATTTGAAAACTAAAATAAATGTATAAATAAAAATATTTCCAGGGATGATACATTGGATAGGTTTTACATTTGAAAATATTGATAATTTTAAATATGATTTAAATACTACTAAAACCAACCAAAATCCCACTATTTTTATTTCAGATCCAGTTATAATGTAGTATTATGTACAATTTAAAATTAAAAAATTAGTCATAGAAACTCCGCCTCTGATTGATAAAGATTTTTTAATAATTTCATTATTTTTTGTAAAATATTTTTGATTTCAAAGATTATACAATTTTTTAGACACATTTAAATATTTTTTTAACATTACAGCAATATTTTTTTCATAATCTACATACTTTATTTATCTTGCTTAGATTATTCGAAGATTTCTTTATTAGTTATTGAAATATGATTTTATATATAAAATGAGGCCTTTGAAAATTGAACAATCATTAATGGCAACTCGTGGCATTTCTCCAAAATTTTGATATTTTTTTCTCATATGTTCCCTATTTTTATTTTATAACCATTTAAAAGATATTTTTACGTACAATTAAAAAAAAGCAATAACACCCTGCCTTCGGTTAATAATAAATTTTTGATTAACACATTATTTTTGACAAAATTCTTGATTTTAAAAATTCATAAGATAAAAGACACTCTTAGTGCTTAAACATGATAAAAAACAAGAAATAATAATCAGCCTACAATATTTGTCACATATACATTATTTGAAACCTATTTAGTGATTTTATATTGAAATGACTTTTTTTTTTTTTTTTTTTTTTTTTTTTTTTTTTTTTTTTTTTTTTTTTTTAATGTAGTCTTTGAATATCGAACTGTCATTAAAAAAATTTAAAACAATTTTTCAAAATTTTGATATTTTTTATCTTAAAAAATATTTTACTTAGGATCAAGAAAATTAAAGGTGATTACGTCTTAAAATAAGCTATAAACAAACCCAATTTCATTGAAATTTGTGACAGTGATTAAATGGCTTAGGGGAACTGACATGGAATGACTCTGCTTGATTTGATATGAAATGCACCTCAAAATATTTTTAAATAGGAAATACTACCAAAAACACCCAAAATCCCACTATTTTTATTTCAGAATCAGGTAAAGGACACCTTTAAGTATATCTCCCATAAAAAATAAATTTAATAAAAATACCGCCTTTTGTTGATAATATTTTTTTTGTTAATGCATTATTTTTCATAAAAAATTCACGACTTCAAAGTTTAAATATTTTTTTAGACACACTTAAAATGTTATAAGCGTAACAATATATTTTTTTCATAAGCTGCGTACCCTAAATATTGTGCATAAATTATTTGAAGATGATTTGTAGAGTAGATATTGAAATATGATTATATATATGACATGCTACATTTGAAAACCGAGCTATCAAGAATGCCAACTGACGGCTGTTTTTCAAAATTTTGACAATTTTTTTCTCAGAAACTATTTCACCAAGGAGCAAAAAAAATTACTGGTGATCATATCTTAATAGTAAGAACAAACACACGCAGTTTCATTAAAATCTGTGATGGTGGGTTACATATTGATAATTTACTGCCTGATTTGACGTGGAATGCCCCATTACTTAAAAGAAGGTCTTTGTATATATAATGATGCGTACAAATAAATAATACATAGGTTAAAAAATGTTAATTAAAACATTTAAAACCAACCTTGATTGCTGTTTCATACTCGTATAAATGATTTTAACAATACATTCCTCTGATTTAAATATCTTATTTTATATTGAGCAAAATCGTGATTGGTGTAAATTGGATTTAAATAAGGAATCTCTGGAGATTTTCATGCCTAGAATTTATCTCTAAAAATAAAACGGAAGTAAGCTTTATAATTTCAGTTGTTGCTGCAATGGAAAGCATACAGACGTAAAAGACAGATCCTTTTTTAATTCTGTACAGTTTTCAAATATTTCATTCAAAACAGAAATGCATCATTTGAGCAGAAAAAAGGACTTTTCAATGCGATTAGATCCTTATTTGCTTTAAATAATTATAATCATAAATAAAAAAGTTATAAAATCAGTATTAAATAAAGAAATCATATAAAATCAGTATTAAATAAAGAAATCATTATTATTAAAGAGAAGCGTTAAATTAATGTAACTGCATTTCCGCCTGTTTTAAAGACTTTCACAATAGTACGCTGAAAACAATTTACTGCCTATAGCTGATATTAATGAATAATTAGTCTATAAATCTTTCCGTGAGAAATTACACATTTCACATTTTTGTTATATAATCAAAGAACGCTTCTTTTAAAAATTGCAATTGAAATTAGATTTATTACACAGATAATTGAAATGAAAAAGCAAGTTATTCGCAAATTTTAAAAAGTAGCTCATTGAATATTATAAACAGTTAGCATTAATTAAAATACAAAAAGCTTGCGTTAAGTCTTCTCAAAGCAACATTTTATATTGCTATACATTTTATTATTTTCATTTTACTTCCATAGCAATATTTTTATTATTCCCTTCACCATCATAAATGTGTGCAACACAAAGAAAATCATAAAATTTGTTTCATTAAATGCACATTTCTCTTACTCATGAGCTACAAAAATATTGCTTAGAAATTTGTTGTTTATTTTAAGCACTTTTGAAAAAAAGTAATAATTCAATTGAAAATGAATGGTATTATAATTATTAATAATGATATAAAATTGTATTATGTAAGTATATAAAAATTAAGCAGTTTTTGTCTTTGCTTATAACATAAATGCCCTTTTCAAAATGTGCAAATTTCGTCACAATCTGATATTTTTCTTTTTATCCCCATAAATGTTAAATGAAGAGAAAGCATTATTGAGAAGCTAACACATAATATCCAATTATATTTGTGAAATAGTAACACAATTACATAGCGATTTTAAATTTGAAAAAAGTATAGCATTAAAATGCATAAATTAAAATAGCAATTAATAATGGTAAAGTTCTTTCTCCCTTTTTTTTTTTTTTTTTTTTTTTTTTTTTTTGCTTTGTAATTGCAAATATATATATATTAATTATAAATTCCAAATTTACTTCAAAATTGAAAATCTGCTAAAAAGGAAAATGTACCTAATATGTACCCTAATGTATGTGCTGTGGATTAAAAAAAAAAAAAAAAAAAAAAAAAAAAAAAAAGAGATTGTTCGCTAAATAAAGGTTCTATTATGAGGGTTTTAATATGTATTCTATGAAGGGAGGGTATTCAGTTGTCAGCATTTATTATTTGCCACCCGTATTTTTTTTTTTTCAATGAAATATGGTCATCGCAAATATAAAACAAAAGAAAAAAGATATATATATATATATATATATATATATATGAGAGGAGGTGAGTGAAAATTCGCCTTATCCAGAAAATGAAATTGCAGGAAATCGCGAAAAAACTCTGACTATTTCCATTGGTTTTCTTTTAAAATCAAGATTTTGCAATAGCAAAAATAGAGGATATGCAGGATAAACCCTGCTTTTTAGCAGAGTGTTGTGTTTCTTCGGTGCAAATTTACCATTAGAATAGATTGATAGGGAAAACGCGATATTTAAAATTTTGGATAACGCGAGTTTTGAAACTCACGTCCTCATATAAATTATGGGAGAGGCAGAATTTAAAAATTGTTAAAAAACTGAACATTAGCCTAAATAATCTGTATAAATAGCATACCACTAACTCAATCTGTATTAAAACAAAAGATAAAATCACGTACGTTTATTAATCTGTACACATTTAGAGATTAACATTGTCTTATTATTTAAAAAAAAAAAAAAAAAAGAAAAGAAAAGAAAGAAAAACTGCATATAAACTTTTGGTAAACCTATTTTTTTTTTTTTTTTTTTTTTTCAGAGGAGCATATGAACATTAGAAATTTTGTAACTTTGTCAAATAACCACTAACTAAATCTGTATTAAAATAATAAAAAATATAAAATCACGTATAATTGTTTATGAATGTATACACATTTATAGATTAACTTAGCTTTGTCTTATTAGAAGAGAAAAAAAATCCGCGTATAAACTTTTGGTAAACCTATTTTTTTTTTTTTTTTTTTTTTTTTTTTTTTTTTTTTTTTAATTTCGTACAACATGAACATTATTAAATTTTGTAATTTTTTAACTTAAAATCACGTGTATTTGATTATTAATCCCTACACATTTATAGACTAACTTAACTTTGTCTTATTAGATGAAAAGAAATTGCGTATAAACTTTTGGTAAACCTTCCCTCCCCCTCCCCCACACACAAAATATGAACATTATAAACTTTGTAATTTTGTAACCTCGTCATTCCTTTTAACTAATTTGCATTATAGTAATGTGTAACTCAAGACAAATTTAGGACAGCAAAGTTATGTGCATTTTTGATATGCAAAATGTTATATTTCTTTTCTGTCTTACTAGTGCGCATATTCTTCCTCGTTAACGATGTCCCTTGATTTATTCTTTGAAGAAACACAAATTGAATAAAAACACACAGCGATAGAAAGAAATCACACGATAATCATTTGCTTAACAAATAAATTATTTTGGAAAATCTCTTATAAGGTAAAAAGTATTTTAAAAAATCAAAATGGAAAATTAAATGAAATCATTTTTATGTACACTGAAACAAATGAAATTTTATTATGCCACCCCCCCCTCCTCCTTCGCACTTAAAAAAAAGTTCTTTGACCTTCGCCACGATATTGACGTATTCAAAACTTCATTTCTCTCCTTTGCTTTCCTTTTATCTTTCTTTGTAGTCTTCCTCCCCCTCTCTCTTTTATTTATTTATTTATTTTATTTTATACTTATCCAAATAATAAATAAAACTAAAAAAAAAAAAAAAAAAAAATTAAATATGAAATATTAATTCAAATGCATATTTTACTAATAGAGAAAAAATATTTTCTCAAATTAAAAGAGTGACTTCGTGTTAGTTTTCAAGAAGTTCCTTATTGAATGTCAAGCATTCTGAATTAAATTATTTTATTTTCATCAAAAGTTTATGTTCAAATTTATTTACAGCTTACTTTCAATATATATTTAGGTAATTACACATTTAGCGCATTTTATTTTCCGATATTACAGAGATATTGTAAATAAAAGTTTAATCTTAAACAAACCAAATTCATGAATTCAACAAATTTAATTTGATGGTAAGAGCATACATTCATAAATTGAGTAATTCCACATAAAATCTACACACATTGTTTGAATTATAATCATGCGAAATTATCTTTAATGAAATGAATTTCAATTTTGAAGTAATATCAGGATAATAATAATAATAATAAAAAGTCATTTATAGCTTTATCTTTATAATTTTAATTACTTTCACATTTTTTTTACTGTGAGTAAATCTTGCGAGATAATTATAATGAAATTAAAATGTCATTGTAAAAAAAAAATTAAAAGATTATATAAGCAAAAAACCCGAAATTGGAATTATTAGATTGACTCTGTGAGATACTTTTCAAATATTATTGTAAGCATTTCTTTGAAGCAATCATAAATTAAAAATCCAGAAAATCTCAAAGCATAAAGTATTCTCTCTGTAGAACCTGCGGTAATTTTCAAATACACGCATACACCCTTTTTTTAAAGAACACTATAATGATTTGCAGATGTTTACCGACCCGTTTCGGAACATAATAGATAACAGCATATTTCTCTTCTCCACTTCCAAGATAAGAAAACTTGTCTTTTCAACTTGAAAAACATAGTAAAATAAGTAAAAACAGCTTCTTATAGTAGAAGAGTTACCAGAATAATGTAGGTATAGGAAAATTTAGAATGCATACAAATGTTTTTTTTTTTCGTTTCGCATCGTTTTAGCGAAATCATACTTTAAGGGATCAGGGTTTTATTTCAACCTCAACGTAATCAATGAAAATATCGAGATATAGAAAATTTTAGATCTTAGTGCTTTCGATAACTTTACAACTATAAAAAAGAAAGCCCTTTCTTTATCTAATTGATTTAAGAAATTGTAGACCAAAGTAATATTTCGTTCCCTTCTCTATAGGCAGACGTGATTGGTAAAGCGATTAGTAGATTCGTATAACAATTGTTTCAAATAAATCAGGCTTCTCGAATGAAAAAGTTATGCTATCAATACAACTTTCCTAACTTTATATTTCTACTTACAGATGTGGACCCATGTGTTATTAAAATATATATATTGGTTCTCAATATTACATATTTATTTTTTAAACTAAAGTTTAGGAAGTGTCAAACTGCGCTTTCATAAGATATACAGCGGAGTTTTTTTTATTCATGAATGTAAAAGAAATAATACGTAAGAAATAAAATCAGCAATTCGTCATTTCATTAGCTATTTCTCTAATATTCTTCACTCAAATTTCTATCAGATTTATTGAAGATTAAGGATTGCCGTTTAAACTCAATATCAAATTATTTTAATATGTCAAAAATATTTTTTCAAAATCAAATCGGCCATGTTTCATGCTTGAAAAAATATAATTAGCTGGAAATCAGCTAACACTTTTGTATAATGTATCTCATATTGCATTGTTAAATTATGCCTTTAATATTCATAACGTAAGTGCTTTTGTTTAGCAAAAATTAGACTTATTTTGATACAAACGTTATATTTAACATAGTTTAGTTATGGTATAAATCAACTTTCAACATTATATTAATGCAATATTAGTATTATTCTCACAGTATTTTGTACAAGCGTTACCCCCACAAAAAAAAAAAAAAAAAAAAAAAAAAAAAAAAAAAAAAAAGCAGAAGGAAAAAAAAAAAAAGCAGAAGAAAAAAAATCCGGTCTTTTTCTGCAGAGCCTTTTGAATGTATTTTTCTATGACAATATAAAAGTAATTGTAAGCGTTGGATAATAATTCCCCAGGAATGATATTCAGTTGCAAAGGGTACAGTTTTATATTTTTATAACTTAGTTTTTATTAAATACTTGGCTTGTAAAAATCGACATAACAAGTAACACCAGTAGGCAAAACTTTACTTTAGCATTCAGATGTTTCAAGGATTTATGAAAAACGAACCTATTCATCAATAAAACAGAAATAACAGAAGCAATGAACACATGTTTTTTTTTTTTTTTTTTTTTTTTTTTTTCGCTAGTGGTATGGGTATTTCGACTGAAAACAACTTCAAGAGTCGGCATGCTATTGGCATTGAATAAAAAAAAGTAATTAAAAGCAAGAAAAGCACCCCCCCCCCCCTCACACCAAAAATAAATAAATAAATAAGAAATAAAATGGCATGGTCAGATAAAGAAATGAATGCTGTCAAACATCTTTAATCCAAATACTTTGTAATAAAATATTCACCAGGAAAATAAGAAACCGAAAAATACTCAAAAAATCTAAGAGTACACTGAGAGATTTGGAGCAAATCTATTACTTTGTAACAGAATCAAATCATTTATAAATTTTTAACATATTTCTATAATTAATTATTCGGATATTAATAAATACTAATTCAAATGTTGGATGCTTTAAGTTAATATGCATTTCGACTTTAACATAGAAAAAGTAGTTTGATAAAGTAAATATGGCAGCGATAAAACTGCCAACTTTTTTGCTTTTCAGCTGCTCTACATTAATGCAATCTTCCCCTTATTTAATCCACGAAATTTGGCGATAGATAAGGCAAAAAATGCTTTTTAAAAAATAGCGGAAAGAAAAAAGTGTAAAAGTTGGCAGCTATGAAACTACCGCCTAAAAGATTTAAAAATTAAGTATATTAGACTGAATAAAACTAGATACAAGCAACACATCAATCAGACTTGTAACGTATGCTACTTTACATATTTGTTAAAGAAATCCTTCTATCATAAGTTGGTAGCTCTAAATCTGTTACTTTGAACTGAGCAGTGGCAATAACTTCAGAGAAATATTTAATGCACTGATTAAATACGAACATATATGAAGGATTTGGGCGTAAAAAAATGGTAAATGTGATTTATTATTATTATTATTATTATTCACATGTAAAGCTGTTAACTACATCCTGACATCTTTTTAAATGTACAAGTTTTCTTTTTGAATCATATGTCATAATATTATATATGAATTTCAAAAGTTATGCCATAAATTTTATATATAAATTTTAGAAAAGAAGACTTCTTGTATATAAATCCGATAAAGTAAAATGAATCATTCAAAATGTGTGGTACATAAGTGCAACTGAGGATGTTGAGAATACAGTCTTTAACGCATTAGCTGTTTTAGAGGAAACAATCACGATGGTTCACGAGAGGATAGTTATAGTTTTCTTTAAAAAAACTCGAATCTTCATCTCGAAATTACATTTTATTATTTACTTATTTTACAAACGAGCCCTTAATTGTATAGCATTACGGTTGTTCTGAAATTAAAAGAAGAAGACTTTATGTCACCTTTCTGAATTAATTTTTGTTCGGAAAACATGGAATTGGCAAGTGTTATGATTATGTAATTATGTATTCTAATGTATTTTTCATCTTTTTGGTAAAAAAAGAGGATCTTTCAGAAAATCTTGCGTAAGTTTGCAATTTGAACGGAATTGCCGGCCTCGACAGTACGGGAAAGGAGGAAATCTGCCGTCACGTATCAATAATTGCTTATAACTCCTTAAGTAATTTATTTATCAAAAAATTCAAAACGCCATTCGATTCCAAATTACGTTAATATCCTGGCCTGTCAATTTTATGCTTTTACGTTTGAAAATGAGTCAGAAAATGTGTCAAAGTTTCCCATTTTTGAGAAGAGAGTTAGAGAATCGCCTTAAGATAGGAAATAAAAAATTAAAATTTAAAAAATGACAGAGCTATTATAGTTTTCTCTTAAATTACAAAAGTAAATGAATCAGGATGCTCCTAAAATAATTTAAATCAAGTGCCGTAAAGTACCAAAAGTAAGCCCCTCTTTAGCAAACATGAAATTCTAATGAATGGGTGCTTATAATTGGAACTTTTGTGAAAAGGGTAGGGAAATTGTAAGGGTGGGGGGAGGGGTATTTGGAATTTAGGAAATTTCGCAGGATTTGAACAATTTTAAAAATAAAATCAGATCAAATTAAACCCTCTTCCATAGAAGCTAAGTAGTTTCCATTAATAAAAATATTAAATTAATGAAGCAAGTTTACATAAAATAGTTAATTTAGATAAAGAAATATGAACAAATATTATAAAACTTTATCTCAATATAAATATCTATTAAATCTTATTAGTGCATAAAAATCAAGGTAAACATTAATAGTATAATATATTGAACATATAGCATTCTGATACAATGGTCAGTAAAGAGATAAGATAAAAGTAAATTGCATAAGATATATTCATTTAGAAGATATGGAAAAAAAATTCTTAAGGAATTTCCTGAAAAACACAGAAGGATTCAGAGCGCCAGAATATAAAACTTCAAGAGGAGGCCTTATAAATGGAACTTTTTCAAAAAAGAAAAAAAAATCATATATGTTGTGTGTGTGTGGGGGGGGGGGTGTCTTATATTTAGAAGAGGGCTTACTTTAGGTACTTTACGATAAATCAAAAGTAGAAAAATAAAACAATGATTGGTACTTTTGATTCACTATTTCGTAATAATATAATTTCCGTGTTTCCGCAAAATCTTCTCCTAAAATTTTGGGATTTATTCTGAGGTTTTTAAACATTTTTGCCACTGGCTGTCTACTTACAAATGCTTTTCATATTATCCAGAATACACTTCCCACCCTTCTTTTTGACGGCAGATTACCAGTCATTTCTGTGTGCTTCTTTTTCCTCTTTCCTTCGTTTTTTCAATGGTAAATTTATACAGTAAAATGGGAGGAGGGATACAGAAAACAAAGTATCCATGGAACAGTTTAAGTTCCGAAAAACGACAATCCTAAAACATTTTGCATATAAATTAATATAAAACTTATTAAAAAATAACAAAAATAAACTCTTGTTATCCTATACATTTAGCTACATCAACCATAAAAATCATAGTAAAATAACTCAAATATTATTTGTAGAAAAAAAAAAATGTATGTGTTACTAAAAAATGTAATACTCAGGGTTTGTAAATATCACGATATTTTTGAAAATATCAAAAATATCCGATATTTTGACATATATCATATATTTTCGATATATATCCGATATTTTCAAAATAGTAAACTTACTGCTGATAATAAATATTTTCAAGCATAATATAAATTAGAAAATAAAACATATTGCACATGACATGAGAACTTAAACAATATGATAAACGTGTTTTTTTTTGTTTTTTTTCCTTTTCTTTTGAAGATACAACTGTTACTCTATCCAGTTGTTGTCAATTATCTAACAGAGGAGGGTGGGAAATCGCTCGGTGTAAAAGCGATTAGTTTAGCTGGAACACATGCTTGTTAAAAAGGGTTCTGGCAAAAATGATAGGGCATTTTCAACTTTACAGAATGTATTCTTTGGTTTGTTTTAAAGAAAGAAAAAAAATGATATTCATAATCTTGTATTTTTTTTTTTTAAATGTGTGTAAATTTTACAATAATTATTCAGATAATAATTCCCAATTTATTTAACAGCCAATATCAACAATATTGTATAAATATGTATCGAACGTTTAAACTTGGACTTAAAATCACGAAATAATTTTCCAACACAATCATAAAAATTTCAGATATTTTAATTCAGATTCCACACAACTGAAGATTTATTAATATTAATATTTATCTATAAAAATAATTAACTATCATAAAAAATAATTTAAATATATCTTAAATCAGTTGTCAATATATATATAAATGTATATATATATATATATATATATATATATAAAATCAAAGATATATATAATATATAAACAACGTGGAAAATTGATATAAATAAGAATACATTAATGTTTTATATAAGCTTTGGAGTTTTCAAGAGAGTGTGGGAAAAAATCACATGAAAGGAAATTAAACAAATTAAGTCTTTTCCTGAAATATACACTATGTTTTGCAACCGAAAAAGTTATTTAATAGTTTCAAAGTATTAATTCTTTTATTCTGTGAAAATGAGCGTACTAAAAACTTTTTTACATGTACAGTACAAAGTATAATTTACTAAAATATTACATTTTGTTTAAAGAATTTTCAGTCAATTTTAAGTGAAAATTTAGTGCTATTTTCAAATAAATGTAATGTGGCTGCAAAAAAATGTTTATTTATCTTTTGCACTTTTAACCCTACCGACACAGGCAGGGTTAAAACTATGGTACACAGGGTCGTTAAACCTATCTTGCACGTGCCATTTTTGACACATAACAGAATAATTTTCTAAACAAGATACGATGACATTAGACAAAATACATAAATTTAGATTATCAAATCTTGTCTAAATTCAATTGATTGAAAATGGGAGGGTTTTTTATTCTGCTTTATTAATGTCAAAACGCAGCTCAATATGGACTGAAAAAATTATCAAACAAATGTAATATTTGGAAACTATTGAAAAGGAAAAATTATTAAATATTATAAGCAAAAATGCCGATGCTGAAATATGACAACTTGAAACTTAATTACAGAGCTGTTTGTAAAAGCAGCTATTTGTCGTTTACGAATTTTCCCGTCTATTCATGCCTGCTATTATTTTCACAAACAAATAATATAGATAAATAAAAAAGAAAAATGCCCAGCTAAACTGATGGCATTGAGCTCACAGGCTATTCACACTAATTGTATATCATACTCTTATTTTAAAGAATAATGCCCCTCAAAAAAATAAGTGAAGGGGAATTAGCCCCCGTTTCACCCTTTATACTTAACCAGTGAACCTCCAAATCTAATCAGGGAAGCTCCTTATCATAATAAACCGGTATACAAAATTTGGAGCAAATCGAATAATCCTGCAAAAAAAAACATTTATCTAAATTAAGGGGGTGGACTAGCCCCCCCCCCTTTATCCTTAACCAATGTATCCCCAAAACGAATCAGGGAAGCTCCTTAACATAATAAACAGGTATACCAAATTTGGAACAAAGCGAATCATTCTGCATGAAAAAACCGTTTATATAAATTAAGTGGGGGGGACTAGCCACCCTTCCCCCTTTATCCTTAACCAATTAACCCACTAAACTAATCAGGGAAGTTCCTTAACATAATAAACTGGTATGCCAAATACGGAGCAAATCGAATGATTCTGCATGAAAAACCCATTTATCTGAATTAAGGGGGTGGACTAACCTCGTTTTTCTCCCTTTATCCTTAACCAATGAACTCCCAAAACTAATCAGGGAAGTTCCTTAACATAATAAACCGGTATACCAAATTCGGGGCAAATCGAATGATTCTGCATGAAAAACCCAATTATCTGAATTAAGGGGTGGACTAACCCCCCTTTTCCCCCTTTATCCTTAACCAATGAACTCCCAAAACTAATCAGGGAAGCGCCTTAACCTAATAAACTGGTATACCAAATTCGGAGCAAATCGAATCATTCAGCATGAAAAACCCATTTATCTGAATAAAAATGGGTGGACTAACCCCCCTTTCCCCCCTTTATCCTTAACCAATGAACCCCCAAAACTAATCAGGGAAGTTCCTTAACATAATAAACCGGTATACCAAATACGGAGCAAATCGAATGATTCTGCATGAAAAACCCATTTATCTGAATTAAGGGGTGTGGACTAACCCCGTTTTTCCCCCTTTATCCTTAACCAATGAACTCATAAACTAATCAGGGAAGTTCCTTAACATAATAAACCGGTATACCAAATTCGGGGCAAATCGAATGATTCTGCATGAAAAACCCAGTTATCTGAATTAAGGGGGTGGACTAACCCCCCTTTTCTTCCCCTTTATCCTTAACCAATGAACTCCCAAAACTAATCAGGGAAGCGCCTTATCACAATGAACTAGGAAAAAATTTTGAAGCAAATCGGATGTTTCTATCAAGAGTTATCGCGTTACGTACATACGTACGTACGTACATACATACAGAGCGGGCGGGCACATTAGCTCTCAGGCTTTGATAGCCTGTGAGCTAAAAAGAAAAAAACTCAAATAATAAAAAAGAAAAGAGCCCAGCTAAACTGATGGCATTGAGCTCACAGACTATTCACACTAATTGTATATTATACTCTTATTTTAAAGGATAATGCCCCTCAAAAAAAATAAGTGAAGGGGAATTAGCCCCCGTTTCCCCCTTTATACTTAACCAGTGAACCTCCAAATCTAATCAGGGAAGCTCCTTATCATAATAAACCGGTATACCAAACTTGGAGCAAATCGAATAATCTTGCAAAAAAAAAAAAAAAAACATTTATCTAAATTAAGGGGGTGGACTAACCCCCCTTTATCCTTAACCAATTAATCGCCAAAACGAATCAGGGAAGCTCCTTAACATAATAAACAGGTATACCAACTTCGAAGCAAATCGAAACATTCTGCATGAAAAACCCATTCATCTAAATTAAGAGGGGCGGGCTAACCTCCCTTTTCCCCCTTTGCCCTTAACCAATGAACCCCCAAAACTAATCAGGGAAGTTCCTTAACATAATAAACCGCTATACCAAATTCGGAGCAAATCGAATCATTCTGCATGAAAAACACATTTATCTGAATTAAGGGGGGTGGACTAACCCCGTTTTTCCCCCTTTATCCTTAACCAATGAACTCCCAAAATTAATCAGGGAAGTTCCTTAACATAATAAACCGGTATACCAAATTCGGAGCAAATTGAATGATTCTGCATGAAAAACCCATTTATCTGAATTAAGGGGGGTGGACTAACCCCGTTTTTCCCCCTTTACCCTTAACCAATGAACCCCCAAAACTAATCAGGGAAGTTCCTTAACATAATAAACCGCTATACCAAATTCGGAGCAAATCGAATCATTCTGTATGAAAAACACATTTATCTGAATTAAGGGGGGTGGACTAACCCCGTTTTTCCCCCTTTATCCTTAACCAATGAACTCCAAAAACTAATCAGGGAAGCGCCTTATCACGGTGAACCTAGGAAAAAATTTTGAAGCAAATCGGATGTTTCTATCAAGAGTTATCGCGTTACGTACATACATACATACGTACATACATACAGAACGGGCGGGCACATTAGCTCTCAGGCTTTGATAGCCTGTGAGCTAAAAACTTAGATATCTCTAGTTCAATTTATCTTCTATTGAAATGATCTTAGTATGAATCTGATACTAATTATTTTTCATCCTCGATGTCACTACAGAAATCGCATTTAACCTTTTATTAGTTTCTAAAATGTATTTAATTCTATATCTTTTACAGTGTAAACCTACATGCATATTACTTAAAAACATTTTAATACTAATAAATAATTTTCAAGTAATTTTAATTTATTATTTTTCATTAAATTTATATTTTAATTGCACGTCGTTTTCATTCGGAAAAAAAAAAAAAAAAAAAAAAAAAAAAAAAAAAATTGGTATGCGGGTGTAAAAAGGTTCGCCAACCCTGGGCTAGAACAAGTAAACTGTGCTGAAATGTTCACAAGACAGAGGCATTAGCCAAAGATTGATGCACGGGGCATAGGTCCATATCCGCATAAGCTTGTGTGTGTAGGAGGGGCGGGGGTCAGTAGGTAGAACAAAAAATAATATGTGTTGAGTTTCATTATTTATATAGTTTTTACCGTACAATAGGGTCCCAGTAACTTCAATGCATATATACTTCGTAAGGAACAAAACATTGATAAAGCAAATTACAGGTTAATACTACATCATAAAAATCACGTCTAAAAAAGGTCTAATCATACATGCATTTGAAAGCTATATAAGCGTGTTCTCGTGCTTTTTATTTTTGAACTGCAATCAACAAATCACATCTTTCTACACATTTACTGAGACATTTTTTGCGCGTAAAAATGAAAAAAAAAATTATATCAGTTTTTCGGATGTTGTGGAATCAAATAGTGTTTTTCCTATTAACTTAAGACTCTTGTCCCTGCCGGCGAAGACACTCGCGAGCTAATTCTAATCCTATGGGGAATGATTTTTCTAATATCTCGTTTGCATTTCGACATTTTTAAACATTTTTTTTTTTTTTTTTTTTTTTTGCACTGGATAGCCGAGGCCCGTCTCTACATCGCACGTTTTTACTTTTTCGATTTGTGTCGCAGATATTTTTTATAAAGTTACTTTTAATTTCAAAACCGGTTCTGAAAATGAAAGTGTCATTCTAAAAAATATCTACAACCAAAATCGAAAAAGTAAAAAAGGTGCGATGTAGAGACGGATCTCGGCTATCCACTGAAAAAAAAAAAAAAAATGTCGAAATGCAAACGGGATATTAGAAAAATCCATCCCCATAAGGTTAGCATTAGCTCGTGAGAGTCTTCGCCTGCAGGGTCAGAAGACTTAAGCATCTTGAATTAAAATTGATTCCTGACCGAAAACATGATTTTTCTGTCTGCCATGTAACAACAAACATTGCGAACTTCAAGAAAACTTTTTTTAATAGAAAAATTGGAAATGCATTTCCCCTTTTTGTTATTTCAATAAAACGAAATTCGAATTTTGTGCATTTATGTCTAACATTGACTACGTGAATCCATAAAGTACCAAGTTTAATTTGTGTCAGCTTATTAAAACTATAAAATATAACACGTTTACAACATATTTCAACTTAATACACAACATAAGAATGGAGCTCAAAATCGTGTTTGTACCCAGGGTCTCCAAAAGTCTAAGGCTTGTCGTGAATGTTCACGCGTTATGACAACTAATAAAAAAATATAAAATGAGAAAAAAAGCAGTACAAAATTTGTAATTTTTGCAATTCTTGTATTTTATATCAATACAAAAACCCTTAACGGGTTAAAAGTTTGTGACACAGCGCTTTATCTTATGCTCTAAGAATTTTAAATATGGAACTTAAAAATAATGATGTCAAATTTTGAGTGACGCTATGCTATTAATTATAATCTCTATACATATTTATTTCATCATTTTATTTTGTGATAATTGCATGTGCAAAAATTATGTTCAATTTAAAAAGATTTATAAAAGTTTATTCATTAATGCTTTATCATTCATATCTCTCTTAAATTCAAAGCATGAGTTTTATAAGATATGATATCAAAATTTAAGTGATACCTTGGTGTGGCTTTAAACGATTTGTTTTAAAATTCAATTTAAATTATTTTTAGTTTGGCTAAGATATATTCGCACATCTAAACAATATTTTTAATTTTGCAATACACTGTTAAATATGTCACTTTCACTGAACTTATATAATGCATTGAAATATATTTATTTGAATAAATTGATTTATCCTTTGTACCATGCTATTAAAAATTAAAAATAAAATTTATGTAAATAATTATTTTGCCTCATAGTATCCATTTGAATATATTTCACTTAGTTTGGATGCAATGACTCAAAAAACTATTTACATAAATTTTATTTTAATTTATGGCCTTTAATTTAATCCTTTGCACCCATCTCTCCAGCTTAATAAATAATTAAAATCTTTCAAACTTAATTTAAAAAAAAAAATCTGCAACATTTGTTGCTCACTAACATAAATAAATAAATTAAGTCCTAACTTCCCACATTTCTCCTCTCCTCCCTCCCACTACTCCTCCCCCCCCCCAAAAAAAAAAAAAAAAATCTTTACTTTTATACAGAAAATTCGATTTATATTATCCTCCTATTCCTGAAAAATACTACTTTCCCCCTCCAGCCTAGAGATTTGAATCTTTAAAGCTTTTTAGAAAAACTAATCTGGAAAGTCTGTTGCTTAATAATAATAAAATAAAATATATAATCATGTACACTTTAAATTATTTTTCACACAATCAATTGATATCATAGTAGTTGTTCTGAGCGAATATTGTGTTGGCTGGGTTGTCGTCCAGATAGCTCAATTGGAAGAGGACTGGCAATTAAAGCGAAAGGTTATTAAAGTTCACTTTAATTCAAGATGTTCAACCCCTTTGCGATATGAGTCCTTTGCTTAATTTTTAATCTTTTACAACCGGTTTTTCAAAACAGAAAATTTTTTATAATTGAATCAATCGTAAAAATGCTCTGATTAAATAAGGTAAACTTTACAATTAAAAATAAGTGGTGAGAATAATGAAATATTCTGAACACCTTAATTGGCAAGTATACCGGTTGCTCGACCCCAAAGGGCCAAAGATGCTTTTTTGCTATTAATACCTATAGGATTTACAATATACAAAAATCTTAACCACTTCTGAGGTAAATAAAGTAAGTGGAAAAAAATCAAGGTGCAATACTTTGATTGATGAATTGTAAGCTGAGTAATTTGTGCCACAGAATGAAAAAATTATAAAGTTGTAATAATGCCTTCTTCAGAGCACTCACAGATACTAAATCTTTAGGGTTTTCGATGAGTGAATTACATATGAAGATAAATACGATAGATCTTTATAACACACACCTTGGGATGAGACTTTCTGCGTATTACAGAATTTTGCATTACATAGATTCATATTTCATTCATTGTTAAATTTACCTTGTAAAAGTGCTTTAAATTACATTCCTTGGGACCAGAAATAGTGAAAATTATAAAATTTTACATAATAGTATAGGTACAGATTCGCAATATCTGGAAGGAGAAAGTGGATCCTAAACCTTAAAAATCGAGTGGTCACATTTTGAAACAAACATATAAAAATAATTTAGTGTTTAGGGGTGGGGGGGGGGGGGGAGAGGGACTAAATTCAAAGTGGAAAATAATTTATTTGATATATACATATGTCTAATGTACAAGAAAACACAGACTAATTACATCAAACGAGTATGTTTAATTTAATCACAAAATTTTAAGCCATTAATATTTAAAGCCATTTTTAAACCTATCCCATATACATGCGTGTGTTTATTTGTGTATATTAGAATTTTCACAAAATATTAGCTCCCTAGAGTTCATTCTTAGTGAAGGAACTGGGTTTATCTCTAATCTTGATTTAAGTTTTGTTGCTGAATTTAGTACTTAACATCGAAATCTACCTCCGCCTGTAGGCCAGAGCAGGCAGGTATTTTTTTTTCATCTGGTAACTATTTTGTCAATATTTACATTAGTATAGTATAGTGGGAATCAAAAGTTGAAACAATAGTGTCTTTTACTAATACTAGGTACGGTTACAGAGAGATTTTGGATTTGTTGATACATAAGAAAAATGGTTCACAGAAAAAAAGATCCAATGTGGCTTTATTTTAGAGCAAAAATACTATTTTTGGAAAAGGTATAATAGCAATATGCAAATAGTGTGGTGATAAAATGATGGAGAATTATGACAAGAATGTAAAACACAAAGAAACTTGCAGCCTATGTGATAAAGAAAACATTCGTGAATTTGAATCAACAATGGAATACACATATACATTTAAAATTCTTTGTTGCATTTATTATGTGTGTATATGAGGGCATCAGAAGTCAAGGGGTACAAGCGAAAAAATTTCGATTTGGAGTAAATTCAGTTCAAAGATAATCGATGTTAAAGTTGAACATCACTAATAATTGACTGAATTGAAATAGGAAACTTCTGCTTGATTCACGTTATGGTCTAAAGTGTGAAAAAAGTAGAGTGCAATTTTCTTTAAATTTATAATTAATCAATATTGATCATTATTCGGCAAAAGTGGTTGATCTCTAAAACACAACACATAATTAGAAAATCCCATATTTCTTCACCTGAAAATAAAAAAGCATATTTCCAGGTCGTCTGTGCGCAAAGTTCAATTTTTTTCAATTTTGTCACTTATACCCCTTGGCTTCTGGAGTCCTCATATTATATATATATTTTGGAATGAAAAATAAATAAGTTTAGATTAACTGGAAATTTATACACAGAAAATGCATAGATATATGTATAACAATTTAAATTTAATAGTAGAATAATAAAAGTTTAAGCTTTAAGTGAATCTTTTAAATTAGTTTGCAATAATTTTTAATTTTTATTTAAAATATCTTGAATTCTTATCTAGGAAATGTAACGAAATTAATAGAAATGTGTAAATCTATACTCAAAAAATAAATAAATAGATGCTTGTACATAAATAAATACACAAATAATATTAATAAAAAAATCTGATTTTTTTTTATTTTTAAAAAAAAGTCATGATTTTTAACAACCCTGGTTCCCTGACGTTTTCAGAATAATGAAACCAGGTGAGGAGGTGATAGAAAAAAAGATAATATGAGATTAAATTTTCAGATCGACCTCATGGACGTACGATTTTGACTGGTTTTTCAGAGTAGGTGGTACAATAGTAGGGACAGTAAGATACTATTGGTAAAAATATAAGGTACTTTTTTTAGATATTGAATACAGAATTTAGACAGTTTTCGTGGAGGTATTTTTTAAACAAGCTTTTCTTTTAAAAAGAGAGTATCATGGATGCATTAAAAATAATTACATTATTTTTTTTAATGTTTTTTTTTTTTTTTTTTTTTTTTTTTTTTCACAGTAAAAACGGTAGAAGAAATGCAGTAAAAGATAAAGTATGGAATAACAGTTTTAGAATTTAAACATGAATACTTAATTTTGTTAATTTACCATTATGAAATACCTTTTAAATTAAATTATCTTACAAGTTCATATAACGATGTTAACCAAGTTCTAAAGGAAGATGGCATGATATAGATTCTCTACATATTACTGCCGTTTTGAAAATGCTAGTGTATCGTCAAATTAAAACAACTATGCTCATACGAAAACCTAAAGTTTTCTGTTATTTTTAATGTATAGTTTATATTGTAACAACTTATAAGTGAATATATATATAGGTATTAATGTAAGTGTCATTTATAGGACATTTTGTCCTCTTTTCATGGAATGACTAAGTAAGGGTGCCCGCCATTTAAGAGTCAACGTATGGAGGTTTTACTATATATATATATATATATATATATATATGATGTGCGGGTATCATAACAGTTGATAAAACAATATGTATTTTCACTCTAATATTACATTATTAGTTACATTTCTGTTATTCCTTTGAATTGCAACACCTTAAAATAAATCTAAGCAAGTACAAGCAATGTACAAGCAAATGTAATACATAGTAATATATGTTTTTCCCCTTTGTTTACATAAAATGGTTTATATGATTAGTTGTAAAAATCTGATGTCATAATAGGCAAGTGTGATATAAAGAAATGGAGTTTTAAAAACTCCACAAAATTTGTGTGACGTAAGTAATGGATGACATAATTTTTTTCTTTATTTCATTATTATATCATTCAGCATATCATTATTTTTAGCATAGCCAATGCAATCATTACATACATAATATAGTATAAAAGAAAAATATTCACACACGTTTGCAGCATTTAAGCAATTGATAAATCTTGAATACGTATGAGAGTGCAGTTAGACATAAATGCCTTTCTTTCTTTGTTTTTTCTTTTTTTACTTTTGCATCATAAAACTGAAATTAACATTTTACGAGTTCAGAATTAAAAAAAAAAAATTATCTATTTTGCTTGTTTTAGTAAAGAAATGAAATAATAAACTATATAACTTTTTAAGGTTATTGTTCTTAAAACACCTTTTTCTTGATCGACAACACAGAAGTTTTTAATTTCTAAAGATAAATGGACAAAACTTGACAGGTTGGATTACTGAAAAGATTTAATGCCGAATAACATTTTTCATTTTTTGACAAATTAATTTACTACAAATTGAGTTATAAGCGATTTCTATCTCAAGGCTATATTTACGTGCGAAAAATCTTTTTAAAATATCTTTTAACTTTTAAAGCATTTTCTGAGTTCTTCAGTATCATAGTGTCTGAATAAGAACACTTGCATTACATTTAACATTCATATAAAATTAAAAATGACTTCTTGTATGTGCCAAAAAACAGCCACTTTGGATTTAGGCACAGAGAAATATTTCACATAACGTAAATTTATCAGATATAAAAGAAAAAAAGAACTAATAATTTGAACATTTTTTCAGATGATAAACCAATCCCAAGTTATGTGTACATGTTTGAATCTCTCTTTTTTTATACTCATAAACTTCAAAATGAAACTTTTTTTTTTTTACTTAACTGTTTTTGTATAAGAAGACGTATATTTTAATTATATAAGAAACTAATTTTGAATTACATTTGAATGCGCAATTATATCTTAAATTTTAAACAAAGTATTATTGTGTTTAAAATGTTATAATTATTTAAGGCTGTTCTCAAATCCAAAAGGGCAACTTTATGACGTAAGTTTTAATTCATTTTTATTCGGAAATGCATGAAAGTAGCAGGTGTTGTTCAGAAATGATGTCATCGAACTGTTTTTCCCTTTTTTGGCAGCAATAGCTCTTTCAGAAAATAGTGTCAAAGTGGACGTTTTGAACCGAATTTCCGCGCGAAAGAAGAATAAACACTCAAGGAAGGGTGAAAAACGTCTTTGTCACGTGATCAAAATCGCTTATAACTCAATGGGTAATTTATTTATCAAAAAATGGAAAACACAGTTCGATTCCAAATCGTTTGTATAGTCAGGCCTTCCACTTTTATATTTTTCCGTTAAAAAATGAATTTGTAAATGTGTGTCAAAATGTTTTGCGCTTGTTGAGCAGAGTAATTGAGAACAGCCTTAAATCACGGTTTTTTTATTTTAACGAAATAAATCACGATTATTTTTTTATTGATTAATTTTAATTTTTTGCTTACATTTTTACACAGAATGATATAAAAACAACATTTAAAAACTGTTATTAATACATTTATTTTTCAAAGAAAGGTATTCTGAATTTAATTATACATATTGATATGGAGCATTAAAAGCCAAAAACTGATAATGAATTTAGCATATAATAAAATAAATTAGTATAACTGGAAACATATTATATTGTTTAATATTGTTATAAAAAATTGCATTTTAAATTTAAGAATTTCACTGTTCAATTTTCCACGTCAGTACATTATCTTATGTATATAACATTTATACTTGAAAATTTGCATCCATAAATATTTATATCGCTTTCCAGGAATGTTAAATCTATAAATTATCTTTTATTTTCAGATATTTTTTTTTAAATCGAAACCATAATATATTTAGTCTCTGTGAAAAAATACTTTTCATTGGTGTTTTTATTTGTACAGTATATATTCACATAACTTGGTACACACAAGTATTAGTTACTTTTTAAAAAATCTTTGACATTGTTTTGTCAGCTTAAACTATTAACACATCGTTTTTTATAATAAGAAATAAAAGGATTATAAACACATATTAACATTTGAATTAAAATAAAATGTATTCAATGGAATATTAGTTTTTTTAAATAAAAACGCATATAAATTTGTTAAAATTCGATCTGCTACAGATTTTCTTTTCTTCTTCATTGAGTGAATAACATTTTATTTATTTATCCATCTTATTTATCCATCTATTGTGCTAGAAATACCGGACCTATAGTTCGAAGAAATACTGCGATAAGATAAAGAATGTATTTAAAACCCGTTTTCCACTCATTCTGTCCTTGTATGCTCGACTCTAATAGTTAGCGGAAATATAGTCTGGTCAGTAATCAGTCACCGGTCATTAACAAAAGCAGCAAATAGAAATAGAATTTTCCACAGATGTCTTGCCTTGCGGCGGCGTGTAAGGGGGGAAAAAAGTATTTCCAAGTGATTAGAGAAACAGCTTGAAGTTATGAATCTTGTATTAAATGCGTTTTTAAATATTATTATAGTTAATAACAAACAAATATAGATAATAACAACAAATTTAAATATGTTATAGAGAATAATCAAATAATCATTAATAATAATAAACACACACACACATATATATTATGCGGTGTTTATGTATTCATATTATTGGTCACTTTCATTATCCTTCAATGGTATTTTTGTACAGAAAATTTAATATATATATATATATATATATATATATATATATATATACCGTATTTTATGGAAGAAACGCCGTGGCGTTTACGAGTTTAAAAGTTAATTTTTTTCCAAGTGCGGCGTTTACGCCATGTGCGGCGTTTACGATTTTTTATAAATACCAACTGAGTTTCCTTAATTAAAAAATTCATAAAAACATTTAAAATCGGATTTAAATATTTTAAATAAACTGAGACATCTTAAGATACTAAAAACGAGGCATCCTACATTGCTCAGAAAACTTTGATTAAAGTTGGGTTAATGGGACGCTGTCGACAAAAGTAGGGTTCCGATGGATGCGTCGTTTACAACGGGTGCGGCGATTACGATATTTTAAAGCTTATTCAGGCCATTTTGAGGAGTGCGGCGTTTCTTCCATAAAATACGGTATATATATATATATATATATATATATATATTAGATTTATCGTATTTTCAGTAAAAGTGTTGAGAAAAAAAGATTATCTTAACGGAATATACGCATGGAAACTATTAATTCATTTACCATTTCTTATTTATGTAAGCACCAACTAGATCGGCTGTATTATCAATTAATCCACAATAGTTTATCCAAATAGTGCATTCAGCTTTCATTAAAGAATATTACCTTTAAGATTTCTGAAATGTTTAATCTAATGCTGGAGAATGGAACCTAGAAAACATATCCCATTATTTTGTTTGTTATTGTTGTTTATTCATATAAGTTTAATGCATATAGAAATTCTGGATAGATAAGAGACATTTTTTAACTCCACAATAAACACTCTGGACTGGCATTTAACCCGGAATTTCTAGATGTTTTTTTTAAGAGAATTAAAGTTACCCACTATTTAAGAAAGCTTTATGACGCATTCCCGAATTCGGTTTTGTATGTAAACGCATGCGATTGGTAGCTGCTCTTTTTCAGAAACTAGGAAATCTGATATTTTTTTTTCCATTTTTCGATAAAAGCAGGGGATTATTCAGAAAAGGCTGTTAAAGTTGGCACTTTGAACTAAATTTTCAGACAAGGCAGCCAAATGTCGTTATGGGATAAAAATCGTTTAACTCGAGGTGTTTTTTATTTATCGGAAAAAAATGTACAATTCCATATCGCTTCAATAACCATGCCCGCAAGTATCATGCTTTTATGTTTAAACATAAGTCAGAAAGTTTCTCGTTATTAAGCGGATTTTTTTTTTAATAGGCTTAAATGTTTAGAAAGCATGTTTTAGTATACTAAGGGGGCTTTGCCCTCTACTATCATCTACGAGCTACGCTTGCCAACCCCACTGAGACACTGCAAACTCTAGAAACACGCTAATTTGATCGGCTGTAAAAAGATTGCAGAAACTGAACTATAATTTAAAAAATCACTGGCGATCTCCTTGTAAATAGATTTCCATTCACTTCTTTTTGATTGCGAAATTTTAAGGCCGGATCAGCTGCTGTTAAACTACTACTGGCTGTTTTCATGTTTGATTAAATAAGATGAGTTAAACATTTGAAAAAAAAGGGGGGGGGTAACATAAAATGAACTGTGTAAACAGAGTCTTATCCTCCAGGTATTTTTCTAACAACGATATAAGAAAATTGTTTTAAATAAGACATTTTAAATGTATCGCTTTATATCTGATATAATTTTCACAAAATATTTCTTTCTCTTTTTAATATTCACGTGAAAATACTTTTGTTGTTAGAAAAAAAATATTTGCGCTTTCTTAAAATTCACAACAATAGTTTAAAATATTATCTCCAAATATGAAATAAATGTAATATATTTTTAAATTTAAAGAGTTTTACAATATTATTATTTTGTCATTTTAAATAGGAGATAATTTCCTCCAATTAAGATACGTAAGACAGTTTAATGGATTTGTTATCTTAAAATTTTCTTTCTCTTTTAATATTCACATGTACTAAATATAGATTTTATGACGTAATTTTCAATATTTTCCTGCTTTTAATAAATAATCATTTAATTCTAATTTGAAAGTTTTTTTCCCTGTTTATAATAGTCCCATGTAAATATATTTTGTTTTGAAGGAAATATTATTGTTTGCGCTGTTTTACAATTGGCAATAATTTACAATTGTAACTTTTTCTAAAACATGTAAAAAATATCTCTCAAAAAGCTGCAAATTTGGATTTTAATGAAATAAGTCCTCAAAAAATTAGTAAAAAAAAAAATAAATGCAGTCGGCACACCGGAAACTTCTAATGTGGCATATTCTTAGAAAAAATGATTAAATTCTGATATATAGTTTTTGCTAATGTAGAACTTCTTTAATAGAACGATTTTGACCAACTTTAATATTAAATATCACTTAAAATAAAATTTTGATTTAAAAACGGTCCTCTTCAGCGTATTTATCAAACATTGCTCTATAATACTACCATTTTCATATTTTTGTGTGCAGTAATTTTCTTAATACTACCAAAGTAAGACCCCATGGCTCGAAAAATTCATTTACTGCGGCGGTGACAGCGTTAGTTACCTTTTTTTTAGAACACAGAGAAACATGACAATAAAAGAATAGGACTGAGAAGCATTAGAAAATGTAACACACGAACTTGTCTGCTATTATTTCACACGTACTTTTCATTCATTCTATTTTACACTGAGAAATGGACTTTTATTATAAAGTTTTAAAATAGTTCTTGAACATATATCTATATACATATATAATTTTTTTTTCTGATGAGGTGGAGGGGCGAGATAAGGTGGGTGCTGTTTATGTTTTTTCTTTTTTTAACATATCATGTATTTATCTTAATACAATGGGTTTTGCCTTATAAATTTTTGTGTGTACGGAGAGAAGTTTTAAACCCATTAAATGCCCTTCTAAGCTTCTCTTTAAAAAATAAAGCATTAAAAAATATTCTCACTAAAATTCGAAAACTTATTAATCCTGTTCAAAATCTAAATATTTTTCTTCTTAATTTTTCATGTTATTATCTTAATTCTGCTTCATCCAGACCCCATATTGGTGTAGAATTCCAGTTAAGGAAAGTTTCTACAATGTAAAATTACCCTTTGTTCATCGTTACTCCCCCCCCCCCCGTCTCGCTTATTTCTTTTCTTTTTCTATCGCTGTAGATACTGATATTTTATCTCCCTCCCCTCAAAGTCCACTCTTAACACCTTGGGGACGAGCGACCGGTATTCGTGCCGCGTAAGGTGCTCAGAATCAGTGATTATTCTCACCAGAAAATTTTTATTGTAAATTGTGCCTTATTTAATCCGAGCATTTTCCCGATTCAATGAGGCAAAAATTTGTGTTTTTAAAAACTGGTGATAAAAGATTAAAAATTTAGTAAAAGACGCTCGTCCCTATAGGGTTAATAAAAATATTGGAGTTATTAAATGGAGTTTTTCTTTTGCTTACTACAACATATCTATATTTATATCTAAAACTTTCGCGCTTTTCATGGCTGGAATGACTAAAAACCTGGATTCCGCTTACTTATATTTAAAAAGGTTGTACACAAATTCTGTGTTAAATACTGCAAAGACTACTAAGGGGAAAAAATGAAGGCAAATTGCTTGCTCTCTCTTTTCTACGCCTATGCAATGATTCCCAAGCGATCTGTGAGAAAATTTTGTTCTTTTTCTTGGAAGAAAGTCAAAATTCGACTAACTTACATTATTTTTTTTTTGTTTTGTTTGTTTGTTTGAAACATTTTTTCGTGGAAATTTATCGAAACATAGTGGTTAAATTAAATCAAACAAGTTCAAATAATCTCATATTTAGAACGTCAGAGTATTTAATTTGAATTTCTTTTAATTTTTAGGGTTCCGTACTTAAAAAGTAAAAACGGAACCATTATAAGATCACTCCTGTGTCTGTCTGTCCGTCTGTCACAGCCAATTTACTCGTAAACTATGGAACGTGGAAAGTTCAAATTGGAGGAAGCAATAAAGACTATTGACCCACATATTTACAGATTATAAAACATTTACAAATATTTTTAGAAAAATGTAGATGAGCTAATGAAGTTGCTTGGGAAAAAACATCTTTTCTTTACATGTCGTGTGGGATATCGCGTGAAAGCTTTCGTAACGCTGAACTCAAAAATATATTTCTTTTAATTTTAGGTATTATATTTGCAGAGATATCGTCGAGAATGTAGTTCAAAAATATGCCTCCCCCCCCCCCCCCATCTATTTCCGAATCTAATGAAATTAAAATTATGAAAAAAATAGAGGTAGTAGACGTTAACTTAAACCTTGCAGGAAAATTATAGCGATTACCCTAGGTCACATAGTTTTTGAGAAAAGCGCATTTTTTCGTTAGACACAAATTTCGATTTGCGGGCATTCAGCAAAAGTGTTGATAAGCGCTTCCGGTACCTATCGTACCAGAAGTATAATAGCATTGTTGATAATGATTTTTAAAAAAAATAATCGTCGGTAATTAGCCGAGATGTTAACCCTTAAAGTCACGGGCGGTTTGGACACATATAATGACAGGGGCGGCGTACTCTATGTACCATCGATTTTAAATCCTAGATAACAACTTTTAATGATAAATTTGTGTAATGCAATGCCCAGTAGCAGTGTAAAAGCAATAAACTTCAAATTGTTAAAAGCAGATTAATTTAATTAGAATTAATCACATAAATACTATGCGATTCTATGGACTAGTTCGCATTGAGTAGGCCTCTCAATGCGCCTCCCAGGTCTTTAAAAGTTAATTAAAACATATCTGAAAAAACCTAGTTCAACTGTAAAAAGAAAAGAATACTACGACGCTAAATTTAGTTTAACCGAAAAATCCATTTAATCATTACTTCATATAATTAAATGAAGTTTAAATATGCACTAAATTTACTGTCAGTACCAAATTAAGTTCATCATAAACAAATAAGATAAGATTTAAATAAGAGTTATACACAATAGCAATGTTTAACATTATTTAGGCTTTATATCTCTATAAACTTTTGTGGTATACACATTCATACTTTTTCTAGTATATATACAGCTATACAAAACCCTACGTTGTGCAGTTTTTTACAAAGTCTTATTTTTCCTTCAGTAACGATTTTTTTTATAATACAGTTAATAATTCATATATTTGTTGTACGGAGCCCTCTGAGAGCAAGCAATACTCGTACTTGACCGTTTAAATCTCTTTAGTTTTTGTTAGAAACAAACCATTCACTGTTAAATATTTTGCAACATTCTGCAGGTCATTCGACCGTTTTTTGAAAAAACGGTTTCATAACCATAATTTAACTATATTCTGACCATAAAATGGCCAATAATATGGTCAGAATAGTGTTGAAATCACGGTTGTGTAACCGTTTTCGGAAAAAAAAACGATCAAATGACCTGCCAGAATGCTGAAAATTTTTAATGGTGTCCTTAAAAAAAATAAAAATTATTTTTCAAATTTGTACAGATACAACAATATTTATTATTAAATTACAAGTGCACCACATGAACCTTTCGCACTGTAATATTTAGGATTATTTGTGTAAAATTTTTTTCATTGATTTTTAATCAAACAAGCGGATATGAACCGATATGTGAATGTACGATATAAAAATCCTCTTTAAACACTTCGAACGGTACCTTATTCATCGTCGCACGTTTTGTATGTGCATAAAAATGGAATGTTCGCATTCGAAATACTATATAGTGACTGTGTATTATTAAATTCTAAGCTTTATGTAAGCTAATATAATCTTACATATTCTGTTCAAATATTTCGCAACTTAAACAAACTTTAAAGGAAAAATAATAATGAAAAATTTCAATTGCAAAGTACCTTTAATAATTTAAAATTTTCACAATTATTCTACCTGGATTTTTATCTTAGACTTAAAGTTTTCTGTAATTTTCTGTGCTAACTAGTTTTTATTATTATTTTTTTTTCGATAAAGGGGGCAGACATAGGTTCTGATTAAATGGTTTTTAGATAGCCGAGAATTTTTCATTATTTTTAGTTTCATTATCTTCTTAATAAATAAGATTTTTTTATTTCTAAAATCATTGTTTATTCAACATTTGCTTTATTAATATAATTAAGATATACTAACTACAATAAAGAAATTAACTACGACATTAAGATTTCATACAATTATTATGTAGTCCCTATTTAGTTATTTAATTTTTTGCACAATTACAATAATTCAAATTAATCTTTAAATATAGTGAGTAAAATTTTACTTTAAAAAAATAAATTTAACAAAGATATGAAAAGCATATCCGGTAGTTTTCACGACAATTTTCAAATATGTAGATTTTCTTCTGTTGAAAATGTACTTAAATGGGGAAAAAGAATCGATATTGAAATACTGTATACCGAAGAAACTAATGCACACAGAAGTTACCTTGATTGAAATTCAGCCGCTTTAATGAGTAACCAGTAAGAAACACTCTGAACTGTCCTACACTTCATTTTGAGTAACTAAAGTTGTTAAAGTACCAACGTACTGAATAACCAATTTAAATTTGACGAACTTTTACAAGTTACTAAATTGTATTAAGAAATCTTCACGGTGCAGCGCTATTGAAATTATGACTTGGACAGTTATAACATTTCATAATAACATAACATTAATTTAAATAATTTATTTTTCTCTTGTTAAACAATTTACTATATCTAAAAATATTTAAACTTATAATGACAATGAAAATCGTTTAAATAAAATAATAAAAACTGAAATTTACCCGGAATCACGTTTGCGTGATTGGAGTCACACACAAAAAAATATATATGGTTAAAAAAGGATTATTTGTGATAATTTCTTTCATTAATTTTTAATCAAATAGACTATCTATGAAACTACATGTGAACGTGCGATATGAAAAGTTTATTTAAACCCTTCAAATGATAACTCATTCATCAATACTGTGTGTTTTGTGTGCGCATAAAAGTAGAATGTCTGCATTGGAAATACTATGTAGTGACTGCGTATCATTAAACTCTAATTTTTGCGTTACCTAATATAAGTTTACAAATTCTGTTCGATTATTTCACAGCTGAATTTTTTTTTTTTAAATAAAAATAAAAATGACAAATTAAGGTTGCAAAATACCTTTAATAAATTAAAGTTTTCACATTTATCCTACCTGGATTTTTTCGGTAGAAATAAAGTTTTGTGTAATTTCCTGTGGTAACAAGTTTTATTTATTTATTTATTTTCTTTCAAGGAAAGAGGCTAACGATTAAGTGATTTTTAGATAGCCGGAGAAATTTTCATATATTTAGTTTCTTCTTAGTAATATATTAAAATTTTATTTCTAATACCTTCCTTTATTAAACATTTGTTTTATCAACTTAATTAAGATTTACCCACTACAATAAAGTAACTAAACTAACTACAGCATTAAAATTTCATACTGCTATTATATAACCTATATATATATACATATATATATATATTTTTTTTTTGGCATATATAAAAAATTTTAAGTTAATTTTTAAATACGTGTATAGCATGTAAAGTTTTACTTAAAAAAAAGTTTAACAAAAGGTATGAAATGCATATCCGGCAGTTTTCACAACGACTTACAAATGCATAGATTTTCGTCTATTGAAAAATTACTTAAATGGTGAAAAAGAATCAATGTTACAATGCTGCAAACCGAAGAAACCAATACACACAGAATTTGCCTTGATTGGAACTTAGCCGCTTTAATGAGTAACCACTAAGAAACACTCTGAACTTTCCTACCCTTCATTTTGAGTAACTAAAGTTGTTAAAGTACCAACGTACTTAATAAACAATTTAGATTTGAAGAACTTTTTCAAGTTACTAAATGGTATTAGGAAATCTTCACGGTGCAGCTCTGTTCAAATTATGACTAGGACAGTGATAACATTTAGTAATAACATAACATTAAGTTAAATAATTTATTTTTGTCTTGTTAAACAATTTACTATATCTAAAGATATTTAAACTTATAATGACAATGAAAGTTGTTTAAATAGAACAATAAAAAATGAAATTTACCCGGAATCATGTTTGCGTTATTGGAATCACACACACACAAAATATATATGGTTAAAAAAGAATTATTTGTGATAATTTCTTTCATTAATTTTTAATCAAAGAGGTTTATATGAAATTATATGTGAAAGTGCGGTATGAAAACTATAGTTAAACCCTTCGAATGATACCTCATTCGTCAATAGTGTGTGTTTTGTGTGTGCATAAAAATAGAATGTCTGGATTGGAAATACTATGTAGTGACGTGTATCATTAAAATCTAATCTTTGCGTTAACTAATATAAGTGTACAAATTCTGTTCGAATATTTCACAGTTGAAAAAAAAAAATAAATAAAAATAAAAATAACAAATTAAGGTTGCAAAATACCTTTAATAAATTAAAATTTTCACATTTATCCTGCCCTGATTTTTTCGGTAGAAATAAAGTTTTATGTAATTTTCTGTGGTAACAAGTTCTTTTTATTTATTTATTTTCTTTCAAGGAAGGGGGCTAACGAATTTGCTTATTAAGTGATTTTTAGATAGCCGGAGAAATTTTCATATATTTAGTTTCTTCTTAGTATACATATCAAAATTTTATTTCTAAAATCTTCCTTTATTGAGCCTTTGTTTTATCAACTTAATTAAGATTTACGAACTACAATAAAGTAACTAAACAAACTACAGCTTAATATTTCATACTGCTGCTACACAACCTAAATATATATACATTTTTTTTTCATACATAAAACAATTTAAGTTAATTTTTAAATACGTGTATAGCATGTAAAGTTTTACTTTAAAAATAGTTTAACAAAAGGTATGAAATGCATATCCGGCAGTTTTCACAACGACTTAGAAATATATAGATGAAAAATTACTTAAATGGTGAAAAAGAATCAATGTTACAATACTGCAAACCGAAGAAACCAATACACACAGAATTTGCCTTGATTGGAACTTAGCCGCTTTAATGAGTAACTACTAAGAAACACTCTGAACTGTCCTACACTTCATTTTGAGTAACTAAAGTTGTTAAAGTACCAACGTACTGAATAACCAATTTAAATTTGACGAACCTTTACAAGTTAATAAATTGTATTAAGAAATCTTCACGGTGCAGCGCTATTGAAATTATGACTAGGAGAGTTATAACATTTCATAATAACATAACATTAATTTAAATAATTTATTTTTGTCTTGTTAAACAATTTACTATATCTACAAATATTTAAACTTATAATGACAATGAAAATCGTTTAAATAGAATAATAAAAAATGAAATTTACCCGGAATCACGTTTGCGTGATTTGAGTCACACACAAAAAAATATATATGGTTAAAAAAGGATTATTTGTGATAATTTCTTTCATTAATTTTTAATCAAAGAGGTTGATATGAAACTATATGTGAAATTGCGATATGAAAAGTGTATTTAAACCTTTCAAATGATAACTCATTCATCAATACTATGTGTTTTGTGTGCGCATAAAAATAGAATGTCTGCATTGGAAATACTATGTAGTGACTACGTATCATTAAATTCTAATCTTTGCGTTACCTAATATAAGTTTACAAATTATGTTTGATTATTTCACAGCTGAATTTTTTTTAAAAAAATAAAAATAAAAATGACAAATTAAGGTTGCAAAATACCTTTAATAAATTAAAGTTTTCACATTTATCCTACCTGGATTTTTTCGGTAGAAATAAAGTTTTGTGTAAAATCCTGTGGTAACAAGTTTTATTTATTTATTTATTTTCTTTCAAGAAAGGAGGCTAACGATTAAGTGATTTTTAGATAGCCGGAGAAATTTTCACATATTTAGTTTCTCTTAGTAATATATTAAAATTTTATTTCTAATATCTTACTTTATTAAGCCTTTGTTTTATCAACTTGATTAAGATTTACCAACTACAATAAAGTAACTAAACTAACTACAGCATTAAGATTTCATACTGCTATTACATAACCTAAATATATATAATTTTTTTTTTTGCATATATAAAAAGATTTAAGTTAATTTTTAAATACGTGTATAGCATGCAAAGTTTTACTTTAAAAAAAGTTTAACAAAAGGTATGAAATGCATATCCGGCAATTTTCACAACGACTTACAAATGTATAGATTTTCGTCTATTGAAAAATTACGTAAATGGTGACAAAGAATCAATGTTACAATGCTGCAAACCGAAGAAACCAATACACACAGAATTTGCCTTGATTGGAACTTAGCCGCTTTAATGAGTAACCACTAAGAAATACTCTGTCCTACCCTTCATTTTGAGTAACTACAATTGTTAAAGTACCAACGTACTTAATAACCAATTTAGATTTGAAGAACTTTTTCAAGTTACTAAATGGTATTAGGAAATCTTCACGGTGCAGCTCTGTTCAAATTATGACTAAGACAGTAATAACATTCAGTAATAACATAACATTAAGTTAAATAATTTATTTTTGTCTTGTTAAAGAATTTACTGTACCTAAAAATATTTAAACTTATAATGACAATGAAAATTGTTTAAATAGAACAATAAAAAATGAAATTTACAAGGAGTCATGTTTGCGTGATTAGAATCACACACACAAAATATATATGGTTAAAAAATGATTATTTGTGATAATTTATTTCATTAATTTTTAATCAAAGTGGTTTATATGAAATTATATGTGAACATGCGGTATGAAAACTGTAGTTAAACCCTTCGAATGATACCTCATTCATCAATAGTGTGTGTTTTGTGTGTGCATAAAAATAGAATGTCTGCATTGGAAATACTATGTAGTGACTGTGTATCATTAAACTCTAATCCTTGCGTTAACTAATATAAGTTTACAAATTCTGTTCGAATATTTCACAGTTGAATTTTTTTTTAAATTAAAATAAAAATGACAAATTAAGGTTGCAAAATTAAAATTTTCACATTTTTCCTGCCTAGATTTTTTCGGTAGAAATAAAGTTTTGTGTAATTTCCTGTGGTAACAAGTTCTTTTTATTTATTTATTATCTTTCAAAGACGGGCGCTAACGAAGGTGCTTATTAAGTGATTTTTAGATAGCTGGAGAAATTTTCATATATTTAGTTTCTTCTTAGTATACATATTAAAATTTTATTTCTAAAATCTTCCTTTATTAAGCCTTTGTTTTATCAACTTAATTAAGATTTACCAACTACAATAAAGTAACTAAACTAACTACAGCATTAAGATTTTATACTGCTATTACATAACCTATATATATATATATATATATATATATATATATATATATTTTTTTTTTTTTTTTTTTTTTTTTTTTTTTTGCATATATAAAAAAAAATTAAGTTATTTTTAAATACGTGTATAGCATTTAAAGTTTTACTTAAAAAAATGTTTAACAAAAGGTATGAAATGCATATCCGGCAGTTTTCACAACGACTTACAAATGTAAAGATTTTCGTCTATTGAAAAATTACTTAAATGGTGAAAAAGAATCAATGTTACAACGCTGCAAACCGAAGAAACCAATACACACAGAATTTGCCTTGATTGGAATTTAGCCGCTTTAATGAGTAACCACTAAGAAACACTCTGAACTGTCCTACTCTTCATTTTGAGTAGCTAAAGTTGTTATAGTACCAACGTACTGAATAACCAGTTTAAATTTGATGAACCTTTACAGATTTCTAAACTGAATTAGGAAAACTTCACGGTGCAGCACTGCGCTAATTATGACTGGCCTAGTGGTAACATTTAATAACATACTATTAATTTAAATTAATTTAACTCTAATTATTTAAATCATTAACTATATATCAAAATATTTAAACCTATAATGATAATGAAAAATGTTAAAAAAACAATAAAATATTAAAAATACCTGGAATCATGTTTGTGTGATTAGAGTAATACAAAAAAAGTTATATGATTCGAAAAGGATTATTTGTGTTACGTTTTTTCATTAATTTTTAATTAAACGGGCTGATACGAAGCGATTTGTGAATTACGATATGAAAAATCTGTTTAAACCCTTCGAATGATACCTCATTCATCTTTGTGTGTTTTGTATGTGCATAGAAATGGAATGTTCTCTTTCGAAATTAATTAAAAAAATTATATCATTTAAAAACAATGTGCGACTCCTGTTTAATTGTCTACATAAGTTTAAATAATCCCTTTTTTTTTACGTTTCCGTGATCATATATCTAAAAACGCCAAAAAATAAATATTATATATATTTATATTAATTCATCATGAAATTCCAGTTATCTATGAAACGTAAATCACAGCGGTATTTTTTTAACAGTCAGAGCCTGGTCTGATTTTTAAGATAGGCGGTGAATACTTAAAAAAAAGGTGATTTTTAAAAGAACGAATTGCACTCTGATTGATTTAATAATCATCTACATAAAATGTATGACATATATGAAAGAATGACTATTTTTAAAACTGAGGACATTGTTTTCTGCTAAATTAAAATACCAAAATTTCGTCCTATAGAGAAAATTGAGGTAAGTTACAGAAAACTGAGATTGGTAAGCAGCCAAAGACATTTAAAAAAAAAAAAATCTCATAAATTATGTAATCGGTATAACGGAATCAGGCAAGCAAAAAAGCATATCGAATATAAATAATTTTATTAAATTAATGTGTCTCTATATAAAATATTTATGTATTTATAAGTCTATATATATAGTTTTTTATTATTATATTATATTAGCTAAATTGCTGTTCATAA
Organism: Maratus speciosus; assembly: GCA_963932465.1. Taxonomy (NCBI): domain Eukaryota; kingdom Metazoa; phylum Arthropoda; class Arachnida; order Araneae; family Salticidae; genus Maratus; species Maratus speciosus. The sequence continues at coordinate 215,105,659 of OZ010797.1, read as the reverse complement.
CGTGGTTTTTCTAAATTCTGTTGCTTATGCATGGCTTTAGAAGGGAGTTCTTAAGCATTATCATTATACGCCTGACTAGTGACCGGGCATGCAGAGCAGCTATCCGGGCCTCCCCATTTGAGGGGTGCACCATGGCAGAAATTAGGATTTTCATTAAGAGGATGCTAAATGGTTAAAATTTGCCAACAGTTATCAATATTCTTTTTCACAAAAAACATTTTAAAAGATTTAGGAAGGGAGTTTACTCTCCTTTCCCCACTTGGTTCCTGTAACCCCTACCTCTTCCCCACCCAAAAAAAGAATGAGTTACGTCATCAGAAAACTAATGATTAAAATTGTGTTATAAGAATATAGTAGACAATAATTTTCAAGTGAAATTATTTATTGGGATTTTCCTCTTTAAAGGAGCATGTTAAAACAATTTATGATAACGAATAGAGGAGGGTTGGTTGTCTTTATCCCATTTTATGACTTACACAGATAAGGAAAGGGAAAGTTCGCAAATATTTATATCATAAAACAATCCATCATTTTTTCTACAATTATCCACTTATTTTCCTACTAATATTTTTCTTAAACTTGTGGCGTCTTGTGATGATACCCTGTATACAGATGTGAGCACTTCCTGGTATAAAATTTATATATATATATATATACTAAAAAAGAAAAATGATGTTTAATCTAGTCACTTAAGCATACTATTCACGAACAATTTCTATGGATAGACAGAATATTGGATCTTCAAAATGATATTTGCCCTGGTCACTACATAGTCTAAGTCCGGCTATGGATTTGCTACAATTTACAAATCTTTATAGCTTAGTCGAAAAATAAGAATATATATATATACATTTTCCTTTATAAATATATATTATATAAATATTTCAACGAACGCACCCAATATAAAATTATATTGGGTGCGTTCGTTAATTAAGAAAATTTGTTAAATCTTTTCAAAATAACGACCTTTTCAAAATCTGAATAACAAGCATTAAGGTCACTGAGGGTATACGTTTAGTTCATTACAAATATGTGATGGATTTCATAGATTAAATTAATATCATTTGCAGTTGTTTACTTTGGTGTCAGATACACTAAAATAATTTCATTGGTATTCATTGAATGGTTTGGGTTCGAATCTCACTTGTGCAATTATGAATGATGCCTTAGCATCATCATACTTTACATTCCTGTGTCGTCACAACAATCCCCCCCCCCCCCCAAAAAAAAAAAAAAAAAAAAAAAAATAGAACGAAATTTGGGCATTTAGATTAGAAAATAATGACCATTTGAAAATTTAAATAACACTACAGTTAATGGAGCTATATTTGCAAACCATCATTTATATTATTATATATGACCATCGAATTATATTATTTTAAAATTATTTGATTTCAATAAAAGTCTTTTTCTTTGTTAGGCGAGACATTAAAATTTTTTGATGTCCTTGAACATAGGAAATACATTATAGCCCGTGGGCATTTTTTAATCTATGATTTCAATATTTTTTAACAATTTTGTTAAAAAAAAAAGGTAACCTGTTGTTCTGACTCAGAAGTAGAGATCTGCACGGACCTATGCTGGAACGGCAGATTAAAGCCAATTTTTAACGGGCAGGCCCGAATTAAAAATTATGGACCTGGCCCGTTCATATCGGACCTATAAAATGATTAAATGGGCCGAGTAACCAGATATAGAAAGTTAAAAGTATCAAACTAAGCCGATAAAATACTAACAATTTTAAATGGACGTGACCGGTGTGAGGATAAGTATAAATGTGCTGCACAATTCGATGCTAGATTGCAATTTCGGTTTCGGTTTCTGCCGAAAATGTAAGCTTTGCCCAAAATTCTTTTTCGGCAAAAATGTTGCCAAAAAGGCAGCTGGACCGACACTCTACCAAAACTATCTGTATTCCGAAAATATAATTTTTTTCTTCGGAAGTTTGCGACATTACACATTGAGCTGTATCGGCTCAAATGAGACATTCTTTATTTATTTATTACTATGAACTTCACTGTTTACAATTTGCAGTCATTTCTGACTCAAAAGGTAAGTGCAAATTATAAAGCAAGCAATGCATATATGACGCTTTTCCCGTGCTCATTAAAAGCTGCAGACTTAATAGTAATAGAAATTTTTTTGTTTGAAATCGTAGAGGTGTTTTTAATACACTTTGATAAAGTTCTATTATAACAGATGATCATTTACAAAAATCATTATAAAAGATAAATCGAAGCATGTAACCAAAAACGTTTTTTAATTAGATGAAATTCGTATAATTGGAATATTATTCTATGTCGTAAATGAATTAATTACATCTTATTTTATATTAAAATAAAAAGTTTTGAATAGATGAGCAGAGAGCCAATTTGAACTACACATATAATTAATTACACGTATTATTAATAAATAATTCTGTATATTTATTTGCACAGAAAACATGTTCAGCGTAGAGATCGATATCGGGCAGTTACATCATGTCTGAAACTGGGTTTAATTTTTTCTGTAGGATCGAGTCAGGCCAGGATCAGGTTTACATTTTTTTTTCTACATACTACTTCTGCGAGGATGGCCGGTAATAAAATTAAGAGGCTACTTCAGTCATGTGAAAACACCCGTTCTTTAATAATAATCCAATTGGAGAAACATTTTAAGGTATCTCGTTTGCATTTCAATATTTTTAAATGGTTTTTTTTTTTTTTTTTTTGCATTGGATAGCTAAATGTTCGATCTCTACAAAGGCTGTTCTGCACTTTTTCGATTTTGTTTGCAGGTATTTTTAAGTAGAACAACTTCACTTTTGGAGCTGGCTTCGAAAGTGAAAGCATCCCCATAAAAAAGCCTGAAAACGAAATAGAAAACGTAAAAAACGGCCTTTGTAGAGATCGACCTCAGCTATCCAATTAAAGAAAATCATATCATGTAAAAGTATTTAAATACTAACGAGATATCTTAAAGCATTTCTCCTTTGGATTAACCTTAGCGAGTGGGTCATATCGCATGACTAAAGTAGCCTCATCGGACAAGCAATTTGTTTTCTAAAAAGAATAGTAGTAATAATCAACTTTTGATAACGGAAATTCGGAAATATATCTTAATAAGTTAGAGAAAAATATTTTTTTTTCTCCTTTTTTTTTATCATTTTTTTAGCTTCAAAATACAGCATGCTTTTAACAATTTTTTTTCTTTAATTTTGAACACATTAATGTTTTTAATGAATCTTTATTCGAATTTAGAGACTAATGAGTCTAAGTGATAATTAATGTTGCTATTCTGTATGCTCTGGCTTCCAAACGTATAATAGTCTAAAATGTATACTATTAATTTTTTCCATAAACATATATTCAGTATACTAGAAAAGAATCCTAATTGTATGTTAAGAAAAATCGGATTTTTTTAATCAAAATTCAGTCTGGTTTGATTTCTTTGACTTTTGCTTTTTTATTGACCGGGCCGGGCCTAATTATTTCTCTTTCTGGTCGGGCGGGGCTCGGGCCAGGATATTCCAGCAGATATTCGGGCCAGATCGTACAGACCTCTACTGGGAAGAAAAGTGATGATTGAAACTAACAATTTGCTCAATTAATAATAGGTCTAAACACATTTTTTTTTCTTGCATTCACTGAATTTTTTAATTTATGTCAGAACTTTATTCCGCGAGAAGATTACGCTGTAAAGCTATGTTAACTAAAATCGTGAATTTAATATTTAAATTTTTATTATATTTAAAAAACTACACAGACAGATATTTTTCTACCAAAAAAGTAGTTAAATAGCGAGGAAAAACTTACATAGCAAACCTAAATAACAGGCGGAACAAAACACACGTGGGTTGCCAGCATTGGAATATTGTCGCTTTAGCGAGTAACCGCTAAATAGAGAGGAAAATCTTATATAGCAAACCTGTATTACCGATTAAACCAAACACACAAGGGTTGCCATTATTGGACTATTACCGTTTTACCGAGTAATTGTTAGGAAACTCCCTGGGTTTGAGGCTGCATTTTTACACACCGCCAGATGGCGTTATACAGATTTTAGATTTTGCATAACACACGGTGTGTATGAATGACTGTGGAATAACGCTTTTCTGAGTAACTTCGAAAAAAGTGGTGCAATGCATAGAGAAATGCCTCAGGAACGCCATGGTATGCTTAAACAAATCGAGTAACCGGCAAAAGTTACTCGAATTGAAATTGGTTACTCCTTACGTTGGTGTTTAAACCACTTTAGGTACTCAAAAGGGAGGGTAGGAGAGTGCACCCACACACACACACACACACAAAAAAAAAAAAAAAAAAAAAAAGTCATAGGCATGCATTTTTTTATTAATCATAAAAAAATTTCCGTTTTGATTTTCTTATTTCCCCTTAAAACACGGCAATTTTATCAAACTAAGTTAAAAATTATCCAAAATCCTCCAATCTAAACTGCATTTTCAACAAACACGATGGTGTTCGTGCAACTGTGCTGTCAGCAATGTTCTGTTTCTTATACATATATATATATATATATATATATATATATATATATATATATATTTAAATGTTCTTTTGCTCTTAATTCAGGGAAATTTTTCTAATCTGATTTAAGCTCAACATTTCTTAAAATTCTTCAATTAAAACACAGAAATTTCGAAAAAGTTACATGGAAATTTTGTAAAAGTACGGATTAAGGGGAACCACCATTAACTGTGCTGCCAGTACTTATTGAATTTTTTGGTGTAGGACTTAGATCAAGGTTAGGCATTTTTACTGAGAGCCAATGGGTATTTGAAAACAAAAATGTATTAAAAAATTAAAATTGTAAGTTTATGTAATATTTATTTGCATTGGAAGATATTTCATTATGCAGTTTACCAACACATTGAAATTAACGAAGTATAAGTTTACCGAAACATATAAATGTCTTAATTAAAAAAAGAAAACATTTATTTATTGAGCATTCTCATAGGCTATAATTACCTTCAATCAGTAGTGTGTCCAAGACTTTGTTTTGGGCAGAGTAAGGTGTTGAGGGGATGGTCGTATGGTTGAACTGGAAAATCCCTAGGTGGCTATGGATCAATATTACAAAATACAGAAATTGCATTCTACACAATAAAATTTCTATTTAAATGTTATATAATGCAATTTTCTTTTTTACATTCTAATAAAAAATATTCTGAGAAGTATTTTCAAGAAATATTATATTCATAATAACACAAAAATAAAGCAATTAAAAGACTTATAATTTCATATTGTCATTTTCCTGGCATGTCACATTGGGATGTGTGCAAAGCAAAAGCCTTTCTGCTATCATGTGCAAATATCTTTTTCTAGTTTTTTTAATTTCTAATTAATAATTATACCTTATATAACACATATATGTGGAAGGTAACAAGTTCTGTATTTTACAAATAATTTTCCATAATTAAAATATGATTGTCACTGAAAATGAATGTCATTGTCCTGGCCAGCTCATTTTAGTTCTTTATGAGGTATAAATATGGTGCTGCTGAGTAATTCTTCTTGCTCTTGACATAGAAGTCACAAGTAGCAAAATCATTGCTACCAGTAGATATTTCTATGAAAATAATGTGTTTAAAGGATTTATAAAAATTGAGTAGACTTTTATTATGTCCTTTTCCTGTCTTCTATAAATTACAAATAAAATTCAACACTGAATTTGAGGTACTATAGAGGAAACATGTTCCTTTAAACAAAATTAAAATGTTAGATCTAAAAATAAAAAATAAAGAATGTGAAAAATGTTTTAGAACGCAATTGTCACTATCCTGGCATACATATGCCAAGAAAATTACACATAATTATAATTACTACATAAAAATGAACTTAAGCTCTTCAAACTTTAACAATTTTACATATAAATTCCTTTATTCAGCTATTCAACTAACATTTAAAAAAAAATCAGAAGCTTTGAAACGATTTAAATTTTCAAAATTTTTGTTTTCAAAATCTCACATTTTGTGATAATCACCCCTGTATGTAAAAGGACTAATTTTACCTATGATTAATTACGAAAGACTGATTTCAACTCATTTGGGTATGCTCTTGCGTTCAATGGGATGAATGCTTGGTTCTATCTCAGTGACATAAGGGAATTTGATGTCGTTCCGTGGATTTTTACGAAATTTAAAATGTATAGATCGAAACGGAAGAACAAGACGTGTTGGTAAAATAATCTAACGTTCAGTCACCTACTGTTTCCTGGTCAATTAACGTCTGACTTCGAACTACTCAATAACTCGAAACGTGTGTGGGAGTCAAAAGGATCACTAGCAGAAAGGGGAACATACGTCGCTAGTGACCAGTAGGTGTTGCAGGAATATGATCGATAGGTGTTTAAGACAGCCCACCTATGTTGAAAGTATAGATGATTAATTTCTTGACAGGAGTAAAATATATTTGGAAAATTAAATGTTCTTTGTAATTAGTGCTGCATTGCTTTTGAAATGTTCTCTCAAAATGGAAAAAATTCTCCCAAAATTTCAATAATCTATATAGTATTTAAAAAACAAGGCTATTTTTTTAGTCATCTGGTCTGAGTTTTCTACTGAACCGATTTTTATAATTAGTTTTTTTTTTAATCAAAGCAGTTTATTTATAGATGTGAAGCCCTTTCTGAAATTTCTTCATATTGGTGGCAATCGGATTACTTCCACTGTTGAAGAGGGAAGGGAAGCAATGGTAATTACCATATAATTACGGATGCCATTTTTGCATTACAATTAAAAGTAACTTTAAAAAAAAAATTTGAAGAGAAAATGACGTCACAGTCAAATAAAACCGCATTTTTACTCATAAAGCTGTTGCATTTCAATATTCTTTTCGTACCTGAGATTGAGATGCTCATCTCAGAGAGTGGGTGAAAATAACGTCATATAGTAAAAATGAAATGAGTATTTCTTTTGATAAAACTAAATACAGTGAAACCTCCTACAACGGTCACTCCGAACAACGGTAACCTCCGAATACCGGCCATATTTTAGTATTACCAAATCTCTTCCATAGAAATAACATTACACTAAACCTCCGGACAACGAATTCCGAATAACGGCCACCCCACAGCCTTTTTTTTTTTTTTTTCGTTATAACTGAAATTGAAAAGAATGTGGAGTGGATTTTTTTATTTGACGTCCTTATAATTTCCTTACTAATTTCTAGTGGTTGCTTAGCAAAATCTCGTTTGTAAATAGGTGTAGCGAGAGGGGGTGGGGGTGGCGAAATTTAAGTTTTTGTGTGAGGAAGCAGTAGTCAAATGACTACTATCAAATGTACTCTTTTTGAATCGCGTGATGATATTTCTTGTCTATGTGTAGCGCGTGTTTTTCACTAAAAGAATGAGTTCAAAGTGAAAAATTTTTAACTTTAGGTGATAAGTTCAAAGTTATCCAGGACAGCAAAAAAGGTGTAAGTGCATGAAAATTAGCTGAAATGACATTTGCGGAAGGACCCAAACAGATAACATTTTGAAAAAAGGTGACTTTTATTTAGAAAAAACATTTCAAGGTGTAAATTTGGAATCTAAAACTAAGCGTCAAAAGAACTAGTTATGATGAGATTGATAAGTTGCTTTTGGAATGGCTTTCGAACTCTCGAAAGAAAAATCTCCCAATTTCTGGACTATTGTTGCATGAAAGTGCCCGAGACATTGCAGAGAAACTGGGAAATTAAAAATTTTGCACTCACTCAAAATGATAACGAATTCTACAACAAATCTGTGGAAATGATTATGCATTTAGAGAAAGAGATACGCTTTAAAATAAAAAGAGTGCGAATAACTAGAGTAAAACCTCCCTAAAGCGACCACGTTCCGTTCCAATAAAAATTGGTTGCTCCGAGAGGTGATCTCTTAATGGAGTTCATGTTTAAATATAGATTTGAATTGTTTAAAAAGGCTAACAATTATTGTTACTAAAATTTATTTTCCACATTAGGAAAAAATAAGAAAATTTAATTATCAGAACAAAAGTTAATTATTGCAGAATTTAAAAAACTGACTTTGCTTTGATTTTATGGTTTTATCTCCTTTAATTTTATTTCCAAGTCCTTTCGAAGTTCAGTACATAAATGCAATTTTTTTGAACGGAAACAAATAATGACGATTTTATTAATTTACCTATTTCTTTGAGAGTTTCCTGACAGAATAGGACAGAGGAGTTTATTGACCATCATCCTTAATTTGTCATCAGAGTTAAATTCATTGCCTAAAAAGGCACAAAGGGGTTTAAAAACTTTAAAGTTACTGTAATAAATATAAATTCTAAACTTAGTTTAGAAGTTTGATAAATAATGTGCTCTCCGGAATTATTATTCTAATAAAACCTTCTTCAAGCGACCAGGAAAAAATGGAATATGTTTCATTTTCTTATAAGAAATGGGTCGCTCATAGAAGGAGTTCTACTGGGGTGGTCTCTGAATAGAGGTAAAATTAGTATTGAGCTTATGGGAATAAATTTCGTTCCTTGAAAAAATGGTCGTTCAGGGAAGTGGTCGCACAGGGAGGTTTCACTGTAATTTCTTTAGTGTAAAATAATAGTATGTATCTTTTAACTGCAAAAATAAAATAATTTTGGTGAGTTATTGTTATTTTAATGTAATGTAATTTAGAGGTTTTAAAATGTGGAACCTCTGAATAACGGCAACCTCCGATGTACGGTCACTTCAGTGGCAACCACAATAATTTGAAATTTGATTTTCATTTGAAATATTGTTTTCAAGGCGAATGTTTCTCTCTGGAAAAATTTCCAAATATTAATATAGATTTATCGATGCTGGATTTAATTAAGTGTCTTGTTTGCCCCATGTTGGTGGCTCACGGAAAATATTCCATCTTGTGCTGCGTTTGTAGCCTTGCCAACTTGTAATAGTGAGAAGTTCCAGGCTGGGTATCGTTCCATGTGGTTTAGCGGTAGAACGTCAGTGCGCTATACTGATGACCCGGGTTCGATTCCCGGCATGGAATATTTTTCACTAAGTTGGTCTTTGCGCCTTTTAAGCAAAAATAATTTGAAATTTGATTTTCATTTGAAATATTGTATTCAAGGCGAATGTTTCTCTCTGGAAAAATTTCCAAATATTAATATAGATTCATCGATGCTGGATTTAATTAAGTGTCTGTGTTTGCCCTATGTTGGTGGCTCACGGAAAATATTCCATCTTGTGCTGCGTTTGTAGCCTTGCCAACTTGCAATAGTGAGAAGTTCCAGGCTGGGTATCGTTCCATGTGGTTTAGCGGTAGAACGTCAGTGCGCTATACTGATGACCCGGGTTCGATTCCCGGCATGGAATATTTTTCACTAAGTTGGTCTTTGCGCCTTTTAAGCAAAAATAATTTGAAATTTGATTTTCATTTGAAATATTGTATTCAAGGCGAATGTTTCTCTCTGGAAAAATTTCCAAATAATAATATAGATTCATCGATGCTGGATTTAATTAAGTGTCTGTGTTTGCCCCATGTTGCTGGCTCACGGAAAATATTCCATCTTGTGCTGCGTTTGTAGCCTTGCCAACTTGTAATAGTGAGAAGTTCCAGGCTGGGTATCGTTCCATGTGGTTTAGCGGTAGAACGTCAGTGCGCTATACTGATGACCCGGGTTCGATTCCCGGCATGGAATATTTTTCACTAAGTTGGTCTTTGCGCCTTTTAAGCAAAAATAATTTGAAATTTGATTTTCATTTGAAATATTGTATTCAAGGCGAATGTTTCTCTCTGGAAAAATTTCCACATATTAATATAGATTCATCGATGCTGGATTTAATTAAGTGTCTGTGTTTGCCCCATGTTGGTGGCTCACGGAAAATATTCCATCTTGTGCTGCGTTTGCAGCCTTGCCAACTTGTAATAGTGAGAAGTTCCAGGCTGGGTATCGTTCCATGTGGTTTAGCGGTAGAACGTCAGTGCGCTGTACTGATGAGCCGGGTTCGATTCCCGGCATGGAATATTTTTCACTAAGTTGGTCTTTGCGCCTTTTAAGCAAAAATAATTTGAAATTTGATTTTCATTTGAAATATTGTATTCAAGGCGAATGTTTCTCTCTGGAAAAATTTCCAAATATTAATATAGATTCATCGATGCTGGATTTAATTAAGTGTCTGTGTTTGCCCCATGTTGGTGGCTCACGGAAAATATTCCATCTTGTGCTGCGTTTGTAGCCTTGCCAACTTGTAATAGTGAGAAGTTCCAGGCTGGGTATCGTTCCATGTGGTTTAGCGGTAGAACGTCAGTGCGCTATACTGATGACCCGGGTTCGATTCCCGGCATGGAATATTTTTCACTAAGTTGGTCTTTGCGCCTTTTAAGCAAAAATAATTTGAAATTTGATTTTCATTTGAAATATTGTATTCAAGGCGAATGTTTCTCTCTGGAAAAATTTCCAAATATTAATATAGATTCATCGATGCTGGATTTAATTAAGTGTCTGTGTTTGCCCCATGTTGGTGGCTCACGGAAAATATTCCATCTTGTGCTGCGTTTGTAGCCTTGCCAACTTGCAATAGTGAGAAGTTCCAGGCTGGGTATCGTTCCATGTGGTTTAGCGGTAGAACGTCAGTGCGCTATACTGATGACCCGGGTTCGATTCCCGGCATGGAATATTTTTCATTAAGTTGGTCTTTGCGCCTTTTAAGCAAAAATAATTTGAAATTTGATTTTCATTTGAAATATTGTATTCAAGGCGAATGTTTCTCTCTGGAAAAATTTCCAAATATTAATATAGATTCATCGATGCTGGATTTAATTAAGTGTCTGTGTTTGCCCCATGTTGGTGGCTCACGGAAAATATTCCATCTTGTGCTGCGTTTGTAGCCTTGCCAACTTGCAATAGTGAGAAGTTCCAGGCTGGGTATCGTTCCATGTGGTTTAGCGGTAGAACGTCAGTGCGCTATACTGATGACCCGGGTTCGATTCCCGGCATGGAATATTTTTCACTAAGTTGGTCTTTGCGCCTTTTAAGCAAAAATAATTTGAAATTTGATTTTCATTTGAAATATTGTATTCAAGGCGAATGTTTCTCTCTGGAAAAATTTCCAAATATTAATATCTCAGAAAGTTTCACTATCAGCAGTAAAAATAAAAATTTGAAAAAGAAAACTATTTAATTATTTATTTATTTGTTTTAACTCAACCTGGTGTGTAAAGATGGGCTTTTGGAATAGATTTTTAACCAACTTCGTGATAGGCTAGAATTATACAAATTATATACAAAGATGTGTTTCAGATGACAACACAATATTTTAATATTTTTACAAGTTAAATATAAATTAATATATTATTTTCAAGGCATTTTCAATTAATCCGCCACAGCTAGGCCAAATCACTGTGAAACTGCAACAACGAAACATTTTAAAGATTAAAAAGTAGAAAATAAATTATAAGTAAAAAATGAAGAGTGGGATATGTTTTCAAAATACGCTTTTATCAGTTAATAGTTTAATAAAAATGAAGAGTGAAATATTTTTCTAAAGTACGATTTTATCAGCTAATAGTTACATACTAATTAATTTACGATTATACATTGAGAAAATAAATTATAAATAAAAAATGAAGAATGGAATATGTTTCTAAGGTACGATTTTATCAGCTAATAGTTTAATACTAATTAATTTACGATTATACATTGAGAAAATAAATTATAAATAAAAAATGAAGAATGGAATAAGTTTTAAAAATACGCTTTTATCAGTTAATAGTTTAATACTAATTAATTTACGATTATACATCGAGAAAATAAATTATAAATAAAAAATAAAGACTGAAATATTTTTCTAAAGTACGATTTTATCAGCTGATAGTTTAATACTAATTAATTTACGATTATACATTGAGAAAATAAATTATAAATAAAAAATGAAGAGTGAAATATTTTTCTAAAGTACGATTTTATCAGCTAATAGTTACATACTAATTAATTTACGACTATACATTGGAAAAATAGATTATAAATAAAAAATGAAGAGTGGAATATTTTTTAAAGTACGATTTCATCAGCTACTAGTTTAATACTAATTAATTTACGATTATACATCGAGAAAATAAATTATAAATAAAAAAGGAAGAGTGAAATGTTTTTCTAAAGTACGATTTCAGCAGTTAATAGTTTAACACTAATTAATTTACGATTATACATTGAGAAAATAAATTATAAATAAAAATGAAGAGTGGAACATGTTTTAAAAATACGCTTTTATCTGTTAATAGTTTAATACTAATTAATTTACGATTATACATTGGGAAAATAGATTATAAATAAAAAATGAAGAGTGAAATATTTTTCTAAAGTACAATTTTATCAGCTAACAGTTTAATACTAATTAATTTGCAATTATACATCGAAAAAATAAATTATAAATAAAAAAATGAAGAGTGGAATATGTTTTAAAAGTACGCTTTTATCAGTTAATAGTTTAATACTAATTAATTTACGATTATACATTGAGAAAAAAAATTATAAATAAAAAATGAAGAGTGAAATATTTTTCTAATGTACGATTTTATCAGCTAATAGTTAATACTAATTAATTTACGATTATACATTTAGAAAATAAATTATAAATAAAAAAGGAAATTCATTCAACAAGAAAAAAATAAGAAATTCATTCAAAAAATTATTTCAAGATGAAGATTGGATGCTTATAAAGAGTATTTTTTTAAATGTATTTTTATTTTCATTCCCATTTGACAGCCATAAATAAAAAATATAGTAATATTTTGACATATGTCATAACACGGAACTGTCAAAGGATAAAATGCGACACTATGACTCAAAGCCACCCGCTGATTTAATAATGTTTTCAAAGAGTTAAAAAAAAAAGAGAGTAACTGCCGGAAATAACACCCGGACTCTACAGAAGCCAAGTGAAAAGGAGCAAAACAACAACACTCGGAATTAATAGTTTTTCTATGCTGATCAAGCAGGGTGGATAGAGAGAGAGTGTAAACAGTAGGCTAAATGCGTGCTTTACGTTGACCGATGCCGACAGATGAAATATGACTTGTGTGCTCTGTACGTGCGAGTCCATCTGTATGAGATCTTGTTTGAAGCGTGGAAAAAATGCAATAATAATTTACTATATTGTTATGAAGAAGCATGCAAAAATGTAGAAACAAATAACAATGCACTTCAGATAATTCTCGGCCTGATATTACACGGCTGTTTCCCCAAAATACAAATTTTCACTCTAAGTTTTCCGCGTAAATTCGTTAACTAATGGTACAATTACATTCATAATTTTATGTAGTTTTGAGGAGTAACGCTACTTACGACGTATGCGATGTTTGATGTTTGATATATATATATATATATGTTCTTCATCAAATAATATTTCAAAACAAGATATTATTAAACAGTTAAATAAACTTCATAATAAATATTTAATTGATTACAAATGGATTTTAGTTCGTAAATATATCTTTGCAATAAAAAAGAAAAAGCTTGCACAATATTTAAATATATTTCTCAGTAAAACTTTCTCAATTCATTTTTCAGATATGTTTTTTGATCTTATTATGACTAGAATCAATCAATTTAACATTAATTTACAAAAAAAAAAAAAAAAAAAAAAAAAAAAACCTAAACTTAAAAATACAAATACAGAAATGCTAATTACTTATACAAATCAAATATACAATAAAATTAATATTAATTCTATCATAAATAACAAACACTGTAAATTTCCTATTAAAAATATTCAAATATCTAGAACACTTAAATATCCAATTCCTTTAGGAAGAAAGATTTTTAATTATAACTCTTTTTCAAAAAATACATCTACTACAAGTACATTTCCTTGTAAATGTAACGACCCCTCACTAAAGCAATATATTAATAAAGATCATGGTCATATTATTACGGGTAATCTTAATATTGTAAAAGATTTTACATTAAGAAAATTAATGGGATATGGTACTAAATTTAGATTTCCATCCAAACTTAATTTAAATTCAATTCTAAAGCAATTTACATATGATATTGATTTATTTATATATAAAATTTCTGTTTATTACAATAAACCTGTTGCTTATTTTAATCAGTGGAAAATGCTGGTAATTGAAAAGTTAACTAATGCTCTTAAGACAAATGCATCAAATCTTGTTAAAGTCAATACCAAACGCATTTTCCAACAGATTAAATATATTCAAAAAGATTTTGTAATCACATATATTGATAAATGCCCTAATAATTATGCAATTATATGCAAATCATATTATCACCATCTTCTTACATCTTGTATTTCATCAAATAAGTCTTTCCAAAAAACTAATGATGATATTATTGTTAACAATCATAAGATTAGTGCTTTTTATAAACTACTAAATTTTACTCCTACTAACTTTAACTATCCATATTTAGTACTCATTCCTAAATTTCATAAAACACCACTTAAATTCAGAACAGTTACAATTGGATGTAATACATATAATAATTATGCAAACAATATATTATTAAAAATTCTCAGTCAAATTTATAATCTAACAACAGAAATTGATAATAAACATTGTATAAAAAACAGTTATCAATTAGTAAGTGTACTTAAAGACATTAAATATGTTAAAAATATTTGTACATATGATTTCAAAGATCTTTTTAATAATATAAATCTTAAAGACTTGCATAATATAATTAATACACTATTTAAAATATATAAAAATAAATTAACTCTTCCTTCATATATGGATTTAAAATATTTTCGTATTCTTACTAATTTTATAATTTATAATAACTATATCATACAAGATAATATTATTTATCTACAAGTAGAAGGAATTCCACAAGGCGGATCAACATCCAGTTTAATGTCTGATTTATATTTATATCAATATGAACGTAATTTCAGTGATGATAATGTACTACTATATCCATATATTGATGACATAATTTTGATTGACACTAAACAATCAAATATTACTCAATTTCCAGTTGATTATCCAACGAATTTAGAATTGACAGAAAACCTATTAACAAATAATACCATTAACTTTTTAGATCTAAAATTAATAATCGCACAAAACAAAACTATTACTGATCTTTATGACAAACGTAAAGACTTTCAATTCAAAGTGAACACATTTACTCATTTTAAATCCTGTCTACGTATTTTAGTTTACCGTAACATTTTAATAAATCATTTATATAGAATCAAAAGTTTATGTTCATCACATCTTATAAATAAAAACATTAAACAATTAATTTATGATGCATTAAATCATGGTTTTCCTAAGAAATTCATATATTCATTAATCTACAATTAATTAATGATCTAAACAATGTTTAGTGGGGCGGTTTCTTGTATGTTAATATTAACATTATGCGTATCAAAAAATATTTATAAAAAAATCTATAAAAATAAAAATAAACAAAAAAAAAATTAAAAATACAAAATATATATAAAAAATTTAAATAGGGTGGCTGGGTGGGTAGATGTTAGACTATGGAGGAGGGAGGTGCTGTCTGGATAATTTATACGCAAATGTTGATTTAATATATATATTTAAAAAATAATAATAATGGGAATGGTTCATTAATTCGTTGGTTTGTGTGTTTATGGGGTCATCGTGAGCTTTGTTGACCTTGACACTGTATTGTGATATTTAAATTATATTGATATGGAAATAAGTTACTTTTAGTGATTTACTTCAGAATAAATTTATTATAGTGTACGTTATTATAGTTTGTTAATTGTAATTAACAGTATGATGGAATGCTGTAATATGTTTTTACACCCCCCCCCCCTATTTTGTAATGCACACTTGGAATTTAAAACATTAAATTTAGTATGTGTATAATAAACATACTATTTTATAATATTGTGGCTTGACTGATATTAATCTTAATTTACTTACTATTTAATATTTAATAAATAATTAAAAATAATTATAAACATTCTAATTGATGATAAGTGATTATTATCGATATTTAAATATGATTTATTAATTTGTTCTTTTTGCGTTTTAAGATTAGATGAAATAGTTATACTGTTACATTAGGAATTTACGTTATCACAACAGAGGGCAGCACTATAAAAAATTTTCAAGTTGTCTGTGTTCTTTAAATTGTTACGCCAGATGGCAGCACTAAATAATATTTTATTTAGATTTAAATTAGTTTGTTGCCATTTCATTTATTATATTTTAACATTTCTCTATGTTCTATACGCTTGGATTTAAATAATTTTATTCTATATATTTTTAGTAATAATTTATTATAGAATATTTTTATGCATCTAATAATTTTTATATAACAATGACGATATGTCATTTTGTTTTTATTTCTCGTTGTGTATTTTTTCGGAACAGTATGTAGTTTCGCAACCGTAAGAATTCGTTTTTAACTGTAAAAATAAATCGGCGGGACATTTGCTGGGATTAATTTGCTACTTGTTCATGGTTTAAAGTGGCCTTTGAAATTCTATATCTTGGTATGTCTTCGAATTTAATTGTTTCTTTAGATAAAAATTGTTTATTATTAAGGATCTTGTTATGATTAAATTTTTTATATTATTAAATTTACATGTCATGGGATTTTTAAGCCTTTTTTTATGGTGTGTGGTCGATTGGGTGCACCAGGAATCTATTTTTAGCTTATGCTGGATTCTTGTACAGAAATCGACTATGCTTTTGCTTATATTGGCGTTTTATGTACCCCTGATGAAGTGAAATGCTATAAGCTTCCGGCTCCATCCTTCCTTCCACTTGATCTATTCTCTGTTTACAATATGTCTTTTAAGTGTTCAACAATTTTTGGCTGGTTTCTTGGTTCATAAATCTTTAATAATTTTTTTTTCAAAAATATTTTGGTGGTTTTTCATATGTAAATATGTATTAATCGTATGCAATGTGCTGGCTATTGGTGGATTTTGCTTAATTAATATTACATGTATAAGGTTCCATCTGTATTTTGTATAATGTTACAGTTATAATTTGCTGCTAAATTTATTAAATTAATTATTGTAATAGGAATAGATGATGATTTGTAATTATATTATGGCTATATATATATATATATATATATATATATATATATATATATATATATATATATATTAGGGTGGGCCGAAAAAACTTTTTGTTTTGTTTTTTGATTCGCTAGACCATGGAAAACTTGGCTTTAGGGTAGCTTAGTAAAATGCAAAAACAAATTAAATAATTTTTTACGTTTGGCGGTAACGCATGGCACTTGAATATTTGAAATTTATTGAAAAAGCAGTAGTTTTCTTTCGATTTTTTAAAGCTATAAACGAAAAAGTTAAAAAACTGCTATGGTGAAAAGGCTTTAAAAGAAAGACTCAAAAAGTACATTATAATAAAAAAAGAAACAAAATTACTTCATTTAGGTTAGCGCAAAGCAATTAAAATATCCTTAAATTGACGCATTCAAGCTGTATTATGAGTCCTTCTACGTTGGTAGCAGTCCAGCGCAAAGAGCCCTGCTGCGAATTGGAGCCCGTCAATACTACTTGAACTGACGCTTCACAATGCACTGTGCGATACGCATGCGTGTGTTTTATGACACAACGGTTCCTGTGAGTTGATCACTGGAATTTTGCCGGCAATGATTAGCAATGTGTTCTTCTTGTGCATTTCAATCGCGTTTCTTAAAGACTGATTTAATTAATGACAGCTTAATAAGTGATTCGATCGCTGTGTTATGGCTGTTTCCAAAGAAATTACTCGCAGTGACTTTAACTGCCCGTTATTTTGCCACCCAAAAGAGTTACCGGTGAATAAACTTCCAACTTATGAAGACGTTCTCAAGTGTTGCTTCCATGAAAATTACAACTTAGCCTTGAAATCAAACAACAGGTCAGTTAATTTATCTCACGTTTCTATTATTGTGACGCCAAAAGTTAAATCTGTGGTTGATAAAGCTTCAATACTGACAGTATCGCCTTACAGAATTGTTTAGTTAACAAATGCATATCATGACAGTTATCGTAATCTTATGGAGTCCTATAAGCGTGATAAGGGAAAGTAAAAGTTGAAAAAGAGAGTTGAAGATTTAAAAAAAAATCTTTGTTACTGTTTGATGTCTCTGCGTGTAAGTGAAAATGACATTAGCCTGCAATTGTAAAATGGTCCCTGAGGTTTGTGAGTGTCCTGTCTCTATTATTTGTAACTGTGAAAAAGCAAAAAATGTACCCATAATTGAACTAAAATTCTTGTACTTTCAAAGAATGCATGTGTTGGTAAAATTGGAAGTGTGACGTAAAGGAAACAAAAAGAATGTGATTGGATGTGATGGCACTGTTACTAATACGGTGTGGAAAACCGGTGTTATTCCCAAGAAGAAGTTAAAAGACCACTACAGTGGGGAGAGGTGGTGGTGTATGCCTCTTACATTTCAATGAGTTGACATTCCAGCATTTGTTTCAAACTTTAGATGGTGAAACAACTGGGCCAAAATCACTAGTCCGATTGGCACGCAGCTCAGGAAATGTTAGAAACTCCCAGTGGTAAATTTCACATTGTTGAGTGTGAATTTCCAGAACTGACCGGCAAAATTTAAGCAAAGAACAGTAGTACCTACTGGAAATTATTTGTACTATAAAAGCAGGCAGCTGTCCTTAAGATTTATCTGTTCTGAGTCTGGACACTTTCCACTCAAGGTGGGTAACGATGGAGAACAGAATTCTCCAGTTGTATTTAAGTATTGATAATCCAACAGACGAACACAAGATTATAGTTTCTTTTCTCCTAAAATCTTATGTACCAGTATGGTTAAGTATTAAAAAAAGAAGTAAATACTTCACAAATGGGCCGGAACATGTATTGAAAGTTATAAAATCGTCAAAATTCCTCTCTGAAAACTTGCTGAAGGTCATTGAACCAGTAATTCAGAGAAACGCATTTTTTGCCAACCCAGAAAATTTGCTTTTGAGTATAATAGAAGATAAAAGGGATCATATACTAGAGTTATGTTTCAGAAGAATTATAAAGGCTATAAACTTAGCTTCTAAAAGAAAGTCAATCAAGTGTTTTCAAACATCCAAAATCCTTTTTCTAGCTACAGACTACATCGAAATGATTCACTGGAACTCTACTACACTTTCACCACCACTTTTTTCTGAGAAGAGCCACCAACGAAGAGATTTGGTCTAAGGTCGAATCAGGTAAAACAGCGGCCCACTGGAAATTTGACCAATTCCCATGTCAATACCAAACAGTAGAACGGTGCGTGAAGCTGGTAACCGAGGCATCATAAAAAGTCTTCGGGTCCAGAGATGTTTTTATAAGAACGACATTTTTCTCGAGATCTTCAGTTCCTAGTTTTTCAAGCAAATCTTATTTCAAACTTCCAAAATATAGTAAAGACAAGTAAAGGACTATATTTTATTACAAAGTGGAATTACACTCAGGTACAATCAGATAAAGGTAATCAGATCAGGTAATAGTACAATCAGACAAGTAATTTTTATTTCAATGAAATTTTGTCATAAAAAATACCTTTTTTTAAACATAATCCGCTGCAAATGTGTTGCGAAATGTATTTATTTTTTCATTTATTTATCATCTCTATACTCTTTTCTACTAAAATATGTCTATAGCTGCTTGTTATATAAGTTATTTGATTTATTTCCATTTATTAGAAAAATTATCAAAATCGTGTTTTTTCTCAAATTTTAAGCCCGATGCGCTACCGCCAAACATAAAAATTTATTTATTTTGTTATTGCATTTTACTAAGCTACCCTAGACACAAGTTTTCCGCGGTATAGCAAATCAAAAAGGGAAAAAAAGTTTTTTTCGGCCCACCCTAATATATATATATACTAGGGGGCGCTGTCCCCTACAAGCTACGCTCGTCAACACCCGTTCAGACACCGCAGACTCTAAAAGCACGCTAATTTGATCGCCTTTAAAAATATTTCGGAAGATTGAATTATAAGTTTAAAAAAAATGGCGATCTCCCTATAAACGGGTTTCTATTCATTTCTCTTTGATTGGGGAATTTTAAAGCCAAATTAGCGGCTGTTAAATGATACAATGGCTGTTCCGTCTTTGATTAAATAAAATCAGTTGACATTTCAAAATAAGTTAATATGAAATCAATTAAATAAACAGAGTCTTCGCCTCCCGGTATTTTTTAGCAAAGCGAAAAGAAAGTTTTTTTTTTTAATGACACTTTAAATGTATCGTTTTTAATCTGACGTAATTTTCACTAAACTTTTCTTTCTCCTTTTACTATTCACGTGAAAATAATTTTGTTAGAAATGAAATATTATTTGCGCCATCCTAATAAAAATAGTTGAAAATATCATCTTAAAATATTACATAAATGTCTAGTGCAATTTTTAAATTTAAACTGTTTTGCAATATTATTTTTTGTTCATTTTACGTAATGTGTAATGTGACGTAAATGTGACGTAATTTCTCCTATTTAATACTTCTAACGCATGTTAATGAATTTATTATTTTACAATATTCTTTCACTTTTAAAATTCACGTGTAATATGGTTTTTATGATAATTTTCAATGAGTTCCTGCTTTTTATATTTTCTTGTTTATAATAGTCAAGTGTAAAATAAATTTTTAATTTGAAGCAAATATTATTATTTGCGCTGTTTATACAGTTGGCAACAGTTTAAATTAATACCAATTTCTAAAATGTGTAAAAAAATATCTCTCGAAATGCTGAAAATTTGAATTTAAAATAGAAATAAAACCTCAAAAAATGAGTCAAATTAATAAACTGAGTGCAGTCTGCACACCGGGAAATTCTGACGCATAAAATGATCTAAAAATTATTAAATTCCGATGTACAGTTTTTGCTCCTATAAAACTTTTTTAATGAAATGATTTTGTCCAACTTTAGCATTAAATATCTCTTTAAATATTTCTTCGATTTGAAAACTGTCTGCATCAGCGTGTTTATCAAACATTTCTCTAGAATTCTACCGATTTTCATATTTTTGTATGCAATATTTTGCTTAATATTAACGAAGAAAGACCTCCGGTCACAAAAAATTCAAAACCGGCGGCGGTGGTGACAGCGGTAGTTACCTTTTTTTAGAATAGAGAGATTTAAAAGACTGCTAAAACATTTAGCTACCTAGGTATATATAAATATATATAAGATACCAATTAAGGAATAAATAATTCAAAATGAATTGTTGCATTCAAAATGATAAGATATAATAAAAAGATTATAAAAAGCTTACATTCATAATTACATGCGCAAATGCAGCATAATAATTTGAATGCTAATATATAACCATTAATTAAACATTACCGACCATCTTCAAAAACCGCATAATTGTGAATGGATTGACAATAAAAGATGCGACAAACCTATAATATAGAACTGTATGTATAAAATAAAGTACCTTATACTTAATTACAAGAATTAATAAGGAAGAATAAAAAAGAAGAATATGGATTCCGAAAAAATTGAAAAACTTATATATTGAATTACGTTTTCAAGAGTAAAGATATAATGATATAAACAAATCGGTTGTTTTCTGTGAGAAAAAAGCTAAAAGCTGAATTTTTTTTTCCTGTACCCGAACAACCAATAGAACCAAAAGAATAGTCTCAAGATGAAAACAGAATATTATCAAATGTACTTTATGCTCAAGATGAAAACAGAACATTATCAAATGTCATGAAATGGAAAAAAACACTACAACCCATTAAATATTTAATTTATAGCAATAGAAATCTTACACAACTTACCGAATAAATTCCCAGTAGATGTTCAAAATATATTCCCGCACATGGAATCCATAAGCATGATAAGATTAAGGTGAATAAAACAGTTAAGTTAACACAGAAATTAAAACCTATGGATTCAGTTAATTCATTTTGAAATACCGTGATAAATACAATTAATATAATATAAATAGAAATTAATTACATTATTTAAAATACCTAAAAACAATTTTAAATAGTTTAATATCAATTTTACAATATTGCCAATATTCAGCGTTAAATACCACCTGGTAAAAAAATTACCACCTGTAAAAAATTAAAATTATTGCTTTAATAGAAGCTTTAAAAAGACAAAATTTTTGGTGCTGCCATCTATTATTTTATTTTAAAACTATTATTATTCAAATGTCACAAAAATAACCTAATAGAAGCTAAAGAAATAAAAACATATCAACTGCATTACTACACAAATCCTAAAATAAAAATACCATACTATATATCATTATTAAAAAAAATTTAAATAAATTAATAAAACATTTTCTTAAGTCTTATGTAAAATTACAGAGATTAGAAAAACAGAGATTCTGTTAAAGAACAGAGAAATAATTCTGTAAATTTACATCGATAAAAAATACACAAGACTCTGTATTTTATTTATTTTTATTGATAATAATTAAAAATTATTTCTTTTTATCAAAACTGGTGAATTTTTGAATTCCGAAGAACTAGAATTCTTCGAATTTGACAATACAGTAGTTATTGTTTAATTTTTATAATATTTATTTCCAGCCGGCCCAAGATTTGGTTCCGAGTCCTCTGGGTTGGAGATGAACACCTTACTGTCTGTACTATAGGAGATGTTACTATTTTATGCAAATGATGTCTTTTATGATTAACGGGGGAAATAGTACCTTAAATTTACTTTCAATATTACGAAGCTTCTTGCACATGGTTAATGAAACAACTGCAATGTGATTGTCGATAAAAATCCCCACTAACTCCGCAGAGACGAATTTTCCCTTTCTAAAATATTCTAATTTTTAACAAAATAATTTTTAAACCAAATTTTCTTCTTTAATTTTATAATAAAATTGTAAAAGAATTTTAAAAGTGTGTATTTTGAATTACAGGTTGTAACAAAGATAAAAATTTCTTTAAATAAAAACAAGGAAATCCCTATTAGGAATTTGATATAAGTAAAGGGAAATGTCTGTAAAATTATGACTGAATATTTCAATCGAATGTATTTAACAGGGAATTATTGTAAATTTACAGAGAGTACCTTTTTTTTTTTTTTTTTTTTTTTTTTGTATGTGTGTTTTTACAGATAATTTTAACAGTGTACGAGCTACGCGCGCCAACACCTTTCCAGACCTGCCACGCTGGGAAAAAAAAAAAAAAAAAAAAAAAAAAAAAAAAAACAAGCTAATTTGCTTTGATTTAAAAAGATTAACCTATTACGGAAGATTAAATGATATTTAAAAAAGAAAAAAAAAACTATTGGGCATTGTCTGTAATCGAGTTACCATTCATTTTCCTTTGATTGGGTGATTTTTACTTTCCCAAAGTCGCATCTATTTGACGGCTGTTCCCATGATTGTTTAATTAAAATCAATCACACATTTGAAACCTTGTATAAAATGGTTAAGTAAAAAATTTCGCTGCCTTCCAGATTTTACAAGATTTAGAACAAAAGTTTTCTTTTAAACGCTGCAATGAAATCGTTTTAAATATGATGCGAATTTCGTCTTTAAATGTCTTTCGCATAATAATTTAATAATGTAATAATTTAATTATTTTAAATTTTTATTTCTTTTTTAATAACCACGTGAAAATACATTTTTTTTCATTTGAAAGGTTTTTGGACGTATTATTATTTGGGCTTCTTATAAACCCTTGTAATAGTAAGGTAAAAGTAATTATTTCAAACTATGAATTAAATTGATATTCAGATAATGAAATTTTGAATGAAGAAATTAGACAAATTTTAGCGTTACTCCTTAAAGAAATAAATTAGATGCAGAAGCGTGATAAATTTAAATTCTTTAGCTTTAAGGCTGTTCCAAAATTCAAACTGCCTGTTTTCTGGCACATTTTTAAATTCATTTTTATTTTAAGGGGACACAGTACCTTATAAACTACTTTTTCGATTTTGAATAATACTGTAATATACTTAAATATAATGTCACTACAGTTATAAGGTACTATAAAGCAAATATAATTTCATATAATTTCAAAAAGAAAAAATCTTGTAGAACAGCCTATTTAACTAAAATTTAAATTAAAAAATAATAATTTTTTTTAAAATCCCTACTACTTTTTTAAATATGAATATTTTTGCTTCAATTTTTTTTCCATATTCCTTAGATTATACTACATAAAACTGTGCATGGGTTATTACATTTAATATCAATATTTTTCTCTTTTGTATAGTAAAATATCAAGGAAAAATAATTGAAATTCTTAAAAAAAAATAATTATAACCTTGAATGTTAAATCCATGCACAGTTTTATGTAGTATAATCTAAGGAATACGGGAAAATAATTTAAAGCAAAAATATTCATATTTAAAAAAGTAGTAGGGATTTAAAAAAAATTTCTTTTTTTTTTTTAATTTAAATTTTAGTGAAATAGGCTGTTCTACAAGATTTTTTTTTTTTTTTTTGAAATTATATGAAATTATATTTGCTTTATAGTACCTAATATTTGTAGTGACATTATATTTAAGTATATTACAGTATTGTTCAAAATCGAAAAAGTAGTTTAAAAGGTACTGTGTCCCCTTAAAGCGTATCAAATTGGCAGGTTTTTTTTTTTATAAAGAAATTGCGACAGCGCAGGAAAGAAAAAACAGTACTGAGACAACAACTGCTTGTAACTCTAAATAGAATTCATTTCTCAGAAAATGAAAAAAAAAAAATCGATTACAAATTGCTTCAATAATTATGCCTACAAGTACATGCTTTATGTTCAAAAATTAGTCAGAAAGTGCATCAAAGTAACACGTTATTGAGCGGGTAAAAAAGATACAGTCACTCATTTTTATAGGAGGCACACTTTTTAAAACAAAATTAATAGAAGCAGAAAATTCTCTACACTGTTACAAATTTGCAGCATTCTGGCAGGTCATTTGACCGTTTTTTCCGAAAACGGTTACACAACCGTAATTTTAACACTATTCTGACTGTGAGAATTCGACGATATCTTACATTGAAACTCTCAATTTACAAGGCAAAAGCCAGCATAGGGAAGCTAATGTATTTTCACCTAGCCTCCAAATTTCTTCAGAGTCCTAGAAAGTGTCGCTAGAGATGAAACAAATACCTCAATTTCTATCAATCTTCGCAGATGACACTAGGGTGAAAGGAACTCTTTTATCTAGCGAGAGAAATATTCTTTTGATGTTCACGAGGGCCTCGTTCCCGTGGGAAAGTAGAAAGTGAAACCAGAGATGAAAACCGGACGCGAAAGTTCCTGACGGCAGCCTATAGAGAAAGGGCTGGCCTATGAGATCATGGCCCACGGATGGTGAGTGGCTAATGGGAGTGGCTTTGGTCCTAGACGGAAAAACGAAACTGATAAAAGAGGATGCGAGAGCATTCTCGGGAGCTTAATTTTCCCTTCTGTTGAAGTTGAGACTTCAAGGTGTTTCTGGTCGTGCAGAGTGGAAACCTCTCACGGGTCGACGGCATCGGGGCATACTCCGAAGCACAGAAAAGCGAAAGACAGGTGTGGCTGTTAAAATATCTCCACCACGGAGTTGAAGATCGGAGGTTCCTAAACCTCGGTTAAACACCTACAAAAGTGCGACATTCCTGTCGAGCATCGCGAGCTCTATCTTCGAAAATAGTGGACATTGGATAAGTAAGAGACTGACTACACTGAAAGCGATCTATTATTCGAGGACTGGACTTGATTCTATAAATATATTATTATCAGCTGAACTCGAACCCTCATATGAAAAATGTTGTAAATAAGACTTATATAATCCAGAAAATATTATTTAATTGTTTGTAATGCAATAAAATATTTCTTCGACTTTAAATAAGCCTTGGCCGTTGAAGTTGCCCGCTACCACACCACCTTACGACATCGGCTCCGTTACATGACCATACTAGATGGTACCCGTCAAGATTTGACGGTAAATAACTTTGATGTTTCATCAGAAAAATTCTTGAATTTTTAATGAATTGCTTTTAAATTAATTATTGAAATTGTGACAAATTTCTATATTGCATAAGTGATTCCTATTTCTTTAACCCTTTACGTACTGAATTATGAATTCATGAAAATTTTATCTTCTAAAGCATTTTTCGTGAATTTTTGAAACTACATTAGAAGATTTACATAATCATTTAATAA
Organism: Maratus speciosus; assembly: GCA_963932465.1. Classification (NCBI taxonomy): domain Eukaryota; kingdom Metazoa; phylum Arthropoda; class Arachnida; order Araneae; family Salticidae; genus Maratus; species Maratus speciosus. Next base: position 215,079,647 of record OZ010797.1, on the reverse strand, counting down.
ATTTTAGTAGGATTTTAGAAGGACTGAAGGATTTAGAAGGATTAATTAAATTTCAATTTATATGGACTTTGTGCAATATTTATAACCTCACTCAAATCTTTTCTTTTAACTATTTTTCTTAGTATTTTGTAGAATTAGGAAATGTACAACTATAATGTTCTTACAATAGAAATATAGAAATATTTCCGAAATGAAAATCCCCCCCCCCCCCCAAAGCCAAGATAGCTGAAAAGATGCAAAGGCAAAAGAAATCATCCTTTTAAAAATATTTCTGTTTTGTGCAAAAAATAACGCTTTTAGAGCAAGATAAAGTAAAATATCTATAACTCATTCTAAACTGTATGACTACTAATCGATGTATTAAATGAATTTTATAACACGTTATTTTAATGGTACTTATAAGTACCGTCAGTAGATAAAGGGTTAAAGCGATAGAGGGTACAGTCAGCTAAACCTATTCAATGAAGTCACAGGACTTTAACTTTATAATTTAAAACCAATTATGCTTCTTTTTACCAGAAATTTATCTATAAATAGTGGGTAGAGCATTTATTTTTATTTACTATGGTCTCATTTTTTCGAAAAAATAACAGTATTTATTTTTATTTATTTATTATGATTTTTTAACTACATGACCATTAAAAGCTGTCATGAATTTTATTTTTATCAGTCTCATTGACTAAAAGCCCAAATTTGAAACTTTGTGCAGCATATAATTTTTATTACTTGAATTTTATTTTACATTTTTATACATTTTTAAAATATTAAACAGTGGATATCAAGGTAATTTTTTTAATAGTTCTTATATGAATATCTTTCTTTCCGTTTTCTTTTTTTAAGGAAAAGAAAGGCAAACTTTTCTTTCTGACACACACACACATATATTCTTGATAATGGTCAGAAGATATAACAAAAATTGTAGATCAGCTCAATTTATTTAATTGATAATTACATTAAAAATATTTTAGCTTAAATATTTTAAATATAAAATTATTATTATTATTATTATTTTAAATGCTGTTCAGCGTTAAATTTTATTTAATTTTAAAGCATTCAAATAATAATAATAATAAAATAAAAATCATATAACTTCTCCTCCTAATAAAATATGTCATTATTGAAATAACTTATCGTGAAAAATATTACAGAAATCATTTTGACGGGCGTTGGGTTCGAACCTGCTATCCACTACAAAATATCGGCACTTTAAACTGCTGCTTTAGGCCGCTCAGCCACCGAGAACTCGTTCTCAGTCCCTCTAAATTTAACAGGGTTGATACATATGCAGATGTTCCGAAATGGGTCTACTTAAAATTTTACCTTTGAGTTTCAATATATATGATGATTTTATAGTTTTTGAAGGTTTTTAAAAACTGAAGAAGGATATATGTTATACAACGTAGATTAAATAAGGCAGTTGTTCGACTTATAGTACGGCATCGGAATGCTTAAGCCTAACATAGCCGAAATAAAATGGCTGATTTTAACGAAAGATTATCAAGATCCGGATGAGTTCACTCCGGAAGCGCTATACACTTTGCGCCATTATATATATAATTATTGGCCATTTTATGGTCAGAATATAGTTAAATTATGGTTATGAAACCGTTTTTTCAAAAAACGGTCGAATGACCTGCCAGAATTCTGCAAAATTTTTAACAGTGTACTGAATTGTTATTTGCTTCGAATTCTCAAAACGCGAAGCTCTGATATGCTGCCGACTATTGGTACTTTTACCATAATATGGTATTTTAGTTTATTCAAAAAGCTACACAAGACATAAAATGCTTCCAATTAAAATAAAATTAATTTTGCACAAGAAAATAAAGTACACACAGACAATTCTCAAAATTGTATAATTTATGTAGATTCACGGAGGGTTCGTAAATATCATGATATTTTCGAAAATACCAGAAGTATCCGATACTTTGATATATATCCGATAACTATATATAGTCGAACCTCGTTTTCCCGACTCTCTAGTGATGAGAAAAAAGTGTCGTCATAAGCGGAGTGTCGCGGTAACCGGAGTTGGAGAAAAATATGTTTATAAAAAGCAGCATTTTTAATTAATTTAAGACAGTTTTAAATTCATAATTGTTCTTGCAGTTTTAAGAAATAAAACATTATTATTAAACAAAATAAACGAAAAAACAAAATTGAAAAGAATAAAAATGAGTTTTATGATGAGGATGACTTGTTTCTTTATTGTTACATGAAATATTGAGGAATTAAGGTTTGCTTATCCCTGGATGTTCTTCCTACAATTCTTTTTTTAATACTATACAATGAATTGCAAACAGTATTCGTTGTTTCAGAAATGGATGCAAGATAATTTCTGATCGTTTCAATGCAATGCAATGATTCGATTTTAGTCGGATGAAAAACACCGTGTAACCTCAAGAAAGCGCTGCCTGACCTTAACAAAAAGACCTCGAGTAGACTGACACGTCTATCTGGAGCCATTCATAGTGTGGGGGTTATTTATTGAGATAAAAAATGAAAGTAAAATTTCTCATTTATCTCGATGGGTATTTTAAACACTTTTGTGAAAAGTTTGGCTAAGACGTTTCTTACCGCTAGATTTCTGTGCTTATTAGATGGATTATGAAAAATGGACAATTTTCCTAAACTATCGGGATATCAGGAGTTGAAAATTATTCAACGACATAAAATTCGCAGTCTATTTACATTAAAATCATATGCAGAAAATCGGGGCTTTGAAAAACTGACGTGGTCTGCGGAGTGACGTGAAAACCAGGTGTCGGGATAACGAGGTCCGACTGTATATATATCCAATATTTTCAAAACTGTCAACTTATTGATTATTATAAATATTTTGAGACTTGATTTAAATAAGAAATTAAAACATATTGAACTTAACGTGAAAACTTACAATAAAAAAATGTTCTAAATGTCTTTTCTTCTTATGTAACAAAATTGTAGATCAATTAATTGAAAACAGACGCAATTTGTTTTTTGCACTTTTCAAAAAACAAACCATAAGATTTAATATCAGCCAAGAAAATTTTATATTTTATGCAGCAAAATTTTAAATGCAAAATATTTTTTTTAATTGAAAAATTTAAACTTAAATGTAAGCTTGTCTGTTTTTATTTTTTATTTTTATTTTTTTTTTCTTTAATTCCGTAACCTGTTATGTAGTTTAAACTGAACTAAACCAAAACCAGAAAAGTTTCTTTCGAATGACGATTTGAACAACTTGCTCAAATTAGACATTTATCTTGAAATTACTTTTCTCAGTTAATATTTTCGTACATAATTATTGGTTCTTACATTTAAAAAATCATCTTCAACCGTAAAGCTTGGAATATTTTTTTTCTTTTGCCTAAAAAAGTCATCGTTTGAGGCAAAGAAGTTTTATCTACAGAATGATATAGTTAACCAATTTATAAGTTGAAAAATTCATTTATACATTTGATTTCACATTTGATTTTACACATTCATTTTGAAAGAAAATATAAAAAATATCATGCAGGATATTTTGAAAATAAATTTAAAATTATCAAAAATATAAAAAATCATGATATTTAAAAAATAAATGTCGATATATATCAGGATAGATACATCACCTAACCCTGCATTCACAATCTATAAATTTTAAAACATTGTCTTTTATTTAGCAAAAAAAAAAAAAAAAAAAAAAAAGGCATATTTTATATATATATATATATTTTTTCAGAACACATTTTTTTACATTTTAATGTATACTTTTATAAAATCTGTTAAAATTGAAAAGTTGAAAATTTTCTTGTGTATATAGCTAACTTGTTTCATTAAAGCGACCTAAAATTATTAATATAACAGAAAATATACAGAAATACGTGAGATTTTATTTTATAATTTAGTGAATGTTTTAGCAACAAGTTTTTTATTCGTTTCTTTATGGAAAAAAATTAAATTATTTTTATTATTAAATAATACATGTGTAACTTTCGTGTAAAATTGTGTAATTTATCTGCAGTACATTTTTAGGTAGCTTTCATTACAAAAAGCTACCTACTGCAGCCGTTCGGAGGAAAGCGATTTCAAAAAATTTTGGTATATTTTCATCGATCATGATCCCCAGACCCTGAAACCACCCTCCGTTCAAATGTTGATATATATATATATATATATATATATAATAAATTTGAAATCACAAATATTATATATAAATATATATATAGGAAGCAGGACGTTTCGGTCCCGACACTTCGGTCCCGCCATTTCGGTCCCGCCGTTTCGGTCCCAAGACATTTCGGTCCCGAGACATTTCGGTCCCAAGACATTTCGGTCCCGAGACAATTCGGTCCCAAGACATTTCGGTCCCGAGACATTTCGGTCCCAAGACATTTCGGTCCCGAGACAATTCGGTCCGAAGACATTTCGGTCCCGAGACAATTCGGTCCCAAGACATTTCGGTCCCGAGACATTTCGGTCCTGAGACAATTCGGTCCCAAGACATTTCGGTCCCGAGACATTTCGGTCCCAAGACATTTCGGTCCCGAGACAATTCAGTCCCAAGACATTTCGGTCCCGAGATATTTCGGTCCCTTCTCCAGCAAGCTGAAATTTTGTGCACTTGAAATAGGTGACAATTTTATAGGGGGCATTGTAGAGTTTTTTAAATAAAGGCCTTAAAATTTTAGTAAACACACACAAATTTCGTATGGTAACCATTTTAAAAAACAAGGGGGGGGGGGATTGACATTTTCTATATTTTAGTGTATCATAAGTATAAGGGTCTGATAAATTAAGACATTTATAACTCGATCTATAATTATCGCAAAACACTCATATTTTGTATGGTAAACGTAATCTTTATAAAAGGAGGGACATTATCAAATTTTTTAACTGAACTCCCTAAATTTTAGTGTAACTCGAATATAAGGACTCGAAAACGCAAACACTTATAACACAGATCAAAATTGTCGCAGCCCACACAAATTTCCTATGATAATCATAATCGTTTTATAAGGCAAATTAATAAGGTTAAATAAGGCAAATTAATAATTAAATAAAATAAGGTTTTAAATTAAGAAATTTTATAAATATATCACAATGAAGAAATTTGGAAATTTAGAAAACATATTTGGCTTTTCTTGATATCTATATGTTATTCATTCAAAAGAATATTATACATATATATATATATGTCAAGTGTAGATGTCCTGGCTTCCCCCATTTGATTATGCTAAATAAAGATCCAGATAGAACAATTATTCTACTCGCGCTCTCTTTGTTCTAGTCAGCCTGCGCTTTTTTGTGGCCACACGGCATTTTACATCTTTAATGGCTTAAAAAAACCGGGACGACATGCAGTGGCGTAGCCAGGATTTCGTTTCGGGGGGGGGGGGGTCCAGAATTTTCCCTTCATGTTATATTTATAGTAAAACCTGTCAAGATGAAATTCTAAATATTGGTGAAAAATTCCGTTTTACACAGGTTTCCGTGTTATTTGGTGTATTTGTATAGTATTTTTTTCCGTAGCACTATGGAACATTTATGTTTAAGACAGAACTCCGTTATAGGCAGGTTCCATTTTTAAAAGTTTTGTGTATTTATATAAATATACTTATTTATATCATATGAATAGAATAAAACTTGTCAAAATAGTAATTGTCTATAACAGTATCCTGTCTTTAACGTAAGCGTTACATGGTCTTAATATGAATTGCGATACAATTAAATTTGCTGAAAACCTGTCTGAAAAGGGGATTTTCACCCTTCTTTAGTGAAGCATAATGAAACCTGTGAAAGCGAAATCTTTCTATAACGGAATCCTGTCTCAAACGGAAGAGTTTCAGAATCCCTGCGAAACGAACAATAGATCTTTTTGAGGTAGTGTATCTTAGAAGTATAATTAATTACACTTCTTTACATGGAAGCCTGTCTAAAATGGAGCTTTTTACCAGTCTTTGGAATCTTGTCTTGACTGTGTATATATGATAGAAGTATTTCGAGTAACTTTAAGAATTTACGTATATCCTTATTTAATTTCTTAATTTAAAAAAAAGCATGGATAAAAAATATAAGGCCAATCTCTATAACTGCAACTAATAATACATTCAAGTTACATTAATATTTACCAGTGAAAAAGATTCACTTATGATGTAAAAAGCTGAGCGCATAGTGAAGAGTTAAATTTAATTAACCCATTCGCTGTCATTCACGAGTATACTCGTGGCTTTAATTTATTGATTACTTTGTCACCACTATTTTAGAATTTTTAAAAAATGCCTCATTTATTGGCAGAAATTTCGCTGTATTAGTAAAGCGAAATTTATCTTTCTGAATTTGTGCTGGCAAACGACCTTCAACAAAAAATTTGAAAATTCTTAGTTTTGGCAGCGAATGGGTTAAATCAAGCTTCATATTACATAACATTTGCCTACAATAAAGTTAGGGAAGTGGTTAAGTGTAAAACAGCAATTTTCATGTTTAATTTCTTGCCATTGAATTAAGAATTTGTGCTGTAATAGATATTGGATAATGATTTCACATAAGTGTCAATCGCATGAGCCGTTCATGCGATCCGCCGCGCTCCCCATGGAAATTTTTGAGGTAACCCAGATAGCATGAACATTAGCAGAAAGTTTGATTTTTTCTGATATTATCATGCCGTGACAAATTTGAATTGAGAAATTCGCAGCAAATCTCCTGCAAAGTATACCATCACCCACTTGCATGAGTAGTTTGTTGTGAAACTGGTGACAAGACTGTCTTTAATTCACGAAAGTGACGAAAGCAAAAAAACCTCTGTTGAGAGACTCAACAACAATGAGAATCAGCACATACGCAGAAATTGCAGAAATTTTATTTGGTAGGCACCGTTTTTTCTATACGCTATACTTATTAAATACCAAAAAATGCTCGAAATGAAAAGTACAAATATTACCTAAACTTATTTATGGTGATAAAACCTATGCATGCGCCTTCTGACGGCGCTTTCGCATCAATAGACCTGATCAGGTCTATTGACCCCTTCGAAGGGGTTAAACTTATAGTGTGATATGGAAAGATTATTACTTTGCAGTAAGTTTGCAGTATTTTTGATTACTTGTTTGCCGTTAGTTTGCAATAAATTTGATACAGCATGAATTTAACTTGCACGACAAGTTGAAAACACTCATATTTATATTGTTAAGTAAAAAAAAAATTCAAAAATTAAATTGTTTTTATTAAACGTATTTATCAATTCAAAATTATTTTAATTATTAATTGTTTAGATAACTAATTTATCAATTGCTTGTTTAAAAACTATTACATGAACTATACAATTGTCTTTATAGGGTAAATGCAAATATATATTTTTTTAATTTTCGGTTATTATAACGTTATTAACTTCATTAGGATGTATAAAAGTGATAAGGGTTCTGAAGATAAACATGTTGTTTATTCATTTATTAGTTAGCTTATAATATTATTTTTGTTCTTTAATTATAATTAATTAATAATTTCTTACTTTTTGCGAATTGTAAATTATAACTGTACTTAAAAAATTAAAATCTGCATAATATCACCTAACACTGTTAAAAGGTATTTTTACGTATTTATACAATGTTGCATTATTATTATTATTATTATTATTATTATTATTATTAGTAGTAGTAGTAGTATGTTTAATTAATTAATTAATTATTACTTAGACTTGTAATTGACCCTGTAATTAAACTATGCATCCGATATCCATAAAATTTGAAATGGCTCGACAAAATTATGCAACAATCATATATTTAAAATTTCAGACCATTCGGTTGGGTTGTTTTTGCTCTGTTATATGCGGGCAGACAGACGGGCAGACGGACGGACAGAACGACGACTATAGGTGCTAACGTATTTATATAATTACGAACGCACCTAAAAACCTTAGTTTTGTCAGTTAAAAATTGAAAATAAAATTAATTAAAATAATACTTACACTATTACATAAAATAAAAAATAATCATCTTATTACAAAGAAATAGGCCCAGTTTCAATAAAATTAGTTCACAAAAATCGTCTGCAATGAGTGAGAAGACTGTTAACAATGCAACCAATAATTATTTTTAAAAAAATGAAGCGGTGGGTGGAGTTTTCTGACAACAAAATATTTTTCCTGGCACACCTAATTACCAAATCACTATTGTTTTCCCAATGTTTATAATGGTAAAGTAACTTATGAAAACAAAATTATAACTTTGTATTATAAAAGTAATAAGAAAAATTAAATATATTTGCTTCAATAAATATATCTCATTTCTGAATTATTAAAGGACAGGATGTAGAAGAATGATTTGAGGAAATATTTACCTACATTAGCTTATAAGTGTCCAATTGAATTATTGAAGACATTTATTATTAATCTAATTGTAAGAAGGAGAAATAATAAGAACAGTTTTTTAAATTATTTAATTAATGATGATAATTTAAAGGTTCTAAAAAGCGTATGAAAACAACCAAAAAATCATCTATGGCAGTTTATAGTATATATAAAATACCTAATATTAATAACAAATAATAAAGCTTAAAAAATCCATTTTGTTGAATAATAATAATAATAAAAAGACAATGTCCCCTGTAAAATTATATCACATAGTTCAATCAAACAAATTTTCAGCTCGCTGTGATTTCATTATCACAAGTTATAAAAGTTTAAATTTATCGGACTGTTATATTCAGCTTTTTTTTTTAATTTGGGGGGGTGGGGGGGTGTTAAAAAAATTTAAAAAGGTCCCAAATAATGTTTAAATTACAGCGTTTGGCGGCCCACGACAATTAGAATACGAGTTATAAGGTGGTGGGCACCGAAATGACAAGGGACCGAAATGGCTAAGGACCGAAATGGCTGGGGACCGAAATGGCCAGGGACCGAAATGTCTCGGGACCGAAATGGCCAGGGACCGAAATGTCTCGGGACTGAAATGGCCTGGGACCGAAATGTCTCGGGACCGAAATGGCCAGGGACCGAAATGTCTCCGGACCGAAATGGCCAGGGACCGAAATGTCTCGGGACCGAAATGGCCAGGGACCGAAATGTCTCAGGACCGAAATGGCCAGGGACCGAAATGTCTCGGGACCGAAATGGCCAGGGACCGAAATGTCTGGGGACCGAAACGGCGGGACCGAAATGGCGGGACCGAAGTGTCGGGACCGAAATGTCGTGTACCCATATATATATATATATATATATATATATATATATATATATATATATCTGATCTTTGTCACATTGTAACTCTCGTATTTATGAACCGATATGGATGACACTTCGTGTATACATAGTGCATACCAATGTCTCAACCGAGTTCGTTGGCCAGCTTCATCCGCCATCTTGTTTCAAAATGGCGGCCATTTAAATTTAAAAAAAAAATTAAACTTTGAAATATGGTACCAAAAAAAATTAAAATTAAAAAATAATTTTTTCTTATGTGTTTGACCTTGATACAAAGATTCCGGAGGTTTCGTTTATATCTTAAAAAATGTCTGAGTTATAGCACTTTGAATTTCTAGCGTGGCTGACATTTTGAAATGACCTGATTTTTGTCATGCGATAACAGGCGTATTTATGAAGCGATTTGGATGTACCTTGGTGTATATATAGTACATACCAATGTCTCGACCGACTTCGTTGGCCAGCTTCATCCGCCATCTTGTTTCAAAGTGGCGGCCATTTAAATTTTTTTTTAATTTAAAATTTGAAATATGGTACCAAAAAATTTAAAATTAAAAAATATTTTTTTCTTATGTGTTTGACCTTGATACAAAGATTCTGGAGCAGTTTTTGTTTCGTTTATATCTTAAAAAATGGCTAAGTTATAGCACTTTGAATTTTTAGGATGGCTGACATTTTGAAATGACCTGATTTTTGTCACGCGATAACAGGCGTATTTATGAACCGATTTGGATGTACCTTGGTGTATACATATACATACCAATGTCTCGACCGAGTTCGTTCGCCAGCTTCATCCGCAACCTTGTTTCAAAATGGCGGCCATTTAAAATAAATTTTAAAATTTAAAGTTCAAAATGAGGTACCAAAAAATTGGAAAATGAAAAGATTTTTTTTGTATGTGTTTGACCTTAATACAAAGATTCCGGAATAGCTTTTGTTTCGTCTATATCTAGAAAAATGGCTGAGTTATAGCATTTTGAGTTTCTATTGCGGCTGACATTTTGAAACGACCTGATTTTTGTCACGCAATAACAGGCGTATTTATGAACCGATTTCAATGTAACTTTGTGTGTACATAGTACATACCAATGTCTAGACCGAGTTCGTTGGCCAGCTTCATTCGCCATCTTGTTTCAAAGGGGTTGCCATTAAAAAATTTTAAATTAAAATTTAAAATGAGGTATCAAAAAATTGGAAAATGAAAAAGATTTTTTTCTGATGTGTTTGATCTTGATACAAAGATTCCGTGATAACACGTGTATTTATTAACCTATTTCGATGTAAGAAGGCATGTGGATAGTATATAGCAATGTCTTGCCCAAGTTATATATATATATTTAAAGTAATGTGCAAAAAAATTAGAAATTGAAAAAGGTTTCTTTTTTAAGTATCTGACCTTGATATAAGGATTCCGGAGCATTTTTTGTTTTGTCTTTATCTTAAAAAATGGCTCAGATATAGCAGTTTGAATTTCTAATGTGGGTGACATTTTGAAAAACCTGATTTTTTGCCTGCGACAGCACTCGTATATATCAACCGATTCCGATGTGAGTGAGCATGTGCACAGGAATTACTAAGGTCTCGACCAAGTTCACTAGTTATCCACCATTTTGTCTTAAAATGGCAGGCACTTCAAGATATCACCGGATTTGGCAATCAAATATAAGTTACTTTAAATAAAAGCTGCTTGGATAAAGCTGACTAATTTCGCGAAATTCTCATTCATAATGATTTAGTATTAATAAAAATTAGTATTGAATCTCCTATAATCGGTTTCCACTAAATTGAGCTTTGTGCGTTTGAATAATATAAGCCGGCTTTTTAAAAATGAGGAATATGAAAGCGACCTCTTCCTTCCGGCCAGTGCCGGAAGGACTTTTGAAAAGTGTATCAAACTTACTTATAGCCATAAATTTTGGAGAAAGGTAACTAAAAATTAATCATCACAGTAAATTAAATAATTTATGAAGCAAACATTTTTTGTTCCGCATATAAACTAAAATGTTATATTGTACAATGCAAACAATTTAAATTGTTTATCTATTTATGAATAAATTATAAGATTATAAACATTATGCTAAATTTTTTTCGTTTACTCTGCCGAGATGTCCTATGTATCCTTAACTGTGATTTTTTTAAAGTAAACAAAGTTGACAAAAAATAAATTATTTATTTTATTGCAATTTTACTGGCATAAAAGTAATTTTTTTTTGCAGCATACGCTTATTTTTGTATTTCATCAAAATCGTCCACAACATATCCGAAACTCCTTATACAAAAAAAAAAAAAAAAAAAAAAAAAAAAAAAAAAAAAAAAGGGGGGGACGTTTTTTTGGTCAACTTTTGTAAATCATTATATGTTCAGGTTTCTCTGCAGAAAAATACTTACACAGGAAAAACACATTCTACAGGCAAAATATTTTTCATCGCTAAATTAGTCTCGTCTTAAAATATAGACATTGGTTGCATTGTGTGGTGACACCACATTTATAGCTAAAAGGACTTCCAATCCAGGCTCCTCGGGTTGCAGAATACAGGGTAAAACCATTTATAAGTTTTTTTAATTGAAAACTCCATTACATTTTTTACAATTTAATATAGATTTTTCAGATTTTTCACTAACAATACAAACATTTTTTTTTCTTGGTTTACAATTTTGTATTGAAATAAAATTTTGAAATTTGTTAAAAGCGATACTTTCGTATTGGCCTCGGGCCAGGAATAAACAGTCGAAGAAATCGCTAAAGATCGCTAGTTTTTTTTATTGTGATAATTTCAATGTTTTAAACGTGGTTCGTTTATGTGTCTTAAATTTGTATATTTTTTTATATCTATTTTTTATTTATGAATTGATAAAGTTTAAATTTCATTATGGAATATAAGCTGGAAACAAATGCGGAACCATTTAATTTATATAAATTTAGGTGCAAACATATTTATCTTTTATAATCGTCTGTCTGAAAATGACACAAATAGGTTTAATAAAATCATGCTTGAAAATTATTTTAAAAAATATATAAAATGTGTTAGATACAATACAGTTTTCTAAAAAATTTCGATATAGTTTACAAACAAACTGCATGTCAAAGTACATTTTTTTCCCCATTTCATGGTGTAAAAATTAAAAATGTGCAATATTTAGAAATTTAAAAGATTACAATAAAATAAATAAAAGTTAAATTTGATCGTCTGCTGTTGCCATTCGCAAAATGACGTCAGCGTTATGCACAGATATGTTTGTCCTTTATAATATAGATAGATAGTTATTTTTTTTAAAAATCTCGTAATTTTGTTGCGAGTTTAATTCTTTTGTATTTTAAAACAGGAGTGACGTTTCTCTGTCAATTTTTGTAAACCTTTTATACGTGCCGATTTCGCTGCAACAAGTTAATTATAAAGGAAAAACACCTTCTACCGGCAACTCCTCTTCGCTGAACGAGTCTCCTTATCGTGATAATATACATACTGATTGCACTAAATACTGACACCGTATTTATAGCTGTTGTTAAAAAAAAAAGAAAAAAAACCCTCGTAATATTGTTGCCTGAATTTTTTTCTTTATATTTTAAAACAGGGGTGTTCTTTTTCTAGTCAAACGTTGAAGATTTTTATATGTGCAAATTTCACTGCAGCAAGCGACTTATACAGGAAAAACATATTCTACAGGCAAAATATTCCTCATTGCTGATCGAGTTTCGTCGTAACATATAGACCAGGGACGGCGAACCTATAGCACGCGTGTCATAAATGGCACGCTGTAGATCATTTTTGGCACGGCATACATTCAGGTTCTACATCAAAATATAGTAGAATTTCACAAAAGGCACTAATTAATCTGGATGTTGTCTCTGTTTATCTAAATTCGATTGGTTTGGTTGATTGTTATTGTCATACTCATTGAAGAAACTGAAATAGAACTTAATATATCCCAATCTAGCTCAATACTGCCTCACAAAATTTTCAGAATAAGAGATAATTAGAAGATCATCGCAAAAGAAAGATTAAAATTCATTATAAGCACAAATGCCGATTGTATAATTATAAAAACTTTGAATTCAATTCCAGAGGCTAAAAGCTGTAGATTTTGGCTCTTGCTATTTTGACAATATCTTCTGCGAGGCATTCTTTTCGGAAATAAATAATATGAAAAATTAACGTACAAGCATCTTGTCAAAGGAGTCTAATTCACCTTGCATTCTCTTAAAAATAACTAAGTACGAAGCTGATATAAATTATTTGGCATCTAAGATGAGACAGCAGAAATAATATTTTTTAAACAAATTTCTAAAGTATAAAATAAAATACTACCCATGTTTTTAATGTTAAAAATGAAATTTTAAGTAATTTTGATTCATTATTATTTGATCGATTAAAAGTTTTTATTGTTGACACGTCATGATCATGTAAAATATATTTTTGGAAAATTTTGGCCCGTGGATGTGAAAAGGTTCGCCACCCCTGATATAGGCATTGGTTGCATTATGTGGGGACATCGAATTTATAGCTATAGTTATTGTTAAAAAGAATCTCATTGTTTACAGATTATTTCGTTTAGGGGAGACTGGGGCACATGTGAGCATGAGGCAGATGTGATCGTCGTAATTTTTCACTAATTATTGCATGTTTTTTTATTTGAAAAAAGTTACCAAAGATGATAGCACCTGCAGACATATGATACAATTTTTTGAAGCTCTTTGGCATTTTGTTTGTCCTCAGTAGCCAAAACACTGTTTATAGATCTCAAAAGTAAAATAGGAGTTCCAACTTGATAAGCGAATAAATTTATTTATTTATTCATTTATTTGAATTTTAATGTTTTGACATATACTATGAATACTAATATATATATTTGATAAAGTTTTTTTTCTTCTAAAATTGATAAATGTGAATGATTTATCAGTTTAACTCTAGCAACCATTTGGGACACTTCTGAGCAGACTAGTAAGGGCAGATATGAACAGTTCACAAATGCCCCAATAATCATTCTGTGATTCTGTTTCTTTCAGTTAAATTCGTGAGAAATAATGTCAGCTCTAGTATCTATAATTTTCCTGAAATAGAAGACATTTCCGTCATACAAAGTTGACTTTGTATTAAAACTTACGTAAACACATCTGTCAGCAAGTACATAAAGAATAACAAGTTCATTTACGTTTAGTTGTAATTAAAATAAATTTATTGTATTCTAAAATGCAGTACTAAGTGTTATGTATTATTTTACTAAGCGCTTTACAACAATATTTTTATGTATTGTTTATACAAAAATAATTACGTTAAACAACTTTGCAAATTTTTCTATTTTATTTGTTCCAAACACTTGCAATGATGGCTTATTTCCATCTCTAAAACAGCTATGTATATGATACTTTGAATGTAGATAGACATCAGTAATATTTTAAGAAAGTAAAATTTTTAAACTGATAACTACGATAAAATCCCGATTTTAAGTACCCCCCCCCCCCTCTTTCAAAAGCAAAATAAGTTAAAATTGAAGGGGAGGGCTTATAATCGAGATTTTTTTTAAAAATCATTAAAAACCCTTCTTTATCATTAATTTAAAAGTGAATAAGGCAAATACAGAGGTGAGGATCTTCCGTATTTCGGCAGATTTCAAATAAATATTATCGAAATGTCCCCGCTCTATTCCACCAAACAAAAAACCCTAAGCATAATTTACAAGCTTTAATTTTTTTTTTCAAATGTACTTCTTTATGTTTTATTTTAATGTAAAGATATTTAATCAATCATCTAAACACCCCCCCCCCCCCCCCCCCAAAAAAAAAAAAAACTACTTATTTTCATTTTATAATATTTTGTATAAACATATCATCCAGAAGCTAGAGAAATATTTATATATATATATATATTTTTATGATGAATGCAACAAATAGTATAACTAATGATTATGATGTCATATGAATAAAAGAATAAAAAACATGTCAAAGGACATTTTTTTCCTTCTGATCACATGTGCCCAACCGTATGTTTACAACTACTCCGCCAGTGGGGCATATGTGAACAATATTTTGAATTTATAAAACTTTTAAAAAAAGTACGAAGAACCATAAAGGTGATTTAAAAAAAATACCATGCGTAAAAAAAGTTTTGTTCATTATTGTGAGTACTTTTTGTTTATAGGAATTAACGCAGTTATGAGAAAAAGCTATATTTATGTGAACTGTTCACATGTGCCCTTATCTCCCCTATATTTTAAAACAGGAGTGATGTTTCTCTGTCCAATAAATCTTTATATGTGCCGATTTCTCAGCAGCAAGTTACTTATACAGGAAAAACACCTTCTACAGATAAATTACCTCTGATCGCCGAATGAGACTCGTCGTAACATATAGATATTGGTTATCTTACTCTGTATGGTGACATTGTACTTATAGATATTGTTATTGTTAAAAAAATCTCATAATCTTTTTGCCAGATATTTTTTTTCTTTATAATTTTAAACAGGAGAGACGTTTTTTTAGTCAATCTTTGAAGATTTTTATATGTGCTGATTTCCCTGCAGCAAGTGAATTATACAGGAAAAACATATTCTACAGGCAAAATATTCCTCATCACTGAATGAGTCTCGTCGTAAAATATAGATATTGGTTGCACTGTATAGTGACATCGTACTGATAGCTATTTTTATTGTTAAAAAAATCTTGTAATGTTGTTGCTAGATAATTTTTCCTTTATATTTTAAAACAGGAGTGACTTTTTTTAGTCAATCTTTGAAGATTTTCATATGCGCTGATTTCCTTGAAGCAAGTCAAGTGACTTATTACAAGAAAAACACTTTCTACCGGCAAAATATTCCTCATCGCTGAATGAGTCTTGTCGTAACATAAAGATATTGGTTTCACTGTATGGTGACATCTTACTTATAGCTATTTTTATTGGTTAAAAAATCTCGTAATCTTGTTGCTAGATAATTTTTTCTTTATATTTTAAAACAGGAGTGACTTTTTAAATCAATCTTTGAAAATTTTTGTATGTGCTGATTTCCTTGCAGAGATAGACTTATACAGGAAAAACACCTTGTACAGGCAAAATACTCCTCATCGCTGAATGATTCTCGTCGTAACATAGTGATAGTGACATTTAATGAACATTATTATCGGTGGTTACCTCACATTTGTTATTGTTATTGTTAAAAAAATCTGTTGTTAAAAAAGTTAAAACTTATGTTGATTAATGTATACTTCGTAACCTATGCATGGACGATTTAAAATTAAATGTTTTGAAAATGTTTTATGATTTTTAAACAAACGAAATCGGTTAATCTAATGACTTTACGGTTTAATAAAAGTTGTATTTATTTATTTATTTATGAACTATTAAAGTTTTTGCCCTAAAGATATTATACAATCATCTATGAATATTATGAACACAATGAAAGATGGTAATTTAATATATTTCTGTCATTGTATTTTAAAAAGTTCTGTTTAAAAATCTACAAAGTTGTATTCAAGCGCCGATGCTTTCAAAATTTTATATTTCAAAGTTTTGATTAATGATTATAAGTTTAAAATTAAATTATCAATCCTTTTTCACTTTATTATATAAAGTTATGTTTCTATCACTTAACGGGCTATCAACAATTTTTTTTTTTTTTTTTTTTTTTTTTTTTTTTTTACAAGGAAGATGCTACACTACGATTGTCTAATATTGCAATCAAACATTGTAATTTAATAGTTTTCTTCTATTTCATTTTTAAAAGTCCTGAAAATAAATAAATAAAACATCTACTAATATAAATTATTTAAGATTTTTATAATTAAATGTTTTTGATGAAATGTTTTGATTTGTAAAATGATGCTTAAGTTTTAAAACATCAATTGATTTAGGAATTATTTATTTATTTATTTATTTATTTTGTTTAATGCCTATAATAATAAAAATATAAGATTTCTGTATTTGTCAGCTGTGTTCTGCACGCAGCGATACAAAATTTGGCAGGAAGGTACCTCTATGCATGTAGAACGAATGCCTCGAAACCAGATTTAATAAACCTCGATTTTTTTGATTAGATTCTTTTTAATTTAATTTTAACTTTTTTAACATTTTGGCATTCGTAAAAGGAATTTATTTTAAACTTTTAGCTTAATACAATGAATTTTATCCTCCGTGATTTTTGAATTTTTAGTGATTTTTAATATGTTGTTCAATGCGATTTTTAGGGTTTTTTCGCATTCTGTGGAGATTTTTTGACATTCGTGAAAGGATACTTGTTAAAATGTTTTAACCCACTATACTTAATTTTGTCCTCTGCGATTTTTGAATTTTAATAATTTTTTGCGGTCTTTTTTTCCGATTCAGGGCAATTTTTTCACATTAATGAAAGGAATAAGATTTTAATCTTTTATCCCAATGTAGTAAAAAGTTTATTAGGTATTCGTACAGAGATTTTCGAAAGTTTCACGACATTTTTATACAATTTTAAGTGTTTTTTGAGTTTTGGGGTGATTTTTTGACATTCCTAGAGTCATGCTTTAATTTTTCAGCCCGGTATAGTAAAGTTTGCCTACTGAGATTTTTGAAATTTTAGCAATTTTTTATGCGATTTTTAGTGTTTTTTCGCTGCGATTTTCCACCATTAGTAAAATGAATCTGGATTTAATATTCTAGCTCAATATAGCAATTATTATACTATTTTCAATAAAGTTTATTCAAAATTCGTGTAGCAATTTTGGAATTTTTTGCAATTTTTTATGCAATTTTTATAGGGTTTTTTTTGTGTGTCTCTTGCGATTTTTTTAACGTGCCTGGGCAACGTCAGTTGGGCCAATTAATAAATTAACAATTTTATTTTAAAATTTAATGTATTGTCAATTATCACACTATCAATAATGGCTCTTAATGCCAAAGATACTGTACATGGTTAAACATGAATAAAACGAACGATTTCAATTAAACAAAATACATATGCTAAAAGTGATTACAGTAAATATAAAGCTTTAAAAATATTTCTATAAATAAACCGACTAGTTTCGTGCACACAAAAAAAAAAACGGTGGCATAAATAATTTCGCATAATACGAAAATTATTTATTTATTATTAAAAATCTTTTGAACATCAACCTTTATTTTGTGTGTAGTAAACTATAAGGTTTGTTTATTAAACGGTTTTTTGGGGGCACCTTCAGCGAATCTATTTTAGTTGAATGGTAATAAGTGATTTTTGTTATGTAATTCTAGAAAGTTTTCAACTTAATTTTCCTTCTTTCACAACATTTTGAAAAGTTCTGTAAATATCGTGTGTCGACTTCCTACATATCAATATATAATAGTATATGAAACAAACCAGCACATTTAAGAAGGTCCGGTGTCAAAATTCTCAAAGAAATGAATATTTTATTTTATTTTAAATAAAATAGTACGAAGTTAATGAAAAAAAACCTCGTATTTCTACGATGATTACATTAACAGATATAACAATTTTCGTGATGCACTAGCATTCCTTTATTACCCTTAAATAAAACTTTAAATCCATTTACCGCTGAGTAGATTGTTTCATAATTTATTAAGAATAAAAGTTTATAAATAAACTTTCTTGCAAGATATACGTATGAAATTTTGCGCAGTTTTAAGTGATGTTTTTTTTTTTTTTTTCTTTTTTTTTTAAAAGTCTTCAGGATTTTTTATTTAATGTGAAAATTTTCAAAATACATTCCTCGAAGTAAAAACTACTCTCTGAAATGCACTTCTTTCTACTTATTACTTTAATATAAATTTCGTAAGTAACGTTTTTATAAATCCTGATGACAAATTATCAAGAAACTTTTTCTGCACAAAACGGTGGAAAAAGTAACAAAATCGGGGTCGTGGTTCACGAATTATACCAAAAATTATATAAGTTTAAAATTTAAAACTTTTTTAAATGAAGTTAAAAGTTTCAAAAAACTTTTTATCTGAAAAGTAATTTGTATAGAAACATACATTTCAGAGAAAAAAATTCATTGAAAATGCTTATAAATACAGAAAATAAAATTTTGATCCTCCGGGACCCCTTAATACGATATGTTTAAAAAAAAGGGGGGGGGGCGTAAATTTCAAGGAAACAATAATATATGAAATTGAGTCTTGTACATCATTTTGAAAAACGTTGTCAAGCGGCGGGATTTCATGATACTTTGAAATGAAATATTCTGTGAGGGAAGATGTTATACATATTAAAATGAAAATTCATACATATATTTTTACTATTTTATACTAAAAAGGGGACCATAAGACAGGCCTTTTTTAACACCTGATAATAAATTGTCTTTTATAAAGCGGGTCACATATCAAGCAAATTAATAGTAACACACGCGTTCATGTATAATATCGAGATATTTATCAACGTCGTTCGGATGACTGATGAGCTCTATTGAAAAAGACAAATGACTAGGCGAGACTTGCTTAGCTTCAATTTTAATCTCATGAACAAATATAGATCAGGAACATTTTCTAGCTACAACAGAGAAAAGAATAGCATGCGATGGGAGTAACAAGTGATATTAACATACTTGAGAGATTAGAATTGCTTGACTTATAAAACGATAAATAGTAATAAAATTAATAATCTATAGAGCAAATATGCTCAAGAAAAGAAATGTCATAGAAAAAACATTGCCTACATTTGTGACTTTGATGTAACGATTTGCATACTTTTTGTTATACCGTTTTCAAATACCAAGTGTCTTATTTTAATATTAATGTTTGAAACAATTTTTAATGCACGTCTTTTGATTTGTTTAGGTCAATATATATCATTACAATAAAATGCAGACCAGGAACATTTTCTATCTACAACAGAGAAAAAAATAAGCACGCGATGTGAGCAGTAAGTGATACTATTATTGTTGAGAGATTGGAATTGTCTGACTTACAGAAAGATAAATGGTATTATAAAATTATTAATCTATGGAGCAAAAAGCCAAGTAAGGAAAGAAAAAAATTCATGAAAAAACATTGCCCGCGTCTGTGCATTTGATATAACAGTTTTCCGTTCTTTTTGTTACAATGTTTTCGAAACTAAGTGACTTTATTTTGCTATTAATTTATGAAATAATTTTTAACGTACACAGAAAATGTTGATCATTTTGATTTGCCTAAGTCAATGTTTCGCAATTGATAAATCATGACAGTAGCCTGGGGTTTGTCGTGACTAAACACATGAAATATGGAACTGTTTTTGCAATTTAAATGTATTTAAAGTTGAAATTTTGTTTACTTTTGATCTTATTTATTACAGAGAAAGTGAAATTCCGAAACCACTTTAGTTTCAACCAATTGAAAACGTTAATATTTAGAAACTCTTTCAAGTAAAGAAAAAAGAGAGACACAGAGAAGGACCTATATTATATTTACTGTGCGATAACGTTTTTTACTAGTCCGGATTTTTTTATTTACCATTACTTTGAAATTGGAATCGCTATATTTAATCGATACTATTTACCAAATAAGGGATTAAAAATTTATGGGCGTACTGAAAAATTTTAAGGAAATGAGAGTTTTTATTTTTATAAATTTGTGTATTAATTCATTATCTTTATTTAATCACAATTTATTTCGAAATTTTACTTGCTTTCAGGATATTTCAGTTATGATTGTTGAGACATTCATTAAAGAAAAAATAATCACAATAACTTTGTAGAATAAAAATACTTATGTCTGTCTAATTTTTTTTTCAATTTTCTTCTTTTTTTAATTTGTTTTTTGCACCCAAATGGAATGCTTGGTGGATGAATTAAAAATACCAAAAGATTTAAATGTAGTTTATGAATTAATAACTTTTGAGTAGCTAAGTAAATCAATGATAATATTAATCAATCATTTTGCTGTTTTGAAATATTTTTTCTTCAATGAATTTATATACATTTTGATAATTTTGAGTTAAAAAAGCATCGAAAAATTCTTAAAAGTAAATTGTATCATTGATTTAAAAGGGTTAATAAACACTAATCTAGATGTTTTTATATCCTTTAGTTTTTGTAAAACTGTTAGAATAAGGATAGAATGTGTTTGTCTCAAACTATTGACTACTATTGACAATATTTTATGCTAAAATTCGGTTCGTATGGGAAACTTCTCAATACTTGCCAATTTATTATTATTATTATTTTAAAATATAAGTAGGTAATTTCATAATCTATATATTTATAAAACAAGGCTATGTTTTTAGTCATCTGGCCGGAGCTTTCTATAAAACCGATTTTTAAAGTATTTTTTTATTTTTTTAATGGAAGCACTTTATTTGTACATGTGCCCGCAATCGCTATTTTTTAATTAACCCCATTTTTATATTTTAATTTTAATTTAAAAGTCCTTTATGAAATTTCTCCACATTGGTGACAATTGGTTTACTTCCATTGTTGAAGAGAGAAGGGAAACAATGGGAATTACCATATCATCCCTGATGCCATTTTCGTAATGCAATTAAAAAATATATTTTTGTTAAACTTTTGAACAGAAAATGACGTTACGATTTAAAATAAAACGCCTGAGACGCTAATAATAGAGGGCTTCAGAGGTGAAAATGACATCATAGTAAAAATGAAATGAGTATTTTCTTTGATAAAACTAAATATTTTACTACATATACGTCTAAAAGTAAATTTCTGAATTTCAATGGTACTCAGATTAGAACCTCAAATAAAGAGTGCGAATGTTTATATGAAAAATTGTAAAAGGCGAACGTGACATCAACTTTGGGAATATATTTATTAATAATCTATTGCACCTTAAAATATTTTTAAAATAGTGAATGTGAATATGAAAAATATGTGTTGCCGCTAGAAGCGCCATCTATGTGGTTTGTTTTGAAACTTGTGAGTTGGGGTCGAGACGCCGATCCGAGGAGTAGTGTAAATATCGGCTCTTGATCCATTTATTGTTTGTGAATTAAAATTTAATTAGTAATACAGTCCGCTAGTTTTATTTTATTGTGAGTTGTGTGCAGTGATTATTTGTGATTGAGTTATTGGCGGGAACACCTTTTTTTGGTCCCCCTCACCGGAGAAAAGAACAAGCATTTAATTACGTATTTAAAGTGTTTCGATTTTAGAGTCAACGAGTATAAGTGTACCGAAACGAATTAAGTGTTTTCCTTTTATGAGAATTTGTGCATTTTAATACGTTGTTATAATATTCTTTAATAGTGTGGTGTTAAAAATATATACTTTATTACGAAGAGTTTAAGTCAAGCAGTTGTTTTGATTCAAGAACAAAAATAATAATGTTCTTTCAGTGCAGAGTTGCGCAATCGTAAGCGATCATTTAAAGCAGAGAATAACGGAGTTATTTTGAAATGCTGATTTTGAGAAGACAAATGAAATAAATAAAAGAAACGAAAGTATTAGAACTTGAAAAATTAAAAATTGAACGTACAAAATTAGAGCTTGAGTTGGCCAAGGTGCTTGCAGAAACCAAAAGTGAAAAATTAAATGATTTCGAGAAGGGAGAAAGCATAGAATCTTTAGACTCTCTCATTAAAAGCATAAGAACGCTTACAATCAAAATACCGTCTAGACCGGAAGGTTGGGGGTATTTTTTCTCGTCTTTAGAAAGGGCCTTCATTTCAAAAAATGTCTCAGAAAAGTATAAATCGGAAATTCTTCTAAATCTGTTAGGGGAAAGGGCAACAAATGTTATTACATACATTAAGGATGGGGAATTAGAAGATTATTCAAAGGTGAAAGCTATAGTACTTAGAGAATTTGAGCCAACTCCCCAAACTTGTTTAGAACATTTTAGAAAAGCACAACGTCAACCCAATGAAACGTATATACAATTTGCATCCCGATTAACAACGAGTTGGGATTATTATTTAAAATTGAGAAATGTGACAGATTTTGAAACTTTAAAAAAGTTAGTGATTTCTGATAAAATTTGTCAGACGCTTGATAAGGATGTTAATTGTTTTATAAATGTTAGACAAGGAGATTCTTGGTTTCACCCAATTGAGTTATCTAGGGAGATAGATTTATATTACACATCAAAGGGAAAACCTGTGGTTGATAATTCTAGGTCGAATAATAAAAATAATTATTCCAGGCCAGTTTCTAAAGTTTTTCTAACTGATGTAAAAAATTCTAAATGTATTTTATCATGTAATGAAAATCATCCTTTACATAAATGTCCTGTTTATAAAAATATGTCAGTGAGTGATAGAGTTGAGCTGGTAAAGGCAAAAAATCTTTGTTTTAACTGTCTTATGAATCATAAAGTAGTCGATTGTAAATCTAAATTCTCGTGTATTTTTTGTAGGAAAAGGCACAATGCAACTTTGCATTTTCCTCGCGAACAAAAAATAAATAAAGTTGAAAACCAAGAGGTAATTTCACAGGAAATGAGTCATATAAACAAAGGAGGTAATAAATCTAATTTGGATGTTTCGGCTCCAGTATTTCAGCCTTTCCCAGCTAATACTCAAAACAATTTATTTTCAACGACATGTAATTTGGCTAATGATTTAAAAGCTGTGTTACTTAGCACATTTGTTTGTTTAATAAAAGATGAATTAGGTAATTTTCATGAGGTACGAGGTCTATTAGACGTTGGAGCAAACTCTAACTTTATGAGTAAAAAGTTAGTAGATAAACTTAATTTGAAAAGAGAAAAGACTAACATTTCTATTTCAGGCATAAATAATTTATCGTTGAATGTTAGATCTAGGGTTAACACAACTGTTTCAAATAGAGATAAGGATTTTCATTTAAAATTAGACTTTTTAGTCGTTCCGAAAATTACAGAATTTACGCCGTCTAGGCCGCTTGAGACTTCTATCCCAGTGTTAAATAACATCAAATTAGCCGATGAAAAATTTAATGTCCCAGGTTCGATTGATTTGCTTTTAGGTGCAGAAAATTTCTATGAATTTTTAAGACCAGGTCAAATTTATCCGCAAACATTAAATTCTAAAATTGTGCTACAAAACAGTGTATTCGGGTATATTGTCAGCGGAAGCCTTCCGGCTAGGGGTGAAAGTAGTATACATTGTGGGTTAATTACAGATAATTTGGAATTAGAAAAAATAGTTAGAGAGTTTTGGGAAATAGAAAACATAGAGAGAGAGTCTAAGATTTCTAAAACTAAGGAAGCAGACATTTGTGAAGAACATTTTCTGAAAAATTATTCTAGAACTGAAAATGGACAATATATGGTGAAAATGCCGCTAAATGAAGATCCATCTTGTCTTGGCGAATCAAAACAAAAGGCAATGAATATTTTAAATTCATTATGGAAGCGCTTAGTTAGAGAACCTAAAGTTAATGATCTTTATAAAGCATTTATGGAAGAATATCTAAGTATGGGTCACATGGAAGAAGTGATAGAATCTGAAGAGCCAGAAGTCACTTATTATATTCCACATCATTGCATATTCCGTACAGAATCAAGTAGTACACCATTACGAGTCGTGTATAATGCCAGTTCCTTAACTTCTACAGGGAAATCATTAAACAGTTTGCAGTTTAACGGAGGAACAATCCAGGATGAGTTATTTTCTATAATGTTGCGATTTCGAAAGCATCAGTTTGTTTTTGTAGCTGATATTAAAAAAATGTATCGTATGATATTAATACATCCGAGTCAACGTGATTTATTACGAATAGTATTTAAACCTGGGGTGAATGAGCCAGTAAAAGTGTACAGGTTATGTACTGTTACGTATGGCACAACTAGTGCTCCTTTTTTAGCTACAAGAACCTTAATGCAATTATCCAGAGACGAAGGAAATGAATTTCCTTTAGCTGCGAATGTGTTGTTGCAGGATGTGTACATGGATGACATCCTAACAGGAGCAGATGATTTAGACACAGCGAAGGAGATTCAGCAACAACTGATATCCTTGTTAAATAGAGGAGGCATGGATCTCCATAAATGGGCAGTATATAATTTTGCTCTTTTATGTAACACTTCAGAATCTGAATATTCTTTTTCCAACGAGACAAAAACTTTGGGAATATTGTGGAAGCCTCAACCAGATTGTTTTGGGTTTAACTTAATTATCGAGCAAAGTGAATTATACACTAAACGATCAGTCTTATCACAAATTGCTAGAATATTTGACCCTTTGGGTTTGATAGGTCCAATAATTACAAGGGCCAAGGTGTTTCTGCAAAAATTATGGTTGCTGAAAATAGATTGGTGTGATTATCTCCCAGTGAAAGAAAATAAGAAGTGGAATGAATTTCTTACGTCCTTAAAATGTGTAAATCTGATCAGTATCCCTAGATGTATTTTTATTGATCAGTCTATTTGTGTAGAACTACATGGATTTTCCGACGCATCTGAAATTGCTTATGGAGCGGTCATTTACGCGAAATCTACTAATTCTTATGGTGATTCTGCTGTTAAGCTACTCACTAGTAAGCCCAGAGTAGCTCCTCTAAAGCATGTCACTATTCCGCGTCTTGAACTTTCTGCTGCAGTCCTGCTATCTAAGTTAATGAAGAATGTGTTAAGTGCCTTAAAACTAGAAGTTTCTAAAACCTATTTTTGGACAGACAGCACCATTGTACTTGCATGGTTAAAAAAAGAATCCAATGATCTTAAGACATTCGTAGCAAACAGGATATCAATTATACAAAGTTTAACTTCGGTTGAACAGTGGCATTACGTACCTTCTAAGCAAAATCCTGCTAACCTTATTTCTAGAGGTATAGATCCCATCAAGATTCAACAGTGTGAACTGTGGTGGTTCGGTCCAGCATTCCTACAACAGCCTGAGGTGGTCGAGTATCCCGATAGCAATCCTGCTGAAACCAATGAGCTGTTTTTGCGTGAATTGAAATCACCATCAGTGACTCAAGTATGTGCCTTAGTTAACACTCTTGAACCTTTAGACATAATTAATAACTGTTCTTCGTTCATCAAACTACAAAGAGTAGTAGCATGGTGTAAACGATTCATATATAACTGTAGAAACCCTTTATATCCTACAGCTGGAACTTTATCTAGCAGTGAACTCTCTCAGTCCTTATTGTGCATTGTAAAGAACATTCAAAGGACTTCATTCGTGAAAGAAATCCAGTGTTTAGAAAGGGGTACTGCTATCCCTAACAATAGCAAACTGATAAACTTGTGTCCATTTTTAGACAGTGATGGCTGCATTCGTGTTGGTGGCAGACTGAAAAACAGTAACTTATCCGATCACCAAAAATTTCCTATGATTATTCCTGCAAAACATAATTTTACATTTTGTGTTATTAATTATTTTCATGTTTTATATTTTCATGCAGGTTCAGAAATCACAATGTCTCTTATAAGAACTAAATTTTGGATTTTAGCTGGCAGAAATGTAGTTAGAAAAATTATTTTTAATTGTATTATTTGTAAGAAAATTAATTCTAAAATTTCACAGCAACAGATGGCTGATTTGCCAGCAGCAAGAGTATCGGTATGCAGAGTATTTACGCGCACTGGATTAGACTACTGCGGTCCTTTTGAGGTAAAAAAATCCACAGGTAGGAGTAAACAGGTAAAAAAGGTTTTTATTTGTATTTTTGTATGTTTTACTACAAAGGCCTTGCACTTTGAAATTGTCAGTGATTTAGCAAGTGCAGCGTTTTTAGCAGCACTTAAACGCTTTATTGCGAGGCGAGGCAAACCTTCTGATATCTTTAGTGATAATGGTCGAAATTTTGTTGGTGCCAATAAAGAATTAAGAGCAATTCTCAGATCTTTATTTAAGGATAAAAGTGAGGAGGAAATTCAAAATTATTTAGCTAATGAAGGAATCAAGTGGCATTTTAATCCCCCTTCAACCCCTCACTTTGGAGGTTTATGGGAGGCAAGTGTTAAATCACTTAAATATCATTTAAAGCGTGTTGTAGGTAAAACTATTTTAAGTTATGAGGAACTCTTGACTCTCATTATTCAAATCGAAGCTGTTCTTAATTCTCGTCCCCTCTGCCCTCTTTCAAATGATCCAAATGATGTTGAAGCCTTGACACCTGCTCATTTTCTTATTGGCTCATCTTTAATGGCCTTACCTGAACCGAATTATTCTGAAATCCCTATGAATAGGTTGAGCAGGTGGCAATTAGTTCAAAAATTGACACAACATCTTTGGAAAAAATGGTCATCAGACTATCTAAATAAGCTCTTAAATAGGCCCAAATGGCATAAAGGAAGAGTAGAGATAAAAGAGGGAGATTTAGTTTTGGTAAAAAATCCTGATAATTATAGCCCTTTAAAATGGCATTTGGCAAGAATTGTTAAAATCCATCCTGGCCAAGATGGTATAGTTAGAGTTGTAACCTTAAAGGATAAGAATGGCACATATAAAAGGCCACTAACAAAAATTGTTGTTTTGCCTCATGTGAATGAAACCACATTAACTACTTGAATTCCCACATTTTATTTTAATTAAACAAAAATTTTGTAGTGTAGTGTATTATTATATTTTTGTGTTTATATTTGTAAATTTAACATTTCATTTAGTGTATATGCTGAAAAAAAAATTGTATTATTGAGATTGTAATTTAAATTGATGTCATATTTATAGTATTGAATGTTTGAAACATTCAAGGCCCGGCGGTATGTTGCCGCTAGAAGCGCCATCTATGTGGTTTGTTTTGAAACTTGTGAGTTGGGTTCGAGACGCCGATCCGAGGAGTAGTGTAAATATCGGCTCTTGATCCATTTATTGTTTGTGAATTAAAATTTAATTAGTAATACAGTCCGCTAGTTTTATTTTATTGTGAGTTGTGTGCAGTGATTATTTGTGATTGAGTTATTGGCGGGAACAATATGGATGTAAATTTATTGATGAAAAATATGTTATCTTTAGATTTCACTGAAAACAAAAAAAGTAATTGTGTTTAGTGACGCAGTTTTCGTTGATTTTTCATTTCAATGCACCAAAAATTACAGCCTCAATTAGTAACTTGATAATTTTCTTATCTTAATTGTATGTTGCTGATTACGTATACACTGCAAATTCGTGAAACACTTTTGCTACACTAACTGAACATAATAATTAACACTTCTAACTAAAAACATTTTCGATTGTATTGTGAATGTGTTGCGAATGTAATGTGCCAAATAAAAAGATTTCGCAAAAAATGTTGTTAAAAATTACAAGAGGAGAAAATGTGTATTGAAAACATTCATTTTTAAAATTGTGTTATAAATGTTTAATAAATAGTATGTTTTAAGTGTGTATGGGTGTGCGTTATTTTAAATCACCATGCAGAAAGTGTTTAGAAAGTGTTTTACATGTGTTGTTTTATAGTGTTCTAAATTGTGTGGTGTTTACAATGTGTTGTTAATTTGGTGACAATGTGCTGTGCAGAACAACACTATTGTAAGAAAATATTTTCATCAAAACTATTTTTACGCAGTTAACACTATTTTTAGAACACATTTTTAGATAGCAGCACTTTTGCAACATATTAAGAACACATTTCTAGATAGCAACACTTTTGCAACATATTAAGAACACAATCACAATACAAAAATATTTTGTATATGAAGTTTTCTAATTCCCAACACATTGATATGTTGTTAATTTGGTGACAAAAAGTGTTGTAGAATTCGTTTATTTTTGTGTTTGAGAATTTGCAGTGTAGAAATAAAGTTTAATTTTTCAATAATTTGAAAAGTTGAAATTAAACTTTAGTTAAAAATAATATTTGTCTTAAGGGTTGGGCTAGCCAATGTAATATCGATTAACCATTATAATTATTTTTGTTATTGTTTTATAAATTCACTCAATCAGTACTTGTAAACATTTTCACTCGTCGAATTGGACGGGTTTCATCCCGTTTCTTTTACATGTTTATGATGAAAATAGCACTTTCCATTTATTGTGAAAAAGCATTCATCTATAATATCTGGACATTTATCAACGTCACTCGAATGATTGATGAATACTGGTGAAAGAGACAAATGACATCAGACTTGCTTAAATTCAATTTTAATCCAATGAACAAACAGGGATCAGGAATCAATTTCTGGTTGCAACGGGAAAAAGCAATGTGTGTATTACGTGAAATTATTATAATTAAGGAACTTTGCATTATAAATGATTGTACAATTGAACTAACTAGGGGAATGTATACAAGAGACAAATGTACCCTGTTGATATTAAGATACTCTGTAGCTGCTGTATTTTTTTTTAAATTTGGACTAACCTATCAGAATTCTTTTTTTTAATTTCTATGTATGCTTGTCTATTCTTAAATACAATGTAATTTTAGGTAAAAGGAAAAATAAATAATACATATGTAAATTTAATAACTGTAAATTTAAGCTAAAGTACGTTGAATAAAATGAAAATTAACAAATGAGAAGGAAAACGAGGTAATTAAATTTTTAAAGGAAAAATTTGCTAAAAAAATTTATACGTGTTTTCTTCCCTTCAAATAATAATAATAATAATAATAATAATAGACGAAATATTTGTTTTTAAAAGGCTATCAAAGTTTCGCTTTCCTAAACTTTTCGGAATTCTTATTCTAATTTCTGTATATGCTTCTCTATTCTTAAATATCATGTAATTTTAGGTAAAAGGAAAAACAAATACATATGTAAATTTAATAACTGTAAATTTTAGCTAAAGTAAGCTGAATGAAATGGAAATTGAGAAAGGAAATTGAAAAAATTGAGGTAATTAAATTTCTCCAGGAAAAATGTGGTAAAGAAATATTTATGCGTGTTTTTTCCCCTCCAAATAATAATAATAATAGACGAAATATTTGTTTTTAAAGGCTATCAAAGTTTCGTTCTCCTAAACTGGTCGGAATTCTTATTCTGATTTATGTGTATACTTGTTTATTTTTAAATACAATGTAATTTTAGGTAAAAGGAAAAATAATTAATACATATGTAAATTTAATAACTGTAAATTTAAGTTAAGGCAAGTTGAATGAAATGGAAATTAAGAAATGAGAAGAAAACTGAGATAATTACATTTCTTCATGAAAAGTATACTAAAGAAATATTTATGCGTGTTTTCTTCCTTCCAAATAATAATAATAATAATAGTAATAGTAGTAATAATAATAATAGTACTACTACTGCTACTACTGCTAATAATAATAATAACAATAATAATAGACGAAATATTTGTTTTTAAAGGTTATCAAAGTTTCGCTCTCCTAAACTGGTCGGAATTCTTATTCTAATTTATGTGTATGTTTGTTTATTTTTAAACACACTGTAATTTTAGGTAAAAGGGAAAATAAATAATACATATGTAAATTTAATAACTGTAAATTTAAGTTAAGGCATGTTGAATGAAATGGAAATTAAAAAGCTAGAAGGAAACTGGGGTTATTACATTTCTTCATGAAAAATGCACTAAAGAAACATTTACACGTGTTTTCTTTCCTCCAAATAATAATAATAATAATAATAATAATAATAATAATAATAATACACGAAATATTTGTTTTTAAATAGCTATCAAAGTCTCGCTTTCCTAAACTTTTAGGAATTCTTATTCTAATTTTTGCGTATGCTTGTCTATTCTTAAATATCATGTAATTTTAGGTATAACTGTAAATTTAAGTTAAGGCAAGTTGAATGAAATGGAAATTAAGAAATAAGAAAAAAAAATGAAGTAATTATATTTCTTCAGGAAAAATGTACTAAATAAATATTTATGCGTGTTTTCTTTTCTCCAAATAATAATAATAATAATAATTATTATTATTATTATTATAACAACAACAATAACAATAGAAGAAATATCTGCTTTTAAAAAGCTATCAAAGTTTTGTTTTCCTTTTAGCATTTTATACTAATGGGTTTTGCAACTTTGAGTTGAGTTCTGTATAGTAATACAAGTAGATTTTTCTTTAGATGCTCTACAGTAGCTGAACAGAAGCAAAAAATGACACTGTCACCGCCCACTTGAACAGCTTCTGTCACTAAAATAGCAGAACGGACCCATTGTCCGGGATTTAATCGTTCGATGAAGATGTACGGATTCCACGATGTGAAACCTCACCCAAGACCGCTTCCGACTTACCCAGCCTCGCCTAAGAAAAACCACTCCCTTTTATCAATCTCCTACATCAAATCCCTAACAGCCGTCTCTATCTGATAAGCCCCATCTTCCCGACGGTACTTTTGAGATGCTTACATATCGATGTTTGATCTGTGTAAACTGTAACCGTATCTGTCGACTATGGTTCTTAGCTGTAAGTGGAAGAGACAGGACTGTGTTTGGTCCCTTTTGTCCGTTATGTTTCTTTTTTGAGGTATCGGGTCGGTCCAATGTAGCATATGGATTTTTTTTTTCCAATGTCGGCTTTTCAGTGGCAAAAAAGACACTTTTCATGCATTCTTAGGTGAATTAAGTGCTATTAGGTGAATTTTTGGTCGTAATGCGATTTTAAGTGCACATAAAGATTTTATTTATTTGTAATGCGGAAATATGTAGGCAGCGATTCATATTTTTATATAAGAAAAGAAAGTGTCACACAAATGACATAAAAAGATGCGAGATAAAATCTTTAAAAGTTTCAAAATGAAAGTTTCGAATATGAGAATCTGAAACATATATTTATTACATTTTGTTTTAGTTTCAAAACCATCATAAAGAAAATAGACTGTGGGAGATCGGCCCTCAAGTCAAATCGAAACTTTAAATGTCATATCGGTCCACTTTGGCGGCCTCTGTTCCAGAAATTGATTTTGACTTTATTGTTGACTATTTTACAGTCGTAATAGTCGACCATGTAGAAATGGATTTTAGTGTAAGAATGAATTGGGCGATTTTGAAAATTTAAATTAAACTGCTTTAAGGGGGTCCGGGACATATTTTGAAATAATTTTTATTTATTAAGTTAAAATTTTGACTTTTCCGTGAGGGATAACCATATCATTTGTAAACAAAATCACATGATAAAACTTCTCATATTTTTTTTAATTAAAAAAATTAAATTTATTAAAAAAAGGGTGTAATTTAAAATCGTTATAACTCAAAATATTATTTGTAGAATTTCAATTTTTTTTTTCATTTAAATAAACAGAAATATATAAGTTTTAATTTTGATTCAGCATTTAAAAAAATATTAAATAAAAAAATTAAAAATATTTAAATTAAAAAAATGATGTAATTTTTTTTAAAAAAAATCATATTTTTAAAAGTAAATATTTTTTTCAAATTTGCTGAATCAAAATTAAAGTAAAGCTATTGAAAAATACATGTTCAAAGTTTGAACCAGTTATCTTTAATGATTCTTAACTTGTAGCAATTTAAGTACGAGAAACGGTGAAAAAATCCATCATGAAGAAAAACACATTTTCACAAGAAATCCTTTCCATGACAAAGACAGACATTGCTTGAAAGTTAGATTTTGAAAACAAACCAAAACGAAAAAATTAATATTTCCTGTTCTAATTAAGATAGAGACATGATTTAAACTTCGTTTTAAGCAAAAAAAAAAAAAAAAAAAAAAAAAAAAAAAAAAAAAAAAAAAAAACAGAGAAATTTTTAATTCAATAAAAATTTTTTAAAGAAAATTTGAAGATTTTTGTGTCCTAGACCTCTTAATTCCACAAATCTAAACCGAAAAGATTTTTCTTTCTTTTTTTAGAGCCTATTTTTAACTTTAAGTGAGTATTTTCACTTATGAGTTGTGAAGATGAATACGATCAGTGTTCTTCTTTTGCATTTCACTTATACTTCATTTGTAACTTTTCATTTGAAGTTTTTTTTTAGCGCAACTATTGTTTGAAGTTTGACAGTAAAAAGTATAATTTTTCGACCAAATAAATCCATTTATCCCATATTACAATAAAGAAACTAGAACATAGTCACAAATGAAGTGATTCAACGGATTATTCATCCAGAAAAATCAATTGTGCACTCCAGTTGTCCACTTTATTTTTACTATAATCAGGGTCATCTAATGTCCAGACTCCTGGTCATTCTCGCTAGTTACCCCCTATGGGGCCAATTGCCATCATAACGGTGGCGTAAATATAGGGTACCCTTTGAGTCCCGATCAATAGTTTAGTGACCCCTTTTTACCCATTTATCAAAGGGTCCCTTTGACACTTTAGCCTGTTTTGTTCCTCCATCGCATCTGAGCCACTGAAGAGCAAGCGGAAGCTGGGTAACCCAATCTAGCCGGGTAGAAGTGTTGGTTGCCTCGATTTTGATTGAGAGAGGGCAGATGATCTTAAACTGTCAATTGGTTTTTGTATACTTGACATATTCGACTAGCGAAATTGCCCAGCTATTCGAAGGTGGCTTCAAAAGGCGTCTGCTACATGATATTTGGTATTAGGTGATGCATTTCATGAAATATTTGAGAGACCTTTACCTATTCTTATTTTTATACAGTTTACGGCTTCAGAGTACAGCTTGGAACTAGTCTGAATTTTACCTGAATACAGAAAAATTTATTTCCCTTCCCACTGAGGCAGCTAAAAACACTTTAAAGGCGGTTCTCAAATTCTCTGCTCAACACACGAAACGTTTTGTCACATTTTTACGTAAAGGCATAAAACTGGCCGGCCGGATTAATGAAGCGATTTGGCAATGATGTTTTTCATTTTTTGATAAATAAATTAAGGGGTCAAAGGAGTTTTACAATTGGAAAAAAAGGCAGGAAAAAAAAGACCAATTTCAACATTTAATATCTTAAAATGTATTTGATTTTAAGACACAATTTTAATTGGGAATAAGAGATATAAGTAATGTTCTTTCATTTCAAATATTTTAAAAATTGCAAGATTGAAGCATTAGCATTTACAGGGGTCTCTAAACTGTCAGACATTTAACGGGCAGAAAATCGGCATAATAGCTTACGTGCATGATAACAAAATAAATTTTGCAACTAGAATGAAAATTTTGGTGCCTACTTATACTTCAGATTATAATAATTACACTAAACTTAAATAAATTTGTATTTAAAGCATTTTTATATTTTTAATACAAAGTTGTATTTAGGTAATGCAAAATTTAGAAAATTTCAACAATATAATTACCTAAAAAATATTTTCCTTTTACAATGAAAGGAACTTTTATGTTCAGTGTATACAGACTAACATGAAACATATGTTTTGAAAATTTCAGGAAAAAAAATTCAGAAGTTTTTGCGATATCGTGCACGTTATGCCCAAAAATGTCATTTGGAGAAAAATGACTTCAAGGTTTCGGAAACGCTTCTCTAGCTATTGGGCGGGTATTATTCTAAAAGCCATAACTTCTGTTATAATGGAAATTTCAAGATAACAATTATATCAAAATGTTCAGAAAAAATAGAAGTTTAACATCTAAAAAAAAATAAAAAAATCGAAAATTTTAAAGCTTCAAGAGTCCTGAGATCCCTAAAGTATTGAATTAAAAGTGTTCGTTGCCACGTGAAAACAGGCTTTTCTCCTTTCTCGCACTGTAGCTTTTAAAAATTTGGTTCAAATCGCCATTTTTGACAGCATTTTCTGAAAGAGCTTCTGCATTTACTAAAAAATTGAAAACACCATTCGACTACGTAGTTTCTGAATAAGAAAACCAACCTGCCAATTTCATGTGTTTCTGAACAAAAATGAATTCAGAAAATGGGTAAGAAAGTATAGCTCCTTTGAATTTGAGGACAGCCTTAATAAACGACAGAGTTGCTTACTTGATTTCCTTCGCTGAAAAAGCGTTATGTCGTGTATTTTGTGTGCCTTGATCATGATTGCACTGTAAAAAATTTTCGTAAAATTTCGGTAGATGTACCGTAAATTTTACGGTACTTGTACCGTTTTCACTCTTTATGGTATGAGTACCATAATTCTAAGGTATATTAAGCGTAAAAAAATGGTATATATGCCATTTCGATTATAAACGGTATTTATACCGTAAAATGATTGTTTTTCAGCACAAACTCGGTATTTATACCGTAAAATGATTATTTTCCAGCAAGAAAAAACCTGGTAGCCCGGCCTCGGTGTATCGTAAAACCCCTGAATTGATGCTCTTGCTCTTGTTTCGTAATGCGTGTATCACTGAGGAGAGGGGAGGTGCAGCCGGTACATTGTTTCAAGGCCCAAAGAGCTCAAAGGGGCACAGCTCTTAAAATACACACTGTATATAATATTTTTTAGCTTACGGGCTATCAAAGCCTGAGAGCTAATGTGCCCGCAAGTTCTGTATGTATGTAAGTATGTATGTACGTAGCGCGATAACTCTTGATAGAAATATCCGATTTGCTTAAAAAAATTTCCAATTTCATTCCGATAAGGCGCTTCCCTCATTGGTTTTGGGGGTTCATTGATAAAGTATAAATGGGGGAGGGGGTGGAACGGGAGCTAATCCCCCTTAGTTTTCATGCAGAATTATCCGACTTTATTCAAATTTGGTATACCGGTTTATTCTGATATAACGCTTCCTTAATTAGATTTGGAAGTACATTGATTAAGTATAAAAGGGTAGGAACGGGGGTTATCCCCCCCCCCCCCCTTAATTTAGATAAATGTGTTTTTCATGCAAAATTATCCGATTTTCTTTCAAATTTGGTATACCAGTTTATTCTGATAAGGCGCTTCCCTGATTAGATTTGGAGGTTCATTGGTTAAGTATGAAAGGGAGGAAGGGGAGCTAATCCCTGCCTTAATTTAGATAAATGGGTTTTTCATGCAGAATTATCAGATTTTATTTAAATTTGGTATACCGGTTTATTCTGATAAGGCGATTCCCTGATAAGATTTGGAGGTTCATTGATTAAGTATAAAAGGGGAGGAATGGGTGCTAATCCTCCTCCCTTTAATTTAGATAAATGGCTTTTTCTTGCAGAATTATCCGATTTTATTCAAATTTGGTATACCGGTTTATTCTGATAAGGCGCTTCGCTGATTAGATTTGGAGGTTCATTGGTTAGGTATAAAAGGGGAGCAACGGGTGGCTAATCCCCCCTTAATTTAGATAAATGTGTTTTTCATGCAGAATTATCCGATTCTCTTCAAATTTGGTATACCGGTTTATTCTGATAAGGCACTTCCCTGATTAGATTTGGAGGTTCATTGGTTAGGTATAAAAGGGGAGCAACGGGTGGCTAATCCCCCCTTAATTTAGATAAATGTGTTTTTCATGCAGAATTATCCGATTCGCTTCAAATTTGGTATACCGGTTTATTCTGATAAGGCACTTCCCTAATAAAATTTGGAGGTTCATTGATTAAGTATAAAAGGGGAGAACGGGGTGCTAATTCCCCCCCCCCCTTTAATTTAGATAAATAGGTTTTTCTTGCAGGATTATCCGATTTTATTCAAATTTGGTATACCGGTTTATTCTGATAAGGCGCTTCCCTGATTAGATTTGGAGGTTCATTGGTTAAATATAAAAGGGGAGCAATGAGTGGCTAATTCCCCCCTTAATTTAGATAAATGTGTTTTTCATGCTGAATTATCTGATTTTCTTCAAATTTCCATACCGGTTTATTCTGATAAGGCGCTTCCCTGATTAGATTTAGAGGTTCATTGGTTAAGTATAAAAGGGGAGCAACGGGGGGGGGGATCCCTCTTAATTTAGATAAATGGTTTTTTCATGCAGAATTATCTGATTTTCTTCAAATTTGCATACCGGTTTATTTTGATAAGGCGCTTCCCTGATTAGATTAGGAGGTTCATTGGTTAAGTATATAGGGGAGGAAGGGGGCTCATTCCCCCCCCCCTTTATTTCGATAAATGTTTATTCTGATATGGCGCTTCCCTGATTATTTACCGTTTTTCTCAAAAAGAGTGAGTTCTATTTTATGAATATAGACATAAATAAGAGTATAATATACATATATTGTGAATAGCCTGTGAGCTCAATGCTGTCAGTATTTAAATGAAGACTTTTCTTTTTTCTTTTTTCTATATTTATTTTCTATGTATACCATAATTTAAAACAAAGAAAAAATGTCTAATTTATTTTACTTTTGTAAAGCAGTATAAATGTCTAATTATTACCCTTAAATGCTGGAAAATAAATAATATAATTTATGAGAGACGAAACAAGTGGTCGCCGAAGTCGGCTAGGTATTATTAAAGATTCACATGCTTTTTATGTTTCTCGAGAGTGTGTTTGTGTGTGTGGGGGAGGGGGAGGGTTGTGTGGTTCATCCTGGACCCGTCACGACTCTCGGCGGCCTTTAATACTAGTTGGAACTTCCAGTCTAACATGTTGAATTATGTCAAACCGATCTTTAATCTTCATTCAAGAATTATGACATTCGAACACTGTAAAAATATGTCCTGAAATTAACTGGCGCTATTCTGTGAATTTTTCTTTATTTGCCTAAAAATTTTCATTTTGTGAGAAGACTGACTTTTCCTAGAATTACCGGAAATATTGAGTCTAGCGCTAAGCGCTAGCGAGAAACTGAAACGCAGTGTTGAATTCAGGGGGTGGCCCGGGGGGGAACATCCCCCCCGGCAGATTTGAGATTTTGTGTTTTCAATAGTCAAAAATTGCAATTTCTCCCGAGGGGTCTACACTGTCCCCCTTCGGAGCCACAGAAATCCCTCCCGGAGAAAAGTGTCTGAATTCAACACTTCTGAAATGGAAAAGCTCCTCTACGGCGAGACCGAGGAGTGGCGAGACGCCCTGAGCCCGAGGTCGAGGATAATATCTCTCTGTTTTCCAGAGTATAAACGACCTTGAAGTCTCAAGCAGCGTTTACAGAGTACAGAGGAATCAAACTGGTTCTTAGAAGTCTGCACGGGCCGAAATTTCCAGGCCCGGGCTCGGCCCGACTCATAAAAAAAATTTCGGCCCGGCCCGTAGAAAAGTTAAAAGTTTGGCCCGGCCCGGTATAACAACTAAAAGTTTGGCTTCAGCCCTGCCCGGTCCGAGTGAATTGCTACGAAACATTGATTTTTACGTCGATTTGGTTAAAAATTTGACTCTTACGAGGAATCCTGACAAAAAATATTTTTCTTAACTTTTTTTTCATGTTTTTAAACTTCTATGTAAATATTTCAGTTATCATTAATATTGTTAATCCATATTCGGGGCTATGCATATATAACGTTATCAACATTTTGCTAATTTTAGACCCCCTGCCCCCCTTACGATATCATAAGTTATCATTCGTCCAACCCATCCCCCCCCACCTTAAGATGTTATCGTTATCAATGTCTAACATTTTTCCCTTTCTTTTTATACGCTGCGACACATGATACACGTATATAATTATACATTTATTAGTCGCATACTTTACGGATTCAAGAAGACAATAAAATATCAATACATGATATAAATTTATATCAAATAATATCTAAAAAAGTTAGTTACTATTTAAAGGTACTTAATAACAGCTTATTGTTACATAATGCATTCAAAAGTGATGTTGTCTTCTAGCACTTGCCCCCTGCCCTGGCAGAACTTATCAACAAAACAGTGGACAACACTCTTTGTCTTTCTTTACTGCTAAACGCAAGTATCACTTCCTACATAATTATGCTCCTGATTTCTCTAACAGCGAATTATATGTGCATAAAGCAGAAGAACAGCAATGCAAACGTTGAAGTATTCCAAATTTTGGAATGAAATGATTTTATAAAAATGTAACGGCTTTAACAACAGCTTTGTATTTTCATAAAAACATATTAAAATAGTAATAATAAAAAAGGTAACAGACTATTTGGATGTAAAAAAAAAAAAAAAAAAAAAAAAAAAAAAAGGGTTAGTGAAAAAAGAAAAGTTTGGTTGGATCAAAAATGATATCGATATCAAAAAGCAACCCCCCCTCCTTTTCCCCAGCGATATCTTACGATATCAAGTGCCAGACCCCCCCTCCCCCCCTAAAGTGATAACGTTATATATGCACAGCCCTTTGCATGCATTGAATTGTTAAAAATCTGAAAAATGCTATACAGTAAAATCTTCTAAGACTCAATTACATAGAAAAAAAAATGCGTTAAAGATAAGTTTCCTTTTTAGCAAATGTAAATTCATTATATATTCTTTTCTTACGTATTAGTATATCCACTTTGCACGTATCAACACGTTTATCAGTTTAAAACAGGATTCCGTAATAGGCAGGTTTCTTTTCACACGTTTTACTATATTTTAATTTAGCAATATTTTAACTAGTGTAGAAATTTACTACTCTCCAAAAAGAATAAATGTTAATGTTTAATTGTAGAATAATGGCGATTCAAAAATGTATGCATATTTTGCAAAAATCTTTGGGCCAGGCTCAGGGATGTAGTGGAGGGTATACGGGGGTATACGCCGTATACCCTCTGGATTTTTTAAGGGACACCGTATACCTTCTGTTTCTCAAGAAAGCTATAGTATATATATACTAGGGTATACCCTCTGCCTTGAGCGTATACCCTCTGCTTAGAACGTATACCCTCTGTTTTTTTTTACGATTACACCACTGGCCAGGCTTAATTTTACTAACCTTTGAACGGACAGGTCACGCCGAGACAATGATTTTCATGCGGGCTGGCTCAAAATTAGGACTGAAAATTGGGCTGTGAAGAACAGAAAAGAAACCAGTCCCGGCCCGATTCTTCCGGAAAAAGGTAAGACCCGAACCGATCCGGTCCGTAAAGAGTAGTTACTAGGCCCGGCCCAAGCCTTCAGAAAAAAAACACGGCCCGGGCCCGGCCCGAGTGCCGCAAATGAACATAGGCCCGAGCAGTGTTGATTTCAGGGCGTGACATCCCCCCCCCCCCCCAAGAGCCACAGAAATCCCTCCCGGAGAAAAGTATCTGAATTCAACACTGGGCCCGAGCCCGGCCCGTGAAGATCTCTACTGGTTCTATTACTATCGAGCCTGCTTTCATTTTGTACCCATTTACAAACGCAAGCATAAAACCAGAGATAAAACCTATCAGCTCCAAAAATCCGGAAGCTGCGTAATTTTCCCTTCTGAATTATGATTGGCTGATTAGTGAACTGCCGTCGTACAGACTTCCGGTGTAATCATAAACAGAATACGCCTTCGCCTGCAATCGTTTTGGCGCGTAAATCGTTGTGCTTTACATTTCCTTTTGAGAATTAAAATTGCTGACCATGCAAACTTTTTTTAATGTCTTTTTCACACCCGATTCTTGCAAAATCTTCAAGGAATACTAATGCCTGGATTCCGCGATCGCCGATTGTGGGCCAAAGTGCGACCATCAGACTGGTGGGACAGTCTTGTTGTGAAAGATTTCAAGGACCCTGATTTTAAAAATGATTTTCGCGTTTCAAGGTAAGACAATTTTCTTTTTATAGATATGTGTTTTTTATCTACTCAAATCAGGGTTGCAAAAAACCAACCTACCCCCCAAAAAACCTGGGTGGGTTTTATTGGGTATTTTACAATCCATGAAATTATTATTTAATTATCAGTAACTTTTATATTACTCGTGTTAACCTTTGTGTTTAAAGAGTTACACTATCCTATTAAAGCATATTCTGAGCCTACTGCCAAATGTGACAAAGTCAAAAAGAAATAATTTGCTTAAGTCTTTTAAAAGCATGCTAATATTATGAGGGGGGGGGGGGGGCGGGCAATATCAGTGTAGTCAGCGTCTTTGATTAACTAGCTTTTTTATGGCGAAAAAAAATTGTCTAAAAAATGTGTTCTTAGTGGGGAATACAGATAAAAAGTAATCTATTGAAGTAACTTTTAAATATGTTGCTATATAATATTATATGATGACAGCCTTTTACACTGATTTATAGGTATTTAAACTGATATTACTTGTATATTAAGTTAATTAACAAAAATATAATAAGATTTATTAATTTAATACATACTTTCTAAAAATAAATAAGCTATGTTTTTTGCAACTCTGATTAAAAATTGTGTGTCGTTTATTTCATATGAGTTTAATCGCAGGCCTAACGATAATAACATATCTTATATGTAATAAAGTATTTTATTATAAGGAGATTAAATTATTAAGTTGGCTTGCACCCAGTATATGTGTGAAGAGAGGGGCGGGAGAAACAACGCTACATGCGCGTTCATTTTTAATTACTATTAAGACACAATTTTATTTACAGAAAAGAGGTTCCTAATTGCAGACATTATGCATTAGGCCTATTGCATAAACATGTATTTTGTTTCTTCGCATGTCATTTTCCGAGTAATTTTGTGTATATCGGTGTTGAATTCAAGGTGGGGGGGGGGGGGATACTCTCCAGCAGGAGCAATGAGTACCCCCCCCCCACCACGCGAAGATTTGATATTTTGTTTTTAATGGTCGAAAAGTGTCTGAATTCAACACTGGTGTATTTAATGTATTACTAACTGTAAATTCACTTTAAAACTGTGAGAACCTTTTCTATGTGTAAGTAAATTTTCATATAGCACCAAATATTTATAGTAAAGCCAAATTTTTTTTAAATATTCAAGATTGGTGTTGGAGAAAAATTTTAATTTTAAGATAAATAAATTTTAATGTTTCTAATTAATACAGAATTTTGCTAAAAGTTATTGTTTTTATAAATAAACACTTTTATAGATAAAGGATCATCATTTATTAGTATTTTTAGCCATCAGTCATATAAATATAGTGTATCATACTAAAAAGACCCCAAAAATTTAGATTGCATAAAGTAATATTTACATACTATATAATAATAACAAAACATGTTAAAACAAATTTTGGTACTTTTCAGTATATATACATACAGGGGCCTGTTTTTGTGAAATTGTGAACAGCTTTTTAACATTTTGTGAAAAATCTAGTCCTAATTTTGTGAATTTAAAATGATTGTTATATTAAGGTTCTTTTTTATATATTTTTTAGAAGATATATGTATGTAAAATACATATATTTTCTTTATACTATATGTAAAAGTGACAGGTCAGATTTTACTTTTAAATGATTAAATTTGTGAAAAGTTTAGTCTAAAGATGGAAAATTTTTGTAAAAGGATTATTTTTAAGCCGAAAAGTTTTGTGAAGGGTCCTTTAAAGGACCCAATTTCTTCCTAAACAGATCCCTGATGTAC
Source organism: Maratus speciosus (assembly GCA_963932465.1). Classification (NCBI taxonomy): domain Eukaryota; kingdom Metazoa; phylum Arthropoda; class Arachnida; order Araneae; family Salticidae; genus Maratus; species Maratus speciosus. Next base: position 215,037,616 of record OZ010797.1, on the reverse strand, counting down.
ATATATTGCATATATACACATATATACAAATATCCACATATATATACTACATAGACATACATATATGTATGTAACACTGGCGTCCGGCTAACCGAAAAGTACCTACCCAAATTTTATTCTGTCATTTGTTCATATCTTTCAAACCAAAATTTCATTTAATTTCTTTGAATTAAAATTTGTCAAATTGTATTTTCTAAAATGTTTATATATATAGATCTTTCAAATCAAAATTAAATGTTATTTTTTTAAAGTAAAATTTGTCACTGAATTAGTATTGTATTATCATTATTTTAAATGAATTGGGCCTGAAAATTAAATTTTCTATTTAGTAGCCAAGAAAGCATTTGGATTTTTTTTAGCTTAGTGGTCTTCATTCATTCTTAGTCTTAATTATTGTTAAATTAATTTACAATTAAATGTTTTAAAGTAGTATCTAATATATAATATAGGGTAGATGTGCTAGTAATGGACACCCTTAAGAAATTTCTTTAAAAATTATTTTTTTATTAATAAGCTTTTTCAATATTAATCTATCAACAATATTTAACCATTCTAGCCTCATTTCCCAATATGAATAGAAATTTAATTTTAAAGAAATAATCAATAAATTTTTACAGAAATAATCAAACGCCCAGTAGTGGACACTTTCTGTTCCAGTAATGGACACCCCATAAAAAGCAATAAATATAATTATTTTTATGGCTGTATTTAGATAGAACCAGAATTTAATGAATACATACTAATGAAAAAGAAATAGTTATTTTCAAATACATTTAACAATTAGGATACCAGTAATTAATAAAATATTTGCGATAATCATTTACTGTTTGCATCAATTATTGTAATTATCAGAAGATCGGTGTTTTAATTATTTTAGATGGATAGTTTGAAATACTAAATATCAAGCAATTACAGCTATCAAATTATTGAAACAGTGGTGGTGGTGGTGGTGGTGGTGGGGGGGGGGGGGTGTTTAAAGGGTAATTAACCCGGGAGAACTCGCTGCATGAGATTTTCTCTCACCGTCATACTTTTTTAAAACTCTTATTTAAACCATTTTTCATTTTAATTAAAATTTCAAAATGTTATTTCAATTATTTTACCTATTTTGTGAATAAAAGTACTAAGCCAACCAAAAAAAGTTGATATATGAATGTAAAGTAAAAGAAAAGCAATTGGGCATTCTCACTAGCAAGTTCTCCCAGGTAATTTTTTTTTTTTTTTTTTTTTTTTTTTTTGGAATATTAATGTTAAGTTTTGTCTCACTATTTTTAACAATCTTTCAAAGACTACTTGATATATCATTTATAATAATTAATATTACAAATATGAAATAAATGATATTGTGAGTTGAATATTTTGAATACTAAATAAAATAACTTCAAAATAAAACTGTAGAACTGATGTTTGAAGCCACTGATCTGCAGATTTACTAGTTTCATGAATATTACCTAACTTTCATTAATAGTGTACATTTTTTTTTTTTTTAAATAAGGAAACATTTAAGGCAGAAAATAGATTTTTAATAGCTTCTGTAACTTAATTATTTTTATTTAAACGGAGAGGAATTAAGCCCTATGAGCCCCTCTTTGACAATATTTTCTGCTTCCTGGCTCGTTTGATTGCCAGATTATAAAATATGCAAGGTACTACATTATGTATGTACTACATTAAAAATAATAATAATAATAAATAAAATATTGAAATTTTATTAATCACATAAAATAACTTAAAAGCAGCTTTTTATAAAAGTTTTGGTGTTATTACATTTTGGTAAGTATAATTTAAAAATTAAATTTGATTATTTAGGTTTGCAGTTAAGCCAAAGTATTTTATGCACTATAAACATTACTGAAATTGAAATTGTTAGCAATGTCTACATGGGGTGTCCAGTCCATTACTGGAAAATGACTAATTAATCATCCCAGTAATGGACACCCCCTATTAAAACCTTAAAAATAAATGAAATTTTGTAAATGGCCATTTGTATATAAAATTCAAAGTTTTCTATTGCTACTCAAACAAAAACATTCAAATTTTGCAAGATAAATAATACATAAATTAATTAAACGAAGCCAACTCTTAGCCTCGTCATTAAGATTTTCACAGAAAAACAGCGAAACTTTGAAACATTATTTTCTGCTTCCTGATTGGTTTGATTAAAAGTGTCAACAATAACCCAGTTTTATAAAACATGCAAAGGGGAGTTATAAAAAAAAAAAAAAAAAAAAAAAAAAAAAAAAAAAAAAAAATTAAAGCTAAATATTTATTAGTTATATTTTTATGAACCAAAAACATCAAGGGGTGTCCATTACTGGCACATCTACCCTATAATATGTATATAAACTGGTTATATTTTATTTAGCAGACAAATATTTTTTCGCTTAGTTGCCATTGCCATGTTGCAAGTAATGCATGAGTTCCCAGATCTATAACAAATGTTTATTGTAGGGGTATTCAAAGCATGCAACATCCCAATCGCGCCCGTCGGCCTAATCGTTCGGAGTTTTCATGGTTTTCTTCGAGCCGTGGATCTTCCATGCGTTAATACGGATTAGGTTCCCTTAGAAAGACCCCCACGGAGGGCACTCCCCCCCGGGCCTATATCCCTCGTGTAGATAATTGGCCGTCAAAAATCAACCCAACTCAAAGGATGCAACTCTCTAAAATCATTGTTTTTTTTTATATGTTAAAGGTAAAATTTAAATTAAGTATTTCTATGCCATAACCCACTGTTCATCATAATTTTTTTCATCATGATTAATAAATTTTATGTACAAATATTTTTTTTTCTAAAATATACATTTAAAAAAAATGATTGTACAGGCAATGCGAATATGTTAATGCTTTCAAGTTTTGAAAGTGATCGCCACATAGGAAAATGCAATTTCTTTGTTGATTGAGAATTCAAAAATTCATTTTTAAGCACATTATCTTACAAAAACAATTGGAAATTAACTAAAAAATATTTATAAACAAAGGTTTGATTTTTTAAAATTTGTTGCATTGTTGGGGGGAGTGTCTGCCCCATGAACTCCTGTTATTTCTATTAAATTTAGCTTTTAAATATAAAAAATCAGATTGTAAAATTCATTTGATAAAAAAATATTTATGTTTTGAAGAGGATTTCTTGGAATTTGTTATGTTACAAAAAAAAGAGTAAAAACTGAAAATTTGATTCTAAGGGGTGGGGTTAGGATTTAATTTCTATATTTGTGTACCTGTACATATGTCACATTCATATATATATAGAGAGTGTAGAAGGAAGATATTAGAAAAATTAAATTACACTGTAAGGGAGGGGGGGGGGGCAGGGGAGTTAATCCAAATGCAAAGACTCAGAATATAAGCCAAAATTATTTTGTTGATCGTATAACAACAAAAAGCGTTTGAAGTGGTGCTATGTTGTTTCAATCGTATTAGTGGTTGTTTGTGCCACAATTTTCTATTTTTTGTTTAGAATTTAAATAGTGAAATTTATGGGAGTATAGTTGACATATTATCATTTTTTTCTATAATGGAAGATACCCAACATTTGAAATAATCTCTCAAATTAATTTTTTAAATAATTTAGAAAGTGTAATCTGCTGGAATATAACCTTCAAATGATGTCAGCAATGTTTTGCTTTCAATATATACCTATGCATTACAGGGGTGGGGAATTACATCATTCTACTTCCACTATTCACTGCCAAGTAATAATTTTTTGACAGGGTGACTGAATTTTCAATTTTGTCTTTCAAAAACTACCGGCTGTAGAAAAGAAATATATTTAATTATTTATTAGTCACATTTTGAAACTTTCCAGTTGCCTCAATTTAAACATGGCACCGAGTTCTATTCTATACAAAACTTTCTTTTTTCTTTTTTTTTGTATATATTTCTTATTTTTATTTAAAATTATAGATAGAGACAGAGATATCTGGTCTCCCAGCTAGGACCAACTCATCATTGCCCAAGTATGTGGTAGCACATAAGTGAAATCTGAAACTAAGAGTATGAGACTCCAACCGAACAATTACTCTACCAAATTAGCACTAGCATTATTCAAAGGTATTTATTTTTCTTCTAAATATTTGTGTGGTAAGAAGTAACATTAGTGTTATTTTTACAATTTTAGTACAATTATGTAACAAGTATGGGAACAATTGAGAAAAAATCTGGAAATTTTAGGAAGCAAACCAGTTTTCCTCCGAAGGCCTATTTTTCCAAATTGGAAAAATTAAAATTTCATTTATAAAATGTAGTATTTTATAATAGCTACATTCTGATACTTTTATTTATATATTTTCATGTTTAATGTCCTACATGAAAACATTAACATGTAAATTCTTATCTGTAAGCAGGGATCTGTTTAGAAAGAACTCGAGTCCCTTAAAGGATTATTTACAATTTTTCCACCTTAAAACATGTAACCCTTAAGGCTGTTCTCAACAGCTCTGCTCAACAAGCGCAAAACGTTTTGCACATTTACAGATTTATTTTTTAAAACAAAGATATAAAATTGGAAGGCCTGACTATGGAAGTGATTTAGAATCGAACTGTGTTTTCCATTTTTTTATCCATAAATTACCTATTGGGTTATAAGTGATTTTGATCATGTGACAAAGATGTTTTCTCCCTTCGCTGACCGGTTTTTCTGCTTTTTTCGGGAACTTAGGTTCAAAACGTCAACTTTGATACTATTTTCTGAAAGATCTATTACGTTTGCAAAAAATGGAAAAAGCAGCTCAATTACATAGTTTGTGAACAACAATTCCAGCTAGTTTCATGCATTTCCGACTAAAAATAAATTAAAACTTATGTCAGAAAGTTGCCCTTTTGGATTTGAGCAGCCTTAACAAAATTCTTTCTCTTAAAAATAGACATTTCAGAAAATTTTTCATCTAGAAATTGAGTCCTTCCCAAATGTAATGATTTTAGAATTTAAAAAACCTGTTGCATAACAGTTGAAATCACCAATGAATCTGTTATTTAGCTGTATATATATGTTAAAGACCTTCTCAATAATGTCTAAATAAGAACTGAGATATCATTTCTAATTCACAAAATTCTGATTGCATTTTTTACAAGTACCTACAAATGTTCACAATTTTGCAAAATCAGGATCGTGTGAGAAAAAAAAATCCAAGCAAATCATTGGTAAAATAATTAAATGCAAATTCTCTTCTTAAAAATGAAAATTCATTCCAAAATTATTTCAATAGATATACCAATTAATAAAAATGGTCAGGTGGAAATTTAATATAAAATTTGAAACATATATTTATTTTTATTCACATAGCTGTAATTTATCACTATTATTAGGAAAAATTCTTTTCATAATAATATGCAGTTGAAATTATTTATTCTTTTCTTTCTTTTCCTAAAATATAGATTCTTAGAGTTATCTAACTGTATTTTTAAAAATATAAATTTATACAAACAAACTTTGCAAAAAATGTAAGTAAATTTTCTGTGAAAAACTTAGTTGAAAACAATTTTTAAACACATGAAAAAATTCACCTGTTTTAAAGCTTTCATAAAAAAAAATTACCACTTTCAATATTAATAATCTTAAACTAAAACATAGCTGGGTTTACACTGGAAAGCTGTACTAAAACTAAATACACAGTAAATGAAGATTATAATTTTAAGGGAGGTGGGGGGATGTAATATTGTAAAATGCCAGTTTTTAAGTAATATAAGATTTCTTTTACACTGGCATTATTTATGTAGTATTTGAAAAACAGTAGGGGAGAGGGAGGCACATGTGAACAATTTTTATATTTTTGACTATTTCTCAAAATTGTTATGAGCTATTGAACAAAAAATTGATTTATATGAATATTTAGAATTTGTTTGCTCTTTTGCTCAAGCTTTTGGATGCATTTATCAAGAATTTCTAACTTATATCATCATTCTAAAAATTGTCTAAATTTGTTCACATGTGTCCCGGTGGAGGGGTAGTTGTGAACATACCTGGGGCACATGTGAACATATGCATAAATAAGACAAATATTTTTTTGTGAATAAAAACTGTGATAAAAACTAATTAGATGCCCTCTCTCTAGTTGTGTGAATAAATCAATAAATGTTTCAACATAGATACAAGAAATTATTCGTAAAATTGAACACATGCTTACTCCTTTTGAGTCACTTTTAATTGTTATCTAACTTCCAGTAAATTAAAACTGTGAAGCAATCCTAAAAACATTGAATATATAGCTCAATATTTGACAAGGGTAATTAAATTTTAAACTTAAAAAAAAAATGCATTCACAGACTTAAAAAATACACTTGTGAACTGTTCACATATGCCCCCATATGTTCTGTTCACAAATGCCCCATCTACCAACTTCAGCCTAACTTATGAAAAAAAAAATATTTTAAATTGAAATAAGGAAACAAAACTTTTTGTAGACTTACCTAATTAATGCTACTAAGAAAGAATCAACCTTTCATTGGTCTTTATTTAATAAATAAAAATTAGTATTAAGTATACTTGGATATAAAAATATAGCGTTCAAAAAATTAATTTAAAAAGTATTGAAGAGATATTACTAAATCATTATTTATAATTATACAAAATGCATTTAATAACATTGATCAGATTACCCATTATTTTGTAAAAAACGATTTTTGCTTTATTTGTCTGTAACGTACTTTCTCAAAACTAGTGCAAAGCCGCCAAATCTGGTTGAACAACATACTGGATACTGAGCAACCAATAAGATTGCGAGCTTCGGTTCGGAACGACAAACTCACTTGGAAAAAAAAATTATACTGCCAGGACAACACATAAGCAGGGTTAACAAAAAAAAAAAAAAAAAAAAAAAAAATATTAAAAAAAAAAACAACTGTTTATTTGGTTTAAACCAGGTTTTTTTTTTTTTTTTTAAATATCATTTCCTAATACATGTAGATGCATATTTGTTGATAAAAATAAACATTGTTATATATTATTTAATATAACTTCATTTGAAAATATCCTGATTAAATAATTAGTCTGTTATGTAGAAAATTTAATTCATTTCCATTTTAAACATTAGTAACCTATGTCTTATGTTGAAAGAATAAACTGCTCTACACAGTGTAGCTTTGATATCTTGAAAATCTTAAGACGAATTTTTTGATTAATTATAGATATACTATTTTATGAACATTTTTTCTACCTTGATACAGTCAAACCTCGTTAACACAAACACGCTTAACGCGAATTACTTTTAGCACGAACTGTTTCCTGTTGCCTCGTCCAGCTGTATGTAATGTAGTTAAGTTCTGATAACACGAACATAAAAAGTTTCCCCTTGAGTGTTCGCGTTAACGAGGTTCGACTGTATTAAAAATCTTATTGAAGTCTAAACTAGTTCACTGAACATTTTAATATTTTCTTCTTCACCTAATCATTAATTTAACTATAAAAAAATATTTTGAAGGTAGTATCTTCAAATGGTTAACTTTTTTATATAAATATCAGTATCTGTGGTTGCTAAAGAAATTTTTTTATATATATTCGAATACTGCTGGTTATTTTCTTTTAACATTTTTGGCCATTAAATTCTGTAACAAAAAAGATTGATATTATTGAATGCTATAACTGACATATAATTTTTGCATGTCGTCTCATTCAACTTCATATCTTGAAATTCTTTTTTAAATTCTTAAAGGATAATCTCCCCAACTGAGAAAATTTTCTTTTACTACTTGGCCAAAATCTTAAAGGTCATTGTGTTATGTTATTAACTGCCATAAATAATCTGTATTTTTTAATTGATAATATTTTATGCTGAATACTGAATATGTTTTATCTCTGTTAATATTGACGTGGTTTAAGATAACTCTCTTAGTACATCAACTCATTCTAATTTTTATCCTACATTCACACAAACATGACCTAAATTCATTATGTCTCATGTAGACTGCTTAGATAAAGTATTAAAAGTAGAAATTATTTCTATCAATAATTTAAAACACTTAAATTACAAAAAAAAGAAAATATTACATTAGATTTGTTCTAAAAAACCCATTTGGTTTAAACCATGCCAACCCTGCATGGTACTGACAAACATGATGAATTTTTATGCTGCTTATATGAATTATTTATTTAGTTCTGTTTTTTATGTGAATTTATTTAAAAAAAAAAAAGGAACAAAAGTAAGCTTCAATTAAATTTACCATCTAAGTATAGGAAATCAGATCATAAAATTAGGTTATTTAAAAAATAATACACAGAATTATTTACATTGTGCAGACAATTTTTTAAAGTAAGTTATGAGTCAGTATACCAGATTATTTTTAAAAAAAAGAAAAAATTAAGTGGAGGTTTTACTGTATAATTTTATTGACCCCAAACTGAAGATATGTTAGATAGTTTCTGTTTAGAGATTATGGGGGTATCACAAAATGGTGTATACTAAAACAACTATTAATCATTATTTACAGTCTTATCACAGCAATATGGAGATGTTTTTATTCCAAAAATTAAATGTTTACTGCAATATTAAGAGAAATTTATAGTTTAATTCTTGATTTTTAAATGTGCTTTATTTTTAATTTTTGTATAATGTTTATTTGTTCTTTTGTTTTAAAAGTGTATAATTTTGATTAATATAATAAAACAGATTGTGAAAGTGTATAATTTTCAAATGTTATGTTTAAGTGATCACTTTTTACCTTAACAATGTTACTTTTTTTTTTTTTTTTTTTTTTTTTTTTTTTTTTTTTCAAATTTTCCCCGATTGGTACCAACTATATTACTTGGCGATAATGGCATTGGTTTAATGGAAAATATCCAATAAATAAAAATATCCAGAATGTAGTCAAGGGTGCAGGGTTTTCTGTCTGAAATCAGTTTTTTGAAAATGTCCAAGTAATGGAGAAAGGGGGGGGGGGGATCTTCCAATCTTAGATTTACTATCAGGATTAATAACTTCTCGTTTAATATTTTAATATCTGAAAATACTTTCTATATTTTTCTAAGCACAAATCTTACATGTCAGGATTGAAATAATAAAATTTCCATTTTTTTTCTCTTTCTTTTCCCTCTTGAGTTTTTGAAGGATCTAAGAGCGTGTTTGGAGCATTAAGAGTGTCTTCAATCTTGTGTAACTCTCATAAACTTTAACCACACTTTTGCATGAAACGCTCAAATTTGATGCTAACTTTTGGCTTTGGACCCAGTTACAGAATATATATTATTCCTATGCTTTTTGCAATGAATAATATAGCTGTATCTTATTTTCTAGTGTGTTAAAATGCTTTGCTGTATAAAAGCCAATTATGGCCAAAAAAAAAAAAAAAAAAAAAGCCAGTTAAAACCAATAAAAGCCACTGGGGTGACCAAAGAGGTTTTCCTTTCAATCCATAATTTCATATTTTCTCAATATTGGAAGTTTTATGGGAAGAGTAAGTTGTAATTGTCATCTGTTCGAGATCTTTGAAATCACAATGACTGCGTAATTTTGTGCTCTAAAATCTTAATAACTGTGTTTTCAAACTTATTATTTAGAGAATGAAGCAAATGATGATGATGTTTTGTATTTTCCTTTTTGCATGTTTTCCTTTTCGTTAATGAGTAATTTTGAAATATGCTGGAAAAGGGAGGGGTCTTCTGGTTAAAAAATTGTCATTATCGTCCAAACTCTTTAAAATCTTTAGGAGTTAAAAACATAATATTTTCATAGCTTTTGAGAAGCAATCCAGAAAAAATATTAATATTTAGGGATAAAATGGCTTGTATAAAGCCTTTTTTTTTTCATTTGGTATATTTCAGTCCTTAATAATATGTATTTAATTTCCAATAACAGAAAATTTGGAATGGAGGAGGAATATGGCTACCCAATTTTATCTTTGAAGTATGGTGGAGGAATAGACCTGAACTATCATATGCATTCGCTATCCCAGTAGCAGAAAATTCTCAAAGTGTCTGCAGGAGTAACTACAGAGACAGAAAATAATCTGCAGGTAAATTTTTTGCAATTGCAGTGTTAATTAAACACCTACCTGTAACGTTTTTATGTCTTTTATTCACATTTATTAAAGAGAAACTTAAGTTTTTGCATTAAGTTAAATATAATACAAAGCAAAATAATGGTTTGATGGAAAAATAATCTGCAAAAGAGAAAAGAAAATTTGTGACGCTAGTCTCCATTCTTGAACTTTTTGCTACCGAACTCGCTACATGGTTATATAAATAGTGGATTTGACTGAATATGAATTTTTTTTTTTTTAAATTACACATACACTGATCATAATTTCTTTTTTTAAATTTTCATAAATAAATAAAATTTAACACAAATTAAAATTGATATTTTATCACTTTTTTTTTAATTAACAGCTTGATTTATTCAGTGTAATATTTCAAACACCATAATGCTAATAATAAAATAATGGCTTTTGCTTATTACTAATAGTATAATTTTATCTGTAGATGCATTTAATTCACATATAATTTAGATAAAATAAGGGGTTCATTATTATCATTGTTAAATGTACTTTTTATTTCTTTCCAGTTAGAAATTTTTAAAAAACTTTTTAACCCCTCCCCCCTGAATAATCCTTTTATATATATATATAATATATATAAAGAAAAAAATCATGATTCCCTGCTCCTCATAAGTGCAGATTCACAGTCACCAGATGTCACAAGGCGACTAAACTGTTTGCTGTGACCCCTAACTTTCACCGTCTAAGTCGCTAAACGGTAGAACTGAGAAATTGAAATTTCATTAGTAGCCAGTAATAAGAGTTTTATAAGTCGCCACTTTTTTATATAAAAGTACTAAGCAGTAAACTTTTGTTAAAATTTATTAAGCTAAAATTAAATAGCCCATATAAATATGTTAATATAAACATAATGCAAACAAGAAAAGTACAATCCATAATAAAATGCAAAAAAATTTTAGTCTGTCCTTGTAGGAAAGTGACCATAAGGTGGCCGGTGGCTAGTGTTAATTTGGCCTGTATAAGTCGCCATATATATTTATATTTTTTTTGTAAGATAATCTCTCCTTATAGCAGAACAAATGACTGAAAATTTTGATTTTTATAGTGTTAAATAATCGGACACATTCTCAATTTTTTGTATGACAAAATCAAAATAAGAAATATTGTTTTCCTGATATTTCCTACTATCATTTTTGCTTATTTTCTACATATCTTGCTCAACTTTATCTTCTGACAGTACGTAGTTTAAGATTTATATTATACTTAATATACAAATTTCCAGAATTTTCTGCTTAATTAAATATACACATTTGAAGTAATTAGTCTGTGTGTTATTGTACGTGTGTTGTTCAATTATTTTTCATTTTTTTTAATTCCTGAGTTTTTTTTGTTTAGTTTTCTGTATATAAATACTGTTGTATGTATGTGTTTGTTTCACAATGTGGCGACTGGATTTTTTTTTTTTTTTTTGGGGGGGGGGGGGGGGGGTTAGCAGCCACTAGCACCTTACTGATTTTGGGAATCTGCACCTATACTCCTCATAGGACTTTAACTGTTTGAGTTGTTTGAATAATTTTTAATAGTAATTTATAAATTCCCAGTACAACTGAGTAAGGTATTAGAGAATGAATTATATAATTGCTTTCTTCATAGGCCTTTGGTGGTGTTCCCTTCCTTAGAGAAATCCACCTTTCTCTGCAGGAGGAGGAGGGGGATATCAGAATGCAAATAATTTCACAAGATGACATATAGCTTTTTTATTTTTTTCTAATCAATAGTGTTGTCAATTTGTAACATATTTTCCACTTTATTAGCGTTTGAAATTTTGCTAAAAATGTGTTTAGCTTTGTTTTTTTAGCAACATGATTTAAATAACTTAATTTTATTTTTACAAAGTTCTTGCTGATTTTTTTTTTTTTTATAAAAAATATTTAAAATTTAAGTCAAAATATGTTGTAATAAGTATAATAGTGTATCAAAAATATATATTGCATATTTTAGTACTGTGTATTGTATGGGAGGGGGAAGTTTTTTATTTCAATGTTTCATCTTAAAATTATATGCTCAGTTAAAGATGGTAAATTTAAGCTAAAAATTATTAAAAGATTAATGTTAAATTAAATTTCTCTATTAAAAAATATCTAAATCTGTTAGGATGCACATTTTTGAGTTATTAGTAAAAAGGGAGAGTTTCTGCTACTATAAGGATAACTGCCTAGGTTAAATATAACCCTTTCTAATGTATTTTAATCTGAGTCTGAAAATATAAACCAACAGGCAGATCAGTTTAAAAAATCAGAATTTACAGGATATTTTGAACTAAATAAAATACCCCCACCCCTTTTTTTCTTCCAATTTGTCAAATTTTTAAAATATTACTAGGTAATCATAAAACCAATAACTTTTATGCTAATCAATTCAATAGTCGGTTTCCTTTAAAAGCTATTAAGGATTTTTCTAATTCTTAATCATTTAACAAGCTAATAGGCGATTTCTTCTATCAAAGAATTTTTTGCCTAATTCTCACTCCTACTAATTTTTAATGTTGAAGATTTTTTTTAAGTTGTATATGTATAAATATATAACTGGAAATTTTTGTAATATTTTTTAATTACTTTTTCAAAATTAATTCATTAACTCAATTGAAAAATTAATGGTATAACTGTTCTTCAATCAATTTATAAAATACTTATGTTAGTTTTGAAGTAATTAATGCCTGCAACAGTACTTCAAGGGAAGAAAATAATTTGCAGGTAAAATATTTTACAACTGAAGTGTTAATTAATCAATCTGTTACCTGTAATGTCTTTATGTGCTTATTCATTTTTATTAGTAATAATTTTAAGTTTTTGTGTATTAAGTAATAAAGCAAAATGTTCAGTGGAAAAAAATCTACAAAAAAGGAAAGAAAAAGTCTGTGATGACTGTCTCCTCCTGTCTTGAACTTTCTGCTACCGGGGCACCAATTAATCAAATATAAAAAGTTTTCAAGGTGTTTGTAATTCAACACAAAATTACATCTGAAATTGTACTGGGAGGGGGGGGGGGGAATCTATTTAATTTGTCAGAGGGCTTCTAGAATATATATATATATATATACTTTAAATAGTAAATATATTTAGCTCTAGATATCGCTGGAAATGGAAAAACACTTCAGGAATAAGAGGATAATTTTTTGTAATTTTCAATTGGAGATTGTGGATGCAGACTTCTGAGAAGGACTCACAAAATCAGCATTCACAATATATTTCTTTAAAATAATAAATATTAATACTTTTAAAACAAATAGCCCAACTAGGACCAGGAAAGTACCCAAAATAAATGGGTATTTTTGTCCTTATATGTATATTTTAAAATCTGATATGGCTGCTTCAAAATACAGAATGTTTTCCCGAACTTCTTTTCTTGTTGCTTTTGGCGCCTGCTCAACAACACAAAACTTTCCGGCACATTTTGTAGTTCATTTTTAAGCGTAAAGGTATAAAATTGGCAGGCTGGACTATTGAGGTGATTTGGAATTGAAATGAGTTTTCCATTTTTTTTATAAACAAATTACTTATCCAGTTATAAATGACAACTGCTTTTTCTTTTTTCTCTCGTGCAGTACCAAGCCTGGAAATTCTCCTCTAAAGGCAACTTTGACAGTATTTCTGAATTATTTTCTGCCTTTACCAAAAAAGGGAAAACATCTTTTGATCGCATAGCTTTTGAATAAAAACACCTGCCTGTTTCATGCCTTTTTGGAAAAAAAAAAAGAATTACAAGAATACATTAGAAATAAGCTCTGTTAGATTTGAAAAGAGCCTTAAAGAAACTCTGAGATGATGTTTTGGACCAGACAGTTATGGCAGCATACCATCTTGTAATAATCATTATGGTTTATAAATTATAAGATGGAGTGAGTGAAAAAGAAATCATTAACTATTGCAATGATTTGAAATTACTCTATAAAAGTTGTATAAATAGTAAAAAGAAGTGTGCTTTGTTGAGAGAATGTATAAAATTAATGATTTCAGCTCTGACATTTCCATTTTTGTTTAAACACATAGCCTTAAGAGTTTAAACTAGGCACAGAAAGAAATGTTCAAGCTAATGTTAATGCTATGGCACTATTCTTTACAGATTTCTTGTTTCCATTTTAATATTTTTAAATGATTCTTTCTTTTTTTGTGTGTGTTGCAGGGGGGGGGGGGGGTTGAAACACAGGGTATCTGAAGTTAACATTTATTGTGCATTTCTACTTTTTCGATGTTTCTTAGTTTTTTTAATATGTGGATACTTCTACTTTTGGAAGTGGTTCTGCAAGTGAAATTATTCTCGTATACAGAAATTGCTATGAAAATTGAAAAAGTACATACACACAGCAACAGGTTTTGACTTCAGGTATCGCATGCAAAATAATTAAGCCTTACAAGCCTAAACTAGGCACAAAAAGAAATGTTCAAGCTAATGTTAATCCTATGGCAGCCTTCTTTACAGATTTCTTGTTCCTATTTTAATATTTTTAAATGATTCTCTCTCTCTCTCTTTTTTTTTGGGGGGGGGGGGGCGACAGGGTACCTGAGGTTAACATTTATTGTGCATTTCTACTTTTTCAATGTTTTTTACAGTTTTTTGATATGCGGATATTTCTACTTTCGGAAGTGGTTTTGAAAGTGAAACTATTCTCGTATACAGAAATTGCTACAAAAGTTGAAAAAGTACATACACAACAATAACAGGTATTGCATGCAAAAAACTAATATAAAAGTATTGAAATACAAGTAAGAAATCTGTAAAGATTTTTCCCATAGGTTTAACATTAATGTTTGCATTTATCCGCGTGACTGGCGTAGGCTCTTAAGAGTCCACACTAGTCATGTGGAAAAGCAAAAACGCTAATGTTAAGTCTATGGGAGCATTATTTTCAAATATCTCGTTTGAATTTTAATATTTTTAAATGATTTTTTGCATAGGATAGCTGAAGACGATCTACAACTGGGATAATTTTTACTTTTTCAATTTTTTTTTTCATTTTTTTTTTTTTTTTTTTAATTTTCAAAACCGCTTCTGAATTTGAAACTATCCTAATATTTAAAAACTATGACCAAAATCAGAAAAATAAAAGCCAGCTCGGTTGTAGATCACCCTCATCTATACTAAATACTAAATAAATAAATAAAAAATCATTTTGAAATATTAAAATCAAAGCGAGAAATTTGAAAATAACACCCCCGTAAGATTAACATTAACCTTTTTTTTCTTGGTGTGACTGAAATATCCTTTTAAGATGATTTTATGTAACCTTTTCTACAAGTCACTTTTGTATTTTCTTCGAAAATTTATTTTAGTGCTTACATCCATGTTGAATGAACCACTCTTTTTCTTTAAGGTACTTAAGTTGATCAATCCTGTGTGTGGAATAAACTACAGAGCAAATCAAATGACAGAGATAACATAATGCTGTAAGATGGCCAAAACTACTGGAATTTGTAATTAGTAAATGGAAAAGAAAACATTGTATACATAAATATTAGAACTGTGTACATTAATGTAATTTAATCATTGTAATAAATTTCTTTCTATATTTTAATTGCTTGTTTTAAATATTTGTAAATCATAAGGAAATTAATTTATTTTCTAAATGTTCTAAAATATTTATGCTTGAACTTTAATATGGTTCTCAAATACCCTGCTTAATAACATAAAACTTTGACACAATTTTAAACTCATTTTTAAACATGAAGGTATAAAGTTGGCAACCCTGACTATTTAGTGATTTGGAATGAAAATAAATTTTCCATTTTTTGATAAATTATCTTTTGAGTTGAAAGCAATTTTGCTCATGACAACCAATTTTCTTTACTTTTCTTGACCTGCGTGGAGAATTCGGCTGAAAGGTGTATTTTAATAGTATTTTCTGAAAGATGTTATGCATTTACCAAAAAAAAAAAAAAATGTCTTTCAATTATAGTTTCTGAATTAAAAAAATTGTACATTGGAAATTTCATGCACTTCTGAACGAAAATTGATTAAAAAAATGTGTCAGAAATTAGCTCTTTTGAATTTAACGACAGCTTTAAATGATTTTTTTTTTTTTTTTTTTTTTCTAAATAAATATGCAGTGATAATTTTACTGCCTTTTAAAAACTATTTTAATAAAAGAAATATTCTTTGGTGATTTTAAGAAATATAAGTTTTTATTTATTTATTTTTGCTATAGAAAATTGTATTTTATTTAACAGTTTTTGACCTTTAAACCTCCATTTTCAAAATCATTCATGATAGAAATATTTTCACAAAATTTTAAAACAATAACTTGGTTAACAATGTCACGAGACATCATGCATAATGAAAATCAGTGCAAACATAAAAAAATCGTATTTAATTTTATGTTTGCATATGCATGATGTCTCATGACATTGTTTACCAAGTTA
Source organism: Maratus speciosus (assembly GCA_963932465.1). Lineage (NCBI taxonomy): Eukaryota > Metazoa > Arthropoda > Arachnida > Araneae > Salticidae > Maratus > Maratus speciosus. The sequence continues at coordinate 215,021,273 of OZ010797.1, read as the reverse complement.
TTGTTTTTAAATTTTTTGTGAAAATATTTTTTATCATGAATGATTTTGAAAATGTTGCCATTTGTGCGATGAAATGTTCGTCAATCTAAATAAAGATATTTTATCACTTTTTATCGCATCATTTAGCTTAAGAAAGATCATGTCGAGTCAGACTCGACATAGAAGTACGAAGGGTTAAAACAAAAAAAATTCTGATCGATAATAAATTTATATTGCAGAAGTTATGGACATCTGCATTAAAGAACATCAATGTTTCATTCTCAATAAAAATGCAGAAACAAAAATTAAATACATTTCTTAAATTTCTAAAACTGTTAATTTTTTTAAATAAATATTTAAAGTTGGAGTATACTTAAAGAAATCCAAAATATTTATGATATACTCATTACATCTTTCATTTTCCTATGGATATCCGATACACTTTTGACATTTTTTTCTTACAAACTACTTTTCTAAATTTAAAGTAACATTACCTTTAGGATTTTCAGTAGATTGATTTCAAAATTTCGGGAGGGAAAAGCTATTAAAAACAGCAGAATTTGAACAGTTTTTAAATAATAAATGGTTGTACTACAACTAATTGTGTCATTTATAGAATAAAATGTGAATATTTAGAAATTGTTTAATTTTTATACAGGTGTATTGTTTGTTAAAAGAAACAAATGACATGAAGTGAGTTTTTGAACTTTTAGGTATTTAGAAATTTTTTATCGGGTAGAGCTTTGTTTAAAAAATCTTGATATGATTTGTGTATTTTTCTATATCAACCAGAAATCTAAATATTAATAACTCATTCAGCTAAAAAATTATTCTAAAACCTAATTAATGTCTATTATTAATATTCTAAGTTTTAAACTGTATATTAAGTTTTGAAAGAATAATGAAACACCCATTTTGCCATAAAAAAAATAAAAAAATTACATAAGTGGCGATTTGCTTGACAGTGGCAGTTTTAAACATTTAACTGAAAGTAAGAAAATTTAGATTTGTATGTTGAGAAAAAAAAAAAAAAAATCTAATTTCCAAGTACGTAACAAAAATCTCAGAAGAAATTATAAAATTTTGGCCAATTACTAATTTTTCTTTATTCGTTGAAACTGTAATTTTTATCCTCTTCAAGCCCTTGGCGACATATGTGGATGTTTAGTTTTTGTAAATATAATTAGTCAAATAATAAAAGGGACAAAAATTTGGTAACTGATTCACTACAGAATCCCTCAAAAAGAGAAGTAAAAATTTTATGGTTTGGCTGCATCAATGTACAGTTTAATAATAATAATAAAAAAAAAAATGTGAAGTAATTTTTTGGCAGTCAGTGTTGTTAAATTATTTGAACAAATCGTTAATATTTGATAAAAATATCAAATCTATTAAGTATATTAAGTTTAAAGAACTTATAGAAATGTAAGAAAAAATTTAATGTTAGTTTTTTTATTTTATAAGAAATCATTTCACTCATAAATTACCATTAATTGTCATAATGTCCACAAATGTGGGCACTATTTTTTTGTGAATTTCTATTGTTTGTTTTTTTTTTAATCCTCTAAGTGCATAGCTGCCACCTACTGTACCTTTTATATTATTTTTATATTGCTATTTTGAAATAGTAATTTTCGTCATATATTTAAACCTAGAGTATGACAACAACAACTGTTTTAAAATAGTGTTATAAAATAAGTATAAAAAGGTGTAGTAGTTGGCAGCTATGTAAGTGTAATTGTGCACTTCATTGTTCTTAGTTACATTTTAAACCATAAAACATTGTTTTTAAACATTTTCTTTTATTTCAACAATTGATGACAGATAAAATTCCTTTTGAAACAAGTACAGAAAATTTAATATGTTTGAAAATAAAAATAAAATGGATTTTGTATACTTTTCATATGCTACATTGTTTGCTCTTCATTATATAAACAATGGCCATTTATTAATCCAGAGTAAATTTAATTTTACTAAAAGGTATTTTTCATTACATCGTTATACAAATTGATAACCTACAAATGGTCTTATTAAAAACTTTATAAAAGTATTTAAATGTATCCATACATATCTAATAATAATTTTCTCCATGATAAATTTTTATAATAAGGATAAGACTTTGTGCTTTCCCTGTATATCCGTCGATTTTGATTACAGAATAACCCATAAGAATCTCCCACATTTGACAGGATAATATAAAACAAAAAGGATTGGAGAGCGAAACTATGTTTGTTTTAAAATATACAATGGGCATGACAAGAGATTAAAATGACTATGTTTTTTAACTGATGTTTGGTAAGTGTTGTCCATTGCGAGCAATACACAATTCAAGACGATGCCTGAAATCTATCATCATCTGACATATCATGTCTTGTGGAAGCTGCTACCTCTGCTTGAATTACTCTTGAGGCATAAGACCTACATTTTCTCTGACCCCAAGAGACTAATATTCAGGTGGAAGTAGCAGGTATTCCACAAGACGAGGCGTCTGTGGTGATAGATTCCAGAGATCACCTTGAATTGTGTATTACTCGCAATGGACAACACTTACCAGACATCATTTCTGAAAGATAGTCATTTTATACTCTCGTCGTACCTATTCTATATTTTTGAACAAACAAATTTCTCTCTGCAGTCCATTTTTTTATCCTGTCAAATGTGGGAGCTTTTTTGGGTCATCCTGTACTTTTACGGTATATATACCATATATTTCATTTACGGTACATATACTGATTATAAATGCTTTTACGGTACATATACCACACATTTAATTTACAGTATATATACTGTATATATGCTGTATAAATATTTTTACGGTACATATACTGTATATTTAACCTATGGTATATATGCTGTATAAATGTTTTTTACGGTACATATACTGTGTATTTAACATACGGTATATATGCTGTATGAATATTTTTTTACAGTACATATACTTTAAATATTTTACGGTACATATACCGTCCAGTTAAATTACGGTATATGTGCTGGTCACAAAGTTGCCAGTATATGTACCGTAATTTTTGACCAAAATTTTTTACAGTGTGCGCTTCTCATTTCATGTACAGAAATTGCTTTTCTTGTCGCGTATTAACATCACTAAACTTTCGTACTAATAATTTTGAGACATTCTGTCTAAATTGAAGATGATGTTAATGATGAAGTTAATGATAATAATATGACGTCAATGTATAAATCTGAAATGTAAAACTCACGATTGAGCCTCTTACTTCATGTACAGAAATTGCTTTTCTTGGCACGTAAAAAACCCCTAAACTTTCGTACCAATGATTTTGAGACATTCTGTCTAAATTGAAGATGAAGTTAATGATGTTACATATGACGTCAATGTACAAACCTGAAATGTAAAACTCACGGTTGAGCATCTTATTTCACGTGCATAAATTGATTTTCTTAGTACGTAAGAAAACCCCTAAACTTTCGCGCTAATAATTTTGAGACGTTCTGTCTAAATTAAAGATGAAGTTAATGGTGTTACATATGACGTCAATGTATAAATCTGAAATGTAAAAAATCACTATTGCGCCTCTTATTTCATGTACAGAAATTTCTTTTCTTGACACGTAAAAAACCTCTAAACTTTCATACTAATAATTTTGAGACATTCTGTATAAATTGAAGATGATGTTAATGATGTTACATATGACATCAATGTATAAATCTGAAATGTAAAACTCACGGTTGAGCATCTTATTTCATGTACATAAATTGATTTTCTTAGTAAGAAAACTCCTAAACTTTCGTATTAATAATTTTGAGACGTTCTGTCTAAATTAAAGATGAAGTTAATGGTGTTACATATGACGTTAATGTATAAATCTGAAATGTAAAAAATCACTATTGAGCCTCTTATTTCATGTACAGAAATTGCTTTTCTTGGCACGTAAAAATCCCCTAAACTTTCGTACTAATAATTTTGAAACATTCTGTCTAAATTGAAGATGATGTTAACGATGTTACATATGAAGTCAATGTGTAATATCTGAAATGTGAAAATTCTTCCAAAACAGTATTTTCTAACCACTTTCATATATGTGAAAAAGCACTTGAAAGCGGATCATGTCACGGATCAGACTTCAAAATCGCAAATTTCACGCAACCAGTCGCGAATCTAGCGCCAACTCCCTGCAGTCCAATTTGTCTCACCGTGACGAGTTATTTTTTATTCATAAAATATTTTTTATTCGCAAAGGAACGGCCATTTTATCCTCCGCTGGGATTTCGATTTCCCACGAACTGTCTTGATGAGGGATTAGAACGTTTTTCACGGATTAAGTGGGACAAAGGGCTGCTGGAACATTAAAAGGGATTGGTGAAATAAAGAACGGAGTTTGATACTTTTAGTCATGCCTCCTCTAGTGGCGTTTTGTAATGCTGTGATTAGGGTTGGTAAATGACATGAATTTTTTTTCTATTTCAGATAAGATAAAGTTTCAGGGTAATTTCTACTATTATTTTTCTATCCCCGTTTCTTATCATAAATTAAAACTGCTTTGGATTAACAGTAAAATAATGATTGTCGTTAACAATTATACAATACCTCCGGCTACGAATACGTATATATAAATTGTTTCGTAATAGATTTCTCTTGCATTTATACAGCAGCAACATTAAATGAATATTTGAAACTTTCGTTAATGAATTTATTTGCATTTATTTTCCTCTTTTGCTATCTTTTGAATAAAATTCAGTACCTTGCAATTTTTTTAACAATATAGTTTGTTTAAGAATGTTTAAAATCTCTGTTATTAAAATTTTCACTAAATATATATACCGGCGCTTGAATTATATTTATGGTGATTCACATCTTTTAAATTCCATTGGTATATAAGTCGAAAATCTGTAGAATATAATCCTCTTTAAGGTCAACCTTACTTACGGCCGTAAGAAAATAGTGCACTCCTTCAGGAGTAAAGATTGAGATTAGAAATTTAGGAGATAGCAGCAACATTGGACATACCTAGAACAATTTCATACATACATGCATACACAATGGTACTACAATCCATGTAGGATTTTGACCTCCCTAAATATACCTCTCCAAACCTTCCGATCTCTAGCCTTTAATTTATAATTTATAATTTGGTTTTGAGCGAGATCCTTCTCTACCTGTTTTATCCTTCTTTTCCCCATATATATCTTTGTGCTTCTCTCATCCCTCATTCTGATTAGATGGCCTAACCATTGCATCCTTCTTATTTTTATAGTATTTATTATATCTTTTTCGTTAGATAATAACTGTTCTATCTCCATATTTGACATGATACGCCATGTATTGTCTTCCTTAATAGGTACAAAAATTTGTCTTAGGATCTTCCTTTCTCAACTAACTTTTCAACTTTTTGTGTAGTGGTCCAGGTCTCACTACTATAAATTACTATTTTATAACAGTTTTATAAATTTTGAATTTAGTTGTTCGGAATATTAGAGACGATTTTAGAATGTTTCGAAGAGAAAAATAGCATCTGTTTCCTGCTCCAAGTCGAGTTTTAACCTCTGCTTCTACCATATTATCACAGGTGATCATAGATCTTAAATATTTAAATACCTAGAACAATTGAGGACGTCAAAACTCGCTTTATCCAGATAATTAAATTTTGGGAAATCGCGAAAAACGTCTAACTGCTTCCATTGGTTTTCATTGTAAACCAAGATTTTATAATGCCAAAAATACAGTCTAAAACTAGTTTTTTTTTTTTGCAAATTAGGGGGATCTGCCCCCTACGAGATACGCTCGCCAACTCCCGGTTCAGACACCGCAGGCTCTAAAAGCACGCTAATTTGATCGGCTTTAAAAAGATTGAATTGTAATTTAAAAAGCAGTGGCGATCTCCCTATAAACGGGTTTCTATTCATTTCTCTTTGATTGGGGAATTTGGCCAAATCAGCTGCTGTTAAAAGATACATTGGCTGTTTCCGTCTTTGATTAAATAAAATCAGTTAAACATTTCAAAATAAGTTAATATAAAATGAATTAAGTAAACAGAGTCTTTGTCTCCTGGTAATTTTTAGCAAAGGGAAAAGAAAGTTTTTTTAATCTGACGTTATTTTCACCAAACTTTTCTTTCTTTATTTAATATTCACGTGAAAATACTTTTGTTAGAAATGAAATATTATTTGCGCTGTCCTAACAAATATAGTTGAAAATATCATCTCAAAATATCAAATAAATCTCTCGCGCAATTTTTAAATTTAAACTGTTTTGCAATATTATTTTTTGTTTATTTTACGTAATAAGTGTAATGTGACGTAAATATGACGCAATTTCTCCTATTTAAGACGTCTAATGCATGTTAATGAATTTATTATTTTACAATATTCTTTCGAATTTAAAATTCACGTGTAAATATAGCTTTTATGACGTAATTTTCAATGAGTTCCTGCTTTTTATATTTTCTGTTTATAATAGTCACGTGTAAATATTTTATTAATTTGAAGCAAACATTATTGTTTGCGCTGTTTATGCAGTTGACAACAGTTTAAATTAATACCATTTTCTAAAATATGTAAAAAATATCTCTCAAAATACTGAAAATTTGAATTTAAAATAGAAATAAAACCTCAAAAAATGAGTCAAATTAAAAAAATAATTATAGTCTGCACACCGGGAAATTCCAAAATGATTAACTTTCTATGTATAGTTTTTGCTCCTATAGAACTTTTTTAATGGAACGATTTTGTCCAACTTTAGCATTAAATATCTGTTAAAACAATTCTTCGATTTGAAAACTGTCTGCATCAACGTGTTTATCAAACATTTCTCTATAATACCACCGATTTTCATATTTTTGTATATAATATTTTTCTTAATATTAACGAAGAAAGACCTCCGGTCACAAAAAAATTCAAAACCGGCGGCGGTGACAGCGGTAGTTACTTTTTTTTAGAATACAGAGATTATAATGTTTTTTTTTTATGCAGATTTACCGGTAGAACAGATTGGTAGAAAAACACGTGCCAGTGTGTGGCCTGGTTCATAGAAGATGAAGTCAGATACACAAGTCCAAAGAAATTTGCGAAGAAAATGCGGACGTCACCTACCGCGTCCAAGCCCTCAATACGCGCGTGGTCAGTGTTGCCAGTAGGCTACTCTTTTTTAATTCAAATTACTTGGTTGACACCACATTTTTGAAATGGTAAAATTCGCCATATTTAATTAGATATTAATTAACAAAGGCGAAAACAAGGGAAATTTTACGATTTCAAAAAAGTTGTGCCAATCAAGAAATCTGAATTTAGAAAAAGTAGCCCACTGGCAACACTGCGCGTGGCACAAAACGTTTATGGAGATTGGTAGTGTGCTTCGTTTATGGAGACCAGTTGCGTGTTTGTTCCTGCAACCAATAGTATAGCGAGAAAATAACGAGTTAAAGAATATTAAGTGAAATTCAATGATAGTCAGTTCGAGTTCCGTAGTATCTATCTTCTGTGCGATATTAAATAGACTAAGTGATTGATGACTTTGCGTTTGATTAAAAACTCCTATGGAATTCAAGGAAGTTCTCTAATATGCCAGGGCCATACTTGCTGGTATTCATGTTGATCGCAGGTAAGCGAATTTTATCAATCAAAAATTCTTCTCAGCACTGTTAAGTATTGATGAGAATTTAAAGTATGTTTACGAATGGGCAATGCGATGTTGCACTAAGCAAATCAATAATTTAGCTCCAGTAGGCTCTAAGCAAAAGAAAGGAAATGACAATGCATAAGTAAAATTTTGTAGTTGTATTGTTTAATTTCTCAATTTGATTTAAAATTGTATATGACTCTACGTCTATGTGAATATATCCTCCAGTATGTTGATTAATAGTTTTAAAAGAAATTCATTTAAATTATAATTCGAATTTTTGAAGTGAAAACTTCTTTAGGCGCGTTGAGCTTTTTTTGAGATGGAGAAAAACTACTGATTTGGAGACACTGTTACGTAACCGACATGCTAGCATTTTGGCACATAGACACTAGCGCGCCAAGCGGTGAATGACAGGAACTTTTCCCTCTTCAGCTCAGTCCGCAAAAGAAGAACGAAGCTAAAACTCACCTTTTCTCCCGGCGTTCACACAGGAACACACACACACATATTATCAGTTTTCGAAAACTTCTTTAGGCGCGTTGAGCTTTTTTTGAGATGGAGAAAAAACACTGATTTGGAGACACTGTTACGTAACCGACATGCTAGCATTTTGGCACATAGACACTAGCGCGCCAAGCGTAATATAATTGTGGTATTGCATTCATTAATAAAAATACTTTTGGATAGTATTGAATTGGAGTATGGATTTCAATATTTGGATAGTATTGAATTGTAATGGTTGCCGTTTATATTTCACCGGATAAATCTTTAAATGCAATACGAGAATTTTTGTACGAAAATTTGTTTATTTATATGTACACATGTATAATTTAATAATATAATTTAATATAATAATATATATTACAAATTATTAATGTTTATTTATATGTAATTTATAGTTAAATTATATTACTATGAAAATTGTAATATAATTTTGGTAGTAATAGTTTATAATAATGAATAAAAAAACACTACATTTAAAAGTATTTCCTGCACAATAAAACATTTCCTGACGTTTAAAAAAACACACACGTAATTGTTGAAGTTTTCACTTCTATTGGCACTCCCGGAGTGCCACTATTTTTTTTTTATTATTATTATTTCAGTGTGACTACTTTGTGAACTTGAGAGGAAGGGAAGAGGATGTTGATAACGGCTAATTTTAACGTCCTATCACATCATTAACTTGAAATTTTAACATAACAAATTTAATCATAAACAGTTTACTAAGGTAATGTAATTCAGATAACTTAAAAATGGATTTCAAGCATCAAAACAATGATTAACATAATTTATAAACAAAGTGGGTATCAGCATCAAAACAATATACATAGATGCTTTACAGAACTGTACATTTTATTCAACCCCACTAATTCGTACCTTGTCCATGACACAAGGCATGATGCCGACCAAAGTTATTGTCTAATTAGTGTCTTCTGCAAAACTGCAAAATGATGTCACACGATGCCACTTCCTGACTGTCTGTCTGTCTGTCTGTCCCTGGGCTCCCTTTTCTGGGGCCACGCGCCATTTACAGCGAGGTGGCGGCGCGTGCCTTGGAATATCGAAGCCAACCTTCAAAGGGACACCGACATATTAGGAGCAGTTATTAAATTGCTTGCCCTTCTGCCGGTATTACGTGGATTTGAAAGTCCCCGACGTAATTAAGACGTAATGGAGTGTGTTCTCAGTATTGCTTGGGGATTTGAGGCAGAAAAGGAAAGAAAAATAAGTTGAAAAAGGAGTGAGACCAAACGATTTGCCACTTCTCTTTATTAAGTTTTAAATTCGAAATGTTTGTTGCCGGGTATTAATGTTATGCGAATCCTCAACTAGGTTACACAAATTACATTTTGTCGTACACTTTCTAAAAGAAACTCTTCAGTATTTTGACTTGAAATAAAACATAAAAATAAATTGTGATCTGTAGATTTGCACAATATTACTTTTTTTTACAGAAGAACCTTAAAAAATTATTTTTTTTTAATTAATTAATTTTACATGTTTTACCATTACGGATGCCTTTTTGAAAATAGAAAATTAAACACGTATATTTTTAGAAGAAAAAATAAATCGCGGAGTTAATATTTATAGATAGAATCATGATTAATTAAATAGTTTCACGATTTCTTTTATGAAATTTTTAAAATACCCTTTTTTATGAAAATTATAGCATATTTTTAATGAATTAATATTTGTGAAAATTCAATTATTTACATTCAATTATAAAAGTATTTTTCAGCGTTAAGTATTCAAATACACAATTTATTCTTAATATGTGAAATCATTTACGCAGACGATACTTGCCCATTTTAAAAGAATTAGGATTTTTTTTGTAAAGTGGCAACAAAAGAATTGTAAACAAATAAAATTAATTGTTAAATTCTTTATATTATAAATAAAAAAATCCGAGGAGATTCTTAGTTATTTGGCTGAATTTACATTTCTAAAATTAAAATGCGCCAAAACACAAAGTAACGTTTTTGCTTAATAAAGATGCAAAATAATGTAAAAAGATATTGTTACTTTCAAATATTTATCTTATTAAATAATGCTTCGCGAATCCAAACAAAGCATGGCTTTTGCTAGTTAATCACAATGCAAATAGTCCCGGACGTTCGGTCAAGTCACTATTTCGAACATTTTCGTACTGTATTTTAAATTTTGAATTTTTTTCTATATGCATCAGGAAAACGCTTGTTTTTATCCCTAATGAACGCTTGATTAAACTGTAAGTGATGAATTAAATAGCGTAAGCGGCGGGAATTAGTGCCACTGTTTTTGAAAGTTCCATCTGTAGACTTTCATATTCCTTATTTTAAAAAAGCCAACTTATATTATTCAAACACACGAAGCTCAATTTAGTGGAAACCTAATATAGGAGATTCAATACAAATTTTTATCAATACTAAATCATTTTGAATGAGAATTTCGCAAAATTAGTCAGCTTTATCCAAGCTGCTTTTATTTAAAGTAACTTATATTTGGCTGCCAAATTCGGCGATTTCTTAAAGTGCCTGCCATTTTAAGACAACATGGTGGATGAGGCTAACCAGTGAACTTGGTCGAGACCTTAGTAATTGCTGTGCACATGCTGTTCACATCGGAATCGGTGGATACATACGAGTGCTGTCGCAGGCAAAAAATCAGATTTTTCAAAATGTCACCCACGTCAGAAATTGAAACTGCTATATCTGAGCCATTTTTTAAGATAAAGACAAACAAAAAATGCTCCTGAATCCTTTTATCACGGTCAAATACTTAAGAAAGAAACCTTTTTCAATTTCTAATTTTTTTGCACCTCACTTTAAATATATATATTTTTAATTTAATGGCCGCCATTTTGAAACAAGATGGCTGATGAAGCTGGCCAGCGAACTTGGTCGAGATATTGATGTATACTATCCACATGCCTTCTTCCAGGCGAATACGTGTGGTATCGCGAGACAAATACAAGATCGTTTCAAAGTGTTAGCCATGATAGAAATTCAAAGTGCTATAATTCAACCACTTTTTAAGATATAAACAAAACAACAAATTTTCAGAAACAAAAACTGCTCCAGAATCTTTGTATCAAGGCCAAACACATAAAAAAAATCTTTTTCATTTTCCAATTTTTTAATACCTCATTTTAAATTTTAAATTACATTTTTTTTTAAAAATGGCAACTCTTTTGAAACAAGATGGCGAATGAAGCTGGCCAACAAACTCGGTCGAAACATTGGTATGTACTATGTACAGACCAAGTTACATTCAAATCGGTTCATAAATACGCTTGTTATCGCGTGACAAAAATCAGGGCGTTTCAAAATGTCAGCCACGCTAGAAATTCAAAATGCTATAACTCAGCCATTTTTTAAGATATAGACGAAACAAAAACTGCTCCCGAATCTTTTTATCGAGGTAAAACACATAAGAAAAAAATATTTTTTCAATTTTCAATTTTTTGGTACCACATTTCAAATTTAAATTTTTCTTAAAATTTTAAATGGCCTCCATTTTTAAACAAAATGGCGGATGAAGCTGGCCAGCGAACTCGGTCGAGACATTGGTCTGTACTATGTATAAACGAAGTTACATCCAAATCGGTTCATAAATACGCCTTTTATCGCGTGACAAAATTCAGGACGTTTCAAAATGTCAGTTTCGCTAGAAATTCAAAATGCTATAACTCAGCCATTTTTTAAGATATAGACGAAACAAAAACTGCTACGGAGTCTTTGTATAAAGGTCAAATACATAAGAATAAAACATTTTTCCATTTTCAATTTTTTGGTACCACATTTTAAATTTTAATTTTTTTTTAAATTTTTAAATGGCCGCCATTTTGAAACAAAATGGCGGATGAAGCTGGCCAACGAACTCGGTCGAGACAGTGGTATGTACTATGTACACACTGAATTACATCCAAATCGGTTCATAAATACGAGAGTTACAGTGTGACATAGGTCAGATATATATATATATATATATATATATATATATATATATATATATATATATATATATCAATTTTGAACGGAGGGTGGTTTCGGGGTCTGGGGGTCATGATCGATGAAAATATACCAAAATTTTTTGAAATCGCTTTCCTCCGAACGGCTGCAATAGGTAGCTTTTTGTAAAGAAAGCTACCTAAAACACTATCGATTAATTACACCCAACATTCAATTTCCATCGTTTACCTTGGGAAATGGTTGAAAGTCTGATAATAAGCTCGCTATATGAAGGTGGTATTCTGGTTTTAGAATTTTGAAAAAATCTATTTTTTTTCTTTTTGATAATTCTTAAAATTTAGACCTTTAAGAATAGATCCTCGAGAGAAAATGTAAGTATAACGTACCATTCTATGACTTAGACTCCTAAGGCTGCTTGAAACTTTTGCTCAAAACTTTAAACATGTTTTTCTCCAAACTACTTTTTCAACATGGTTGACATAATATCTCAAGTTCTATTTAACCGATTTACTTCAAATTTTGTGCCAGTCTTCAATGTATAACTATCTATTGCTCCTAGCACTTTTGCATACTTTTACTTAAAAAAAAAAAAAAAAAAACATATAAAAAAGAGTCGAAAAATGCCTTTTTTTCAGACAGCCGCCATTTTTCGAAAAATAATTTTTTCGTTTTCTGTTAGGTAGGGGCTATAACGACATTTTTACTAATTAAGAATCCCTTTTAAAATTTTATTTTGGATGACCAGAAGAGTTGCATTCATGTCAACCAGCACCTCTCTTCTTTTACCCCCAACTTTACCAACTTATAACTTATTTAATTTTCATTTCTTTTTTTCAATTTTTTTTTATATTTTCAAAATATCAATAAATATGTTGTAAAAGGGAGAATGGTAAAAGTATTATATTATATTATTATTATTATTATTTTTAATCGAGCTCGACAAAAGGCCCAAAATTTATGCCCCCTAGACTAATAATTTATGCCTTTTGACCCCTTGAGAATTCAATAATTAGAATGAAGCGTTCATGCCTCTTATATATATATATATATAAATGTGCTGATCACGGAAAAAAGTTATCTTAATGGAGAGTACATATCTCATGTACGAAGTGCCATAGGAAAGGCGCAATTCATTACAGAACTCGTTATAAAGAAAGTAAAAGTAGAATACAATTCAACTATCTCTTGTTAATTACATAAAGTAAACATCAGGTGCTAATCAATAAAATGTTATTTATATACACGTATCCCTCGATTTATGCTGTTTCCGTTAGTGCGATTTTGAGTTAGTGCGGTAATTGTTTTCCTATTCAGATTCTCCCTTGGTTGGTTAGTGTGCAAAGCACGGAATGGTGATCCCATTTTTGCAATTCAAACAGCGCCGAATTTCTCTGAGAATAAACAAAAATCCGGTAAGAAACGCAACCAATGGAGGGCGTAACAATCGAACGAAGGTCTTTGTTATGCAGGATTAGACTTAAAACCGACTTTTAAATGTTTTTTCATTGTCGCTTATTAAATTAACCCATACATTAATGTTACTAGAAGCTCGTGTAAATTAGATAAATTTTATTTAAAAAGTTCAAATCAAACTGTAGTATGTACTTCTTAACAATAAAACATTGAAAACAAAATGGCAGTACTGTTATTGTTTCCGGAAAGCAAAACACTTTGCGCATGCGTCAGCTCTGCTTTGATTTTATCAAAATAGGGATGAGCAGAGTTTGTGTAGCTGCTTTGACTGAGCACCAACTTAGTCACAACGTACAAGTGAACGCCGAAGTAGAACTTCGGAAAATACCCATCTCGGCGTAACACCACTTTGCACAGTAGAATCGTCTAAGAGTGCTGGCGCGGCTTTCGAAAACGAACAGTAGATTATTTTATTAAATTGTTTATTTAATGTATTCTGGAATTTTTAAGAAGTTAGGTATGGATCTATTCATTTATTGTAGTTTTCCCCCTTTGAATATATGCTTCGATTTTTTGCGGTAATATCGCAAGATCGATTAAAAGCACTAATCAAGAGAAATTTGCATATGCTAATTAATTATATGAATTTACTCTTAAATTTCACCTTAGTAACTTACTTTCATTTTAAATTCCTTTGCTCTTCTTAAAGATGCATTAAAAATCATAAAAGAAAATGTATTTTTTTCTGACTATTGTAATTATTAACAATTTGGAAAAATGGTTATTGTCCTCGTCAGGGTAGGAAATCAAAAACATATCTGAAGCTTTTAATTAGTTGAATCCGCATTTTATTCGTTTTCTGATTGGTCTATACAGTAATCTGTATTTTCCCTTTACTTTCAACAGAGATGGATACTTCTGTTGCCACTACAGTACTGCCTATGAAGAATAATTGCTGGAAATGCGTCTCAGTTGAGGATATGCATTTTAAAATGTAACTATTTTTTTGCTTATTTACTTGGTGTGAATAGATTCTTTATACCATATACAAGGCTACACAAAAGCTCTCAAGTGCATTTCCGTTTTTTGACGTAATTGCTGAATGAAAAATTTCAGCTGTGTTATGGGCTTAATTGAGCCAACTTTTAAGCACGCATATGTAATATATATATGAATATATGGGTTATATACAGGGCTGCACAAAAAAAAAAAAAAAAATCAGATATTTTTCTTACTATTAATGGTAATTGCAGAAATTGGGTTTTCCAAAAAAAAAATTGTATGCATTATCTAAATTGTTTATTTAGACATTTTTCACTTTAAGGGGCCTCAGGACTCTTAAAATTGGAAAAAAAAGAAGATAAAAGACCATTTTCAACATTTAATATCTTAAAATATATTTGATTTTAAGACGCAATTTTAATTTGGAATGAAAGGTATAATTCTCTCATTTCAAATATTTAAAAGATTGCAAGATGCAGAATTAGCATTTACAGGGAGCTCCAAACTGTCAGGCATTTGACGAGGAGAAAATCGGCATAACAGCGTACGCGCAGGATTTCAAAATACATTTTGAAACTAGAATGAATATTTTAGTGCCTACTTATAGTTAAGATTGTAATAATTACCCTGCACCTAAATAAATTTATTTTTAAAGCATTTTTATATTTTTAATACAAAGTTGTATTTAACTAATGCAAAATTTTGAAAATTTCAACAATATAATCCCTTAAAAAAATATTTTTTAACAATAAAAAGGAAATTTTAGGTTCCCTTTATACAGACTAACATGAAACATCTGTTTTGAAAATTTCATGAAAAAATGTCAGAAGTTTTTAAGATATCGTACGCATTATCCCCCAAAACGTCATTTGGAAAAAAATGACTTCAAACTTTCGGAAACGCCGCTTCAGCTATTGAGCGGGCATAATTCTAAAAGCCATAACTTCTGTTCTAATGGGAATTTCAAGGAAACGATTATATCAAGATGTTCAGAAAAGATAGGAGTTTAACATCTAAGAAAAAAAAAATAAAGTTTCGAAAATTTTAAAGCTTTAAGAGTCCTGAGACACCTTAATAAATTGTAAACCTTTGGCTACAGTATTCTGAAAGTGTTGGAAAGAGTGTCATAATCTATGCTGACTCATGATTTTTCGTTCTTGTTAATTGATATTTGATTTCATAAATTATTTCTGTATTTATAATTTGTATTATTTAACTTAGATAGCGAATAAGAGTTGTTAAATCAACATAGATAATGTCTAATGAATAAAAAGTATGGTTTAATACATTTTATAGATGATCCTGGACTTTCAACGTTTCAACTTTAGAACGATTTTTAGAGACCAATTAGTTACGTTCAAATATCGAGGGCCGCCTGTAATAAAAAACAAGGAAGAGAACAAAAACATGTTTTAATCCTATTGAAGTTTAAAATTCGAGTTTTGATAATTTGTTACATATTAGCAATATAATGATTTAATGTTTTCTAAATTAATACGGGAAACCCCCTTCCCCCCTTCCTTATCTTTATGAAACTTTTAAGTATAGAAAAGAATGTTTTACAGTCCATTTGAAGAATTTTTAATATAAAAATAAAATTTTCGCAAAACTACTTTAAGGCTGTTCTCAAATCCAAGAGGGCTACTTTATGAGATAAGTTTTAATTTATTTTTATTCGGAAATGCATGAAACTAGCAGGTGTTGTTGTTCAAAAACTATGTAATCGAGCTGGGTTTTTTTCGTTTTTTTTTTTTTTTTTTTTTTTTTTTTTTTTTTTTTTTTTCTGAAAACGCAATAAATTTTTCAGAAAATAGTGTCAAAGTGGGCGTTTTGAACCGAATTTCCGCACGAAAGTAGAATAACCACTCAAGAAAGGACGAGAAACGTGTTTGTCACATGATCGAAATCGCTTATAACTCCATAGATATTATTATTTATCAAATATTATAGATTATTTATCAAAAAATGGAAAACACAGTTCGATTTCAAATCGCTTCCATGGTAAGGCTTTCCAGTTTTATATCTTTCCATTAAAAAATGAATTTGTAAATGCGTCAAAACGTTTTCTGTTTGTTGAGCAGAGCAGTTGAGAACAGCCTTAATTTTTTTTTTAACGGAGCTTAAAAAGACTTAGTAAATGGATATGCTCTTATACTAATTTTTATTGCTAAAAGGCGTAATTTAAAACTTTAAGAGCAGTAAAAATAGGTTTATTGAACCATTTACACGTTTAGACTCTACTCGAGTCATTTTCAAAACAAATAAATAAAAGTATACTAAAATTGCACGGTCTATGAAACGCCATCATTCAAATTTTTACGTACTCTTCCACATTATGCACGTTACTTCTTATTTTACTTATATGTTTATTTTCGTAACAATTGAGTATCTTGAGCCATAGTTTTCGTAAGTTAAATGATGCTATATCGTTACATATTGAATTTTTGCGTGTTACAATCTCTATGGTTTCTCTTAGATAGATAGTATAGACTGGAAGGGGAAATTATCTTACTTTCATTGAAATATTTGGGTGGTTTCTTCATGATATAATCTTGCTAGGGCTGTGGTTTTCTATATTATATTTATTATAAGCTACATGCTATTTTTTTTTAGCTCACAGGCTATCAAAGCCTGAGAGATAATGTGCCCGCAGGATCTGTATGTATGTGTGTACGTATGTATGTACGTAACGCGATAACTCTTGATAGAAATATCCGATTTACTTTAAAAAAAATTCTAGGTTCATTCTGATAAGGCGCTTCCTTGATTAGTTTTGGGAGTTCATTTGTTAAGTATAAAGGGAGGTATGAGGGGGTAATCCCCCCCCCCCTTAACTTTGAAAAATGGGTTTTCATGCAGAATTACCATATTTGCTTCAAATTTGGTATACCGGTTAATTATGGTAAGGTGATTCCCTGATTAGATTTCGAGGTTCATTAAGTATAAAGGGGGTAACGGAGATCTAATACCCCTTAATTTAGATAAATGGATTTTTTTATCCGACTTGCTTCAAATTTCGTATACCGGTTTATTCTGATAAAGCGCTTCCCTGATTAGATTTGGAAGTTCATTGGTTAAGTAGTAAGGGAGTGGGGATGGGGGACTAATACTCCCTTTAATTTAGATAAATGGGTTTTTCTATCCGATTTGCTTCAAATTTGGTATACCGGTTTATTCTGATAAAGCGTTTCACTGATTAGATTTGGATGTTCATTGGTTAAGTAAAAAGGGGGTGGGGACGGGGGACTAATACTCCCCTTAATTTAGATAAATGGATTTTTCTATCCGATTTGCTTCAAATTTGGTATACCGGTTTATTCTGATAAGGCGCTTCCCTGAGGAGATTTGAAGGCTCATTGGTTAATTATAAATATGTGAAACAGGGGAGGGGGAGGTTTAATTCCCCCTTAATTTAATTTTCGAGGGGCATTGTTCTTTGAAATAGTAGTATAATATATACAATCAGTGTGAATAGCCTGTGCGCTAGATGCCGTCAGTTTAACTGAGTATTTTTCTTTTTATTCTATACTTAAATT
This sequence comes from Maratus speciosus, assembly GCA_963932465.1. NCBI lineage: Eukaryota > Metazoa > Arthropoda > Arachnida > Araneae > Salticidae > Maratus > Maratus speciosus. The sequence goes on along the minus strand of OZ010797.1, from coordinate 215,003,295 downwards.
ACCTGCTAGTCATACCAGTATACTAATGCTTTGATCTGTCTGCTCTAATAAAGAGGATTTCATATACACCTGAGTAATTCTCAAAATTAATTGGGTCAATTTTAGTGCAGATGATGTTCTTTAATTTCTTTTAATTCACACCTTTTAGCAATAAAAATTGGTATATTATTACAAGGCGTTAATTTGGGATATGCTCTTGTGAATAGAAATTAATACAGGAACCACTCCCCTCATATTTTTAAGAAGTATTCAAATACAGAAGAGAATGTTTATTTTCTGTTTGAATTATCTTTTAGTTGCAATGTTACAATAATTAAGATTAGAGTGTAATTTTTGTAACATTTACATTTTAGCAAAATTAGTTTAACTCATTTTTTTTCAAAGGAATTTAAAAGAATTTAGTAAAATAATATGTTCTTGTGAATATAATTTAATACAGGTAAACCTCTCAATATTTTTACGAAGTCTTTAAATATATGTTTACAGTCTATATGAAAGAGTTTTCAGTGTTATGTTAAAGTAAATATAAAATTAGAATGCGATTTTTATAAATTAACATTTTAACAAAATTAGTTTAAATATTTTTTTTAAGAAAGTAAAAAATTCTTTGTATAGAGATATGCCCTTGTGAATAGAAATTAATACCGGACTCCTCCCCTACCCTATATTTTTTACAAAGCCTTTAAATATAGAGCAGAATATTTACAACATATTTGAAGCATTTTTTAAATATTAATGTTAAAGTAATTTAGATTAGAATGTGATTTTCATAAAATAAAAAAATTAACAAAATTTGTTTAAATATTTTTTAGCATTAATGTTAACGTAATTAAAATTAGAATATGATTTTCAAAAAATTCAAAATTTAACAAAATTAAATTAAATATTTTTCAGTATTAAGGTTACAGTAATTAAGATTAGAATGTGATTTTCATTAAATTCAATTTATATTTAACAAAATTAGTTTAAATATTTTTAAAGCAATTTATAAAGACTTAGTAAAGAGATATGTGACTTAAGACTGTCAGAAATTACAAATTTATTAATTTTTCACCAAAGAAGCAATTTAATTTCATTATCAATATTTTATTATACTAACATAAAGGTGTATGCTCATTTATTTAAATTTAGCATTAGGATTGATACACCTAAAGAAGGACAGACAAAAATTGAAACACAATAAATATGTATATTAATCAGAATCTTCTAAATTTGTTTAACAAAACTTTTGAAAGAAATATGCCAAACTAGAAAACAGGAATTTTGCTTTTTCAGAATTTAGTGTCGCCCCCAATGAAAAAAAAAATATATGTATATAAATATAGATAGTTTAGTTTTAAGACTCCAAACACGCGCTTTTATTTTATATAAAATGACATCATCCGCATCCGCTAAAGAATTCCTCATTTACGATCCAGTCTTAAACAACATCTACAGTAAAATATGCATAGGACGTGACTATCGCTGAATGATACACAAATCCAAAAAAAGAGATTTCGTCATTCAAGAAACCGGACAAAAAAAGTCGGCTATCCCAAGATTCATATGCCTTCATTTGTTTGTAATATTAATATAGTACTTAAAATAAAATTTATTGTATAATAGCTCTATGTTTTATCATAAATCATTCATTTATATTTTTTAAAAATAGCACGTATTTTAATTATTTTTTTTTTTTTAATTTTTATGAGAAAATGGCAAAAATGATATAATTGCTATTTTTCAGCTACAGTCGCCCCCACTTAATCGGGTAACGGATAATTGCATACCCCGCTTATATGCATAGAATGCAGAGGAACAGAAACGGTCCCCATAAGGTTAATGTTAAACATACTCGTTTTATCGCATAACAATCCCCGGATAATCGCATAAAATATCCCCAATCTAGTAATCCAGATTTTGGTGAATTCCTGTGAAGGCGATGGATGAGAAAAAATTAAGAACGGAAATACTTTGTTTTGTAATAATGGTTTGTTATTTATAAAATCGAAGAGCAGAAATGGCCGTGAAAGAAAAGATTTTATTCTCTTAATTCTTGGAAGCGTATGGGAATGTTGGTTTTGAATAGGTGTGATTTTCTTTTAAAGCTTGCCATACATATCGCGACTCAAGATGCTGGTGGTACTTCTTTGAAAATCATGGAAATGAGGGAAAATACAATAGAGAAGATCAAGAGAATAAAAGAACAATATTTAGCATCGGAAGTGGAGGAATGCAGTGCCCGAAGTAGAAAAAACAAACATTTTTTATAAAGTTTTTTTTTTTTTTTTTTTTTTTTTTTTTTTTTTTGAGGGCAACAGATAAAGAATAAATTGCCAAATAATGAAAAATAAAATAAATTTGTGCAGAAATTTATTTATTTTTAAAGGTATGATTTAAATACAAAAATTTGTTATTTTACTTTAATTTTATTTTTCACTTAAATCACATGAATTATAATGAAAAACAAACCACGTAATGTAAATAGTGTTATAATCCATTATACTTTAGAATATATATTATTATATACAGAGTAATAATAAATTATTGATTAAAATTATTATTACAGTAATTAATTTTTAAATTATTGTGTAAATTGTTATTGTCCATTAATATTTATCATATCTGTGGTATATAATCAAATTAGAATAACTTACTGACAACCTTAATTGCTGCCCTCGCTTAAATGCATACCCCGCTTAATTGCATACAATTCAGTGGAACCAATTGTATGCAATTAAGCGGGGCCGACTGTATTTTCCCTTTACTTTCTACAGAAATGGAGTACTTGAGTCGCCAAAATTAAACAAATGGTGCTAAAAACTAGAAAAAAAAATCTCAAAAATAAACGGAGATACAGTTTTCAAACAAATTGCATTTAAAAATATTTTTTTTTTCAATACGACGGTATAAAAATTGAAAATGTGCGATGCTTAGAAGTTCAAAAAATTACAGTAGAGATTATTCCGTACAATGATACATCTGCTTTGTTTTACGGCTGGCTTATACAACGCACCTTTTTTTTTTTTTTTTTTTTTTGGAGACGACACATTAATAGGTGGAGAAAGAAATAGCATACCGGGGGCTAAAAAATGTTTTAGTAATCCAATGTCAAAGTGTAATTAATTCAAAATGCACAGCAATTCGCATCGTATCCACTGTTAAAGCATCTAAAATACAAAATAGTACAAAATACCAAATCTACAGATAATTTTCTTTTCCTAAACAATCTGGTGTGCATCTAGTAATTCCCTCATTTTCCCACGCATTTGTTCAAAACGACAAAATAATAAAAACAACAGGAAAATGTAAACAAATACTTTTATCTTTTGTGTGAAAGAATTGCCTGCATTTATTCAAATTTACCCCCGGTATAAAATTATGCAATAGACCGCATCTCTCCGACCTAATTTTGCACTCTGTTTGAAAAAATAATAGCACAACCATTCAGATGAAATAAGTGTGAAAAAATCAGTTCGATAAACATACGTTAGGGAGGCGGTAACTGGAAATCGATGTAACAGAATGGTAATTACCGGTTGCTGTTACCTCCTCCTTGTTACCATCTGGTTAGGTTATTATAAATGAGTTTCCAATGTAGATATATTCTGACTGGAAAAGGACTATATTTAAGGCCAAGAAATCCAGCACATTTTACGTATATTTCGTTACTTTTAATAAGTCATTTTCAATTAAAACAAGAAAGAAGAATCATGCATCAAGCATAGATTATGAAACACTTTCCAACGTTAACAGAATATTATTAAAAAACTTCATTTTTTTACGCTGTCAAATGAGATATTTAAATAAGTATCTTAAAAAACATTAACAAATTCCTTAATCTATAGAAGACAATTTGTAGTGCACTTCCATGATTTGTTTTTTAACTCACAGGCTATCAAAGCCTGAGAGCCAGGTTCTGTAATGTACGTAAGTATGTACAGTCGTGAAAAAAAAAAAAAAGTAAACACCCCCTACTATAACTCTGCAACTAATTATAGTAGAAGAAAGTAACTGGTACCAAACCATTGGAAATAAAGTCTACTTTTAAATGATGTATATAAAATGTGCTTAGAGGACCACCTACATATCAAAACTTGAGCAAACTTAGTTTTTTTTTTTTCAAAGCCAAGACCTAATTTTGGTAATTTATTTTAAATATTCGGTTCAAATTATGCATAGAAACGAAATCTCTAGTCATTTGAATGAAAAGTTTTGAGTTATAAACACTCAACATTTAGAGCTTCTAATGTAAAATTACATTTTCATATTTTTATTAATATCTCCTGAAATTATAATTCTAATGTGGTAATTTTGTGTGTGGTTATAATACTAAAAAGCCTAAACATAAATAGATTGAATTTGTAATTTTAAAAAATTTATAATATGAATTATAAACTTAATGTTCGAAAAAAATATGAATTGCAACCTACAATTTTTTTTGATAGATTTATATTTATTATGTCTCCCTTCATGCGAATTCTCAATTACAAATTCTTATGTCAAGTAGCTTTCGAATTATCATTAAAAACGGCAAAATGATGCTTAAGGGGCCGTCTATGATGTGCAGAAAAGCACAATTTGAAAAACTATTTTTTACTCATTTTACTGAAATATTTAGGCTGACAATAGTTAAAAAGTATTAAGCAAGTGAAATGGTCCTACTGGCAAGAAATAATACATTAATAAAAATTACGTAGTCATTCTGTAGCATTTCAAAAATCGAGTACAATTGATTAGTTTCCGAGTACCGAACTTCAATTTGGATATACAACCCCTAAAATAGGCTCATTTTAAAATAATTAATTTCTCGGAAATTAATCGTACGGATTTCATGTAAATTTGGAATTAGACTGATTGATGGGTATAAAACTTATTCTTGGTGTCAAACTTGGGCAATGCTATTGAAAAAAAAAACAAAGTTTGGGTTCGTTTTTGATATGCAGATAAGCAAATTTTACATACATCATTTAAAAGTAGAGTTTATTTCCAATGATTTTGTACCTGTAACTTTCTTCTACGATAATCTGTTGCAAAGTTAGCAGGGGGGGGGGGTACTTTTTTTTCCACGACTGTATGTATGTATCTACGCAACGCGATAACTCTTCATAAAAATATCCGATTTGCTTCAAAGAAATTTTCTAGGTTCCTTCTGATAAGGCGATTCCCAGATTAATTTTGGGAGTTCATTGGTTATGTATAAAGGAAGGGGGGGGGATGAACGGGGGGCTAATTCCCCCTTAATTTAGATAAATGCGTTTTTCATGCAGAATTATCCGATTTGCTTAAAATTTGGTATACCAGCTTATTCTGATAAGGTGCTTCCCTGTTTAGATATGGAGGTTCATTGGTTAAGTATAAAGGGGAGAAATGGGGGAGCTAATCCCCCCCCACTTAATTTAGGTAAATGGAGTTTTCATGCAGAATTAGCCAATTTGCTTCAAATTTGATATACCGATTTATCCAGATAGCTTCACTGATTAGATTTGGAGGTACATTGGTTAACTATAAAGGGGGGGGGGAACGGGGAGGAGGCTAATCCCCCTTAATTTATTTTCCGAGGGGCATTATTCTGTGAAATATATGCAATAATATGCAATTAGTGTGAATAGTTTGTGAGCTCAATGCCATCAGTTTAAATGGGCACTTTTCCTTTTATTAATTTAATTATGTCTTAAGTATTATAACATCATTAAAATGCACCACAAATGATTTTTCCTCACGTATCACACTGTAATGGAATTCTTTTTGTGTCCCTGTAAACATACTATAAATGCTACTGACTCAATAGTACTGGGATAGTACTGTTTAGTTTCACCTCGGTGACGCGTACCAATTTCCTTATATTTGAAATATCGTAACATCAATTAAATGGACCGCAAACGGTTTTTCTTCATAGACGATAATGTAACGGAATTATTTTGTGTGTCTCTGTAAAAAAAAAAAAACTATGAAAGCTGCACACTTCATTTTCAACAGCAAACATTCTATAGTGTATCACTTTCTTTAAGCAGTTAATTTTATTTTAATAATCACGGAAATGCCTTGATTAAATAAAACAAATTTTACTTTTCTTTTTATCGCTATCAAGAACAAGTGCTGTATGCAGCCTTTAAAGATGCATCCATCCATCCATGGTCCCGATGGGGTTAGGACGGATTAAGAAAACTTTTGCCGAATGAACGGGGGCCCAAAATGATATCGTGCTTCGGCTAGCTTCAGAGGTTAGTCGCAGGGCCGAAAGGAAGGGAGGGGGGGGGGGCGGAGGGGGCATGTGAACGGGCGCCAGAACGAAGGGGCGCCAAATGAAGAATAATACTTTTGGAATGGATAATTTTACTTCTGGTGGGCTGTTGGCTTCCATTATTATGAAACTGCCGTCCATTTTTTCTTCTCATTCTGACCAGAAAATCAGAGTTTTTACGGCTGCTCGTTCATCTTCACCTAACACTTCATTTATAATATCTGTTTCATAATAATGGAAGCCATCAGTCAATCTGAAGAAAATAATTCGGTTAAAGCGAAAACTTGGTAAAGCGGGAATCGGATAATCGGAACTCTACTGTATATTTCATTTAAAAAATGATCTTTAGAATATTTTTGTTGGTATTCAGAAGGGGGTCATGGCCTCCGTGACCTCCCCCTTGGATCCGCCATTGTAGGTTACCTAGTTAAGTATTACATATTTTATGATTGCATATTTTAAATTTTAAAATAAGTCGGCTATTAAAAAATTAGTAAAATTCTCTTTGTAAATAAATATACTTTGCGAAGAGGGGGGGGGGGGGACGCCAAAATCCATGTTTGCCCCGGGTGCAAAAAAGGCTAGTTTCTGCCCTGGTTAATCGGGCCCTGAGGGTGATCCGGAACTCCAAAAAAGCTTTTGCAGTTACTTCGTATCTTACATATACAAGGATAGTAATCGAATGTTAAGGGGGCCCGTTAAGTTACGGGAATGTTAAGTTACGGGCCCGACTTGATTCGGCAAAACGGAAGGTTAAAAGATTCGCTAATTGATATATTTGCAACTCGCTTCCGACCAATGTTTCGGATAGTTATGGGAATATGGAATGAAATCTATGTATTTTAGGGTGGTGGCATTCGGAAATGCGTTCGGTTTATTTAGTCATTTGCCTAGTTATCCCCAGACCTGATAGTCAGAGAAAATGCGAGGCGGAAGACTCACTCAGCTTCAAAATTCTCTTCCGTAATGTTAAGTCTATGGATTTTGATGCATTCGTATATTTAAAATATCTTCTCGGGAAATTCGTATTTTTTAACATCTTTTTTCTGCTTACTCTTCTTAAAGGATGTCTATATTTTTCTTAGTTTTCAAACTATTTCTGAAATCTTTGCCGAATTCAATATTTTATGTGTTAAAAGCGGGCGAACTGTGAGTAATATTTTAACACTTCCTATAAAATTAAGTCTATACTTTTGAAATATTTTGAGAACTAAGAAAAAAAAGAGACATCTTTTAGGAAATGTACACAAAAAAAAAAAAAAAAAATAGAAGTTAAAAATATTAATTTCCCGAGGAAATATTTTAAATATACGAATGCATTCAATGCCCATAGACTTTGCATTAGTGAGGGGAAATTGGAAGCTGAGTGACCAGCCCCCTTAACCAGGCCCTGAGTATGACATTAGCCATTAAAGCTCTGATTTATTCGGTTTTCAGTTTAGGTCTGAACAAACATTTTCCGACTTTTAGGGCCATTTGGAATGTGTCTAAGCATAGAATTTCGACAGTTAATTCCCACAGTTTTTTCTTTCCCTTTTTTTACGGCTCGCTCCGTTAATTGGGCGGTGGTGCACGGAAGACTCGCTTCCTGAGGTGGAGAGAGAAAGTTGGTCGACCCCTTGGGAAAAACACGGGCCCGACTTGATTCGGCAAAACGGAAGGTTAAAAGATTCGCTAATTGATATATTTGCAACTCGCTTCCGACCAATGTTTCGGATAGTTATGGGAATATGGAATGAAATCTATGTATTTTAGGGTGGTGGCATTCGGAAATGCGTTCGGTTTATTTAGTCATTTGCCTAGTTATCCCCAGACCTGATAGTCAGAGAAAATGCGAGGCGGAAGACCTATGTCGCTGATTTTTACCGCATTTTGTAGGCATTTTTATGGGTAATGCAGAATGCCCCTAATTTATTTCGCATTTCAAAAATACTTAATATATATATATATATATATATAACAAACTGTCCTATATATCGGGCTGCAGTTCTCACCATAAACTTTGTCAAAATACCGTGTTTTTGCAAGGAAAAAAAAAAAAGATTTACTTTTTAAAAACCATTTTTTGCTACAAAAAAATCCGAATTTTTGCCAAGTTTTGTGGTGCAAACCACACTCCGATACGATAATGCGTCAAATTTATATATTCTTTTTAAATTTAAACGTACTTAAGAGTATTTTTCAACTAGTATTTTTCTATTGCTACAAAAAGCTGAACTCTTTCACAAGCCCTACGTTGTAAACGACTTTACAATACTCACTGCCTCCACCCCCATTTCTTCCCTTTTTCGCAAAAAAATCCACATTCTGTCAAGTCGTAAATTTTCGCACAAGTAAAAAAGTTTAGCACATTAAAGAACGTTTGGCACAAATTTACGGTCTGCATCAATGTCCATAAATAAAATACATGAAATTGGCTGGTGCATGCTCTTGTTCGTATAAACTATACAATTGAACAGTTTTCCTATTTATTTATTTATCTATTTTTATAAAGGCAGAAAATCTTTCAGTAAATTCTCTCAAAGTTAGCCTTTTGAACCAAATTTTTGGGCTTGAGATACCCAGAAAGATTTAAAAAAAAAAAAAAAAAAAATTCATGAGCTAGTAATCGCTTATAGAAAAATAGAATACACCATAAAATATACAATATGAACTTTAAAAAGCTCACAGGTTTACTTAAAAGACGACTAAAATAATAGAAGAGATGTTAGAAGTTAAAAAAATATATTTTATTTAAAAACTTCTTAGTACTTTCGACCTTTCCCAAGCCATTCACCAGAGAATATTTAATAACTGATTGCCGTTTAGTTATACAAATACGTCACTTCGTTTTGAAATGAGAGAACCAATAATTATTCGAGTTCAGTTTCATTTTATGATTTTGTTAGAATAAACCATTCAATCACAAATAACTTGAATAATCATGTTTGCAATGTGCATCTTTTATGTTTAAAAATGAATCAGAAAATATGTTTGAATCTTTCTTATTGAACAGAAAACATATTTTTTCGAAAATCGTCTTAATATAATCTTATTTCCTGTTTTATTTTGAACACTTTCATAATTTGCACTGCCGGCTTATCTCGAACAGCTAAAATTTTTGTTATTATTTTTGGGACACTCTATATCAGTGGTTCCCAACCTTTTCTTGACCACGCCCCACCAAACCATCTGTAAAATCAATATATGTCCCCCCGTCCCTAGCACTCTGTAAATTTTGTCTGATATAATTTAAAAAGTGCACTCTATTCACAAGAAGCGTTTAAAGATTATCGTCTTTATTAATTTTAAGTAGCCATTATTTTGCATCACAACACACTATCTCTGTTTTCCTTTTCGAATATTGTTGTTTTCCATGTATTATATTTGATTTTCTATGATTAATCTGTGATTTTAAAATGTAAATGTCATCATGTAAATTTATTTACTGTGTAGGGGATACCTTCACTAGAGTAATCTATATTTACTATCTACCTATTTTATTTTCTAGTGCTATTTAGGTTTTATGAATTTTATAAAGTTAGTAAGTACCTCGTTTAGCTATTTCATATATATATTTTAGGTGTACATATTCAAGACTGTCAGTTTTTAATTTTAGTAGTTTAACTTGGAAAAAGATTCTTTGGGTGACATATTGCACAGCGAATAAAAGAAGAAAGCTCATTCAATAAACAATGGGAAATATTACAACGAATTATAGAATGCAATAACAAATTTTAGTAGTAGAAAAAGGTATCAATATCTTAAAAAATTACTGATACAATTATACCGGTACTGATTCTTTTTTCATTTTTTTAAACATTTGATTTAAAACGTTTTTTAAATTCAGTAAATAACTGATTTTCTAAATTTTGTTTGTATTTCATTTATTTTTAGTTTGCAACATTATTTTTTTTAAAGAAAAAAGAAACCAATAGTGAATCACTGGCCAACAAATTTGGAATTGTCCACTAAAAAATCAAATTCGCTCCTTAAAAGACCAAATTGCTCCCCTGTGGGTCGTACGCCCCACGTTGGTAACCACTGCTCTATAGAGAGAGTGAGAGAGAAAGAGAGAGAGAGAGGGAGAGAGAAAAAGAGAAAGAAAGAGAGAGAGGTCATATCATTTATTTCAGATAAAATGACTTCACTATACACTTGGAAACAACATATCATTAATAGAAAATATCTCTACCGTTATTGTGTAGGGAAAATATTTTCCGTAATGGTTTGAGAGTACCCGACATTTAAAAATTTTGCGCAGAGTATAGTCCGGGAGGCGGTGACATCAAAAGCTTCGTCATCGTAGAATCGAAAAATGTTTATCTAAATCGATAGTAAAAAGTCATACGAACAAAATAGCAAGGTATGTCTAGGTTTGACATGCCGAAAATATGCTTAATTGAATTAATTATTATTAACCCTTTATCTACTGAATTATGCATTCATGAAAATGTTATCTTTTAAAGCATTTTTCGTGAATTGTTTAAACTACATTAGAAGATTTACATAATCATTTAATAAATATTAGAAGGATTGAAGGATTTAGAAGGATTCATTAAATTTGAATTTATAGGAATTATGGCAATATTTATAACCCTACTCAAATATTTTATCTTAAATATTTTTCTTAGTATTTTGTAGAATTAGAAAATGTACAAATATAATACTCTTACAATAGAAAGATGGAGATATTTCCGAATTGAAAATTCCCCCCCCCCCTCCCTTAACGCCAAGAAAGCTGAAAAGATGGAAAGGCAAAAGAAATCATCCCTTTAAAAATGCTTTGGTTTTGTGTAGCCAATAATGCATTTGGAACAAGATAAAGTAATGCATCTATAACTTGTTCTAAACTATATTACAACTGATCGATGTATTAAATGAATTTTGTAGCAAGTTATTTTAATGGTACTTATAAGCATCGTCAGTAGATAAACGATTAAACAATTATAGTGTTTTCCCGTCATCGCGGATCTTGATCACTCTTAAAGTATTTTATAGAAAATTTTGTGTTCTTTCAGAAAAAAAAAAAAAACAAACAAACAAACAAAAAAAAAACCAGTATGGCAATTTTATTCTGCCGAAAAAGACTGTCAAGCCTATTTTAATGGGGTTGGGGTGGTGAACAGTGCTGAACAGTAGAGCAGCGTTGAGGGATTACCTAGCTGTTATCAGCTTAACACCCAGTCTGAAGATTTAATGTCTTATTAATTAAAGAGCCATTGGGAAAAAGTAAAGGTATAGCTGTTAAAAACTACATAATAAAAAAGAAAAAATATTAAGGATAGAATCTAAAATTAAGAATATTTTTTAAGAGATAAAAAATTGAAGTTAAGACTTTAAACATAGATAAAGATATAAGAATTATATTAAATATAGGTATAACTATTTTAGGGAGACGGACGGTGATAAAATTACACATTTATTTTGCTTCGATTTTTTACCGGTGGCTACTTTATTTCATGCCTTCGGAAATTCATTACAGCTTTTTAATAATAATTAATTTAATTAAACTTATTTTCGGCATGTCAAATCTAGTCACGCCTAGCTCATTTTGTTCGTACGGCTTTTTACTGTCGATTTAGGAATTCTTTTTTTAATTCCACGATGATGGGACTTTTGATGTCACCGGCTCTCGGACTATAGTATAGCAGATTTTGATTATTTTTTGAATAATTCTTTCAGGTTGCAGCTTCCTTGATATAGGTACAAAGGCGCCTGCAAATCTCAATCCCACTTTAGCTAGACAAATTATTGTATGTTCTTTCTCATAAATTCTGGTAATCCCATCTTCAAAAGTGTCGAATAAATAACAAGCTCACATGCTCAAGAACACTTTGCTTTTAACCACCATGCATGCCACACGAAGTAGTCAAGGAGAAAAAAGTGTGTAGGTTGATATTCCTATCGGTATAGACGCCTAATAAATAATGGTTCATCGTAGACACGGTGGTTGCACTTTTATCGGAGAGAAGGCGCTTTCATTTATCTAAATAGAGATACAAATTGAGTGAGTAGACCTAGGGAAAAAGTAACCGCGGTTAGCGTATTTCGGTAGCGAAAAAAAAGGACTTCGATTTTATTTTTAGTGTAATTTTTCTAAATAAAAATAGCTAACAAACGAAGAAGAAATAATATCGGTAAAAAAAAAAAAAAAAGGCTAGAATTTGAGTCACATAAACTATGGACGAGTGTTACTAACACTTCTTAAAGAAAAAGCGGTACATTATATTGGCTGGGCGCAGTTGATGAATCTCCATACATCATTCGAATTGCATTCATTTCACTTCAAATATAAACCTTTCACTAATTTTACTTTAAATACATGTCTTTCAATAATTTCATTTTGCATCTAAATAAAAAAATAAATAAATTTAATAATAATAATAACAACAATAACAATAATAAATATAATAATAACAACAACAATAAAAATCTTAATAATAATAATAATAATGTTAATAAATTCAATAATAATAATAATGAAAAAGTTAATATTGATTAATAATAATAATAATAATAATAATAATATTTTTAATAATAATAAATTTGATAATAATAATAAATGTAATAATAATAATATTATTAATAATAACAGTAATAATGATAATAAATTTAATAATAATAATATTTTTAATAATAATAATATTATTAATAATAACAGTAATAATGATAATAAATTTAATAATAATAATATTTTTAATAATAATAAATTTGATAATAATAATAACAATAATAATGATAATAAATGTAATAATAATAATATTTTTAATAATAATAAATTTTATAATAATAATAACAATAATAATGATAATAAATGTAATAATAATAATAATAATAATAATAATAATAATAATAATAATACCATAAACCAAAATATTTTATTTAAACATCAAAACCCTGTTCCTAATTTACCATCGCGAAAAGTAAAAGCTACTATTGGTAAGAAGTAAAAATGCTGTTGGTGAGATTTGTGCTCGGTTAACATAAAAGTACTGAAAAAAGCAATTAAAGAAAAAACTTTTCATCTACTAATGCATCATCAGCAGTAGTGCAACTTTATAGTGGCTAAGCTATCAATATTTCAGGGTCAGGCAATTTCACAGGGCCCGCGAAAGATAAAATTGTACGTAAAAATTAGCAATATGCTTTCAAATATGTACCTTGGCCCGTAAGTCTCCTCTGTGCGGCTCTGTTTTCACATGAATTGTTAAAAAATATGCTAAGAGCAAAATTAAAATTACTTCGAACAGCACAGTAAATAAAAGTAAAAATAGTAAAAAAAAATAAATAAATAAATTAAAAAGTAAATAAAGAACACGCATTTGTGGAGCTAGCGGATGAATAGGACAAGGGATGGATGGGGCATTCTCAATATTTCAGACAATAAACATTTTTTTTTCTTTTTTTTTAGTTTCTTCCCATACATTATTCCCATATATGGCACTGCCTTACTGTGCTTCAGAACTAAAAGCAAAACCACATGTCTGTTTTCATTTTTCTTCAAAGTTGCATTTCCTATAATTCTGCATAAAAGTAATTTATTTTTACATTTCAAGTTGTCAAATATCTTATACAATATAAACAATTAAGATATGTTGTAGTTATTTATTTGAAGGTTCAATATTAGTAATTAAAATGAATGAATATTAACCATTGGGCAAAATAACTTCTGAGGCAAAATGGCTAAAAATTCAATATAGGCATCATGGGGATGATTGGACATTTCAGTTGAGGATGAATGGGACTGTCTCATTCACCCCTAGAGATGTTGAAAAATCTATTTATTAACTAAATAACATTATATAGCTTAATAAATTAATAATTTATGTTTATTAGTATTAAAAGGTACTCATATTATATAGGTTGTTTATTATTGAGAATTTTATTGAATCTTAATTACTGTATTGTAAAAAAGATTAAATAGTTTATCAAAAAATTGCAGTTGAAACTTAATCAATAGATAAAATTGTCAAAAATAGTATATGTTTATTGACCAAATGGGGGAAATTACCGTATATACTCGTGTATAAGTCGAAGAATTTTAGACAAAATTTAGGAGTTGAAAGTGGGGGGTCGACTTACACACGAATTAGTATAAAAAATAAAATAAATTTTTCGAAAATATTCGGCAAATGGGCAAGTCTTTTAAGTAATCACATATGAGGGACAAAAAAAAGCTCAACAATAATCACCCTGTAATTGTTCTGCGCCCATTTTCTCTTGGGATAGAATTCCCTTCAATACTGGGGCTTTCCTTTCACCATTTTAATCCCCTTTCTAAAGAGAGTTCAACTTGAGAATGCTTTTTGATATCGCTTCTAAAAGTCCTACAATACAAGGAAGTAGGGTAGACCGGGACTAGTTGGCCATAGGGGCATGTTGGCCCAGTCGCGATATTTTTTAAACTTTGCGTTAGATGACATTGTCAGTCCAGTCAAGTATGCATTGCTTCGCTTTCCTCCTCCAATATCACCACCATTGATGTCGGAGCGTCCGTTAAAGAATTGTTGAGAATTTTCTAAATTTTGCAAAGATGAGTAAATTTCCTCTCTTATAAATAATCGTTTTTTATTTGTTTGTAGATTACATTTTAGATTTTGATGCATAACAGAAAAATAATTGTTCGTAGTTATTGTAGGGCATGTTTTTTTTATTGAAATATTTTCAGAATAATTCTTTACAGTCATGAAAAACAAAAATGGCGATACGGGGTTAGTTGGCCCATTTGGCACGGGGCATAGGAATTTCACTCTGGGGTATTGGAATTTTGGTTGTTTTAATGAATTATTTTAAAGGAATTATTATTTCTTATTTACATTTATTATTATTTTAATTAATTTTTTATTAATTAATAGTAAGGAATCTTTTTATTAATTGAATTCCTGGTTATTCTAGTCAATCTTGTAAAAAAATGAAATTATAATGTTGTTTACCTCCTCTCCAAATTAAATCAGCTGCTCCTGTTGTACAAAAACATTTATAACTTTCATAATTATAGAAAAATCCCTGTTGGCTTGGCCTACAGGCGCAGGTAGATTTTGAAGTCAAGTACTAATTTCACCAAGAATTTAACGGATTAAGGGAAATGTGACTTTTTATCTTATACAACCTCCCCCCCCCCCCACACACACACTTTAAAATTTCTTTTTGCTGCAAGAGTTGCTCCTATTAAATACTTGTCAATACAAAAGTTGTAGATAATATTAAGAGGATTTGTGATAAATTTAAATGAATTTGATATCTTGTGAATTGACGAAGTTATGAATTTTTTTTCTTCTGAAAACCCTATTTTTTGCACTCCTTGAAGCCATTTTTAATTATATCAAAAATCTGGAACGCATAATTTTTTAGATCTTTTCCCAGAAGTTTTGAAAACTTTAAACTGATTGAATATGTTATCGTGTCCATAGAATAGTAAAATATATATAAATAGACAGATAGATAAAGTTTTGAACTGGGGGTGGTTTTGGGCTCTAGAGGTCATGATCGGTGTAGATCTGTAAAAGTATTTCTTACGAAATCTACCTAAAAGTTCGGCTTCCTAGTGTTACATACTACCGCTAAAGGTAACAAATCTAACAATCAAAATCTACCCGACTCTCACATTTTTCAATTATTAATAAAAATCCCCTTGTTCCCCCGTCCAGAGAAGAGTTTGCCACAAATAATGCTTTAATAACATCACATTTTATGAAGTGAAAACCTCTTACCTGGGTAGTTATTCGTTGAAACTAAATAATCCTTTCTGTCTTCATAATCCATAAAAAGGGCAGTTTCAGGAAACAATTTTTTAATTATCAAAAAATATCTTTTCCTTTAAGAGACATATTGTCCCTTCCACAGACAGAATAGAACTACACTTCCTGAACCGTTAATAAAGATCAGCAGTTCAAACAAAAAATATAAAAAAAAATGGTATTATCCAACATAATTATATCAAGCACATTCCTATATCCCAACTTACCTATTAGATTATCTAAATCTCATTATACCAATAATAAATCATGAATGTAATCAATAATATATATATTTCATGACAAACAAACTGGGTTTTTTTTATACTTGATTAGGAATTAAAGTTTTATATAAACAAAAATTATCATTATTTCAAAGGAGCTGGTATTACCCAAAGCATCATGAAGCAATATTACATTTTACTGACAGAAATTTGAAGGGAATGATGCGTTAGAAAAATATAATAAACGAAAGAAAAGAATTATTGCACTTAACAGATGTACAGAGGCCTTGATACAATTTATTTATCGTCTGGT
This sequence comes from Maratus speciosus, assembly GCA_963932465.1. Taxonomy (NCBI): domain Eukaryota; kingdom Metazoa; phylum Arthropoda; class Arachnida; order Araneae; family Salticidae; genus Maratus; species Maratus speciosus. The sequence goes on along the minus strand of OZ010797.1, from coordinate 214,986,819 downwards.
GTTTATAATAAATCACCTAATTAAGGATGAATGATTTATTAAACTACTGTACTCTAAGATTTACGGTGTTTCATCACCAAGAATGCCTTTATTAAAATGTATTACTGTTCCGTATTGTATTAAAGACATTTTTTATGAGAAAATAAAATCAATTTGTAAAGCATTTTTTGGTCGAAGTTAATACTAATTTGAATAACTCACAGTTTTAATATTTGACTTTTTTTTTTTTTAAATTTAGGAGGCTATGTTGTGTTTTCGTTCGCAAGAAATAAAAATTAAGATTTGGTAAAATTTTGATCATTTCTTAAACTTCTACACTATCAGAACATTAAAAAGTGACGTGGGCCAACTTACCCCGCAATCGGGGCAGGCTGGCCCAAGCGACTTGGTGTCAATTTGAGCTTCTAAACTAATACTTATAGTTAATATTTTCAAGTTTAACTATTGTGACTTCTTCCTGAAAGTACACTGATAGTGATAGCATAAAAAGAAATTTAAAATGTTGAATTGTAATTTTTTAAAAATTATTAGAAGAAAAAGCGGGCCAACTAGCCCCGGTCTACCCTATTATATTTTAGCAGTCTAAGCAGTTGTTTACCCTTGTAAATAAGGCTTCAATAGATTTTAGAAAGAATTTTATCTTTTTAAGTATCACTAAATTGATGTGAATAGGTTTAAAAATAGTTTAAGCTTCTTCGGTTTTACATAATTATATAGTTTTAAAAAGTTGAATTTTTTTTTTTTTAAAGTCTGATTAGAAATGTAGAAAAAAATGTTTACTAATTTAATGAAAATTAGTTAATTAATTTTTTTTTATCCTCGATTACAAATCATTTCTCAACATATCACCAGAAATGTAGTTCGATGTATACACGAAAATTGAATTTTTTTCAAAATTTTGCTTAAGAATTGGGGGGGGGGGGGGGAGTCGACTTATACACTAGTATATACGGTATAATGAATTTTGAACTTTTGCTTAAATAAAACCTCACTCCCCCTAAACATAATTTCATTGTGCATGATATCTAAGATACATTTAATTAATATCAATTAATAAATTGTGAATGAAAATTATTAGTTATTGCCTAGTTTAAAAAAAAAAATGTTCACTTTCATTTCATATCTAAAATGTCACGTAAGTTGGAAAAAGAAACAGATAGACTGATGAAATTTGCATCACAAGCTAAAACGGCAGTAAAAGAAGTGATTACCAACGCTGTGATATAACAGCCATATTATAAGGTCATTATATTACAAATATAATTACATATAAGTTTATAATTATAAATTTTAATTAGGTAACATTGAATATAGGAAGGAAAATATTTGTGTCCCATCCATCTTTATTAGTGTCCCATTCATCCCTGCTATGGGGATGATTGGGACAGAGAGGAACTTTTTAAAAAATTTATAATATTTTACTGTATAATAGTAATCTGGAATAAATATTGTGCATAGATGTAATCAAATAGCTAATGTATGAAACTTGATATATAATACAATTGATGATAACTTAAAAAGTATTTAAAATAAATATTTTTGTGAAAATGTCCCATTCATCCCCCAATCTCCTCTATACTTAAAATCAGAAATTCTCCGAATTTAAATTTTATGTTTTAACCTCTTGAGACCTGAAGTTTAAATAGACTACAAATACACATTCATTGATTTTGTGCAAACAAAATTTCATAATAGATGACAAAATGAACCCTTCTTCTGATGTTAATACTTTAGGGAACTGGTCATTTAGGTTTACAAATATGGATCTAATACGAATCTAATTACGAATAACCTAAATTCACGCAATAATAATTTTTAGGGCTTTAGCACTTTAACGCATGATTTTTTATTTTGTTGGGAAAAAATTATATTTTAGTCTACACTGTTAAAAATTTGCAGCATTCGGCCCGGTCATTCGACCGTTTTTTGAAAAAACGGTTTCATAGCCGTAATTTAATTATATTCTGACCATAAAACGGTCAATAATATGGTCAGAATAGTGTTAAAGTGCAGTTGTGTAACCGTTTTCCATAAAAACGGTCAAATGGCTGGACAGAATGCTGCAAAATTTTAACAGTGTATTTTTGTTAATTATCCACTAGAAAAATAGTGAAAAAAAATTTATTTATGTTTCTTTTGGATATAATGTCAGAATATCACTTCGGAGTTAAAGGACAACAAATGGCTCAAAAAAATAATAATTTTAAATATAAGGGAGAGTAGTCATATTTGGACCGCCACTTTAATTGGACCGTGCCATTCTGCCGTTAATTTTGAGGAAGAGACTCCATCTACCGCTGAAATCCTACTCCTCAGAATGACGTCACTCATGATTAGAAGAAGCACCCGCCTACCACGTGCTGTTTTCAGACAATTTAAAAAAACCTAAAGTTAGCTGTTTTGATCTAATTTTTTTCTACTAAACGTTAGTGGATACTTTTAAAGTAAGGTAAGTTGTTATGTTTTCATATACATATTTGAATTCATCTGTTTATTGCGCATATTTTTCATGCGAATTTGTTTGATTTCATTTTTGTTCTTAGTCTTCAGATTATCTGTTTAAAAAAAAGGGCGCAGTTGCCGTAATTGGACCAGATAAGCGATCATGAATTTCGAGGACCGTACGCTTTGTGCACTATTTAAAAAAAAAAAAAAAAAAAAAAAAAAAAAAAAAAAAAAAAAATTATAATGGATTACTTATCTCCATGCAAGGTTTTTTTTTTCTTTTTTTTTTTTTTTCTTTTTGTATATTTGGATTAATTTTTTATACAGTTTAGGCCTATATAAACATAAAAATATTTTTACATGTTTATGAAATAAATTTTTCTTGTAATTTTTTTTTTATCTTGTATGTGTTTGTATTTATTTTCTTTGAATTCCTTATTCCTACGGCGTATTTCGGTTTACAAAATTGAATTCAAACATTTTCCTCCTGAAGGATATTTGATATGGCAGTTCTGGAGGATGGAATTACACTTTTTTGTCATTGAAACGCATAAAATATCAAACCTTCCGAGGGGAGTGGTTGTTTCAAGGCTCCGGGGAGGGGGGGGGGGGAAGGGGACTATTTATATATTCAACACTGTTTGAATATATAATGTTTGCGTTTAATTAATCGTAGCGTATTTTTCAACCGAGGATATTTTTAAACACTTTTTTAATATTATGTTGAAAATGTTGAAAAAGACACAAACTGTCTAGTAGAAAAGCTCCCGTGACACTAAAAGCTGATAAATATATAGGAAACAAAAAAGAGAGAATAAATTGTGAAGACATTGACTTGCAAGAAGGCTGTAGCTACAAATCCTCCACAAAAGCCAAAAAAATTAGAAATTTTATCTCCCTTGCTAAATTCAGTTAAATCAAAGTACAGAGGGAGCCAAAAACAGTTGCGTTAACATCTTCGCTATATAAAGTAAACCCTGAAATGAAAAAAAAAATGACAAAAAGGAAGCTATCACAGCACAAAAACTATTGGAACATCAGACTTTTAAAAAAATAGGCGTAATGCAATTATGGCAGCAAGAAAATTGTGGAAGGGAAGAACTAGAAATATAATGTAAAGAAAACGACTATTGGAAAAAAAATCTATATTAATACATGGAAATTATTCCAGAGAGAAACATTCGCCTTGTCTACAATATTTGTCTCTTTCCCTGTTTTAAATATGGCCTTTGTGCCTCTTAAGCAATTAGTTTCAAATTTGATTTTCATTTGGAATAATAATAATAATAAAAAAAAAAAAATCTAATAATTCAGAATCTAAAAAGAAAAATCTAGAGAATGATGATTGGTTTTGCCAAATTTGTAAGAAAAATAAAATATCAGAAATGATTCAGTGTTGTGATTGCCAAATACGGTTCCATGCTGTGCGCTGGGAAAAAAAAATCAATAAACGAAATTCATGTGTAAACTTTGCATCACTCCTTACATGATATTCAAGTAACTGACAATTAGTTTCATAATTTCTATTCTTAATTACTGACAATTTTGATTTATATTTTGAATAAATTTTGACTTAAAACAATTACTCTTATTTTCAGATATTTGATTTCATTGTATTTCATTGCTGTTATTTTGTTTAATTTTTTTCATTAATCGCAAACTTTGCTTTTAAGAAAATTAGTTATATTCCTAGTCATTAAAACAACCTGATATTATTTGATCCAATTTAAGTGACTGGAGGTCCAACATAGGTGACCAGTTGCTGAATTTGGACCACTTTTGACAATTTTTTCAAATTAAAATAAAATTTAAGATTTTCAAAAATAAATTGATCTAAAGATTTATTTAGTTAGTAGATGAATAGATTGACGCCGTGTAATGATGTTTTGCCGATATTCCAAAAAGTAAGTGAGTTAGTTATACCTGAAAATAAGTGACGTGGTCCAAATTCGGCTACTCTCCCCTGTACTTACTTTAAACTGTTTACACTGCACAATAACAACTATTCAACGATATAATAATTTTTATAATGATTTTAATAGTTTTCAGAATACTGACTACCTTATAAAAATATAGAGAAAAAACACCAGTCGAGCGCATTGCAAGCAGTATCAACAAAAGATGCTATAACCTCCCCGTGATAACAAATCAGAACAAAAGTAGACTTTACGACCTTATATGCATGCTATCACACGTAAGTAATGCATAAAAAGTTCACCAAAAGAAAGCGACAAGTGGCAAAAAAGGATCATGTAACTCCTGATTTACACTATGCATTTAAGGGTTAAACAAGTTAATGATCTAAAAATCTTCATTTTTTTTTTTATTGTAAAGTGTTTAAGTTAAACAAGTATGAAAATTACTCACTTTCTTGGCAACCTTGTCTTTAAATCAGTTTGCAATTCAAATAAAAATAACATTTGTTTTATGGGAAAATAAGCATCAGTGCTGCCATTTATAGGTTTTGTCGCAAAGCTAAAAATATTCAGCTATATAGAAGTACAGAAAAAATGTTTAAAAAATCAAACAGTTTATTTTTTATGAGGAAAGAATTGAGATCCACATTTGTATACCTCAAGTTTGAAGAGGTTATAAAGGAAAAGTCACTTCGCATTTCCATGTAAAAATCATGTACTAAAGATTCGAAATTAAAGACTATCTAATCAAATAGTTTTAACTTTTGCTCTGTTTCTTTTTATGATATCCCTGTAGAGTAGAAAAAAGTACTTTTATATTATGGTAAGTATTACTTTGCATTACTGCAACACAGAAATACTCATTCTTGAATCACGTCGAAATGGACATTTTTTAAAAGATTAAATCATTGTAACTATCTAGTATTTCTAAACTGTTATCTCCACAATCAAAATCGATTTAAAATTAATTTATTAATTGGCATTTAAGTTATGAAAATATGAAAATAGTATTGCCATAAGGAGAAAACACTCGAGAAAAGAGCAATTTCCTATCAAGCGCTGCCAAAATATCAGTTTGTGACAATCTATACTAATAAAACAGACTTTTGCTCTGTCTGCGTGTGTGTCTGTCTGTGTGCGATGGTTAACAGAATCTACGGCACGTACGAAACTGAAAAATTTTGTGAGGCTAGCCCAAAATGTCTCATGATGCCCCTGAGACTCAGAATTTTAAAATTCTTATAATTAGTTGAGTTATTAATTAACAATCGCAATTCACTCTCCTTAAAAACTCATCGCGGTCGTTGCGAGAAGTGAAAAGCTGTGGCCCATGCGCTAAAGGCTTATTTACGCATCTGTTGAAAATGAAGAACGAAAAAAGAAAATTTCGCGGTATTTTGTAATTATTTATTAACTTACATCATCAAAACTGCTTAGTAAAGTTAAAAACGGAAGACAAATTTTGAAAGATTGTACTATTGCGTTTCAAATACCGTAATCACTTAAAAAAATATATCGCAACTCCTTGAAAAAAAAAAAAAAAAAAAAAAAAAAAAATCAAAAGGGTCGTTTTTCCGAAAAACGTTTTTCTCCATTATTGCAACGCCTTCCGTCCTCCAGAGGGTACAATTTTAGAGGTACCGAAAAGCCAAAAATATATTCTTAAAGATGAAACCTTTTTCTAATCGATGTTGAAATCGATTTTTAAAAATATAAATTTTAACCCTTTCAAATGTACCAGCGAACTCGGGGCACTTCGCGCCTTACGGAGGCGATATTTTTTCTATGCTAAAAGTAACTAAACGTCCGTACTTTAACACAGTCTTTTTAGAGCATCTCAATAGACCAGATTTACATCAACTACAAAAATTTTCAAACATAGAAGTAGTTTGAACGTAGAAGTAGTTTTGAAACGTTGAAATATTTTTTACAAAATAAAATGTAAAAAAATTTTGATGAAATCCGTGAAAAAATTTAATGTTTCGTCTCAATTTTGCCCCTTCAGAGCGCAATTTTAGAAGTTCCGACAAACCAAAAATATATTCTTAAGGATGAAACTTTCTTCTAACAGATGATGTAATCAGTTTTAAAATATATGAATTTTAACCTTTTCAAATACACCGGCGAACGCAGGTCACTTCGTAATTAACGGAGACGATATTTCCTACGCTAAAAGTAACTAAACGTCCGCATTGTAACACAATCTATTTAGAGCATCTCAATATATCAGATTTACATCACCTACAAAAATTTTGAAACGTTCGGACTGGTAGAAATATTTTTTACAAAATAAAATATGTGAAATGTCGACGAAATCGATAAAAACCTGACTGTTTTGTCGCCGTATCGCTCGCTTTCGGTGCGCATAGACTCCAAAAATCAAATTACGCAGAAAATAAAATACAAAATTGCATATTCTTTCAATTCAATATTTTTTCATTTAAAAATATAAATTAGGATAAAATGGAGTCTTAAGATATAAAATCATACAAATTTGAGGTTAATTTAAGGGTCATTCATCACGGGTCCGGGCAACGCCGGGCAGGTCAACTATATAAAATTAAACCATGATTAAGTATATTTAATCCTGCTGTTAGCTTATACTTGCTTTTCTCAAATGTGGAAGCTTTAATACTGAAGTTTTATGTGTATGACGAGAGCAAAATATTGACATAGCTTTTTAATTTCTTAATTAAAACATGGTCTAACAAAAAAAGGTCTTCCGGCCAGTGCCGGGAGGAAGAGGTAGCTTTCATATTCCTTATTTTAAAAAAGCTAACTTATATTATTCAAACACACGAAGCTCAATTTAGTGGAAACCGAATATAGGAGATTCAATACTAATTTTTATCAATACTAAATCATTATGAATGAGAATTTCGCGAAATTAGTCAGCTTTATCCAAGTTGCTTTTATTTAAAGTAGCTTATATTTGGCTGCCAAATTCGGCGATTTCTTAAAGTGCCTGCCATTTTAAGACAACATGGTGGATGAGGCTAACGAGTGAAATTGGTCGAGACCTTAATAATTGCTGTGCACATGCTCACTCACATCGGAATCGATTGATATATATGAGTGCTGTCGCAGGCAAAAAATCAGATTTTTCAAAATGTCATCCACATTATATATTGAAATTGCTATATCTGAGCCATTTTTTAAGATAAAGACAAACAAAAAATGCTTCTGAATCCTTATATCAAGGTCAAATACTTAAGAAATAAACCTTTTTCAATTTCTAATTTTTTTGGACCTCACTTTAAGTATAATTTTTTTTAATTTAATGGCCGCCATTTTGAAACAAGATGGCTGATGAAGCTGGCCAGCGAACTTGGTCGAGATATTGATGTATACTATCCACATGCCTTCTTGCATCGAAATAGGTGAATACTTGTGTTATCGCGTGACAAATACAAGATCGTCTCAAAGTGTTAGCCATGCTTGAAATTCAAAGTGCTATAATTCAACCATTTTTTAAGATATAAGCAAAAGAACAAATTTTCAGAAACAAAAACTCCTCCAGAATCTTTGTATCAAGGCCAAACACATAAAAAAAGTCTTTTTCATTTTCCAATTTTTTAATACCTCATTTTAAATTTTAAATTTAATTTTTTTTTAAATGGCAACCCTTTTGAAACAAGATGGCGAATGAAGCTGGCCAACAAACTCGGTCGAGACATTCGTATGTACTATCTACCGACCAAGTTACATCCAAATCGGTTCATAAATACGCCTTTTATCGCGTGACAAATTTCAGGACGTTTCAAAATGTCAGCCACGCTAGAAATTCAAAATGCTATAACTCAGCCATTTTTTAAGATATAGACGAAACAAAAACTGCTCCGGAATCTTTGTATAAAGGTTAAATACATAAGAAAAAAATATTTTTCCATTTTCAATTTTTTGGTACAACATTTCAAATTTAATTTTTTTTTTAAATTTTTAAATGGCCGCCATTTTGAAACAAAATGGCGGATGAAGCTGGCCAACGAACTCGGTTGAGACATTGGTATGTACTATGTACACACCGAATTACATCCAAATCGGTTCATAAATACGAGAGTTACAGTGTGACAAAGGTCAGATATACACACACACACACACACACACACATATATATATATGTCAATTTTGAGCGGAGGGTGGTTTCGGGGTCTGGGGGTCATGCTCGATGAAAATATACCAAAATTTTTTGAAATCGCTTTCCTCCGAACGGCTGCAATAGGTAGCTTTTTGTAATGAAAGCTACCTAAAAGTACGGGAGCTCTAATTTTCTCAGTAATAAAAATCTCAGTGTAATCCCTTCCTTTTTCCCCTACCAGCAAACTTAAATTTGATACATTACTTATAGACCGGGAGCTCGCAGCTCAGACACATAGTTCGTACAGGTACCGTTATTTCTCCAGTAAAACTATCAGTATCTTTTTATAGAAAAAGAAATCTAGGTCAAACGCGCGAAATTTCGCCTTCTTTTAAGAAGAGATTTTCTATAAGATAATACTGGTGCCGAAAATTTTTCTGGTCTGCAAAATTCAAGGAGGCGTACGAACCATAAGACAACCACCTCATCGAGTTAGAAGCTGAAATTCCAGAATTAGCCAAAACTCGATTCCCATATTAAAACGCAATCGGCCTGCTAAGTCATATCTTGGTGGAAAACACCTAAAAACCCCATTTTACCGGTTGACTCGTATGTTTACCATTGTGTTTTCCTGCTCCCAGTTCGCCATGTTTTCATACCTTTGGGTGAAGGAAAACGCAATGGTAAACCTACGAGTCGACCTCTAAAATCGGGCTTTTAGGTGTTTTCCACCAAGATATGACTTGGCAGACCGATTGAATTTTAATATGGGAATCGAGTTTTAGCTAATTCTAGAATTTCAGCCTCCAACTCGATGAGGTGGTTGACTGTGCTGCCGTCTCCATTACGAAATTAAAAACAATTTCTACTCCTTCAGCAAAAAAAAAAAGTGCACATCTTTTTTGAATATATCTGTGTTTATTTAAATATAAGAAAATCTAAAGAGCAAAAAGATTAAGATCAGGAGTGGGGAATTTTCAGAAAATTCTATTCGCCAAGGATTTCTATCATCTAGCAAAACAGAACTCACAGGGCTTTGTTGAGAAGTATTTATAAACTCTGGTGAGCTCAGACTAATATTTAAATATTCACTAAAAATAAAAAAGTACTGGAGCTGCGTCGCTGTGAGCTTCAGTGCAAATTAAGTACCTCGTGGAGCTAATAAGTTGATCACTAAGACTGTTTTACCAACAGCAGCAAGTAAACATAACACGGCCACGAGTAAAAATAGCTATTATGGTTTCAATTGATTCTGTCATTTCTCGTCGCCGTTTGAAAACCATGGAATCTACATTTGAGAGGGCTAGATATAATTTTGCTCCTATGTGTGTGATACGCTTCGGCACACATGTAAGCGCTTTGGTAGTAAAGAACACAAAGGACTGGAGATTGAAGGAGCAATAAAAGATAATTTAGACGTTGGTATATCGGAAGGACTCTTCAACAAGGCTCCAGAGCGCTGTATTTATTAGCTCCGGTGAATTCCAATTGATATTTAAATAATTACCAAAAGCAGAGAAGAAATAATTACCAAAGAGCTGAGCTCCGGCGCAAATTAAGCAGTGCTTAAAAGAATAAAATGTAACGAGTCTTTCCAGAATATATTCCGCCTTTAAAACAATGTATTTTTTTTAAAATTTGCCTTTACTTATCATCAATATTCACTTCTTAATGAAATTGTTATTTTAAAAACGTAAAAGAAAAAGAAAGAAAGAAAAAAAGACATACTTTTAATTTAATATTAAAACTTCCTTGAGACTTTTCGGAAGACATTACTCCTTTAAAACTATGATAAAGAAATTGCCTTTAATCCTTTGTGGCCCCAAAACTATTATGTTGCTAAAACGTTGAAAGATTAAATGCCACAAAGATTTACCAACAGATTTAAAAAAAATAATAATAAATTTATTTCCTCACCTATCTCTATAAAAACAACATTTTATTAAAATTTTCTAGTCATTTAGAGTTTTAGAATTAAAACTAAGATATAAAATACCATCAATCTTTCAAGGAGTTAACTATTAGTATTCACTCCTTAAAGAAAAAAAACTATATTCAATGCAATATTAAAATACCGTTTACAATACATTTTAGCAGCGGCTCTATAGTACAAAAGTGATAATCTCATTATCTATCAAATACTTGTAATTCCACTCCTTAATGTAACTGTTTAGGTTCTTAGAAATGTTGTAAAAGATTAAAAAAAACTATATTCAATTTAATATTAAAATATCCCTCATAATATTTTTTTAACCACCCGCTGTATAATAAAGTAACAATCTCATTATCTATCAAATATGTACATGCAATTTCACTTCTTAATATAACTGTTTAGGTCCTTAATATTGTAAAAAACTTTAGACAATTTTTAAATTAAAATATCCCTCAAAATATATTTTTAGCATCGGCTCTATAGTCGAAAAGTGACAATTTGATTATCTATCAAATACATGTTATCCCACTCTGTGTGAATGGCAGCTGGTAAGAGACCAAATGCTCTTTTATCTATGAACGTGCTTTATTTTAAAAGGATATCATATAATGTAAATATTTTTTCGTACGTTCGATTTAAGTGTTTAGAAAGAAAAAAGAAAAAATTGGAAAGAAGTTGATGAATAATGGCGTACACACATTTTTTTCTCTACGTGTGATACGCTTTTTTTAATTAAAAGAGCAACAGTGATAGTGAAGCATACATAAAGCGGTAACGGAACAAGAAGAAAAATCTCTATCTACATCGGTGCTAAGAATTAATGTAATTATGAAATCAGTACTTTTTTTCAGTACAGAAGAGAACCTTAATTGTCGAGTGCTGTAGAACATAAAGACGTTGTAAATGTGATGACATAAGTTTAAATTTGATTTTTACTAGAATTTTTAAAGATTTTACTCATCGGCTTTTGATTTCATGTTAGTGTTTAGAGTAAAATAAATTTCTTACCATGTAACTAAAATATCATTTTATAACAGTACAAAATGAAACTCTGATTAAGTATAGTCAATCCTGCAATAGCCATAACACTGTAAATATTGTCGCTATAATTTTACTGCTGCAGCGGGCCCCGGCAGTCTCATAAAAATACGAAATTTTCCTTTAGATAAACTAATTTTGTCCTTAGATAAATGGAGTTTACTCGTAAAAATATGGAATTTACGGGATTTGACCGTTTAACCTAAAAAGTGTCATCTTCCGTAAAATTAATACCAGCAGATCACTGTAAGATATCCGTAAATTTACATTTTTCTCTTTTCTCAGTGTATTCGCTTTTCTCGAATATCGAAAGTTCCAGAACTGAAGTTTTATCTGCGTAACTGGAGCAATATTTTGACAATAAGTTTTACTTGAAATTATTAAAATATAAATGAGTATTTCTAAAAGATATTGCGTTTCTAAAACAATGTAAAACCCCTTTTATTTCGTATCAATATCCACTTAATAATGCAATTATTATATATAAAAAAAGGAAAATATAAAAAATAACTTAATTTTTAATTTAATATGATAACTTCCTTGAGATTTTCTAGAAGACATTATTCAATTAAAAATATGGTTAATAAGAAGGACCTTTAGCTATCAATATAATCACCCTAATATAGATGTTTAGATTGTTAGAAATGTTGAAAAAAAACTATATTCAATTTAATATTAAATTATCCCTTACACCATATTTGTAGCACCAGCTGACAATCAAGTGACAATCAGAGTATCTATCAAATTCATGTAATCCCACTCTGTGTGAATGGCAGGTGGTATAGACCAAATGCATTTTCATCTATGAATGTGTTTTATTTTAAAAGAATATATCATATAATGTAAACATTTTTTTCGCAAGTTGGCTATAGGTGCTGGAAGAAAAAAAAGGGGAAAGAAGCTGATGAAAAATGACGTACAAATATTTTTCTAATGTCTGATACACCTGTTTTAGTTAACAGAGCAAAAGTGAAGCATAAATAAAGGGGTAACGGAACAAGAAAAAAAAATCTCTATCTACATTGGCGCTAAGAATTTAATGTATTTATGGAGTCAGTACTTTTTTTAAAGTACAGAAGTGAACTTTAATTGCCGAGAACAGAAGAACATACTTAAAGACGTTGTAAATGGGATGGCACCAGTCTAAATTTAACTTTTATTAGACTTTTCAAAGACTTTATACATCGACTTTTGATTTCATGTTAGCGTTTAGAGTAAGATCAATTACTTACCAAGTGATTAAAATATTAATTTATAACAATATAAAATGAAACTCTGATTAAGTATATTCAATCTTACAATAAGCGTACACTGTAAAAATTTGTTGCAGTAATTTTACTGCTGTAACGATTCTAGGCAAAATCTTATAAAAAGTCAAGGAATAAACGGGTTTTGTCCTGTGATAAACAGATTTTACTCGTAAAAATTGACAATTTATGCGATTTGACCGTTTAAACTTAAAAAATGGCACTCCCTTAAAATTAATGCAGCAGATCACTGTAAAATATCCGAAAATTTACACCTTTCCCTCTTTTCTTAGTATATTTGCTTATTGGGTATAATGCTCAATATGGGAAGCTCCAGAACTAAAGCTTTATCTGTATAACTGGAACATGATTTTGAGATAAGTTTTACTTTAAAGTATTAATATATTAACGAGTAATTCCAGAAGGTATTGCCTCTCTTAAGCAATGTGAAAAAAAAAAAAAAAAGCCTTTACTTCATATCTAATTTATTAGCGCAATTATTTTAAAAATATGAAAAATAAAGTAAAACAGAATAAAACCTAATTTTTAATTTAATATTAAAACTTCTTTGAGACTTACTAGTAGACATTGCTCATTTAAAACAACGGTAAAAATATGGCGTTTACCTATGAATATCTTGTTCTTAATATAACTGTTTAGGTTATTAAAAATGCTGAAAAAAATCTATATTCTATTTAATATCAAAGTACCTCTTATAATATTTTTGTAGCAGCGGCTCTATAGTTTTAAAGTGACAGTCTGATTATCTATCAAATACATGTAATCCCACTCCGTGTGAATGACAGGTGGTACAGACCAAATGCAATTTTATCTACGAATGTGTTTTATTTTAAAAGAGTACCATATAATGTAAACATTTTTTCGTAAGTTAGCTATAGGTGCTTGGAAAGAAAAAAAATGGGAAAGAAGCTGATGAAAAATGACGTACACAATTTTTTCTCTCTCTATGTGTAATACACCCTTTTTAGTTAACACAGCGACAGTGAAGCGCAGATAAAGGAGTAACGGAACAAGAGAAAAAAATTCTCTATCTATATTGACGCTAAGAGGTACTTACTGTACAAAATGGTTGCGATAAAGTGCGTCTAGAACTTGGAAGTGTCTCCTTTTTTAGATTATTTTATTTAACTCAACTTTAACCCACTTCCACATTAAACTTTTTAGGACTGAATTAGAAATTTATACATTAATCTTAACCCATTTATGCTGAATTTTTGTTTTCTTAACTTTGTTTTTAAAATCACTTTACATTTTTGCAAAATGGACTGGGAAAATCCTAAAAAAAATTACGTTCAAAATTTGTGCATATATTTGATAAAATGTAACCGTACTAAATGTGGGAATTTGCATAATATTTATAATAGTTTAATATACATAATCATATTCTTTGTCTAGATTAATATAAAATAAGCTTTTAAATTGTATATTATATACTAAAATTAGTATTTTTAGGAACTATTAAAAATATATTTATTTCTTTACAGAGACTAATAACATTATAAGTATTATTAATAATAAATTAAGAATAATTGTATTTGACGCTTAAAAAGAATTTATTTCACAATCACCTTGAAAAGGACTTTACATAAATAACTGTCCCCTAAATGGCTAATAAAAATATGTACCCATTCGTGCCTAGCGCCCTATGTTTTGTACGTTACAAACATGCATAAAAAATAGGCTTGAACATATAATGTGGCAATTAAAATAAATAAAAAAAGTATCTCAAATAAGTCTATAAGCTAAGATTATGACTTATTTATTCGGATCCTTGATAGAAAAACACAAATAAACTTACTTTTTACATTTCGACATTTTGAAAAATGAAAAATCTATAAACAGCGAAAAAAGCCTTCATTTAAGCAAATAAATATCAATCTTGTGCTGTCATCTCTCGGTAATAGATAAAGACATATATAGATAATTATTTCATACAATTTTATATTATAAAAAAGAAGAAAATTATACAAATTTATTAAAATTCAAAGCGTCCTAACAATGGGACGTTAGGCATAAATGGGGTAAGTCATTTTAAAGCAAAAATACTTAGTAACTGGTACAATTACGAGTTGAAACAACGGTGGGTTTGATTATGCGCCAATAAACACTCGCCAAAATAGGCCAAATGTCTGTGACACTGCAACAATGAAATATTTTAAAGGCTAAAAAGTAGAAAACAAATTATAAATAAAAAATAAAGAGTGTAAATGCTTTTTTTTATAAATACGCTTTTATCAATTAACTAGCCGCTCTTGGCGACCAGTTTGGTCTCCCATAAATATATGCTAAGCATGTTACTTTTATGCATAATTTAATTTACTTGCTCAATCCTTCGCCAAATCCGAAGATTATGATAGAAAGATCATGAACTCGGCATTTTTATGTTAGCCGGGCGTAGGTGATAAATTGCCAAACATTGATCCCGTCGTATTTTTTCGTATTTCATTTAAAATATAGTACTTTACTCATTTTATTTAAAATGCATAACTTAAATTTAAAACTGAAATATTTAAAATTTATGACTCTTAATTGTTGCTTAAAACAAAAGAAAAGAAAACAGAAAAGTAATAAATAATACCATAAACCATGACATTTAATTTCAACATCAAAGCTTTATTTTAATTTACCACGCGAAAAAATTGTATATGACAGTCACGTGAAATGGATTATTATAATACTGATGACATGATGGCGATGGAACAATATTTGGCGATTATCACCTGCGCCCGGCTAACATTAAATTACCAAATTGACCGCCTGGCATACAAAAACCGAAGCGGTCGACCCGGAACTGTTGATGATAGTCACATGACTTAGGCTTTTATTATAGATAGTTTTATATAATTTACGATTATACGTAGAAAAATCAGTTTCGAAATCCTAAAACATAAGTTTAAATAATGTTTCATTTTTTTTAATTTCTTGTTCCCGTATCTTAAAAAGAAAAAAAAAAATATTTTTTAATAAATTCACCTGTTTGCGCTTTCTACCAAGCGTAAAAAAAAGCAGTGAATTTTTTATAATCGAGTTCGATGGGCACGCCTAATTAATGTATTTTAACGAAAATATTTAAGAAAAAACATGAATTTCCGCCAAAAAAGTAGACGTGCTTTTCAAGATGAATAATGAATGCGCTTATAAAAGAGTATTTTTTTAAAAACTAGATTTTTATACTTTTTTTTTTAAATTTAACTTAATTCATATATGTACAGATGAAAATTTCAACAGGTTTTTGACTCACTTCCTGATATGCTAGAAAACAAAATTTTAAAATAGATAATTAATAAACATATTATAAAATTTATGTGCACGGTTGTTTTCGAAGACATTACATTTTAATATTTCTTGGCCGTAATTATAAACTAATAGATTAATTTTAAGGAATTTTTCCGTTAGCCAATCAGGTGATAAATCGCCAAGTATTATGTATGGTTAAAATAACAATGGTGTTATTTATGTGCCGAACCACACTAGGTAAAATATGTCAGTGGGCTGTGAAATCTAAACAATGAAATACTTCAAACACTAAAAAGTAGAAAATGAAATATAAATAAAAAATAAAGAGCATTCCATTTTTTAAGCAACTCTTTTATCAATTAATAGTGTAATATTAATTAAATTATGATTATGCGTTGAGAATTCAATTTAGAAACCCTGAAATGACACTTCAAATAAAACTTTCCTTTTTTTCCTATTGCCATAGCTTAAAAAAGAAATCGAGCAAAAATCATAACTTTTTAAAATACACTAATTCGCGCTTTCTATCAAGCGTAAATCACAGCGTTGAATTTCCCATAATTCAGACCCACGCCAAATTTATCACCATTTACCGGTTGTCCCAAAAATGACTGATGTATTTTAAAATTCAATACTTGTAAACGGTGACAGATATAAAAAAAAATTCATGCAGAAGGGTTATGTATGATGTCAGGTGTTTTTATACTGTGATTCCTGATTTTAGTTTGAATTTCAAACAATAGATGGCGCTTAGAGCAGTATGTGCTCAATCCAGACCCGATTTTTGTTACCTCGGGATCCATTCAATACATTTTAATCTCCTTTTTTCGCAATGAAGAACAGAGAGGTAAAAAAATCGAGCCTGGATTTAGCGGTTATTGCTTGCAGCGCCATCTATCGATGCTATTTGTAACTAATACTGGGAATCGCATCGTAAAAACTCCTGACATCTGACATAACACCCCTGCAAGAATTTTTTAAATATCTGTCACCGTTTGCAAATTACTGAATTTTAAAATTCGTCAGTCATTTTTGGAACACCCAGTACATACTTTCAAAAAGTGAGAGATTTTTGAACTATTTGAAAATAAATTGCGCTAGCAAATGATAATATGTAAGAGTGTAACAGATATCCTCGACTTATAATTAGAGATTGACCGAAAATTGAATTTCGTTTTCGGCCCAAAATCTGAGTTTCGCCGAAAATGAATTTTCAGCGAAAGAGCTGCCGAAAATTTGGCAGGACAGAAACTAGCTGTATTCCAAAAATCTCGTTTTTTCCTTCCGAAAATTTCAACATTATTCATTGATTTGAGCAGTATAGGCTCTAATGAGATACTCTTTATTTATTGCTGTGAACTTCATTGTTTATAATTATCAGTCATCACTGACTCAAGACGTCATCACAACTTATAAAGCAAGCAATGCATATAAGTAGTGGGGAAAAGAGAGTTCGAAAGAGAGGGAGGGTGGAGTGTGGAGGAGGAAATCATACTATAGTATGAGAGGGTTTGAGAGATATGTGTGTTAAGTTCTTATCAGTCGGAAAGAAGATAAAATAGGATAGTGAGATAAGATAATCTGATAGTGCGATAAGAGTAAAGTGTGGAAAGATCATGCTATAGTAAGAGAGTATTGGTTTAGAAGAAAGTTATAGAAAGTGTCTTCTGGCAGCCCGCTTCTTTCTTCTCTGCTATCCAAACTGAAAAAAGAAAAAAAGAAAAAACGCATGTTTTTTGACACTAGCTATGGGCCTCCCGACATATATTTTAAAAAGTAACATATGCCGTATGGACTAAATTTTTAGACGGGGCTTAATTTTTCGTAGCATCTTAGAGTTTAAACGAATGTCCATATAAGGTAATGTTATACTGCAACATAAGAGTTTAGGTCTTTTTGAGGGGAAGCTTATTTTTTGGAATCGACTTAGAATTTGGACATGAAAATGCTAGGTAGCGCCCTCTACCGGCCGGAATTGAAAACTATTGTAATTAGGTTTTTTTTCATAAAAATTTAACTTGGAATCAAACCTGTAACAAAATAGTCTCTTGACTTGATAATTTGAAGTAGGTTTAACTGATCAAGCCAAGAAACTATACCTGTAAGTCGAGATTTTAGATGTTTCAATGCATGTGGCCCTCTCATTTATGTGCGTTGGTTTGTCGGTTACTTAAGATAAGTCAACAGTACCTATTTTAACTACTGCTACACTTTGAGAATTACTTTAATGTATAAGATTTTATCGATTTTGCAAGCGAGAGTAGGGTCATTCTACCATACCTTAGTTTCGAACTTCATAACAAATTTCATTTTTTGTAACTGATATGCTATGCACTATTTGAAAATTACTTTAATGTATACGATTTTCATTTTTAGTTTTAACATATTTTATCGATTCTGCGCGTGAGAGTAGGTTCATTTTACCAAACCCTGGTTTAGAACCTATGAACTATGAGTCAAATTTCATTTTTTGTGGGTGATACGCTATCCACTGGGCAAACCGTGCCCAAACATTTACTAACATATTTTTGAACACTATCTTTTCTAAATACTTATTATTTTATTATGCTTTCGTTTAATATTAATTTAACTTAACGAGAGTTATAACTGCATCATAAAATTTAACATTCTGATAGTTTTTAATTTTCTATTTTAATGTCCTTGTAGCGCAATTGGATAGCGCATATGGCTGTTAACCATGGGGTTACCGGTTCGAGTCCGGTCAAGAGCGAACTATTATTTTTTCTTAATAAGTTTAGAGATTTCAAGGACCCATTTGTGGCATTAGTAATTTTTAAAGTGTTTAACTCTAACCGACACCTATTTTTAACATATATTAGGAGATATGCTGTTTGCGAATATTCAGTTATCAATTGATTTTTGTTCTAACTTCATCTAATGTTACCTTTATTTTTGAATATGGGCTCTATAATAAATATGTTAAAAAGATCTTGCGATAAAGTGGTTACTACTTCAAAGTATCAACGTTTAGAGGAACCCAATGAATCTACTTGCGTAAGTGAATTAAATATATCAAGATTGGAAGTTCCTAATATACTGAACACTGACACCATGACAATATCATGTGATTTACCTAGTACTGATTACTCACCGAATGTGAAATCTGAAGTCGATATGAATTTTTCTATCCCTACCTTTGGTGATGATACAACATCTTTCGAGAATTCATGCCAAGAGTCAATTTCTGCTAAAAACTATTTGAATATATTTTTCAAAGACATGAATTTTGAATCTGCCTTAACCTCGACCCCAGTTATAAATTAACTTCCCAAGACGAATCCCTTCAAGAACCTACTATTAGACGAGAGATGTCTGACTTACAAGCAAGCAACCTTTATCAAGCAAGTGATAAAATACAAAATGCCACCCCACCCACGAATATCATTTCACAATCTAAAAATATCAAATCCAGTAATCCTATTATATTTCGAGAAGAACTCACTGACTGTATCTTTTTAATTTTAAAATTTCATAATAGACAATTTTATATTCATATTAGAGAGTTTAAACGTAGCGGGATTACTAGTGAAGAAATTTTAACGAAAAATGGAGTTATTATGGATGTTAATAGCTGGTACGAATTCTACAATATAAGTTTTTCATTTAATTTGAGGTATAAAAGTTCATCATTTGTCGCCAACAACATAATATTAGTGTTAAATTTTAATAATTCTATCGTGCGAATTAAAAATTTAAAGAATTATTCTCATATTGACTTAAATGAGTACCAATTAGTGAAATTAAAAGAAAAAGCACATGATTTGAATAAGGAACTTCTTCGGCATATATATGAAAAGCATATACCAAGCTTAATTAGACAGAAATGTATCATTAGTCATATATCTCTGGAAAATGAACTCATGTTACAGTCTAAACTTATAACAGGTATTGAGAATAATATATTGACTATACTAAACCATATTTTAAAATGTGGTGGATGTATTTTTAATCACAAATCTAAAGGCCTTCATTCCTGTTTTATGTTAAATAATCGACAAAAATTTGAAGAACTAGGAGAGATGTTATTAACACTTATAGATCTCGATTTTGTGATTTCCTCGTTTTTAAACGGGGTGGATTGTGTTAATGAAAACTTTTTATCTAACATTCATGTGGAAACAATTCAAAACGAATTGTTTAAAATAATAAAATAAAATGTATTACTATCCTTTCTAATATGTGTGTTTATTCTTCCAAAGTGTATGTTTACTTTGTTATGCCTTTTAGAACTTTTAATAGAGTGTTAGAGTATAATTTGCATATGTATAACTTAAGAAATCAACAATTCTTTAATAATTAAAAAATATAACAGTAGTTTAAAATATTAAAACTAATAATCTTAATACTTTTAAAAATAAGAAACTTAAAAAAGTTTTTCAAAATTAAAAAAATTAAAAAGTTTACAAAATTAAAAAAGTTAAACTTTAAAAAAGTTTTAAAAATTAAGTTGTCAAAATTAAAAAAAAATATTAAAAAAAAACTTCATAAATTAAGTTTGCAAAACCAAGTTTACCTGGCTGTACATGTATATGACTTTCATTATGTTATAGTTTAATGATATGTATCCTCTTTTTATTATATAAAAGCATTAAATTAATATATATATATATATATATATATATACTTAATAAAAATATTTATAAGTAAAATGAATAAAAATAACTTTATAAAATTAAAACTTTGAAATAATAATAATAATAATAATAATAAAATAAAAATAAAAATAAAATAAAATAAATAATAAAAAAAATTAAATAAAAATTGAATTAAAAAAAATTAAATTAAAAAATAAAAATAAATAGTTTACAAAATTAAAAAATTAAAACTTTGAAAAAATAAGTTATCAAAAAATATTTAAGAAAACCTCATAAATTAAGTTTGAAAAAGTGAGTTTACCTGCCTATGCATGTAAATGACTTACACTCGGCTTTCAGTTTATACATCATCTTATCAAAATGCATAAATGAAAACTTTGTCTAAACATATTAAATTGATTTGAATGTATATACCTTTTAAAAATTATTTATCTTTCTATAACTATTTAAATTTATCAATAAATATTATGTAAGTGAAACATATTTTGTGTGTTATTTTTTATTCTAAAACCACTTAAATTTTATCTAAGAAATTGTATTCCATTAAAAAATTAGTTACTATGTATTCATATGATATTTTACTAAAAAGAAAATACTCATTGGTTATTAAACAGCATTTTATGCATATCCATACTATAAAGAGGGCGCGACCAGAATTAGTCACCGAAAGGGGCGCCAACTTGGCGATATCTCTAATATTTCGCGAAATTCCTGTAGACATTCATTGAGAACCAATAAAATATTACTTGCTTACAGAAAATCAACAAATTGACAAATTTTTTCTAAGTAATTATTATATGCAATTAAATAATAGTTAATAAGTATTCAACTAATATTGTCTAAGTATTCAACTAATATTATACTAAAAAGAAAAAAATATATAATATTTCAAATTTTGTCTAAAAAATTGTATTTAATTAAGTAAACATTTACTAAGTATTCATATAATATTATACTAAAAAGAAAAAAATATATAATATTTCAAATTTTGTTTAAGTTATTGTATTCGATTAAGTAAATAATTACTAAGTATTCATATAATATTATACTAAAAAGAAAAAAATAAATATAATATTTCAAATTTTGTCTACGAAATTGTATTCAATTATGTAAATATTTACTAAGTATTCATATAATATTATACTACAAAGAAAAATAAATTTCATATTTCAAATTTTGTCTAAGTAATTGTATTCAATTAAGTAAATAGTTATTAAGTATTCATATAATATTAAACTAAATAGAAAAAAATAAATACAATATTTCAAATTTTTGTCTAAGAAATTATATTCAATTAAGTAAATATTTATTAAGTATTCATATAATATTATACTAAAAAGAAAAAAATATATAATATTTCAAATTTTGTCTAAGTAATTGTTTTCAATTAAATAATATTTACTAAGTATTCATATAATATTATACTAAACAGAAGAAAATATATAATATTTCAAATTTTGTCTGAGTAATTTTGTTCAATTAAATAATATTTACTAAGTATTCATATAGCATTTTTACTAAAAATTGTATTCAATTAAGTAAACTATTACTAAGTATTCATATAATACTATACTAAAAAAGAAAAAATATATAATATTTCAAATTTTATCTAAGTAACGGTGTTCAATTAAATAATATTTACTTATCATCCACCCTGTATATAAAAACTGTTAGCTTGTGTTACCACACAATTCTTCAAAAAAGGATAAAACCACCATTCAAAATGAATTTTTAAAAATAATAAAATAAAATATTTTGCTATACTCTTTTAACCTATGTGTTTATTTTTTCCAAAGTGATAGAGTGTGGTACCCCCTATTACAACTTTTAATGAAATGTTATATTCTTACGTTTATAACTAAAGAAATAATCATATAATAATTAAAAATATATATCATGTTTATAAAATATCAAACTAAAAATCTTAATACTATGATTCATACTTTTCAAAAATTAAAAACAGTTAATACTATTCTTCAAAAAAGGATAAAACCATTAGCATTATATATATCACCCCATCACCTGTATAAACAACCGTTATTGGCTTATTAATAATGAATATTATCATATGTTACCATGCAATTATTCAAAAAAGGATAAAACCATTAACATAATATATCATTCACCCTGTATATAAAAGCTATTACCTTGTGTTACCATATTATTCTTCAAAAGAGGATAAAACCATTATCATAATACATATCATTCACCCTGTATATAAAAACAATTACCTTGTGTTACCATTCTATTCTTCAAAAAATGATAAAACCATTAACATAATATATATCATTCACCCTGTATATAAAAACTGTTATCATACAATTCTTCAAAAAGGATAAAACCGCCCTCCAAAATGAATTGTTTAAAACAAAATATATTTCTATCCTCTTTAATCTGTGCGTTTATTTTTTCAAAGTGTCCGAGTATGGTATCCTATTACAACTTTTAATGGAATGTTATAATTTGTACATGTATAACTAAAGAAATAAGCAATCCTATAACAATTTAAAATGTATAACATATCTATAAAATATCCCACTAAACGTCTTAATACGATGACTCATACTTTTCATAAATTATAAAAGTTAATACTATTCTCCAAAAAAGAATAAAACCAATAACATAATATATGTAATATCAATCATATCAATCACATCAATTCTGATATGTGTGTTTATTTTTCCAAAGTGTATGTTCATTTTGCTATATATTTTAGAACTTTATAGAGTGTTAGAGTATAATTTGCATATGTATAATTTAAGAAATCAACAATTCTTTAATAATTAAAAATATAAAAGTTTAAATAAGTTTAAATTAATAAGTTTAAAATTTTAAGCTAATAATCTTAATACTATAATTTATACTTTTTTTAAAATTTAAAAAAAACTTCATAAAATTTAAAAATTCAAACTTTGAAAAAAAAAACTTTATAAAAATTGAAAATTAAAACTTTGAAAAAAAAAATTAAAAATTAAAACTTTGGGAAAAAAATTAAAACTTTGAAAAAAAAAATTAAAA
Source organism: Maratus speciosus (assembly GCA_963932465.1). NCBI lineage: Eukaryota > Metazoa > Arthropoda > Arachnida > Araneae > Salticidae > Maratus > Maratus speciosus. The sequence goes on along the minus strand of OZ010797.1, from coordinate 214,963,270 downwards.
ACTTTAAAAAAATAAAAAAATAAAAAATAGAAAGTTTACAAATTTAAAAAATTAAAACTTTGAAAAAGTTTAAATAATTAAGTTATCAAAATAATATTTAAAGAAACTACATAAATTAAGTTTGCAAAAGCGAGTTTACCTTCCTGTACATATACATGATTTTCAATATGTTATAGTATAATAATATATAGCTTCTTTTTTGTCGTATAAAAGCAATAGATTAATATATATATATACATATATATATATATATATATATATATATATATATATATATATATATATATATATACATATATATATATATATATATATACATACATACATATATATATATATATATATATATATATATATATATATATATATATATATATATATATATATATATATATATATACAGGGTGATTCAGCTCGTCGGTGACAAACTTTAAGGATCGATAGAGCACACCTAGACGAACATTTTTGAATAGGGAATGTAGGGTCCCTGACGCGATGGTAAGGCGCTAGGCGCTTTCGAAAATTTGGGTGCCGAAATTCGAAACGTCATAAAAACTAGGGAAATGGTTAGATTTTCTTGCTTGTTGCGTCGAAATGATTCTGTTTGTTTAGACTTTCTTCAGTACCAATTTGATAAGCGTATCTCTTAAAACATGGATAGGGGGCGCTGCAGACTTTGGAGAGCTAGACAACAACTTTAAGCCCGTTATTTTGATAATTTAACACATGCTCGCCAAAGTTTATACTCTAACTTAAAGTTTGAACCCAAAAGTAGAGCCCTGCAAAAAGCGTAAGAGCCGGAATAAAATGTCAAAGTACAGGGTGGTCGAAACTCGAAGGCTCCTAAGAGATAAACAAACAGATTTCTTGACTTATGGCATGCATTTTCATGATTCTGTTTGCTGGGGCTCTCTGAAACTCAGTTGAACGGTACAAAAAGAAACATCGATAGGGGGCGCTTTGGGCAAAAAACATAATTCGTTGACATTTCGGACGCTAACTGGAAACGGGGCGCTACGATCAGTTAGTAATAATGAAAACACATTTTCTACCTCTGCTCAACACTTCTGAATAAATTTAGACCAAAAACATCAATGATACTGGAAATTTATTTACAAAAAATAACACTACAGAAGATGCTCGAAATTTCGACCTTGGGCCATGATGCAGGCTTCGCACCTCCGTCGCATTGAGGAGTGTGTGTTTCCAACAATGCCAGGAGTATCTCTGATCTGCCCTGCAGCTGCCACAATGCGCGCCACAAGTTCTTCAGCACTGCTGACAGGTGTATTGTATACCTCGGCCTTCAGGTAACCCCAAAGGAAGAAATCCAAGCAGGTGAGGTCTGGTGATCGGGCAGGCCAGTGAACTGGACCCCCACGCCCGATCCACCGCTGGCCATACCTTGCGTTTAGATGGAGACGCACGTCGTTCGTGTAATGGGCCGGAGCTCCATCGTGCTGGAACCACATCTGGCGACGCGAACCTTCGGGTACGTGCGCCTCATCCAGAAGCTGCGGCAGCACTTGATCCAGGAAAATCAGGTAATTTCCACCTGTCAGCCGTTCAGGTAACAAATAAGGGCCAATGAGGCAATCCCCCAGAATGCCGGCCCACACATTTACTGAGAAACGCTCCTGGGCTGCTCGGCTTCTGGTTTCATGTGGATTTTCATCACACCACACATGACTGTTGTGGGCGTTCCACATTCCCTCCCGGCTGAAGGTGGACTCGTCCGTAAACAAAATGCTGTTTACAAAATGGGGATCCCTGGATCTCATCGCCAAGTACCATCTTGAGAATTCCACTCGAGGGCCAAAATCCTGCTCTCTGAGCAACTGCACCCGCTGGATGTGGTAGGGGTGCAGATTCCGGGAACGTAAGATGCGCCACGCAGTTGCTTGCGAAATGCCAACATGTCTGGCGATATCTCTCGTGCTAAGACCTGGGTTGTCCTCAACCAGGTTAAGCACAGCCTCTTCGTTGTCGGGGGTGCTCACTGATCGCTCCCGTTCAGGCCTGCCTCCGTCGAAAGATCCCGTTGTGGACAACCTCTGGTGTACTCGAGCGAAGAAGGCATGGCAGGGGATTTGCCTGTTGGGGTAACGCTCGGCGTACAACCGCTGAGCGGCTCGTCCATTACAACCAGCAGCGCCATACGCCAAATGCATGTCAGCCAATTCAGAGTTTGTGTACCGTTCCATCCTACTACCGATCTGCAGACAAGTAACCCGAAGCTTAAGTAGGTACCGCACGTTCAAAAGACGTGTCTGCGCATACAACTACGTCATCTCGCGTTGTCGTCTACGCATTACGTATCTTTTGCATATCGATATGGTACGATATCTTTTGCATACATCAGCAAAAAGCACCTTATGTAAATTTTATTGCGCGCATTGTGCATGATTGAAACCAGCTATGTTTGTTAAAAAAAACAAACAAACTGCAGTTTTAATAGCTTCTTATGATAAGTAAATTACTCTCTTGTTTTGTTTCTAACTGATCGTAGCGCCCCGTTTCCAGTTAGCGTCCGAAATGTCAACGAATTATGTTTTTTGCCCAAAGCGCCCCCTATCGATGTTTCTTTTTGTACCGTTCAACTGAGTTTCAGAGAGCCCCAGCAAACAGAATCATGAAAATGCATGCCATAAGTCAAGAAATCTGTTTGTTTATCTCCTAGGAGCCTTCGAGTTTCGACCACCCTGTACTTTGACATTTTATTCCGGCTCTTACGCTTTTTGCAGGGCTCTACTTTTGGGTTCAAACTTTAAGTTAGAGTATAAACTTTGGCGAGCATGTGTTAAATTATCAAAATAACGGGCTTAAAGTTGTTGTCTAGCTCTCCAAAGTCTGCAGCGCCCCCTATCCATGTTTTAAGAGATACGCTTATCAAATTGGTACTGAAGAAAGTCTAAACAAACAGAATCATTTCGACGCAACAAGCAAGAAAATCTAACCATTTCCCTAGTTTTTATGACGTTTCGAATTTCGGCACCCAAATTTTCGAAAGCGCCTAGCGCCTTACCATCGCGTCAGGGACCCTACATTCCCTATTCAAAAATGTTCGTCTAGGTGTGCTCTATCGATCCTTAAAGTTTGTCACCGACGAGCTGAATCACCCTGTATATACATATATATATATATTTATATACACTTAATAAAAATATTTGTAAGTAAGAAGAAAAAAAGTTATCATAATTAAAATTAAAAAATAAATAAATAAAAAAGTTTTTCGAAATTTAAAAAATAAAAATTCAGTTAAAAAAAAATTTAATTAAAAACTTTTCAAAAATATTTTTTAAAAGTTCAATTAGATTTCAAATAAAAGTATTCAATCATATCAATCAACCAATCAAGATTTCAAATACATACAATCATATTGATTCAAATTCAAGTATTACAAGTTAGTAGAAAAAATTACAATTTATAAAAAGCGAGTTTGCGTATCTATCTATATATAAGACTTTAAAACTTTCACTATGTTTTCGTTTAGTATATATGTATGTAACTTTTCATAATGCTTTAGTTAAATAATTATAAATCTTCTTTATGTTATCATACTATCCTCATACTATCCTATAGTAATACACTTCGAAACATTAAAAGCAATATATTAATAAGTTCTTCAGTTTAAAATATTACAAATATTTTAAAAATTAACTTAATAAGTAGTCAAAAATACTATAAGATAGCAAAAATTTGGTATATGCATACCAAAAAATAATAAACTTGCCATGTCTGAACTACGAAAATAAAGGTTTTAACTTATCGCATTGCAGATAGAGACGTAATCGACATTACATGTCCCCCCTACATACCTTCTGATTGATGCTAAAGTATAATCATTCATTCTTTAACTGGATAATAATATAATTAGAAGTAGCTTAAATTTCCTATAAAAGCGAAGTTTTTTATTACATCATTCATAGAATACAAGTATGAGTATTAACCAAGTTTTATATATTATAATACGCTATACCATCCCTATACCAACATTGCAAAACTTTAAAAAAAACAACTATACTTAAACATTCATATAAAAAGCAACAAATTATATATTCATACAGCATATTATTATTCGATATATGCATATCGAAAAATAGAGGGACTTACCGTACTTAGAGTCAGAAAAGAAATACTCAGTTTCTCAGATTGCAGATCATGACGTAATCGATAAGATATCACGTGCTTCCATCATGCCTTCTGGAAGGTTCAATGTACAATCAGACTATGTTATCAAGTCACGAGGTCTAACTGATATGAGTTGTTAACACGACGTCAGCCATTTTCAATTTTGTTCTTGAATATATAGGTTTGATATTTTCTTCAGTCTTATTTTGTGAAATCTTAAGTGCCAGGATATCACGTATTTGCAAACAAAAATCCTATTAAAAACTTTCTCACTATTGTGAACAATGATTGATTTTCAGATTATTAAAGTATAATCATTGATAATATTTGATTGATTACTTAACCGTTATTAATATTATTAATATTAAATATAAAAGCGGAAACTTTTATTGCATCATTCATAGAATTCAAGTTTGAATATTAAATACTTATATAATTTATACTATGTATATACTAGAATACTAGTATATATTCTAGTATAAATAGTTTTTATAAGTATATAAAACTTGATTAATATTCAAACTTGAATTCTATGAATGATGCAATAAAAAACTTCGCTTTTATAGGAAATTTAAGTTTCTTCTAAATATATTATTATCCAGTTAAAGAATGAATGATTATACTTTAGCATCATTCAGAAGGTATGTAGGGGGTACATGTAATGTCGATTACGTCTCTATCTGCAATGCGATAAGTTAAAACGTTTATTTTCGTAGTTCAGGCATGGCAAGTTTATTATTTTTTGGTATGCATATACGAAATTTTTGCTATCTTATAGTATTTTTGACTACTTATTAAGTTAATTTTTAAAATATTTATAATATTTTAAACTGAAGAACTTATTAATATATTGCTTTTAATGTTTCGAAGTGTATAACTATAGGATAGTATGAGGATAGTATGATAACATAAAGAAGATTTATAATTATTTAACTAAAGCATTATGAAAAGTTACATACATATATACTAAACGAAAACATAATGAAAGTTTTAAAGTCTTATATATAGATAGATACGCAAACTCGCTTTTTATAAATTGTAATTTTTTCTACTAACTTGTAATACTTGAATTTGAATTAATATGATTGATTGTATTTGAAATCTTGATTGGTTGATTGATATGATTGAATACTTTTATTTGAAATCTAATTGAACTTTTAAAAAATATTTTTGAAAAGTTTTTAATTAAAATTTTTTTTTTTTTTTTTTTTTTTTTTTTTTTTTTTTAAACTGAATTTTTATTTTTTAAATTTCGAAAAACTTTTTTATTTATTTATTTTTTAATTTTAATTATGATAACTTTTTTCTTTTTACTTACAAATATTTTTATTAAGTGTATATATATATATATATATATATATATATATATATGTATGTATATACATATACAGGGTGATTCATAAAAGATGGGCAGAACTTTAAGGTGTTATAGTACACTTAAAGACAAATAATATTAAATAGGAGACTAAGGGTCCCAGACGTATTCCCAAGGAGATAGGGGCATTAAAGTTTAGGGTCCGAAATTTCAAATGATTATAAAACATGGAAAAATTGGTCGATTCGTTTGCGGTTTTTGCAAAAAATTTTCTTTATGCCAGTATTTTCTTGAAATAAAATTTTAAAGTTCAATTTCAAAAAATGCCGATAGGGGGCGCTTTAGACTTTGGAGTAACAAACAACTATTTTTTAACGTCATTTTTTGTATTTCTTTAAATGATTTCGAAAGCTTAGACTTAAACTTAAATTTTGATCTAAAAATCTGAGTCCTAACGAGTAGCATAAACTGAAATTTGAAATTTGAAACCCTTCTCCCCCCAGAACAAAAATCAGTTATTCCCGATCTTTGTGTCGTAGATTAGGCTCTAACTACTGCCGCGTTTTGCTAAAATTATTCTTTATGTCAGTATTTTCTTGAAAATAAATTTTAAAGAAAATTTTCAAAAAATTCCGATAGAGGGCGCTTTAGACTTTGGAGTAACGAACAACTATTTTATACCGTTATTTTTTGTGTCTCATTAAATGCTTTCTAAAGCTTAGACTTAAACTTAAATTTTCAGCTCAAAATCTGAATCGCTGAGCGTGGTTCAGTAGCGAGGGGAGGGGGTTCAAATTTCAACTTCTGAACATAGTTCAGTTTGCACTACTTAACCATGCCCAACGATTCTGTGCTGTGATACGAGGCAAAAGTACAACTTTCGTCAAGGACTGCATAGTCGGAATTCACTCATAAAGGCACTGGCACAGTTGGAAACGTCGCTCATGCAAACGTTAAAGCTCCATTCCTGACGCTAGTCACCGGGTGAAGAAGGAAACAGAAAGTATGCAAATGTCAAATGGGGAAGAAGAAGAACACGTATGCAAAATTTCGACACGATTCAGGCATAAAAACCACTGAACGGTGAGTCAAGTGTAAGTCGCTGTAGTAATGAATCGGAAGTACCCTTCACGAATAAGGAAAAGGCTGAGATGCATTTAATTTACGGAGCGGCAGATGGAAATGGTGCAGAGGCACAACGAATGTACGGAGAGCGATTTCCCAACAGGCGGTTGCCTAACCGCAAAACTTTCGAGCGCTTGCACAGACAGTTGTGTGAGACGGGATCATTTCTCGCTTCCCGGTCGAATGCAGGTCGTGCAAAAAAGGACGAATCAGTAGTTGTTGCAGAAGCCATTCTGGATGTAGTAGCGGCACAGCCAAGTACATGTACACGAACAGTGGCTAGGCAGGTGGATACCTCACAGTCCATGACTTGGAGGGTACTGAAGGATGAACATTTGCTCCCGTTTCATGTGCAACGAGTCCAGAAACTGTCTCCAGGGGATTATCCAAATCGTATTGAATTCGCCCGCTGGTTTCTGCAGCAGAACGCGCTAAATCCACATTTTGGACGAACTGTGCTTTTCACCGATGAATGTACCTTCACACGTGAAGGTACATTTAACACACACAATGCACATGTATGGGCGGATGTCAATCCACATGCTACGTATCCACATGCTCATCAGAGACGCTTTTCCATCAATGTTTGGGCAGGAATCCTCGGAGACCACCTAATCGGACCGTACCTTCTTCCTGAACGCCTCAACGGTAAAACATACCTCACATTTCTGCAACATGTGCTGCCAGACCTGTTAAACGTTGTTCCTCCACGCATCCGGCGGGTCATGTGGTTCCAGCACGATGGAGCGCCAGCACATTACGTACGAGACGTCCGCAACTATCTGGACATCACATTTCCGAACAGATGGATTGGTCGAGGTGGTCCTGTTGCTTGGCCTACTCGCTCGCCAGATCTTTCACCCCTCGATTTCTTTTTTTGGGGACGATTGAAGGCTCTTATGTATGAGACACCCATTGAATCCCCCGAGGAACTGGTCGCCAGACTTTCCGCCGCTGTAGGGGAAGTGCTCGAAAAGCCGGATGTTTTCGCGAATGTTCGCCGTTCCATTCTTCGCCGTTTTTCTGCGTGCATAACCTCTGGTGGTCACAATTTTGAACATTTATTGTAATTACATGTTAATAAATATGCTTTGGTAACATAATCCTAATTTGTGTCTTTTTACCTCGTATCACAGCACACAATGTGTGGACATGGTAAACTGAACTGTGCTCAGGAGTAGAAATTTCAAACCCCTCTCCCCAGAAACTTAACCACGTCTAACGATTCAGATTTTGGGCTGAAAATTTAAGTCTAAGCTTTAGAAAGCATTTAATGAGACACAAAAAATAACGGTATAAAATAGTTGTTCGTTACTCCAAAGTCTAAAGCGCCCTCTATCGGAATTTTTTGAAAATTTTCTTTAAAATTTATTTTCAAGAAAATACTGACATAAAGAATAATTTTAGCAAAACGCGGCAGTAGTTAGAGCCTAATCTACGACACAAAGATCGGGAATAACTGATTTTTGTTCTGGGGGGAGAAGGGTTTCAAATTTCAAATTTCAGTTTACGCTACTTAACTACTCGTTAGGACTCAGATTTTTAGATCAAAATTTAAGTTTAAGTCTAAGCTTTCGAAATCATTTAAAGAAATACAAAAAATAACGTTAAAAAATAGTTGTTTGTTACTCCAAAGTCTAAAGCGCCCCCTATCGGCATTTTTTGAAATTGAACTTTAAAATTTTATTTCAAGAAAATACTGGCATAAAGAAAATTTTTTGCAAAAACCGCAAACGAATCGACCAATTTTTCCATGTTTTATAATCATTTGAAATTTCGGACCCTAAACTTTAATGCCCCCTATCTCCTTGGGAATACGCCTGGGACCCTTAGTCTCCTATTTAATATTATTTGTCTTTAAGTGTACTATAACCCCTTAAAGTTCTGCCCATCTTTTATGAATCACCCTGTATATATATATGTATGTATATATATATATATATATATATATATATATATATATATATATATGTATGTATATATATATATATATATATATATATATATGTATATATATATATATATATATATATATATATATGTATGTATATATATATATATATATATGTATGTATATATATAACCATTAATTTGCTTTTATACGACAAAAAAGAAGCTATATATTATTAAACTATAACATATTGAAAGTCATGTATATGTACAGGAAGCTAAACTCGCTTTTGCAAACTTAATTTATGTAGTTTCTTTAAATATTATTTTGATAACTTAATTATTTAAACTTTTTCAAAGTTTTAATTTTTTAATTTTGTAAACTTTCTATTTTTTATTTTTTCATTTTTTATTTTTTTAATTTTTTTTTTCGAAGTTTTAATTTTTAATTTTTTTTTCAAAGTTTTAATTTTCAATTTTTATAAAGATATTTTTCAAAGTTTTAATTTTTAAATTTTATGAAGTTTTTTTTAAATTTTAAAAAAAGTATAAATTATAGTATTAAGATTATTAGCTTAATATTTTAAACTTATATTATATTTTTTAATTATTAAAGAATTGTTGATTTCTTAAATTATACATATGCAAATTATACTCTAACACTCTATTAAAAGTTCTAAAATATATAGCAAAATGAACATACACTTTGGAAAAATAAACACACATATTAGTATTGGTGTGATTGATATGATTGATATGATATATATTATGTTACTGGTTTTATTCTTTTTTGGAGAATAGTATTAACTTTTATAATTTATGAAAAGTATGAGTCATCGTATTAAGACTTTTAGTGGGATATTTTATAGATATGTTATACATTTTAAATTGTTATAGGATTGTTTTTTTCTTTAGTTACACATGTACAAATTATAACATTCCATTAAAAGTTGTAATAGGGATACCATACTCGGACACTTTGAAATAATAAACGCACAGATTAAAGAAGATAGAAATACATTTTGTTTTAAACAATTCATTTTGGATGGCGGTTTTATCCTTTTTGAAGAATTGTATGATAACAGTTTTTATGTACAGGGTGAATGATATATATTATGTTAATGGTTTTATCCTTTTTTAAAGAATAGAATGGTAACACAAGGTAATTGTTTTTATATACAGGGTGAATGATATGTATTATGATAATGGTTTTATCCTTTTTTGAAGAATAATATGGTAACACAAGGTAATAGTTTTTATATATAGGGTGAATGATATATTATGTTAATAGTTTTATCCTTTTTTGAATAATTGCATGGTAACATATGATAATATTCATTATTAATAAGCCAATAACGGTTGTTTATACAGGTGATGGGGTGATATATATAATGCTAACGGTTTTATCCTTTTTTGAAGAATAGTATTAACTGTTTTTAATTTTTGAAAAGTATGAATCATAGTATTAAGATTTTTAGTTTGACATTTTATAAATATGATATATATTTTTAATTATTATATGATTGTTTATTTCTTTAGTTATAAACGTACGAATATAACATTTCATTAAAAGTTGTAATAGGGGGTACCACACTCTATCACTTTGAAAAAATAAACACATAGGTTAAAAGAGTATAGCAAAATATTTTATTTTATTATTTTTAAAAATTCATTTTGAATGGTGGTTTTATCCTTTTTTGAAGAATTGTGTGGTAACACAAGCTAACAGTTTTTATATACAGGGTGGATGATAAGTAAATATTATTTAATTGAACACCGTTATTTAGATAAAATTTGAAATATTATATATTTTTTTCTTTTTTAGTATAGTATTATATGAATACTTAGTAATAGTTTACTTAATTGAATACAATTTTTAGTAAAAATGCTATATGAATACTTAGTAAATATTATTTAATTGAACACAATTACTCAGACAAAATTTGAAATATTATATATTTTCTTCTGTTTAGTATAATATTATATGAATACTTAGTAAATATTATTTAATTGAAAACAATTACTTAGACAAAATTTGAAATATTATATATATTTTTCTTTTTAGTATAATATTATATGAATACTTAATAAATATTTACTCAATTGAATATAATTTCTTAGACAAAAATTTGAAATATTGTATTTATTTTTTTCTATTTAGTTTAATATTATATGAATACTTAATAAATATTTACTTATTTGAATACAATTACTTAGACAAAATTTGAAATATGAAATTTATTTTTCTTTGTAGTGTAATATTATATGAATACTTAGTAACTATTTACTTAATTGAATAAAATTTCTTAGACAAAATTTGAAATATTATATATTTTTTTTCTTTTTAGTATAATATTATATGAATACTTAGTAATTATTTACTTAATCGAATACAATAACTTAAACAAAATTTGAAATATTATATATATTTTTCATTTTAGTATAACATTATATGAATACTTAGTAAATGTTTACTTAATTGAATACAATTTCTTAGACAAAATTTGAAATATTATATATTTTTTTCTTTTTAGTATAATATTAGTTGAATACTTAGACAATATTAGTTGAATACTTAGTAACTATTATTTAATTGCATATAATAATTACTTAGACAAAATTTGTCAATTTGTTGATTTTCTGTAAGCAAGGAATATTTTATTGGTTCTCAATGAATGTCTACAGGAATTTGGCGAAATATTAGAGATATCGCCAAGTTGGCGCCCCTTTCGGTGACTAATTCTGGTCGCGCCCTCTTTATAATATGGATATGCATAAAATGCTGTTTAATAACCAATGAGTATTTTCTTTTTAGTAAAATATCATATGAATACATAGTAACTAATTTTTTAATGGAATACAATTTCTTAGATAAAATTTAAGTGGTTTTAGAATAAAAAATAACACACAAAATATGTTTCACTTACATAATATTTATTAATAAATTTAAATAGTTATAGAAAGATAAATAATTTTTAAAAGGTATAGATATTCAAATCAATTTAATATGTTTAGACAAAGTTTTCATTTATGCATTTTGATAAGATGATGTATAAACTGAAAGCCGAGTGTAAGTCATTTACATGCATAGGCAGGTAAACTCACTTTTGCAAACTTAATTTATGAGGTTTTCTTAAATATTTTTTGATAACTTATTTTTTCAAAGTTTTAATTTTTTAATTTTGTAAACTTTTTATTTTTATTTTTTAATTTATTTTTTTTAATTCAATTTTTATTTAATTTTTTTTATTATTTATTTAATTTTATTTTTATTATTATTATTATTATTATTATTATTATTATTATTTTCTCAAAGTTTTAATTTTATAAAGTTATTTTTATTCTTTTTACTTATAAATATTTTTATTAAGTATATATATATATATATATACAGGGTGATTCAGCTCGTCGGTGACAAACTTTAAGGATCGATAGAGCACACCTAGACGAACATTTTTGAATAGGGAATGTAGGGTCCCTGACGCGATGGTAAGGCGCTAGGCGCTTTCGAAAATTTGGGTGCCGAAATTCGAAACGTCATAAAAACTAGGGAAATGGTTAGATTTTCTTGCTTGTTGCGTCGAAATGATTCTGTTTGTTTAGACTTTCTTCAGTACCAATTTGATAAGCGTATCTCTTAAAACATGGATAGGGGGCGCTGCAGACTTTGGAGAGCTAGACAACAACTTTAAGCCCGTTATTTTGATAATTTAACACATGCTCGCCAAAGTTTATGCTCTAACTTAAAGTTTGAACCCAAAAGTAGAGCCCTGCAAAAAGCGTAAGAGCCGGAATAAAATGTCAAAGTACAGGGTGGTCGAAACTCGAAGGCTCCTAAGAGATAAACAAACAGATTTCTTGACTTATGGCATGCATTTTCATGATTCTGTTTGCTGGGGCTCTCTGAAACTCAGTTGAACGGTACAAAAAGAAACATCGATAGGGGGCGCTTTGGGCAAAAAACATAATTCGTTGACATTTCGGACGCTAACTGGAAACGGGGCGCTACGATCAGTTAGTAATAATGAAAACACATTTTCTACCTCTGCTCAACACTTCTGAATAAATTTAGACCAAAAACATCAATGATACTGGAAATTTATTTACAAAAAATAACACTACAGAAAATAACAGAAGATGCTCGAAATTTCGACCTTGGGCCATGATGCAGGCTTCGCACCTCCGTCGCATTGAGGAGTGTGTGTTTCCAACAATGCCAGGAGTATCTCTGATCTGCCCTGCAGCTGCCACAATGCGCGCCACAAGTTCTTCAGCACTGCTGACAGGTGTATGGTATACCTCGGCCTTCAGGTAACCCCAAAGGAAGAAATCCAAGCAGGTGAGGTCTGGTGATCAGGCAGGCCAGTGAACTGGACCCCCACGCCCGATCCACCGCTGGCCATACCTTGCGTTTAGATGGAGACGCACGTCGTTCGTGTAATGGGCCGGAGCTCCATCGTGCTGGAACCACATCTGGCGACGCGAACCTTCGGGTACGTGCGCCTCATCCAGAAGCTGCGGCAGCACTTGATCCAGGAAAATCAGGTAATTTCCACCTGTCAGCCGTTCAGGTAACAAATAAGGGCCAATGAGGCAATCCCCCAGAATGCCGGCCCACACATTTACTGAGAAACGCTCCTGGGCTGCTCGGCTTCTGGTTTCATGTGGATTTTCATCACATCACACATGACTGTTGTGGGCGTTCCACATTCCCTCCCGGCTGAAGGTGGACTCGTCCGTAAACAAAATGCTGTTTACAAAACGGGGATCCCTGGATCTCATCGCTAAGTACCATCTTGAGAATTCCACTCGAGGGCCAAAATCCTGCTCTCTGAGCAACCCGCTGGATGTGGTAGGGGTGCAGATTCCGGGAACGTAAGATGCGCCACGCAGTTGCTTGCGAAATGCCAACATGTCTGGCGATATCTCTCGTGCTAAGACCTGGATTGTCCTCAACCAGGTTAAGCACAGCCTCTTCGTTGTCGGGGGTGCTCACTGATCGCTCCCGTTCAGGCCTGCCTCCGTCGAAAGATCCCGTTGTGGACAACCTCTGGTGTACTCGAGCGAAGAAGGCATGGCAGGGGATTTGCCTGTTGGGGTAACGCTCGGCGTACAACCGCTGAGCGGCTCGTCCATTACAACCAGCAGCGCCATACGCCAAATGCATGTCAGCCAATTCAGAGTTTGTGTACCGTTCCATCCTACTACCGATCTGCAGACAAGTAATCCGAAGCTTAAGTAGGTACCGCACGTTCAAAAGACGTGTCTGCGCATACAACTATGTCATCTCGCGTTGTCGTCTACGCATTACGTATCTTTTGCATATCGATATGGTACGATATCTTTTGCATAAATCAGCAAAAAGCACCTTATGTAAATTTTATTGCGCGCATTGTGCATGATTGAAACCAGCTATGTTTGTTAAAAAAAACAAACAAACTGCAGTTTTAATAGCTTCTTATGATAAGTAAATTACTCTCTTGTTTTGTTTCTAACTGATCGTAGCGCCCCGTTTCCAGTTAGCGTCCGAAATGTCAACGAATTATGTTTTTTGCCCAAAGCGCCCCCTATCGATGTTTCTTTTTGTACCGTTCAACTGAGTTTCAGAGAGCCCCAGCAAACAGAATCATGAAAATGCATGCCATAAGTCAAGAAATCTGTTTGTTTATCTCCTAGGAGCCTTCGAGTTTCGACCACCCTGTACTTTGACATTTTATTCCGGCTCTTACGCTTTTTGCAGGGCTCTACTTTTGGGTTCAAACTTTAAGTTAGAGTATAAACTTTGGCGAGCATGTGTTAAATTATCAAAATAACGGGCTTAAAGTTGTTGTCTAGCTCTCCAAAGTCTGCAGCGCCCCCTATCCATGTTTTAAGAGATACGCTTATTAAATTGGTACTGAAGAAAGTCTAAACAAACAGAATCATTTCGACGCAACAAGCAAGAAAATCTAACCATTTCCCTAGTTTTTATGACGTTTCGAATTTCGGCACCCAAATTTTCGAAAGCGCCTAGCGCCTTACCATCGCGTCAGGGACCCTACATTCCCTATTCAAAAATGTTCGTCTAGGTGTGCTCTATCGATCCTTAAAACTTGTCACCGACGAGCTGAATCACCCTGTATATATATATATATATATATATATTAATTTAATGCTTTTATATAATAAAAAGAGGATACATATCATTAAACTATAACATAATTAAAGTCATATACATGTACAGCCAGGTAAACTTGGTTTTGCAAACTTAATTTATGAAGTTTTTTTTAAATATTTTTTTTAATTTTGACAACTTAATTTTTAAAACTTTTTTAAAGTTTAATTTTTTTAATTTTGTAAACTTTTTAATTTTTTTAATTTTGAAAAACTTTTTTAAGTTTCTTATTTTTAAAAGTATTAAGATTATTAGTTTTAATATTTTAAACTACTGTTATATTTTTTAATTATTAAAGAATTGTTGATTTCTTAAGTTATACATATGCAAATTATACTATAACACTCTATTAAAAGTTCTAAAAGGCATAACAAAGTAAACATACACTTTGGAAGAATAAACACACATATTAGAAAGGATAGTAATACATTTTATTTTATTATTTTAAACAATTCGTTTTGAATTGTTTCCACATGAATGTTAGATAAAAAGTTTTCATTAACACAATCCACCCCGTTTAAAAACGAGGAAATCACAAAATCGAGATCTATAAGTGTTAATAACATCTCTCCTAGTTCTTCAAATTTTTGTCGATTATTTAACATAAAACAGGAATGAAGGCCTTTAGATTTGTGATTAAAAATAGATCCACCACATTTTAAAATATGGTTTAGTATAGTCAATATATTATTCTCAATACCTGTTATAAGTTTAGACTGTAACATGAGTTCATTTTCCAGAGATATATGACTAATGATACATTTCTGTCTAATTAAGCTTGGTATATGCTTTTCATATGTATGCCGAAGAAGTTCCTTATTCAAATCATGTGCTTTTTCTTTTAATTTCACTAATTGGTACTCATTTAAGTCAATATGAGAATAATTCTTTAAATTTTTAATTCGCACGATAGAATTATTAAAATTTAACACTAATATTATGTTGTTGGAGACAAATGATGAACTTTTATACCTCAAATTAAATGAAAAACTTTTATTGTAGAATTCGTACCAGCTATTAACATCCATAGTAACTCCATTTTCGTTAAAATTTCTTCACTAGTAATCCCGCTACGTTTAAACTCTCTACTATGAATATAAAATTGTCTATTATGAAATTTTACAATTAAAAAGATACAGTCAGTGAGTTCTTCTCGAAATATAATAGGATTACTGGATTTGATATTTTTAGATTATGAAATTATATTCGTGGGTGGGGTGGCATTTTGTATTTCATCACTTGCTTGATAAAGGTTGCTTGCTTGTAAGTCAGACATCTCTCGTCTAATAGTAGGTTTTTGAAAGGATTCGTCTTGGGAAGTTAATTTATAACTGGGGTCGAGGTTAAGGCAGATTCAAAATTCATGTCTTTGAAAAATATATTCAAATAGTTTTTAGCAGAAATTGACTCTTGGCATGAATTCTCGAAAGATGTTGTATCATCACCAAAGGTAGGGATAGAAAAATTCATATCGACTTCAGATTTCACATTCGGTGAGTAATCAGTAGTAGGTAAATCACATGATATTGTCATAGTATCAGTGTTCAGTATATTAGGAACTTCCAATCTTGATATATTTAATTCACTTACGCAAGTAGATTCATTGGGTTCTTCTAAACGTTGATACTTTGAAGTAGTAACCACTTTATCGCAAGATCTTTTTAACATATTTACTATAGAGCCCATATTCAAAAATAAAGGTAACATTAGATGAAGTTAGAACAAAAATCAATTGATAACTGAATATTCGCAAACAGCATATCTCCTAATATATGTTAAAAATAGGTGTCGGTTAGAGTTAAACACTTTAAAAATTACTAATGCCACAAATGGGTCCTTGTAATCTCTAAACTTATTAAGAAAAAATAATAGTTCGCCCTTGACCGGACTCGAACCGGTAACCCCATGGTTAACACCGATATGCGCTATCCAATTGCGCTACAAGGACATTAAAATAGAAAATTAAAAACTATCAGAATGTTAAATGTTATTATGCAATTATAACTCTCGTTAAGTTAAATTAATATTAAACGAAAGCATAATAAAATGATAAGCATTTAGAAAAGATAGTGTTCAAAAATATGTTAGTAAATGTTTGGGCACGGTTTGCCCAGTGGATAGCGTATCACCCACAAAAAATGAAATTTGACTCAGTTCATAGGTTCGAAACCAGGGTTTGGTAAAATGAACCTACTCTCACGCGCAGAATCGATAAAATATGTTAAAACTAAAAATGAAAATCGTATACATTAAAGTAATTCTCAAATAGTGCATAGCATATCAGTTACAAAAAATGAAATTTGTTATGAAGTCCGAAACTAAGGTATGGTAGAATGACCCTACTCTCGCATGCAAAATCGATAAAATCTTATACATTAAAGTAATTCTCAAAGTGTAGTAGTAGTTAAAATAGGTACTGTTGACTTATCTTAAGTAACCGACAAACCAACGCACATAAATGAGAGGGCCACAATTTTTGCCTTGAAACATCTAAAATCTCGACTTACAGGTATAGTTTCTTGGCTTAATCAGTTAAACCTACTTCAAATTATCAAGTCAAGAGACTATTTTGTTACAGGTTCGATTCGAAGTGAAATTTTTATGAAAAAAATCCAATTACAATAGTTTCCAATTCCTGCCGGTAGAGGGCGCCACCTAGCATTTTCATGTCCAAATTCTAAGTCGATTCCAAAAAATAAGCTTCCTCTCAAAAAGACCTAAACTCTTATGTTACAGTATAACATTACCTTATATGGACATTCGTTTAAACTCTAAGATGCTACGAAAAATTAAGCCCCGTCTAAAAATTTAGTCCATACGGCATATGATACTTTTTGAAATATATGTCGGGGGGCCCATAGCTAGTGTCAAAAAACATGCGTTTTTTCTTTTTTTTAGGTGCGTTCGTAATTATATAAATACGTAGCACCTATAGTCGTCGTTCAGTCCGTCCGTCTGTCCGTCCGTCTGTCCGTCTGTCCGTCCGTCTGTCCGTCTGTCCGTCCGTCCGTCCGTCTGTCCGCATGTAACAGAGCAAAAACTACCCAACCGAATAGTCTGAAATTTCAAATATGTGATTGTTGCAAAATTTTGTCGAGTCATTTCAAATTTTATGAAAATCGGATGCATAGTTTAATTACAGGGACAGTCAAAAGTTTTTCTTTACATTACGGCCAATGGGAAAAATTATTGCAAGTGGATTTTAATGATATTAGAGCCTTCCGAATGATCTGAAATTTTAAAGATATAATTGTTGCAAAATTTTGTCGAGCCATTTCAAATTTTAGGAAAATCGGACGTATAGTTTAATTACAGGGACAGTCAAAAGTTTTTCTTTACATTACGGCCAATGGGAAAAATTATTGCAAGTGGATTTTAATGATATTAGAGCCTTCCGAATGATCTGAAATTTTAAAGATATAATTGTTGCAAAAGTTTGTCGAGCCATTTCAAATTTTAGGAAAATCGGACGTATAGTTTAATTACAGGGACAGTCAAAAGTTTTTCTTTACATTACGGCCAATGGGAAAAATTATTGCAAGTGGATTTTAATGGTATTAGAGCCTTCCGAATGATCTGAAATTTTAAAGATATAATTGTTGCAAAATTTTGTCGAGCCATTTCAAATTTTAGGAAAATCGGATGTATAGTTTAATTACAGTGACAGCCAAAAGTTTTTCTTTACATTACGGCCAATGGGAAAAATTATTGCAAGTGCATTTTAATGATATTACAGCCTTCCGAATGGTCTGAAATTTTAAAGATATAATTGTTGCAAAATTTTGTTGAGCTATTTCAAATTTTAGGAAAATCGGATGTATAGTTTAATTACAGGGACAGTCAAAAGTGTTCCGAAAAAATTATTGGAAGTGCATTTTAATGATGTATCAGACTATGAACGTTATGAAGTGCAAAAAATTATACATTCAGTACAATATGGGGTGCAAAAAATAATTTTAAAACTAGTTATAGTACGAACGCACCTCATTTGCCACGTTTGACGAGCAATTTCCAACTTGTCTTTTTTCAGGTTGGATAGCGGAGAAGAAAGAAGCGGGCTGCCAGAAGACACTTTCTATAACTTTCTTCTAAACTAATACTCTCCTACTATAGCATGATCTTTCCACACTTTACTCTTATCTCACTATCAGATTATCTTATCTCACTATCCTATCTTATCTCCTTTCCGACTAATAAGAACTTAACACACATATCTCTCAAACCCTCTCATACTATAGTATGATTTCCTCCTCCACACTCCACCCTCCCTCTCTTTTGAACTCTCTTTTCCCCACTACTCATATATAACTAAACTTTGAAGACGCTTTTCACGTATTCATTAAAAGCTGTAGCCTTAACAGTAATAGAAGATGTTTAGCTTGAAACCACAGAAGTGTTTCGAAAACTCTTTGAGAAAGTTCTAGTATAACGGATGATCATTTACAAAAGTCATTTTAAAAGATAAATCGAAGTATGTATACCTAAAACATTTTTTATTTAGATGAAATTCGTATAATTAGAAAATCATTCTGTGTCATTGATGAATTAATTACATTTTTTTTTTATATGAAAATAAAAAGTTTTGGTCAATGGCACAGAGAGGCAACTTGGACCACACGTATAATTAATTAATAATTATTTACATATATTTAATAAACATGTGTAATTAATTAATAGTTATGAGTATCTCTGTTTGAATCAATTACTTAAAAATTCTTTTTGGACATTTTCGTTTTCGTTTTCAGCCGAAAATAGGAAGACTACCGAATCGGTTTCGGTCGATCCTTACTTCTAATTAATATCTTTTCGAAAATGTAAATTGACCATTTTCCTGGAATTACAATCAACCAATTAACAAAACCTTTCTTAACCGTTCTTATTTCCATTCAGAGAAGTCAATGAGAATATTTTCCCTTTATCCCCATTAAACATAATTTTAAACAGCGATAGCTTTTTGAACTATTTGAAAGTAAATGGGCGTAGCAAATGGTAATATATGTAAGAGTGTAACAGATATTTTCCTTGGCATATAATAAATGTCCTTTCGAAAATGTAAATTGATCATTTTTTTACGAGTTAAAATTAATCAATCAACAAAACCTTCATTTACCTTTCTTATTTCTATTTAGAGAAGTCCAAGAAAATATTTTTCCTTTATCACCATTTACATAATGTTAAACAGTGAAATCTTTTTGAACTATTTGAAAATAAATGGGCCTGGCAAATGGTTATATGCGAGAGTGTAACATATATTTTCCTTGACATATAATTAATATCTTTTCGAAAATGTAAATTGACCATTTTCCTTGAATTGCAATTAACCAATTAAAAAAAAAAACCTTCATTAACCTTTCATATTTCCATTCAGATAACGCAAAGAGAATATTTTTCTTTTATCACCATTTACATACTTTTAAAAAGTGAGAGATTTTCGAACTATTTGAAAATAAATGGGTCTAGCAAATGGTAATATGTAAGAGTATAGCAGATATTTTCCTTGATATATAATTAATTTCCTTTCGAAAATGTAAATTGAACATTTTCCTTGAATTACAATTAATCAATTAACAAAACCTTCATTAACCTTTCTTATTTCGATTCAGAGAAGTCAAAGAGAATATTTTTCCTTTATAACCATTTATATAATTTTAAAAAAATGACATATTTTTGAACAATTTGAAAAAACATGGTCATAAAAAGTAGTAATGTGTAATAGTGTAACGAACATTTTCCTTGATTTATAATTAAGCAGTTCCTAAAATATTCATTTTCTTAGAAACTCGCTTTAATGGTTTTTAAATGGTTAATAAATGAACATAGCAAGTGGTAATAAGTAAGAGAGTAACGAACATTTTCTGCAAATCGACCATTTTCCTTGACTTATAATTAATCAATTCTCAAAACCTTAATTAACTTTTCTTATTTCTACCAGACAAGTTAAAGAGATTTTTTTTTATGTCTCATCTTGCATAATTTAAAAAAGTGAGTGATTTTTAAATTATTTGAAAAGAAATGGACATAGCAAGTGATAAGAGTATAACGAACCTTTTCCTTGACTTATAATTTATATTTTTTCGAAATTGTAAATCGACCATTTTCATTGACTTATAATGAATCAACTCTCAAAGTCTTAATTAACTTTTCTTATTTCTACCCAGACAAGTTAAAGAGATTTCTTTTTTATATCTCATCTTGCATAATTTTAAAAAGTGAGTGGTTTTTAAACTATTTGAAAATAAATGGGCATAGCAATTGGTAATAAGTAAGAGTATAACGAACATTTTCCTTGACTTATAATTAATCAACTCTCAAAACTTTAATTAACTTTTCTTATTTCCACCCAGATAAGTTAAAGAATTTTTTTTTTTAATCTTATTTTGCACAATTTAAAAAGTGGGTGATTTTTGAACTAGTATTTGAAAAAACATGGTCATAACAAGTAGTAATGTGCAAGAGTGTAACGAACATTTTCCTTGATTTATAATTAACCAATTCCTAAAAATATTCTCTTATTAACACTCTTAAATGGCTTTTAAATGGTTAATAATTATATCATTACATATTCGACTTGACTGCCTTTTAGACAATAAAATACCAACCTCCAAATTGCACTTCCTTTCTTACACGGTCGCAAGTTATACCACAAATATTACCAAAAAAAAAAAAAAAAAAAAAAAAAAAAAAAACATTGAGCGTGTTAAACAAATTCAACAGAACAACCTGCTAAAACGAACATATCCACAAAACTCCGGGAAACTTTATCCTTTGCTTAAAAGCTTCACACGGTCTTGTATAATCGTTATGAGTCAGATAAATAGATTTATAGGAAGAGGAAGATATTTAACACTTGTTTGATTCGGAAAGTACAAGTGAAATTAGGGGGAATAAAAAATTAAAGGCAAATCTAGACGACCTTTACGTGGGAAAATAAAAACGCCTTTTATTTCATCATCCGCAGAAAAAGTAAAATAATAGAAGATAATGATGGCTATTACTCGCGTGATTATAGCTGATGCCAACGCACGCGAGAAAACATTGTTGGAATTGTCGTTGGAGGGAGAAATGGAAAAAATTTCTCGCTCTGGTGGATTGATCATTATTATTTTTTTTATATGATGGAATCGTAATAAGGGTTAAATGAATAGAATGGAGAATTGTGAATTATTTATACTTTTCCAGAAATTAATTTGCGAAAAGAGTTTATAAATTGGCTAACGTACTACAATACGAAAAAAAGGGAGAAACCGCAAACCATAACTTGTATTCTAAAAAATCGCAGAATAAAACTGTTTGCACTTTTTTATGGTTTTCTATATTTTTAAAATAAAAGGTATCCAATATTGAAGTACACGCATTAAATTATTGAGAAAAAATTAGGACCAGTGCAAGAAAGGCTCGCACCCAGAGGGTTCCGTACCGCTAAATTATATTACCGTTACAAAAAATTCCGTTACGATGCGGTAATTTGGCGTTGGTACCAATTTTATTCTTGAGTTTGTCACATAATATATCGATATAGACGTTTATAAATTAATGATTTTCGGATTTTTTCCTTTACGTGTGTTTTAAGACCGTCCTTCGTGCAAAATTTTATGGTTCTAGGTCAACCGAAAGTACCCTGTAAATTTTGAGAGTAAAACCTATAGGGTACTTCCGATTGACCTAGAACCTTGAAATTTGGCACGTTGAGGAATGTCTTATATAGCACATGAAAAGGAAAAAAACCCGTAAATAATTAATTTATAAACTCATGTCGATTTATTACATGATTTTCCATAATCAGGGTTTCCAAAGCGAGACTATAAGGATTCCGTTTTTTTCCTCTTCAGGTATACTTTTCCTAAAAAAATCGATTGAAAAGAAATAAGAAAGAAAAATCACGGATAAGACGTAGATTATGAGACAATTTCCAAAACTATTAGAATACTGTTAAAAATTTTAAGAAAATCAGATATATAAATAAGCAATTTAAAAAGCACATAACGCAATTAAAAACATTTACAGTAATTGCTGTCCATAGCTGATATAGTGCCTGACTTCCCTGTATATGACCTACAGAATTTATATACACCACGTAATAAGAAATGAGTTAAGTTTAACGGTGCATACAGAACTTAAAAAGTACTTCCAGCAATTATGGTTTATAGTCAGTTATAAAGCTGAATTTTTTCGTGCGTCTGGTAGATGAACTTAATGGATAAATTTTAAGCACACCATAAGTTATAGACAACATTTTGTAGCCTACCTCGGAGACGGATACAAATTTTATTATGATTGAAGAATCATAACATCAGTAAAATGCAACTCATTTTCCACAATGTAACAAATTTATTTTGTGCGTCTTTGTAAACGAACTATAAATGCTACTTTCTATAATTGTGGCTACAGTAAGTATGTTGTAATCTACCTCATTTGCAGATATCAATTTTAATGTGTATGTAGTCTAAATTTTGTATTCTCCGATATTCTTCACAATTCTGCCAATAAATTTAGAAAAGAGCGAGTTAAATAAATTAAAAATCTGAGAAAAAAGCATTATAAAAACACCTATAAAATTGCAATCACATTCACATATTCGGAAACTATTTTCATTTGCAGATACCTTATATATTTTAAACTCAGAGAGTTCAACACTTGTAAACATTATAAAATGAATATTGAAGAGGATTTTACCGTATATAGCAGGGTTGGCGAACCTTATTATAGTCGCGTGCCAATTTAAAAATATATATATATATATATATTTTACATGACCTTGACGTGCCAACTATAAAACAAATTTAGTGGATTGAAAAATAATGAATTAAAACTACTTGAAAATTACTTATCAAGATTTTTTATAATATGGGCAACATGCATGTAAGTATGACACTGAAATACTTATAGAAATACTTATATTTTAGAAATTAATAAAAAAAAATAATGTGATTAATTGTGTTGTATCTTGGATGAAAAATAATTAATATAATTTTAATGCTCAGTTAATTTTAACAGAATGCAAACTAAAATGGATTTATCTGCAAGTGCTCTATTTGATTTTTTATATTATTCATTTGAGAAAATAGTGACTCACAGGTATAAATAACAGGGAAAATTATTAAACTGAAAAAAAGGTAGTTTATATTTAAATAGTTCTCAAATTAATTTTCAAGATGCCATAATTTACCATCGGTATCTTTATTAATACACATAATAATCTTTCTTTTTTGGTATTTTTCAAATATTTTCGTTGATGAATTTTCGAACTATATTGAATAAGATTAAAATGCTCCAATTTCCAATTAATCGAATTTAGAATTAAATCAGGGCGTCTAAATTTGTGTATTTTGCGTAAAATCACTGTATCCTAATTTAGAGACATAATCAATGCCGCGCCGTGCCAAAATTATTCTTTTGCGTGCCAAAAGTGGCACGCGTACCATAGGTTCGCCGACCCTGGTATATAGCAATAGCCGAAACATATTAAGTGAGTGAAATGGTCGTATTGGCAAGAAATAATGCATTATTAGAAATGACTTAGTCATTCTGCAGCATTTCAACAGTCGAGTACCGAACTTCCATTCTCATACAGTCCCTAAAATATGCTCATTTTAAAATAATTTCTCGGAAATTAATTGTACAAATTTCATGAAAATTTGTATTTAGGCTAATTGAAGGGTGTAGAATTTATTTATGGTGTCAAAATTGGGTACTGCCATTGAAAAAAACAAAAAAAAAATTGGGTTTGTTTTGATATGTAGATGGCCTCTTAAGCCAATTTTATATACATCCTTTAAAAGTAGGCTTTATTTCTAATCGTTTAGTACCAGTAACTTTATTCTACGGTAATTTGTTCCAGAGTTAGTAGGAGAATTTATTTTTTTTAACTGCGACTGTACATATTTTTTCTACCGGGCTTAGGAACTAAAAAAAGATTCCAAATCGCTAGTCACGTAAAACGTTATTTTTTAACTCCTATTCCAGTAAAATAACGATAGAAACTAAAGATACCATAAAACGTGAGACAATCTCTTGAAACACCCTCCTATCCATGAATGTTATAATTAAAATTCGTATACAGTGAAACCTCCTTGAACGACCACTTCTAAATAACGGAAACCTTCAAATACCGGCCACATGTTGATGGAACCAAAAACGTTCCATAGCATTAATATTAATACGGATCTCTAAATAACGAATTCTAAACAGCGGCCCCTCAAAAGTCACGAAAAAAAATTTTACAGCTCCTGGTACAATTTCATATATATTTGCAAACCGAAATGTGAAGCAGATCAAACAAAATTTACTTGATATGTGAGCAAACAGAAAATGAAGACATTAATAATAATGGGAAATTTTAAACAATATTCTTAGAATGGCAGGCATAACTAACGTAAAGGCCAGCTTGTTTGTATGTCTGATGAAAAATTTGGCAGATACAGCCACATTTGATTCCTTACAGCAAATGTTGCAAGATAGAAGAGAGGAAGAGAAAATAGATAATAGAATCACCCAAAATTTCCAGTATTAACACATATACCGAAGATTTGAAGAACCTTCGTGAAATCCAAAATTTCTCATTAAATATAATGATGATGAGTTGTACAGCAAATCAAGTCATATTTTTTTTTTCTTTGGCGAAAGACATTTGCAGTAAAAAACAAAGCAACTGCAAATCACTGATTTTCTTATTATATTAAAACAATGAGGATTAATTAAAATGACTGTGTGTGTTTCTATTTAAATTTATGTAATTTTGATTTTTTTTTAATGAAACCTCTAAATAACACCCACCTCTAAAGCGCGGTCACTTTTCACCGGTCCCACGGGTAATCGTTATTCAGAGGTTACACTGTATTCAGAAGAATGAAGCGATAATACTAGGGTTTTAAACTAAACAACCTTTCACTGGTATTGACAGTTATATTGAAAGTTGAAAGCTATATTGTGAAAATTGAAAAAAGCAGCGGTCTGGTGAGCAGTTAATGGTTACAGCCGTTAACAGCAATTAATGGTTAAAATTACTCATGTTAAAAAGGAAAAAAGAAACAAAAGGGACTGCATGATCGATTTCAAAAATATTCTGTGGATTTCAGATCTTTTTTTTTTTTTAAATCTCTATTAGTTCAAAAATTTTATTTTTTAACCCCTTAACCCTCTATGCTATAACCTCATTTATGCTACCGTCAGTGTTCCCAATTTAGCGGGATTTTTTTATTCAGATATTCCGAATTCATATAGGAAATTTAAAATAGAAATCTTTGCTTTATTTGATAACAGACATTCCGACATTAAATTTAAAAAAAAATTATTATTTAGATTTTCTTGTTTGAATTCGGATTCTCTGTATTACGGAATATTTAGAACGCATTTTACCATGGGCATTAGAGAGTTAAGAATCGCTCAATATAATATTTATGAAAACCATTAAAAAAATACCTATTTTTTTATTGCAAAAATTGAATAATTATAAGGTTCCTAAATAAAATATGCAATTAGTTGTATGTTGAGGCGAAGAAATGATGTTATAGAACATATTCACATTTGTCGAAAAGCCACCATGCGGGCGCTTTAACCTAAATTTTGCGCCTTAATGTTTGTTAAACACCATACAAATCTGAGCCATGCACGCCCACGTAGCAGTATACCGCCCAATCACTGGTGTCATCATATTAATCATCTGAATCCGAACCGTAGTAAAATTAACTTTCTTCAGAATCACTGCTGGATTCACTAATATTCCAATTATCATCAGAAATGATTGATTCATCAGAATCCGTAATTTATTTAAATACAGATAATACAAGCCAACGAGCGGTTTCTAAAACATTTTCCTGGGGAACCTGGACCTATGTCCCTCATCCCCGACACAGTAGATGATGAAAGTTAACCCTTAACGATTAAAGTAACTTCCCCCAGGCACAGGCATCTGTTACACAACTTTATTCGGTTGACACCACTTTTTGTTAAAGAAACATTTTACTTGTACTTTGACAACATGTACAAGAAAAATTTACAGTATAACTTCAAAAATCCGGCATCATCGGGACCAGCACTATGCCGGATTTTTGAAAATTCCGGATTTTTGAAGGAATATCAAAAGTAGTAACTAAGAATATCAAAAGTAGCAACTAAGAATATCAAAAGTAGCACTATATTCTTAATGATGCCTTTAACCATAATTTAATTCATTATTAAATGATAATTATTTAAGAAAAAGAGAAATATATAAAAAAAAAACTTAATTTAATTGATACTTTCTATGGTAAAGAAAAAGAAATCTAATACCCCTTATTTCTTCTCCTCTTCTTCCTCCTTATTTTTTCTCGTGTAATTTCGGAAACATCGATGCCAATTTTGTTTGCTTAAATTTTTTGAGGGTTCTTTAACAAGTTTTTTTTTTTTTTTTTTTTTGTATTTTATACAACTGGAGAATATCTATTTCAGAAATACAGTCTTGGCATATATATTTATTCTCCCGTCAAATGTATGAAATTTTCTAGTGACACCTTTTCTTCTGCCGGCTGTTCACCCTCGTCTTCTGAGCTGCTACTAGCATTATCGGCGGTCCCATTTAGCACAGCGTCAATGATATCTTTGTCTGTTAAATTGTTCGTTGTTGATGCATTTTCGTCATTGCTAATCCAATCATCTATATCCATTTTTTCGGTACTTAATGCATTCTCAGATTTTGCGTGTTCAATCAGGTCATAAATTGCGGCCTTTTCGCAGGAAATGTGAAAGCCTGAAAATTCAGCCTCATCATTGATGTTGCCATTGTCGAAAATTCGTTCCAGCCATGTATTGTGCCATGCATTCACCAAAGTTGTCCTCAAAGTTGTTCACGCTGCTAAGCAACTGTGCAGCTCCCAGAAAATTCGTTCAGAAAATAATCGCCTTTGGAAAATGAAAAGAAAAATAGTTAAATATTCTTTTATTGCATTTTTATTTTCAATCTTGAAATTTTTAATTCATAAAGAATTGCTATTTTTCTTCTTTCGTAACGGAACTTGAAAGTGCAAAAGAAAAAGGAAGGGAAAATATGGTTTTGATGCCGGTTTTTTGAAGTTGCCGGATTTCTGAATGCCGGATTTTTGAAGTTATACTGTACTAAAAAATGTACTTTTAAAACATTAGTGGTGTGAATAGAATATAAAAATAAATCATTTACATAAAGTTTGAGTGGTTATTTGCCGACACTCGACTGAAAAGGGTTAACTGGTAGAGCAATTCATAGCTGGTAGCAATGGGAAGGGAAGGTAAAAGTATATAATAAAAAAAACTAAGGAAATGCTAGGGAAAAGAGCTCATGAGAAAAATAAAAAATTCTAAGAATGACGGTTAAGTAGAGCATTAGAATAAAAAGACATATTTTTGAAAAATTAAAAAAAAATTCAAAAAATTTTTCAGTTTGTAAGTTTTTTGAGAAATTTTTGTACAGAAATAAAAACAAAATAAAACAAAAAGCTGTCAAAAATAACAGGATCTCAAGAAAAATAAAAATAGAAAAAGGTCTCCTGGTTGCATGTTGCAGAGCAATAATTGCCGCTATTTCTCAAAGACATCGCAGGCCAATTAAATTTGCCTGATTTCGGAAGTTTTTCCCCGTAAAGTAACACTTTTAAATCGGGTACGAGAAATAAAGAGCGATACCTCATTCAATTTTGCAAAAACTTTCAAAATCGGAGTTTTAAACCTACTCTAATTAAAGATTTTTAAGACAGAAACATTTTCCAAATTGATTTTAAGGCTGTTCTCAACTGCTCTGCTCAACAAGCGCAAAACGCTTTGACACATTTACAAATTTATTTTTTAACGGAAAGATATAAAATTCTAAAGCCGCGGAAGCGATTGGATCTGACCATGGAAGCGATTTGGAATCGAACTGTTTTTTCCATTTTTTGATCAATCAATTACCTATTGAGTTATAAGCGATTTTGATCACGTGACACGGCATTTTTCTCCCCTTGTTGACTGGATTTTCTTCTTTCGTACGGAAGTTCGGTTCAAAATGCCAACTTTGACAGTATTTTCTGAAAGATCTATTGCATTTACAAGAAAACGGAAAAAACAGTTCGATGACATAGTTTCTGAATAACAACACCTTCTAGTCAGGGTTGGCAAGTTTTTGACATGCGACGGTTTAAACCGATTTTAACCATGGTTAAAACCGTCGTGTCAAAAACCTTTCTGTCAAAAATGTCCAAAAGTGTCAAAAACCTAGTTTTAATAAAAATCATACCAAAAGAATTATTTAGCAGAGTTAGATGGGCTTTAAACAATAAATTCTAAGTAAAACTGCATAAATACATTAAAACTGTGGGGTATAAACTGCAGAAATACATTCTTGAAACCTATTTGCATAGGATATGGTAAACTGCAAATTGATTGTTGTATGATTTTTTTTATTATTATTTGTGAATAAAAATTACCTAACTGTTATTTAATGATTTAGTTTATCATTAATGTATGCTTTTAAGATGAACAGCTAATAAATCCTTAATTATTTGTAATCATTAAAACTAGATAGGTTTAATCTAAATTTTGCAGAGATAAATAAATTGTTTAGATTTTTTCATGGCTAGAAGCACAGAGTAATCTATCACAATTGGTATCTAATGAGGGTATTTACTTTCCTTAAGATAGAGCAAATTCAAAGATTCCCTTCCAGTACAAAACAGTATTGCTATTGCAACAAAACCAATTTTTCTTGCTTTCCCCCTATTATGTTCTTATGGATGGGGTTGTTTAAGGAGCTACCTTCACTAAAGTTAAAACACCCGCCTGCTAATGTTAATCCTACAGGAGAAATTTTTTTTTTTTTTAATATCTTGTTCGAAATTTCATACTTTTAAATGATTTTTTTCAAAGTAGAAATGAAAACCCCACTCAATAACGTCAATTCTATGATAGAAATTTTGTTTAATATTTCAATATTTTTAAATGATTTTTGCATTGGATAACTAATGTCAATCTCTACAAAGACCGATTTTTAAATTTTCGATTTTGCTTGCAGTTATTTTTGTTATTAGGATACTTTCACTTTTGGAACAGGTTTCAAACTAAGTTAAGCATTTTTCTTTTTCTTATTGGTATGCCGAATTATTCATTTGTCCCTAATTTTAGGAGAAATTCCACAAATAAGATAATTTCATCAGTAAGAGGTGATTGTCAGTCACTAACAAAAATTAATATTGGGATAAAAGGATTAAAATATCATATTTTATCATTTTATCCTAACATTTCATTCTTTTCTCATTTGTAAAATAAATGTTATTTTTATTGTTCTGCGTTTGTAAAAGAAAATGCTGCAGAGAAAATATTTCTGTTAAAGACTGTATATAGGGCAGATGTGCCAGTAATGGACACCATTAAGGAATTTCTTTAAAAATTGTTTTTTAATTAATAGTTATTATATTCCAGTTTTTTCAATATTATATTAAACTATCATGATTGATTTCATTTGTTATAATGGCTTATTATTACAAAACGTTTGTCTATACATACATATATATATATATATATATATTGTTTTTTAAATAAGAAATGCAACCAAGTATGCTGAAAAGCCACAATAAAAATACATATAAAAAATTTGGCAATTTAGTCATAAACAAAGAAATAAATTATAATTTAATATTTGATTACAGTAAAATAAATGCTAAAACTAAAGTGCACAATCATTAAATAAAAGCAATGTTGTATCTTGCTATAACAGCATTTTTTGTTGTTGTTGTCCTGACCATATTTAAATATTGGTGTTTTTGACGGTTAAAACCGCTTAAAACACGGTTTAAACCTATGTCACGTCAAAAACTGGTTTTTGACGGCTTAAACCCAACCCTGCTTCTAGTTTCATGCGTTTCCGAACAAAAACGAATTAAAACCTATGTCAGAAAGTTGACACTTTGGATTTGAGAACAGCCTTAACTTTTTTTTCTATATGGGTTTCCACATACAAAAATATGCGAAAAATCAAAAAATAATGCGGCAACCGAAAAAGATGAAATTTGTGAAAATTCTCCAGAACGACCCTTGGATAAAAGCACCTAAGTAGCCTCTTGACTTGTCACCTATCTTTTTCACACTTCATTACGGGAGGGCACCTGCGTCCGCTTAGTCCTCTCTAGAACAATATGACTGTCAACACAACGGAGCGACAAGAGCACTGCGATCTTTCTCCTCTTCCTGCTCTGACAGTGCAAGAGAGAAGCGTGCAAATTGGACGGGACTTAATCCAATCACTTTGTGTGTGCACAACTGATTAGGCCCCTCCATCGAAACTTATCCAGAGAAAATCATTCGTTATAGGGAATATTCCTTTCATATAACCAAATAATAACGAGGCATTGGAGATAGTTTGCTAACGCAGGTATATGAATTCAGTTACCTACTTTATTTATTTTTTTTGTATGAATTTTTACAGGATAAATCAAAACTTATTAGTTGCTTTAACCCGTTCAGGACCATGGGTGCATACATGCACCTTCAAAAAATACATCCGGATTTTTTTTTATTTTTTTTTAACCATTTGGAAAAATGGTTATTGTCCTCGTCAGGGTAAGAAATCAGAAGCATATCTGAAACTTTTTATTGGTTTAATCCGCATTTTATTCGTTTTCTGATTGGTCTATAGAGTAATCTGTAATTTGCCTTTACTTTCAACAGAGATGGATACTTCTGTTGCCACTATGACAAAAAAGTAATAAAAACTACAAAAAAAAATTAATAACTCAGAAACAAATTGAGATACAGCTTTCAAACAAATTGCATTTAAAAGTACATTTTTTTTTCTCTATACGACTATGTAGAAAGTAATATTGTGGGATGTTTAGAAGTTTAAGAATGAAATTGGATTTAAAATAGGTCGTCAGATTTCTTTGAAATCTGACGATGGAAAAGCCTTTTCCCGAACAGTCAATGAAATGCTTGGATAATACGTAAGTTTCAGGTGCATAATACGTAAGTTTCAGGAAATCTGACGGGTCGCAGGCGATTTTTGTCGCTTGCAATTTTTACGTGTAATAACACTATTAATGTTTAATTCATGGCGTACGTAATGTATGACTAGCTCCGTACAAGTTTAAAAATTTACAGTATCGAAAATTATAAAACTGAAATTTCTTTTAAAATTTGTTCATGATGGGTCCAGGAATGTTAATGTTTAATTCGTGGTGTAAGTAATGTATGATCAACTCCGTGCGATTTTTTATGTCTTAAATTTTAGTCTTCGAAAAAATCATTTTCCAAATGGTCGTTGTAATTTGTTAAATTTTTTTTTTTTTTTGGCACCAGTAATAAATAAAGATAATATTTGCTGTATTTAATTCAAGCATTTCCGTAATCATGTAAGTAATTGTAACTTTTTAAAAATAAGTGGTGTCAAACGAATAAAATTTGTGTAAGAGAGACCGGTCCAAAAAGGTTAAAAAGCTAATAACAATTCTTTTAGCTCTATTTTCTTTAACCTCCCCCCCCCCTTTTTATTTTTATTTTTGTTTACTAACAGAGTCAATCGACTTTCTCCGAGGTAATTATGGTAACCTTCTGTGTAAAATAATCAAACAAGTGGGAAGCAGGAATTCTGCTTTTTCAGAATTTAGTGTCGCCTTCGATGAAGAAAAAAAAAAATCATTATTATTACGAGGTGGAACACGTCGAATTTCGACGAAAGAAAATGTTTAAGGAACTGTTTCATTAAGCTATAATATATAATGTAAACTTACAAAATTAGTTACAATAAAAAATGCATCTTATATGGGTTAGACTAACTCTCAATCAAATATTATTTTAACCTAAAGATCACTGTGTAATGTAATGCCCAGTAACAGTATAAAAGCAATAAACGTCAAATTGTTAAAAACATACTAATTTAAGGGGTCTCGGGACTCTAAAAAGTGGAAAAAATGAAAAAAAAAGACCATTTTCAACATTTAATGTCTTAAAATGAATATGATTTTATATATAAATGTATATGAAAAATATTCTATTTTTCTGATAATGATAGAGAAAATACCAAAAATTATACTCAAACGGCGTTAGCATGCACTGACAGTCCATTTCGTATGACATTATTTCAAAAGGAAACTTACACTTTCATTTGCAAAAACTAAATCTAGAATGATTGCATGAAAATGACGTCGTTTTCAGTCGTCAGTCATGAAGTTTTGTTTGAAAAGAGAAAGAACTGGCTCTAAAAAAAGAGTTGCTATGTTTCATTTCTTATTTAATCTACATCGTAGCTAAAGTATCAAAACACTTTCGTATAAGGTATAGTTATAACATATAGTTTTAGTATACCAACGAAACAAGAACTAAAACACAGTGACTCTTTATTTCGAGTCAGTAAAACGTAAGTTCTTATAGAAAGTCTTGTCATATATAGTGGTTTTCTTTTAAACCTGGATTTATTTCTTGGAAGTGGAATACCTGCATCACAGTACATTTAAGTGAGGATACTACGTCATTTCCATGTACTAATAATTAAGATTTTTAATTTTATATGTGTAACATGTTTCGCAGGCTAAAATATAGCGAGTGAGGCTGAATTTTTATTGGCTTATAGAAACTAAGTAGACGTTAACATATCGCTCACCCACAAGAAAAGTGACACATCTCGACAAAAGTAAATTTCACAGGAGAGGCAAAAGAAAGTTTGCATGCTTTTACTGTAACTTGAAATTATAGCGCTTAGCTCAGTATGCAGGAGTAAAAACGTGCATATAAGCATAAAACCCTTAAGAATGAAGACGTGGGATGAGGTTTGAGGGTTGGATAAATTTACCTCCCATAGAATCCAATACCTCTTCTGTGGTCACGAATGGACAAATAGTGTAATAAAGTGATTTCCCGTATAACTGCACTTATGAAACGTTTTGTGTAGCAAGACACACCTATGACAAACCTATTAGTGGAATAAAATGCAAAATGAATTTTTGCGAGATATGTCACTTTTTTTGCGGTTGAGCGATATGTAGGACAATTGCGCCATAAAATATAATAAATAATATGTATGCGTTAAAAACACATAAACTTGCTCAATGGTACACATAAACAAAAACTTATATTTTAACTTGTATAAATAAAATTAATGATAAAGCATAATATCAACGTTTAGAACTGCTTCTGCTGCCGTCTTCAGGTTAAATATGATGTTGAAATGTTTAAAAGTCTAGAGATGAAAGCATCCAGTCGAGTAAGTTTTTTTTTTTCTTTTTTACGTACATTATAAAAGCAAAGTTTTAGTAAAAAGTTCTGGTACCATTTTGGGATTTTAATTAAATGTATAAAATATCACCTCCCTTCAATGGGTTAAGAGGGGCAATATAGATTTTCAGAAAAAATGTAACCATTGATCCTGTTCCACTGATCTCGCAGAGTGATAATAATTCAATAATATTTATAAAATATTATTGAATTTTTCAGAGCCGAACTTATAAACCGGGAGCCGGCAGTACAGACAGTCACCTCATCGAGTTCAAGTTTGAAATTCCAGAATTAGTTAAAACTCGCATCGCATTAAAACGCAATCGGTCTGCCAAGTCATACCTTGGTGGAAAACACCTGAAAACCCGATTTTAGCGGCTGACTCGTAAGTTTACCATTGTGTTTTCCTGTTCGCAGCCCCTCCATGTTTTCATACCTTTTGCTGCAGGAAAACACAATGGTAAAATCGGGTTTTCCGGGCCGCTAAAATCGAGTTTTCAGGTGTTTTCCACCAAGATAACTTGGCAGACCGATTGCGTTTTAATATGCGAATCCATATTTAACGAATCCTAGAATTTCATCCGTGAACTCGATGAGGTGATTGTGTGTGCTGCCGGCGCCCGGTCTATTTAGGTACTAACCAATTATTTTTCCTTCCCCTGCAACTCTAGCGAAAATCTTCCTTACGTCTGTGATTGAACTAAATTTGCACCTGTAGTGCAAAGAGAGAACGTAGCTTAATTGTGTGAGCTAATTTAGTTACAGAACCATATTGTGTACTAGAGATGAGTTCGGGCTCACTTTTCGAAGCCGGGGCCCGCCCGAGCCCGACGATTTTAAATCCGAGCCCGAAACATTTTTTCGTCATTAGAGCCCGAGCCCGATACCCCGAAAATGTAAACCGAAAATAAAGTTTAATAAAAATTGCATAAAAGTTATTCTAAATGAAATATCTCATCTCTAGCACATAATTTATGACATTTAAAATCAATTCAAATCATTCTCATCAAAAGATAAGTCCCTAAAAAGATTCTCATATTTTGGCAATATTTCGCCTAGATTGTCAAATAATAAAATAAAATAAAATAAAATAAAATAAAATAAAATAAACGATCCAATTTTAAAATATTCTACTATTTTGGCGCCTTAGCGTGAATGATATAAATCTGCAAATATTGCGAATTCCTTTTAAAATAGCTGTGATGTTGTAACATTAATCAATCATCACATATAATTATACCTAATTTAAAACCAAAATTGTCCTTTTACAAATATATTTAACTGAAACTTCCTTCCCATTATAAACATTCTCATTACACGTTAATGTCCGCTTTATCACTTATACAGCTAATAAATATTCCTTTCAATGTTTACCAAATTATCAACTGTTAACAAAACAAAGCAAAAAAAAAAAAAAAAAAAAAAAAAAAAAAATCAACTTTCTCACCCTCGTTAACGAACAGTAAAGTTAAATACTTTTATTTCCGTTCACCAATAAATAAAACCATTTTTATTATCATTTTCTTTCCTTTTGTGCAATAACCTAAACAGTTACTGATACTTCGTTTTCATCATTCATATGAAAATAACATCAAAATGATTTCTTATGGAAAATGCAATTTTCAACCCAGGCGTCGCGTCGTAAGGACGAGAAGTAGGCGATAACAGACAGATGTCTAATTTATTTATTGAAACCACAGGAAACTGAAAGATTAATGATTATTATGAAAGAAGTAATTAAATTACTTTTACAAGAATAACAGCTTTTTAACAGAGATAAAAATAAGGAATACTGAATTTATTTTGCAAACATAAATAAATTTTAGATATTAACACACCTTAAAAACCATTAACATAATAATATAGGGAACGCAAGAAATTTTGATGATTATATATTAATATATTACCTCTTATATTTTTTAAAAAGTTTTTTTTTTTTCCATACGGGAATAAATAAAATTTTCAGGTTAAAAAAAATGAGCCCGGGCTCGGGTTCGGACTCTCGGGCCCGGGCTGAGCCCGTCTCATCTCTATTGTGTACTGTCAGTTCTTGCCGAACAAGAATAGCAGACTACTATATTTTCTCTACCACTATTTCCTAACCATATTTTTGTGAGATTTTTTTAATATGTTCAATAGAATTATACCATGATTTTTTTTTAAATAGTGGTAGAGAAAAAATAAAAATCTGCAACCCCTTTTGCGAAACGTCTGCAAAATGTTTTTTGAATCGCAAAAATTTAATGTTGCTTTTGAAAAAAAAAATTTGTTCACTTGTTTATCTCTGTATAGTAAAATACTAAAATATTATTATTCTAAATTTAAAAGGACTAAGAAAGAAAATTAACGGACAAATTTATTAATTTAAAGAAAAGCATAGTAAATTTTGAAATACCCTGTATAAATCTTTTTTTATTTATGCTTTGTTTCAAAGTGATTCTGTTACATTTTTAAGTTTTGCAAACTAAGTACCGTATATACTCGTGTATAAGTCGAAGAATTTTAGACAAAATCTGGTAGTTGAAGATGGCGGAGGGGGGGGGGGGGGGTCGACTTAGAAACGAGGTAGTAAAAAATAAAATAAAATAAAAAATCGCAGATAATCGGCGAATGGGCAAGTCTTTTAATAATCATATGAGAGATAAAAGCGGACAATGGTGATTTACCTGTGATTGACAAAAAAAGTTCAACAATAATATCCTTGTAATTGTTCTGCAACCATTTTCTCTTGGGACAGAATTCCCTTCAATACAGGGGCATTCCTTTCAACATTTCAATCCCCTTTTTAACACTTGAACGCCCGGAAAGTTTACTCAAGTTTCATAAAAAATATTTGACTCCAGAATTTTTATTTAAAATTGTTTTACTGATTTATTTAACGTAAATCTGCATGGTTTAAATTTAACTTGTTTTACGAAAGAATTTCTGGTTCCAGCTGATATTTAATCATATGGTCGGAGTCGGATCAACTCCTTCCGGGCGTTCTAGTGTTAAAAAGAGTTCAACTTGAGAATGCTTCTATACACTATATGGCCATTAACGACCGTCAACTTTCAATTTTAGACATTTTGTCAAATATTTAGAAATATACTTGACAGATTCTATTGAAATTTCAGGATTAAAAAGAACGTTTATGACCTCATATTTAGCAATGTTGATTTGATAAGGGGAGCAATTAGGGGGGCAACAAAAAATCAAAGAAAAAAAATAATACTTGGGATCATCCTGTAAAATAAAATGCACGAAATGATCTATCGCTACCGAATATAAATGAACAGACATTGTGCAATATGTGTATTCTTTTGTGTAAGTATAACACGTATATTAATAGAGATATAGCGATTTATTAAAAAAAATAAAAAAAAAATACTTGCATGTTTTTTGCTTATAACATACAGGGTTTTCAGCCAAATTTAACGCCGGTTTCAGAAAAATTGACAAAATATAGTGGAAACAATATAGTGTAATTGGAATATAAATATATTAAATATTTTAGGAAATATGAGCAGTTGTATGAAATAATTTTTACCTGCGCATGCGCGAACGATAACAAGAATTATTTTACATAATTTAATAGTCAACTCTATGGAGCAACTTACTAAAAGAAATTTAGTCAAATATCGTAAAAATTCAGAAAGATATCGGCGTTAGAGTGAGCAAATTTTTAGTTGTTCTCTAAAAGCAGCTGAATGATAAGGGATTTTCACAAATTGTCATTTTTAATTTAATTTTTTTTTCATTTTGTATTGATGCTTTAGTTCTTCTTGGATAACCACCGGAACAAGCCTATACCATGATCAAAAGAAGTATCAAAATCGAAGCATTTTTTCCAAATCTACTCGTTGATAGTCACTAAATACTAACTTTTTTCTGAAAGTCAGTTAATAAAAAATGACAATTTGTGTAAAATCCCTTATCATTCAGCTGCTTTTAGAGAACAACTAAAAATTTTCTCCCTCTAACGCCGATATCGTTCTGAATTTTTACGATATATGACTACATTTTTTTAATAAATTGCTCCATAGAGTTGACTATTAAATTATGTAAAATTATCCTTGTTATCGTTCGCACATGCGCATATAAAAATTATTTCATACAACTGCTCATATTTCCTAAAATATTTAATATTTTTATATTCCAATTGCACTATATTGTTTCTACTATATTTTGTCAATTTTTCGTTAAATTTGGTGAAAACCCTGCATGTTATAAGCAAAAAACATGCAAGTATTTTTTTATTTTTTTAAATAAATCGCTATATCTCTATTAATATACGTGCTATTGTTACACAAAAGAATACACATATGGCACAATGTCTGTTTATTTATATTCGGAAGCGATAGATCATTTCGTGCATTTTATTTTACAGGGTTATCCCAAGTATTACTTTTATTCTTTGATTTTCTGTTGCCCCCTAATTGCTCCCCCTTGTCAAATCTACATTGCTAAATATGAGGTCATACCTGTTCTTTTTAATCCTGAAATTCTATAAGAATCTGTCAAGTATATTTCTAAATATTCGACAAAATGTCTAAAATTGAAAGTTGACGGTCATATAGTGTATGTCTCCTAAAAATCTTACAATACAAAGAAGTACTATATTTTAGCAGTCTAAGACGTTATAAATAAGGCTTGAATCGATATTTGAGAGAATTTTTTCTTTTTAAGTATTATTGAATTGGTGTGAATATTTTTCAAAATAGTTTAAGTTTCTTTGGTTTTACATAATTATACAGTTTTAAAACGAGTAAATTAAAAAAAAAAAAAAAAAAAAAAAAAAAATTGATTAGAAGCGTAAAAAGTTTACTAATTTAATGAAAATTTATTATTTTTTTTTATCCTCGATTACAAATCAATTTTCAACATACTACCCGAAATATGGTTCGACTTATGCACGAAAATGCAACTTTTTTCAAAATTTTGCTTAAGAATTGGGGGTGGGGGGCTAATAATGTAGTATTTAATGTAGTAGTTAAAACCAGAGACTTTAGAGAATAATAAAACAATTATAGAGTAATAAAATAATGGTAAGGTAATAAAAAGTAATTGAGATAATAAAATAAGTATAGGTAATAATAGTAAAATAGACGAGCTGAGCGCTTTACATCATACGTATAATACATAATTCTTCTTTAACAGTAATGCTAATTCTACAACTGTTTTAATGTAAAAGTTTGTTTAATTAGTTCCATAGCTCATCATCGTTATCATATATATCATCATATCCAGTAATTTAGAACAGAAAATGTTACTTTATTTATTCGGAACATTGTGTGACTCAAAAGAACATTTTCTTTAAGAAAATACTGGTTATACAAAAAAACCGGAGACTTTGCGACTCTGCGTATGAGAAATTTGCAGGTCCAATCATACAGTTGATTCAAAAATCGGTTTTCCACATGACTGACACTACTTTTGTTAGAAGTGTGAACCAGCTAATGAAAATCATTAGCACATTTCCTTTATTGATTTAGTGAGCTGAAATCTATAAGAATTAACAGTTATTTTTACACAGAGGATTTTGGTGCCAACCAGTGCTATATTTCATAATGGATAGAGCTGCCAAGTCTCCGGCTTTTTGGATACCAGTAATTTAGTACAGAAAATGTTACTTTATTTAATAGGGGCATTCTGTGACATAAAAGAACATTTTCTCTAAGAAAATACTGGTATGCGAAAAGCCGGAGACTTTGCAACTCTGTATATGAGTAATTTGCAGGTTCAATCGTACACTTGATTCAAAAATCGTATTTCCACATGACTGACACTTCTGTTAGAAATGTGAACCAGCTAATGAAAATCATTAGCACATTTCATTTATTGATTTAGTGAGCTGAAGTCGATATGAATTAACAGTTATTTTTACACAGAGGATTTTGGTGCCGACCAGTGTTATTTCATATGGGTAGGGCTGCCAAGTCTCCGGCTTTTTGGATACCACTAATTTAGTACAGTAAATGTTGCTTTGTTTAATCGAAGCATTCTGTGATTTAAAAGAACAACATTTTTTCTCAGAAAATACTGGTATGCGAAAAGCCTGGGGCTTGGCGACTCTGCATATGAGTAATTTGCAGGTCCAATCATACTGTTGACTCGAAAATCGGTTTTCCACATGACTGACACTTATATTGCTAGAAGCGCGAACCAGCTAACAAATCAAAATCATTAGCACATTTCAGCTTTTGTGTAAAAAAAAAAAAAAAGCTGAGTAAAAATTACTTTATAATTATGTGGATAACTTGATTTTACATAAAATTTCACCTATCATTCTGAAAAGGCCGTTTAGCAGAAAATTACCTTTCTATGAAAACAAATCATATAACAACATTTATTTCATAAAAGACCTATTTCTGTTCTCTTTGCCTATTCCATGACGTAATCACGATGCGTCATCAAAAGCCACGCCTCCCTATTAAAACGATTGAAAGTTACAAAAATTGAGGACCAAACACTTATACGTGATTAGCTGCGATGGGGCGACTATTTTGCATTGCCCCGATACGCCCCTGCAGTACGAATAGAGACACTCTGGGGACCTCAGATTCGTCGTGGGGGGGATGGTAATGAAGAGGACAAAATGCGACCGACTTTATGCTGGGTCAGAACAAATCTGGATAATTTGAAAAGTGGCAATTTATTTCCGTGATTATTGACCGGCGATGTTTCTTTGTGTTTGATCTGTAAAGGAAAAACAATAGGTGTGACTCTTGGGAAAAAGTTTTTTTTTTTTTTTAATCCTTTTTATCTATTTTTAAACTGCGCTATTAAACCCTTGCCTGTAAATTACATTTGAGAAAAACGTGCCAAAAATGGATTTTTTTTTCTCTTTAATTTTGTTCGTTATTATCATCAAAATGTCCGAAATAAATTATTTAAAGAAAAAACAAAATTTTAAGCGAAATAACTATTATATTCAATATTTTCACATATAGCCCAGTGGTTAGGGAGTTGAATTCGGAAATAATTAGGGGAAAGCTGGAAATTGTTTTAACACCTTCAGTTTAGGTCTAGAATGAATATGCTACGTTTTTCCCCTCGTACTAGGAATTATACATTGATTTATAGTCAAAAAACACGTTTTTTTTTGTTATTGTTTGTTTTGTTTTTTTTTGTTTTTTTTTCATTTTACTTTTTTAAATACCATAACACTATCTCGAAATCACTAACTTTTTCAAAAACATTGTCAATACAAATGTTGTAGCACTTAAAATTCTGAATAACATGAGTACCTACACTTAATACTTTTGTTGAATATTAAGATCGCAATTCTACTTCAAAGTTTTAGACCTATGCTCAGGGGAAACTCAGAATTAATTAGGGGAAAACTGGAAACCGTTTTAATCCCTTCAGATTAGGTCTAAAATGAATATTCTATTTTTTCCCCCTCGTACGAAGTGAGCGTTAGGAAATATGAACGTATTTAATTCAAAAAATATGTTTTGCTTAATATTTTTAACAATATCTCAAAATAGTTAATTCTATCAAAAACATTGTCAATACAAATGTTGTAGAGCTTAAAATTCTGAATAAAATGAGCACCCACATTAGTATTTTTGTTCATAATTAAGGTCGCAATTCTAGTTTCAAAATTTTGCCTTAATCGCTAATCAAGAGCATGAAGTCCGGAGAGACCAAATTACCTAAGAATATCTCAAAAGAGCATTCAAAAACAT
This sequence comes from Maratus speciosus, assembly GCA_963932465.1. NCBI lineage: Eukaryota > Metazoa > Arthropoda > Arachnida > Araneae > Salticidae > Maratus > Maratus speciosus. Next base: position 214,921,797 of record OZ010797.1, on the reverse strand, counting down.
TGTCAGTACAAAGGTTGTAGAGCATAAAATTCTGGATAAAATGAGCACGCGCATTAATATATTTGTTCAAAATTAAGGTCACAATTCCATTTCAAAATTTTGCCTTAATCACTAATCAAGAGCTTCAAGATAGGAGAGACCAGATTACTTTAACAATATCTCAAAACAGCTAACTACACCAAAAAGTTGCCAATACAGATTTTGTAGAGCTTAAAATTCTGAATAAAATGAATACTCACATTAATATTTTTGTTCAAAATTAAGGTCGCAATTTCAGATACTGTTAAAAATATTAAAGAAAAATGTGTTTTTCGAATGTAAATGTGTACATATTTCCTAACACTCACTTAGTACGAAGGGGAAAACGTAGCATATTCATTCTAGACCTAATCTGAAGGGATTAAAACGATTTCCAGTTTTCCCCTAATTAATTCTGAGTTCAACCCTCTGACCACGGGGCTAAAACTTTAAAGTAGAATTGTGACATTAATATTCAACAAAAGTATTAAGTATAGGTACTCATTTAATTCAGAATTTTAAGCTCTACAACATTTGTATTGACAATGTTTTTGAAAAAGTTAGTGATTTCGAGATAGTGTTATGGTATTTAAAAAAACGTGTTTTTTTACTATAAATCAAAGTATAATTCTTAACGCTCACCTAGTACGAGGGGGGAAACGTAGCATATTCATTCTAGACATAAACTGAAGGGATTAAAACAATTTCCAGTTTTCCCCTAATTATTTCCGAATTGGGCCTTTTTTTGCTCCCCTACCACTGGGCTAATAATGGGAAATGTTAATGGATTACAGTAATTTTTGCTCAAATTATAGCAAAATAAATCAAATGACATAATTTTCAAGATAAATATAATAAATTAACACAGCAATATTATTATTATTTACACCAATTGACATGAATTCCATGTCCCTCAGATTCCTTTGAATTTCACAAATCCTTTACAGTATGGTATATACGAAAACATGGCACGGCACACAAGCCTACATTACAGTCTTCAAAATAAACTCGAGTCCCGCGTCGTATCCTCTTTCCCTTTTCAGCAGTGTTACGACAACAAAGGAAGCATATGAATACCGAATGAATTTGAATTGAAACACTGATTTTTCTCTTGCCCGAACTCAGGTCGGGCATTCCAAAATTGGTGCGTTTGCGTTGCCCGAACTGAGTTCGGGCGTCACAGGCAAGGGGTTAAGCACTCAAATAAAAAAAAAATTAATAATAATAATAATAATAACAAAAATGTGTTTTTCAACACTTTCCAGCGTTAGTTGAACTTTATTTATGACTTGGGTTTGTCTGTGCTCTAACTCTTGTAAATATACTCGAATTGCTTGTAATTTAATATGTACTGACCTTTACTATAGTACGATTGCTATTGAAAATGAAGTGTTTATAGCTCGATAACAGGGACAGTCAAAAGTATTAAGGTCATTGGAGAAAAATCGTTTCAAGTACATTTTGAGGATGTTAGATCATTTCAAACATATTGAAATTGATATGAATTTATGGAGTGCAGAAAACCATGCTTTCTGTAGAATATGAGGCGCAACACATTTATTATTATTTTACAGGGTCACACAATAGAATTCTGTTACATAATGGCCTACGAGAAAAAAATCGGTTGCAGTATATTTTAATGGTGTTACGATATTTCAAACATAATGAAATTTATGTGCTGAGTCGCACTATAATATGTTTACTAAAAATTATAGTAAGCATTGCATTTATCGTTCAGGGACAAACAAAAGACTTCGGTTACAGTACTGCCTATGAGCGATAATTACTAGAAGTTAGTTTTGAATTTTGGTTTGCGTTGTTAACTAATTTTTTGCATAGTACGTGGCGTGTATAGATTCTGTTGATCATATACATGGCTACACAAAAGAATTCGTAAGTATTTCTGACAATGGGGGCGAATTTCTCAAAGGTAGTTTATTGAGTTATGCATTCTCCTGCTGAACTATTTATAGTATGCTAATAGTTTGTGGAATATAAATAAATTCATATACAGGGCTACGCAAAGAATAAGTTATATTGCCGTTTATGATTAGTAATTTCTGTAAGTGCGTTTTAAGTTTTGTTGTGTCTTTTTTTAACTGAATTGAATTTTAGTTTAATATGAGGTGTAGTACAAAAATATTTGGATAATGGGCAGTGTTGTACAAAAGAATTCAAGCGCGTTTCCATCTAATGGCAAAAATCGCTAAAAGTGAATTTTCTAACCGAACTAAACTTTAGCATGCTATGCAGTATACACAGTATAACCTCGAAAATTCGGGATCGTCGAGATCGACACTAAGCCGGATTTTTGAAATTTACGGATTTCTGAAAGAATATCAAAAGTACTTCCGATATTCTTAATGGTGCCTTTAGTTATAAAATAATTCATGAGCAAGTAATTATTATGTGAGAAAAAAATAAGCTTAAATAAAAAAATAAAAAATAATTTAATTGATATTTGCTATGTTACCAAGAAAATCTAATAAACAATGAATTAATTTCCGAAACATCGATATCAGTAATAATTGCTTTAGTTTTTCTGGGCCATTCTTTAACAAGTTTTTCTTGTATTTTACGCAAATGAAGAATATCTATTTCGGAACGACTGTGTTGTCTCTCTAAAGAAGATACTATTTCATTAGTCAAATTTATGCACTTTTCTTCTGACAGTTCCTTGTCGTCTGAGCTGCAGCTAACGTTATCTGTTGTTCCATTTAGCACAGTGTTAGTGATCTTGCCATTCGCTAAATTTTCATTGTCTTTAATACGTAAACAACTGCTATTTTCTTTCTGTCGTAAGTTGGAAGTATAAAAAAAGGAGGGGGAGGAAGATGACTTTGATGCGAGATTTTAGAAGTTGCCGGATTTCTGAATGCCGGACTTTTGAGGTCACATTGTATATGGAAATCTATGGATTGTATTCAGGGATACACTAAATAAATCGACTGTTTTCTTACTATGGAAGGTAACTGCTAAAAGTGGATTTTTAAATGCGTTATATTAATTTTAAATAGTTTATTTACATATCTTCTTTCCCCTAATTTAACCGTGAAGTTCCGTTACAGTTTTCTGGATGTGTTGGAAAGTGTTTCATACTCTATGCTTGGTGCATGAAATTTGGTTCTTGTTTAATTTAAAACAGAGCATTCATGACGGGACTTCCCGGGATACAGACCTTACTGCCCAATGCACAGAACATAAGTGAAGACATTTTTTTATGGAAAACTCTAATAGATTTTTTTACAATTAATATATATACTAGCAGGAATGACCGAGCTAAGCTCGGTCAAAATGAGCTTTGTGTTTATCTCGATAAATTATTCCCACTAAATCATTCTTGCTGTTTTAGATACAATTAGCTTGACCCTGAGACATAGTGACCCAAAATGACGCACTAATCGAATTTTTTCGAACATGCGACCTAATACAATGCTCTTCTCGAGCCTGAAAACGGTGGAATACAAAATTTAGTGAAAATCGTTAGTCATATTCTAGATAAAATAAGCTTGACCCACGTTGATTCAAAAAACCACTAACCGAAATTTATCGAAAGTGTGAGCTATTTCAATGGTATTTTTGTTCTGTGAAACGGTATAACAAAAAAAAAATGTCAAAATTGTTTGAACATTTTTGAGATGGATGCCGTTAGCTTGACCCCGACCCATTATCACCAAAATGACCCACTAATAGAATTTTCTTGAGCATGCGACCCAGCCCACTGGTTTTATATTGTCCAGAAAGGGTGCAGTACACAGTTTTGTCAAAATATTTTGAGCCGTTTTTTAGATAAAGTTAGGTTGATCCTGATCCATTAGGACCCAAAATGACCCATTCATTGAATTTTCTCGTACATGCGACCCTGCCCAATGGTCTTATCATGCTCGGAAACGGTAATATACAAAATGTTTTGAAGCTCTTTTTAAATACAATTAGCTTGACCCTGACCCATTGTGAGCCAAAATGACCCACTAATCGAATTTCTTTGAACATGCGACCTAGCCTAATGGTCTTCTCGAGCCCGAAAATGATAGAATACAAAATTTACTCAAAATCGTTTAAGCCATTTTTTAGATAAAATTAGCTGGATCGATTAAATTGATAAAATTAGCTGGAAACTAGCTAGCCCATTGTGACCCAAAATTACCCACTAATCAAATTTTCTCGAACATGTGACTTACCCCAATTCTCTTCTCATGCCCAGAAATGGTATAATATAAAATTTGGTCAAAATGCTTTGAACATGTTTTTAGATTCAATTAGCTTAACTCTGGCCCATTGTGACTCAAAATGACCCACTAATGGAATTTTCTCGAACATTTGACTTAGCCCAAACATCATCTCATAACCAGAAACGGCCGTATATTAAAAAACAATGTGAAAATGTCTCGAGCCGTTTTTAGATGTAATTACCTCGACCCTGACTCATAATGACCCACTAATCGAATTTTCTCAAACACGTGACCCATCACAATGGTCTTTTTGTGCCCGAAAACAATAGCTTACAGAATTTCGTCAAAATAGTAGATCCGTTATCTAGATAAACTTAGCTGGACCCACCGTGACCCAAAAATGACCCACTAATTTAATTTTCTTGAACACGTTATCCATCCCAATGGTCTTTTCGTGCCCGAAAATGGTTAGATACAAAATTTAGTCAAAATCGATTGAGCCGTTCTCTAGATATAATTAGCTTGACCCTGACCCATTATGACTCAAAATGACCCACTAATCTAATTTTCGCGAACACGAGACCCATCCCAATGGTCTTTTAGTGCTCGAAAACAGTAGGGTGCAAAATTTCGTCAAAATCGATAGAGCCGTTATCTAGATAACTTAGATTGACCCACGGTGACCCAAAAATCACCCACTAATCGAATTTTCTTGAACATGTGACATAGCCTAATGGTCTTCTCGTAATCCAAAACTGTAGAATACAGAGTTTAGTAAAAATCGTTAGAGCCGTTTTTTAGCTAAAAATAGCTAGACCCACAGTGACCCAAAAATGACCCACTAATCGAATTTTCTCGAACACGTGACCCATTACAATGGTCCTTTCGTGCCCGAAAATGGTTAGATACAAAATTTAGTCAAAATTGATTGAGCCGTTCTTTAGATATAATTACCTTGACCTTGACCCATTATGATCCAAAATGACCCACTAATCGAATTTTCTCGAACACGAGAGCCATCCCAATGGTTTTTTTCGTGCCTGAAAATGGTTAGATACAAAATTTAGTCAAAATCGATTGAGCCGTTCTCTAGATATAATTAACTTGACCCCATTATGACCCAAAATGACCCACTAATGGAATTTTCTCGAACACGAGACCCATCCCAATGGTCTTTTCGTACCCAAAAATGGTTAGATACAAAATTCAGTCAAAATCGATTAAGCCGTTCTCTAGATATAATTAGCTTGACCCTGACACATTATGACCCAAAATGACCCACTAATCGAATTTTTTCGAACACATGACCCATGCCAATCGTCTTTTCGTGCCCGAAAACAGTAGGGTGCAAAATTTCGTCAAAATCGTTTGAGCCGTTATCTAGATAAACTTAGCTTGACCCACGGTGACCCCAAAATGACACCCTAATCGAATTTTCTCGAACATGTGACTTAGACCAACGGTCTTCTCGTAATCCAAAACTGTAGAATATAGAGTTTAGTGAAAATCGTTAGAGCCGTTTTTTAGATAAAAATAGCTAGACCCACAGTGACCCAAAAATGACCCACAAATCGAAATTTCTCGAACACGTGACCTAGCCCAATAGTCTTCTTGTGCCCGAAAATGGTTGGATACAAAATTTGGTCAAAATCAATTGAGCCGTTCTTTAGATATAATTAGCTAGACCCTGACCCATTATGACCCAAAATCACACACTAATCGAATTTTCTCGAACACGAGACCCATCCCAATGGACTTTACGTGCCCGAAAACGGTAGGGTTAAAAATTTAATTAAAATCGTTAGAGCCGTTCTCAAGATAAAATTTACATACACACACATTTTTTGCTCGCATTATAGTATAAGATATTTTAATTACCCACTGCCAAAAAACATTTTTTATGTGTAAAAAATCAATTATGTATTCAAATATAGTTTTGAAATTTAGAAAAAGCGATATTTTTGCATTAGCAGTATACTACAATCTAATAGCCAAAGAAAATCATAACAATTTCGCTACATACTTAATATCGGCCTTTTTTATTATAATTATTTCGGTGTTTAAGCAGATAGTTCAAATACATATCTGTTAAATTAAATTTGTTTCATTCCATTTTATTTATTTATTTATTTATTGATGAAGTGTTTTTCGTTATAAAATACTGAAGCCAAAAACAAACTCTGAACTATTTATTCTGTTGTAAGTGCAAACAGATTAATTTTATGCGATCGAGTTGTACGCGACAGAGATTGACTTAAAAAAAAATGACTGCTTAAAAATTATTTTAAAATTCATAAAAAATCAGTAGATTGAGATATGGTTTTCAAGTAAATTGCATTTGAAAATTCATATTTTCTCTAGTCAATGATGTATATTTTAAAATAGTTAAATTAGTAAAAAATGGATTTAAACTAAGATGATAAGAATTAAATTTAGGATAATAAATCTCCCCGCCCCGAAATATTTTTCTGCCTAAGGTCTTGAGAAAACTAATTTTGCTTTGGTTTTCATTGATTTCAAAATGTAAAGTTTTTTTTTTAACCCTTTATGGACTGAATTATGAATTCATGAAAAATTTATTTTCTAAAGCATTATTCGTGAATGTTTGAAATTACATTAGAAGATTTACATAATCATTTAATAAATTTTAGAAGGGTTTTAAAAAGATTGAAGGATTTAGAAGGATTAATTAAACTTGAATTGATAGGGATTTTGTGCAATATTTATAACCCCACTTAAATCTTTTATTTTAAATATTTTTCTTAGTATTTTGTAGAATTAGCAAATGTACAAATATAATGTTCTTACAATAGAAATATAGAGATATTTCCGAATTGAAAATCCTCCCCCCCCCCCCTCTCCCACAACGCCAAGAAAGCTGACAATATGCAAAGACAAACGAAATCATCCTTTTAAAAATATTTTTGTTTTGTGTAACCCATAATGCTTTTGAAACAAGATAAAGTAATGCATCTATAACTCGTTCTAAACTGTATTACTGGATTACTGCTAATCGATCTATTAAATGGATTTTATTACAAATTATTGTAATGGTATTTATAAATACCGTCAGTAGATAAAGGTAAAAAATGTATGAGTAATGAGCTATATTATTCTCTCATTGATACTGGGCTAGAAAAAAAAATTAATAATCAATGATTGATTATCGCACATAAAAAGAAAATATTCTATTTTTTAAAAAATGCAAAATTCATTATGACTGTACTTCATTTTTGCTTCACCTTCCTTGTTTACTTATGAAACATCTCACTTATTCCAATATAGCTCCGAAATTAATCTTTCTTTGACACGCTCCGTCATTATTTGGTTGTCAAAATTTTGACATGCGAAACTCTATAACCCACTTCGAAATTTTTCAAAAGTCCTCGCTGATCAAAGGATACGGATTTATCCAAACTCGGGTTACAAAGGGTAATCGCTAACCAACTCGCTAATATTGAGATTTCCCAAGCCAAAACAAGCAGAGACTGAAAAATGAAAAATGTACGAACGGCGGAATGGGGAAGGGGTTCTCTCACCCTCTGTGATGTCGAGTGGTTGATAGATATGATTTTTTACGTAGAATTTCGGTATTAGTTTGCGACTATTCTGCACTTTTAATTTTTCTGATTTTCAGCAGCGTTATTTCAGATTCTGCTTGGAGATGATAAAATTCATACATTTGCACTTCATCGCTTCACTGAAGTTCCCCGATCGCTTAATTCCATGTTAACCTATGCGAAATATTAAATACGCGATTACTAATTATCTAATGGGTCAATATCTGAAAACTGGACAATTTCACTCCAGAATTTTTATTTTTTTAATTAATGTGCCAACTTCTAAATACAATTATATACTATGATACATGTTTTTTCATTTTAATGCTGTAGTGTTTTGAGATCAAGGATGTATATTTTATGAGTAGGATAAACCTTTATGGAAGAAAGTGTCTGTTAACATCTTCATAATCAGTAACTTATATTTGGGACTGAGATGATGGGGACTGAGGTGATGTTTTTGTCTTAACAGCTGCACAGCTATTTTGTTGAATCCTTTTGCACACATGTAAATTATTAACTATGCCATTTGACATTTGTATGTTACATAAATAAAGTTGCAAAGAGGTTTTTTTTTTTTTTATAAATAAAAATTTAAGTATGGGGACATGAATGATGCTATAAAAAATACTCATCCCTATTCAGAACAAAAACTGAATATTTCTGAATATGAAACAAAGAGAAGAACGACTTACCTACCTCCATGGTGGCTAGTTGAACTTTAATTGCTGTTGCATTGGAAATAATTCTGCCAGCGCCACCTAGTATCTGTTAACCTAAATGTGGGTTTAGGGGGACTGAGATGATGGTCAACATCAGGGACAAATATATTTACTACAATATTTTACTATACAATCTATACTAATAAAAAATAATATATTTTCCCATACTGTATATATATATAGGTATAAATATATAACAGCAAAAGTTAATAATATTTATAGAAATGTTTACAGCATACAATTAATAATGGATATTTGTACCCGGAGACAGGGACTGAAATGGTGATTTCGTTTGCTTAAAGCTTAAAATTAATTATTTATACATCACTATATGTCCATTTATCATTGGTAATTGTTATAAGAAATGTTACAATATATTACATTTGTTAGTTTTTGGTTTCAGTATAATTAATGAAATATTATTGGCAGTGGATGCAAATTGTCCAATTTTCAGATATTGACCCTAATATAGTTCACTGGTCCAGGGCCGAAACTAAGTCGGAGGGTGGGGGGGGGGGGGGTGGGGGGGGGCAGAGGGGGCATGTGCCCCGGGCGCCAGAATGAAGGGGCTCCAAATGAAGGATTATACCTTTTGAATGGGTCATTTTCTTCTGATGGACTGATGTCTTCCATTATTATGAAACAGTCATTATAAATGAAGTATTAGGAGAAGATGAAAGAACAGCCGTAAAAAGTTAGAAATCCGATTTTCTGGTCAGAATGGGAAAAAAATGGCCATAATTTATTTTGCAAAAAAACATTATTACATAAAACATTTATGCTGTCAGAATTGTGCGCTGCTATAGGAAAAAAAAAAGTTATGGTTCGTTTTAATATGTAGATGGCCTCCTAAGAAAATTTTATATACATCATTTAAAAGTAGATTTTATTGCCAATCGTGTGGTATTCGCAACTTTCTTCTAGGATAATTTTTTGCAGAGTTAGTAAGGGGTGTTAACTTTTTTTTCCCCCACGACTGTACTTTTATAGCTCAGAGAGTTAAAGTTGACCTCGAGAGACTCTCGGGCTTTATTCGCTTCACCGAAAACGGCAACCCGAGTGGCACTCGGGTTTAGACCTCAAAGCGTTAAGTAATGAGTGATCGCACTTTTGAGTTTTCCGATAGGTTAACATGTTATTGGGTGATCTTGAAGTTTCAGTGAAGTGGAACTTTCTCGAAACGTGATAGATAGGTTGATCAGAACCCTTCATTAATCTCAGCAATTACTATTGCAATCAGCAATTCTAATTGTAAATGTTGCCACACTTAATCAGAGATTTTATGCAATTTAATTACCCCCATTTTTTTTTTCCAATTTACTGGCGATAAAAGATTAAAATTTCTTTAAAAGACGATCTTCGCAGAGAGCATAAAAATGAAGAGTGCGGAAGAAATATTAAGTTCAGAGCTATATTGGAATAAATGAAACGTTTCATAAGTAAACAAGGCACTCCAAGCAAAAAAGAATTACAGGCATATTGAATTTTACATATAATTTTTACAAACAGCAAAATTTCTCATATCGCTAACCCGCAAGAAAAGTGACACATCTCGACATAAGTAAATTTCACGACAATTTTCATGATTTTACAGTGACATGAAATTATAGCATTTAGATCTGCATGCAGGAATAAAAACTTGCATAAAAGCGTAAAATCATTACGAATGAAGACGTAGGATGAGGTTTGGAGGGTTGGGTAATTTTACCTCCCCACACAATCCACACCTCTTCTGTGGTCACAAATGGACATATAGCATAATAAAGTGATTTTTCGTATAACTACTGTCAGGTTCTGAGAAACATCTACTATTAGAACTGATGTTCTATATTATTTTTGTCTTAATATATTATATATTGTATGGGCTGTGTACTGGAATTTCAAAATAAGAGTCTTTCCTTATCTAAAACTGGATCTAAGCCGGTGAAAATGTATAGGTGGAATGAGGGGGAAAAAAGATAGTTGGAGAGGGCGTGCCCAACCTTTTGAGATGTCTGTGGAAGATGGGAAGACAAAAGAATTCCACAAACGAAGAAAAGGGCTTGAATGGGAGCCAGGTAGAAAACTCCGGAGGGATGACGTTGAGAAAGAGCAAGGGGTTCCTGGAAAGCAGTCTCTTCTGCTGAGAGAGTTGAAGCGGAGCGCGCAAGGTGGAGAGTCGTTCCTTGGATTGCTCTGAGAGAGTGCGTAGGGTTGAGAGAGGCTCGGATAGCTTAGGCCTAGAGCCCATGTGTTGGGAGATCGAAATTGATCTCCGGAAAACTAATTTAACGTGTATAGAGTGAGAGTGATTTAACGTAGTTTAACAGTACACAGCCAGTATTTACTGTATTCAATTTAATGTTGAACCGGATCATCTATATCCGAGTTTGTAAGTGTAAATAGTGTTGGTTGTTGTGTAAATAGTGTGTAAATAAATTGTTAATTTAGTTAATTGAAAGCGTTGGTTTTCATTTAAACAATCCTCTGAGTGCGTGACCGATATCACGTAATCATATCGGTGGTGGCAGCATATAAATAATAAGGATTTTCTTCCAAGTTGTGCGGACTAAGAGGAAACTCCGACAACTACACATGAAACTTTTTGTGTAGCAAGACGGACCTATGATAGACCTATTAGTGAAATAAAATGCAAAATGAATTTTTGCGAGATATGTCACTTCTCTTGCGGGTGAGCGATATGTCGTATCAGTACTATCGCATATATTATTATTATTTTTAATTCATTACTCTAGTACCGTATTACTTAAACTTTACATTTATAAATTGATGAAAGCCAAAAAAATCATTTAATTGAGTTAAAAGACACTCATTTCATCAAAATAAAGAATACTTTTAACCCACAAACCGCCGAAGCTATAACATAGTAATTTTCAACTTTTTTGCACAAAAACGTTCGCTACCACAAATTTTGAAAGAAAATCTTCGATTTATTTAATGGTCAAGTTTTGTGTTATTAAATAAGGCTTTTTTTTAATTCAAGAATAGTGGTAGCTTCATAGTAAATAAGCATGGGCATTTAATTTTACTGTTGCGTCAAAGCAACACCAGCGGGTAATGGGTTAATGTAAAAAAATGGAGCGTAAATGAAAGTTAGGTTATACAGATTCGCATATCAAAATTGTATATTTGCATCTAAAAATAATTTCCTCCCCCTCAACAACACGGAACTTTCTGACTCATTTTTAAAGTTAAAAGCATGATACTTTCAGGAATGAATACTTTTTTCCATTTTTTGATAAGCGAATTGCATCTTGAGTTACTGTCTCCTGACTGGAGATTTTACCTTTCCAGCGCTTTCATGTATGGAAATTCGGTTAAAAGTCCAACTTTGACAGCGTTTACTGAAAGATTTTCTGCCTTTACCGAAAACTGGAAAAAAACTGTCCCATATGGTATCGAAATAAGAGAACTTGCCAATTTTATGTATTTTCAAGCAAAAATGAATTAAAATATTTGTCAGAATGCAGTCAGTTTGGATTTGAGAGCAGCCTTAAAACCAGATTTTCTATTTGAAATGAAATAATATTTTTTCTTGCGTTTATGTTTCATGCTTATTTCCAAAGAAATTTGTTTACTGTTGTAATTTATTTACATAGAATTACTAAACCCTTCCCGACGAGCGCCTTTTACAAATTTTTTAATCTGTTGTCAATGGTAATTTCAAATAGAGAACTTTTGCCTGATTAAATTGCATAAAATCTCTGATTAAGTAAGGAAAATTTTCAATTAAAAATTACTGGTGGCAATATTAAAGAAATCTGAGCACCTTATCTGTCACGTATTCCCAACGCTCGTCACGAAGGACTCAGTGTAAGTGGTAAAAATAAAATGGAAACTTCCAAATAATAATAATAATAATAATAATAATAATAATAGTAAAATAAATCTGAAACTCAGAAGGTTTCAATTGTCCCATCCTGTCTTTCTTAACCTCTTCAGGGACGGGTTTTTTACAATGAGAAAAAAAATGATTTTTTTTTTTTTTTTTTTTTTTTTTTTTTTTTTTTTTTTTTTTTTACGATTTATTAATTTTATGGGACATTTCATTTTTTGACTTTTAAGTCCCTGAATAATAATTTTTATTTTAGTACATATTCTTGCGGAGTTTTTTTTTTGTTTTGTTTTGTTTCATATACTGGGGAACATCCCATTTCATGATTGCATAACAATATTAACGAAATAAATATGTTGGGGGTCCAACCACCAGGAAAACTCCTATACCATCCCGTGTCCCTGATGCTGATTTTTAAGTTTGGAGCTGTCTGTATAAAATTGTTTCAATAAAAGTAATTAGATGTAATTTTTTTCCAAAAATGGGACAATTGTTTTATATAAAGATGTAGCAAAAAATTAACCTGCACATATTTTTACGGCTGACATTATTTTTTGAACTCTGTCCCTGGGTTTTAGATTCCTTACCATCCCTCTTACAAAACTTGTACAGAAAATCACTTCAGATGCAGCCACAGAATTTTTTTCAAGTTTTTTATCATGCAGAAGTATGCTAGAGAAAGAATGTCTAAAATTCTTTGACAGGAAATTTACTGCAGAACTTAAATTAGCATTTAAATATCAATTTCAAGCATCGTGGCTTTATTGGTAGTCTTACCGTCCCCAAGGTTTATTCCTGCACATTTCGAGGTAAATTAATTTTTTTTTTATTTAATCCAATGTAAATAACTGTTTCTAAAAATCAAGCAACATTGTAGTTATCACTTAGTCTTAACATGATTTGCCTAAAAATAGTGGTAATTTTCCTTAGCGTCCCATCCTTACCATCCTTTTGTTTTTTCCGTTACTGTCCCTTTTTTCTTATACACCCCCCTTTTTTTCCTTCCGCCCCTTCTTTAACACCCCTTTAAGACAATGTTATACCAAAATTTCGTACTAAAAATACTACATTGTTATTATTTCTTATTTTAATATCCTGTGGGTACTATGCAAATTTATTATAAGTAAAAGTTTATAAGAAAATAGAAAGTTGTAGTGGTAAAATGGTAAGGAAAATTAAACTCGCAAGTTTAACTGAAACCTCAGTTAAGTAAAAATATTTTCTCTGCTGACCATTTTTTCTTTATTTTGAATCATTAAGGCATTCGTCTATCTGATTAACCCTTAAAGCTCCGACGTCTCTTACACAAATTTTATTCGATGGGCACCACTTAAAAAGCAGTTTCCTTCAAGTACACAATTTCAAAAATGCTCTGATTAAATATGAAATGAATTTTATTTTCCTTTATTACTGGTACCAAAAACAAATTTTGCAAAGACTAAGGATGTCTCCGCAGCGGAGCCAACGGAGTGGAAAGGGTTAAAATATTATTTTAGCAAGTTTAATTTCGCCAGATTTTTATTCTCGAAAGTCAAAAGATTGTGAGAACGCCCATTAAACTAATAAGAATTCGAAAAGAAAAAAAAATGGGAAAAAATATAAAAATTCACACACACAAAAGAAATAATAAATAAAAAGTTCACATTTCTGGCCGCTGAGAGTTTTAATCCTTTCGGATTCGCATTGTTTTCTCAGTTTTGCGAAAAAAATACTTTTGCGTTAAAAATATTAAAAATACCTATTATAATCCTAAAAGTTAAAGCTTAATGAAATAAACAAATATGGTTATTTTGTATACTATTCATATGAAAATAGGGAGAATTTTTGAAGAAATTTGAAAGTGTCATATATTTTTAAATTACGAAATTAAAAAAAAATTACACGATCTCTGGGGCATTGTTAGTTGCATTTATAGAAAACCTTTTTCCAAGATCCAACAAGTAAAAGCGTAAACATTTCCTTCTATACGACAAAAACTTGCCCATTTTTGAAATTTCATTAATTTATTTTGTTATTGTTGTTTGTTCAAACGCTAAAAAGTCTTTTTTCCTCCCCATTTTTAGTGCCATAAAACACCGAAAATTAATGAAATTCAAAGTATCATGACTCGGTAAGTTTGGGTCTTAGAAGAATGGACTTTTATAGTTTTGTTTATTGGAGCAAGAAGAAAGTTTTTCTAAATATAACTCAGGGACAATATAAAAATTTAAATTTGACAACTTTTTGAAAAAAAATAGCTATTTTGACGTAAATATGTTTTCATATGACGAAGAACAATTTTTTTTCAATTTTAACTATACAGTAGAGCCTCGATTATCCGAAGTAACTGGGACCGATCCTCTTTCGGACAATCGAAATTTTCGGATAATCGAGAATGCTTCAATTTTAAGATTAAGGAGAAATATATGCAAAATTTCTTATTATGGTAACAAGTGCTTAATTAAAAAAAAGAATTAGCAAAATAGAAACAGGAATAAATTACCTGAATTTTAATTTTGAAATTAAGTACCTTTTATTATCACAAGGGTTTGATAAAATGTTTTGTTTGTAGCAGTTTCGATTGCCTTTGCTTTGAAACTCTATCACGGAGTTTTTTAATATTATTAGTTCACCAGTATCACAGTCTTTCTGCTGCTTCAGCCATCCCAAACCTTTTGCAAAACATTCAAAAGCTCCAGAATTTCTAATTTTCTCGTTTTCTTATTCCACTCCGCAGCTTACGGAAGCTCAAGTTAAAAGCAAAGGAACTCTAAGAAAGGGAATCGAAAACATTTACATGTACTCGTAGTTTGGAAAGGACCTCTTGAACACAAGGAATGTGATAGTAAAAAAAAAAAAGAAAAGAAAAGAAGCTTTCAAAATGGATTTATCACACAAGGGATGTGATAATAATAATAATAATAATAATATAAAATAAAAAGCTTTAAAAATGGATTTCTGTTAACCGAGAGTTTCGGATAAAAGAGGTTCTACTGTACCTCTAAAACTAACTATTTAGGATGGGCCATTGAACAACGATAAGAAGAGACACCCTGTATAAAGTTATTTTGGAAGTTGGATTGGTGAGTTATTATTTAAATAATCAACATTCCAAAACCAGGATGATATACAGATTACATCATATATCACTGACACGTGTTGGACACTTTGCTGGCTCGGGGTACGCGCGACAGATGCAGTCATTGAAAACTGGGGGGGGGGGGGGGGTGTGGATACAGGATTTGTACAAATTTGATGTAAACATCGAAGAGCATCTTCAGTGAGCAGTGGGGGTGGCAGGGAATATATCCCCTTCCACTTTACAGTAGGAGAGAACTGGTGAATAGGAGTCGATAGGTATTATCCGAGAGACCATATGTTCATTTACGTGGATTTATTGACAGTGATATACGTCGTTAAATGATTTTTAAATGCAAATCACCTAAGTGATTTTATGATACGTCACTAATATAATGGCTTAATAATGATTATATATAAGCGATAAAATTCAGCTTATGCTGTAGAGAAGAAAGTGAAATGGACGAAAGTAGTATTTTAATATAATTATAGAATGATGTTTAATTGATTTTTCACAACAATAATGTTTAATTTTGTATTTTGCAAAAGAGAAAAAGAGAAAAAAGAGAACAGAAAAAGAAAAGAAAGAAAAAAGAAAAGGAAAGAAAGGGGAAATTAAGAATCCAAGTAATTATGCATGAAAATTTTCTTTTTTATATATATTTCTTACATTCTTTGAAAATTAATAAAGGAAAACCGCTTTAACTTGTTCGTGTTTATAACTGCAAAGTATATGTGGCAATTATTTTAAACTCTGTCTGCGGTTAATGTTTAAAAATCACAAATCATCATCAGTTTATGCTGTAGGGAAAAAAAGTGAAATTGATTTAAATAACATTTTAATATAATGATACAGTGATATTTAATAAAATTGATTTTTTTACAGCAATATTTTTTTTATTTTTTACTGTACAAAAAGGAAAAAAGAGAACAGAAAATGAAAGCAGGGGGGATTAAAAAAACATGTTATTTGTGCATGAAAATTTTTTCTTTTATTTTCTCTTCTTTATTTCTTACATTCTTTGAAAATTAATAGATGACAAAAGCTTTAACTTAGCTTAATCGTGTTTGTAACTGAAAAGTATATGGAATGGCAGATAATCTAAACTCTGTTAATGTTTAAAAATCATTAAACGCGTAATTCTTACGGCAATAATTTCCTGATTTTTTACAGTCGAATAACAATACTTTTCAGAATTTAACATTCTACATAGGTGCCAATAAAAATCGTAAATCCCGGACTACCGAAAGTAATGATATATTTGTTAAATTTATGCTTTTTTCTTTGAGCAGGGCCAATTTTACTATTAGATGACCACCTAGAGGCATTAGAACAATCTGATTAACGAATACGTTCAAGATACTTAGTATACTTGCAAAATCAATACACTTTTTTTTATTTTTTTTACTAGGTTTAGTATTTTGGGCGTTATTGTGATGACAAGATTTGAAATATATGTGATCTTAAGATTAATATCCTACTTCCTAACAATTATTTTACATTTAAAATACATATTAAGGAAATGGATCGAAAGCTTCTCTTTATAAATTTATTTTGGAAAGGAAAGAGGAAAGGGGTCCAAAACTTATGCTTGCTTCAGGTGAAAAAAAAATCGTAGCATCGGCCCTGGTTGAAGCAAAATATTCACAATTTCGTTTTAGCAATATTTCATTACGCACAAGTACATGAATAAATTTACTCAACATAAGTAAATGTTTCAACATAAAAGAGTACTGCCGTGTTTAAGATGAAGATGTTTCTTAAATAGAATGCTGCAGATAAAAAGTGGTGAAGATTTTTTTTTTTTTTTTTTTTTTTTTTTTTTTTTTTTTTTTTTAGATAAAGCTGAAGTTACGTTTTTTGGAGCATTTTACTCCCCACGAATAAATTAATAAAGGTTTACGAGCAGTACTTTAGTCCGTATGAGGAAATGAAAAAATTGACTCTACTTAAGCAAATGTTTCTACATAAAAGAGTGATTGCGTGTTTAACCCTCTCGTCACCAAATTATGATAAAAGTAGAGAAAAAAATGCCATCCTAAATCATATGCAAAAAAAAAACAAAAACAAAAAAAAAAAAAAAATGTAACGTTGCTCTGTCTAATTTTTCTGTACGAGCCTCATATGAGACTTAATGTAGCTAAGGGTTGTACATGTAGATAAGAATATTTTCATTACATGATTAAAATAAAAGTTGATAGCAATATTTCTATTTTTTAATGCTTGCTTTATTCTGTTAGATAATTATTAAGTTTAAAAAAAAGGTACAATAAACGAAAAGGAAATAAAAATAACAATTGCAAAGTTACCGATAATTGTACAGAATTATGATTATCGGGATTGAAAAGCTTCGAAACATTCAGGACATAATGATTCTTTGCATCTTGTTCAAATGTACCTCATTTTTCTAAGACATCCACATAGGTGGCATTTAGCTGCGTATTTTCCTTGAGTTTGACAGGATACTGGTTACTCCCATCTCCTCAAAGTTCAGTTGCAGCTCGTATTTTTACCCTATTTTTTGCTGCTGCTTCTCAAAGTATTTTGATGGTCTAGCTATTTTTTTTTTGTTTGAATTTGACGAAACTTGACAAATAAGTGATGTGGAAATAAATGATTTAAACTCAAGCAAATCCAAGTTCTAATTACCTGGATCCACTTCCCACAAAAGCCAGGAATTGACTACCTCTACATTTAATATGTGATTGAAAATACGTACATACCACCTTTGTGCCACAATGGATGTTGGTAAAGGCCAAATAAAGAATACATTAGATCCACACCTTTCATATTTGTATTGTACATTCCCATTGCGGCTGGTCTAGAAAATTTTAATAATACATTTTTCTTTTCGACAAAAATGGCTAGCATTTCCTATAGGGCTTACTCCTAAAAATGAGGAAGCAACTGCAACACGGACCACAGAATTATCATACCATCTAGTAATAATTATGTTCTCATTGCTTGTTACAAGAAAAAAATGAACATCTAAACTGTCTTTTCAGCACATTTATAGGATTCAATTTGCTAGAAGCTTCTTTTAATCTGTTTCCACGTATTCTGCCGATGGCAAAAATCTTCCACTCAACAAGTTTATTTAGAAGTGGGATCGGTAAAAAGATGATTAAAAAACAGTTTATGATTTTTGTTCTTGATATGTTCACAAAACCTTAGTCTAACAGATCCAAATTCAGAAGAAAACTCAGTTGCTAGTTGATTCAGCCCTTCATACATTTCAAACTCATGTACATATCCTGAAATTGAAGCAAGTGCCCTCGTCTTTGTACCTCAAGGCTGTGTCTTACGTCTAATATATTGTTTTATTTTTGCCCTTCCCTTGAAAGGAACAATCATCTCGTCGATAGATAAATATTTACTGAAAACAATATATTTATAATAATCGTAAAAGATAATCACAAGTTTTTATATTTTAAATCAAATAATTTTTAACTTTAAGCTGTAATTAGATTTATATTAGCTTACAATTTCCTTATTCTTCTAAATCGTAACTTTAGAACATTAAGTATGAAAGAAGCCACTAGTAACTGTAAGCCTCATATGAGGCCTAAAAATATTCCACGTTTTTTAAGGAATCTGTTATGTTTAAAATTAATTTTAAAGCATGCACATGTTAAGTGAAAGTTAAAGAATAAGAAAATATTTTTACCTCGCAAAAAAATTAATAAAACAGCTCAAATAATTAGTTCATTTCTCTTCTAAAACAATAAAGCAACAATTGTAAATAATGAAAGAAATTGTCTAGTACTGACATCTAAATACGATTAATGCAACTATTTAGAAGCCTGGTATGTGTTCTAAATGAATTAATGGTCTTATTAAATAAAAAAGAAAAAAAAATCCGCCTTTTTTTCTTTGAAATGTTGCTATTTGAAGTAGGAGCCTCATATGAGGTTCAGGGTGACGAGAGGGTTAAGATGAAAATTGTTACTTAAATAGAATGCTGCCGATGAAAAGTTTTGAAGCAAATTTATTTTGGATGAAGCTGAAGTATGATTTTTGGAGCCTTTTACTTCCAATAAATAATTTAAATGTTTGTGAGCATTATTATTTTATTACATAATGAGTAAATGAATAAATTCAATCTACGCAATTAAATGTACCAACATAAAAAATGGATGCTGTGTTTAAGATGAAAATTTTATTTAAATAGAACGCAACGGTTATAAAGTGTTGAAGAATTGTTCTTTTTTTGGATGAAGCTGAAGTTTCATTTTTTGGAACATTTTATTCTCCCTAAATAAATGAACGAATGTTTGCGTGCAGATCATTAAATAAGGAAGCAGTTAATACTCAGATAATCGAAACAACATAACAGAGAAAGTGAAAAAAAAAAAGCTCGCTTATACGCTTTTAGGTTTCCTCTGTTTACCCATTGGCCCATGAAAAAACAAAAGATTTCGATCCCTTTTATTTATAAGCTATGCCGTGTATCGGTGTCACATCGGTTAGCATTAGAGTGCGTGACGTCTTTAGTAATTCACGATAGAGACAAAAAGGTATCGCACATATGTTTGCAGAAGAGATGACATATGGGGTCAACTGGCATCCATCTGTGCAATATCCTTAAATTTTAGCAAATGTCACAATAAAAATTATGTGAAAGTTTTTGCTGCTTTTATAATTAATATATTATAAAAGCTTTGACACAATTTATATGATAACATTAGCTAAATTTATTTTTTCTTATCTTGATCCCTAATTACTAATAAGATCTTCTGTCATAATTCTTAATTGCATTCAATTTACAAAGTTATCAATGAAATAGCACATTATTATAAAAGCGTTATTTGCCCTTCAAAAGGCTAAAGGAAATACAACATCTATAAAATATCATTTTGTAGAACATCTTCAGTCCTACATAGAGATTGTATTCATGTTTCAGCTCATGATTAAATTCTGTTAGAGTACTTAATGATGTTGTATTTATTAACATTTTCCAACATTGTTGAAAAGTGTAAATGTCTGTCCATACTCCATGTAATTGATATATGTTATTAAGATTCACTATGGCATATATATATTTATATATTTTATGAAAATGAAATTTTTATTTATGGTTCGTTTACAGGAACGCTCAAAAGAATTCCGTTACATTATGTTGATGGGGAAAAATCGTTTGTAGTGTATTTTAATGATGTTACATTATTTCCAACATATTGAAATTGATGTATACCACTAAGGTGCACAACAAAATGCTTATTGTAGAATATTGTAGGCATGGCATCTATTTTTTACTTACAGAGACACGCAAAAAAAAAAGAAAAAAAAAGATTTATTACAGTATTGTCTATGAGCAATAATTTGTGGAAGTGCGGTTTCAGCTATGGTGTGCGTTTTTAAATTAAACTAATTTTCTTTATAGGTCGGGATGGGGTTGATGAGTGAAATAGTCCCAGCTGTTACAGCAGTCTTTCTTACAGCAACAAAAAAAAATAAACAAAATTGTTTAATACACAATTACTCTTTACATATTTAATTATTATTCTCACATTTCCTTCACGGATCAGCATCTTATTCACTTATTGTTATTTAAATTTTCTTTCGTATTATTTTATCCTTCCTTATATTCCTGTTACTGTAGACAGTCAGAGCATCCCGCTAGATTTTCAGTTACTATACTTAACAATACAGATGCAAAATTCGCCTTAGTGCTTTTTAGTGATACATCTGAGCTACATCGTTTCACCGTTCTTAATACTCGGATGACAGTGTTACATTTTTGCAACCAATTTTAACGTCGATGATTTTGGCACATAATAGGATAGATTAGATGGCAAAACTGCCAGTCAGCTGGCGGACCATATGGCGTAGCAGTGGGTAGCAACATTGCTGAGTCTGCTGCAATGTAAAATGAATTTCAAATTAATTATTAAAAATGCCTCTGAATCTAGGTAGCATCAGTGACCAAGATGCCGTTCATTTCAAATTGATGCGAGCTGTGCGATGTTGCCATGGGAAAGCGCATAATCAGTGACCGATTAACCTCTGAATTTAGGGGGATTACAGTATATTTTGCGGGCCCCTTTCCCCTTTCAAAATTCGCTACGTTCATGGAAACTCATTATCAATAAATATTATTCCCGAAAAGGCTTGGCTGAGTTCAGGTATTTCATCAAATAGCTTTTTATTTGTGTCCCTTGTATATAATTTAGATAAAGTATGTATGTTGTATATATAGTTGTTGTATCTTGAATTACCCGGATGTTTTCTAAAAAACCCATCAGGATGCTATATGATTGGTTAACAACCCATTGGTCCCGTTCAAATTAACTCGTTTAGGGGAACGTCCACGACATAAGAAAATTTTTGCTGAATTTTTTTTTTTTAAACGGTAATATAAGTGTAATACATCTACATCAATTTAAAGCTAAAGAGTTGCTGTTTAGGAATTTGCAAGTTTTAATTTCCTAAGAATAAGTCTACACTGAGACCGATCTGGAAACTAGTAGTATTAAAATTAATTTAAAGTTAAGCATAAAAATCCACTTATTGAGTTGTAGGTTTTTTTTTTTTTTCTGTTCTTTAAATGAAATTATTACGCATTGAGTATAACAAGCTATTATTACATCCGTCAGATATACATAGTTAAAAGGTTTTATCTAAGGTATTAAATGGAATTTTAGCTTTATTTATTAGTTGATAATTAAATGTCATAAGAGTAACAGAAAACATATTAAAGTTTTAATTTCATAAAAACTAATTAAAATTTTTATCCAAAATTTCTAACTCTCTGATTTCGGGGTATAAGACAGATTTTACATTAAATATTTTGTTTATGCTATGCATGGAAGGCTCTGGGGAGTTGTCACAAGAGTAACAAACGTCTGTGTCACAAGAATAACACATAACACTTTTGCCCATAGTTTGACATAAAACTGCGTTACAACCAAAACAAACAGAATGCTTAAAGCTTTGTTGTTTTTTCTCTGTTATTAGAGCAGTTCTTGAAATAGTTTTAGCCGTAACTAAGGTTATTTTGTAAATTTTAAGGAAGATAAATTATCTTTGTTAGGGCTTTTTTTTAGCGGATGGATTTATTTTTATTCATTTTTGTTATTACTTAAGATATTAAATAATCATGACAAGTAATTAAAGATATAATAAAACAACTCAACTCGTGTCATTTTTGTGCGCTTTCTTTTAGTTTGAAGCACATGGTCTTTGATCGGATATTTTAAAGGCTTTGTAAAGCTTTGTTTACTAAATTCTGCTGTAACCTACAGAGGTTCTTATATATATCTCTATATTATATCTCTATATATATCTCTATTATATATATCTCTTATGGAAAGGATTCTGATAGTATATTTTAAAGGAATTTTTTTAATATTGCTTCTTATACACGACATTGTTTTAAAGAGCAGGAATAATTATGCTAAGCACCAAAAATTGTAGAGAAAAAATAAGAATGAAATTGAATATGTTGATGTGAGAAAGAAACAAAAAAAATTATATTACGATAAAGTGAAGAAAAGTCTTAGAGCCGGCTAAAGCTTCAGCAAGAGAATGGAAATATTAAGAAAAGGAAAAAGTAGAGAACTAGCTAACCTCAGATTCTGTAACGGAAAAAAATGTAGCCCCACAGCTTTGTAGAATTTTATGTCGATGAAGATTTAAGAAGAGGTCATTCTTCAACTAATTCTACATTAGTTAGGCGTGAAAAAAGTCACATAATTTCATCAATTCTAGGGTACATTTACTAAGAGAATACGTTTTTTGTTTAAAGAAGCTTTCCTAAATTGAAAAATTGGAGATTCCTTTGCAGCTTTAAAGCCTAGTTTCATAAAACAATAGAAAATTACTCATCAGAAATCTCCATTTGTCGTTGTCACGAAAACATTCAAGCAATTCATAATGTAGTAATTGGTGAATTTCCTGCGTTAAACATTCCTGTGAAGGATTTAATAACTTTATCTGCCGAGATAGATCATAATTAGAATGTAGGAATTCAGAATGTCTAATTTGCGAAGATAACATCGAAGAAGTATTTGAAACGGAAGTCCATAATACAGAACTTCTTATAAGTTATTGTAAATAGTAAAACGTTGATAAGCGTTTTGCTATTGACAAAACGTTTATCAATATCGTGTCAATACTGTTACTTTTTCAAAACGTTGATAAACGTTTTGAAAAAGTAACTGTTGAAGAAACCATTTCTGATTGTTTACAAAATTTTCGAAAGCAGCAAAATCCATTTTTGTTGCACACAATCATTCAAACTTGTACACAGAATTATTTTCATAATGCCAAAAAAAAATAACCACTTCTCAAAGAATAGTTATACAAGTGGATTTTCTGAAAACTGTACATTTTCATGCCAAGACGAAATTTTGGTACGAAATGCTGCATTACTGGTCAAGTCCTCAAGGGACTGTATTTTCAGCCATTATTTAGTATGATCCCAATAAAGTAAAACCTTATGCTATTATTTTAGACAATGTAACTCATAATCAATATTTTGTAAATGCTATCGTATGTCAAACTTCAAGATAGCATCTTTAAGGGAATTTGTATTTTCCTAAAGTGTACCTGTTTTACTTTTTTATATGATGGTTGTGCTTTCCAATTTAAACAAAAATATAACTATGCAAATATGCCTGCAATGAATCAAACTCCTTTCTCAATTAACTTAATTGAGCTTATGTTTTTTTTTTTTTCAAATATTCCTTGTATAGATGTTGTAGATTTATTTTGTGTTGTTGTACAATGACATATGCGGAATGAAGTGCGTGCTAAAAAAGCAATTCTAAGACATACTGCTTTTTTTGTCAAAAGAAATACAATAACGTTCCATTACTTTGAGAGAAAATACCAACAGCGAAAGAAAGGCATTCAACAAATACAATTTGTTAAAACCATGAAAAATGACACTATCTACTACAAACCATACACTAACATGATTTGTACTAAAAATTTGCGTTTCATTAAGTAAATCATGATACAGGAGAAGTTGCAAATCATATTATTGATAATGAAGGCAATGGTTTATTCTGTTAAGTAGCAGAAACTGAGAAGTTGCTATGTGGTTATAGTGATATTTAATTTTAGAATTTTTTACATTCTTTTATGGTATTTTAAAATTAAACAATCATTAAAAGTTGTTCTGTATGGAAAATAATTTTTTAAAACTTATTTTAATTATTTTGTTTAGTATTTAAACTGAATTTTTGCTAAAATTACATTATGGACAATGATTTATTCTGTTAAGTAGCAGAAACTGAGAGGTTGCTATGTGGTTCTAGTGATAATTAATTTTAGAATTTTTTACATTCTTTTATTGTATTTTAAAATTAAACAATCATTAAAAGTTGTTCTGTATGGAAAATAATTTTTTAAAACTTATTTTAATTATTTTGTTTAGTATTTAAATTGAATTTTTGCTAAAATTACATTATGGACGAAATGTCACAAGAGTAACACTTAGCATTTTCCTAAATCAAATGTAACTAATTCATGTATTATCAGGTGAGTTCAATGATTAATGCTTTTTTAAAAGATATAATTACTCTCCTATATTCTGTAAATTTTATTTCTATAGTTTCATATAATTCACAGAATTTCTGCGTCAAACACAATTTTAAAAAATTGCATTTTTTTGTGGTCACAGGAGTAACAAAATTTTCATTTACTATCTAGGCAAATAAAATGCTTCTTGTTACAAATTGTATATGGTTTATGAAAGTAGAGTACATGTATTTTTAAGTAGTTGCATCAAATTTGTCCTAAATATATTTTGTAATAAAAGAATTGGAAATATATATGGAATTTTGCCCTGATGGCCATAAGAGTAGCAGTGGACGTTCCCTTAGGTAAGTTTCCTAAGGTAGTGCGGATTTTCTCTTGCATTAGGTAAACTTCCATTCCAACAAAATCAAAAGAACAATGTGAAAAAAATATAAAAAAGGAATTAGGCGTCCCATTTTGCAATCATTTCGAAGGCCTTCTTAAATTTTACATTTTAGGCTCGTGCTTCATGTGCCTTTTGGATAATCAGGCACTGCCAACCACTGGTATACGTAAACTGACTAGTAGTTTCGTTATCTTCACCGTCTAATCTGCCATATACAATCAAAATCCTCGACACTAAAACTGGTACCAAAAATGTGATGCTACCAGCCGTACTATAATCACTAAAAGAAAAATGAAAAGAGTGCAAAGAGATGTCAGTGTAAATTATACACGACTACCAGTGAAACCGTGGATTGTTATTTAAAAAAAAAAAAATTCTCTTGAAAAAATCAAGAGACTGCGACATCTGCAATATTTTCGGTCTTATTTTATTTGCGCTCATGTTTCAGTTCGTTTCTATATCTTACGAGAGTGAATTACCAATATTCAATTTTTTATTTCTCAAAATTAGGCAGATGAGGAAGACTGTTTTAAGTCTACTTAGTTTTCAAACCAACAGAAAAAGTGTAAATTTATACGTCATATTACTGAGTGCTTGAAATAATATGTAATAAAAATCTCTAATACGTTTTTTCTGAACATCCTGAGTATATCCGGATGAACGATGAATTGATGCATTATAGTAATTTAAAATTAATAATATAAAACTGAAATATTGCTGAATTTCCTCTAATCATCAAAACACTTTATACAATTCAGCCTTATTCTCAGCAGTTATTCATACATATTGTTTTAAAAATGCCTTAAAATTCGTTCAGTAAATTCTATAAAATATTCTTCTTCGTGTATTCACATTACAGTTCTATATTGGGTCAGGTTAGGGCTTGATTCGCAACGGAGTGCACCGGACCTGAGCTCCAGTATTTCTCTGTTTTTAGTAAACATTTAAATATTGGTCGGAATTCACCGGAGTTCATAAATACAGGGCTCCGGAGTCCAGTGCTACAGCGATTCCGGAAAACCGAAGCCTACTGTGACCGAAGCTAGTCTGGCTGGGATAAGAAAGACTCTAGAACCGGTCTCGGCTCGGTCCTGTTGCCAAGGTAACTGGTCAGTCGACTTTATTTTAGGGAAGTCCCGCGTTTTTTTTTCTCCCATTCAACCGATCATTCCGAGAATTGGCGGTCTTTTTTTGTCCTATGGATGAAGTTCTCTCCCTACGAGTTTTGGAACCTTCGAAAGCAGCAAACCTACTAAGGGTTTTTCGTATCTCGGCCACACAGTAAATTACCCTTTCCTTTTCTTCCCATCTCCAAGTTTCTGTATTCTTTTCTATCAAAACCCTATAAGATGGAGATGAAACGGCGCGTAAGATTTTCTGAAAATTTTTCTTATAAATGTTTTTGCTAGTTGTTCATTCATTGTATACATACACATATATGCATAGCTACGAACAATTCTTTTCTTGTGTTAACACTATTTACGAATCCTAATCTATACCTTATTTACTTTCAGAATTCTATCAGAATTAATTAACATTAAAATTAGGCAAAGATTTCTATTCGAAAGGAGTGATAAACTAAAAGGTGGAATAGTTGACAGTTAAGTACAGTGAAACTTCCCAGTGCGACCACTTCCATTCAGTGACCACCTCCCTGAACGACCATTTTTTCATGGAACAAAATTTATTCCCATAGGCTCAATACTAATTTTACCTCCATTCAGAGACCATCCCAGTTGAACTACCTCCATGAGCGACCCATTTCTTTGAAGAAAATGAAACAAATTCCGTTTTTTTCTCGTCGCTTGAAGAAGGTTTTATTAGAAAAATAATTCCGGAGAGCGCATTATTCATCAAACTTCTAAACTAAGTTTAGAATTTTTTTTTTTAAATTCCGGTAACTTTTAAGTGTTTAAACCCCTTTGTGCCTCTTTAGGCAATGAATTTAACTGTGATGACAAATTAAGAACGACGGTCCCTGTCCTATTCTGTCAGAAAACTCTCAAAGAAATAGATAAATTAATGAAATCATCATTATTTGTTCCCGTCCCAAAAAAAAAAATAAAAAATAAAAAATAATAAATAAAATTGCATTTATTTACAGAACTTCGAAAGGACTTGGAAATCAAAGTTATAAAAGATAAAACAATCAAAGAAAACGTCGATGTATTCATTTTATTAAACTCTGCAGTCATTAACTTATGTAATTAACTTTTGTTTTGATACTTAAATTGTCATATTGTTTCCTAGTGTGAAAAATAAATTTTAATAACATTAATTGTTAACTTTTTCCCACAATTAAAATCTAGATTTAAACATGACCACCTCTCGGAGCGACCAATTTTTATCGGAACGGAACGTGGTCGCTTTAGAGAGGTTTTACTGTATATGCAGAACAATTCTTTTTTTTTTTTTGTGTTAACACTATTTACGAATCCTAATCCATACCCTATTTACTTTCAGAATTCTATCAGAATTAATTAGCATTAAAATTAGGCAAAGATTTCCATTCGGAAGGAGTGATAAACTAAAAGGTGGAATGGTTGACAGTTAAGTATATGCAGGTCGATACATTTAAATTTTTTATTTTGCTAAAGAAAAAAAAAAGATGCTTTAAATTTTGCAAATAATATATGAAATATAAATGTGCGGATTGGAGTGATGGCGGGGAGAGGGGATACAATGGTTGATATTACTGCAGAATATTAGGGCTCCGGTACTTTTTTGTTAGAAATTAAGCCCTGGATCGGGTAACAAGATTTCTCCTAAATCCACCCAACCCATTGTTCGGTTCGGGTTGATGCTAATTTTTTCTCAGTGCGGGTCGAGTCGATTTTAACTGTTTCGGGTTTGGGTCGATTTCGGGTTGGGTTTTAATTTTTTCGGTTAGTGGTACAGTTTCAACTGACTTATTAAAAGAAAATCTAGAATATTTTTGAAGTGAAAAAAACTATGTAAACAATTTGAATATTAATGAGTGTATATAAGTTCATTTTTATTAAAAAAAGATAAAATTGATATTAAAAATGTAATTGTATTAAAATATGAAATAAATTTCTTTCACTTCGTGTTCACGTTTTAATATTTCGGGTTAGGTTGGATGTAGGATTCTAAAAGAGTTTCGGGTTGCCTTTAAGCAGAATTTTCTGACTGTAAAGTACATATAAAAATGTATCAACATTATCCTCTTCAGTTCCGAAACTAAAATAATAATACAAATACTTATTCATTGTTTATTCCAAACAAAATGCCATCGTAAATGACAGAAAAAATATCTTTTCTGAATTTGATCCTCTAGGCGCTTAGTAATTTTGGTTCAAAAATATGGATATAAAACTACAAACCCCCTTAAAAACACAATTTAATAATCATTAACCTAAATTAACGCAATCACAAATTTAAGACCTTTAAACATGTAAATAATCTACAAATACTCAAAAAATGTTATTGAAAAAGATTTAAGTTAAATAGGGGAGACCGGGGCTAGTAGGCGCATTTTTAGTTTTTGATTTTTATAAATTTTTTATTTAAGTTTTTAAAAAAACTTTAACTGCACTTTTAAAGAACAGACATTTGGCTATAAATACCAGGAGTTTTGAGTTTTTAGCTTTTGTAGTTTATGTTTAGCGGAAGCCTAAAGTAAAAGGAAAATTGTGCGCCAATCTACCCCGTCACGAGGCAAGTTGCCTATACCTATGGAGTAAGTTGACACACGCTTTATAAAAATTTAAATGAAGCTCAAATAAGGCACGCAGTTAAGCGAAATCAATTTCATTATTACCAGTAAGTTTAGACTAAGGCGTTATAGCCGTGCAATGTAAATTCTAAATTATACAGACGTAAAAATAATGAATAAAACTTTAACATTGAGTAACTTCTATCCTACTCTATATCATCATCAGAGTTACAGTTACCACAAATAAAAAATCGAGTGTCTCCATATGGGAAAGCCACGTGTGCCCAAAATCTTGCATTGCAACCACTTTTCTCGTTGTTTGCTAATTTTCAAGCTACCAGTGCACACCAAAAACCGAGCCAAATTGCCCCGTTTTCAATGCGCCTACTTGCCCCATAATAAATTTCTTCACAAAAGGGACACGTAATTCTCTAAGCATAAATAATGCAAGTAAATCACATATGGGGTAGGTACAGTTAATCATACACTAAGAAAAACTGCACAAGTTAAATCGCAATTATTAAGAAAAGTATTAGAAATTAGAAAAAGAATGAAGCAACAAAAAATTACTCATGAATGCAAAAAACAGAAAAATCGTAATAAATGTCCACTGCACGTTGGTAACGATGCAAAACTACATTGAGGATTGTAAAAAACAATAAGAAAGGTACTCTGTGACTGGTTGCGCAATCTATCCACAAACAGGTGATTTATGAGGACTGCGTCTACTTACCCCTGTAGCCAACTAGCCCCGGTCTCCCCTACTTATGAAAATTTCTCACGTTCTTGGTCATACTGTCTTTTGGGCATTTTACAAACTCAGACGAAAATAATATTTATTTTATGTAGGAGTCAGCTTAGATACTGCGATTTATTCGTTTACTTTGAACGCAAAAAACATTCAACTATTAAGAAGTGATATGAAAATGTAAAAAAATCGGACATTTTAGTTTTTATAAGGAAAAAAAGTGAGGTCCCGGTATGGGGACCCAGGGACCGAAGAGGTTAAATATTTTCGAATAAATGCTGGCAGAAAAGTTTTTGACAAAAAAGTTGGCAAACTTATAGATTACCTCATCGAAATTTATATTTTTAACTTTTTCATGTCTCAAATAGTTGTCATTACTTGGTTACACACAATATGATTAAGATTACTAATAGTATATGATAAATATATTTAAAACAAAATTACAATTAGGAATTACTTTTCAAAATTACTGTTTATTTTCAAAACAAAAATGCGGCAGTAACTCTCACAGAGATTCGAATAGTAATAGATAAAATCTCATAAGATATTTTTAAACGTTTTTTCTCCGTGTTTTTTTTTTATTTTTTTTTTTTTTTATTATTATTCTCATGATGGCAAAACCAATGATTATATCATCAATGTCTATTTTAAAATTATTTCAGTTTCAATACACAACATTATAATTAAGGCAAAATTAATCATAAGAGATATGAATTACATTTAAAATATGGATGATTTTCGCAGAAAGTAGAAAAAGACTTAATAAACATTCTACTGCTACTAAGTTTGGAGCCCCAAATTATGAGCACCCTAGTCAAATTACCTACTTTCTGATGTAAAAATTGAGGCCTGTCTTTAACTGACTTTACTGTCTTATAATTTTAAAATTAAAAGTAATATTAAAAAAGGAAATATTTAAAAGGAAATTTTGGAAGTATCAGTTGGAATTTCTTATTTGAATTAAGGGGATGATATAGCAAGATTTTATATTTGAAACGAACCTCACATGATTTTACTAAAATGCGTCGATCACTAACATGCTTAACAATCATAAATTATATTAAACAATAAATTAAAATTAAGTATTCTGTTTATTTTGATGTTTATAATATTTAAAAAAAAAGAGAGAAAGAAAGAAAGAAAAATGTGACAGATTAATGAAAATAAGACAACAGCAATAATCAAAATTTCTGCTAACACATTTCAGACTGTAGATTATAGCAACATATGCCAATACTGCAGAAATATTCGATTTTCTTTTAAAGTATTAACAACGAAATATCGAAATACATCTTGCCAACATCGAAGCAATATTGGCAAAACGCTAACATCAGAATTTCGGAGCAATATTTCATGCCAACATCAACAGTATTGGTCAAGATACAACTGATGCAAATAATATTGACCCAAAATTATATTGCTGTTAGAGTTACATTACTGTATTAAATTGTGCTCGTCGTCTTAAAGGTAGTAAGTCATGTTCTAATAATTGGCCCAATGTTATAATACTGATCCAATATTTTTCTGCTATTAAGATCACATTACTTTACTAAATTGTACTCGTTGTCAACATCCTTTAAAGGTTATAAGTCATGATATAATATTGGTCCACTATTGTTTTATTATTAGGGTCACATTAATTTATTAAATTTTACCCGCGTCAACAAACTTTAAAGTTTGTAAGTGTTATGATCCCGGTATTGTTCTGCTTTTAAAATCATACTACTTTACTAAATTTTTTGTACTCGTTGTCAATATTTTTTAAAGGCTGTAAGTCATCTATATAATAAAAGCCGAAGACATGTGACTGTCATCAATAGTTCCGGGCTGACCACTTCACTTTTTATATGCCAAGCGACCATTTTGCTACATTTAATTGAGCTGGACGCAGATGATTAAATCGCCAAATAGGGTTCCTTCGCCATCATTTCTTTTAAAATACATAACTTTAATTTAAAATAGACATCTTTCATTTAGCTCATTTAAAATACAATAAATAAATAAATAGATATTTTTTCAGTATAGGTTCTTGGCGAGAAAAAAAATGACATCGAATTTTCCGGCAATCTATATCCTATTTCATATGTATACAATTGACTTAATCTAAAGAAGCCAATAATCTATTTTTATAAATAAAAATTGAAGTTCACCAGGTTTGTTTTCATAGCTATTTATATATTTTATCAACGTATTTCACGTTCTGAAGCCCGAATTGCGCCAAGCTTAATGAAAAATGCCAAGGCCCCTGTAATGAAAAAGTACCTAAATAAACAATTAATCGTAATAATAATAACATAAACTAAAATATTTCATTTCAACATCAAAGTATTGTTTCTAATTTACATTCAAATAATTAAATATTCCAAGATTTGATTTCAATTGAAATTAAGTTGACAGCTTTCTATTTCACTTCATAGAATCAACAAACACAAAAGATTCATTCATCATATAAACGGTAGAAAATATTAGACCATGGAGGTAATCATTCGCAAAGCAGGTTCTTCAACAATGAATGGACAATATTCTTATGACGTCATAGTAGATAAGGCGCTAAAGTTTGTTAACGGTTTGCATTCACGAGGGTTTTATTTTGCTATTTCTCTTAGTTACGTTAGTATATTGTCATATTTATGAACTCAGAAATCAAATATATAAAAACAAAAGTATATATATTGATTATTTAGTTATTAAGTAATGAAAAAAAAATATAAATGCATGATTTGCAAAATTTAAATAAATTTATTATTAAAGAATAACATTGAAGTAACAGCATGTTTAAGTAAGAATAAGTTTCATTTAGATAATTTATGAACAAATCTCAGTTTAAACACTTGAAGTTTCACTTATTTTTACAGCTACGGAAATTATGAGGTATTTGTCAAAAAAGACGAAATACGCATAACAACAAAAATGTATGAAATGTTATCAAGTTCGCAAAGAATCCTTGATTTCTCTATCAGAATCTTTGGACTCGGGGAAGGATTGAGCAAGTCAATTAGTTTCAGAATGAAAGTAACATGACGCAATGCTTAGCATACAATTCAGGGAGACCAAACTGGTCGCCAGAGGCGGCTAGTGTTATAATAATAGCCCAATAGTGTTTACTATTAGAGTCAAATTACTTTAAATACAACAGTTGTAAATTTCCAAGAGGATGGGAAAAGTCCTGGCCAGGATTCGAACCAGGGATATCTTGGCTGAAGCCGCAAATGCTCTACCGACTGAACTATCCCGGACGAATCTGGAGGACAAATTCACCTTTAACGATCACAGTATCTGGTCTGATATCTGAATCAGCTCAGCAGAATAAATCGAAGGTTATTTTTGGAGCCGCAGTAAACGCTGCATTCGTAATTATATTAGATTAATTTTTAACACAATTATTCAATTGGTAAATAAATCATAACAGTTGTAAATTTCCAAGTGGGTGAAAAAAGTCCAGGCCAGGATTCGACTCAGTGGGCTCAGTCGGTAGAGCATTGGCGGTTTCAGCCAAGAAAACCCCTGTTCTAATACTGACCCCGGACTTCTTTCATTCACGTGGAAATTTACAACTATTATGATTTATTTACCAATTGAATTATTCTGTTAAAAATTAATCTAATACTTTAAATATGTTGATGATGGGTTCACATTAATAAAGAATGTAAGCCATGTTATGCAATGAACGGAAATTAAATGTTCCATTAACTCTAATGTTTATAATTTCAACAAAAAAATGTCACGGATCAACCGAAATAAGATAACAAGAGCGATAAGACTGCAATTTCTGTTAACACACTTCAGAATGTTGCCTCTCGCAACTTATCACCTTAAATTGAAATCTTCAGGCGCCACTCCAGCTACGATTATTGATCAAAACTCTCACATTCACACCATCGCACCTGGCCTACGCCTTGAGTACTTCTTTTTTTGTCCGATTAGAAGATTCGGTCGCGTGGCAAACGCGCGCCTCCACCTGGTTCTTATACAAATACAGGTAAACGTTATCAGACAAGATGAGAGTTAAATTCTGATAATGTTTGTCGTATATAGCTGAATTAAGATAGTTGATTAAAGTGCTGTCACGTCTTAAAAGGATTTTGATGTATTTTTGACATTTTTCAACATCAAAGTAACTTGAACTCTAAATTTGCGTAAAGAAATCTACTATTTGTCTTTGTTATTATTTATCTTTTTTGTGCCGGTCCAATGATGTAACGCTGAAGAGTTGGGAAAAAAGGGGGATTTTCCCGCTGTTCTTTCAAGATGGATTTTTCTGGCTTAGAGTATTATATTCAATTCAAAACAGACAATAGAAATTTTGTTGTCTGGAACTCGACAAAATTTTTATCAACCCACACCGAACAGAGCCGAACCCCGAAATTAGAGATCGACCGAAAATTAGGTTTCGTTTTCGGCCAAAATCTGATTTTCGCCAAAAATTCGTTTTCGGCAAAAATTCAGTGCTGGTAGAAATTCGGCCAGACCGAAACTCGACTGAAACTATCTGTTTTTCAAAAATCTCTTTCCTTCTTTCGGAAATTTTCAACATTACGCTATGATTTGAGCTATATTGGCTCAAATGAGACACTCTTTATTTATTGCTATGAATTTCTCTGCTTACAATTATCAGTCAACACAGACTCAAGATGTGAGTGCAAATTATAAAGCAAGCAATGCATACATGACTAAACTTTGAAGACATTTTTACATGCTCATTAGAAGCTGCAGACTTAGTAATAGAAAATTTTTAGTTTTAAAAGCGGAAGTGTTTCGAGTATACTCTTTGAGAAAGTTCTAGTATAACAGATGATCAAATGCAAAGATCATTATGAAAGGTAAATCGAGGCCTGTATACCTAAAACACTTTTTAATTAAATGAAATTTGTATAGTTAGAAAATCATAACGTGTCGTCGATGAATTAATTACATTTTATTTTATATGAAAATATAAATGTTTTGGTCAGAGGCATACAGAGCAAACTTTCGCCACCCATATAATTGATTAATAATTATGTATACTTAATAAACGCGTATAGTTAATTAATAATTGTGTATATTTATGTATATATTAATTTCTTTAAAAAGTTTTGGACATTTTAGTTTTCACTTTCGGCCGAAAATAGGAAATACACGAAAATTCGGTATCGATTTCGGTCGATTCTTACCCGAAGTTAAAGAAAATCAATTTATATTTTAATGCAATTGAAGGAAAAGTAGTGTAATTATTATATCTCTAAAGTCAGTTTTATCGAATTTTTGACATATATTTTGACATATAATATTTCGACAATTTTACGAAGATTCGAACCAGAGATCTCTCGGCTTCAGCCAAGAAATCCCTGGTTCGAATGTTGGTCCGGACATTTTTCGCCCAGTTTGAAATTTACATCTTATATGATTTATTGGCCAATTAGATTGTGTTAAAATTAATCTAGTATATGTACCGGGTGTCCCAAAAAGGACTGACTGATTTTAAAATTCAATAACTTGCAAACGGTGACAGATATTTAAAAAATTCTTGCAGGAGGGTTATGCATAAGGTCAAAAGTTTTGTTACAGTGATTTTCGATTTTAGTTCGAATTACAAACAATAGATGGCGCTGTAAGCAATAGTCGCTAAATACAGTGATTTCTGGTCCTTTCTCTTGTTCCATGCTGAAAAAGGAGATGGAAATGTATTATCCGGGCCACGAAGTACCAAAAATCGAGCCTGAATTGAGCGTCTGTTGATCGCAGCGCCATCTATTGTTTGTAATTCGAACTAAAATTGAAAATCACTGTAACAAAACTTTTGACCTTATGCATAACCCTCCTGCAAGAATTTTTTAAATATCTGTCACCGTTTGCAAGTTATTGAATTTTAAAATCAGTCAGTCCTTTTTGGGACACCCGGTATATGCCTAACGTTTTAGGAATTAGCCATTGGACAGCACTGAGAGTGGGCGCCCTGTATAGTAGCCGGGATTGTATTCATTTGCAGAGTTTCCTGAATTTTAGAACATCCGGATCGTTCCAATAAGTATCATTAGGCATGACGTTGGTGGGTTATTTGAAATGCATTTTCTCAGAAATGTATCTTTGTAAGTTTTGAAAGTCCTACATGGCTCTATATTACGTGACTTTTATAGAATATTGAACTTGCAATATTCAACAACGTTTTTTGCATACTTGAGACAAAAATAGTAAAAATATGTAAAAATATTCTGACATAAAAAAAAGAATACATTAAAAAATAAGGAAGCAAATATTTCTCTCTCAAAAATCGTCATTAAAAAAGAATCTGATCTACTTTATGCGAAAATATCTACCAATCGACTGGTAATAAAATCTAACACTAAATGTTATCCATAGATTAAGGTTAAGGAGCAGTATACATCTTAAAATTTGC
The DNA here is from genome assembly GCA_963932465.1 of Maratus speciosus. NCBI lineage: Eukaryota > Metazoa > Arthropoda > Arachnida > Araneae > Salticidae > Maratus > Maratus speciosus. Next base: position 214,885,764 of record OZ010797.1, on the reverse strand, counting down.
ATCAAGTTTCGTTTGTCAAATGACAACACACTTTTTTTTACACTATATTTGAGTTCCTTTGAATAGAATCAGTAAAAGTATTATGTTTATGAACTTTTTCTTAAATCTTAATAGTTATAAAAGAAAAAGTATTAGTGATTTATTTATAAATTTCACGATATAAAATTGAGATCTCGCAGCGAAAAGTAATCAGTAATTTTCAATTAGTCACCAGAAAAATTGTCTAAAAAATCTAATAGCTTTTAATATAAAAGAAATTTTTATACAAATTTTCCGGTCGCTGTTTAAGATTTTTTTTTCTGTGAATGCAAACGATAACAAGAAATAGTTCGTTTAGGTCGCCGTAAAGTGAAATTCTATATCCCGAAAAGGAATTATAGGAATGATATGTAAAAACGCATAACTTATACGGTGTACAATGTACGGTGTACGGTGTACAATGTTTAGTTTTTTTTATATAAAAATTAATGTAGGTCATAGTTAGTCTTGCCAGGTGATCTCCGTAAATCGGTGCTTCAAATGCTCTGAACACCAGTATTTTAAAGTAATTGTTTTCTCCTTATCTAATAGAAGAATCATCTGCGATTAAAGATGGCGAAGTAAACTGTAAGAAATTAGTGGTGTCCAGAGCATTTGAAGGACTGATTTATCAGGACACCTTGCAATGAAGCTTTCAGCTTCTGTTTAATATAGAAATACTAATCGGAAACAAATGCTGAACTATTTATATTGTCAAAGTGCAAACAGGTTCATCTTTTGTAATCGACTGCACGCGATGGAGATGATAGATTTAAAAAAAAAAAAAAATTCATGCTTGAAAACTGTTTGCAAAACCATAAAAAATCAGAAAATTGTGACGGAGTTTTCCCCAAAAAATCGCGTCTAAAAACATTTTTTTTCCTATTCGGCGGCGTAAAAATTGAAAATCTACGATGGTCAGATGTTTAAAAAAATACATTAAAACGAAATCTAATCATCTGTTTCCAACATTAAAATGACGTCAACGGTACGCACGGACATGTTTGTACTTTATAAATAGAGATTTATTCATTTTTCTAGCTGCCGCACAGTGGGATGTTTTGACGATCTAGGTGGACAAAATTATTTCGTTGAAGTTTAATTAGTTTTTATCGTTTTTTATATGCATCACTAATAAAATACTCAAACAGTGATAAATATTCGGTTATTTAACAGCAATGTCTTAAAATAAAAATACAGGGTGCTCACTAAAGTCCGTTCCCATTCTCTTAATTGCCGAACGGCTGCATCTATATTCATGAACGTGGTGCTAGGTATAGTAAAGAGGCTATGCGCTTCCAGATGAGACCGCTTACAGCGCCACCTGATACAAAATGGCGTCATTAGCATTCCTATCGCGAAAATGGTTCGAAATATGGGATAAAAATGAATGACGACACCCTGTGAACATGAACGCTAAATGAATCTCGTTTTCGAGATAGGAATACTAATTCAGCTGTTTTGCACCAGGTAGAGCTGGAAGCGATCTCATTTGGTAGCACATAGCCACTTTATTATACCTAGACACTACTTTTATGACTATAGCTATAACCGTTCGGCAATTAAGAGAAGGAATGGGAAGGACTTTAGTGGACACCCTGTATAATGCATTACAAATAATGCGTTAAACATACTTATTTTACAATTAAGTAAAAAACAATTTAATGCACACATGTAATTTAATATTCATTTCTTTTTTGTATTTTTGTCTACTCAGAATTGCTCGAGAAATTTGTGCAGTCATCCTCAAAAATAATTTTTTTAAAAATAAAATCATATAAAAACTAGTATGTTGTGGTCATCACAAAACTTTCTTCTATATCATACTTGTCAATACTTCAAAATTCATTATCACAGTGAATCTATGCTCATCATGAGGATTCTTAAAAGATGAAATTCCGTGCATTAGTTCTTGAGATATTAGTGTCCCTAAAATCGTATAAATCCATCAAAATGCAGCATAGCAGCGCCACCTATTGGGTGATTTACACCAGAAGCTAATTATCATCAACTTATGTCAATGTCTATCTGAATATGAAGTTTGGGGAAAATCCGTGCATTAGTTCTTGAGATAGAGTTATTGCGCAAATGATGACAAATGCAGCATAACAGCGCCACCTGTTGAGCGATTTACACAACCACATAATCAGCATCAACATTTATCAAGGTGTACTTGTACTTGAATCTGAAGTTTGATGAAAATTCGTGCATTAGTTCTTGAGATAGAGCTATTGAAGAAATAGTGCAAAATGCAGCACAGCAGCGCCACCTATTGGACGATATTCACCAACACGTAGTCAGCATCATTTCATATCAAATAGTAACTGAATCTGAAGTTTGATGAAAATGTGTCCATTAGTTCTTGAGTTAGAGCTATTGCAGAAATCGGGAAAAATGCTGTATAGCAGCGCCACCTGTTGAGCGATTTACACCAAAATGTACAAAATGTCAATTCGTATCAAGGATTAACTGATTCTGAAGTTTGGTGAAAATTGTTGCATTAGTTCTTGAGATACAGCTATAATGGAAATTCTGAAAAGTGCAGTATAGCAGCGCCACCTGTTGAGCGATTTGCACCAAAACACAAACAGCACTAATTTATATCAAAGTATACTTGAATCTGAAGTTTGTTGATTTTCCAAGCATTAGTTGTTGAGATAGAGCTATTGCGGAAATTTTAAAAAATGCAGTATAGCAGCGCCACCTGTTGAGCGATTTACACCAAAACGTAATCAGCATCAATTCATATAAAGGACTAACTAAATCTGAAGTTTGATCAAAATCCGTGCATTAGTTCGTGAGATAGAGCTATTGCAAAAATCGTGAAAAATGCAGCATAGCAGCGCCACCTGTTGAGCGATTTACACCAAAAACTAATCAGCATCAATTTGTATTAGGGACTCACTGAATGTAAATTTTTATTAAATTCCGAGCATTAGTTCTTGAGATAGAGCGCCCACAAAATTTGTGTCACATACACACAGACAGACAGACAGACTCACAGAGTCACAGACAGACATTTTGTAAAAACATGTTTTTTGGAATCTCTGACCCCTAAAACGTCTAAATCCGTCGAAAACCGGAATTCGAAAATTTTCATGAATCCAATACTTTCTTCTTGTAAAGGTAGAAGAAAGTAAAAAATTTAATGTTTTGTGGTACCCAGTAAAACATATAAATACTACCAAAATTATTTTCGGTTGAAAAAAATGCCGTTGTGTTAATAAATAACCTATATAGATTTTATTCAATTTGAAATAAAATTTCTTCATATAAACGGTAACGTATCCGATATTTTTATGTGTCCCTGTAAAAGAACTACAACTACTACGCACTTTGTTTTCAATTTAAAAAATGCTATTGTGTACCTCAATAACCTATAGTAATTTTGTTGAAATTTAATTAAAATTTCTGCTTTTTAGCAAGAATCTTTCCGCGATCTTTTCTGTGGCCCTGTAACAAATGCATAATTTCTACGTTCGTCAAATTATGATTTAATAGAATTGTCATCGGAAAAACACATGTGGTCAAAGTTTCAGCTCATTCAGCTAATTGAAAATCGGTTAAAATTGTCTGGCAAGATTTGAACTAACATTTTATGGGGCTCTGTGAAAAAAGTGTAACTGCTACGTTCCATAAATTATAATAATATTGCATTTTCATCAGAACTACATATCCTGAGCAAAGTTTCAGCTCAATCAGATAATTGAAATTCGTTTAAAATTAACTTGCAAGTTTTAATCTAAATTTTTGTGAAGCCCTGTAGAAACAGTATTCTAAACAAACTTTTACGTTCTTTAAATTATAATAATATTGTATTGTCATTCAACTTACACATATTTTCATTGTTTTGGCTCAATCGGATAATTAAAAGTGGTTTCAATTTGACTAGCAAGTTTTTAACTAAACATACATACATGCACTGCAAGTTAATATGATACTTGTTTATTAATAAAAACTTAGTGATCTGCTGCTATCTGCAGAAGTTTTTTTAATTTTTCAATACTTTGGGAATGTCACTTTGATTTAAAAAAATGCTTATTGCTGAATAATGCTGGATAATATGTTAAAAGTCAAACTGAAATTTGTAAACAACATCAAGGATCATCCAGAATTGCAACCTTTGAAAAAAGCGGTTAAGCGAGTTTAATAGCACTTATTTTGAAACAAAAATAGGTTAAATCTGACCTTGACAAATCTGTGACACATGTCCACCAGACACGTGCTTTGAAATAAAACAGAATAGTCACGACGTGCTTTCAAACTTAGAGGAAGCTAGTGCAACTTTTCAAATTCTCTCAAACCAGCTGAGCAAATGGCTTCTTTACGGTCATAATTAATCGACACCTCTGATTTTTTTTCCCATAAAACTCGTACGGATCTCGAAAATACAGATATTCAGCTACCAGTACACGCGGTTTTGTGAAATTTCGAGATAATTGGGAAAATTAATTTTGTCCACCTAGATCATCAAAACGTTCCACTGTGTGCCCTTTTGCAATAAAGCCTGTAAAACTTGTTTCACCTTCAGAGAATAGTCTGGTGTGAATAGAAAACATTACAGTAAATAAATAATTCAATGGATCTCTACACAGAGGCTTTTGGAACTGTCATGCAATATGTTTGCTTCTACATTCTTAAAAATTTTAGTTCAAATTTTTCCATACTATGGTTTAAAATAATATAAAAAGTCTTCATGTTTTAATCTAACACCAAATTTTTAACAGTATATGATGATTGGTTGAGGAATCTGCCTACGTTCGAAACTCTTTTTTTGAAAAAGTTTGCAAAGAAACATTGTATTCACAATTTTTTGATTTAGTTTTAATAAGAATTCGTAATTTACCTTTAAAATTATATATATATCCCTATGAATTTACAAAAATGTTAAATATGTAAGGAAATTTGAAGAAATTTTTCAAAAACTTGAAAAATGCTAAGTGAAAAACAAATAAACTTATTAGAAAAAAATGTTTTTATCTAGCGCACCTACTACAAGTTAAATGAAATCTTAATAAATAAGATTTTTAGAAGTGATCAAAGAGTCCATTATAAGATTTTTCAAAAGTTTTACCTTTTTTCTTGTTCAAATAAATTCGTAAATAAAAATGTTCCATTATTTTGAAAATATTCATGCAATTAAAATTCTTTTAGTAGATGCACTAGAGAGCAATGTATAGACAAAGTTTACAAGTTTTATGGAAGAATTATAATAATATTTTTAGTTACAATTTTTCATATCAGTTAATTTTGTGTAAAAATCAATTTTGAGAAAAATGCATCTAAATGTTAAATTAGTATATTTTTATTATAAATTGACTATAGCTTTTTTTCTGAAACATAGTAGGAACAAAAAAAAAAAAAAAAAAAAAGCAGTTTTGGAATTGTAAAAAGTTGTACTTTCAAACTAAATAATAAAATCAAAATCGATAATTTTTGCGAAAGTATTATCATTATTATAAATTATCATTATAAATTATTATCATAAATTATTACAATTTCCAACGTGTTTTTCTTTATATTTTATTTGAAATCTATACAAAAAATAGTTTGAAAATAAGTTTTATACGACATTTAAAACTATCATGTTTACATATGTATTATATTATATTAATTATATTTTGTGTCAAATGATCATTTCTTCCCTTATATATCAAACAAAACTACATAATTAGGGTAAAGTAATAATTAAAATTTAGAAAGAAAAATTAAAAAATAAAATTTTGCATCAATTTGGTTTGTTCAAAATTCATTATATTTTCTTAATTCGAATATAATAAAGCATTGCTCGTTTTATCTGCTAGCATCCAAAGCAAAAATTACCAGTGCTTGAAAAAAAAAAGGGAGAAAGTCTAGTTGGTGCGGGGATAAAGCTACAGCACTTTAATAATCCTGAAATATTGCCTGTTGAGGTTATTTCACACCGTGAAACTTAATGTCTTTGCTTTATATTTGCGTCTCATTTATTATGTCAAACGTTCTAGGATCAAACACGTGACCACTTTTTTTTTTCTTTTTTATCAAAGTAACAGGAGTACCCAACTTGGTAATATTTGCGTTTAAGATAAAAATCCCATATGCACTAAAAAGGGGATCCTTCATTTAAAAATTGATTTTAAAAGAAAATTCTACATCGAACTCAGAACTTTAAATTAATTAATTAATTAATTGAATATAAATTAAAGGTGGGAATAAAGTAAAAGTTTTCACTTTGTTAATCGAAGTTTCCTACTCGATTAATCCAGTGATTAATCAGATTTTTATTTGGTTTCTATTTTTTTTTCACAAGACTTTAGCTTTCTTAATGAAACCTACACCAAAATATAATAGTAAGTATCTTTTTTGTCAGTAAATGCAAAGGTATTTTATGAAATATAACGACTATCCGAGACGCAACTATGAATTTTCTATTGAGTTTACCTTTAATTATAAGGTTATTTGATTACGTAGTATTTTGTGCAATCGCCTCTCGATCCTTGGTAAGTGATCATTCAAAAAATATAATTAAAAGCCTTATGAATATTACATAAAATTATCGTTTTTATCTGTTTCTCATTTCTCTTTATAAACTAAAGTTTTTTGGTTTTTGGTTTTTTTTAGTTTCTTTCACATCATTTGTTGCAAGCTTTCAGAAAACATGTTTTTGGTAAAATATTGCGTGAAATATTGTAGGAAAATTATCTTGTAGATAGAACTGCATTTTTAATTTTTACAATGCAGTTTGTTAATTTAAATTTATTTTATCGAATTTTGGAAAATTTTAATCGAATAAATCGAGCCGATTAACTCTATTAAAAGCACTAATCCTGACTAAACATTGATCAATTATGACAGCTCTAACAAAAGTTATTTGCTTTTTTAAAAAAATAGGGTGTTTATAAATTACTGTCGGTGTTTCCTTGCCTCATAATTTTTGATTGATTTAAGAACATGACGTAAAATATTATTATATATTCGTAAAATATAATTCAAAAACTTTTTTTAATAACCCAAGCAAAGTTATGGATGCGTAAAGTTCCAACTCAAAAACCTTTTTTTAAAAACCCAAAACAAACAAAGTTACGGATGCGTAAAGTTCCAACTCAAAACAATATCATTTCAATAAAAGTTTTAATCAAATAATAATTAATGTTACAATTTTATAAAATTTATAAAAGTAACAGGAGTACCATAATCAGTAAAAGAGTAGAGCGCCGATTATCGGAACTCCAATTAACCGAACAGCCTAATTCTCTCAATTTTGTTTTTTAAGCCGAACTTCCAATCATCCGAACAGCCTATTTCTCTCAAGAAAATTTTTTTAACACGTTAAGCGCCATGTCAGTCACCGGTGACTGATCCTGAACTTTCCGTTTAGAACGCCTCATTCACCGATGACTGACGGTCTAAAATATTATATAAAACTAAAAATATATATATTGCTTTAAGTAATTACTGAAAAATTATTTAAAATTTACTTACCTTTTATTTATTACACGATTATACTTTCTTAAAAATTACTTAAGGGTATTTCAAATGAAAATCAAATTTCAAATTTCAAAGTAACTGCTTAAAAGGCGCAAAGGCCAACATAGTGAAAAAGATTCCAAGCCTTGACTCGAACCCGGGCCATCAGTGATTAGCCTTTGCGCCTCTTAAGCAATTACTTTGAAATTTGAAATTTGATTTTCATTTGAAATATTGTATGCAAGGCGAATGTTTCTCTCTGGAATAATTTCCATGTATTAATATAATTTCTATCGATGCTGGATTTAATTATGTTTCGTGTTTGTCCCAGGTCGGTGACTCACGATAAATATTCCATCTTGTGCTGCGTTTGTAGCCTTGCCAACATATAATAGTGAGAAATTTTCCGAGCTAGGGTATCGTTCCAAGTGGTTTAGTAGGTAGAACGACAGTGCGCTATACTGATGGCCCGGGTTCGAGTCCCGGCTTGGAATCTTTTTCACTATGTTGGCCTTTGCGCCTTTTAAGCAATTACTTTGAAATTTGAAATTTGATTTTCATTTGAAATATTGTATGCAAGGCGAATGTTTCTCTCTGGAATAATTTCCATGTATTAATTAGTATCTTGAAATTCCCATTAGAACAGAAGTTATGGTATTTAGAATTATACTCGCTCAATAGCTGAAGCCGTGTTTCCAAAACTTTGAAGTCATTTTTCTCCAAATGACGTTTTTCGGCATAACGCGCAAGATATCTCAAAAACTTCTGAATATATTTTCATAAAATTCTCAAATCATATGTTTCATGTTAGTCTGCATAAACTGAACCTAAAATTTCCTTTTTATAGTAAAAAGAAAATATTTTTTTAGGGGTTTATATTGTTGAAATTTTCTAAATTTTGCATTAGCTAAATACAACTTTGTATTAAAAATATAAAAATGCTTTAAATACAAATTTATTTAGGTTCAGTGTAATTATTATAATCTGAGGTATAAGTGGGCACCAAAATTTTCATTCTAGTTGCAAAATTTATTTTGTAATCGTGCGCATAAGCTGTTATGCCGATTTTCTGCTCGTGAAATGTCTGACAGTTTTGAGCCCCCTGTAAATGCTAATTCTGCATCTTGAAAATTTTCAAATATTTGAAATGAAAGAACATGCTTGTATCTTTCATTCCCATTTAAAATTGTGTCTTAATATCAAATACATTTCAAGATATTAAATGTTGAAAATGGTCCTTTTTTTCATTTTTTCCAGTTTTAAGAGTCCTGAGACCCCTTAAAGCATTGCAAAATTTTCAGCTTCAGCGTCCGTCACCATGGCACTCAAAGTGTTAATCGAACTTTGAATTATCCAAACACTCTATTTCTCTCGTTTTTCGGGTAAAGTTCTTGCCACCTAATTTCACATCTGTAATCCAATCCATGGATGAAAGTGTGATAGAGACATTAAAACGACTTTATGGAAAGCAAACGTTAAGAATGCTTCTTTTATCAGAAGAAACAGAAGAGCCTGATTCCTAAGATACCATAAAAGTTTATTTGAAAGATTGTTGTATAACGGCTGCTGATTCCTGGGATCTAGAAAAATCCTCAACATTAAAAAAGGCTTCGAATAAAATTTTAAATAAAGAAAAAACTGATATTGGATCAGAAAATGAGGATTAAAAAAAATAAAAATAGCAATTTATCAAATTACAACGACCATTTGGAAAACGATTTTTTTGAAGACTTTAATTTAAGACATAAAAAATCGCACGGCGTTGATCATACATTACGTACGCCATGAATTAAACATTAATAGTGTTATTACACGTAAAAATTGCAAGCCAAAAATATCGCCTGCGACCCGTTAGATTTCATGAAACTTAAGTATTATCCACCTGAAACTTACGTAAATATCCAAGCATTTCATTGGCTGTTCGGGAAAAGGCTTTTCCATCGTCAAATTTCCAAGAAATCTGACGACCCATTTTAAATGAAATTTCATTCTTAAACTTCTAAACATCCCACAATATTACTTTTTACACCGTCGTATAGAGAAAAAAATGTACATTTAAAAGCAATTTGTTTGAAAGCTGTATCTCAATTTGTTTCTGAGGTTTTTTTTTTTTTTTTTTTTTTTTTTTTTTTTTTTTTTTGTAGTTTTTATTACTTTTTTGTCATAGTGGCAACAGAAGGTATCCATCGTTGTTGAAAGTAAAGGGAAATACAGATTACTGTATAGACCAATCATAAAACGAATAAAATGCGGATTAAACCAATGAAAACCTCCAGATATGCTTTTAATTTCCTATCCTGACGAGAACAATAACCATTTTTCCAAATGGTTAAAAACAATAAAAGAGATGGGAAGAGTCCTAAGCTATGAAGAAAATGAAATTAACAAGTTGTTAAATAGTGACGTATCATGACCCTGGATATCAGATTTTAAATGATGATGAGATTGTGGATGAGATTCAAGATGAAAAAGAAACTGGTGAAAGTGAAAACGAATGCTCTGAAAATGACCCAAGCCCATCACATAACGAAGCCTTTAAATGGTTATAAACAGTCTATGAAATGGCTCGAACGGCAGAGAACGCTGATCCTATTCAACTAAAGTATTTAAGAAGAATTCCGAGATATGGTAGCATTGAAAAGAATGTCTTCTTTGAAGCAAGCATCAATCGAAAGTTTTTTTGCTTAAATTATAATCTCTGGAGTTCAGAAAATGATAGAGAGAAAAGAGAAAAAGAAAATTTTAAATGATAAAAAAGTAAACAAGAAAATTGAAAAGTCAAAAATAAATAAATAAAAAATGTTTTTTAAACACGGCAGCAATAACTGATGCTGGGTGTCTAGTCCAGGGGAAATGTATCAAAAAAGGGGGTTACCTTGCAAAAAGTCGGGTAGACGATTTTATTTTTTTAATTTGTTTATGCTGAGGCAAGCAGGGAAAAACAAAGTTTTCTAACAAAATTTAAAAAACAACAAAATATTGGGCCTTTTTTTGATTTTTTTTTATAAATATCTAATGACTCGTTGCCGTCGTATATTATTTGTCACTTACAGTATCAAAGAGGACAAAATTCTCTACAACTCTCATATTTACAACTTTTTCATGCACACAATAGCAAGCGCAGTACGCCATTTCAAAAATGGGACATTTTCTTCAATATTCTTAAACACCGTGAAAAACGTAGTTCCGCCCCGATTATTCAAATGTTTCCATGGATTTAATCGTGTATGTCAACTTCTACATATTGGTTGCAGTAAATTATGTGTTTCAGGGTTGAAACTAGCCTTTTTTGTACCCGTGGCAAACATGGATTTTGCCCCCCCCCCCTTTTTAAAAAGAAAATTTACCTCGAGAATTTTAATAAATCTCTAATAGCCGGATTTTGAAAATTTTAAGTGCGTAATCATTAAATACGTAATGCTGAACTACGTAATCAGTTTTGCCAAATATTGATTCATTAAAACCTTGAAAACCGAACCGAAAGGAACCGAAATATATTCCACTTTAAACAGGTTTCCATCTTAGCAGGTATAATTGTTCATATTCTTTCTCTTTTAAAATATGTAATATTTTCTTTAAAGACCGGATTCCATATATGTAGATTTCCTTTTCAAAGATTTTACGGTAGTTGTAGTATTGAGGCGTTTAAAGTCACAAGTTATATGAATTATGAGACTAAATTAGTCACACGAAGACATTCGCAAGGTAATATTAAACCTGTGGGGGCGTTCTTGACAAATATTTCACTTGCATTTTATTACTTTTAAATAAATTTTTTTCATGGGATGCCTGAGATCAATATCTAATGTTGTACTTTTTCGGCTTTATAGCTCTAGGTGAACATAATCCAGATATCTCTTTTGTTCAGGATAACGATATTCCTTTGAAACGGAATGCTAATAATCCTACAACGGTGCCATCAAAGAGAAAAAAATATTATTAAATAGCCCTGTAGAAATTATTAATATTAAAATACATTTTTTTATTTAGCTTATGCAGTCATATTATGTATCGTTTTTTATTGTGTAGGGAAAGTGAAGTTGAATGAGACAGGGGATCAATGCGAAAACAAAAATGTTTATATGGTCTACAATCATGAATAAATTGGTATTTCATTTAATAAATGGTATCACTGAGATCATTAAACAGATATAGTTTCAAAACAGTACATATTACAGAAGATTGCAATATTCCACAAAATGTATTTTTCAACAACTAAAATAAGTTTTTCTGTTTGAGCTTTAAGGCAATTAATAGATAATCCTAAAGTTTTACATATTTTTGCATGCTAAAATGATATAATCTCTTGTTATATTTATTGATATAAGTGGAAAAATTTTTAACAATATTTATTAAAACTAACTCTTTAAATATTTTTATGAAACTAGTTAGTGATCTCAATATTTTATTGACAGAATTTTTAAATTTTGCAAGAGATAGATGCATAACATTAGTTAGTGAAATAATCTGTTGTCATTTTTATTGTAACTATTTTATAAAGTAAAAGTATTTCTTACATAAAAGATATTTATTTTTTGAGCCCCCCCCCCTTTTTTTTATATGGAATAACAATCCAATGTTTTCTATTTTTAAAACATTAAAACATATGTTATCAATAATTCGTAATAAAATATACCATGGTAGTGTGGAATAAAATATGTTTTTCGCAAATTTTCATACCTATCCCATTGATCTCTGGAAAATATCTATGCATTATAAAAATTATTAAATTTATTAAAAATAAACAAGAAATCTTTCTTAATTGAAACTATCGTGCCAATAAGTTATTAAATATTGAAGTATTCTTTTAAACAATGCTTTGAAATTAACATTGTATGCACTTCAAGTTACTGTCTAAATATGAAAATTGTCTTATTTGTCTACATCCTGCCCTACTTTTAAAATTATATAAATTCATTGAATATAAAATGTCTATTGATAAAAATAAAGAAGTGGGTGTGCAAATATATAATTTACTGCTACAAATTTTCAGAAGTCGACATGCAAGATTAAATCCGTGGGAAAAATTGAATAATCGGGGCAGAACTACGTTTTTCACGGTTTTTAAGGAAATTGAAAAAATTGTCTTATTTTTGAAATGCCGTACTGCGCTTGCTATTGGGTGCATAAAAAAGTTGTAAACACAAAAGTTGTAGAGAATTTTGCCTTCTTTAATATTGTAATTGACAGATAATATGCTACGGCAACGGGTCTCGAGTTATTTAAAAAATATATAAAAAAGTCCCAAAATTTTGTTGTTTTTTGGCCACAGAAAATTTAGCCTTAAGAAATTTTGTTAGAAAAATTGTTTTTTCCATGCTTCCCTCAATATAAACAAATAACAATAAAAAAAATCTTCTACCCGACCTTTTGCAAGGTAAGATGTACATTTCCCCTCGACTAGTCCTAAGCCTGGATAAAGTGTGAAGGTTTTAGTATAGTCAGGATCATCCCTTAAATTGTCTGTTCATTTATCCGTAACTTTTGCTTATCCGAACTAGGTTCGGTCCCGACTTGTTCGGATAAGCGGCGATCTACTGTATTTGAGTTTAAAATAAAAATCCCATATGCAGTGAAAAGAGGATTCGGGAGATAATGTATTAAATATGGAGTATTTAGCATAAAACTGATTTAAAATTTAAAGTATTTTATTAATTTTAATGATTCTGGCGTAAAGAAAAGAAATACTGCTGAATAGGTCGTTTTATTCTCCTGCCATCTGAAGGGGCATTCTCCCAATCTTTTGACTTTCGGGAATAAAAATCTGGTGAAATTAAACTTTCTAAAATAACATTTTAATCTGATAGACGAATGCCTTAATGATTCAAAATAAAGAAAAAATTGTCAGCAGCGAAATTTTTTTTATTTAACTGAGGTTTAAGTTAAACTTGCGAGTTTAATTTTCCTTACCATTTTACCACTATAACATTTTATTTTCTTCTAAATTTTTACTTATAATGAATTTGCATAGTACCCACAGGACATTCAAAAAAGAAATAGTAACAATGTAGTATTTTTAGTACAAAATTTTGGTATAACATTGTCTTAAAGGGGTGTTAAAGTAGGGACGGTATAGGAAAAAAGGGGCGAAATGGGGAAAAAAGGGACGGTAAGGATGGAACTGTAAGGAAAATTACCATTTATTTTAGGCAAATCATGTTAAGACTTAGTGGTAGCCGCAATATTCATTGATTTTTAAAAGCAGTTATTTACATTGCATTTAAAAAAAATAATAATAATTAATTTACCTCGAAAAGTGCAGGAATAAAACTTGGGGACGGTAAGACTACCAATAAAACCACGATGTTTGAAATTGATATTTAAATGCTGATTTAAATTCTGCAGTAAATTTCCTGTCAAAGAATTTAAGCCATTCTTTCTCTAGCATACTTCTGCTTGAGAAAATTTTGTGGCTGCATCTGAAGGGATTTTCTGTATAATTTTAGACGAGGGACGGTAAGGAATCTAAAACCCAAGGACAGAGTTTAAAAAATAACTACCCTAAAAATGTGTGCAGGGTTATTTTTTGCTACATATTTATATAAAAAAATTGTCCCAGTTTCGAAAAAAAAAATTACATCGAATTATTTTTATTGAAACAGTTTTATACAGACAACTCCAAACTTAAAAATCAGCATCAGGGACACGGGACGGTATAAGAGTTTTCCTGGTATTTGGACCCCCAACATCGTCCAAAACTTTTTAATATTGTTATGCAGTCATGCAATGGGATGCTCCCCAGTATATGAAATAAAAAGAAACACAATAATATTTTCTAAAATAAAAATTATTATTCAGGGACATAAAAGTCAAAAGATTGTGAGAATGCCCCATATATCAGATGGAATTCTGTATACCTACATTTTAATTTTAAAAAATTGAACACAAAATTTGTAAGATTTAAGGGTTGCTATAAGGATAAATATAAGATATTCTCTACATGTCATATGACAGTATAGATTTCAAGGTATTATAACCTTTTATCCGTCAAACCTCATGTACGCTAACCTTGGATTCCTCAACGAACCGCGGCACCTACAAAGGGGTAGAGAAGCGTTTAGGCTTCAAAGGAGCAGTCGAGGACCCTTCAGACGCAGGAAGTTTGCAGTGGATTTACGTACCTAATTATCAAAAGCGTGCACCTCCGTAAAGGGTTTTGGCGGAAAAAGAAATAATGTCATTTCAATGCCAAATTAGAGGATATCTATACGACGAATAAATGTAATACAGAACTAAGCATAGTCATGTATTCGAAAATTTAAAAAATGTTTAATTTACAACAATTAATAATTATAATAAAAATGCAATTTAACAAATTACAACGACCATTTGCAAAATGATTTTTTCAAAGACTAAAATTTAAGACATAAAAAATAGCACGGAGTTGATCCTACATTACGTACGTCATGAACTAAACATTAATAGTGTTATTACACGTAAAAATTGCAAGCGAGAGAAATCGCCTGCGACTCGTACGTATTATCCACCTGAAACTTACGTATTATCCAAGTAACGTATTATTCTTAAACTTCTAAACATCCCACAATATTACTTTTTATATCGTCGTATAGAGAAAGAAAATGTACTTTTAAATGCAATTTGTTTGAAAGCTGTATCTCAATTTGTTTCTGAGTTATTATTATTTTTTTTTTTTGTAGTTTTTATTACTTTTTTGTCATAGTGGCAACACTCTGTTGTCCATCTCTGTTGAAAGTAAAGGGAAATACAGATTACTGTATAGACCAATCAGAAAACGAATAAAATGATGCTTAAACCAATAAAAACCTTCAGATATGCTTTTGATTTCCTACCCTGATGAGGACAATAACCATTTTTCCAAATGGTTAATAATTAAAATTAATAACAGTTGAAGATACGAGTGAAAGAAACTGTTATGAAGCAGATACTAATAAATTTCCAGAAATTAAAATGCTTATTTTTTTTTCTTGGTAGCATGTTTAAATTGTTAACAGAGGTTATTAAGCTCTATTCCAGAAGTACTTATTAACATGCAATTATAAAATATTAAAATTAATTAATTCGATTCAATTTTTACAAATTAAAATTTATTTTTAGTTGATATATTGTTTTGATATTAATTTTAACTCTTTTAATTATTTTTAACCTAAATTTACGTAAATGAAAATTGATTTTCTGTCTTAATTTTAATTTAAAAACAATAGGGATTAAAATAAAGATACTTTGCACATCTTTCAATAAATAGGAACTTTCAGTGAAAGAAAGAAAAATCATTCTTATTAGCTTTTTTTTATTATTTACGTTGTTAAGATTAATATATAAATTTTAAATTTTAATTATCATCTTGTTCAATGCTCATTATTTAATACAATATTTTCGTATTTACATGCATACTTTTTTTTTTTTTTTTTTTTTTTTTACAAAACTTTTATGATTTCATGTATGCAAAATTATATTGTATAATATACATACATATCTTACATACAACAACTTTCAATGCATACAATAGATGTAACCTCCCCCCTTTTTTTTTTCAAATGAAAGTAATAGTGATTAATGAAGAATCTTCTATTGTCCTGATCTACAATCACTACAAAATTGGTTATCTTTCATGATCGAGGTATTATTTTTTTTTCTTTCAGGCTTTTTTTTTTTTCTTTTTATATATATCGGCTGAAAACTATTAGCAACTCTGTCTTTTACAAAAAGAAAAGAAAAGAAAACCTCGCTGATTTAGAGTACTTTATTTCAAAGATTATAGTTTAAAGAAATAGTGACATCCTATTCTTTTAAAACTTGTCTTTCAAGAAATTAGTTTTTCGTATAAATATTATTTTATTGTGGAAAAAAAAATAAGAAACATCAGATATAAGCTCAAGTTTATTCTGCCAAATCGGCCAAAACACCGCCAGATGTATCAACCCTAGATTAGCCATCCATCTCATGGGAACAGAAGGTAAAGTGTCTATTTCCGACTCTCCATCACTTGGCATGAGAATGCCAATAAAACAATTTTTTTTCATGCTCATTTTTTAAAACTTTTTATACGAAGGGGGTAAAAAGGCGTCAAAACGGTCGCGATAGGGTTGATATTGCTCAAGAAAAACGGTCACGTGACTTTAGGTGCCCCCTTTTTTTCCGTGCACACGTCAGGGCGCGTGCCTCGAAGGCCTTTTTGCATCTGCGCTTCGTATAGGGTAATAAGAGAAACGTGCACGATTTGTCAAGTAAATAGGCGTGAAAATTATTCTAGGGCATGATTTTCATTACTATATGTGGTAATTCTAATTGTCAGAAGTTATTCGTAATCATGAGCCCTAAAGAAAATTACTCATGACATTCATTCTTGACTCATGAATTTTAGAGTCAACAATTAGGCATTAGTATCAAGAGGGATGAATGTAGATGCTATAATTAACATTTAAAACTGTACAGTTCACCGGTCATTTTATCACAGCTGTCAACCATTCTAAACTTTTTTCCCCTCTGAAGTCAAATAAACATACACTGCAAAAAAAAAAACGGACTAAAATACGGAAATACTACTGGCAGTCTAGACGCCAGTACTATTTCCGTATTTTAACGGAACTTTTTACCTATAAATTACGGGAAAATTTCCATTAAATTCCAAAAAAACGGAAAATTTTCTGTAATTTACCGGGAACAAGTTCCGTTAAAATACGGAAATACTACGGGCGTTTAGATTGCCAGTAGTATTTCCGTATTTTAGTCCCCTTTTTTTTACAGTGTATTCTGGAACAGGAAAAAAAATTAAATGTGTATGGGTTCTATGTAAAAGTTACATGATTTCTTTTTTTAAGTAACATTTTTAAAGTAATTTTTAATTTTAACTAAGTAAATTTTTAAGTAACATTTCTGGTTCGGGCTATTTTTACTTGACACGCACAAAGCGGAAAAGTTAGCAACTACGGCTTCATAAATTTAATATTTAGCGCTGAATGACATGAAAATAAAAGATTTACAAGAAAATTATAAATATGTTTTAATCTATTCGTAAATATTATGCACATATATACGTATGTGTGTGTGCAAATTAAATTAAAAATGTAAATATAACATTAAGTGCACCCGAAAAATTACTTAAGTTATATTTGTTATTATTAAATAATAATATTCTATTATAATTTATGTAACACAGTATGAATGAAAGTGAAGTAGCTGCAGTCAAATAGATTGTTTAATATATTAATTTTAATATTTTTACTTTCAATAATTCTAATTATCAGAAGCTGTTAGTAACCATAAACTCTAAAGAAAATTATTCATTGTCTCGACCCATGATTTTCAGAGTTAACAATTTTCCACTGCGATCAAGTGAAACGAATGTAAGTGTTCTAATTACCATTTAATGTTGAAAATTGTACTATTACATGGACCCGAAAAATTACTTGTTATATTCATCATTATTAAGTAATATTCTATCATAATTCTTCTAACACAGTATTGAATGAAAAGGAAGTACCTGCAGTGAAATAGATCGTTTAATATATTAAGTTTAATATTTCAAATTTTAATAATTATAATTATCAGAAGCTATTAGTAACCATAAACTCTAAAGAAAGCTATTCATGACATTCACTTTTGCCTCAGGACTTTTAGCGTCAACAGTTTTGCACTAGGTTCAAGTGAAATGAGTAAGTATTCTAATTATCATTTAATGTTGAAAATTCTACTGTTACGTGTACCCGAAAGATTACTTAAGTTATATTCATTATTATTGAGTAATATTCTATCATAATTCTTCTAACACAGTACTGAATGAAAGTGAAGTAGTTACAGTGAAATAGATTGTTTAATATATTAATTTTAATATTTCTAATTTTAATAATTCTAATTATCAGAAGCTATTCGAAATTATAAACTCTAAAGAAAACTATTCACACATTCACTTTCACTGATGACTTTTAGAGTCAACTATTTTGCCCTAAGGGCAAGTGAGATCATTTTAATGTTGAAAATTCTATTGTTACAGATCATTAAATTGCTATTTTTTTTATTATTATTTATTTTTTTATTTTATTTATTTATTTATTTTTTTCGGGGGGGGGGGGGGGGGGGATTGAATAATGAGGTGTATGTGAAAGACATTTTAGAAGCAGATAAATTTATTTTCTTAAAAGTTTATATAAATTAAATAAAAGATGCAAATAAGTCATAAAATGCACAGTTTGTTTCATAAAATTCTATACACTCGATTTCATTCACAGATCGTTTACAATAAAATAATATTAGTTTTCGAGATAAATTTTCTTTTACACGGTCTAAGGGGGCATCACCTGCTAGCATAAAAACAGAAAAATGCGTCTTTAGTACCCGGAAAGTTCCAAAATTTTATAAAATTCAAAGTATCATAATTCAGTGAGTTTTGGTCGCAGAAGAATGAAATTTTTAGTGTTTTACTTACGAGAGCAAGGGGAAAAAATTCTAACTATAACTTACATAAATATATATACTTTTCTAAACATCATTCAAAAACTGTATGAGAGCTTAAAAAGTGCTACTTTTTGAAAATTAATAGCAAGACTTTTTCATCAACATACTCTTAAATCCTACCTTATTTAATAATATGAGAAAAACGTGCAAGACCAAAACTCCATTGATGTAAAAGACACGAGCTATTTGATGAAAAGGAACGATTTTGAACACTTTTTCAATTTACAATTCCTACGTAACTCGAACAGGTAAAAAAAAATTAAAACGAGTTTTAAACTTTTTTCGACACCCCATATATATGCTTATTATTTTACCCAAAAGATATCATGATTCGTTTAATAAATAAACATCATTATTGCTATGTCAAACAAACTGAAAATTTCCGTTCACTGATTTCCTTTTTAAATCCAGAAAATCGGAATAAAGATAAAAAAAATATTTCAAAATATTTTGTCGAACAAAATGCAATATAACATTTCCTATTTTCTTTACTATGCTCAAACAATCTCGAAATTCAAGATATACTATACGTTATATAAGATACCCAAGTTATACTACACTTATTAATTTACCAGATATACCATTTAAACTGTTTAACAAATAATCACATCATTAAAAATGAGTGACAGACAAACTAAACTTACGTATACATCATCTGTTCACCGTATTAAATCCAAAGAAACGAATGAAAGGTTAAAAAAATTTTAGTCTGAATAATAAGCTACTAAAAAAATTAACATTAATAAAACAAAATGTAATATCGCCTTTCTAGATTTATATTAGAATCCTGCATCGAGTCGGGTTACCAGCTTTTACCCGTTCTTGAACCGACCCGACCGGCGGTTAGTGTTGAGTCGGGGGGTGATGCTATATTTTTTGTTGCATGTCGGGTTCGGGTCAAGTTTACTTTTTGCTGCGGGTCGGGTTGTCTTTCATTGTTACGGGTTTGGGTCGGTTTCGGGTTGGGTTTTGATTCTTGCGGTTAGGTTTAGAGTTGACCCGATTTTTCAAAATGATGTCCAATATAGTTTTTTCAGGTTAAAACTCTGTATACAATAAGACCTCTATAATGGACACTCCCGAAAAGCAAACATCTCTATTTAGCAAACACATTTTCAATTCCTAAAACTTGTACATTCATACGGTTACACCTCTGAATAGTGTGCATCTCCCAGTCTACACCACATATCATGTGTATGTGTGCAATGTATACAGTGTGTCCACGTATAACCTGACCAACCTTTATTTTCGCAACCGTTGGCCCTAGATGCATACTTCCAATTACAAAAATGGTCAAAATTAGGTGCAGAGTTAAGATAAAAAAAGTTTGAAGCGAAAAAACAATTTAGCGAAGAATTACAGAATCTAAATTTTTATACGGTCCCCCGGTCCTATAAGTTATATTTAGTAAAATTTTCCTGTTACACTGACAAGTAAGGCAAAAAAAGTCCCGTTATTCTGCGATTAAAACTGACCGAGTAATAGCTGTTTAAAGTTGGAGCATATTTTTTGCTGCAAATTAGGGGTCATTCACAAATTTAGTAGAAATATAATTTCGTCAGATATATTAAAGAAATGGTTCAGAGTAAAATTAGCATTGCGATATAAATGTGAAATCTTTAATCATTGTGACATATTACTGCAAAATATACAATTTGTACTGAACATATAAGAGGATAAAAATAACAGAATTTTTGTTAAATAAAAGGATGAAAAACAACAGCTTCAATTCTTTACAAAAATGTTACATATTTTAAAATGCTGTTAGATTACACCGTCTTTCAAATTTTGGGTTGTGCCATGTTTTTAGGTTTTGAAAATTGATTCACATGTATTTTTTAGCGCTGAATCTGAAAATGACCTTCATTTTAAACTATCACGTCAGGATTTTTCTCAAATCGCAAATTTCAAAGTTAAAAAGCTTAAAGTTAAAATTGATCACCCCCTCCCCTCCCAACCTCAACGGACCCTTAAGCTGTTTAGCTGTAAGAAACCCAGTATTGACATTTGACAAAATTGAATAAATTATTGTACAAAATTGAATAAATTATTGAATTAAATAAAATTAAACTGAATTAAAAAGTCTTATATCTATTTTATAGTATCAGATTTTTCGCTATTTTTTAAGCTTGAAATTTACGATTTTCGAAAAATCTTGACATGATGGTTAAAAGTGAAGGTAATTTTTTTTATTTAGCGTTAAAAAAATACATGAAACGTAATTATAAAAGTTAAAAAACGCAACCATCGCAGGTTTTTGTTATCTAATCTAAAACCATTTTTTTTAAACTTGTTAACGGTAATCTATCCGAAATTTTTTTGTGTTATCCTCTAATATAAATATGTATAAGATGGTGAGCGTCGAAAATCATAATAACATCACACTGTAATCGGATTTAAGTATGTATGTAAAATTTTAACTTCGATCGGACATTTGAAAGTCAGTTAAAGTTCGAGTACAAATTTTAAACTGGAAAGACGATCGTTGCAAGTTAAATAAAACTTTATGAAAATAACATAATTTTTGTTAAAAAAAATCATAGCCTCAAATCCTTACAAAATACAACGTATGCTAAAATACAATTATTTTAACTAATCTGAGTTAACTAATAAAGTTAACTCAATCGTAATAGTTGTACGATTTCTTTCATACCGCAGATACCTTTAAATAAGTTTAAGTACTTTATATACGACCCCTGGAAGCATGGTCGAAATCATCTGTTTTGATTTGCAAAAATGTGGTATAAGTCATGCATTTCAAAGTTCCATAACTCGGTCAATTTTAATGTTAGATGAATGGGACTTTTTCTGTCTTACTTGTTAGTGTCAGAGTAAATTTTTACTAAATATCACTTATAGGACCGGGGGACCGTATAAAAATTTAAATTTCGTAATTTTTTAATAAATGTTTTTCTTGACCTAAATCGCTTTAAAATAAATTCTTTACCTTATTTAAATCATTTTTGTAATTGGAAGTATGCATCTACGGCCAACGGTTGCGAAAATAAAGGTCGGTCAGGTTATACGTGGACACACTGTATATGTGTTTTTATTTGCATCAAAAGCGAAATGTTGGTAATATTTATCATATTCAGAGAGAAGAGAGAATGGTTTTTAAAGAAAGAATAATTTATGATCACATTCCTTTTATACATTTTATTTCTCATGCAATAAATTGAATATATCCTCATTAATATTCAAATGCGTATTTATTTTTCATCTGAAACATCATAGTTCTGTTTCATAGTTCTTTTTTGTGAAAATCAAAACGACCCGACTTGCAGAAAACTTAAATATCACCTGCAAGAAACAGTCTAGAGTGAATCCGACCCGCAGAAAGAAAATTAGAGTTATTCCGATCAGAAAAAAAAAGGACACACCGATTCGATGCAGGACTCTATTCAACGATCGGGTCCCCGCTATTTAGAGATTTTACTATATTTTAACATTAAAGAATATAGATTTGCCCATTTTTCAATATAAAACATAAAATTGGTATTAGAGGTATGATTGTAGTTTACTTTTCATGATTGCATTAAAGCATGATTTAATTTCCTTTAATTTCGGGTTCGGGTGAGGCTGCGGGTAGAAGTACTTCGGGTTCGGGCCGTGTGCGTGTAGAAGTATTTCGGGTTCGGATCGATGAAATTGTTTTGTCGGATTCGGATCGAGTTGCGGGTCGAGGGAATGTTTTTTGTCGCGTTCGTGCCAGGTTGCGGTTTGACTTCAAATGGAATTTTCGGGTACCCGCGCAGAGATAATCCGCGCAATCCCAATACAGTCGAATCTCGTTAAGTGCACAAATTTCCCTCGCTAAGCGTATGGGCGTGTGACGCATTCGTATTTTTACAATATCTCCCATAAGGAAATTAATATTTTTAACTTATTTTTTCTGTATACTGTTCTTTAAAATGTCTCTTTTTTTTCTTAATAAAAATATTTCTAAATTATATGCCTAATCTTAGAGAAGCTGAGTAAAAGTTTATCACTTGAAATAAAATGAAGTACATATTTTAGAAATGTTTCTAAAAAAGGGGGGGAGTGAACTCTAAGAAGACTATACAGAAAAAAAAAGGAGTTCAGCATATCAATTTCCAGAGGATATTTTAAAAATACGAATGCATCACACGCGTGGGGAATTTGAGATATCACTGACCAACACCTTTAATGTGAATATCACGGAGAACTGAAATTTTGTTCATATTATCACTAACTGAATCTGTGTATTAAACTTGACAGGAATTATGGCAGCAATTCATGCAAAAAATAATTCACGTTAACGAGGCTCGACTGTACTCCCTAAATGCCATGACATTATAAATAGACACTTATATTCTACTAATCTCTGAATAAGTAATGTATACGTATTAAGGGCGAAATTTAAGGCCTATGTAGGGCCCCTTTACAAAAATTCATTTAATAAAACAGACCTTTTTACAAAAGTATTCTGAACAAAACAGGCTGCTTCGCAATTTTTTTTTAAATAGAACAGGTCTCTTCAAAAAATTCCTCTTGATAAAATAGGTCCCTTCATAAAATTCCATTCCATATAACCGTAATGCTTCATTAATTATTTTTATTTCCTCAAATTTTAAAATATGTAATTTGCAAACAAAACAAGTTCACCAAAAAGGAAAACTTTTCCACAAGAACTGAAGTTATTATTTATTAATAAGTGCTTGGTCTGAATTTGAGTAACTGGTTATCATCTTTCGTGAAAAAATATTACTTTTTCACAAAAATATAATACATTTCAAACAAATATTTTTTACTTTTCACAAAATGTTTCCCAAGAAAAAAACAATGCACAGACATTTTATTAATTTACTAGATTGCCATTTGAGACATTTATTAAAGGTTTTATTTGTAAATTACTCTTCTATTCTGAATTTCTAACCAAAATTCAATCATTAATTCTTTTCTCTTGCGTAGCTGAATTACTGCAAGCAGGTTTTAATATTATCCTGTAAAACTGGTTTTACCTTCATATCTAAATTAGACGTGAAAAGAAAACATCCGTATATTTAAAATGCAAGGCCGATTCTTTTGACAATCCATGAGAGAAAATTATTGCATCAATTTACTTCATTTTGGTCTTAAATGAAAAATTTCAGTCTATAGATGTGTCAAATTTAGTTTTTGGGATCATAATTAGCATTCATTAGCGGTAATTCATAGTTAAAAATTGCCTTACAAGCATGCAACAATGATATGGTCGAAAATGGTTTTAGATGTGTACTTTTAACCCTTTGGGAAGTTTCCAGTACGTTTCTCTTAACCATAGGGAACCACAATTTCAATTTTTGTCTTATTTAATCACTGAAATTTTGTGTTTAAATAAGGCGAAAATTAACTAGCCACAATGACCTTTTGAGCCTTTCTATTAAAAGCTATGTTTGTAAATTACTCTTCTATCCGAATTTCTAAGCCAAACTTCGTTCATTAATTCATTTCTTTTGGGTATCTTTATATGCTGTAATTATGTGAGCAAGCAGGTTTACGAAAACATCCTTTAAGGGAACTCAGTAGCAGTCATTTTGATAAAAGAAAAAAGAAAAAAAAAAGACAAAAATGTCGAATTTCAGATCTATATATATATATACAGATGGGTGACAAAATAATACGAACACCCATGAAAAAGGTATGGTGCATTTCAAAGGACCAGAATGCGCATGTCACTTTGCACTCAATTCTGCCACCTACTGGTTATGAAAGGTAAGGTATCAGCCGTTCAACATCAGTCATAGGTGTTGCATGCGCTTACCATACGCTCTGGAAAACTGAGTAATGATGGACTTGTCAGAGTTCGAAAAAGGAATGAGTGTTAGAATGTGATTGCTCCGTGACCGAAACAGCCAATTATTTAAGGCGTGCAAGGAGTACTGTGTCAACCGTTATGACAGCGGACACGAAATACTGTAAATTGTCGTCTGCTAAGTACAACAGTGGGCGGAAAAGAAAGCTTTCTGAGAGGGATAAAAGAGAGTTGACCCCCATAGCGGTCAGAAAGCTCAGGCAATCTTTATCCCGGATAGCGTCATATATAAATAGTTATCTCCAGAAACCATTTCAGCTAGAACTGTCCAAAGGGAACGTCATGTTCCGAACATTTATGGAAGAGTTGCAATTCGTACGCCATTGGTGTCATAGGTGTTCGTATTATTTTGTCACCCATCTGTATACGAGGGTCACTCTGAAATTTTTGAGATACAACTAGGTTTTTAAAGTTATACTTACAAAATTTTAGGTGTGTTCAAAGTAGTCTCCTCCAGCATCAATGCACTTTTGTAGACGAATTTTCCACAGATTAAATGCCTCAAGCCATTCATTTCTTGGAATAGATGAAAAAATGCATTTATAGCTACATCAATCTCTTCTTCTGAATGAAAATGACGTCCACGTAAGTTCTTTTTTAGATTAAAGAATAACCAAAAGTCACACGTAGCTAGATCAGGTGAATATGGCGGATGTTCTATCACTTTAATTCGTTTTTGTTTAAGAAACTCAACTGTTAATCCGGCTGTATGTGAAGATGCATTGTCATGGTGAAGCATTAGTCCACTAACATTCACTTCTTGTAGAATTTCTGGAAGACATTTAGTGGTATACCAGTTTGCTGTTAGTGTCTTCTGTCTTTCCAACTTGATGGCTTTGACCAATCCCGTACTTCTGAAGAAAACGGCGTACATCACCTTTTTCAGTACGCGTTATCTTTTCACCATTGTCGGCGTGGGATCATCTTCAAAGACCCATACTTTGCTTTCTTGACGTGTTGGAACGTCAAAAAACGGTATGTACGTTTCACCACCCGTTACAATTTTAGAAATGATGCGGTGGCCCCCATCATTTAGCAATTTAAGAGATTCTTTACTGATTCTGACACGCTCCTCTTTTTGGTGCTCATTTAGATTATAGGGAATCCAACGGCAAACTACGTTTTTTCATATGCAATTCTTCATGAATAATTTTGTGTATGGCTGCGGATCCAATGTTAAGTTCCTTCTGTATCATTTGATAGGTACAGCGATTATGATCCATTAACATTTTTCGTATAGCAGGCACATTATCTGGGATTATTGCTTACGGTGGCCTTCCTGTGAGTTCTTCATCCTTAAGAAAATTACGACCTCTGCTAAATTCTTTAAACCATCTGAATACAGTAACACGAGCTAGAGATTCATCACCAAATGTTAATTTCAACCGTTGAACGCATTCTTCTTCATTTAATCCTGCTTTAAAATCGTAGAAAATCATAGCGTGAAAATGTTCTCGCGTCAACTCCATTTTCTCTTTTGTTTAAAATTTATTCTACGCTAAACAAGTTGAAGTAAGTCAGTAAAAAATCGTCTGCTGTGTTAAAATACTTTGTATTTTAAAATTAAACCGTTATTTTTATTTTGTAAATTCTCGTCTTCGCGTATCTCAATAATTTCAGAGTAACCCTCGTATATATATATATATATAAATGTACCTTAGTATTCTTAGAACAATCTGTCCAAATTTCGGAATGATTCGACAAATTATAAAGGGAGGAATACTAAAGACATGAGTTATCACGTCTTTGCGTAAACACCCTGTTGGCTTAAGCTTAGTTAGCAATGTGATAATTCACGTCTTTAACATTTAATAATTTCAAGCGTAATTTTACTGCTGAGAAGTAGTTGAAGAATTAATTAAAAGTTGTATAAAGGAGGAGATATACTTAATTCCCCCAAGCCTTCCCGTTCAACGTCCCTATAAGTTAAATGTTTAAACGTTTTTCTCCGTTCGCATTTTTTTGTATTTTCATTTTAATCGAAAAGCTAAGGCGTCTACAATAATTAAGCAAATTGTCTGAAAATTTTTAAAAAGTATTTTTACACCCTGTGTGTGATAACTAAGTATCGGATTTTTTATATGTTTGTAACTTTAAAAAAAAAAAAAAAAAAAAAAAAAAAGAATTATAAACATGTTATTTTCCCACGTTTTTTCCATAGGCATTCACTATTTTTTTCTTTCTGCTGATCTAATGGACTAATAAAAAATCCGATACTTAGATTTATAGAAAAAATCTATTTCCAAATATGAAAAATGAAACATAAGAAGGAATTACTGTTACATTAAACTGTTACATTGGAGAAAAAAAAATTCTTAAAAAACAGTTATTTCTATATTGAGAATTTAACACGTTTTATGATCTATTAAAACTATGCTTTATTCAAACATAAACCCAAAAATATAATATAGGTTGTAGTTACAAAATAAATTTTTTTGGTACCGAATCCCCTTAAAACTTGTTTTACCTTCATTAAACTAAATCAAACGTGAATGGAAAACATCTACACTGTAAAAAAAAATCCGACCAGTTTTCCTGTAGGAATCGGAAAAATAGTTGCCTTATCGTACCGGAAAATTTTCCGACCCAGCTCAGAATAAAATCCGTAAAAAAAAAAAGAAATAGTCAATAAAACGGTACTTTACGGATTTTATACCGATTGTATGGATTTTATTCCGAGCTGGGTTGGAAATTTTTCCGGTACGATAAGGACAACTATTTTTCCGATTCCTACAGGAAAACTGGTCGTATTTCTTTTATAGTGTACATATTTAAAACGCAAGGCGGATTCTTTCGATAGTGAGGAAGCTACTGGATCAATTTATTTCATTTTGGTCTTAAATGAAAAATTTTAACCTATAGATGTGTCAAATTTCGTTTTTGCCACTATAATTACTGTTAATTAGCGGTAAATTACAGTTATAAATTACTTTTCGTGCATGTGTAGCGATATGTTCGAAACTAGTTTAAGTTGCGCGATGTATCGGAATTCTTCTTTAAATTAAGCCAAGCAAGCATATTGATGTGCTTATTCCGCGATTTAGTTGAGGAATATAGCGCATTCTGGAGTTTATTATTATTAATAATGGAAGACAAAATTATACCTATCAACGGAGACGAGAATTATCTATTTCGTGCTGTTTCGGATGTATATTAAAGAAAAGTGATAGATATCCCGGAATCAGATTAGAAACTGTCACTAAAATTGTGAATCAGATTTTGCCGTGGGTCTATCTTACAGAGCAGTAATTAATAGGTCCAACTGTCCACACTTGAAAATTTAAATAAAAAACCCAACCGATAAGCCGCCAAGTTTTTGTGCAAACTAGTGATATCGAATCATTGACAGATAGTGTTAAGGTTGAATAAAATAATCTTTTCAAAAAAAAAAAAAAAAAATATTAACCGACTTCAAAAAAGGCACTAAAAAGAATTAAATAATTCTTTAAACTTCTCTAATGACGAAACATTATCCATTAACTGCACATCGGACATCATGTATCGAAGTAAAAACATTAAATTTAATATATAGAATTTAATATCTACCAAACATGGATTTTCTAGAGAATATTTTTTACAAAAGATTAATTTACATATTTATGATTTAATTTACGAATATATATATATAATGTAATCAATTGCTTTTTGAAGTTGGTGCCAACCTATCTTAAGTATAGTAAAATTATGAATATATTGTAGCTATTACCATGAATAAAGTGATGATGGAAAATATGATACAAAATTTAAAAAATGCTCTATTTCTTCCGCAAATAATTTCTTTAGTCATTATCGATTGTGAATGTTTGGCACCAACTTCAAAAAGTAATTCATTACTTGTTATATGTAAATATTCGTAAATTAAATCATAAATATGTAAATTAATCATTTGTAAAAAATATTCTCTAGAAAATCAATGTTTGGTAGATATTAAATTCTATATATTAAATTTAATGTTTTTATGTCGATACATGATGTCCGATGTGCAGTTAATGGTTAACGTTTCGTCATTAGAGAAGTTTAAAGAATTATTTAATTCTTTTTAGTGCTTTTTTTGAAGTCGGTTAATATTTTTTTTTTTTTGAAAAGATTATTTTATTTCCTACTTTTTAGTTATTCATACCGCAACACATAATTATCCGGATTCCAACATCTGCTGAATAAGTAAATTATTTGTCAAATAAATCATAATTTACAAAAATTATTTATTAAACAAATAGTTTTTTATAAACTGTTTATAATTTCATTAGAAGTATTGATTTTATTAGCATTTAGTACTTACGATATTTTTTTAAACAAGTACATTGTATTCACAACAGTCTACATTCATTTATTATTGATTACATACACCTGACTTGTGTGCTTGACATAAGGGGCCCCGCTTATAAGTCATCATTAATATACAAGGGCGAAATAGCACAAGGACTTTGAGCTTTGAAGGGGGGGGGGGTCTAGATAGCACAAGGAAATTTACAACGCCAGAAAATTACATCTGGGAGCTCCACAAAGAGTGTGCAACAGTTGGTTGTGTTTATGACGGTTAATTGTCAAAACGAGGGATATAGGCCCTATGGGGGGGGGGGGACTGTCCTTCGTGGGAGTATTTCTAAGGGAACCTAATCCGTATTAACGCTTGGAAATCCAAGGTTCGAAGAAAACCACGAAAACTCCGAACGATTAGGCCGACGGGCGCGATTGAGATCGAACCCAGCATTTCCCGTCGACCAGCTTCGAGAGCAGAACCTCTCAGCCACAGGTGGGGCGAGTGTGTAACGGAGCCAGCGGGAGTTAAACCCGCAGCCCAATTACGCTCTCAAGCGATTAGCGGTGTGGTGTCTTAACCATTCATCCACGGTCTACATTCAACAATTATTTTTTGTAGGACTCCGTTGTCAAGAAGCAAAATGCAGACCATGTAGCAATATTTATATTGACTCTTCAAGTATATTAACCAGGACTTAGATATATTTTTCGCTGTTAGCGAAATGAGATTGACCAATCAGAAGCCTGCCTTTTTGTGAACTTGTAATTTTTATAGAGTGTGTCCTTTTAAATTTCAAAAATTCTTCTATCAAATAAAACAAAATTTTCTGTACTAAAATACTGGCATCCAAAAAGCTGTAGACTTGTCAGATTTGAAAATGTGGTCCAGGGCCCACCGTGGCTGAGTGGTCAAGGCATCACGTCGCTAATCGCTTGAGAGCGCTAGGTGGCTGCGGGTTCGGATCTCGCTGGCTCCGTTGCATACTCTTTGTGGAGCTCCCAGATGTAATTCTGTGGTGCTGTAAATTTCTTTGTGCTATCTCGTTCCTGTATATTGACGATGACTTATAAGCGAGCGCTTGACGCCAAGCACACAGATCAGATATATGTATTCAATAAACCAATCATGTGGTCCATAATTCTACATTATTCTTTTCCGATAATCTCCACCAATGGACTTTATTCCAAATCTGGGTTCGAGGTTGAAAAAAGTCACGTGATACCGGTAATGGAGGATATTCCAAATATGGGTTCGAGGCTGAAAAAAGTCACGTGATACCGGTAATTTACCCAAGGAACTTCTAACTGATGAGAAGGGAAGCTATTACTGCTTTGCCTCATGAACTGTTTCATTGGCTAGCGGGGATTTACATTAGAAGTCTACGGAGCCTTCCCTTCTTTACACTAGACGTTTTTGTCTTGATCACGTGATCATGGCGTAGATGGAATATCCTCCATTTACCCAAAGAACTTCTAACTGATAAGAAGGGAGGCTGCTACTGCTTTCCGCATGAACTGTTTCACCGGCTGGCGAGAGTTTTTCATTACGTCTACGGAGCCCCCTTCTTTACGCTAGAAATTTTTATCATGACCACGTGATCAAAACGTAGATGGAATATCCCCCATTGTTTCTTCATGTAAGGTGCCTCTATTTGAGAGTGGTGACATACAATGCTCAGACTCTGTTTATACATACGTGTTTGCTTACACTACGGCAAAACTAGACATTTTCTGTTCCAGAACTTGGCGATACTCTCTTGGACAAGTTTGATTATACGAGTGGCGGACAATTTAACAAGCATTAGTTTGGCAATAATGGCAAGCTCTTCAAGATACATGGCGATAGCTTTTGTCCAGAATCTATCAATCAATAATTTTTTTCCTTATGTCACCATTCGCATACCAATACTCCCGATCCTTAGGCAGTAAACACATCAGAAATGAGCGTCAATGATTAGGTGTTTAGTCTGAATCTGATAACCGAAGACAGTGCTGCTACATATAAGAAGGCTAAGAAGGCACTTTTATGTGTACTCTATACGGATGCACTTTGAAGTGAACCGACTAATGGAGACACTTTGCTGGACTCTGATGTATAAGGCCACTTTGCTATTGAATTGTAAGCTTTTTGATACCCACTTCCGATGTCGGTTAGCATCGTTTTAGACATTTGGGTTTTTCTGAATGCGGCATCTTTTCTAGACAAGATCTCGCACTTCGGAAAGTTACCGCAGTTCCAGTAAACTATAAGGTCCACATCGATACCTAAGGACATCGAAATTGGGTGTGGAAAAGCTGACAATCCATCAATAAAGTTTACACATCAGAGCGCGGCAAAATGCTTTAAGAGAAACTTATGTCCAAACTATAGCAAACCTAGTCATTTTCTATTACATAACTACAGCGTCTAGAATATATAGTGTGGAAATCGGCTATCCCAGTAATACTTAAAAGAGTGCTAAAATATTGAATTCCTTAAATGTCAAACGATGCTGAAATCCAATGAGTCGATCACAGCGACATCTGCAGAATATTTTTTAAAACTCCAAGACGATTAGGTTACACCGTCTAGAATATATAGTTTGGAAATCGACTATCCCTGTAATGGAGAATATTCCATCTCCGTCTTGATCACGTGGTCAAGGTAAAAACTTCTAGCGTGAAGAAGGGAAGGCTCCGTAGACGTGTAATGTAAATCCCCGCTATCCAATGAAACAGTTCATGAGGCAAAGCAGTAGTATATTTCCTTCTTATCAGTTAGAAGTTCCTTGGGTAAATTACCAGTATCACGTGACTTTTTTCAGCCTCGAATCCATATTTGGAATATCCTCCATTACAGCGTCTAGAATACGTACACTGTTAAAAATCTGCAGCATTTGCTGCATAGTCACTCCACATCTTTTATAGAAAACGGTTACTTGACTATATTATGGAGCATTCTCGTTGGTCAGAATAGAAATATTCTATAATAGTGGCGGAGTGACTATGCAGCAAATTCTGCAGATTCTTAACAGTGTAGTGTGGAAATATGCTATCCAGTGTTTGTATCCCTTAAATGTGTGACGATACTGCTAAAATCCCAAGTTCCGATGGCAGCGACATCTGCGGGATTTTCATATTACTAGTATCACATTGTAAAGACGAGCAATATCTTGCAGTTGTAGAAAATATCCTGCAGATGTCGCTGCGATCTTCATATTTCAGCAGCATCGTTGCACATTTAAGGGATACAATATTTTAGCGCTTTTTTAAGTATTACAGGTATCGCCGATTTCCATACTATATATTCTAGGCGCTATACCGTAATACTTAAAAAAAGTGCTAAAATATTGGATCCCTTAAATGTCAAACGATGCTAAAATCCAATGAGTCGATGACAGCGACATCTGCAAGTTATTTTCTAAAACTCCAAGACGATTTGGTCTACACTGTTAAAAATATCGTGAAAAATTACCTCTGTTTTTAAAGGCTCTCTATTTTCTAACCAATGAGAACGCTACATAAACACCTATGAAGCGCTCTCATTGGTCAGAAAATAGATAGCCTTGAAAAACAGAGGTAATTTTTCACGATATTTTTAACAGTGTAGACATTGTAATAATACAATGTTTACTTTGAAATCTGAAAATATATCGCAGATGTCGCTGCGATCGGCACCCTTGATTTCAGCGTCATTGCACATTTAAGGAATACAACTTTTTAGCGCTGTTAGGATAGCAGATTTCCACGCTATGTATTCTAGACGCTGCAATGGACTTTATTCCAAATCTGGGTTCGAGGCTGAAAAAAGTCACGTGATACCGGTAATGGAGGATATTCCAAATATGGGTTCGAGGCTGAAAAAAGTCACGTGATACCGGTAATTTACCCAAGGAACTTCTAACTGATAAGAAGGGAAGATACTACTGCTTTGCCTCATGAACTGTTTCATTGGCTAGCGGGGATTTACATTACACGTCTACGGAGCCTTCCCTTCTTTACGCTAGAAGTTTTTACCTTGACCACGTGATCAAAACGGAGATGGAATATCCTCCATTTACCCAAAAAAATTCTAACTGATAAGAAGGGAGGGTACTGCTGCTTTTCGCATGAACTGTTTCACTGACTGGCGAGGGTTTTTCATTACGTCTACGGAGCCTTCCCTTCTTTACGCTAGAAGTTTTTACCTTGACACCTGATCAAAACGTAAATGGAATATCCTCCATTTGGTCCAGCTCTAGATGCTGTAAGCATGTTCACAATACCTACTGGGTTCCGATCCTGAACCGTTCTCATTGGTTCCCCAGATTCAGATATCCAGAACATATTGGCTGACTATCGCAGTGGTACAGCGTCTAGAATACACAGTGTGGAAATCTGCTATTCAAACAGCGCTAAAAGTTGTATCCCTTAAATGTGCAATGATGCTGCAATCCAGGGAGCCAATCGCAGCGACATCTGCGATATATTTTCAAATTTCAAAGTAAACATCATCGTATTATTACAACGTCTAGACCAAATCGTCTTGGAGTTATAGAAAATATCCTGAAGATGTCACTGTGATCGACTCATTGAATTTCAGCATCGTTTGACATTTAAAGGATCCAATATTTTAGCACTTTTTTAAGTATTACTGGGATAGCCGATTTCCACACTATATATTCTAGACTGTGTACTTAGAAAGTACTAAAATATTGTATCTCTTAAATGTAAAACGATGTTGAAATCCAAAGAGTGGATCGGAGCAACATCTGAGGATATTTTCTAAAACTCCAAGGCCATTTGGTCTAGACGCTGTTATAATAGAATGTTTACACTGGGTTGGGTTGATTTTTGACGGCCAATTATCTACACGAGGGATATAGGCCCGGGGGGAGTGCCCTCCGTGGGGGTCTTTCTAAGGGAACCTAATCCGTATTAACGCATGGAAGATCCACGGCTCGAAGAAAACCACGAAAACTCCGAACGATTAGGCCGACGGGTGCGATTGGGATCGAACCCAGCACCTCCCGTCTACCAGCTTCGAGAGCAGAACCTCTCGGCCACTGGTGGAGCGAATGTTTACACTGAAATTTGAAAACATAATACAGACGTCGCTGCGATCGGCTCATTGAATTACAGCATCATTGCACATTTAAGGGGTACATTTGTTTAGTGCTGTTTAGATAGCCGATTTCTACACCATTAATTCTAGGCGTTGTACTTGTGCTCTGATGCATGAGAATATTAAAGGTTGATTTTCATCTTTTCGACACCGACTTCCGATATCGGTTTGTGTCTTTGTGGGCCTTCCGGTTTGGTGGATGACAGAATGGCCAGGGTTGGGTTGGGTTGATTTTTGACGGCCAATTATCTACACGAGGGATATAGGCCCGGGGGGAGTGCCCTCCGTGGGGGTCTTTCTAAGGGAACCTAATCCGTATTAACGCATGGAAGATCCACGGCTCGAAGAAAACCACGAAAACTCCGAACGACTAGGCCGACGGGCGCGATTGGGATCGAACCCAGCACCTCCCGTCTACCAGTTTCGAGAGCAGAACCTCTCGGCCACTGGTGGGGCAGAATGGCCAGGATCCAGATAGATTTTTCGCTCTTAGCGAAACGAGATCGACCAATCAGAAGGCTGCATTTTTGCAAACAGCGTAAAGTTCGCAAAACTGAAGTCTTCTGAATCGTCAATCTCGTTTCACTAACAGGGAAAAATCTATCTGGATCTCGACCCTTGTCCAGCTAAGTTTTCGCACTTTGAAAGATCTCGTATTTCTGTAAGAGTAACAGTATGAAAGATAAGTACTTATATATGAGCGACTGCTTCAAAAAGGATTTGAATTTTAAAGTTTTTATTTAAAAAAAAAATGTTCTAATCATCAGATTTTAATGAAATTGGAATGGGACCAAATGGGTGACTTACACTTTCAAACAAAAAAAAAAATTATCAAAATCGGTTCATATATAAGAAGGTTACGCGTGAACATGGCCAAAATATACATACAGGTCGAATTGATAACCTCCTTCTTTTTTAAGTCTGTTAAAAAATACCAATGCGATGGAGAGCGGGACCTTTTTCGTCTTGTTTAGTGTGGTCATTAAATTTTCGCACGACAAGAAAATGCGACGACAGTAGAGAAGGGTTCACTGCATATTTGTAATTTCACTTGAGGAGAATTTATTTTCTTGATTTTGTGCGCTTTGCTTCGAAACTTTTGAAGAGCAATGGAAAAGGCCACAACTTTCCAAAAACGTGTGCGTATTTGGGACTATTTTGGGGAGAAAAGCCAATATAAATAACGTATGAAAAGCGTCGCAGTAATTTGTCTACAAGCAACCTTACAGCTGTTGCTCAGTCATCCCCCGATTGCCCTCGCTAATGTAAAACTTAAGGACTTAGACAGGGTTCGTACGGGTCCTTGAATTTCCAGACTAAGAAATTTTTCTGTACCAGTATTTTCTTATGGAAAGTCTCTCCTTAAATAAGGCGAAATTTTGTCCGTATAAACTAGATTTATTTTTCTATAAAAAAAATTGCTGATATTTTGCCTTGAAAATAACGGTACCCGTATGAACCCTGCTAGATTATATTCGTACATTTAAAATATATCCCCAGGAAATAATTTTTTTATTTTTTTTTCTCTTATACTCTTCTTAATTTTTTTCATTTTTCATTTTATTTTTTTAGTTATCTATATATTTGTAAAATGCCTGCTTAATTTAATATTTTGTGTGTTAAAAGTTTGTGAGCTGCGAGTACAATTTTAACGCTTCAAATAAAATTATATATTTTCGAAATATTTTGGCAACTAAGAAAAAAGACACATAATACTTTAAGAAGAATACAGAGAAAAAAGAAATTAAAAATATTATTTTTGCGAGGAAATATTTTAAATATACGAATGCATTCCACGCACATAGGTTCAAGCTAAGGTACATAGAATAAAGCAGTAAATCTAAGGCTAATATATCTATATATTTTCTAAAACATAGTTTCTTTTATTACTTAATATTGCATTTAAATTTTTATGATAAAAAATCTCTGCACAATTTTAAGCAAATTAATTTAAGATGGGATTTTAAAAATTTTTGGGGAAAATTTGTCAAATAACGAAAAGAAAGAAAAAAACAATAGCATTTCCTTTAATACGAGGCCCCACCAGTGGCCGAGAGGTTCTGCTCTCGAAGCTGGTAGACGGGAGGTGCTGGGTTCGATCCCAATCGCGCCCGTCGGCCTAATCGTTCGGAGTTTTCGTGATTTTCTTCGAGCCGTGGATCTTCCATGCGTTAATACGGATTAGGTTCCCTTAGAAAGACCCCCACGGAGGGCACCCCCCCCGGGCCTATATCCCTCGTGTAGATAATTGGCCGTCAAAAATCAACCCAACCCTTTAATACGAGTTTATATATTTTCCGGGGGTTTGTCTTTCATAAAGCAGTCGAAGGATTTGATACAATTAAGGAATTTACATTTTGTAAAAAATGTTATTTATAAAATTCTCTACCAAAATCGGTATTTTTTACATACGTACATAGCAGTGCATATATGTTTAAAAAATACCTGTCATATTACACATTACAAAAAATATATATTTTTTTTAATTTATCAGTATCACATTTAAATTTTAATGATTAAAATTCTTTGCACGTTTTTATGCACAAAAAACTTTGAGCAGAAATTAACATTACAGATTAATTACATTTAGCTTATATAGCTTTCTCAAAAATAAGAACAAAAGAAAAAGAAAGAAAGAAACAGTATTTTTCTAAGAAACAAACTTACGGGAAGTTGTCAAATTACAAAAATATAATCGATATTCCATTTAACCTTACATGATGTATTTTATGTTCCATACAAAAAATGGATGGTATTTGATGTAATAAAGGGTTTGTATTAACATGAAAACTATTATTTATCAGTTTATCTAATATGATTTTTAATCCTTTTTCTCCCATTTACAGTACAGTGTAAGTATATATATTTAAAAAGGTATGAGTCGTATTATATAAGTTGCACATTTTCTAAAATAAACGGTATTTTTAATTATTCAATATTACCATTTAAATTTTAGTTATAAAAAATGTAGTGATATATATATATATATATATATATATAGCAATTCATATTAAATTTATTCATATTCATTAATATTTAATAAGTTAACGATTAACTTGTATTTAAATTTTAGTATACTCAGGACAATATCATATTAATTTCTAATAGTATACTATCTTAAATGAGAATAAAATGCATAATGAGTGTATTTGTTATACCTAATGCTATGAAAGTACGGATTTTAATTTGGTAATTTGTTTTTTTTTTATTTTTCCTCTATTCTTTTTAATCTTGTTTCATTTTTAACTTAATTGGTGTTCAATGGTTTATTTCTCGGTTTTCTGTGTGTGGTAGTCCCAAATTCATATTCTTTAGCTAATTTCTGTATAATATGAAGATGAAATCACACATTTTATATGTGGAACTTAAGGCATTTGGCACCCGATGATTCTGTCTAAGTTCTACAAATTTCCATCATTCCATTTATGTTATTCAATTTCTGCTGTTTTTCACTATGTTTTTGGAATCTATGTTAAGTGTGTTGGGGGAACTGTATTTGTTAATGTCATTTTATTCATAATTTCACCGTTTTTGTTGTTGGTTGGTAATGTTTATTTAATGGTTATATATATATATATATATTTATATTACACAACAAAATACCTTGGGCTGATATTGGTAAAGCTTTCTCTAACAATTTTCAAATGAGTGTTTTTCTTTTTTCAATTAATTTGGAAAATTTTGTCAAATTACAGTAACGTAAGTAATATTTCATATAATATGTTATGACGGATTAAAAAAAAAAACGCTTCATAAATCAATCGATGGTTTTCAATATAATTAAAGAGTTTGAAATCTGTGAAAACTATTATTTATAACTTTATCAAATATGATCGGGAAATTTTCGAACATCTGCATAACGTTATAAGTGTGTAAAAAATGTACCATAATAGATAGATTACATATTTTTATAAAAATTGCAGATTTAATTATTCTAGATTACTATTTAAATTTTCATGATAACATATCAATCATAAATAGTTGCATCATTTTGCATATTTTTATAAAAGTATGAAATGTTAAATCAATATATAGAAAAAAAATATTGAAATATTACAGAAATATAATCAATATTTCATTTAACTTGGTGATATTGTGCTTCAGAAGTTCATCTTTGATAAAACCGGTAAAAAGTTTCCTTACAATTATCGAAGTTGAAATGTTTAATGTTCGAAAATAATATTTATTATTTTATTTAATGTGATAATTGCTTTTTTCCACATTTTTCATATTGTCGTAAACGTATTTTATGCATTTGAAAATCATAAATTGATTTATCGAATTCATCAAGCATAATTGTCGTAAATGTATTTTATGTACATTTTGAAAGTTTTTTCTATGAAAATTTATTTATCGGATTATCTAGCATAATTGTACTAGCATAATTGTATTGCAGTATGCATTTTGAAAGTTTTCTCGGTCAAAATTTATTTCTCGGATTCATCTAGCATAATTGTCGCAAATGTATTTTATGCATTTTGAAAGCTTTCTCTATCAAAAAATTGATTTATCGGATTCATCTAGCATAATTGTCGTAAATGTATTTAATGCATTTTGAATGTTTTCTCTGTCAAAAATTTATTTGTTCGATTCATCTAGCATAATAGCCAATGAAAAAAAAAGCTTGGTAATTTTTATATGTGTTTTGTTGTTTTCCTAGACAAAATATTAAAGAACATGGGAAGTTTGAAGAATTAAAAGAACAAAAACTTAAATGTTTATTCTTTTATAACCTCTTGATGCAATATTGACTTAAGATTTTATTATCGCACAAACGCAAGATTATTTTTTTAAAATACCACAGATTTTAAAGGGGAAAGGGGAAAAACTTATACGTACAAAAAAAACATTTTTAAATTATATTTATTTTTACCAAAGAAGCATTGGTCGAAACTGAAGTGTTAAGGATGCAGGGGGCGATTTCTGATTACAGAACATGCACTTTCCTGGTACAGCAGTTTGGAAATGATTGATTAGTATTTTTCTTTTTACACACTGTTTACAGGGGTGCCACTAACGACTATTTCTACCACCAGTATTTACCAACAGTAATTTTGTAGTGGATTTCTACAACAAGATTTTCTACATAAGGTTTAACAATTTGCAAGAGAAATCTAACACGAAGTTTATCATTTAGAAATGCTGGTGGCTAAAATAATCACCGTAGCACCCTTGTTTTTTTTTTTTGTTGTTGTTTTTTTAACCCAAAAATGTGTCTTACATACTGTGAAAGTAGTTATAAGACGATCAGATCTTACTTCCTTACAACATTATGAGTTATAAATTCATGATGTCACAAATACATCTAACACTGTATTTAGTGACCTAATATTTTCAAAAACTTTTCAATTTATAATATCATTTTTTATTTATTTATTTTTTTACATTTTTTTTTTTTTTTTTTGGGGGGGGGGGGGGGAAACGATCACCAACATGCATTCGCGTATTTCAAAGGATTAAAATTTTATCTTTCTAAAGTTTAATTCCAGTTACAATGCTCTTACAGTGACGAAAGTATCGAATTTCACATTTCACCTTCACATATACTGTATAATATACCTGCTGTTTCAATACATAACACACTAGAAAACTTGATAATAATCAGTTCGATTGTTCGAGGAGGACCCTTTGAATCCAGCAAATGTACCCCTTTTATACGGGATTAAAATTTGATTTTTTTTTTTTTTTTTCAATAGGACTTGTACATTTCTTCAATGCTTCAAAAAGTCCCGGCCGATTTCTGTATGTGTGATTCTATCCTCGCACTAGGGTATAAAGGAGTCTGCTATAAGGGGGGAAAGGGGAAATCTGCGGAGGTTACATAATCCTCATGTAATAGTAGGGGATGTTCAAAGTAGGAAATGGGTCTTTTGAAATCGTCTGAAGTAAAAACATCCTGAATTGAACATTCACAATCCATTTTTGGAATAATAATAATAATAATAATAATAGTATGTGTGAGTTTTATATTTTAAGCTTTCGCTTACAGATATAAATGTGAGAAAAATTAGACAGAGTGCAAGCTCAGCTGTAAAGAGATATAACTTTTTATTCATGCTTTAAAATGTTTAAATATACTATGTAAACAAAGAAAAATGTTCAGAATAGGAAATGTGCCTTTTAAATTCGTCTGAAGTTAAAGCAGCCTGAATTGAACATTCACAATTCATTTTTATAATAACTGTAATAATAATAAGATGTGTGAGCTTTAATTATTAAACTTTCCCCTACAGATATAAATGTAAGAAAAATGAGACAGCTATAAAGAGATATAACTTTTATTCATGCTTTAAAATTTTTAAATATACTATGTAATGTAAAAAAAAAAAAAAGGTTCAAAGTAGGAATTGGGTCTTTTCAATTCGTAGGCAGTTAAAACAGTCTGAATTGAACACTGTAAAAAAAAAAAAAAAAAAAAAATCCGTTAAAATACGCAAATTGTACTGGCAATCGAGACGCCGGTACCATTTCCGTATTTTAACCGATTTTTTTTTTTTTTTTTTTTTACGTAAATTCTAGAAAAAATTCCGTTTTTTTCACAAAATGTACAGTAAAACATTCCGTTAAAATGCGGAAATAGTACTGGCGTCTCGATTACCAGTACAATTTCCGTATTTTATTTTTTATTTATTTATATTTTTTTTTTATTACAGTGAACATTCATTATTCATTTTTAGAATATTCAGTGGCTGCTCATGAGTGGCTTTATTTGGGGCACCAAATGCATATCTACCAACTTTTCTATCTGTACCACTAATTTTTAAGTGTAATCTTTGGTTTATTTACAGGCAAAACATTATGCCATTAAGTAAGTAAAAGATTTCTTGTAAAAAAAAATAATAATGGTAAGAAGTGAATAAAACTTTCAGCCATGCATTTAGTGCGCAAAAATTAACCATTCACGAGCCACCACTGAGAATAACAATAGTACTAACATGCGTGAGATTTATTTGTACAGCTTGCATATAGATATAAATGTGAGGAAATGGAGACAGCTTTAACCCTTTAAGACCCAACCCGCACGATCGTGCGGGTTAGACATTCATTTAAATTTTTGTTTCTGAGTCGAATGTAATAAAAACTCGAATCGAACGATCTTTCTGATTTGCAGATACACTGTTAAAAATTTGCAGCATCTTGGAAGGTCATTTGACCGTTTTTTCCGAAAACGGTTACACAACCGTAATTTTAACACTCTTCTGACCATATTATTGGCCATTTTATGGTCAGAATATAGTTAAATTATGGTTATGAAACCGTTTTTTCAAAAAACGGTCGAATGACCTGCCAGAATGCTGCAAAATTTTTAACAGTGTAAAGTAAAGTATCATTTTTTATCAACAGGTAGCGGTTGCAATTTATGTTTTACTTTTTACAGTCATGACTAGCTTTGTTTACAAATACATCGGGTCTTAAAGGGTTAAAAAGAGTCGTAACTAATATTCGCGCGTAAAAAAGTTTACATATACAAATATAAACAAAACAATATGAATAAATAGAGCAGGAAACTAACTACAAAGCATAACACAAACACAAGCAACTAAATAATTTAACTATTAGTTTCATCAATGCACATGCCCATTTCGATATTTTGCAAAATACTTATAAATCAATATTCTTATTTGTGATATTTATTCGATATATTTCTGTATCTGTAATTCTATCCACTGAATAAAGATATAAAGATGAGTCTATTATAAGGGGGGAAGGGGAAATCTGCCGACGTTAGATAATACTCATGTAGGTAATGTTTAAAATAGGAAAGGGATATTTTGAATTCATCTGAACTAAAAACATCCTGAATTAAACATTCACAACTAATTTTAATAATAATAATAATGGTAATGACAATTATCTTATGTGTGAGTTTTATTTGTAAATATTTCATGTACAGATATAGTAAATGTAAGGGAAATGGGACACCTATAAAGAAACATAACTTATTGTCTAAGTGTGCGTGCGTGTGGGGTGGGGGGGGGGGAGGCGGATTCCAAATATTTTATTCTAGTACTATATAGTGAATTGAATAGGATTTTTTGAACATTCGCAATACATTTTAATAATAATAATAATATTAATATGAATGATGATGATAGTAATAATAATAATAATGATGATGATGACGATAATGGTAATATGCGATTTTTATTCATAAAGCTTTCACCAACAGATATAAATGTAACGTAAATGGGACACCTATAAATAGATATAACTTTTATTCATGCTTTAAAATATTTAAATATACTATATAAACAAATAATATGAATAAACAAAGCAGACAACCGCGAGTACAAGACATAGCCCGAACAGAAGCAACTAAATAACATACGTCTAAGTTCCATCTATACAGGATACTAGCTTTGATATTTCGCAAAAAACAGAGAAAACAATATTTATGAAAACCTCGTATAGTTGCAGGGCGAACATAAAAGATATGACGTTATGAAATAATTCACGGTTATTCTCAAGTTTAAATTCGCTACTTCCCAACACATTAACGAAATCATTTTTATTGGCAAAGCCGGGAGGGGGTGGGGGGGGGGCGGATTATAAATCTTTTATTCTAGTTCTAAGGAATTTGAAATTCGCAATACATTTTAATAATAATGATATCAATAATAATGAAAACAGTAATAATGATGATGATGATGATGATGATGATATGCGAGGTTTGTTTATAAAACTTTCAACGGCAGATATAAATTTAAGGGAAATAGGATAGCTATAAAGAGATATAACTTTTATTCAGGCTTTAAAGTTTTAAATAAACTATGTAAACAAAATAATATGAATAAATAGTCCAGGCAACTGACTACAAAATATTACACAAACACAAGTAACTAAATAACTTAAGTATAATTTTAGCCAATACCCAGTACCAGTACCGATATTTCGAAAAATAAAAAGAAACGATATTTCTAACAACCTCGTATTGCAAAAGATACCTGTATGAAGTTTTGAAATCTTTTAAGGTTGTTCTCCAATCAAAATTCTCTAGTTCCTAACACATTAACATAATCATTTTTATTGGGGAAAAATATTCAAATATTTTTATTCTGATAGAAAGAA
Organism: Maratus speciosus; assembly: GCA_963932465.1. Lineage (NCBI taxonomy): Eukaryota > Metazoa > Arthropoda > Arachnida > Araneae > Salticidae > Maratus > Maratus speciosus. Next base: position 214,842,640 of record OZ010797.1, on the reverse strand, counting down.
ATTGAATAGCATTTTTTGTTTTCCTTTAAAAGTCGAAACTTCAAGAAAGATTCCCGTTATTGAGTGGGGAAAAATATTTTTTGCGAATGTCTTCTCAACAATGAGGTAACAGATAAGAAATTTGCAATTATCTATACTAGGGGATCGTACCCGGGCTTCCCGGGATAAAAAATATAGGTGAAAACATTTTTTTTAATTGAAAACTAATAATTTTTTTATATGCAATAAATTTTTTAGATTGACCACTTACATTAAAAAAGCATTTTCCATATGTAAAATACGAATTATACAATCAAATAAATTTTTGAAATTTATCGAAAACGATATTTTCTTATTGCCCGTATGCTAAGAGTTATTTGACCAATATTTTGCTACTTATGGCATCCTTTTATATTCTGATAATTTCAGGGCTTATACATGTCTGGTAAATTTGTGTTTTATTTATATTATTTTATTTATTTATTCATAGGGAAGTTTTTTTAATGGATATTAGCTGTAAGAAAAAGATGAATTCTTTATTTTGTTTTAAGGACAAACGGATTAATCTTTCGTAATCGAGCTCCGCGCAATATAGATAAATGAAAAAAATATTTCATGCTTTAAAATTGTTTTTAAAACCATAGACAATCAGTAAACTGAGATGAACTTTGCAAACAAATTCCATTAAAAAAAACAAATCCTATTTGGTGACCTGAAAATTTAAATTGTACGATTACAAATATGTTAGATTTGTATTTTTTCAATATTATTCTTTTATTTGTTTATAAAAGAAGTATTAATTTCGTTAATTTGCCTTTCACAAATATGTTAGATTGGTGTTTTTTTTTAATATTATTCTTTTAATTGTTTATAAAGAAAATATTAATTTCGTTAAGCAAAAATAGTCAGAAACAAATGCTGAAAAATGATTGTTGCTTTATGTGCAAAACGTTTATTATTATTATGTATTGAAACCGGTACGTGATAAGATAAACTTAAAAAAAATTATGCTTAAAAATTATTTTAGAAAATATAATACATCAGTCAATGAATACAGTTTTTAAACAAATTGCATTTGAAAGTAAATTTTTTTCCCTATGCGACGAAAATTGAAATTGTACGATGGTCAGAAGATTAAAAAAGTGCAGTAGCGAAAATTTGAAGACAGAAATTTGATCGTGAAGTGTTGCCATTCGCAAAATGACGTCTGAGTTACGCACAGATACGTTTCTCCTTTATAATATAGATATGTAATCAGTAAAATATAATAAAGATCAGTTATTAGGATGTGGTTATCAATTGAGGCTCTTATTCTTGGTATCCGGAATGAAAAACAGCAATTTTCACCTTCTCAAAATTTGCATACGCACTTCTCATATCCATATTCATCATTTAAAAAAATTTTTGTATTTTGTTTGATCATTTAAAAATCCTTTTAATTCGAAACTTGATGTCACGATTCTCAGCAACATCTATTATGTCAACAGACGCACTCTTTACTTGAGATTCTAATCTCAATTCCGCAGAGTAAAAATTTCCATAATTTATGTTTTTTAGACGCATTTGTGTTAAAATGCTTAGTTTTATCTAAGAAAATGAACGTTTTCTTTTAAATATGACTTCATTTTCGCTTAAATAAGCATTTCGCCTAGCGTTTGAAACTTAGTATCAGTACACATTCAGAAGAAAAAACAATATAGAAAATGTATGAGGAAAAATGCATGTTTTCAAAAGCAGTATGTTATTTTCCATTATTAAGCCCTTACTATAATATACTGCTCCTAATAGGATTTTGCGCCACTAAACCCTATACAACAATTTTGAATTTTTATCAGAAAACTGCATGAATAAAGTTAAAAATACCTCATTATTTCCCTCTTGTCTGCAACAATGAAAGCTACCTAATTTTCATCATTTTGAAGAAATTTCATAAAATGCTTTTTAAATTAAAATATAAAAGTGGGTATATTAAAAAAAAACAGATAGTGCGACCACATCTACAAAGGAAGAGCTTTCAGTTTTAAAAAATATATATATTACTAAAATTGGTTCAGCAGAAAGATCAGGGAAGATGTCTAAAAAACACACTTGTGTTTTAAATATATAGATTATATAAAATTAGGGAAAATTAAATTAAGAAAATTTTGTTATTTTGATAAAATTATAGTAGAATGCCTAAAGCATTAAAATTTCATTATTCGAGAGGATTTTGGACAATGTGGTCTAACTCGGCGAAGCAAATCCATCTGGGTGAGAATCATCAATTTCTGTAATATAAATCGCTATTATTTGCATGTCACCTCTCCTTTATAAAGGCACTCTAACTTTTTGTAAAACATTGCGTTTTATCAGTGTGTGATTTCGATTATATTATTTTCAAAAGTAAAGTATTTTCTCCTCTGAAGAATTTCAAAGCAGCTGGGCTGTGAAAATGACGCACTTCTACAAAACATAATTCAGGTTTAAGAATTAAAATACACGCTTTTTTATAAAATGACGTCATTTGCATCGGCTAAAGCAATTTACTTTTACAACCCAGTCTTCAACTTCGTCTGTAGAAAAGTGAGCATATATGTCATTATCACGGAATAACAGACAATATTCTTGATATAGCCCATATTTTCATTTCAATTATTTTTTCAGGTTTTATGAGAAAATGGCAACAAAAAATACTGTATCTCCTATTTTCGACTATTTTGCGTTTACTTTCAATGACTTTCGATAGAAATAAGGTACTTTTGTTGCCACGATAAGAAAAATGGTATTAAAAACTACAAAAAAATTAATATCTCAAAAATAAATTGAGATACAGCTTTCAAACAAATTGCATTTAAAAGAGCTTTTTTTTTCCTTATACGACGGTGTAAAAATATAAAATGTGCTATGTTTAGAAGTTTATTATTATTATTATTATAAAGAAAATTGCAAAACCAAAATTTTATTTCAAATTTCAAAGTGTTGCCATTCGCAAAATGACGTATGCGTTACGCACAGATATGTTTGTCCTTTATAATATAGATACCGGGTGTCCCAAAAAGGACTGACTGATTTTAAAATTCAATAACTTGCAAACGGTGACAGATATTTAAAAAATTCTTGCAGGAGGGTTATGCATAAGGTCAAAAGTTTTTTTACAGTGATTTTCAATTTTAGTTCGAATTACAAACAATAGATGGCGCTGCGATCAATAGACACTGAATTCAGGCTCGATTTTTGGTACTTCGTGGCCCGGATAATACATTTCCATCTCCTTTTTCAGCATGGAACAAGAGAAAGGACCAGAAATCGAGCCTGTATTTAGCGACTATTGCTTACAGCGCCATCTATTGTTTGTAATTCGAACTAAAATCGAAAATCACTGTAATAAAACTTTTGACCTTATGCATAACCCTCCTGCAAGAATTTTTTAAATATTTGTCACCGTTTGCAAGTTATTGAATTTTAAAATCAGTCAGTCCTTTTTGGGACACCCGGTATATAAAAGCCGTTCTCTGTGTGTATGTCCTTTATACAAATCTTTAATTTTTTACCGATTTGCACGAAACTTGCTGTACATAGGCTTTAGAATGTGGAATAGATCCCTGTCACCTTTAAAAAATCATCAGACCACTATTTATCCCTTTTTTCTATCATCTTTCATAATTTAACATTATAGAAATATCTCATTTTAAATTTTCAAATTCAATAGCTTCTTTCATGTTGCCACACATCTAAAAAACTGCTCAATAATTTTAAAAAAATTGTTAACTCGAGTACTTTGTTTTATTAGCCAATAAAAATTCAGACTCGACTGCTATATTTTTACATTTTTGAAATCGACGTCATTCTAATCAGAAAATGCACATTTTTCATATATTTATGTAAAAACTTTAACTTAAGCATGTTTTAAAATGACCTTAGAAGTACTTTAGTTGAATGTTAAAAAATCTATTTTAATGAAGTCGTTTCAATATCAAGAATCAAATAAGGAAAATGATAATAGTAAAAAAAAAATCGTTTGCTAGATATGACGTCAATGTCATCAATATAATTTCAGACTGGCTCTAAAAACTGGATGCAACAATTTATTCCCTATTTCTTTGTAATCTTTAATTATATCATTTAGATAAATGTTTTAATACCTGAAATGCAGTGATAACATTCTACGATTTGTATCGAATACGGTTACATAAAATACGATTTTTGTACGATTTATATTAAATAGAAATTATAGCTACTATTTTTTAGTGTAAGCTTTTTTTCTTTTTTAAACAAAATTTCATGACTGACAGACTTTTTTGTTAGACGTTGAAATAATGGGATGCATGATGTTTAGAGATCAAATTGCAGTAAAAGCGTAATTTATGGTACGGTTAGGTTGTTGCCACCAACAATATGGTGCTAGGCGTTACTCATAGATATGTCTTTTCTTCATAATATTGCATTAATAGCAAACGGATATAGCTTTCTGAATTGGGTTACAGGTATATTTAAAAATATATCCGTGATTGAAAATTAATTTAAAATGGATAAACAATCCGTAAATTGAGATAAGCTTTTCAAAAAGAAAAAAATTACTGAAAGTACTTTTTGTATTCTATTAGATTTTGGAATAATCAAATGTGCGATGTTTAAAGGTTAAATTGCAGTAAAAGTTAAATTTATGGTTGGGTTATGTTATTGCCACCAACAATATGATGCTAGAGTTACTCATAGTTCATCAATGTCTTTACTTTATAATATTGAATTAAGAGCAAACAGGTATATCTTTCGTAATTGGGCTGCATGTAGGGATGAGATTTCCACGTTTTTGCACAGTATATTCTTAAAGAAAATGTTGTTCTGTTAAATCAAGAGAGTGTCCCGATTAAATGAAATATCATTTACTCTAACAAAATACTGGTGTGAAAAAATGCGGAAATCTTATCCCTGGCTGCATGCAAATCAAAAATATCCATGATTGAAAATTACTTTAAAATCCATTCACATGAAAAAAATTGAGATATAATTTTCAAATAAATTTCATTTGACAGAAGCTTTTTCTATTCGACAGTGTGAAAAACGAAATTGTATGATGATCATAAGTTAAAAAAAACTTTAGTAAAGGCAAAATTTGTGGGTTAGATCATTGCCATCATCAGTATAATGTCACAATTGGCATTGTGTTTGTAGTTTTTTATATCTATTTATATAAAATCCAAGTCTCTGTGTGTCCCTCACTATTCCGGTAGGACCGCCTCATTGAAATGAGTAATTGTTGAAAAATATTAATGCAGGGTTACCACAGTAGCGCCAAATGTTAGACAACTTGGCGATAGCTGGCTAATTTGGCGAAATTCCCATTTAAAAACATTAATCTTTCATAGTGGAGGTCACCGAAATTTAATTTAATCTCCACTCTTTTAAGATATTTTTTCGAAATCTATGGGTGAGAATTTAAAGTGCATCTTTACATCTTCCTCCGATGCTACTAATAAAAAAACCGCCAATAGACAACGGTGTACTGTGTGAGCTCCTAACTGCGCGGTTTTAATGTGCTTAGGTACTTTTCCAGTATAGGTGCCTTGGCGAAAAAGGAAATTTGGTAACATAATTTCCGGTAACCTATTCACTGTTTCATTTTATATACACACGCATTTTTTTCGATATTTATACGATTTATTTAACATAAAAAAGCCGTTTCTCTAATTTTATACAGAAACAGATGTAATTTGTACATAAAAACATCAATAATATACATATAAAACAAACAAAAACGCTCATCAAATTTGTTTTCATAGCTGTTTATATGATTTGACAACAAATCTCGATATTTTTCCGTTATACGGACACCATGCCAAAATGTATACTAATGCGCCAATTATTTCAAAATGCTAAAAGATATTTGTAATTTTATGCCAGCAGTTTAATATGAGTTTTATTTTATTGCTTTTTTTTATAGCAGTTATTTGTTCACTTATTTTAAATATATATTTGTTATTTGATGAAATAGTTCGTAAAAGTCTGGAATTTTCAAATGTTATATTTTTTAAATGCTCACTTTAGTATCGACAATGTTTTTTCTTTTATTTTTCAAATGCTTCAATTCACGATTTTGCGCCAACTATTACGCTTGGCGACAATGGTGTCCGCATAACGGAAAAGTAGCCAAATCTCACTTTCTGATGCCCAAATTACACCAAGCTTTTTTAAAAAATGCCAAAGCCCCTACAGTGGAAAAGTACCAAACTGTCTATTATTTTTTGCTATCCGTGTTATAGTTTGTACTACATGCAAGGGGAGTAGAGCGAAGAGTTTAAACATTAAATATTAAAGTTTCGGCACAGATGTCATATACGCCCCATATTGGCGCGATTTTTTTCTGACGCCAATGTCATATACACAACGGGTACTTAACTGGCGCCAAAGTGTCGTAATTTTGCTTGATATGGTAATCCGGATGTTGTTGTTTATGCTGTTGATGTTTTCACCAAATTGACGTCGGAAAAAATCGCGCTAATATATGATAACGTATATGACAACTGTGCCAAAGCTTCTATAAAGCAGTATAAGACTAAAAAATTAAGTATAAAATAAATGCAAAATAAGACTAAAGAAGAAAGAAAAATCATGCGTTAAGCATAGAATATGAAACACTTTCCAACACATCCTAAATGCTTTAACAAAGCTTCGCTATTTAGGGAAATTAGGTAAATAAGATAACGTTACTTCTTAGATATGCCGTCGACCAATTTCGCCAAATTATATAAATCGCCAAATCAATAGTAAAACATTAATAAAAATACAAATAAAACGTCGAATTAATGGTTTTATTGGCCATTATTGGCAATTAATCTTACAATTTGGCGACAGTAATTTGGTCGACTGGATAACTAAGAAGTACCAAGATAACCAAGTAAACATTTTAGAAAACGCATAAAAAATTTTAAAAATTGATTTCAGCAGTTACCGTCCATAGCCAATAGTACCGTTATTACATGCCACTTTTTAGCTAAAATTTAATTTAAACTACTCTTAAAACTACTGGCCCCACCAGTGGCCGAGAGGGTCTGCTCTCGAAGCTGGTAGACGGGAGGTGCTGGGTTCGATCCCAATCGCGCCCGTCGGCCTAATCGTTCGGAGTTTTCGTGGTTTTCTTCGAACCTTGGATTTCCAAACGTTAATACGGGTTAGGTTCCCTTAGAAAGACCCCCACGAAGGGCACTCAGCATCTAGGCCTATATCCCTCGTGCAGATAATTGGCCGTCAAAAATACAACCAACTTAAAACTACTGAAATCACATTTCCAGATATTATCATCCATAGACGGTTATGTATTCAATTCTTTGCGTGACCATGTATATCATTTTATCTATATTCTACAAACATTTCTTAGGAAACTAAATGCAGTTCAGCGTAAAAATGCATAACTCCTTTAAAAACCACCTTTAAGCAATTTACTCTCATACTCAGTAACCCTTACGAATTCTTTTGTGTAGCCCTGCATATGAACTGTAGCATTTATACACACAGTATAGTATGCATAAATGTAGTGAAACATAAAAGCGCATATCATAATTAAAAATGCATTTCTAGCAATCATTGCTTATGTACAATACTTCGAAGAAAAGTTTCTTGGCGAGAAAGAATTTTGCCAACGTATTTTCTGGCAACCCATTTACTGCTTCATACTTGCAAGCAATTTTTTCCATACGTATACAATTTGGCACAGATGTCATTTTTTCCGACGCCAATTTGGCGAAAACATCAACAGCATAAACAACATTCGGGTTACCATTACAAGCAAAATAACAACACTTTGGCGCCAGTTAAGTACTCTGTGAGTATATGACATCGGCGTAAAAAAAAAAAAAATAAATAAATAAAAAAAATCGCGCCAATATGGGCGTATATGACATCTGTGCCGGCAATTTAATATAAAAAAAGCTATTTACCCGTTTTTATAAAGAAACAGAAGTAATTTTTTCACAGATGTCATATACGCATGGGGGCTGGGGGGCTGGCGTGATTTTTCTATGACGCCAATTTGGCAGAAATCTCGCTTTCGAATACCAGTTACTTATATATTTTATAATTATTTGCTATAATTTTGAAAAGGAAATAACTATAAATAAATAAAAGTTTGAATAATAACTATAGAACAAAGCAGTTTATATAATTAAAAAACAGAAAATAAAAGTAAATAAACAATTTATTAATAAATAAAAAACAATAGCCAGGTTACCATAGCAGGCAAAATAACACCATTTTGGCGCCAGTTAGGTATCCCGGTTCATATCTGAAATCTGTGCCGTAATTTGTATATAAAAAAAATTATATACATTTAGAAACTTTTTTTTTATGCATATAAGTGCATATATAAACAAAGATAAAAGTTCATTAGATTTGTTTTCATAGCTGTTTATATATTTTCGCAACATATCTCACTTTCTGATGCCCGAATCGCGCCAAGCTTTTTTTAAAAATGCGCTATAATGGAAAAGTACTTAAATAAATAATTAACAGAAATAACAAATTATACAAACTAAAACTTTTTGGTACAGATGTCATATTCGCCCCATATTGGCGCGATTTTTTTCGGTTGCCAATTTGGCGAAAACATCAACAGCATAAACAACATAATCCGGGTTACCACATCAAACACTTTGGCGCAAGTTAAGTACCTGTTGCCTATATGATATTGGCGACAGAAAAAAATCGCGCCAATATGGGGCGAATATGACATGTGTTCCAACTTTTTATTTCGAGATCAAAGCATTGTTTTTAATTTCGATTAAAAATACATATATCCTTGGATAACTTCATTTGAAATTAGTTTCACAGCTTAATATCTCATTCCATAAACCTAAACAAACACAAATGATTCATTCATCATGAAACGTCAAATATATTAAATCATTGAGGTAATCATTCACAAAGTAAGTTCTCCAACAATCAATGGGTAATATTCTAATGACATCATAGTAGGTAAAATGGTGGCGGTATCGTTTGTTTATGGTTTGTAATCACTAAGATTTAATTTTGCAATGTCTCTTAGTTACATTATTTTATTGTCATATTTATGAGCTCAGAACAAAAGCCTATTTTTTCATTATTTAGTTATTAAAGACGGAAAAAAATCATAAATGCATGATTTGAAAATTTTAAATAATTTTCTTTCTTAATACTAAAAAATAACATCGGGAAGTAACAGCGGGTTTAAGTTAAATAAATTTAACTGTTTAATTCTGTTGTAATATTCAAAATAACTGTATTTATTAGATTTCAGTACTCAACATCAGGGCCCGATTAAACTTTGAAGTTAGTGGAATTACAATGTCATTTCAGGACCTTTCTTTTGGAGAAGCTTTTCTAAATTCCATATATACATGGAAAATCTTCAGTGTTAGAAATATTATTCCTAGGACTGACATAACACGAGAACGGCCTGCAATTTTACACAAGTTTTTGAAAGCTACTATATATCAGAAATTTTACTAAAAACTGGTTACTTTTTTGTTATAGCGGTCCACACTATTAGGATTATGACAAGTTGCAGCCAATTTCGCCAACGTCGTAACCAAGATCGTGAAGCACACTCATATAATACCATATAATACCATTTCATGAAATCGTATACGATAATTTAATAGTTTTTAACCTTACTTCAAGTGTGTTATTTATTTATTTTTAAGGCTCAACAATCTAAATTGTCCAATATATGAATTTAAAAAAATGTAAACAAAGATTGAATAGACCTGACCGCAAAAAGCCTCAAATCTGCATAACACTTGGAACCAAACTGGTCAGATTAGTGGTCTTCTACTGTACACAGTTTTTCATAAATGTGCTTCTTTCTTAAAATGTGTTATTTTCATCTATCACTGCGGAACAAGCGAGAAAACTCATATTCTTGCACATGAGTTGTATATATGTATATATCTTTATATCTAAATTCCCGTCATTTTTGACGGGCTACCTTTCTAGTATATATATATATTCTGAAGATGACTCAATGAAAGAGTCGAAACATGTAAATTTTTAATATTTTTGATGTTTTTTATTATTTAAATGACGCTTTTTAGCAAATAATTGTACTTTAATATATGTTATAACATTTGTTTGGAATATACATTATTATGGTATAGTTAATAGTAGGCGCAATTAAAACTATTTTACTTATATTTCTTATCGGTCTTTTAACGATTCGTGGACGGTAATGCACCAATCTCAGTTATTGTCACTGCCGTATTATTTCATTTTAATGTATTTTACCCGGGTGGACCATTATTATTGACACGAGCGAAGCCGGGTAGATCTGCTAGTCTATATATATAAAAGCCGTTCTGTGTGTGTATGTCCTTTATACAAATCTTTAATTTTTGACCGATTTGCACGAAACTTCATGTACATAGGCTTTAGAACGTGGAATAGATCCCTGTCTGCTTTAAAAAAATCATCAGACCAATATTTATCCCTTTTTTCTATGACATTTCATAATTTAACATTATAGAAATATCTCTTTTTAAATATTAAAATTCAAGTTTCTTTCCTGTTGCCACACATAAAAAAAAACAGCTCAATAATTAAAAAAAAATTTGATAACGCGAGTACTTTGTTTTATAAGTCAATAAAAATTCGGATTGTCTCACTATATTTTTGCTGTTTTTGAAATTGACGTCATTCAAATAAGAAAATGCACATTTTTCATATATTTATGTAAAATTTTTAACTCAGCCTGTTTTAAAATGACCTTAGTAGTACTTTAGTTGAATGTTAAAAAATCTATTTTAATGAAGTCGTTTCAGTATCAAGAAATCAATTAAGGAAAAAGATAATAGTAAAAAAAAAATCGTTTGCTAGATATGACATCAATTTCGTCAGTATAATTTCAAACTGGTTCTAAAAACTGGATGCTATAATTTATTCCATATTTCTTTGTAATCTTTAATTATATCATTTAGATAAATGTCTTAATACCTGAAATGCTGTGATAACATTCTACGATTTGTATCGAATACGGTTATACAAAATATGATTTTTCTACGATTTATATTAAATAGAAATTATAGCTACTATTTTTTAGGGTAAGCTTTTTTTCTTTTTTAAACAAAATTTCATGACTGACAAACTTTTCTGTTAGATGTTGAAATAATGGGATGCATGATGTTTAGAGATCAAATTGCAGTAAAAACGTAATTTATGGTATGATTAGGTTGTTGCCACCAGCAATATGGTGCTAGGCGTTACTCATAGATATGTCTTTTCTTCATAATATTGCATTAATAGCAAACGGATATATATTTCTTAATTGTGTTACAGGTATATTTAAAAATATCTCCGTGACTGAAAATTAATTTAAAATGGATAAACAATCCGTAAATTGAGATAAGCTTTTCAAACAAATATTACTGAAAGTACTTTTTTGTATTCTATTAGATGTTGGAATAATCAAATGTGCGATGTTTAAAGGTCAAATTGCAGTAAAAGTTCAATTTATGGCTGTGTTAGGTTGTTGCCACCAACAATATGATGCTAGAGTTACTCATAGTTCATCAATGTCTTTACTTTATAATATTGCATTAAGAGCAAACAGGTATATTAGTCCAAGAGCTGTTAAACATTTTAGGGAAGGTATTTGAGGCACCCTGAAAATTTGTGCAACACTTCTTTTGTAATGGCTGAATACAAAATCGAATGTCTGGCTGAAGGATCGTGGCCCAAAAACCGTGCCAGACACGTGTGAAGTGCCTTTTTTTTTTTTTTTTTTTTTTTTTTTTGACTACCCAAAAAAGGTATTTGAGGCACGCTGAAATTGAGACAGAATAATATTTATGCTTAGAAAAAAATATTTTGAAAATGACAGACACTTTAGTTGGCACAAAAACTGTGCCAGACGCGTGTCAAGTGCCATTTTTTGTCTGGCACAGTTTTTGGGCCACGATCCTTCAGCCAGACATTCGATTTTGTGTTCAGGCATTACAAAACAAGTGTTGCACAAATTTTCAGGGTGCCTCAAATACCTACTCAAAAATGTTCAACAGCTCTCCTACTATATCTTTCGTAATTGGGCTGCATGTAGGGATGAGATTTCCACGTTTTTGCACACCGGTATATTCTTAAAGAAAATGTTGTTCTGTTAAATCAAGAGAGTGTTCCGATTAAATGTAATATAATTTTCTCTAACAAAATGCTGGTGTGAAAAAACGTGGAAATCTTATCCCTGGCTGCATGCAAATCAAAAAATATCCATGATTGAAAATTGCTTTAAAATCCATTCACATGAAAAAATTGAGGTAAAATTTTCAAATAAATTTCATTTCACAGAAACTTTTTCTATTCGACAGTGTGAAAAACAAAATTGTATGATGATCGTAAGTTAAAAAAATTTTAGTAAAAGCAAAATTTATGGGTTAGGTCATTGCCATCATCAGTATAATGTCACAATTGGCATTGTGTTTGTAGGTTTTTATTTTATTTTATTTTATTTTTTTTTTGTATATTCTGAAGATGATTCAATGAAAGAGTCGAAATATGCACATTTTTAATATTTTTAATGTTTTTTTTTTATTGAAATGACGCTTTTTAAGCAAATAATTGTACTTTAATATATGTTATGACATTTGTTTGGAATATATATTATTATGGTATAGCTAATAGTAGACGCAATTAAGACTATTTTACTTATATTCCTTATCGGTCTTTTTAACGATTCGTGGACGGGAATGCACCAATCTCAGTTATTGTCATTGCCGTATTATTTCATTTTAACGTATTTTACCCGGGAGGACCCTTATTATTGACACGAGCGAAACCGGGTAGATCTGCTAGTAAACAATAAAAATATGCTCCCCGAATAAATAAATATAAATAAATAAATAGTAATAATGATGATGATAATAATATTAATAATAAATGCGAATTAAATCTGTCTTGTTAACATATTTTATTTTACTTACCAATGTGGCTACGATCAATATACATGTTTTTATTTTTCATATGTTTTGAGGCCTATAATAATAATAATAATAATATTAATAGTGATCATAATAATAATAATAATAATAACAATAAATAACAATCATAATAGCAACAAATAATAATAATAATAATAATAGATAATTAATGATAATGATAATAACGATGTTAAAATAAATTCTCAAATTTAAAAAGAAATCAATGATGAGCTAAAATTTCAAAACTAACAAAATCTTTAGTCTATGATATTTAATATAAAATATCGACAAATGATAAACTATATACGATTTATTTACGAATACGATTCACTGATTCTTTCTTTTTTCATAACACAGAAAGCAAATTCCTGGACATAGAAGTTGGCTTATAATCCTATAGACAATCATGGAAGTTGGTTTATCCTCCTAGGATAATCATGGAAGTACAGGATAATATGCCAAATGATATAGAAGCTGAGGCTGTAATAACGACCTAAATCTTAAAAGAGAAAACCAAACAAGTCAGATTAGATTATAATAACTATTAATCTTATACTATAATGCGAGCAAAAATTGTGTGTGTGTGTGTGTGTATGTAAATTTTATCTTGAAAACGGCTCTAACGATTTTGATTAAATTTTGCACCCTATCGTTTTCGGGCACAAAAAGACCATTGGGATGGGTCTAGTGTTCGAGAAAATTCGATTAGTGGGTCATTTTGGGTCAGGGTCAAGCTAATTATACCTAAAGAACGGCTCAATCGATTTTGACTAAATTTTGTATCTAACCATTTTCGGGCACGAAAAGACCATTTGGATGGGTCACGTGTTCGAGAAAATTCGATTAGTGGGTCATTTTGGGGTCACTGTGGGTCAAGCTATTTTTATCTAAAAAACGGCTCTAACGATTTTCACTAAACTCTATATTCTACAGTTTTGGATTACGAGAAGACCATTGGGCTAAATCACATGTTCGAGAAAATTCGATTAGTGGGTCATTTTTGGGTCACTGTGGGTCAAGCTAAGTTTATCTAGATAACGGCTCTAACGATTTTGACAAAATTTTGCACCCTACTGTTTTCGGGCACGAAAAGACCATTGGGATGGGTCTCGTGCTCGAGAAAATTCGATTAGTGGGACATTTTGGGTCATAATGGGTCAGGATCAAGCTAATTATATCTAGAGAACGGCTCAATCGATTTTGACTAAATTTTGTATATAACCATTTTCGGTCACGAAAGGACCATTGGGATGGGTCTCGTGTTCAAGAAAATTCGATTAGTGGGTCATAATGGGTCATAATGGGTCAGGGTCAAGCTGATTATAACTAAAGAACGGCTCAATAGATTTTGATTAAATTTTGTTTCTAACCATTTTCGGGCACGAAAAGACCATTGGGATGGGTCATGTGTTCGAGAAAATTCGATTAGTGGGTCATTTTTGGGTCACTGTGGGTCAAGCTATTTTTATCTAAAAAACGGCTCTAACGATTTTCCCTAAGCAATATATTCTACAGTTTTGGATTACGAGAAGACCATTGGGCTAAGTCACATGTTCGAGAAAATTCGATTAGTGGGTCTTTTTTGGGTCACCGTGGGTTAAGCTAAGTTTATCTAAATAACGGCTCTATCGGTTTTGACGAAATTTTGCACCCTACTGTTTTCGGGCACGAAAATACCATTGAGATGGGTCACGTGTTCGAGAAAATTCGATTAGTGGGTCATTATGGGTCAGGGTCGAGCTAATTACATCTGAAAAACTGCTCAAGACATTTTCACAATTTTTTTTAATATACGGCCATTTCTGGTCATGAGATGACTATTGGGCTAAGTCACATGTTCGAGAAAATTCTATTAGCGGGTCATTTTGTGTCACAATGGGCCAGGGTCAATTAACAGAGTCTAAAACATGCTCAAAACATTTTGACCAAATTTTATACTATACCGTTTCCGGACATGAGATCACATGTTTGATAAAATTCGATTAGTGGGTCATTTTGGGTCACAATGGGTCAGGATCCAGCAAATTGTATCTAAAAAACGGCTTAAACGATTTTAACTGAATTTTGTAATCTATCGTTTTCGGGCTCGAGAAGAATATTGGGCTTGGTCGCATGTTCAAGAAAATTCTATTAGTGGGTCATTTTGGATCACAATGGGTGAGGGTCAAGCTAATTGTATTTAAAAAGCGCTTCAATACATTTTGACAAAAATTTGTATAATACCGTTTCCGGGCATGATAAGACCATTGGGCAGGGTAGCATGTTCAAGAAAATTCAATCATTGGGTCAATTTGGGTCCTAATGGATCAGGATCAGGCTAACTGTATCTATAAAACTGTTCAAAATATTTTGACAAAACTTTGTACTTCACCGTTTCTGGACAGGATAAATCCATTGGGCTGGGTCGCATGCTCAAGAAAATTCTATTAGTTGGTCATTTTAGTGATAATGGGTCGGGGTCAAGCTAACGGCATCTCAAAAAGGTTCAAACAATTTTGACATTCTTTTTTGGTATACCGTTTCACAGTACAAAAAGACCATTGAAATAGCTCACATGTTCGATAAATTTCGGTCAGTGGGTTTTTGAATAAACGTGGGTCAAGCTAATTTTATCTAGAAAACGATTAAGGATTTTCACTAAATTTTGTATTCCACCGTTTTCAGGCTCAAGAATAGCATTGTGTTGGGTCGCATGTTCGAAAAAATTTGTGGTTCATTTTGTGTCACTATGTCTCATGTTCAAGCTAATTGCATCTAAAACAGCAAGAATGATTCAGTGGGAATAATATATCGAGATAAACACAAAGCTAATTTTGACCGAGCTTAGCTCGGTCATTCCTGCTAGTAGGTTAATAAGATAATAAGATAATAATTTTAACTATAGTATTAATCCTTTATTTAATTATTTTATTGCATCAATTTTAATTATTTTAAAATTAGATTAGATCAGACTATTAAAGGTATTTAATGGTATTTCGGTAGGCCAAAATGTTTCCTTATTTTAATATTTGGGTTTGCAAAAAGAACAAAACACTACATGATCCCGTTTTTTTTAATATACACTCACTTTAAATGATTAATTAAAAGTAATTTTCCAAAAAATTAATTAAATCAGAAATTTTGGACTTATCGCTCTAAAAATATTAGAAAGATTGTCGTATCCAAATTGATAAGGTGAATCTAGGTAGGATATGATAATCTAGATAGGTAAAAACAAATCAGAAAATTATAACGAAATTACTTTATAGGAAGCTGATAGTGGCGAACCCACGATAGACATGAGACGTGTTGAGACTGTGATAGATATGATCCCGTGATCCCGAGTCCGGACCCAAAGTAGACTCGGGAGGGTTCGGCCTCAAACTGAAAATTGTTTTTATACAAAAGAAAAATTATTTTTATTAAAAAAGAAAAAAAAAAACTCGAGAAACAATAATGTGTTCTAAGTTTCTTAAGCTGTTTTACAGTTTTTTAAAAGTCAGCATAAACAGTAATTGAATTATTGTTAATGGGGTAAAAGAAAAAATATTATGTCTCATTCTGTGAAGACTTGATACGGTCAGCCTTAGTAATATAAGAAGCTGCGGTGTATCCTTTGTATATGCTTGTTTTCTGTTGAAAGTCCTTTTCCAGAAAGACTGGAAAACGGAAATTATATGTTTCTGCCGGAGTCAAACAATTCCATTAAAAATAAATAAAAAAATGTGATTTTTGTAAATTTCTGTCTGCGGTTGGATATACATAACTAATTCGCTGTTTTAAGCAGATTTTCAGTGACATGATAATCACAATACCTTGCTATGAGGGATCATTTTGGATTAAGGCTTATTTCTATGTAAAAAGAAGTTTTTAAATGAGAAAATTAATGAACTATATATAAAAATCACTTCAAAACTTAAAAGTACTCAATAATTGCTATAAGGGATAAAAATAAATTTTAAAAAGGCAAAAAATACCTTTATTTATTTACATTTCGACATGTTTCTTTGCATCTGACGGCAACATTCTCAAGAAAATAAAATAATAAAAATATTTTCACACAAAAAAAAAATTAAATTGAAAAACTAGTAAACAAAAACAAAAATCCCGCGAACACAAGCATAATGAAATTAAATGCAATATTAAAAATGAAAATTTTCGAACGTGAATTATTTTATATTGTCGTTTCATTATTCTGTATAGCATTTCTTTCCGAATTTTAGGAAGCTCCATGGATGCTGAATCATTGCAAATATTCTCATTGCGTAAGAAGATCTCTATTGATTCTCTGATGTTGGGCGGCAAATGAGATCTTGATGGATAAATTATTCTACTATTTTTAAAATCTATTTGTAAAGGTTCTTTGTTATATAGTTTGGCCAGAGCTATAGTTTTCTTGTTGTATTTGATGTCTGCTATATGTCCCTTGGTCCTAGTTTTGAGCTTTTCATTTGTTATTCCTATATAAAATTGCAGTGTTCCATCTTCTTTGGTGAAAGGTATTTCGTATACCCTGATAATTGATTTGGATCTCTTGGGTCTATTTTCTTATATAATATGTTTTTTTAATTTTTCGGATGGTTTTGCAACAACGGAGATATTGTATTTATTGAGTTTATATTTCAATCTTTTGAAAAAAAAAAAAAAAACAGGAAAATATTGTAAAGAGGATAACTTGGAATTTTGTACTTTGAAATTACCTTTCTTTTTATTCCCCATGCTCTTAATTAATTTATTTATTGCACTTTCTTTATAGCCATTGTTTCTTGCGATGTTATATATTTTATTTGTTTCGTTGTCTAACTGCTGCGGGGTACAGACAGTGAAAGCTCTTTTGATAGAATACCCAAATGCAGAAACTTTGTATGAAAACTGTGCTTGAGCGTTATCAGATATAGTGGACTGATTGGCTATGGTTTTTCTGTAAACAGTACGTTCTATTCCTTGGTGCATTTTGATTAATAATGCATCTAAATAAGGTAGTGCACAATTCTGTTCCATTTCTTATGTAAATTTAATTTTAGATTAAGGTATCTTCATGTTGCCATTGGGATAAAAATGTCATCTACGTATCTGATCCATGTATGGGGGTTATAATTCAATTCATTGCATATATATCTGTTTCTAGAGGTGGAAGTATAAATTTGGCTAAAAGTCCTGATATAGGAAAACCCATTGGAGCCCCATTATTTTGTTTGATACTCTCAAAGATTGTCATTGATTTTATTGTATTATTAACTATAAGATTAAGAGCACTTTTTAATATAGTTTTCATATTTTCGTTTATATTTTCCATTCTGTAAATGCAGCTATTTATTCTTATAACGGCGTTTTGGGTGTCAATAGATGGGTATAAAGAGATTACACCAAGACTGGCTATTAAATAATTCTGAGGTAAATTGATATTATTCAAATATTGAATAAACTCATCAGTTGAACTAATTGCATGATCAGAAGTGGATAAGATACTTTTTCAATAAAACCACAAAAGTTTTTTCCAATGTACACTGTAAAAACAGCCAGATATTTCTTAATCTAAAAAAATGAATTATAATCAAGAACAAAAATATTCAATAACCTCTTCCAAGTCACCGAAGCTTACAAAACGCGTTCCTTTACCTTTAAAAACCTCAGAAAACTATTTATTTTCGAAATTTAAAGAAGAATTTATAGAAATAAATTTTTATTAACTGCCCGTCATTTTCGGAAACGTTTCTGAGTAGCTTTTACAGTGCAATAATCCGTTTTCTCAAATCGTAATATTACTTTTTTCGGATGCTATCAATTCACAGGTAAATATTTTAGTATTCAAGAAACATTTTAACAGACAAACATACAATATTAACAGCATTAACATTAATATGAAAATTAACAATATTTTCTTACAACTGCATGCACAAATTCAATTATGCAGCTGAAAATGTTTACTTGAGAATTTTTAAAATCCGAAAAACCAATTTTCCGGGTACAGAGAACTGATTAATGTGTTGTAAAAGCTACTCGGAAACGTTTCCAAAAATTGCGGGCAGCTAATACAAATTTATTTTTGTAAATTCTTCTTTAAATTTCGAAATTAAATTGTTTTCTGAGGTTCCTAAAGATAAAGGAGCATTTTTCAGAATCTTGGGTGACTCGGAACAGGTTATTATATAATTGCGTTCGTGATTATTGTACATTTTCGTAGATTAAGAAACATCTGTCATTTTCTCCAGTGTTATATGTGGGGCTTGAGTATTTAGTCACTATTTGGTCTCATCGGCATGCCTATTTTATGGTCTTTGAATCTACCCACAATTGTTGCGATCACTGCAAATTTATTAATTCTAATTAATACTTTCATATTATCAGACCAACTTCCTTTATTAATTCATTAACTTTTCTGGTAATTATATTAAGTGGATTCTTCTTGACTTCTACACAATCCATACTACTGAAGAAGAAACCAGCACAGCAGAACAATTTTACGATACATTAACAACTCAAATTTTTGGCGAATCAATACCTCCAACTGACCAATATTCTTGCATATCAGAAGAAATAGTTCCAAATTTTACTGTCAAAGAATTACAAAATGCCATCTACACCTTTAATAGAAATAAAGCTCCAGGTCCGGATGAGTTTGACAAAAATATTAAGACAACTATATAAAAATCAGAAAGAAATTCTCTTGGACATGTTTAATGTCTTGTTGCACGTAAATTACTTTCCAAAAGTATGGAAAGTAGGTGAGCTAATTTATTCTTTAAAATGAGCAAAATCACCGGACACAGCGTCCTCATATCGCGCAATATCTTTATTATTGATACTCGGAAAAATTATGAAAAATTCTTCTAAAAAGAATAATTTTTTCACTACATAATTCAAAACAGCTTCAACATTCACAGATTGATTCCAGGGATGACGCTTCACAGAATCAGCGATTGCAGAACTCTTTTCTCACATAAATTTAAGCAAAAGCAACAATAACTATATATCGCTTATTTCTCTGGATTTTAAAAATGCTTTTGACCGACCGCCATGGTCAGATACGTTAAATGAACTAAATGTTTTAAATCTTGAACAAGTTACATAAATATCATACGTTCCTTTCTCTCCTCCAGAGGTGCTCTGTCACGTTGGATGTCGAGCAAAGTACACTGCTTCTACAGAGGTTGTCCGCAAGGCTCTTGTCTAGACCCCTTTCTATGGAGGATTTTTCTAAAGAAACTACTAACACTACTGAAGGAGTTGGGCTATAAAGTATTTGCCTATGCGGACGACCTCCTTTTAATAATATATGGTCAAACACGTTGACAATTAGAACAGCTGAGAAATGATATTCAACAAATTATTAGTGACTGGGTAAAAAATACAGGCATGCTGTTTTCTTATGACAAATGCGTTGTCTTAAACCTCCGCCGTCCTCGATACTTAAAAAGAGCACCAATTTTCAAATTAGATGGACATTCATTAAAGAAAGAAAATGCAATAGAGTATTTAGGAATCACAATAGATAATACTCTTTCCTTTTTACCACACCTTCACAAGAAACGTTCTGAAATCAACACAATTTCATAAAACCTACTAAAATTTGCATCTGCCTACATAGGTTTATCAAAACAAATCCTGAAAATATGGTATCTTCAAATATTAGAAAAAAATAACTTATGCCTCACCTTGCTGGTTCCCCTATTTACAGTCTTCACATGGTAAAACACTCTTGTCAGCAATTCAAGCTCAATGCCTTCGTCTTGTGTCTCGAGCTTATAAGAAAACCTCTACAGAAGCGCTGGACGTACTATGTGGAATAATGCCGCTCGCTATTCAACTCAATACATTATAAACAGTAGGTCAAGTCCTACGCTTAGGAATTTCAAAGGATAAATATCAATCGCATTTCTTTCAGCCAAAAATATCCTCCTCGTTAACTTCATCATCTACTAATTATCTACACATATTAAAAGGATATCCACACACCTTCTCAACATTAATCTTTACAGATGGTTCTAAATCCGATCAAGGAACTGCCTATGCCTTCTGTGCTTATAAAAATAAAATATGGATTCACACTCATCAGGTTAAACTACAGTATAAAGTATAATAACTCAATTTTTCAAGCTGAGCAGTTAAACATTCTAGACGACATAGATTGGGCAAATTCTTCTACAATGGAGAATTATATCATCTTCACTGACTGAAGAGAAACTTTTTCTCTGCTCCCATGACAACGAAGGACGCGCGATGCGCGCGCATCCTACCTTAGAATGCTACTTCGTTTTGTTGTGGCTGGAACGATACGAAGCGATTTTTTTTTATTTTAAAAGCATGATCGCTGTAATTTTTTACAGTTTGTTGATGAGGCTAAGCCTCCCTTATTTCGAAGAACCAGATCAAGTGTTTGATAATGTTTATTGTATATATGTATAGAACCATGCATCTGTAAATATTCATCAAAATAATTAAAGAAAAGAATCCAGAAAGCACCTCCTTCATTGAGTTTATGTTCGACTGTCTTTGAAATTTTCTTCATGGTGCATCACGCCGGAAAAGAAAGAAAAAAGTATTTGTTACTTTTTTAATGTCTTCAAAACACAAATAGAGCATAGTAAGTGATAAGAAGACAGCAAAGGTAAGATAAGTTTTTCATATTTTATTTCGAAATGTCTGATTTAGAAAAGTTGAAAAAGAACCGTACAGTTTTGAGAACAGCAGTAACAAAGCTGATTAATAATATAGAAAATGTTATGAAGGATAGTCCAATAAATTTTGATAATTTAGAAGAATTATTTATTCAGTTAGATACTAAAGCAGAATTATTGAAGTCAGTTGACGAGAAAATTGAGCCCCTTTTAGGGTTAGACGACTATGAAACTGAAATCAATTCTGTTTATGATTACGTGGATAAAATATCAGTTGCAAAATTCCGGGTGAAGAAAAAATTAACCGAAAACAAAAAAATTGTTAATGTTGATTTAAATAACAGTCAAGATTTAAAATCGAATGTGATTAATGATGAAAACTCAGTTGTTAAATTGCCAAAACTCAATATACAAAAATTCTATGGCGACTGTACGCAATTTATTTCATTTTTTAATACCTTTAAAAATACAATTCACGAAAATAAATCGCTTTCGAAAATTGAAAAATTTCATTATTTGAAGAGTTATTTATCTGGAGCTGCGGCTAATGCTGTAGAAGGTTTTGAAATATCAGAAGCTAATTATGACGCAGCATTGAAAGTTTTAGAATCGCGTTATGGTCAAAAAGACGTGATAATTAATCATCACCTGAACAAGCTTCTTAATTTATCCCCTGTTTATAAGGCTAACGAAATTCAAAAATTGAAAAAATTGCACAGTGATATAGAAATAAATGTTCGATGTTTGTCCATATTAGGACTCGAACCAGCAAATTATGGCTCCATGCTTATCGCCGTAATTTTAAAATTAATACCGGCAGAATTAGCTTTGGAATATAATAGACAAAATGTAGATAATTTAACACATTCAGATATACATAAATTATTAGATTTTCTGCACGCTGAAATAAAAAGCAGAGAACACACATTTTTTTCGAGAATGAAAGCATTTGAAAATAATAAAACAAAAATCAAGAGTCAAACAACAAAATCTGAATTTAAATCTACTTGTGAATTTATGAACATTTCGAATGATAAATCGACTTCAGATAGGCAGCTGGCTCATTGTATTTTTTGCAACGATAGTAAACATTCATCTAATT
Source organism: Maratus speciosus (assembly GCA_963932465.1). Taxonomy (NCBI): domain Eukaryota; kingdom Metazoa; phylum Arthropoda; class Arachnida; order Araneae; family Salticidae; genus Maratus; species Maratus speciosus. Next base: position 214,820,048 of record OZ010797.1, on the reverse strand, counting down.
TGTGTGAGGCTGTTGATGTAAACACTAAAAGAAATTTGTTGAAATCTCAAGGAAGATGTTTCCTTTGCTTAGGCAGGAAACACGTTATCAAAAATTGTAACTCTAAAACTAGTTGCAAGAAGTGTTCAGGCAGACATAATCAAACGATATGCCTAAAATCTAAATTAATAAAAGAAGTAAACACACCCGAATTAAAAAGTAATGAAAGTGAAACTAGGGAAAAAGTAAGGGAAAAAGTAATTTCGGCTATTTCCTCTACAGAAAATAATAAAATTCTTCTACAAACTTGTTGTGTAAAAAAAAAATCAAACGGAAAACAATCTCTAATTAGGTTACTTTTAGATTGTGGGAGCATGCGAACCTTTATATCTGAAGAAATAGCAAATAAATTGAATTTACAGGCAATAAGAAAAGAAAAATTGTCGGTTTTTACATTTGGAAATAAGAACCCTATTGAAAAAACCTTTGAAGTAGTTAAACTAACTATTGAAAATAAAAATGTACCTAATTCAAAATTAGATATAGAAGCGCTAGTCACCAATCAAATATCAGCTACTGAAATCCCCCCACCTGAAATCAATAATTTGATGAAAAGTAAACAATTTGAAAATTTAACCCTTGCGGACACACCCACATCCAAAGAACCCATTACATTACTTATAGGTGCTGACTATTATTATGAGATTGTTACTGGAAATATAAAACATTTGAATAAAAAATTAGTAGCTGTCGACACCATTTTTGGTTGGTGTCTACAGGGAAAAACAACTGACAGTTATACGCCCTTAGCATTTAATGTAATAGTAGAAAAAAAATTTATTTCTGAACAGATTGAAAAATTCTGGAATATCGAATCATCTGGCCTTTTTAATACTAAACAGGATTCAGATTTTTCAGAAAACAACGTTATGAAGCAGTTTGAGTCAGAAATTAAATACAATGATAAGCGATATACAGTTCGATTTCCGTGGAAGCTTGAAAGGGAATGTTTAAATGACAATCGGAAAATTGCAAAATATAGATTTTTTAAACTCAAACAAAGATTGATTAAAAACCCTGAATTATTTTTTGAGTATAAGGAGGTGTTAGCAGATTATTTGAAACAAGGTATTATTGAGTTAGTTACAGAGCCTGAAGAAAAACAAAATGTAACTTTTTATTTACCTCATCGAGAAATAATTAGAACTGATAGGACAACGAGCAGATTACGCATAGTTTTCGATGCCTCTGCTCATGACACAGGCTCACTGTCTTTGAATAATTGCCTGCATGTAGGTCCAAATTTTTATCCTGAAATATTTGATGTTTTGTTACGGTTTAGATTTAATCCCATAGCTTTTACAACTGATATAAAACAAGCATTTCTACAAATAATTATAGATGAAAACGATCGTGATGTAACAAGATTTTTATTTTCACAAGATTTGTTTGATAATTCTAAACCCTTTGAAATTTATAGATTCACCAGAGTGTTATTTGGAATTAGTAGCAGTCCCTTTTTATTGGCTGCAACAATTAAACACCACTTGAAAAAATACACCGAACAATATCCAAACACAGTAAAATTTTTAAATGAAAATACCTACGTTGATGACGTTATAGGAAGTCATGAAAATATTGATCAAGCCCTATCCACGAGTTTACAATGTATTGATATATTTGAAAATGCAAGTATGCATTTACACAAATGGCATACGAACTCTTTACCACTTAGTGAACTATGGAAAGAAAATGGCATAACTTCAGAAGTTAATTCTGAAGCTTTTGGAGAACAAAATCTCCCTTATAAAGTTTTAGGAATCGCTTGGAATACTTCCAAAGATTTACTTTATTTTGATGTTCGAGGTTTAGTTGATTTCGTTTTAAAAAGAATAGACACCAAACGATTTATTCTACAAGTTTTAGGTAGGATTTTTGATCCACTTGGATTCCTAGGACCATTTACATTAAGACTAAAATGTATAATTCAACAAATTTGGAATTTGGGTCTAGATTGGGATGACACCTTACCCGAAGATTTACGTATAGTTTGGAGTAGCTGGTGTAACGAACTCCCTCATTTGAAAAACTTTTCAGTACCCAGATACTATTTTTCTGACATCACCAATTGGCATGATTATGACCTACAATTACATATTTTTGCCGACTCGAGCATGAAGGCTTATGGTACGGTTGCTTATTTACGTGTAGCAACAACCACCGAAAATGTTCGAACAGTTTTTGTTGCTTCGAAAAACAGGGTTGCTCCACTGAAAGCGCTTACCTTGCCAAGGCTTGAATTGATGGCCGCATTGCTGTCGGCCAAGCTAAGTAGTAACATTTTGAAAGCTTTAAAATTGAATGTACCGACTTATTACTGGACAGATTCAAAAATATCCTATTTTTGGATAAAAGGATCCCCTAAAATGTTTAAACCCTTTGTCAGAAACAGAATTGAAGAGATCCATAAATTGACCTCACCTGATAACTGGTATCATTGTCCTGGTACTGCCAATCCAGCTGATATAGTTTCTCGAGGATCAAAAATCTCTAGGATAATCAATGATACAACTTGGTTACAGGGACCAGAATGGCTAAGTTTACCTGCTGAGTGTTGGCCAATATCAGAAAACAAAGAAATCGCTTACTCAGATGAATTAGAATACAAAAAAAATCCTAACGATGTTTTTCAGAGCGAGTGCTTAGTCAAAAAACTCGAAAATCCCACAAACATTTCAAAATATAGTAATTTAGAGAAACTTTTGAGAATTACCGTTTGGGTAAAGAAATTCATTATGAAGCTGAAAAAATCAACTGAAGTGCAAGACGTAGTAACAACCGAAGAATTACTCGAAGCTGAAATTTTTTTGATACAATCTGAACAAAAACAATTTTATAAGGAAGAAATAGAATCTCTAAAAAATAGTAAATTAGTGGATAAGACGTCATCCTTATCAAATTTCACGCCCTTTATTGACAAAAACGGGTTGATGAGGTTGGGCGGAAGGCTCGAATTTTCTAACCTGTCCGCAGAAGAGAAAAACCCAATAATTCTCCCCAAACATTCTTGGTTAACTACTCTAATAGTTCGTCAAGAGCACGAGAAAATTATGCATGGAGGGACAGACAGTACTTTGGCAAAAATTAGATCTCGTTTTTGGATACCTAAAGGTCGTCAGTTGGTCAAGAGTGTTATCAAGAATTGTATAATATGTAAAAAATATTTCTCCAAACCAGCAGACCAGATCACCGCACCATTACCAAAAGACAGAGTTAGTGAAGCACCGCCATTCGCAATCTGCGGTTTAGACTTCGCCGGTCCGATTTATATCAGAAATTTTAAAGAAACGCAAAAATCTTACATTGTCCTGTTTACCTGAGGTGTGACTAGAGCCATTCACCTGGAACTCGCGTCTGATATGACAACAAATTCCTTTTTGATGGCATTCAGAAGATTCACAGCTAGACGAGGAAATCCCAAAATTATTTATTCTGACGACGCAAAAACCTTCAAAAAGGCCAAAGCTGAACTCGAAAATTTATACAACATACTGACAGACAAAGTATTTTTAAATTTTATTACAAAAGAGAGAATTATATGGAAGAATATAATAGAAAGAGCTGCATGGCGGGGAGGTTTCTATGAGCGACTAGTAAAGTCAGTCAAAGACTGTTTGAGAAAAGTAATTGGTAGCGCACTCTTAAGTTATGATGAATTAGCGACTCTGTTGACAGAAGTGGAAGCAGTTTTGAATACGCGACCACTGACGTATGTATATAGCGACAGCGATGAACCAGAACCTCTTACTCCAATGCACTTTTTAAATTTTGGAAAAGAACTTTCATTTCCTATCAATTTTTTTGAAATAATTGAAGATTGTTCAAAGAGATCAATACTCCTGAAAAGAAAAAAATATCAATCTTTACTATTGAAACAATTGTGGACCAAATGGAAAAAACAATATTTGATGGATTTAAAAACAGCCCATTCATTGAAAAATCCTAATGCCCATACGCCACTGAAAGTGGGCGATATTGTTTTAATTCAAGATGACGCAAAAAATATGTTTCTTTGGAAACTTGGTAAGATTCAGACTGCCATTCCTGAAGAGATGACAATATTCGTTCATACGAAATAAAAACAGCGAGTGGGATCTTAAAAAGATCCATACAGCACTTGTATCCCTTTGAAATATAAAATGACTAACAAATGACTTTTTGCATACTTTTTTTAAACATTCATAAACTTTTATAGACATTTATTTAGTTTGTTTTTTCTGCATTTAGGACTCTAAATATTTTTTTCTCTTTTTTGATTTTTAGTCTTATTTATATATAGAATCTTTGAATTTTGGTAGTATAAGTAAGTATATGATTTAACTGCAAAAAAAAAAAAAAAATTGTGTGTGTTATTTAACAGCCATTATTTTTACTGTGTAATTTAAAGTGTTTTATTTAGAATTTATTGATATTTTGAATTTGACTAATTAAGTGATTAATTAGATATTGTTTGAATTCCTATATTTAGTATTTTGTATTCGAATTTTAAAAATTGTATTAGATTACTGAGCCACTGATACGAAAAATTGAATTTTTATGATTTTATGATGGAATTTTGATTTGTGAACTCTTTAAGAGTTCAGGTGGAGAGTGTGAAAAGAAACTTTTTCTCTGCTCCCATGACAACGAAGGACGCGCGATGCGCGCATCCTACCTTAGAATGCGACTTCGTTTTGTTGTGGCTGGAACGATACGAAGCGATTTTTTTTTTATTTTAAAAGCATGATCGCTGTAATTTTTTACAGTTTGTTGATGAGGCTAAGCTTCCCTTATTTCGAAGAACCAGATCAAGTGTTTGATAATGTTTATTGTATATATGTATAGAACCATGCATCTGTAAATATTCATCAAAATAATTAAAGAAAAGAATCCAGAAAGCACCTCCTTCATTGAGTTTATGTTCGACTGTCTTTGAAATTTTCTTCACTGACAAACGAATCAAGTCTTTTCATAATGGAAGATATTTTCACAACAGATTTCATAAACAAAAAATAAATAAAAAGCTTCAAGAAACAAAGAAAAATATTCAATTCCAGTGGCTAAAATGTCATTCAGGATGATATGGCAACGATCATGCGGATGCACTAGAAGAGCACGCAATAACACAAGAAGGTGTGCAGGAAAAATATCATCCACTCCCAGCCTGCTTTCTTAAAAATGTAATAAAACAAAAAGCTCCAGCCCAACGGCAAATGGACTGGGACTACAGCAATGTAGGGAGATACACATATGCACTTCAGCCCAAAGTAAATTTAAATGCATTATTTACCATATAGAAATCTTTATATATTTGCAATCAATCATGGACCTTTTCCAACTTATCTTATCAAAATTAATAAAGCCCCGACTCCATTCTGCGCATCTGGAAAACTTGGTACCTCAATTCATTACCTAACTGAATGCACATTAATCTCTTTATTCCATATCCGAAAATTCAGAACTATACAACTGCAGCAGTGGTTCAATATTATGCAAAAAACTCCATCTCTCTACTCCAAAATAATAGAATGTGTCAAGATTATGGAAAATAACCAAGTTATCTTTCAGAGTCCAACCAATCATTATGAGGATTCTGATCCTAAACAATAAGTATCGTAATCTGCACATAAAATTTTTACAACTTGCTCATGTCTCACAAAAAGAACTCTCAACAAATTGCTCATAGACTTGTAAATAGAACTGTTAATAAATCTTATACAGACTTGTAAATGGAGAAAATTAAACAATTCACTTTTAGACTTGGAAAAGTTTCTTTACCGTATCATAAATTGCAAACATTACTTTCAATTTGTTAAAAAATAGTTCATTTTCAAACATTGTTAAATAACGTTGTCTTTCCCCTTCCCCTTTAATAAACTAGCAACGAGGATCTGGAAGCCTATGCCGATTAGTGGATTATCCCGCGCTGCAGAGCCTGATACATTGTATGATTTTGTTTTTATAATCATCTATATTTAATATAGCTAATTTATTAGATTTATCTGTCTGGATTAAAATGATTTCTGGATCCAGTTTAAGATTTTTCAAATTATGCAATTCATCTTTTGGCATCACAAAGGTACCATGTTGATCGTATATGCCAACCAGTAGAGTTTCTGAATTTATCTAACAGACAATTAGTGGAAGAATAAGAAACAAAAGTACTTGAACGTGGACCAAAATATATTTTTCCGTTGAAACCTAATCTGATATATGTCATTCCGGAACTTGGAAATATTGTGCAATCGACATAAAACGATAATAAAGAAGAAATTCGCAACGTTATGCATCATGAACTTAACAAATTAATTAAACAACCTACAAATGAAGGCAGTAGTTAAGTTGATCAAAATGTCTTTTCTTATTCTTTGTATCTTTTATATACCAAATTAAAATTACGTTCGATATTTTATATATGTTTTCGTTTTCGTTAATTATCCAAAAATCTAGTCAATATAGTAGGACCAACCTACACCGTTCGATGGGGCAGATTGACCCAGTGACTTGATGTCCTTCTGAGCTTCATATAGCAATTATTAATTAATATTTTTCAAATTTTCTCATAAGATGCATTTTACAAACTTAAAAATAAAATAAAATAAAAAATTTTAAATAAAAAATATATATTGAAGAAAAAATGGCCTAACAATCCCCAGTCTACCCTACTGTAAAAAAAAACTTCGCCGTTTAATAACGTGAAAGATGATAAGTAAACAATTCGGGAAACGCATAATACATTTAAAAACACAAAATTCAGCAATTAGCATTAAAAGTCGAAAAAATATCAGAATTCTTTCATGTACCACTATATATGATCTATAGAATTTATACACACCAAATAATAGGCAAAAAAAATTAAATTTAACGAGTTGGAAATTGCGCGTCAAACCTGGCAAATAAGGTGCGTTGCGTTCGTACTATAACTAGTTTATAAATAATTTTTGCACCGCATATTGTTACTGAATGTATATTTTAGTGCATTTCAGAAGTGCATATCAATTTCATTCTATTCGAAAGGCTGTAACATCATCAAAATGCACTTGAAATCATTTTTTTCCCATTGGACGTAAGGTAACGGATAACTTTTGACTATCCCTGTATTTAAACTATCCATCCGATTTTCATAAAATTTGAAATGACTCGACGAAATTTTGCAACAATTATATATTTAAAATTTCAGACCATTCGATTGGGTAAGTATTTGCTCCGTTATATGCGGACGGACGAACTGAACGACGACTATAGGTGCTACGGATTTATATAATTACGAATGCACCTAAAAACGCATACCACAATTGAAAACGCACTTCCTGCAATCATTGTACAATGTTCATAGACAGTTCTGTAACCGAATTTTTTGTGAGTCCCTGTAAATGAACGATAAATGTTATGTATTCCTTAATCTATAGTAAGCATCCTGTAGTGCACCCCAGATATATATATATATCAATTTCAATATGTCTGAAATAGAGAAACATCATTAAAATACATTAAAGATTATTTCCAAATGACCATAATGTAACGGGATTCTTTTGAGTGTCCCTTTAAACAAACTATAAATGCTATACACTTCATTTCCAATACCGATCATCCCATGATAACCCTCAATAATATATATAAATCATGGCAATCCAAATATATTCACGTGAGTTAGAGCACGGGCAGACAGGCAGACAAACGGAAAGACTATTCAAAAGAAATAGTATGAAAAAACCTAATTCCGTATCTCTATTGACAAACTTTCAAAAACTTTCTTCTCTTTATAAAGAATACTTTCGTAAAGAAAAAAAAAATTAATAAATGAAAGCGTAAAATCGAAATACAATCATTGCCTTTATTGATATCGTTCAAGAAACGAATAAGCAGTAAATTAGTTTTGGAAATCGTTAATATAGTCCAGAACTGTTTCAACATTCTAGCGATTTAAAATAAATAAATAAATAAATATCAATAAAAAATAATGGATTTTGTTTTTTATGGGATGAGGAAGGATCGTTAATAATTTTTTGTCCACTTTGTGTCCCGGTTATACTGTTAAAACATTCTTTCTCTAAACTGTATTCTTTTAAAGGAAAATAAAACACTTCTTTGAATTTTATCCCCACCAATTCCATCACATGTATACCTTACAATTAGAATTTCCATCGAAAAATATGAACATATGACTGAGACATTACTTGATAGGAAATTCGAATATAACTACCTGTTCTATGTACACATCTGTCATATGAATACACTTTCGCGAAATTCACGTCAATATAGTGATAGAATTCAAACGTGGGAAAGGGAATCGTAATATAACTTCATTAAACAATACCTCCGGTGAAAATAAGACAAAATCAGTTCAACTTCCTAACTCCCACACATCGACAAAACAAAAGATTAAAAATATATAATCCGAGCTATTTCGCGCCAATGATTATATAACAGCGGCACACGCAAAAATGTCATGCTGCCACCCCCGAATCTGTAAAAGGAGAAAAAAAGGTGAAGGGGGTTCATACCCCCTGGTAGGTGGGGCTGCAAAATCGTCCCGATTCACGACTATTGGACCCCGACCCTCAAGGGGGTAGTGCATCCCCCCGAAAGGAACTTTATATAAACCGCTACGCAAGGAAAGGTTGTCATATCAGTCTAGATAGTGAAAAAGTAAATCTCATTTCGGTGCCTTCGATGTACTTCGACTGAGCATAACGTGCCTTTATTTAGTATCTGTGTTTATAAAAAAAATAAGACTGTTGTTTTTGACATTGCAGGACTTAACTACTGATTAACTTTTTTGTCACTTTATTTTTAAGGTATGTATTATTTTTAGTACATTAATTTATTTTGATACTGGTAATAAGATCCGTATGTTTACATTTTCATTTTACTTTGATTTCGATTTTAAATATTTTGAGATTTATTGTTATCATTACATTAGAAACGACTGTTTTTTAAATTCATAATTTTAATGTTATTTAGTGTACATTTCACTTATATTTTTGTAGATGAAGGAGAAAATATTAAGAAATTTTTATGAAATAAATTTTTTGATATTGGAAATATTTTCATTGTGCAAGATGTTTTAAATAACTTTAATTTTAATAAAATACAAATAATCTATAAAAAATAAGTTGTTATATATATATATATATATATATATATATATATATATATATATATATATATATATATATATATATATATATATATATATATATTAAACGCTTGCCTTCCTTTTTAATATAGTAGTAAATTATTGAGTTTTAAATAGTAAATTTAATTTAATTTAATTTGTCTGACAGGGTTAATAGTGGTATATTTTTAAGTTTTAATGCATTTTTACTTTAATTTCGCTTTTAATTTTTTTAGGTTCACTATGAATAAATACAAAAGTTATTAAAGATATTTCAAATTTGCTATATTTTTAAAATATTGAGTATATATTTCATTCCTATTTTTAAACATAAATGTAACTAAACAATGGGAAATGTATAGAAATGTATTTGTTTATTGATTTATTTTAATTGGGAATGTTTTTATTGAATCAAAAGGTATTTTAAATACTTCCTTTATTTATTTATTTCTTAAAAAGAAATTATTTTTTCTTTTAATTATTTTTTCTTCAATTTCTCAATCAAAAATTAAACTTAAGCGAGTTTACATTAAATTTTAATAGTTACGTATTGTCAACAAAGTTGTGCTGCATTTGTAAATTTTAATACTTTTATTTAATTTCACAATTAATTTTTGTCAAATTTTCTGTTATTAAATTCAAAATTTTAAATGATTTCCCTAAATATGTCATATTTTTAAAATACTGAATATATATTTTATTCATATTTTTATGAAAATGGAAAATATTTTGTAATTTATAGAAAATTTACTTTTCTGTAGTGAAAATGTTGCCAGTGAATCAAAACAAATATTTTTAATACCTTTTAACTTTTCGTTTTAAAAATTTTCTTTCTTTTCAAGTTTTTCCTTTCTTCCCTTTCCCTGTTCTCTGCTCTCTCTCTTTCTCTTTGTCTGTTCTTTATCTCCTATCTCCTCACTTTTCTTTTCTCGCTCTCTCTTTTTTCTTAACAGCCAAACATTAAACTCATACGAGTGTATATAAAATTTTAATGATTTTATATAAATTAAAGATAGTTATAATTTGATGCAAGAAATTTACCATTATTATTATTTGACTGAATTGTATAGAATGTTATGACTTTAAAACATTCATTACTTCGTGTTTTCTGCTATTGATCATTAAATTAATTTCGTTTTCTTCCGATTTCCTGACGACACTGGCAATAACAAACTTTGAATTCAAAATTGTAATCGTCAATGTTTTTGCAAATTGAAAGAATTGAGAAATTTATTTTATTTTAAAGAATTGAAGACACGCAATAAATACTATTTTATAATTCCGACTGTTTGCAATGTATCATTAGTTACGTCTATACAAAATCAATATGATGTTCACAAATTTGTTTTCACTACTATTCAATTCTTCAATTTTTTTAAATATTATTTATATTAAGTAGAGTTTAATGTATCTTATTTAATTAATCTGTTGTGATTAGCATTTAAATGAATTCTCTAAATATTATTTAATTTGTACTTAAGGGGTGCATATTTATTTTATTATTTAAACAGTTTATAAACTTACTGCAAATGCCAAATAGTATTTTATAATCTGAAACTGATATTTCGTGTAAGATAATATTACTGGAAAATGTTTTATAAAAACAATTGTTCCACGAACCAAATAATAACATTCAACAAGAAATTATTTTTTAATAGAATTTACTTTATTTTAATATAAAAGTAGTTCATAAACTTATTTTAGGTTACAAATAATATTCAACAATATTTTTTTTTTTTTTCAAATTTCTATATTTTTTAGAACAATGTTACTGTCTAACATTTTACAAAACAAATTGTTCCAAATATGAAATTAATTTCAACGGAAACATATAATTAATTTTAATTTAGAATGAATCATCCAATAAATTTTAACATATATGTTTTAATTTTTCAAAAAACTTAAATCATGTTGCAAAAATCATGAATTTCTGTGCTCACATGTACCGCTTTATAAAGATTGTTTAATTAGCTTTAATGTTTAAGGAACTATTTTTTCAACAAAATTTTGGCCTCATATCTTGTTTATTTTGATTTATAACATATTGTGTTTATTCTCTCATATGAATATATATTTTTTATTTCTAATTTATACGTAAAATTTTAACGAGAAATATTTTGAAAATATCCGATTTTTAAGTAATTTCCTTGTAAATATTGATTGCGCACAATATATTTACACATTATTTAGTGTTAATATATTTAAATTTTATGATAGACTAATGTGCAATTTCTTCATAATATGTATTTTTTAATAAAAAGAAAAATTTACTATTTCTGTTTATAAGTTTAAAAATATGTTAAGTGTTTTACAAATATATAATGTTTAAAAAATGAAAACACATAAATTGCCAATTTAAATCATAAAAGAATCGAATTAAGAAATAGGAATATTTAAAAAAACAGTTTTCATATAGATGTGTTTCAAAGGTCTTTAATTTTACTTAATAATTTCCTTTTAATGTACTTCTTCGACTAAAAGCTTAATTTTATAAATTAAATTCTTCATTAATATAGTTTAAAATGGGGTGAAAATTAAATAATTATTACTAATTAATCTGTAAATAACTTTAATTATGAAATGAATTGTTTCAGCTGTAAATTGCAATAATAATCTGATCTCTTGAGTGTTAATTGCTCCATATTTTACATGTTAAAAATACATAACTTGCTCAAAAGTAGTATTTTATTCAGAAAATTAAAAAAAAAATTAATGATAATGTGATATTAATATAACAGTTTCCTAAATTATTGTATTCCAAAATCAAATAGTACTCACTGTTAAGGTTCTCATTATTCATTACCAAGATCGATTCCAAAGAAATACTCTGTGAGGAGTAAAGCCAAAAAAAATTTTTCTGGAAGGGGTAAAGCCCTTGAAATTTTCCAAGAACGAGAATAACTTCCATGATTTATTAATTTTACTCTGCAAAATGTGAAACATTTCTTGGGAGGGGGGGTGGAGATCTGGGGGTAATTACGCCCCCTTTACCCTCCGTGGTAAAACTGCCAATTTCATTGCCATGATTAATATCAATTTTTCCGTATTTCGATTTAATGACTAATGATTTGTGCGTACGCAATAGATTATTATTCTACTGCAATTCTGGCAATATGTAGATAATTATTCTATATGAATAATGAATGAATATGAATAATATATAAATGTTTTGTTAATACAATGATTTAAAGTCATGCGTGCTAATAATTTTTATAAGTTTATAAAATTAATAATTTTTATATGAAAGATACATTGTTTTATGCCGTCTACGTAAATGAATCGTAATTATTTTCACGATTAGTAACAATCTTTTGTTATCTCATTTTAATAACCAGTTTGCGTATACGTATATTGGTAGATTATTATTCAAATTATTCAGTGTTTGAAATTTTGGTGATATGCAAATGGTTATTCTATTTGAACATTTAATGAATTTGAAGGATGTGCAAATGTTAATGTTAGCACAATGGTTTAATGTCATCATGAGAGATAAAAAAATTTAAGTTAATTAAATTAATTTTAAAGACAAATTGTTATATGCTGTCTACGTGAATAATTTGTCATGTTTTGTGTCTTTAAGAACTTTTGTAGGTGTTTCTGCCATGGTTTTTCTTCAATTATTAATTATGCATTTACTGTGTTAATATACAGGGTCCTTCTGATCATTAACCAATGGCTAATTTCTTAATCGTTAGTTTCTAAATCATAGTTACTACTGCCAGAATTTTTGAAAAATTGTTCTCCATCATATTAAGTTAATTGCGTCATAAAATACTTTTTTTTTTCAAGATTACGAAATGAAAATTTTTATAGGATCCATGAGTTCCTCTGGACCAGCATTTCCTGACCATGCCAAACAATTTCGTAAAATTAAAAAAATCATAATTTGGTAAGTTTTGGGTGTATTGGAAAAATGAAATTTTTAACGTTTCATTTGTTTCAACATTGAGAAAGTTTTTTTTTTTTTTTTTTTTAAATATAAAATATTAATAATTATTGTCGAGGATTTCCTAATGACGAAAAACAGTATTGCGTATTCATAAAGTATAACTTAAAGAGTTGTTTTAATAACACTAAAAGAGTTACATATGCGTAAAGTGTCAACTCAAACCGTTATTAATCAAATAGTGATTATAATTAAATAATACTTAATATTAAAATTTTATAAAAATTATCAAAAAGTTATTAATGAATTATGCCATGTGGAAACTATTTCAGTCTGCTCGTATGATTCATTAATAATGTTTTGATAAATTTGATAAAATTTTAATATTAGTTATTATATGATTATAATTATTATTTGATTAATAACGTTTTGAGTGTCAACTTTAACGCGTATGTAACTTTGTTTGTGTTTAATAAAAAATCTTTTTTGAGTTGTACTTTAAGAATATGTAATATTGTTTTTACGTCATGGTCTGAAACCAAATGTTCTGAAGTAAGGAACACCTAATTTATACACATCTTGTAAAACTTATAGTTAGGGACCATATAAAAATTTAAATTTAGTAACTTTTTAAAAGGTAACGATTTTGATGTAAATGGGTTTTATGATGAAAAACCATCTTTAGAAACATTTTTGCGATTGGAACGATAACCTCTAAAACTAATGGTTTAGGAATTTGCTATTGGTCAACTATATGAAGGGATTTCTCTGTATTACATCTGACAACATGCGATGATGATTTATTTATATTTGTTCCAACCTAAAACATTTGTGCTTAAATTGTTATTTTTACTCAAATATTTTAAATTAAAGCCTAATTGGATGCTGTTATTCTTGAAAAGCTAAGGAAAAAAAAAAACATTAAAACAAACAGCTTTCAGCTAAAATGTGACGTTTTAACAGAGCAAGAATATTTAAAATAAAATTTTACACTTTAGTTATTCACCCTTACGTTTCATATTGTTGTTTAGATTAATATTACTGGATTTATTTATTTATTTGTTTTTTTTTTTTAATTTTAGACTATGAAAGAGTATATTTAGAAAATATATATACAGTTGATTAAATTTCTATATTCAATGTGCATTAAGAAATTATCTAGAGTTGTATTTTTTTATTATTTGTAACTTATAAATTAAAAAGCAATTTATAGTCTTTTCTCAATATTTAAAAAAATTGCTTCATGGTGGTTTATTCATTTAACTTAATGGCGATATTAAATAGTTCTGGAATTTTTACTTGAATTATAATTTCACAGATTTGGAAGAAAAAAATGTTTTCAATACACATAAATTCCCCCCACCTTTTTTTTTTTTTTTTTTTTTACAATACTACTTTGTGGTCAAAGCAATATTATTAACAACTAAAAGGACTCATTACACTGTGTTACAATAAATAAACAATAAGTACGGCTAATCAGTGTATACAATATATTGAAAAATATATATATAATTAAAATGACATACTACTCACAATAATAAAATACAAATATATTCCAACAGTTTCAGACAATACAAACTTGTCTATCATCAGGGAAGATTTCCCTGATTTTGTGAGTAGTATGTGATTTTAATTATAGATTTTTTTAAATATATTGTAGACACTGATTAGCCGTACTTATTGTTTATTCAATATTATCAACCCCTGGATCCATTCAATATGCCAACTTATCAGTTTATTATTATTGTATTTATCCAATTCATGATATGGTATTCAATTCGAAATTCTAAAGCGTGCCTATATTCAACAAAAAATATACATAAAAGACTTTTCTCAAAGAGATACCTGGAGTCATTCAGTTCTATACCCAGTTCTATTTCCATTTTTATTCTATTATGCTATTGTCATATAAAAGGTGAATCAAACGGACATCAAGAAACGCTATTTTTGCAAACTGTAACCGCAAGGTCTCAAAAGAAAAAGTGTAATATTCGAAAAATATATACAGTTGATTAAAATTCTATATTCAATGTGCTTTAAGAAATTATCTAGAATTTATCATTATTATTATTATTATTATTATTATTATTATTGATTTGTGATTTACAAATTAAAAGAAATTTATGTCTTTTTTTTCACTATTAAAAAAATTCTTCATGGTGATTTATTCATTTAACTTAACAACTATATTAAATAGTTCTGGAATTTTTACTTGAATATAATTTCACAGATTTGGAAAAAAAAAAAATGTTTATAATACCCATAGCTTTCCCCTTCATTTTTTGACAATACCAGTATACTAGTCTGTGGTCAAAGCAATATTATCAACTCCTTGATCCATTCGATATGCCAACTTATCAGTTTATGTATGTATATCAAATTCATGATACGGTATTCAATGCGAAATTCTGAAGCGTGTCCATATTCAACAAAAAATATACATAAAAGACTTTTCTCAAAGAGATACCTGGAGTCATTCAGTTCTATACCCGGTTCTATTTCCATTTTTATTCTATTATGCTATTGGTATAAAAGGTGAATCAATCGGACATCAAGAAACGTCATTTTTGCAAACTGTAACCGCAAGTTCTCAAAAGAAAAAGTGTAATATTCGAAATTTCCATTCTCGGAACCCCCGGTGTGTAGAGGGGTGCCGACTGGAGGATATCCTTTGGTGCTTTTTGAACTGTGGTTTGGTTCAAGCCACGTTTACGAGTTATAACAATTTACGGCTGGCTTAGAGCTTTTGAAGAGTTGTTTGTAGCTTTTAAATGCTTTTCATGTATAGCTCTTTAGGGATTATACTTCTGAGTGGCGATTTAAGCAGGAGATTGTGGTAAATAGGAAATTTTGGAAAATAGAATATAAAAGGGATACTTCAGAATCGTGTTTATACGGTATGCAGGGTTATTTTGAAGTCAAAACACGTTATTTTTAGGGACAATTTCAAAAATAAATCAATCCATTTATATGTAAAAATTCTGAAATATTATTATGCAAATTAAAAATAACCTAATTTCTTTTTCATTTTACTACTAGCTGGCATAGCATCCCGATGTATTGTATTTTCAGTGCATGAGATTATTCCATTTTTGAGGGGAAAATAACTTTTATTTCATTTTACATTAAGAAGAAAAAGTTATTATATTAATTTTACTAAATTTCGTAGTATGAGCAAGACTATTATCATGAAAAACATTTTTATAATGTAAATTAGCTGAAATTTACGAAAATTACATTTTGAAAATCGGAGTGATTTTGATGTACTTATATTTATAGTAGATTGCATTTGTAAGAAAATGATAATAAACAGGCAATAAAGTTCCATTGGTTGAGAGAATTTGGGATAACAACTTGGTTCTGTTGTATGGGCTGGTATGGTCTGAGCAAAAACTTCTAATCTTAGCACATAACGCCATATTCGTATTTGCAGACTCCCTGCTCTATCATATTAAATTCAGATACATTTTAAATAAATTAGGAAAATATTATTTCAAAATGATCAATAATATTAAAATCTTTCATCGTTTTGGTGATAATTTTAGTAAATGTAAAAGCAAATCACGTGAATATTATTTACATTACATAAAAAGAAAAAAAAATGAATATAAACTAAAAATCATTGCATCGATTTTTATAGAAATAAATCAGATTTCAAGATATTAGTTTATTAGTTTGGAAAGTAGACGATATTATATTATTTCACTTCCCTCCTTTTTTTCTTCAAAAAATGAAGGGATTTTGTTGCCATCCTTACAGAAATTTCATTAAAAATTACAGTAATAATAATAATAATAATAATAATAATATCTCGGAATACAAAATTTTCAAATACAGATTTATGCTGCATTCGAAATTCTATATCAATTGCAATAAAAAAAGAATAACTATCGCAAAATTTGTGGTAAATAAGCAAATTCTAGAGTAAGGGTGATACTTCTGAGCTGTGTGCGATTGTGCAAGAGCTGTGTTATAGAGATTGTTGTAAATAAAGAAATTTTGGCAAAATCGAGCATAAAAGAGATACTTCAGAATCATGTTTATGTGATTTTATAGGGTGATTTTTAAGTCAAAATACGTTACTTTTAGACAGAATTAGTATTCATTTGCACTTAAAATATTTCAATACTTCATAGAAAAGTAAAAATAATTTATCTTAAATTTTATTCTCATATAATTATAATGTGCTATATTTCATAAAGCAATTTTAAAATAAAACTTCTAAAACAAATATCGGTCCAGAGAATTGAATCCCCCCAAAAATAATAATCATCGAGCATTTTATAACCATACATGGATTAAATCTATAAATAAATAAAATGCGTTCATTATATGGAATCTCCAACAGAATACATACTTGAAACTTTAATACGTGGATGGATAAATTTTATTTATTGCTTATTCTATAAGCTACCTTGGATAGTATGGTTTTTTAAAAACAAGTTTATAAATAATTTAACGAATAATTTAACGAAGAGAAATTGGATGTAAAGCTACACTAATGATGGCAATAACGACAACTCTATTTCAAACATTCAAAATACGTTGTTAATAACTTTTATAAAACTGAAAACCACACTATAAAAATAGACAAATGTTCCTTAATCTGAAAAAAATAACCATGACCAAAAATATACAAAAACCTTTTCCGAGTTACCCACGATCCCAAAAGTATTCTTTATCTTTAGAAATCTCAGAAATCAATATATTTTTGAGATTTAACCCTTTATGTCCCGATGGTACTTTAAAGTACCATTGAAATAACTTTTTATAAAATTAATTTTATACATTGATTAGTAGTACTACATTTTAGAAGGAGTACCAGATACTTTAATTTACCTTATTTCAAAAGCATTATTGGTTGCACAAAAGAAAAATATTTTTAAAAGGATGGTTTCTGTTGTCTATGCATCTTTTCAGCTTTCTTGACGTTGAAAGATTGGAGGGAGAAAACTTTCAGTTAGGAAATATTTCTATTGTAACAGCATTAGATTTGTACATTTCCTAATTCAATAAAATACTAAAAAAAATATTGTATATAAAAGATTGAGTTGAGTTATAAATATTGCAGAAAATCTCTATAAATACAAATTTAATTAATAAATCTTAATTAGGAAAATCCTTCTAAAATTTATTAAAGGATTGTGCAAATCTTCTAATGTAATTTCAAAAATTCACGAAAAATGCTTTAGAACATGAAATTTCCATGAATTCATAATTTGGGATATAAAGGGTTAAAGAAGAACTTATAAAAACAAAATTTATTTTCTGTCGCTCTGTTGGGGAAACGTTCCCGGGTAGTTTTACAGTGCATTAATCAGTTCTCTCAATCCGGAATATAGATGCTTCTGATGCTATCCATTCTCAAATAAACATTTTCATGTTAAATAAAAATGTTTTACAGACAAACATGGTGAATTCACAGCATTAACATTAACCTTTAAATTAATATTATTGTGTTACTCTTGCATGTATAAATTCAATCACCAGCTGAAAATGTCTAATTGAGAATGCGGATATCATCCTAAAATCATTATATTTCGGTTTGAGAAAACTGATTAATACACTATGAAAACTATTCGGGAAGTTTACGAAAATTAGCGGCACATGAAGAAAGTGTGTTTATACAAATTATTCTTTCAATTTAGCAATTTATATTGGTTTCCGGGAGTTTCTAAGCATAAAGTATGCTTTTCAGAATCATGGATAATTCGGGCGAGATTATTCTATACTATCGTTCGCTGTTATATTATATTTTCGTAGATTCAGAGACGTCTGTATTTTCTTGAAGTGTAAGGGAGAAAAAAAAAATAGATCACAAGGAAAAGTTAGTAAGGGATTTTGTCATTTACGCGAAAACACCCGCTCGCTAGTTAATCCTACGGGAGATTTTTTTTTAATATCTCGTTTGTATTTCAATATTAAAAAAAAAAAAATTTTTCATTGGATAGCTGATGTCGATCTCTACAAACGCCGTTTTTTACATTTTCGATTTTGTTCGCAGGTTTTTTTTATGAAGATATTTTCACTTTCGAAACCGGTTCAGAAAGTGAAAATATCCTAATAATAATAATTAAAAAAAAAAACCTGTAAACAAAATCGAAAAGCCTTTGACGAGATCGACCCTAGCTGTCCAATGCAATAAAAAATAAAATTAAAAATATTGAATTGCAAGCGAGATATTTTTATAAATATCTCGCTTGCAAGGACGATTATGTCCTTATGCAAGATGACATCGAGGACAAGAAAGATAAATCCAAGAAGAAGAGATACACAAAATCAAGAACGAGAATAAAGAATCCTCTTGCCGTTGTGAAAATCAAGAAAACTAGACGATTTTTAAGCAAACGACCGTGAACGTAATCGTATGCATAACTTGAATTCAGCTCTGGAAAACTAAGGTGCGTATTGCCTAATTTACCACATGAAACTAAATTAACAAAAATTGGATTAACATTAGAGAGCGGGTGTTTTCGCGTGAGTGAAGTATCCTCTTAAATAATGACGCGCTTCAGTATTTGGAAGTTATTTTAGAAGAAAATTCGTGAAATATTCTTGTTTCCAAGAAAAAAGTTCATGAAATAGAGGACTTTACAAAATGGAGGTATAAATTTATTTTTGAAACGAATACTGTAAGTTCTCACTTGACCACATCTTCAGCAAAGAGTCGGTAAAAAGACTTTTATTCTGGGGTCCCCTTTGTAAATACGTTTTCTTAAAGAATTAGAACACCGACCCTAGAAAAGGAAGGTGTGAATCGGGGAAACGCTATACCATTCAATAGGATGTTCAGAGTTATGCTTCAGTAAACTTTCTCTCTCAAATATCTCACCTTTTCTTAAGTTAAAGTGGTTATACTAGCATGAAACTGGAAATATTTAAGGTATAAAGTTTCGGGTGGTGATCTTTGGTGTGCTTTGTGAGATTGAGCTGCTTGAAAACTCTTAAAGAAAGATACTTTTTGTGTGTGAGAGAGAGAGGATGATTTCTTAAAAAGTCTTCTTCTGCCTATTAGATATTTAACATAATTGAAAACGCATCACTTATTTCATATAATTTTTATATATCTATTTTACATTTTGTTAAAAGTATGTTTGGTTGTCTTCCCATGTCCGGTTATTAATGTTTTTAATTATTGACCTGTTATTATATTTCACGGGTTTCAAAAACTTTGAAACTATCGTTAATAGCAGCTTAAAATATCAAATTAAACATTGCTGCTTGAAGGTGATCACTGTGTTTTACAAATTTTTACGCTATTAAAATATGAGATTCATAAAAAGGAATTTTAAGAAAGTTGTTACAACAAAATGTAAGTATACATGTATTCATTTGAAAGCCTTCAAAAACTTCCTAACAGCAATAACATTAAAGCGCCAAAGTAAAAACTTTTTTAATGTTTTTATTAATCACACGTATCAGAAAACAAATTATTTTATTTGGATAAAAGTAAAAGTCTCTAAAGAAGAATATCTTTGGTATGTGCTTCAATTCCTTAGTTTAACGCCATGTTAAGGGATTTTAAATATCTCTGATGAATGTTAAATTTCAGTAATTTTAGTGTAGATTTGAAAGAGTTTCTTAATTTAATTGACAGTACTGATTGCAATAAGATTAAAAAAAAAAAAAAAAAAAAAAAAAAAAAGCCATTAAAAGGAAAGTCTTTTACATATGCTCAAAATCAATTACTATGAAATATTAAACGGTTTTAAAGATCTTTAATACTTCCAGAAGCAAAATAATTATGCAGAACTCATCAGAATTTGCAAACAAATTCATTCGAGAATAATTTTTATTTCCACGTATATTATAAAATCAAAATTTTATATAAAAATTCTCGGACAAATTTTGGCAGTCATGGGTAAATGAACTGGTAAAAATAATATACCGACAGTTCTTTAAAAGAAAGATCAATATTGAATGAAAAAATGCTTAGTAAATATTGCAAAAAATGCTTTAATTTCATTTTCTCTATTGTTTCAGGTTTATGCTTTTGGTGATAAATAATGACAGCGGAGAGTGTGAGATCTCCAAATCCTTCCACTCCCGACGGACTTTTGCTTCGTTTACAGACTTCTCCTATGCAAGCCGCAAATCCACCAGAACTTAGAAGACCTTTTTTGTCTGGACCTGGGGTAACTAGTACTCCAACAATCAATTCCCCCAACTCAGACTCCTCTTGGAAAAGACAAGACAACACCAGTACGGACTATTCTCTATCCCCCATGATGCACAGTGAAGACAGCATCGTAAGCAAAGACGATTCTGTCCTTATTCAAGATGACATTGAGGACAAGAAAGATAAATCCAAGAAGAAGAGATATACAAAATCAAGAACGAGAATAAAGAATCCTCTTGCCGTTGTAAAAATCAAGAAAACTAGACGATTAAAAGCCAACGACCGTGAACGTAATCGTATGCATAACTTGAATTCAGCTCTGGAAAAACTGAGGTGCGTATTGCCTAATTTACCAGACGAAACTAAATTAACAAAAATTGAAACACTGAGGTTTGCTCATAACTACATTTGGGCATTATCAGAAACTCTTAAGATGCTTGATTCCAAAGGCATTAGACCGATTTCTGAAATGAATGGACAATCTAATACATCAGCTTCCTCTGAACAAACCCAGGCTCCGACACTGTACGGATATTGTTCCCCGCCAATTGTGCCTCCTAGTCCGGCGTGGTCTTCAGTGGGATCGTCCTCCCATCAAAATTACACTACAACAGACTATTCTGACACATCGTGTTCGGGATCTGAGTGCAGTAACCACTTTGTGAAATATGAATCTTTGTGATAGTCATCAAAATGTGAAAAATAATAACTCTAAATTGTACGAATGAACAGAAGTTTAATTCTGATACGATGCAGAATTAATGCTGGTAACAGAAATTACGTAGCATGTTTAAATGCTATTTTTAAAGTCAAAGTATATCTCCATTTGATGAAACGGTATAAAATGACAAATGTCACATAATATTTAAGTATTTTTACTTATAAGAACTGTTAAGGGTATTGGTCAATGCAATCTCAAATTCCTTCCTAGAGCAAAACTCTTAAATTCGAAAAATGCTAAATTATTAAATAACAGCAGAATTTTTAAAATAATTATTTGAAAATTGATAAAAGCTTTCCGCGTATACTTAGAAACGTTACATTATAAAAAGAAAATTTTCCTTCCAAAATTCTGGTGCTAATATAGCAATTAGGGATTAAAATTAAGGGTTCCAAAATGACCATCGCCCTTCAAGGGATTAAATCTATGGGCATGGAATGAATTATTATTTTTTAAATATCTGATCGGTAAATTGATCTTTTTAACTTCCTTTTTTCTGTGTATTTATATAATTTTCTGTGTTAAAATCTATACGAGTTGTGAGTAAGATTTTAACACTTCAAATGAAATTAAGTATATATTTTAGAAATATTTTGGCAGCTAAGAAAGGGCTTTCCCTTTCTTAGCTGCCAAAATATATCCTTTAAGAAGAGTATATACACAGGAAAAAGAAGTTAAAATATAAATATCCCGATGAAATATTTAAAAAATACGAATCCATTATGTATCATAGGTTTAAAATTAACGAGGGGAATTTTAGATCGCACTGATCAAGATACTTAAACACTTACCGGTTAACAATAGTTTATATGCATTTTGATTAAAAATACTAATTAGCAAGCAAAACAGCATAAAAGTAAAAATAGAATAAAAGTAAACGCACCAGTAGTGGGTCACTTAAAGACATTTATCTAATTATTATTAAAATGTTAGTGAATTCCAAAAGATACATATTTTTTTTTTTTTTTTTAGCCTAGTCCCAACCTTCATGTATCAGAATAAACATTCAAAGTTTCAAAATATATTCTTCGGAAAAAATGAAAAATAAAAAATGTTGCCTTCCTCTATGCTCCAATAGCGGGCCTAGTCAATTTTTGATGCATGAATCTTTAAGTTTTCAGCATATCCACAATTACAATGTAATAGAATATATCAACAGTGGTTTAATTTAAAATAAAACATAATATAAAAGAAAAAGTGTTTTAAATAAAAACTTATCTCTTTATGAAATCTCTAAAAATTTGCCAATCAATTTGTTTTTGAAGACGCTCTAAAAAATAAACAAATGTACCAGCAGAACAAAAACAATTATTCCAAATAGATTATAGAAAGTTAACATTTAAGGATGTTCGTCAATCCGATTTCTTTCAGTCGTTTTTCAGAAATGCATTTTAGGCTTGTTTTTAAACTTTAAAAATTAGTGGTGCGTTTGCCTTAACTCCTTCGGGACGAGCGTCTTTTACAGAATTTTTTATCATTTATCACTTTTTTCAAAACAGATATTTTTGCCTAATTGAATCGGGAAAATGCTCGGATTAAATAAGGCAAAATTTACAATAAAAATTTACTGGTGAGAATAATCAAGGATTCTGAGCCTCTTATGCGGAAGGTATATACGAGACGCTCGTCCCCCAAGGGGTTAAGTGTGTTAGTTCAAATTCATATTTTTTATTGAAATAATATAATTTTTACTTGTATTAAAACATTAATTTGTCTTGTCTTTTAAACTTATCACAAGTTTGACGATTTTGAATTATCGATTCTACTTATTTTATATATTTTATGCAAAGCAGATGAAGATACTTTATCCTTCGATAGAATTTCAAATTTTAATATTGATTTAATTATAATTTAACTATACTTTATTCTGCTTTTACTCTTATATTTAATTTTAATAGGTGTCCGGCTAATTAATTTAAGTTTATAAGAAAAATGTAAATAAGAAAACTGTATTTTTTAATGTTTCCAATTTTGGAGATATACTTTAACTAAATCGATTGATTATAGTTATTAATATATAAATTATTTTATCTTATCCTCTGATAAGGATAAATTTAACATGAAAGATAAAGGCAGTATTTTCATCAAAATGTTCAAATGTATTTCATTGTATAAAAAATCATTTACAATCGTCAATTCATTATATTTATTCTAACTTTTAAAATATTCAAATATTATATCTATATGAATCTACTGCATTTTATTTATTGATAATAATTCATTATCAAATTGAAATTATTTATTTTATAGATTGATAAATGAAAGATGATAATTTCATTATAATGATATCTAATATCATAATAAAATTTAACATTTGCAAAAATGTTTTTAACTATTTTTTTATTTATATGATAAACTAAAAATAGAGTGTAAAAAATATATTTTATAATAAATTGAGCTTCTAAATAATATTAAAATATATTAAATGTCATAAATATTTTAAAGAAATTTAACCTGCTCAATTGTTTTATAATTGCCGAGGTTTCTCTATCTCCCCCTCTCTCTCTCTCTCTCTTTTTTTTTTCTTTTTTAAGTTATGTGCCATAATTTGGACCAATTATTTAATGAAATAGTTCTTATTTTTATATGTTTTATATGTATTTATGGTGCTTGTTGATTTGAAATAAACCTGAATGCTGGCAGCTATGTATTTTGTTAAAAGCAAGTTTTTATATGTGCATTTCATTTTAATTAAATGAAATTAGCAATTCTATTTTATTACATAAAGTAATTTTAAAGATTTAATCACTTTAACAATAAATTACTTTCTTTTAGCATGGTGCACAAAATAAAATTTCATTTACTCAAAATTATCCTGAATATATATAATGCGTACTAACTAATCAATTCATTTTTGTAATTACTTATTTTCACTTAAATTATTATAAAAATTTTACAATAACTAAAAATATTCAAGAAATTATGATCGTTTTGTGGAATTTTTTTTATAAAATCACAAACATATAATTTGAATTTAAAGCTATTTTTTAATATTTAATAAGTACGATAACATGTTTC
The DNA here is from genome assembly GCA_963932465.1 of Maratus speciosus. NCBI lineage: Eukaryota > Metazoa > Arthropoda > Arachnida > Araneae > Salticidae > Maratus > Maratus speciosus. The sequence goes on along the minus strand of OZ010797.1, from coordinate 214,795,168 downwards.
CCTATTTTTTAAAATACATTGTGAATAATTATTAGTGTAAGTAAGACTTAATTTCTTTTTTTTTTATAACACATAAGTTTAGTATAATTTTTTCCTTACTTTCTATAATATGTGCACGAAGATTGTGTTTAACATTTTACTGTTTATAAGAGGAAAGTAATATTTGATAGAGTTGTTTTACTTACAAGCAATGTTTAATTAAATGTGATTGATTTTACTTTCTCCCCTACACCGACATATTGGTTGATGATATAGTAGTCTAGAATTTTCCCATTCAAATTAGCTTATTTTTAACTTACAGAATCCTCAATTTACATGATACATCCCATATTATACCCACAGTAGCTGGACAAGGACAACAGAAGTAGCAAAAAGATTCACAGAGATGGCAACATAAAGCCTCTCATGTTTCTAATTTCTTTGCATATATGTTTGGGTTAGTAAAATTTTATATTTAGCTGTTGCCACACCCCTTATAAAAGGTATCATATAAAGTTGTAAAATCTTTAATGTTAATTATGCATTAAAATATTCGAAAATAATCTTGTTGATACAAGCATCCAGCTTATTCATACAGATTTATTATTATTATTATTACTTTATTTAAAGATCTTAGTGATTCGATTACTAAACAGTAACAGGCCGTAAGTATGTGCAGATATTGTGAGAATTGTAAACCCCCCCCCCCCCCCCCCATCTTCCCCTACCTATTAGTTTCTGATAATAGTCTAGAATTTTCTCATTGAAATTAGCTCATTTTTAACTTTCAGAATTCTCAATTTACATGATACATCCCATATTTTTCCCACAGTAGCTTGATAAGGACAAGAGGAGTAGCAAAAGGATTCACAGAGATGGCAACATAAAGCATCTCATGTTTCTAATTTCTTTTGCATGTATGATCTGAATAGCAAAATTTTATACCTAGCTGCTGTCACACCCCTTATAAAAGGGCACCCTGCACAGCGAATGCTCTTTTTTTAGTGTCCTTTAAACTGCGTAACTGTAATTGACAGCACTTTTGTCGCTCCACCCGTAACTCCTTTTACCACAGTCATCTACATCTTTTTTGCGGAGAAGACATCGTATCATCTTGCTGACAGGCTGCAAAAGAAAGATTCGCTCAAAACATAAAAAAATATATACATACATGTAGGGAGATGAAGCAAGCGAAGAGAAGAAAAAAAATGGTGAGTGAATGGGAAAATACCCACCGGAAGTGACGACGACAATCGTTTTTGGCCGGATATAGTGTTCTTTGAAAACAAGTGTGGAAGAACGTTGAGTGCAGCAAAAATTTTGGGTGCCCATTGAAATTCAGTGACCTGTCGCAGTTTCATGAAGTGGGGTTTTGTGCTGAGGGGGTTCCTTAAAATATTTCTTTTTATTCCATTTTTATTAAAAGGATGTTTACTCACTCACTCCTTTTAGCCAGAAATTTATCGCCAATATTGATCTACTCCATGGTATACATTCACTCTGTCCTTTCGGCCAGGTTTTACCGCAATTCCTTTCATTAATATCCTTTCTATGTCCTTCTAAGATGACATGCCATTACATAATCGGGTTGATTAGGATATTTAAAAAAGTTAGTGCATTTATCTGATATTGTTAGATAAAATGCATTCTAATGTAAATGCGCTCTGACCTTTTCCTGTCTATCTTTTGTTAGATTTCATCCTATTATTTCATTACCATAACTTTTTTTGGCATTTTATAATAACTCGGCATACGGAATGGGGTTGATTATGGTATTTCTCAAATTTAATGCATTTAGTGCCTTTATCATATATTGTTAGCTAAAATGCATTCTAATGTAAATGCACTCTGACTTTCTCCTGTCTATCTTTTGTTAGATTTTATCTTATTATTTCATTACCATATTTTTTTTTTTTTTTTTTTTTTGGCATTTTACAATAACTTGGCATACGGAATAAGACTGATTACGGTATTTCTCAAATTTAATGCATTTGACATATATTTTTAGATTTAATAAGATGTCTGATTTGGGTCACAGCATTCAGAGACCGTACCCTGGGTCCCAATTCAAAAAGAAGGCCATAAACTCCAAATTTGGTTAAATAAATTAATTTAAAAAATACATAAAGTGTTCTAGTGGGCCCCAAAAACATGATTGCCAGAAAAAACATTAAAATTTTGTTTTGAATACCGCTATTTTCGTATAAAAATAGTCAACTTGTTTAATTACTGAAATTTTGCGACTGAATCAGGCGAATAAATCTATACGAAAATGGTGGTATTCAAAATAAAATTTTATTTTTTTCCTGGCAGCCATGTCCCAAAAAGGCGCGTGTTTAGGAGCCCCAAGCGAATAAATTGGTCTCTGACATTAACAAGGGAATCGTAATAAAAACACCTCAAAACCACGGTAGCTTAATAACGATAGGGAGAAAATCTTTCACAAACTTATAAGATTATTCTAAAATTAATTCTATATTAAACTATTATTCTGTATTATTTCTATATTATTAATGTAATAAATATTTCTGCAATTTGTCACTATATTTAAATGCTTAAAACAAAAATTTTAATCAATCGATACTTTCGACCACAACTTTCCAAATCTTCATTTTTTCAACTTTTTGACTTTGTAGCATTATCAAATGTACGATATACTTCGAATGGGAATACCTGAATAAATGTATTTCGTCCACGAATATAAAAAATATCATAACTAGTTTAATATAGAAAATATATAAAAACAATGTAAATATATTTCATTTGTTTGCTTATTTATTTTTTACTTTTAAAGAAAATAAGAAAATATTTATTTTTAAACAAAGCATAAACGTCTTTACTCTTTTTGAAGGTGATTACACTGAAGTATTTAATTATTGTTACAACTACAATTACGAAGGTGCTGAAATCCTTGCTTTTCATTGTTTACAATTAGGGAATTTGCACTTTTTTACTTTTCAAAAATTATCTTGTTCAGTTAATATTGTTGCTTCTGAAACTCACTTGTTCCTATTTAATTTTATGTTTTTTTTTTTCCTTTCTCTGCCGCCAACTATATGGTAAACTTTTAATTAGAACATTTTAGCATGATGACTACAATATTATCAGAACATGGAAAGAATCAAAATATTTTTCTTCTCCGTGTTTTAAAATCAATTTTTCATTGTTTGATTTGTAATAACTTATCTTTATTAGCTAGAGTATTTCCTCTATCTCTCTTTATATTTTTGGTTTATGATATTTATTTTTGATTATATACTTAAACGATGGCATATAACAGAAAATAATTTAGGAATTCTCTAATGTTAAAACAACTGTAAATTATAAATACCATTTTTCAAATCTTTTCCGTGAGTAATAAAAGTTTTATATTGAATTCTAACGAAGAAAAGGGGTATTTTTGTACTGAAGTGAATTTGAATAATTTTAAAAATAAATATATAATGATAACATCCTCTATCTCTCTAAATAGCTTTGATTTATTATATTTATATTGTATTCTACTTAAACATATGGTACATAACTAAAAATAACTAACAATTCTCTAACGTTCAAACAACTGTAAATTATTAATACCATTTTTAAAATCTTTTCTGTGAGAAAAAGTTTTATATTTAATTATAACGAAGAAAAAATGTATATTTGTACTTTAAAGTGAATATTTTTTGAAAGAAATATATAATAATAAAGTCCTCTATTTGTTTAACTAGTTTTGGTTTATTATATTTGATTCTACTTAAAGGATGGCATATAACAGAAAATAACTAAGAATTCGCTTATGTTAAAAACAATTGTAAATTATAAATACTATTTTTGAAATCTTTTCTGTGGTAACAAAAAGTTTTAAAATTAATTCTAACGAAAATAAATGTGTATTTTTGTACTGAAGATATTTGAAATATTTTTGAAAGAATTGTATAATGATAACATCAAAAAATTTTATATTTTGTACAGTCATAACTTTGTGCATTACCAAAGAAAAGTGATTTTGTAAATAAGCTTTCAGTCCATGAATTGCAGCTATTAGACACTGTAAATAAAATTGCATTTTTTGTCAATAAAATATGTTTTTTATAAGAATGTTTTCTATTTTTTCCTGTTGTTATAATTATTAATTTCAGATATCAGATTAAAAAATACATTCGGGAAAACAGATTCAAAAGGCTTCATTACGATATTTCATGTTTGGATTTCAATCACCATAATTAATGAACCAACTTAAGACTGTTCTCAAATCCAAATTGGTTACTTTCTGACACATTTTTTAATTAATTTTTGTTCTCAAACGCATTAAATTAGGAGGTACTGTTATCTATAAACAATGCAATCGAACAGTTTTTCCCTCATTTGGTAAAGCCAGAACACATCTAAAAAAAAACGTTGTCGAAGTCGGAATTTTAACTGAATTTTTGAACGCGACACCGCAGGAAAGAAAACAAACTACAGTCATGGTGCAATAGTCGCTTATAGCTCAATGTGATTCATTTATCAAAAAATGAAAACACTCTCACGTGAATAATCATGCTTGCAAGTTTAATGCTTAAAATGAATCATAAAATGTGTCTGAAAGTTTCACGTTAAAGAGCTGGGTGAGAGCTTATTTTGCGAGAACCGCATTAAAGAAATAAAATTTGAAATGGAAAATTAAACTCTAAGAAGTTCATATCTTAATAATTTATGTATAAATAAAATTCTCAATAATAATTAAGGAAATTTAATTCATGTCATCTCAGAATATGGAATGATTTTAATTTTGCAATGTCTATTAAAAACAGCAACAGTTTAAATAAAATTCTGAATATTTAGATATATACATTTAAAAATATATATTTAAGACGACTATGCCAAAATATCCTGCATATTTACCAAAAGTTTTCGTGTGACCAAAATACCGAAGTCACCTCGTGTCACTTCTGAATATGGAAAGATTTTAAAATGACAATGTCTAATAAAAACCTCAAAAGTTTGAATAAAATTATTAATAATAATTCTCAATAGTTCTCGTATTTCGATATAGTTTTTCTTTTCTTTAAAGATGCTTATGCTTAAATATCATGCATGTTGGATAAAAGAAATTTAACTCATGTCACTTCTGAATATAGAAAATTGCAATGCCTAATAATAACACAAAAAAATATATAAAATGTTGCAAAATTCAGTGCAAAGGAAAGAACTTATTACATTAGGTATAATTAAAAATAACAAAAACGCATTGCGTTTTAAAAGAAGTTAGTTTTTTGGAGAAAGACTGTTGTACATGTTGTACTTTTTATATTATTGTGATGTTTTTAAGACTTTCTTTCTTTGCATGATAAAACCTTCACTATGTCGTAATATTTCGTTTTATTGTATTATAATAATCTAACTGACATGTTACTCTGAGAAAGTTAATATAAGTTCCATAAATAAAATAACTCAATTGTTTTTTTTTTTTGGTAATTCACGTTTAAATAACATTTCTTTAGACTAGAAATTTTTACAAAAGTTTGCTCAAAGTTTTGCAATATACTTTGAAAAACAACTATCACAAAATAACATATAATATGTTGAGCAACTAAAATAGAACCTTTTTAGCTAATGGATATAGAAAGATTTATATATATATATACATATATATCTTTGTAATATCGGAAACTGCATGATTAACTATGCATTCTAAATACAGTTATAGATTGTATTATTCAAAATTGAAAGCTCTGCGTACTTTTACAGATATATAAACCTTTCTTAAACATGTAAATCATTTTTTTTATAATTTTTATTGTTTTAAAGAGGAAAAACAAAACAAATTACTATATCCCAATAAAAATTGTAAACGAAAGTATTTGAGATATTAGTGTAAACGGAAATTATATTTTGTATTAAGCAAAAGTAAAATCTATTCAATTTTAAGTGCACAGACTATTCTTTTTTTTTTTTCTTTTTTTATGAACAGATTTTTTGTTGTTTTACTAACATTTAATTTTTAAAGAAAATTTGTTAATCAAATTAGTAAGTTATAATTTAAAAGTTAACATTTGGATGGATAATCACAATGATATCCATTTAAATTCAGTATTGTACTAAATAACAATGAATTAACCACTTTCTCGCATCTAAGAGTTATCTCATCGATAGAAACCGACAGGTATCAAAAGTGAAAATTGCTATATATAACAAATATTTTTGTCTTTAAAAAAAAAAAAAAAAAAGGCAATTGTAATGATAATGGTTGTAAATAATTTTTATGAAAATAAATGAATTGAATAAAATACGAAAAGCTAATCTTAAAACCGAGGAGAGGCGGAGTATAATCTCAAAAAAGAAAACTAATTATTTATATTGAGCGAAGTATAAATTTAAATTCCTTGGCACGAAATTTTTTTTATTTGAAATCCTTAACAGATTATTATTATTATTATTATTATTATTATTATTATTTATTATTAATACCTACGTTATGGATTAATTTATATAAAAAAAATATTATTACATTGATAATCAAATCCTTTACTAATGTTGTATAAGTAACCTTTAAGAAGTAAGGTAGCTATATCCATAGATGCCAATATCTCCGGAAATTCCGGAGTTTCTCCGGAAATGTAGGATAAAATACGGAAGTACGGTAATAAGGTAGAAAATACGGAAATTTGAGACAAAAAAATCGCGAATTTCTTCGATCGATCGCGGCAAAAAATCACGAATTTCGTCAATCGGTCGTTGAAGTATATCGCGAAAATCGTCTATTAATCGATAAAACCGCCAATTTCTATAATCGCTCGTGGCAGAAAATCGCAAATTTCGCCAACCGATCGTTGAAAAAAGTTGCAAATTTTGTCAATCAGTCGTTGCAAATAATCGTGAAATTCATAAATAGGCCGTTGATAAAAATCGCAGCCGCGGCAAAATATCGCGATTTGCTTTAATCAGTTGAGGGGGGGGGGGGATATCCTGAAATCTGGTTATCGGCCAATGATAAAAATCGCGGATTTCGTCAATCACTCGCTGCGCTGCAAAAGAAATCTCGAATTCCGTTAGTCATTCGCGGTAAAGAATTGCTGTTTTCGTCAATGAGTCGCGGCAAAAAATCGCTGTTTTCGTCAGTCAGTCGCGGCAAAAAAATCGCTGTTTTCGTCAGTATCTCGCGGCAAAAAATCGCTCTTTTCGTCAGTCAGTCGCGGCAAAAAATCGCGATTTCCGTCAATGAGTTCTCGGCAAAACATTGCGATTTTCGTCCGTCAATCGTGGCAAAACATCGCAGTTTTCGTCGTTCAGTCGCGACAAAACAACGCGATTTTCGTCTGCAAGTTGCGGCAAAACATCGCGATTTTCGACCTCATGTCGCGGCAAAACATCGCGATTTTCGTCCTCATGTCGCGGCAAAACATCGCGATTTTCGTCCTCGAGTCGCGGCAAAACATCGCGATTTTCGTCCTCGAGTCGCGGCAAGACATCGCGATTTTCGTCCTCGAGTCGCGGCAAGACATCGCGATTTTCGTCCTCAAGTAGCGGTAAAACATCGCGATTTTCATCTGCAAGTCGCGGCAAAACATCGCGATTTCCGTCTGCAAGTCGCGGGAAAATATTGCGATTTTCTTCTGCAAGTCACGCAAAACATCGCGATTTTCGTCTGCTAATCGCAGCAAAACATCGCGATTTTCGTTCGTCAGTCGCGGCGAAAAATTCGCGATTTTCGTCAGTCAATCTCGGCGGAAAATCGCGAATTTTGTTAATTGGTCGCGGGATTTCACACTCACATCAATCACGGATTTTTTGCTCCGTAGAGATAAAAAAAAATTCCAAAATTTATTATAAAAAATTATTAATACATTAAAAGTAAAAGTAAATTAAGTAACCTTTATTTACATTATGTTTGTGTTGATAAATGCAAAAGCTGCAAGAGGACTCAAAATATTTGTAAAAAATATAGCTCGTAAAAAACTTTGTGCAACTCCTGAAATGACTCCTGAAACCTGAACATTTTACTCCTGAAGAGTGTCCAAAACTGATGAAATTTAACTGGTTTACTCCTGATACAGTTTTTACAATGTTGGCGTCTATGTATATCATTTGAGACTTGTTAGATTTTGCAAATTTCTATTAGGTAGCTTTCTTTACAAAAAGCTACCTATTGCAGCCGTTCGGAGGAAAGCGATTTCAAAAAATTTTGGTATATTTTCATCGATCATGACTCCCAGACCCCGAAACCACCCTCCGTTCAAAATTGATATATATATATATATATATATGACCTATGTCACACTGTAACTCTCGTATTTATGAACCGATTTGGATGTAATTCGGTGTGTACATAGTACATACCAATGTCTCGACCGAGTTCGTTGGCCAGCTTCATCCGCCATTTTGTTTCAAAATGGCGGTCATTTAAAATTTTTTAAAAAATTTAAAATTTGAAATGTGGTACCAAAAAATTGAAAATGGAAAAATATTTTTTTCTTATGTATTTGACCTTTATACAAAGACTCCGTAGCAGTTTTTATTTCGTCTATATCTTAAAAAATGGCTGAGTTATAGCATTTTGAATTTCTAGCGAAGCTGACATTTTGAAACATCCTGAATTTTGTCACGCGATAAAAGGCGTATTTATGAACCGATTTGGATGTAACTTCGTTTATACATAGTACAGACCAATGTCTCCAACGAGTTCGTTGGCCAGCTTCATCCGCCATCTTGTTTAAAAATGGCGGTCATTTAAAATTTTAAGAAAAATTTAAATTTGAAATGTGGTAGCAAAAAATTGAAAAATTGAAAAAAAAAATTTTTTCTTATGTGTTTGACCTTGATAAAAAGATTCGGGAGCAGTTTTTGTTTCGTCTATATCTTAAAAAATGGCTGAGTTATAGCATTTTGAATTTCTAGCGTGGCTGACATTTTGAAACGCCCTGATTTTTGCCACGTGATAACAGACGTATTTATGAACCGATTTGGATGTACCTTGGTGTGTACATAGTACATACAAATAACTCAAACGAGTTCGTTGACCAGCTTCATTCGCCATCTTGTTTCAAAATGGTGGCCATTTAAAAAAATTTAAAAACAATTAAATTTAAAATGAGATACCAAAAAATTGGAAAATGAAAAAGATTTTTTTTGTATGTGTTTGACCTTAATACAAAGATTCCGGAACAGGTTTTGTTTCGTCTACATCTAAAAAAATGGCTGAGTTATAACATTTTGAATTTCTATTGTGGCTGACATTTTAAAACGACCTGATTTTTGTCACGCGATAACAGGCGTATTTATGAACCGATTTGAATGTAACTTGGTCTGTACATAGTACATATCAATGTCTCGACCGAGTTCGTTGGCCAGCTTCATTCGCCATCTTGTTTCAAAAGGGTTGCCATTTTTAAAAAAAAATGTAATTTAAAATTTAAAATGAGGTATTAAAAAATTGGAAAATGAAAAAGATTTTTTTTATGTGTTTGCCCTTGATATAGAGATTCTGGAGCAGTTTTTGTTTCTGAAAATTTGTTCTTTTGTTTATATCTTAAAAAGTGGTTGAATTATAGCACTTTGAATTTCTATCATGGCTAACACTTTGAAACGATCTTGTATTTGTCACGCGATACCACACGTATTCGCCTATTTCGATGGAAGAAGGCATGTGGATAGTATACATCAATATCTCGACCAAGTTCGCTGGCCAGCTTCATCAGCCATCTTGTTTCAAAATGGCGGCCATTAAATTAAAAAAAATTATATTTAAAGTGAGGTGCAAAAAAATTAGAAATTGAAAAAGGTTTCTTTCTTGAGTATTTGACCTTGATATAAGGATTCAGGAGCATTTTTTGTTTGTCTTTATCTTAAAAAATGGCTCAGATATAGCAGTTTCAATTTCTAAAGTGGGTGACATTTTGAAAAATCTGATTTTTTGCCTGCGACAGCACTCGTATATATCAACCGATTCCGATATGAGTGAGCATGTGCACAGCAATTAAGGTCTCGACCAAGTTCACTGATTAGCCTCATCTACCATGTTGTCTTAAAATGGCAGGCACTTTTAGAAATCGCCGAATTTGGCAGCCAAATATAAGTGACTTTAAATAAAAGCAGCTTGGTTAAAGCTGACTAATTTCGCGAAATTCTCATTCATAATGATTTAGTATTGATAAAAATTAGTATTGAATCTCCTACATTCGGTCTCCACTTAATTGAGCTTCGTGTGTTTGAATAATATAAGTTGGCTTTTTAAAAATAAGGAATATGAAAGCTACCTCTTCCTCCCGGCACTGGCCGGAAGGACTTTTTTATTTTTATATCGATGTCGCTTGAAACGTCATCTGTATTTTGCATATTCATTTAAATATGTAACAAAAATGTTAACCGATTGTTTGAATCTATTTGGTTGAAACGCTTAAAAAAAGGCCAGGGTTAAAATTGGCGTTATAATAAAACCACTTCATAAAGTTAATAAAGAAAACTTTAATTGACAGTCTTTTAATGTTTTGTTTCAAATATACTGACAATTATTCATTAACCGCTGCCATTCTCATGTTATAAGTACATTGTAAAAAAAATCTGTAAAGTTACTAAAGTTTTTCTGGGAAACTGGAATTCCTAGAATTTTTTATGTAACAGAAACAACAAAAATTCCTTTTTTAGAATGCAAGAATATGAGAGCTACACAGTAGCTCTGAAGTAACTTAGCTATTCCACGTTTATAAAGGAATTTTGCAGTAATAATCAAGATAAGATAATTCACGGCCAAACTCGATTCCCTATAAGGCAGGGGAAGAATAGAGTTTGGCCGTGGATAATTTTATGAATCATTATAATTTGTTGCATTTTTAAGAGTTTGAAACAATGAAATTTAGCCCTTAAATGCCTGATTTTTGAAAAATAAATTCAAAAATGTTTTTCGGCTATAATTTCTTAAATAAATCATGAGTAAAATACTTTAAAAAATCATATTTTGTTTTAAGTATGGTTTACGGCTAAAAAACATTTTGTTGCCAATCAACAACACTGGCTTTGAAGGAAAAAATAATTTTTCTTAAAAAAACTCTATAACATTAAACACATATGAATTTTAAGAACTGTTATAATGAATAAATTTTACTTGCTCACTGCTGAAAAAAATAGGGTATTTCCCAAGCTTTCAAACAAAACAAAAAGCACGTGTATAGCAACAATGGAAAAAAATAAATCTATGTTTATTCTCAAAAAGCTCTAAGTATTGTCAGCTACATGTTGAAAATTGATTTAATAATATTATCAGTATGCATTTTATTGACAACATTATGCATTACAGCTTCAATATTATTCTAATAGTATTTTAGAAGACTGGGTATGTTGCCGAACGGCAACACTCAGCATTTAAGTGTTAAATTTTGCCCTGCGCAGTTTGCAAAATGTGAGAAATAATTTTTATGCAAAGTTAATATTCAAATTTTGTTCTTTAATATTCTCAAAACTGGTACTTCGTGCATTATTCTTGTATAATAAATTAAAATTTCCTAAAATATAACCTTAAAATTTATAATTCAATCTTTATTTTGTATTACATTGTCAAGAACTGAAACATACCTTTAAAAAAAAGGCAAATACTTTTTAATCTAAGTGTCAGGTCTCTGACGTTAAGGAGACGTATACTTAGAAAAAATTACTGTTTTTAATTAATTTATTTTCTTTGCGTATTGTATTTATCTGTATATCATTATCGACGTACTTGAGTTATGGATACATTTTCTTATCTATGGGATTAAAATGAGTACCATTGTATTCAATGAAAGGGTCTATTGTATAAAAAAAAAAAATACCATAAGAGGGGGGTTTATCTTCAGAATGTAGACGCAATAGGCAAGAGTTGTTGAACAAATGATAATTTCCTGTGATGACCTGCCAGTGAACGAGCGGGCAAGAAGGACATGTGGAATTGCCAATGAAACTAGTAGGGAGACCCCGTGATTTTTTTTTTTTTTTTTTTTTTTTTTTGTCTGAAAACAATGTCAACGAAAGAAACTTTGTTTTTGAAAATGCTTCTTTAAATCACGAAAATATATTGGTTTCTGAGGTATCTAAAGATAAAGAACGCTTTTGGAATTGCCATTTTATTAATGAAACTGTGAAAGATATTCAAGATTTTGATGATCGATATTTTAAATTTAATTTTCTTTATATAAAATAAACTAGCTCAGAATGCCAAAATTCATCTTAACAATACAATATAAAAATACAAAAATGGTTCATTGCCTAAAAAATGATCAATACAGCTTAATGATGTTAAAAAATTTAGTACTTTCGGCTTCGTACCTAGCCATCATCAGGATTTCAGATTTAAACAGACGTTAAGAAGCGAGGCTTCTATGAGTAGATATGAACAAGAAGTGTTCGTAACATCTGTTTAAATCTGAAATCCTGTTGATGACTAGGTACGTAGTCGAAAGTATTTGATTTTTTAATATCAGAAAACTGTGTTAATCATTTTTTAGGTAGTGAACCATTTGTGTATTTTAATGAAAAAATTTTTTTTTCGTTTGAAAATATTTAAAACTATTATAAAAATGATAAAAACATTTTTTTGTTTTCTTTTACATTCTACAATCGTATTTCATAATACAGTTAATTTAGCCTCACAAAATTACGCTATAACTAAACATCTAAGAGGAATTTTGCTTTTCTGAATGACTAATGGTTTTTATTTTAAGATTTCCATATTGGCGATATAACATTTAAAACAAAATTATTTAGAATGCCAATTGAAGTATTGAATTTTATGCAACATTAAAGCACAAAATAATTTCCAGCAATATTTAACCAAGGTTATTCAGTTTTTCTTGAAAATGTATATAATAATTATTATAGCAATTGATAATATTAAATTAATATTGAATCTTAATAATAATGAATTTGTTATTTACTAACAGTTTACTTCTATTTCAAAACATTTATTTTAAATAAATTTAAAAATAACAATATAAAAGGCTGTTTATTTTAATTAAATAACTAAGAAAAGAAAGGGTAATTAGTTATTTACTGACTCTTTACTTCTTTTTCAAAAAAATTATTTTCAAGAATTTATAAATGTAATATGTAAAACTGATAATCTGCTGTTTATTTTAATTAAATAACCTACGGAAGGAAGGATAATTTAGTATTTACTTACAGTTTCCTTCTTTTCCAAAAAATCTATTTTAAATAATTCTTAAAATAAATATGAAAATTATTTATTTAAGCTTTAGTGGTGTTTTTTTACTGACGCTTTACTTCTTTTTTCAAAATATTTATTTTCAATAATTCTTAAAATAAATATGTAAAATTAATAATCTGCTCTTTATTTTAATTAAATAACATACGGAAGAAAGGATAATTTGGTATTTAGTCACTGTTTACTCTTTTTGCAAAAAACATTATTTTAAATAATTCTTAAAATAAATATGAAAAATTAATAATCTGCTGCTTATTTTAATTAAATAACTTAGCAAAGAAAAGATAATTAGTTATTTACTAATTTTTTACTTCTTTTTCAAAATATTTGTCTTCGATAATTCTTTAAATAAATATGTAAAATTATTAATCTGCTGTTTATTTTAATTAAATAACTTGCGGGAAAAAGGTAATTTGGTATTTACTCGCTGTTTACTTCTTTTTCAAAAAAAAAAAAATATCTTAATTGATTCTTAAAATAAATATAAAAAAATAATAATCTGTTGTTTATTTTAATTAAATAAGTTAGGGAAGTAAGTGTGTGTGTGTGTGTGGGGGGGGGGGGCTTGTTTATACCAGTTTATGCATTGCATTCATATATACGGAAATTTTACATTATCAAATTCTACAACTCTTAGCGCCATCTAGTAACGAATAGCGTAACATCAAACTATGATACAAAAAGTACCAAGGCATTCTTCTTTTTGTTTTAATTAATTACTTAATTATTAGCGAAAACTAAAATTACTATCATAAATTAGAATATCATGGTTAAATAGATATTTTGACGAAATATATTTTAAAATATTTAACATTTAAATAAATATGCAATTTTAATAAAATTATCAAAGAATTCTACCCAAATTATAATATCATTGTAAAATTTTAGATTTTTTTTTATTTACTTTACAATTATAAAAAACATTTAATAAAATAAAATATAGTTCAATGTGTTATTTTAACTATTAAACTAATATTTAATTATTTTTTGAAGTGAAATACTATATATTTTTATAATACCGCAAAGACTTCTTCTTAACTCAACTATTAAGATAAAATTTTTAAAATTACAGTTTTAAGACAGTTTACAATAGTATTATTTATAAAGTTTTTTTTTTATTTATTCTTGTACTTTATTTTGTATAGTATTACTTTAAAATTATTTATTATTATTCATTTATCTTTAAAAGAAAAAAAAAAAAAATGAAATGCAAATGAGAAATTGAAAAAGAACACTGACATTGGTTTAAAAATAATTTGCGAATGTTTTCCCGTGACTAGCCTAGGCTTTTAAAGAAAATAAAACGAAATTTAAAAATGCGAATAATTTCGAAGTAATGAGACCAAGCCACTCTGGAAACTCTAAGAATTATTTAATTACCACAATGTTTTTAAAACAAAACTGATGGACCTTTTATGGTCAAAACTTTTCTATATTAAGCTTTCGTTTTCTATTAATACTTTTGCTATTGTTTCGGAAAATTAAAAGAACAAACAAATAAAGAAATTATAGATTAATAATATGAAAAATATGTAAATGAAGAATTACCAAGCATGCTTTTTTGAGCAGCACGATATACCTGCCGAATGAAGTTTTTGTAATTATTTTGCAGTCATTGAAACTTCCTGTTGAAGTAACAAGGACTTTCATACAGTTTTTTTCTTTTTTTTTTTTTTTTCTAAAAAGACGTTAAAAGATAAATAATGCAAGACATGAAAGTGCATCATCTATCATACTACATGAATTATCAATTGAAAATTAACCTTAAAAAAAGTAAAGTCAGCATTATTTTTCAAAATTCTAATACCAGTTTGCACTAAAATAGCCAAAAGAAAAAAAAAAGAAGAAGAAGAAGAGAGAAGGTAAAAGGAAAGAAAACAAATTATAAATACTTTCTAATTAATGTATGCCTCTTAAAAATAACCGCAGAAAGCAGTTTTTAAGAAACTCAATAAAATGCACTATATGAAGAAAATAGTGCAATTGAACTGAAGAATCTCTGCTACTTGGCGATACATCACCTAATGCACTGTAAAAAAAAATCTGTAAAGTTACTAAAGTTTTTCTAGGAAACTGGGATTCCTCGAATTTTTTATGTAACAGCAACAACAAAAATTCCTGTAACAGCTGCCGTTACATAAAAAGTTCAAGGAATCCCAGTTTCCTAGAAAAACTTTAGTAACTTTACAGATTTTTTTGTACAGTGTGTCACATTCAAACTTCATTCATAAAAAAAATTAAAGAACTGTTGTATGATGATACTTTTAAATAACAACCAGTTCAGTAGAAAAAGGAACGAAAAATAATAAATGGCGTCCATCTAGAAAACATATAAGATTTTTCTATTTTTCAATCTCATTTTTTTTATATGTTAAATATTTGATTTTAGTAATTTGATTAATGAATAATTATTTGTTTGAAAGATTTGATTATTTTTATTAAGAAGTTACTTCTATACTAAAGCGATTTTGTCATTGCTTTTACATCGTTAACATATTTGCATTAACAAATGTTGCCTCTGATATTACATGTTCAAATCCAATTTCGTACAATTCTTCTTGATTGTTAATACATCCAATAATGTCAGATTCAAATTATATTCGTTAAATGAAAATAAACGTCAATGTGATACCTCAAGAAAAACTATACTAAAGAGAAAGTAATTAAAGAAAGAAAAGCGACATACTTCTTAAAAATATAGATTTTTTTTTTTTTTTCAGATATTTGATTTAACACGTTAAGCGCTACTTCAGTAACCGGTGACTGACGGTCTAAAATATGATATAAAACTAAAAAAATATATATTGTTTTTAGTAATTACTGAAAATTTATTCAAAATTTACTTACCTTTATTTATTACAGAATTATACTTTCTAAAAAATTACTCAAAACATTGTACAGTCGAACCTCTTTTTAACGAAGTCGCTAAATCCCGAAAAAAAGTTCGTTATATGGAAAATTCGTTAAATAGAGATTCACCTTTTAAAATACTTTAAACTACATAAAACAGATTTTAAATCCATAAACACTAAATATTTTTACTAAAAGTAATTAATCACATTTTTTTTTATAAATTATTTCGATTTGTTTTATTTATTTTACCCACCAATATCTATCATCAATTTATTTTTTCTATGCATTTAAATCTTTGAAATTTGCAAGGAAAACAAAACATTGTCCGGGGATACACTGTATTTTCTGTTTAAAGTAAATAGTTTTACATTAAAATTAACTAATTTTAATGACATTATCGTATTTATTATTATTATAACAAATAATTTTAACCATACATTAACATGTGCGTCCTTAAATTTAATTTCTGAAAAACTCTGTTAATTTTGCCTGAGTTTTTTATTTAAAAAAGTGATTTCTCTCATAATACGTCTCGCATCTTTGGAATGCACCAAAAACCCCTTCATGCATATTTTCTTCTAACTATATTCCGCGTCGAATTGTTTCAAATGAGTTTAGCATTTCATCATACGAAGTTTTGTTAATTCCTGCATAATGATCATTTCCATCATCATCATATTCGTGTTCATCGCAATTCACTGCTGTATTGTTTTTATTTTTCATACTGTCGAAAATATCCAATTCGGATAGTGTTTCCGAGGTCTCAATTGCAGAATTAAGTGAAATACACTCATCAATCAGCACATCATGGTTAATTTCTTCTTTTTTTGTCACTATATCCACATTTTTTTAAGTCACTCTAATTAGGGATTATCGTCTTCGTCCTCCGTACTTACCGAATTATCACTGCTGACAAAGAAGACGCCTGGTAAAACCAGTTCAAGGCCATTGAACATCATAAAATGTGTTTAAAGAAAGAATAAGTTTGAAAGGTCCAGAAATATTTTGAGAAATGGGCAGAAAAAAAAATTTGATCACAAGAAAAAGTTCGTTAAATAGAGAATGCACTTCGCTATTTGGAGGTTATTTTACGAAGAAATTCACAAAATGTTCTTGTTTCCAAGGAAAAGTTCGCAAAATAGAGAAATTAGGAAAATAGAGGTTCGTTAAATAGAGGTCCGACTGTAAATTTTTCAGCTTCAGTGTCAGTCACAGTGGCATTGAACGTGTTAATTAATTCTTATTAATTTACTTAATAAATTTCAATGGTTTTTTAATCAATGATTTGATTAAATCTTTTATGGTGAAATTATTATTATACTATTTTAATTTTCTAATTAAAATAGCAATGTTGCAGTTAAAAAAAATAATAATCACAGATATTCCATGTTTAAATCTAAATTTGCACAATTTTCCTTAACCCTTTCAGGGGCAAAGCACTTTTAAGATAAATTACTGAAATCATTGAATGACACCGGAATTTAAAAACAAATTTATTTGAAAATAAGAAAAGCTTTTTTTCGTATACTTAAAAAAAGGGAAATTTTCATTTCAAAATTCTGGTGTCAATGTGTCATTTAGGAATTAAAATTAAGTGGTCCAAAAATGAACCAACGCCCTTCAAGGGGTTAAATGTTGATCCCATTCTGCAATGTGAAATTCAAGTTCCTTTCATCAATCATTTGAAAGTGCTATTGTGCTATAGTCCACAATAGTGGTGTAGTCGTAAAAAAAAAAAAAAAAAAAAAAGAGAGTATACGTTCTAAGCAGAGGGTATACGATCAAGGCAGAGAGTATATGCTAGTGATGTATATATACTATTAGCTTTCATGTGAAACAAAGGGTATACGGTGTTCCTTAAAAAAAAAAAAAAAAAAAAAAAAAAAAAAAAAAAAAAAAAAAAAACAGAGGGTATACGGCGTATACCCCCGTATACCCTCCACTACATCCCTGCACAATAGAAACCATTAAATATATATATACTATGAAAATGTATAAGGATTGAACACATGAAGAGAAGACAGAATGCTTGTCATATCCTTTGAGGAAGATTTTTTTCTGTTTGGTAATTTGTTTGATGCATTTTATCATTTTTTAATGATTTGAATATTGTTAATTGATCAATTTATATTCAGACCTTTCAGAATTTTCATATATAATATATAATATGTAATATATTTAAATTATCAAGATCCTAAATCCAAATTAATACTGTCCCACTCGTATTCCGTTACACTGTAAAAAAAAAAAAAAAAAAAAAAAAACTGTAATTTTTATAGAAAAAATTGTATTTTTTACAGAAAAACTCTGTTTTAATGAAAAATTACAGATATTTTCTGTAAATAAACGGTTTTCCACTGGTGCCAAAATCTACAGTTTTTTTTCTGTCAATTTGAGAGAGATTTTTTTTTTTCGTTTACAGTGTAATAAATAATTGAAATGAACTGCACACTTTTATCACATACCACAATTATTGACTTACATTCCAGTCATCAACAATTAAAATGAACTACAGCATGATACTTCATAAGAAAAACTAGATTACAGAAAAAGTTGCGAAGAAGAATCGGTGTATAAAGATAATGTAAAAAGTTTTCAAATACTCTATTTTTTTAATACTATGCGAGAGATTTCACTTTGAAGATTTCTTTAATTACATTTAAATTTTTTTTTATGCTTTGAACATTTTTTATATTGGTTATCTTATATTTAGGATTTTGGGGAATTTAGTTAAAGTAATATATTTACATTAACAAGAACCCAAATCCAACTTGATAAATCCCACAAAATCAGACTCAAATTTGGTTCATTAACAATTGAAATGAACTGCAGCCTGATACGTCACCAAAAAAAAAAAAAAAAAAAAAAAAAGATTACAGAAAAAGTGGCGAAGAAGAATAGGTGTATAAAGAAAAAAAAGTAGCTTTTTCAAATACTCTGTTTTTTAATGTTTTGTTGAATATTTCATTTTGAGAATTTATTTAACTATTTGGGGACGAGCAACCGGTATACGAGCCACTTAAGGTGCACAGAATCCTTCATTATTCTCAGGGCCCGCTTAACACTTAGGAATAGGGGAAGCCCGACATCACACAGAGAGCCCCTTATTACTCTACAAATTGATTTTTTATTTACTAAATCTCATTTTCGTATGCTTAAATAATTTGAAATTTTACCATCAAAGTTTAGTGTAAATAACATTTTTAACATTAAACTAAAACTACCTATATAAAGGTATATTATTATATGTTTAATTGTAAATAACCAATTTATTTGTAAATGACAAATATGGAACTATAGTTGAGAATATGTGAACTTCAAAACATTTCTTGTGATTTACAAATTGCCATATAGTAAGAAAAAAATGTTTTATAAGAAAAAAAAAATGTATTTTTTACAGTGATTGAGTTTCTTTTTTCTAAAAATTAGTTTTGAAAAGTAAAATTGGGAGCCCTTTTGTATTTCAGTGGCTAAGCACGGGCTTCACGGGTCTATTCCGTAAACAGGCCCTGATTATTCTCACCAGTTATTTTTAATCCTAAAGTTTACCTTGTTTAATCAGAATATTTTCGCGATTCAATTACAGAAAATTTTCTGTTTAGAAAAACCAGTGATAAAAAATTAAAAATGAAGCAAAGAGCTTTCTTCGCTAAGGGGTTTATTATTTTTTAACATTTTATTATTTTTTAATGCTCAATTTGTATTTGAGGGCTCACAACTATAGTAGACCAAGTCCATTTTGAAAAAAGAAATGATATACACTGTTAAAAAAATACGACCAGTTTTCCTGTAGGAATCGGAAAAATAGTTGCCCTTATCCTACCGGAAAAATTTCCGACCCAGTTCGGAATAAAATCCGTAAAATAACGTTTTACGGACTATTTCCTTATTTTTACGGATTTTATTCCGAGCTGGGTCGGAAATTTTTCCGGTACGATAAGGGCAACTATTTTTCCGATTCCTACAGGAAAACTGGTCGTTTTTTTTTACAGTGTAGTTCATTTAGAAGGTGCATAAAATCTGTTTTATTCACTCCCACAGTTAATCAAGTCTGTAAACACGTGCCATATATAAGAAAGTATATGAAAACAAGCTTTGTTGACTGTGGGAATCGATAAAACAGGTTTTATGTACCTTCTAAATGTACTATTTCATTTTTTTTCTTCTAAATGCACTTGGTCTACACTGTAAAAAAAATCCGACCAGTTTTCCTGTAGGAATCGGAAAAATAGTTGCCCTTATCGTACCGGAAAATTTTCCGACCCAGCTCGGAATAAAATCCGTAAAAAAAAGGAAATTGTGAATAAAACGGTATTTTACGGATATTATTCCGAGCTGGATCGGAAATTTTTCCGGTACAATAAGGGCAAATATTTTTCCGATTCCTACAGGAAAACTGGTCGTATTTTTTTTTACAGTGTACTATGCTTGTGAACCCCTCATTTATGCTTCAATGTAAAAAAAAATACTGCCAGTTTTCCGGTAGGAATCGTAAAAATAGTTGCCCTTATCGTACCGGAAAAATTTCAGACCCAGCTCGGAATAAAATCTGTAAAAAAAAAGGAAATTATGAATAAAACGGTATTTTACGGATATTATTCCGAGCTGGGTCGGAAATTTTTCCGGTATGATAAGGGCAACTATTTTTCCGATTCCTACAGGAAAACTGGTCGTATTTTTTTTACAGTGTACTATACTTGTGAACCCCTCATTTATACTTCACTGTAAAAAAAATACTGCCAGTTTTCCGGTAGGAATCGGAAAAATAGTTGCCCTTATCGTACCGGAATAATTTCCGACCCAGCTCGGAATAAAATCCGTAAAAATAAGGAAATAGTCAGTAAAACGTTATTTTACGGATTTTATTCTGATTTTACGGATTTTATTCCGAGCTGGGTTGGAAATTATTCCGGTACGATAAGGGCAACTATTTTTCCGATTAGAGCCGGAAAACTGGCATTATTTTTTTACAGTGTTCCGGGGACTTTTATTAAAGCAATATGCATACATTATCAAAAACCCATTTTCAACTTCACTTTGTTAACCCTTTATTCAGTGTTGCTAGATTGGGGACTTTTTTAATTCAGATTATTTGACTGTTACCACTTTTTAAAAATAGTATAATTCGCCTTATTTTTCAGAATTTTTAATCCATTTTTAAATAAGCCTAATATTTCTATTTAAAAAAAGTGGTGACAATCAACAATTTGGGGACAAAAAAAATCCCCAATCTGACAACACTGCCTTTATGCCCCGACGGTACTTTAACCCTTTAGTGCGCAGCTTTGCATATATGCAAACAACACTGTTTTGAATTTAATAGATTTTTCTTTTTTAATTCGCATATACCTAATTCACACCAGAAAATTAAAATAGCAATATTTGCTTTAATTAAAAAGCAGACATTCCGTATTTAAATAAAGTGAAATTAATCATTGAAACTTTCTGGCGTAAAGTCAGATTCTCTAAACTTCGCAATTTCTAGAACGTATTCTATCACGTGAATTAAAGGCTTAAAGGTTAAGTTTTATAAAATAAATAATTATATAAAATAAGGTATTTACAGACATACTTATTAAAGTACAGTCGAACCCGGTTAAGACGCTCTCGGTTAATACGTGATCCCGCTTAATACGCGGATTTTTGCCGATCCCTTGGACATCGTCCATAAGTCTAATGCAAAAATATCACGTTTAATACGCGAACGGTTATTACGCGATCCCCCTTAATACGCGATAAATTTTTGGGTCTTTCGAGGAAAAAATCACACTTAAGACGCGAATTCATTGATCAAGATGAGAATTCCTCCTCTCTTCTCGAGCGTTGCCAATTTAGCGGATTTTTTCTTTTTTAATTTCTTCAAACTTTTCCCGAATAGTATTATTTACTTTATTTAATAACAGATTAATTAAGGCGAAAATTACTAATCGGAAATAGTGGTAGATATTTGAATAAAACTAAAACTCACTAAATCAGCAAAACTGCAATTCTTCTTTGATCTTGTAATTCTAAAATTAATTGTCTCTCGTTTCGTGTATGTTTTTTAGTTCAGTATAGTGATGTAGACGAATTCAGGTTACTCACGCTGTAAAAAAAAAAAAAAAAAAAAAAAAAAAAAAAAAAAACTGTAGATTTGCCAGAACAAACTCGATCACAGTGAATGTGCTGTATCTTTCTTTGGTTTCCTGACTATATTAACATGGAAAATACAGTAGTTGCGTAAAATTAACAACACAATGTACTGGCAATTTGGACGGAAAAACAAGACAGCACAAACTGCTGGCGTCAAATTGCCAGTTAATTTTACGTAACTACTGTATTTTCTGTGTTAATGTAGTCAGGAAACCAAAGAAAGATACAGCACATTTAGTGTGATCGAGTTTGTGCGTGTGATGAACAGTACTTTTGTACTGTAAAAATGTCGTTTTTTTTTCTTTTTTTTTCTTTTTTACAGTGCATACACGTCATAAAAATTATTATGATTAGCGATCACCATGCCTGTTGTTAGTGAGATTTTAAAAGTACGCTATATACCGGGTGTCCTAAAAAGGACTGACTGATTTTAAAATTCAATAACTTGTAAACGGTGATAGATATTTAAAAAATTCTTGCAGGAGAGTTATGCATAAGGTCAAAAGTTTTTTACAGTGATTTTCGATTTTAGTTCGAATTACAAACAATAGATGGCGCTGCGATTAATATACGCTAATTTCAGGCTCGATTTTTGGTACTTTGTGGCCCGCTTAATACATTTCCATCTCCTTTTTACGCATGGAACAAGAGAAAGGACCAAAAATCGAGCCTGTATTTAGTGACTATTGCTTACAGCGCCATCTATTCTTTGTAATTCGAACTAAAATCGAAAATCACTGTAATAAAACTTTTGACCTTATGCATAACCCTCCTGCAAGAAATTTTTAAATATCTATCACCGTTTGCAAGTTATTGAATTTTAAAATCAGTCAGTCCTTTTTAGGACACCCGGTATATCACTACTATATTTTATAATGTATATTATAGGCAACAAAAAATAAAACTCGTAAAGATTAAGCAAATACGACTGCGGTTGGATAATCCTTTTATTCGTTGGATATAATATGTTTTCTATGTTTTTTTTTTTTTTGCTATGTTAACAATATTTTTTACACAAAGATTAATAAATATAGTTTTTTCTTATATTAAAAAGTAGGACGGATTATAATGGCATTCATTATTACAAGTGCTAAATATCATTTTAAAAACTGGTTTGGGATTTAAAGATTTAATATTTTTTTTCTTTTTGTTAAAAAAATTAGTCTAGTAGTAAAATAGTTTTTTTTTTGTTATTTTTATTTATTTATTTATTTATTTATTTATTTTATTTTATTTTTTTTTTGTTGTTGCAACGTATTAATCGACAATAAAACCATGCTAGAATCCATATTTATATTCCGTTAATATTCTAGTCAATCCTATAAAAAGAAACAATGAATTGAATACAGTTAAATTTTTATCTAAATATACGTAAAAGACACAATTTTTGATCGTAAACATATAAATAAAAGCTCTAAAGCTCATTTAGATGACTAATGTGTAAATAAGCCCCGTTTCTGCAACGTTATACAGATCACGTTTAATACGCGACCCGAATAATACGCGACTTTTGTCCACTCCCTTGAAACGCGTCTTAACCGGGTTCTACTGTATTTACTAATGTGCATCATTTTAGAGTAAAAGAGCCACACGGCAGTAGTTTTTACTTGTATGGCAGATGTGCAACAGAAGAAAAGATTGACATATTATATGAAAAACGTATCTCTGATTTTTTTCCATTATTTTTCCTGCGTAATAAACCTTTCAGAGAATCATATATATATTTTTCGAAACAAAATAAAAAATCGCGTACTTAAGGATTAAGTTGAAGTACCACTGTTTTCTATCCCAATTAAAACACGCTCGTTGAGTGCATTCGCAATGTTAATTTTAGGAAACAATAGTAAATATCTCCCTTGACCATCATTAGATATAGCAATAGTAGTTCCAGTAAGCTGAAAATTGTTTAGGAAGCTATTTTGGAGCGCGTGTGTCTCAATTTTGCTTCAATTTTGCAGTCTGACATGGTATTCCCAAATTTTGCTTGGAACCATCTGAAATTTTAAATGTAAGGCTACCATATTTTTTTCTTGCTTTAAATAGATCATTTGAGAATATTCCGTGCTAAAAAAAATTAATTTTCAGTTTGTTTAGTTTACGAAGCACTTTTGAAAGCGGTACTTTTAAGTATTGTCGGGTTTACGTTGAACAGGATTTTTACTTATATTTTTAATTTTTGAATACATATGGTACATAAAAACATATATATTTACTAGAGATGCGTGTTGCTAGACAGAAGAATTTGCATAAGTTGTATTGGAAGGTACTGCATGATTTATGTATGACATTGATGAATAATAAACCCAAAAGGATGTTATTTTTATCTTTAGAAAAAAAATATTGTATTCAATTGTATCACTTTTATTTTATTTTGATATTTTGATATTTTTATGTTTTTAAGATTTTATTTCATTTTATTTCATTTTATTTTTTAAGTATCTTTCATTTTGTAATACTGTGAAATTTTCATTAAAGTTTCAAATTTTCATAATAAAAAAACTCTACAGATATTCCAGTACCTACACATTCAAACTTCACACTGTTCACACATCCCACAATGTCATATTCAAATTCCATTCATCAAAATTGTGAAAGAACTGTTGTAGAATAAGTCGCAATAGTAACATGGCCAAAGAAAAAGTGAAGAAAAAGAATATGTAGTACACTCCATAAAGAAAACATAGGAAAATTTTTCAGCTCCTTGATTTAATATTTTAAAGATTTTTTAATGATTTGAATTATAAATTCCAAGTTTTAGATTTTAATGATTTGCTTATTAATTTTTAATTATTAAATTACTATTGTGCTAATATGATCTTTTAATTAAAGTGGTACATTTTCAGTAATAGAGAGTACCCTCAAACAGATATTCCATGATATCCTACAACGTCAGATTTAAATTATATTCATCAAAAATTTGAATGAACTGTACTATTTTATCTCGGAATAGAATCGAGAGCAAAGAGAATGTGACGAAAAGAAATAGATGGCACACTTTATAAAAAAAGATGTTTTACAGATGATCTATTTAATTTTTTAATAATTTGATTAATAAATTTTAAATATTTGTTTTTAAAGATTTGATAATTTTTTTTAAAAATAATAATAATTTTTTTTTTTTACAGTACTGTTAATTTTTAATTAAAGTAGCACATTTTTATTAGCAAAACACTCCCACAGAAATTCCAATATTAAAAACAAGTTCACACTGTTGACATATCCCACAATGTCAGATTCAAATTCCGTTCATAAAAAAATTGAACGAACTGTAGTACGATACCTTGCGATAGAAACCAGACCAAAGAAAAAAGGGGGAAAAAAGAATCTGTGGCACATTCTATAAAGAAAACAGAGAGGGTATTTCATATGCTCGATTTAATATTTTAAAGATATTTTAAGGATTTGAATTATAAATTTCAAGTATTAAATTGTAATGAGTTTACTATTAATTTTATCAATTTTGTTAATTTCTAATGATTACATTGCTATTATACTAATGTGAGCCACATATCCAAAAATAACGAGTTAACTCCTATTCACACTGTTTTCATTAACTGTTGGCACATCATATAGTGTCAGACTTAAATTTCATTTATCAAAAATTTGAACGAACTGTAGTATTTTACCTCGGAATAGAATCCAGAGCAAAGAAAATGTGTAGAAAAAAGAAATAGATGGCACATTTTATAAAGAAAGATGTTTTTCAGATGATCCATTTAATGTTTTAATAATTTGATTAATAAATTTTAAATATTTGTTTTTAAAGATTTGATTATTTTTTTATAATAATGTATTTTTTTTTTTTTTTTTTTTTTTTTTTTTTTTTACAATACTGTGAATTTTTCATTAAAGTGGCACATTTTTATTAGAAAAACACTCCCGCAGATATTCCAATACTAAAACCAACTTCATACTGTTGACATATCCCATAATATCAGATTCAAATTTCGTTCATAAAAGATTTGAACGAACTGTAGTACAATACCTCGCGATGGAAAGCAGACCGAAGAAAAAATGGGAAAAAGAGACTCCGTGGCACATTCCATAAAGAAAACAGAGAAGGTTTTTCAGCTGCTCGATTTAATATTTAAAAGATATTTTAATGATTTGAATTATAAATTTCAAGTATTAAATTGTAATGATTTTATTCTAATTTTTTTTAATTTTGTTAATTTCTAATGATTACATTGCTATTATACTAATGTAAGCTTTTAATTAAAGTAGCACATTTGCAATAATAAAGAGTTAACTCCTATTTACACTGTTTTCATTAACTGCTGACACATCATACAGTGTCAGACTTAAATTCCATTCATCAAAAATTTGAACGAACTGTGGTATTTTATGTCGGAATAGATTCCAGAACAAAGAAAATCTGACGAAAAGGATTAAATGGCACACTTTATAGAGAAAATTGTTTTTTAGGTGATCTATTTAATTTTTTAATAATTTGATTAATACATTTTAAATATTTGTTTTTAAAGATTTGATTATTTTTTCATAATTATTATTATTATTATTATTATTATTATTATTACAGTACTGTGAATTTTTCATTAAAGTGGAATATTTTTATTAGCTAAACACTCCCACAGATATTCCAATATTAAAAACAACCAGATTCAAATTCCGTTCATAAAAAATTTGAACGAACTGTAGTACGAGACCTCGCGATAGAAATCAGACCAAAGAAAAAAGGGAAAAAATGAATCGGTGGCGCATTCCATAAAGAAAACAGAGATGGTTTTTCATCTGCTCGATTTAATATTTTAACTATATTTTAATGATTTGAATTATAAATTTCAAGTATTGAATTGTAATGTTTTTATTATTAAATTTATCAATTTTGTTAATTTCTAATTATTACATTGCTCAATAGAATCAAAACAGTGTATTAGCGGAACACAAACTAGTAGTTGGATCAAAAAGAAAATATTAAGATAAACTTCGAAAAGCTAAAATGATCATTTCAACATCTAACCATTACTTTTCAATAATCCTTGAATCCATTGAGATTTTACTTAGAAATGATACTGTTTGTAACGACTATCTTTCTTATAATATTCCCGCGATTTGGTATAATATCCTAAATATTTCAAAAGCTCCTGAAGATATGAACTGATCTTTTCACTGATCTATTCAGAGAAAATGGCTGAATTTCGCTTGCGCATGCGTTGTATTTTGTTTTGTTTTTAAATTTGTTTTCTATCCTAGTCAGTTATCTTTTTCTCTTTGAAAATGAGCGCGTTTGCGTTTGAAAGATCTCAGGATTATAATAAATAACATCTTTATATGTTTGTGTCACCTTTCAAGTAATTATAATTATGTTTTAAAGTTTATAGATTACATTGCTATTACACCAATGTGAGCTTTTGATTAAAGTAGCACATTTGCAATAATAAAGAGTTAACTCCTATTCAAACTCTTTTCATTAATTGTTGACACATCGTACAGTGTCAGATTTAAATTCCATTCATGAAAAATTTGAACGAACTGTAGTATTTTACATCGGAATAGAATCCAGAGCAAAGAAAATGTGACGAAAAGAAATAGATGGCAGACTCTATAAAGAAAACCTAGATGATATTCAGCTGATCTATTTAATATTTTATGATTTGATCCATAAATTTTAATTAAATATATTTCTTAAGATTTGATTATTTTTGTTTTAATAATAAGTATTTACCATACTGTGAATGTTTCATTAAATTAGCAAATTTTTATTAACAAAAGAACTTCCACATATATTTCAATACCAGATATTTTATTATTTTTTAACAATTAATTTTTTTATAGTACTGATAATTTTTCATTAAAAATAGCATTTTTGCATTAACAAAAAAATTCCAATAGACGTTCCAATGCCAGATCCAGCTTGACACTGTTGACACATCCCACAATGTCAGATTCAAATTCCATTCGCCAAAAATCTGAAAGAACTGTAGTACGATATTTCGCAATAGAAACCAGACCAAAGGAAAAGTGACGAAAACGAATAGATGTCACACTTCATAAAGAAAACATAGATTTTTTCAGCTGATCTGTTTATTTTTTAATGATTTGTTTCAAAAACATTAATTTGTTTCAAATATTAAATATATGTATAAATTTTAAATATATGTATACATGTATTAAGATTTGATTATTTTCTCAGTAATTATTTTTTACAGTGCTGAGAATTTTTACACTATTATAATTATTATTTTATTATTATTATTATTATTTTATATTGTACAAAGAATTTTTTATGTAGTATATTTTTATTAACAAAAAACTCCCACAGATATTCCAATCTCAGATTCAACTTTACACTGTTGATACATTCCACAATGTCAGAAATGTCGATTCAAATTCCATTCATCAAAAATTTGAAAGAACTGTAGTACGGTACCTTGCAGTAAAAATGAGACCAAAGAAAAAATGGCGAAAAAGAGTAGGTGGTAAATGATATAAAGAAGATATAGGATGAGTTTTAGCAGCTCTATTTCATATTTTAAAGATTTTAATGATTGCTATTTTAAAGATTTTAAGCATGATTTGAATTATAAATTTCAAGTAGGGGAGCTAGGGGATGAATGGGACATTCTCAATATTTCAGGCAATAAACATTTATTTTAAATTGCTTCCTATCCCCATATAAGGCTCTACCACAGTGTACGTCAGAACTAAAAGTAGGACTACATTGCTGTTTTCATTTTCCTTCAAAGTTGCATTTTCTGAAATCTCTGCTTAAAAGTAAGTTTTTTTTACATTTGAAGGTGTGAAATATCTTATACAATATAAAAAATTAAGCTATTTTGTAGTTATTTATTTTAAGGTTCAATATCGATAATTAAAATGAATTAATAGTGACATTGTGACAAAATAATTTTTGAGGCAAAATGGCTGAGAAGGGAATATATGCATCATGGGGATGATTGGGACATTTCAAATGGGGATGAATGGGAGATTCTCATTCATCTCTAGAGATGTTGAAAATTTTATTTATTAACTAAATAGTATTATATAAGTTGATA
This sequence comes from Maratus speciosus, assembly GCA_963932465.1. NCBI lineage: Eukaryota > Metazoa > Arthropoda > Arachnida > Araneae > Salticidae > Maratus > Maratus speciosus. The sequence continues at coordinate 214,766,038 of OZ010797.1, read as the reverse complement.
AATTAATAATTTACGTTAATTAATAGTATTAAATAGTATTATATGAGTTGTTATTGTTTAAAATTTCTGAGTGTTATTTATTGTATTGTAATAATTATTAATGGATTATCAAAAAATTGGTACTAAAACTTAATCAAAATAGATAAAATTGTTAAAAATAGTATATGTTTATTGATCAAATGGGGGAAATTATATTGAATTTTGAAATGTTGCACAAATAAATCCCCACCCCTAACATATTGTGTCGATAGGAAAGTCGTGTCGTGTTGGGAAAATCAATTCGTCCCGGAAAATTCTATCATTTAATTATTAGACATTGTTTCCGATATCTAATGTCCAATAATTACCGGGCAGAATTTTCCGATGCGAATTGATTTTCCCAACACGACACGACTTTCCGATCGACCCAATAATTTCCTTTCTGCATGTTTCTAAGATACATTTAATTAATATTAATTAATAAGTTATGATTGAAAATTATTAGCTATGCCATATTTAAAAGACATTTTGCACTTTCATTTCAAGTCTAAAATGCCTCATAAATGGGAAAAAAGAACAGATTGATAGCCGAAGTGTGCATTAAAAGTTAAAACTGCAATAAAAGAAGTTATTGAAAAAAAAAACCATATCGATTCGTGCTGTAAAATCATATATTACAAATATAATTACATATAAGGTTATAATTATAAATTTTAATTTGGTAAAATTGAATACAGGGAGGAAAATATTTGTGTCCCATCCATCCCTATTAGTGTCCCATTCATCCCTGCTGTGGGGATGATTGGGACAGGTAGGAACGTTTTTTTGATTTCATAATATTTTTCTGAATAATTCATAATATTGAATAAATATTGTTCATATATGTTGTCAAATACCTAATGTATGAAATGTGATATATAATATTGATAATAACTTAAATAAAAAAATAAAATAAAAAATATTTCTGTGAAAATGTCCCATTCATCCCCCATCTCCCCTATTAGATTTTAATGAACTATTAATTTTATTAATTTTTAATGATTAAATTATTGTCATACTAATGTGAGCTTTTAATTAAAGTAGTACATGTACAATAATTAATAGTAAATTTCTACAGATATTCCATGTTGAAACTAAATTCCACGCTATTCTCTTTAACTAATTGACACATCCTAAAATTTCAGATTTAAATGTCATTCATAAAAAATGTGAAAGAACTGTAATAGTCAGTGTTGCCAGTAGGCTACTTTTTTTAAATTCCGATTTCTTGATTAGCACCACTTTTTTGAACTGGTAAAATCTCCCTTGTTTTCGCTTTGATTAATATTTCATTAAATAAAGCGAATTTAACAATTTCAAAAAAGTGGTGCAATCAAGAAATCTGACTTAAAAAAGGTAGGCCACTGTCAACACTGGTAGTATTTTATGTCGGAATCGATTCCAGTGCAAAGAAAATGTGACAAAAATAAATAGATTTCACACTCCATAAAGAAAGCTCAGATGTTTCCTAGTTGATCTATTTAATTTTTTAATGATTTGATTAATAAATTTTAAAGATTTTTTTAAAGATTTTTTTAAACAGAATTCTAAATTTTTCATTAAAGTAGTATATTTGCGTTAACAAAAAACTCCCACAGATATTCCAATACCAGATCCAACTTCACACTGTTGACATATCCCACAATGTCAGATTCAAATTCCATTCATCAAAATTTTGAAAGAACTGTAGTACGATACTTCGCAATAGAAACCAGACCAAAGAAAAAGTGACGAAAAAGAATAGGTGGCACACTCCATAAAGAAAACATAGGAGGTTTTTCAGCTGCTCGTTTCCCCCCTGACTGACAAGTGTCAGTCGCGTGGCAGTCTCATCCTGTTCATCATTGCGGTCCCATGATCAACACGGTCGTGAAAGACGTTCCAATTTTTTCGCAAGTGATTTGAATGAATAGCGAGACTCTATTCATTCCGGATGTGTTCAATCGGAATCATTTCCGGAGGAACTAGTTAGGAGAAGTTAGCGAATGGAAGTGTGTTGCATCATGTAGCCTTGCATTGTAGGCATATTTATAATTTAATATTCATTGTAAGAGAAGAAGTTCGAAGATAATTTAACACAACTAAGTTAATAAGTGAAATTATGGAAAAATTAAAAAAAAAAAAAAAGAATAAAAATAAAAATAAAAATAAAATCGAAGTAAAATAAAGCTAATTCCAGACAATATTGACAATATTTTAATTAAAATTTAGAAAATAAAATTAAACAAAGACAAAGTAAAAAATCTATTTTTTTTTTCCACACGACTTCACTATTTTTTAAAATAATTAATCTGAATCACATAAAAACAATAAATAATAAATAAACAAGAAAAATTAAATTAAATATGTCATTTCTGTTGTCAATGCCCCTTTATATATCCACATACAAAGCACACAACGATAAATGAGATATCATTCGAAAGTTTTTTGAACAGGCTTCTGACATAGTACATTCACATACGCACAGACATAAATAGACATAGAAAAATTAAAAGAAAAATCAAGCATTCAGCATAGATTATGAAACACTTGCCAACACGATCAAAATATTGTTAAAAATTTATTTATTTATTTATTTATTTATTTATTATTATTATTATTATTATTATTTTACAATGGAATGAGACATATAAATAAAAAAATTTAAAAACATATAATGAAGTAAAAAGTCATTTTCTGTTACTGATGTCCATATTCGGCAATGTATTCGAATTCTTTTTTTCAGCAATGAATTCATTCATTCGAATTCTTTCGTGCATATTATTTATAGGCTTTATGCACACCAGGTGACACATTACAAATTATTTAAGTTTAAAAATAGATACCACAGATGCAAACACACCTCCAGCAATTATTGATCGTAGTCCATCTATAACAGAAGTTTCCAGAGTATCTCTGTAAATTACCGTAATTTCGCGTGTATCCGCCTCACCTCAGGTAACTCGATTTCCTAAAGGAATTTATTTTAAATAACATGTGACTTTTTCCTGCTTAGTACTTATTTAACTTCTTTTTTCAATAAAATTTCTAGTTTGTAAAAGACTTAACTAAGCCGCTGCGGATACGCGGGAAATACGGTAATCTCGCGCACAAACTCAATCACAGTGAATGTGCTGTATCTTTCTTTGGTTTCCTGACTATATAAACGTGAAAAATGCAGTAGTTACGTAAAATTAACAGCACATGTGCTGTTAATTTTACGATGTGCTATTAATTTTACGCTACTACTGTATTTTTCATGTTTATATAGTCAGGAAACCAAAGAAAGATACACTATAAAAAAAAAAAAACGGACAAAAAACGGAAATACTACTGGCAATCTAGACGCCAGTACTATTTCCGTTTTCTTACGGGAATTTTTACCCATAAATTACAGAAAATTTTCGGTTTTTCTGATTAAAAACGGAAACTTTTCTGTAATTTATGGGTAAAAATTCCCGTAAAAAAACGCAAATAGTACTGGCGTCTAGATTGCCAGTAGTATTTCCGTTTTTTAGTCCGTTTTTTTTTTTTTTACAGTGACAGCAGATTCACTGTGATCGAGTTTGTTCTGGCGAATCTACAGTGTTTTTTTTTTAGTGTATGGGAATATGCATAATATTTGTAATAATATAATATGCATAATTATACGTTTTGGATAAATTTATATAAAATAAGCTTTTAAATTTTATATTATATACTATAATTAGTATTTTTTTAATACTAAAAAAATATATTTATTTCTTTACAGAGACTAATAACATTATAAGTGCTAGTAATAATAAAGTAAGAATAATAGTATTTGGGCCTTAAAAACAATGTGTTTCATAATCATATTGAAAAGGACTTTACATAAATAACTGCCCCCTAAATGGCTGATAAAAATATGTACCCATTCGTGCCTAGCACCCTATATTTTGTAAACTACAAAAATGCATAAAAAACAGACTTGAACATATGATTTCACAATTAAAAAAAAAATGTGTATTTCAAAGAAGTCTACAAGCTAAGCTTAAGATTTATTTATCTGGATCCATGATAAAAAAGACAGAAATAAGCTTACTTTTTACATTTCGCGATCTTGAAAAATGGAAAATCTATAAACGCCGAAAAAAGCCTTCGTTTAAGTAAATAAATATCCATTTTATGCTGTCATCTTTCGGTAATAGATAAAGACATTTACAGATAATTGTTTCATACAATTTTCATGTTATGAAGAAGAAAAAAATTATAAAAAAATTATTAAAATTCGAAGTGCCCCAAAAATGGGACGCTAGTCATAAATAAGTAATGACAAATGCTATGCACTTTATCATCTATATAAACATGTTATAATACATCTCAGGGATCCATTCCAGTTTCATGCTTGCAATATCGTAACACCATTTAAACGCTACGCAAACGGTTTTCCCCCAGAGACCATTACATTGTAAGGAATTCTTTTTATTTTTGTTGATTTTGAAATTTTTGTTGACTGGGATGCCGTCCATATTGCTCAATTGGAAGAACATTGGCAACGAACAACAAATTATACATACTTTAATCCTTTTCAGAATGGCCGATTCAATTATTTTAACACGATCAATTGATTGGTAAATAAATCGTACAGGTAGAACTTTTTTTTCTCCAGTTGAGTAAAAAATGTACCCAGACCGGGTCTCGAACCCAGAATCTTTGCCTTTAATTGAGCTATTACAATTGAGCAGTCCGGATGACATCCCAGCTTACACAATTTTCAGTCAAACAATCACTTGGTAATGACATCTGGTATATTATTTGATACAGCTCGTCAGAATAAACCGCAGATAAAGGAACTTCATTAAACTTGCATAATTATACTTTAATTATTTCAACGTAAATCAACTAATTGGTAAACAAATCATACGAGTAGGGTTCCCCCCTCCCCCCCCCCCCCCAACTGAGTGGTAATGTGTCCAGGCCGGGATTTGCACTCAGAATTTTCGGCCCTTACAGTGTATTCTTTCAAGCTGTTTCAAATAAGAGTGAATATTTATTACTAAATAATTCTCTGAGTGAAAATTTTGTTGACTGGGATGTCGTCCAGATTGCTCAATTGGAAGAACATTGGCAACTAAAGCCAAAGGTTTCGTGGACACATTTTCACTCAATTGAAGAAAAAAAATACTACTCATATAATAAATGAAACACACTTCATTTTCAATAACGAAGATTTTATTAGTGAATCTAAGAAAAAAAAAAAAAAACAAACAAACAAACAAAAAAAAAAAAACAATTGCAATCGGAATATATTTACCAGAGTCAGAGCTTATGCAGACGACCAGACAAACTGAAGTCATAAACAATTTTTAACCATGTTGGAAAGTGTTAACATGTTGACGAATACTTGCGTCTATAGCCGTCAAAGCGAAGTTCACTATGTGGCATAATGATTGATTGACACCAGGATTTACATGAAAAAATATATGAAAATAAGTAAAAGCTTAACTTCACCTACATTAAATGATGCAAAATTTAGTTTTAAAATACTGGTGCCAATTTAGGAATTAAAATTAAGGGGTATACATAATATACCGGTGCCCTTCAAGGGGTTAAAAAGAAAAAAGTATTTTTAATGGACATAAGAATAACGGCAAAATGTCATATCTCGCCTGTTTTGCAATAAGGGCGTAAGGCACATATTTTTCAAAATTGTGTTAAGTGCATATATAGTCAGGAAGCAATATTTTATATCTAATAAGGGCATACGTGTATCACTATTAATGAGAGAGTTGAGTAGGGCTTAAGGCACCAGTATGAAAGAAATTAAGGGCTTAAGGAGCCACTTGAGCCCTAATTACCGATCATTACTTTTTGCAGGAAAAAACTGGATGTGAAATATACCTAAATATTAACCCATTTGTGCCTGAATTTTTGTTTTCTCAAATTTGTTGCTAAAATCACTTTAAAATGTTGCAAAATAAACTGGAAAAATACTAAAAAAAATTACGTTAAAAATTTTTTGGGGTTATTTGATAAAATGTAAACCTACTAAATATGTGAATATGCATAATATTTGGAATAATATAATATGCATAATTATATGTTTTGTCTAAATTTATATAAGGGCAATTCCACAGAAAATCATCATTTTTTTGGGGGGGGGGGGGAGGGGGATCAAATTTATAATATGTTTAATTTAAGGGTATGATTGGAAAACTTGATATTTTTATATTCTATAGAAAAATCCTAATAAAAAGTCATTGTAAATTACTGTTTACAAACTAAGTTAAGTACCATTATTGTCTTTGTAAAGTCATAATGTTAAGTCAGATACACAATAAAAGTTACGTCAGTTACATGTGTAAATGCCATTTAATTTTTTATTGTTCAAAAATTAATTAAACAAGTTATTGTTATAATTTGACATTACTTAGTGTTGTTAAGAACACTAAATTACTTTTTTTAACTGGATAGTTTTGATAATTTTTGCACTTCAATGAAGGCAGAAAAAATGTTTGTTTATTTTATGTTACGTCAGTTACAGAATTTTGAATTGCAATTTTTGGGACTCAAAGAGAGATTGAAATAATCTGCAGGTATTTGCGTATTAAAACCTTTAGTAAGAAATATTTTAAATTGTAAACATTTGTTCTAGCTTTATTAGTAAATTTTCTACATAGATTTGAAAACAAAATTCGATGATAAAATGTTACGTCAGTTACGATGGAATTGCCCATAAAGTAAGCTTTTAAATTGCATATTATATATACTATAGTATTTACATGAACTACTAAAAAAAACATATTTATTTATTTACAGAGACAAATGACATTATAAGTATTAGTAATAATAATCTAGGAATAATCGTATATTTATAGTTCATTATTTTAGACATTGTTCATGTTGTAAGAAAGAAGAAAATTACAAAAATTTATTAAAATTCGAAGCATCCCAAAAATGGGACGCTAGACATAAATAGGTTAAAACTTTACTCCCAAGAGTACTTACACAGTAAGCAATTGCAACGTGAAGAATTCTTTGTTTTGGCTCCCTTGAACAATTAATCATTTGTACCTTACGCTCTTATTGCAAAACAGGGGCGATATAATAAATGGTGGAAAACTAAAACTTGAATTTATCTAAACCAAATTTATAGTTGGATCATCCAAAAAACATCAAATACATTCAAAACTTTTATGGATTTATCTAATCACGATTGATAGACTTCGAGATCCAAACATTCAATGCAAATTTTGATACACTTTAACCCGTAAATGCCGGGTGTTGCTTTTCGGCAACATACCCAATGTAGGCTTCTAAAATACTATTAGAATAATTTTGAAGCTATAATGTCTAATGTTGCCAATAAAATACATACTGAAAATATTATTCAATCGATTTTCAAGATGTAGATTAAAACACTTGTGCTGTTTAAGAATAAAGATAGAGTTATATTTTTTCAATTGTTGCTACATGTTCTTTTTGTTTTGTTCGGAAGCTTGCGAAATACCTTATTTTGTTCTGCAGTGATCAAGTAAAATTTACTTCTTATCATAGTTCCTAAAATTTTTGTGTGTTTAATATTATAAAATTTTATGGAGGAAAATTATTTTTTCAATTAAAGACCAGTATTGCCGATTAGTAACAAACAGTTTTTTAGCCGTAAAACATACTTAAAACAAAATATGATTTTTAAAAGTATTTTTCCCATGATTTATTTAAAAAATGAAAGCCGAAATACATTATTAAAATGATTTTTGAAAAATCAGGCATTTAAGGGTTAAACACATTGAATGAGTAAACGGGAAATGTTTACCAAATTGATACTTATTGTTTTTGTATTTATCTATTTATTTTTTCTGATCAGTACTATGTACTAAAAGGATGTAATCAATAAATTAAATCTAAAGCTGATTTCAAGAAACATAAGTTATTATAATAATGCACTACCAAATCATACTTTTGCAGTATACTTTTTAAAAATCAACTAAGACTATGTTTTTTTTTCTGAAGCAGCAAAAACAATTATAAAATTACAAATGCCAATTACTGGGTGTTTTAGAACGGATGTATATTTGATGGAAATTTATCTTTTCCGGCGATAGGACAATCTAGGAAAATAAATAGATAAATAAATAAAAGTAAAAAAAAGCAATTTAACAAATTACAACGACCATTTGGAAAATGATTTTTTCAAAGACTAAAATTTAAGACATAAAAACTCGCACGGAGTTGATCATACATTACGTACGCCATGAATTACACATTAGTAGTGTTATTACACGTAAAAATTGCAAGCGACAAAAATCGCCTGCGACTCGTCATATTTCCTGAAACTTTCGTATTATCCACCTGAAACTTACGTACTATCCAAGCATTTCATTGGCTGTTTGGGAAAAAGCTTTTCCATCGTCAGATTATCCACCTGAAACTTACGTATTATCCAAGCTTTTCATTGGCTGTTCGGGAAAAGGCTTTACCATCGTCAGATTTCCAAGAAATCTGACGACCCATTTGAAATGAAATTTCATTATTAACCTTCTAAACATCCCACAATATTACTTTTTACACCGTCGTATAGAGAAGAAAATGTACTTTTAAATGCAATTTGTTTGAAAGCTGTATCTCAATTTGTTTCTGAGTTTTTTTTTTTTTTTTTTTTTTTTGTAGTTTTTATTACTTTTTTGTCATAGTGGCAACAGAAGTATCCATCTCTGTTGAAAGTAAAGGGAAATGCAGATTACTGTATAGACCAATCAGAAAACGAATAAAAAGCGGATTCAACCAATAAACAGCTTCAGATATATGCTTTTGATTTCCTACCCTGACGAGAACAATAACCATTTTTCCAAATGGTTAACAAAAGTAAAACAACTTCAGAATTTTTGTTGATTTATCCCATCATGATAGATAAATTTGAAGATCCAAATACTCATTATTTTGATAGTTTTAAACACAATGAATGAGTACACGTGAATTAAATTACCAGCAAATATTATCCCTTAATTTTTGTCACATGTTCCAATCAGGACTATACACTGTTAGAAAAAACCGGACTAAAATACGGAAATTGTACTGTCAATCGATACGCCAGTATTATTTCCGTATTTTAACGGAAAATTTCCTCCGTAAATTACAGAAAAATTTCTGTTTTTCTGTAATTTACGCGGAAAATTTTCCGTTAAAATACGGAAATAGTACTGGCGACTCGATTGCAAATACAATTTCCGTATTTTAATCCTTTTTTTTTTTCTAACAGTGTATATTGAAAGGATCTCACCAATAAAATATTTAAAAAAATCTTTAAAGAAATATAATATTTATATTATAATAATAATTTATAAAATCGAAATTTTGCAATAATTCTAATAAGGTTTATGCACTGATAAAAAGAATAAAAAACAATAATATTTTCTATGGACATAGAATGATGGCGGCGTGCCACATATTACATGATGAGAAACTAAAACTGATGTTTATTTGAAGCAAATTTATCTTTTGAAGAACTGGATCGCCCACAAAAAAATCAAACAAATTCAAAACTTTTGTTGATTTATCCCACCACGATAGATAAATTTGAAGATCCAAAAATTCAATGGAAAATTCGATACACCTTAAACACACTGTATGAGTGAACGTAAAATTGTTACCAATAAATGGGACACATTCAGTTTTGGCGCGTGTGCTAATCAGGACTATGTACTGAGAGGACACTCAATTTTTGTCTAGCCTGCGGTATGTCAGGCACGTGCCGATGCCTCCCTATTGTTTCCGGCAGACACGTGACCATTGTGGTCATAAAAATGGCTGGCGGCAACAAGTCACGTGACTCTTGACGAAAGAGAACTTTGATCTATTTAGGAAATGCTCGACCATAAAAATTACAGAGGATGGGGTGGAAAAGTACTTCCCGGCCATGTATTTGATTAAAGGCTAACTACTTCCTTTGTTCCCTAATTTCATTTTACGCAGTGGTAGGAAAAAATATTTTTTTATTATGCTGAACTGCAACTACAACTACTAAAATATTGATAAGTTTGAAAATAAAACTTTTTTTTTTTTAGTTATTGAGTATCTTTAATTAAAATATTTAATTATGTTTTAACCCTTTATGCACTGAATTATGAATTCACGAAAATTTTATCTTCCAAAGCATTTTTCGTGAATTGCTTAAACTACATTAGAAGAGTTACATAATCAATTAATGAATTTTAGAAGGATTTTAGAAGGATTCATTAAATTTGAATTTATAGAGATTTTGTGCAATATTTATAATCTCACTCAAACCTTTTATTTTAAATATTTTTCTTAGTATTTTGTAGAATTAGGAAATGTACAAATATGATGTTCTTACTATAGAAATATTTCCAAATTTAAACCCCCCCCCCCCCCCCCCAAACACCAAGAAAGCTGAAAAGATGAAAAGGCAAAATAAATCATGCTTTAAAAAATATTTTTGTTTTGTGTAACCCGTAATGTTTTTGGAACAAGATAAAGTAATGCCTCTATAACTCGTTCTAAACTGTATTACAACGAATCGATGTATTAAATGAATTTTATAACAAGTTATTTTAATGGTACTTATAAGTACCGTCAGTAGATAAAGGGTTAAACTAGATCAGTATTATGAGATGATTAGATGCTTACTACTGATGAAACTCTGTCTCAGACATAGATATTTTGAAATCAGTATAAACTCGAAGATTCGATTTGTTAGCATAAAAGAGCTTGAATAAACAGAAGAAGATAGATAGTGTAGTCTCTACCCGTTATGAAGGAAGTAACTGAGGATGTTATCACAAGATGGCGCATGGTATGCGTTTACATCGGATGAACAGGGCCTGATTACTGCCGGGGCAAGCTTCCACCAGTAAATTTTAACAGAAATATTCGTTTTCTTTAAACGCCTTATTCATGCAAAATTTCTGTTACTCACAGTATGCCGAAATCGTGGGACCTGAATACCGCCGGAGAACACTTTCCATAGAAAAAACGAATACAGTCAAACCTCGTTAAGATGAACACGCTTAACGTGAATTACTTTTAACATGAATTGTTTTCACAGTCCCCTATAAAAACGAATACAAAGTTTTGATACTGATAACATGAATTGCTGTTAACATGAACAAAATTTTGATTCTCCTTGAGGTTCATGTTAACAAGGTTCGAATGTATATGTATTTTCCTTAATTATGACAGAAATTCTGTAAGAATAAGGCGTTTAAATAAGGAGAAAAATTCTATTCAAATTTACTGTTGGAAGTTTGGCCCAGCGGTAATCAACCCCTGCCTAAATGCTTACAATTGAAGTTTCCCCATTTTAAGTATATGTAAATACCTCTTTTTAATAATTTCATAGTTAGCATTCGCGTACACAAAACGGCCGTAGCGTCAAAAATCAATAAAATGCATGTCATTGTATTATTATTATTTTTTTTAATCATTGCAAATGGTTTTAAATTTAAAAAGTTTGTATATGATGTTATAAATTAAGCAAACAAATAAACAGAAGTTACTTATTAATTGTTTTCTACTAGTTGGAAAAATGTAGGTAATAAGAAAATACATTTTTATAAATATTTACGGTCATTTATCTTCAGTTGAAAAAACAACCTAAAAGTAATTTAGTTATTAGGTAACTTTCAGTTTGTTATTTAGAAAGTAATTTTAGAAACCTGGCGCAAAGTTACAATAATGTTTCTTTTGCTCCATTTCTATCAGTATTTGATTAATACCCTTTTTCTAGCTATATGTTAATTTACATTGAGTAAGTTATTTTGATAGTCTGAGTTAATAATGGTGATAAGGGTATGGGAGGAGGAAAATCTAAAGGTATAGGCCTAATGGTGTAAGGCTTCTAAATTAAGAAATCTCCAAAAATGAAACAGTATACATTTTGATACAATATTTTTTTATTAAAAGTGAAAATATTAAATAAGATTTTCTTGTTAATATAACTTGCGAATAAAAACAATTTTTTAAGTTTTTTATTTTGGATCTTTTAGAATGTAAAAATATGTAATTTCATCAACTTATCAGTAAAAAGAGTTCTAAATAATGCTATTCCTGGAGTCTCCAAGAAACTTATTAGGGCTTTGAAGTCAATTATGAGTAGATTAGATTTATCTTCAGTGCAATTATACACTTCAGGAATTAATAATAACTTTTTGTTACATCGTTTGGAAAGTTTAATACATTGTTAAATTTATGATGGGTTGCTGGCAATAAACCTACTTCAGAGCTACACCATACAATGAATAAGTTCTTATGATGGACTAAATTATTTAAATAAGAGATTTTTTCACGACGCAATTTTCATTTTATAAATTAATAAAATTATTCAATGTTTAGAAAAATGTTAATGTGTTGTTAAATTTAGGACAGACTGCTGAGAGAAGACTTGCATTAGTTCTATGTTGTTATTTATGCGGAAATTTTCTTCAACGGAATTTTCCTCTTAATTAATTAATAAGAATTTTTCTCTGCACAGTTCAGAAAGGTTAACGCACTATTAAATTTAGAACAGATCACTGGCAGAAGACTTAATTCATGACTATGCCAATTTATAATAAATCTATCACTAATTTAATTACATGAAGATTTTTCTTCAATACAAGAGCTTTTCAGTAATAGGACTTACTCCAGATCTACGCTAACGTAGAAACAGTAAGTTAATCTTGACCAAATTTTCACAAAGGGCAGAGATCCAAAGCTTTCAAAGTTAAAGATTCCCTTTAAAAATATTTGAAAGGGACTAAATAAACAGTATAGATATTTATACGATATGTTTTTGTTAAAAGTAAAACTATTAATTAAAAAAATATTTTTCTTCTCTTTTGGTTATCATTATTTTTTTGAATTTGAACAATTTTTGCATTTTTGATCTTTTAAAATATGAAAATATTTAATTTCATTCAACTTAATACTGCGGATGGCTTCAAATAGTGTCTGCATCTAGAACCTCTGAAAAGATTATTCAGGGTTTGGAGTTAATTACGCGAAAACGATTTTTCAACACATCACAATCCACTATAAATTAATATAAGTTTTTCGCGACATAGATTTAAAAACTTAATGCATTGTTGAATTTAAGACCTATCGCTTGTAGAAGACTTTATTCAGGGCTACGTCAGTTTTCCAATGAATACATTGTTATGACAGACTTGTAAATTAATTAAAGGAAATTTTCATCAACACAATTTACCACTTCTCGAATTAATAAGAATATTTCGCTACAATGTTTGGAAGGGCAAATGCATTGTTTGTGATAGAACAGATAGCCGACCGAAAACGTATTTCAAGATTAAGCCAGTTTATAGTAAATAAGTTCTTATGACTCAGTTATTATATTTAATAGGCTCTATATACTGAGTTAATTATGCTGAACTTTTCCTTCAACATAAATACGAGCTTTTCACAACACAGATTGAAAAAAGTAAATGCATTGTTAAATTTAGGACAGATCGCTGACAGAAGACTTACTTCAGAGCTACGCCTGTTTACAATGAATAACTTCTTATGATAGACTGAGTTAATTATACGGAGATTTTTCTTCAACACAATTATCCGACACCCAATTTTTTTTTCTCAAAAAAATTTCAATAAACTCCGTCGTGAGCTTTTTTCTTAATTTTTTTCCACTCATTCACGCGGTGTGTAGGGAGTGGCAGGCATGCCCTAGTAAAAGTTTTTTTTTTTTTCACGCTTCCCCCATCCCCCTTTTCAATTCAAAAGCCCGGCTTTGCTTCTACACATGTACGGTAGTTGTTATTCACGTGTTAGCAGCATCACAATGGCTACACAATCAGTTGTTCATTTTGCCAAACCATTCCTATTTTATAGACTCCTTCGGAAACTTCCATACTTTTGTTGTTAATTTTTGTCAACGTCTCCCTCCCCCCTTCTAAAAAGAAGCCGTTCCTAAATCCGGTCCTGCGCTACTGCATTTGTAAAGCACACGAAGAATCATTTTTCCTTGTAGAAGGCAAAATCGAAACGGAAGGAGCTACAGTACCCATGCCTATTGCAGTTTCTTATATTATAATCCAATCAGAGATGTATATACATATTTTTTTCTCCGTTTTCTTTATTTGACGAAGGTTAAAGTACTTGCGCGAATTTCTATAGTCGGGGTATGATTGAGACTTGACGTTAATGCCAGCTTATGCCCTGCCTACCCCGGATATGAAATTGACGGATGTCAAGGCTCATGTCCGAATCTGGGATTAAACGGTCAAGATTTCCATATGAATGTCGCATTGAAATTCATTTTGGCAAAAACCTCAACCCATTATTGAAATGTCGACTCTAGGCCTTCTGTACCTCATAGTACTAGTCGACCCTCATCACACTATGCGGCCTGACCTTCAAGACATTCAGACAAACTTAAATGAATATTATTATACAATAAAGGTCATGATCGTTCAAAGTTTTTAAAATGGTTGTTGTTCTCAGTTGCAAGAATCAAAAACATTGCATAAAATTACTATCTCTATCCTAAAAAAATAACTAATGCTGTTGCCGCCGCCGTAAATGTATTTTTTGGCTAAGCGATATTTAATGTTAAAGTTGGTCAAAATCGTTCTATTAAAACAATTTATAAGAGCAAAAACTATGCATAGATTTTAGTCATTTGTTTCCAAGGGTGCATATTACAAACATGCCTCTGTGCAGACTGTATTTATTTTTTAATTTCACTAGTTTTTTAAGGTTTTATTTAAATTTTTTATTCAAATCTATTTCAAGAAATATTTTTTTTTTCCTATTTTAGAAAAGATTATTATTTTAAATTGTTGCCAATAGTAAAAACAGCGCAAAGAATAATATTTTATTTCAATTAAAAATTTATTTACACTTGACTATTAAACACAGAAAAAAAACCTTTAAAATTAGAATTAAATGATTGCGTGATAAAAGCAGGAAAATATTGAAAATTACGTCATAAAAATTGTATTTACTAGTGAATATTAAAACAGAAAGAAAACTTTAAAACAATAAATTTAATAAATATGCATTAAAAGCAGTAAATTGGGGAAATTATGCCATATTTAAAATGGCCAAATACTGCCAAACAGTTTAAATTAAAAAATATATTTACATGAGAGATTTATTTCATATTTCGAGGTGATCTTTTTAACTATTGTTGCCAGTTCTAAGACAATGCAAATAATAATATTTCCTTCCGAAAAAAAAAAAAAAAAAAAAAGATAAAAAAAAGTATTTTCACGTGAATATTAAAAAGAGAAAGAAAAGTTTGATGAAAATTACGTCAGATTTAAATCGATACGTTTAAAATATCTTATTTAAAACAATTTTCTTTTAGCGTTGTTAAAAAATACCGGTAGGCAAAGACTCTGGTTACGTAGTTCATTTTATACATATTAGCTTATTTTCAAATGTTTAACTGATCTTATTTAATCAGACACGAAAACAGCCATTAGATATCTTAACAGCTGCTGACTCAGCCTTAAAATCCCGCAATCAAATAAGGGAAATGAATGGAAACCCGATTACAGGGAGATCGCCACTAGTTTCTTAATTATAATTTAATCTTGCGTAGTTTTTTTAAAGCTGCTCAAATTTGCATGTTTTTAGAGTCCACAGTGTGTGAACGGCAGTTGTCGAACGTAGATCATAGGGGCAGAGCCCTCTAGTAATATTAAAGATAATATGTCCTTGCTGTAATAATAATTTTAATAGCCCAGAAGGAATAGTTTATTACAAAATATTGAACTTTATTTGCTTATTATATTGAGGTACCAACAATACTGATGCAATTTTCTACGATCGTTATCCTCTTTATGGTGAAATTCTTTTAGTGTCTATACATTAAATCATAGCTTCCGAAGCTCCTTTTTTTAAAAAAAAAGGGTCTCAGTACTCTTAACATTGGAAAAAATGAAATAGAAAAGACCATTTTCAGCATTTAATATCTTAAAATTAAAATGCATATTGTTTTAAAACACAATATTTATTTGGATGAAAGATATAAGTATGTTCTTTCATTTCATGGATTTGAAAAACTGCCAACTGCAGAATTAATATTTATAGAGGGCTCCAAACTTTCAGACATTTGTCGAGCAGAAAATTGGTGTAACAGCATGTGCAAGATTACAAAGTAAATTTTGCAGCCAGAATGAATTTTTTTGTGCCTAATTAAACTTCAGATTGTAATAATTACCTTGAACCTAAATAAATCTGTATTTAAAGCATTTTTATATTTTTAATAAAAAGTTGTACTTAGCTAATACGAAATTTTGAAATTTTAACAGTATAATTACCTTAAAAAATACTTTTTTTTTAAACAATAAAAAGGAAATTTTAGGTTCAGTTTATACAAACTAACATGAAACATATGTTTTGAAAATTTCATGAAAAAATATTCAGAAGCTTTTGATATATCCTGCGTGTTATGCGCAAAAAACGTCATTTGGAGAAAAATGGCTTCAAAGTTTCGGAAACGCCGCTTCAGCTATTGAGCGGGTATGATTCTAAAAGCCACAACTTCTGTTCTAATTGGAATTTCAAGGAAACAATTATACCAAAATGTTCAGAAAGATAGCAGTTTAACATCTAAAAAAAATTAATGATAATAAATAAAAATAATAACATTTCGAAAATTCTGAATCCTTAAGAGTCCTTAGACCACCCAAACACTTTCCAACTTAGTTCAAAAGTGTTAAAAATTCGGTTTGTCCAGTTTGTCTGTCTGATACTTGAATCGCCGTGTAATTTATATATGGTATTGAGGTTAACTATATAGAAATTTTGGTATCGAAAATTAAATGTATAGCGTTTGCAGTTCGTTTACAGGGACTCACAAAAATATCATGTTACATTATGGTCTATGAGGAAAAATCGTTTGAGGTGCATTTTATTGATGTTACGATCTTTAAAAATAATGAGAGTGATATGCATCACTGAGGTGGACCTCAACATGTTTTTTCAGGAGTACAGAATAAGTAGTACCTATATAGTTTAATTACAGGGATGCACAAAAGAATTCTATTACATTTTAATATATGGGAGAAAATTGTCTTCTGTACATTTTAATCATGTTATGATTCTTCAAAACATGATGAAATATAAAAGGATCACCGAGATGCATTATAACATGTTTTCTATAGATTATATGGAGTGCGTATAGCATTTATCGTTCATTTACAGCGATGCATAGAAGAATCTAGGACGGACAATGATTGATTTCATTGTATGTCAAAGTGAAATTTTTTAATAATATTCTGTTGGTATTGTAAAGTGTTACATAATCTATGCTTGAATTTTCATTTTATTATTATTATTATTATTATTCAAATAAACATACTCCGAAGCAAAAATTTTAATAATTCAGACAGAAGATTTCAAATAAATGACAACAAATTTAAATAAAGAATTATCATATAAATATAGCACAGAAACAAGCCACATTTTATTAACCCTTTGCGGTCGTATGTCTACTCTCAGCCAACACAGCGTTTTTACCATTCCAGTCGTATATCTGTTTTCAGTCACCACAGCTCTTTTACCGTTCCTGTCGTATGTCTGCTCTCAGCCACCACAGCTTTTTTAACGTTCCAGTCGTATGTCTGCTCTCAGCCACCACAGCATTTTTGCCGTCTCAGTCGAATGTCTGCTCTAGCCACCACAGCTCTTTTATCGTTCCAACCGTATGTCAGCTCTCAGCCACCACACAGCTGTTTTACTGTCCCAGTCGAATGTCTGCTCTCAGCCACCACAGCTTTTTTACCATTCCAGTCGTATGTCTGCTCTCAGCCACCACAGCTTTTTTACCGTTCCAGCCGTATGCCAGCTCTCAGCCACCACAGCTTTTTTACCGTTCCAGTCGTATGTCTGTTCTCAGCCACCAAAACTTTTTTATCGTTCCAGTCGTATGTCTACTTTCAGCCGCCAAACCTTTTTTACCATTCTAGTCGTATGTCTACTCTCAGCCACCAAAGCTTTTTTTACCGTTCCAGTCGAACGTATGTTCTCAGCCACCACAACTTTTTTTACCTTTACAGTCATATGGCTACTCTTAGCCACCACAACTTTTTTGCTGTTTCAGTCGTATGTCAGCTCTCAGCCACCACAACTTTTTTACCATTTTAGTCGTATGTCTGCTCTTAGCCACCAAAAATTTTTTTTTCTGTTCTAGTCGTATGATGTCTGCTCTCAGCCATCACAGCTATTTTACAGTTCCAGTCGTATGTCTAACTATCCGGCACCACAACTTTTCTACCATTCCAGTCGTATGTCTGCTCTTAGCCACCACAACTTTTTTACTGTTTCAGTCGTATGTCAACTCTCAGCCATCACAACTTTTTACCATTCTAGTCGTATGTCTGCTCTCAGCCACTACAACTTTTTTACCGTTCTAGTCGTATGTCTGCTCTTAGCCACCAAAACTTTTTTAATGTTTTAGTCGTATATGAGCTCTCAGCCATTATAGCTCCATTTTTACCGTTCTATTCATATGTCAGTTCTTAGCCGCCACTCCTTTTTTACTGTTCTACTAGTATGATGTCTGTTCTCAGCCATCACAGCTATTTTACCGTTGCAGTCGTATGTCTGGCATCAGTCGCAATAGCAAAGAACCATACTGATCTCATATTATATTAAGTCTATACGCTTCGGAGTTTGCACGTAGAATTCAAATAATATTTCACGAATTATGTTTAAGTGACATTAGGTATTTTCATTTCTTAAAATATTTAAAAAACAGTACTCTAAAATGGCAAAAAGAAAGTTACCGAAAGAAGCATACGGTGAAATTGAAAGTAGTTAAAAAATAAAAATAAAATATAAGGTGTAAAGAGTAAAGATTGTTTTGTACTTCAAACAAAAAAATTAAGGGCTGCCTATTAGAGACTGCTTTGAAGGATACCCCACGATGGAAACTATAAAGTTTAAAAAAGAACGAATAAATTTTCTTTTTCCTTCATAATCTTGCATATATTGTATTACTGTTCGTTCAACGAAAATTAATTCCGACCTAATCATGACACATATGTATAAACCTAATACGATCACAGACGGTTAAATACGTTTTCTGATTGAAAATACATTTATCTGCTTAAGACCCGGATGGTTGGATGCTATGAATAAACACAATCATAAGCTATTCTAGATATTATTTTTAAATTATTACAGATAAAATTTAAATATATTATTATTAAAGTTTGTTCAGTCGTTTACAATATTGAAATTTTATTTATATTTTCGTTTAGTCTGAATTTTGGGTTGTATGTAGAGTAATTGACTATAAGATATTAAAAATACAATATAAAATTGTTTTATGGTAAATTTCTTATCAGTTTGATATCAAATTTATATTTAAATAAATATTGCATTAATTGCAATAAGCATTTCAATTTTATTTTAAATTAAAAAAGTATGTATATTATCTATATTATCAGTTTTTGGTTACTATCGATAATTAAATATCTCGATTAATTGATGCTTTTCTGCTTTTAAATACATAACTTTGTGTTTTTTATCCTTTTTTCAATCCAGTCGTATATAGATGAACGTATGTAGATGTATGTTTTAAAAGACCTGTATTTAATCTCCTTTTTTTAAGTATAAAAGTAAAGCTCCTGTGCATAGTTTATCCCCCGCCTTTACCACCATTGAAGCTATATAGCTTGTTTACGAGAAATACGCACTTCAACAAAATAAGTCTATATTATCTCATCACCATTTCATGCACAGACGATCAACAAGAATATTCTTGATGCAAGAGTAAATAGAAAACCTTCTTAACATTTATTGAAATTCTATAAAGCATAAAACATTTAGAAGATTACATACTGAATACGAAATATAAAAAAATCCAATAAATGAATGGGTAATTTAATCACAGTGCCAACGCAAGTCGTGCTGTAACACAACCCAACTCTTGCATTCACTGCAAACGCCATGTCACTTTGCTCATTTTCTGCCAAATCTAACACACCCTTAACACTACTGGTCTTACCTTGCACAACAAACAACCGCATTTTTGAATAAAACGAACAACAATATACTTTGACAGTCATCTGTCTTGTAACCGAGCACTTCGTGGCTTGGTAAGAAAATGTCTTACGAGACTTGTAAAAAAGACAGCGCTTGTATACTGTTACTTTTCTAAGCCTCAAAAACATGCTGACATGTTAGAAGGGATCTTATGACAGGTTGATTCTAAAGGTGATGCAAGGAAGCTGAATGCCTTTCAATCTTTTTAGCTTCTTCATTTCTTTTTTTTTTTTTTTTTCTTTGGCCGGGTGATGTTACAACTTTTTTTCATTTTTATTAGTTTAAGTATAATTTAAGGTACAAAACCATAAAATGGTTTGAGAAAAAAAATCATAAGATGGAACGCAAATTTTCACCTTGATTCAACATAAAATATGTAATGTGAACATTAAAATGTCCACAATCTTACTTATGGCAATTAATAATAATAATAATAATATATTTCCTCTAATTAAATTCAATCCGAGAAACTGCTACTGCTACATCTACTTTCAACTCTAGTAATTATTGGTTCTCTCATTTTCAAAACAAAGTGACGTATTTGTATAAATAAACAACATTTAGTTAAGATATTCTCTGATGATGAGCTTGAAAAACTTGAAAGTACTAAGAAGTTTTAAATAAAATAAAATGTATATTTTAAACTTGTAACATCTTTTTCCTTACTTTAGTCGCCTTTTAGGTAAGATTGTAGACTTTTTAATGTTCACATTATATATTTTATGGTTTGAGAAATTTTACGTTTCATATAAAATTCTTGCCTAACCAGAGAGAAGCAACTATACCATTATACCAGTATTCTAGAGAGATTTTTTTAGCGAGGGGCAGGGCAGAGGGGGGGGGATCTTTTTTTTTTTCAAAAAGTTTAAAATTATTCTTTTATGCTTAAATGTATAATCGACATTCGTTCTCATTATATCTGCATCCAAAACTACCCAGAAAAATTTTATAATAACCTTGCACACCACATATGCACATTTTTCAATAAAATGAATAACAATACTTTGACAGTCATATGCCTTCTAACCCCTTGTAACCGAGCACTTCGTGGATTCGTAAGAAAATTACTTACGAGACTTTCAAAAAATAAAATAAAATGAAAGACAGCACTTGTATACTGTAGTTTTCTAAGGCTCAAAACATCCTAACATGTTAGAAGGGATCTTATGACAGATTGATTCTAAAGGTGATGTAAGGAAGTTGAATAGCTTTCACTCTTTTTTAGCTTCATCCATTTTTTACTCTCTTTACTTTAAAGATACTAAAGATACAGTTTGATGTTACAACTTTTTTCTCATTTTTATTAGTGATGCTATAATTTAAGATGCAGAGTCATAAAACGGTTTGAGAAATTTTACATTCATACAACTTTTTTGTGTAACCAGAGAGAAGCCTACCCATAAAGCAATATTCTCAATGCATTCTGATTGCGGCCATTATACCAGAGTACTAGACTTTTTTTTTTTTCTTTGCGTGTGTGTGTGGAAAGGGGGAAGATTTTTTTTTAAATTTAATTTCTTCTCAAAAATGGTAAAATAATTCTTTTATGCGTAAATGTATAGTCGAAAGTCGACAATAACAACATTTTAAAATACGCAGAAAAATGTCGTTATAATAACAATTCGCCCCAGAGGCAATTTTCTAATAATTAAATGTTTATGAGTTATATAAAAAGTTAAAACATTTAAAAGAATTAATTACATGTCGGTCTTGATATTAATGTATTGTTCTTTTAATTTCAACTTTAAAAATAAATTTAAATAACGGATCAAATTATCAAGTGGTGATTTCTAATTAGTACCTCCCTCCCTTTCCCTATTAAAGTCAGAATCTATTATTATGGGTTACTATGCGGAAAACATTATTTGTGGAGCATAAAAATTTCAATAAATAAATTTTTCATCTTTCACTTCTTTTAAAGTTTATATATGTGGAGGTATAGTCTTTTTATTATTTGGTGCTTGATTTAGTTTATAAAGATTTAGGGGTAAATTTCCTTAATAATATTGTAGCGGAGGATACTGCTATGATTTATACAAACACACAATTTGTTTCATAATGCCAGGGTTATTTAGAGTTAGGATATGAAACTTGAGATAAAAAATTAATGTCGTGAGACAATAATCATTTATAACTCAAGATAAAATTCCTTTATCGAAAAATGAAAAAGAAAAGTCCCTTCCAAGGGATTACAAATACCTTCAATAATCATGCCTGCAAGTCTCATGCATTTAAGTTTATAAATGAGTTTATAAATATGGCAGAAAGTTTAGCGTTGTTGAGCGAGGAAAAATATTTTTTTCAAAACCGCATTAAGAAAAAACAACGGGATTCAGAAGTAGTTGTCCGACGTTTTTATGTCTGCCAGTGGGCCAGTCCCGCTATTTGTAATACTAGATTTAACAACACTATCTAGAAATCTTTTTCTGGTCAATTTTGAGTTTTTAAAGCTTTCCATCACCAAATGTCCTTCCTTTTTCTTCACTTCTTTTTCTTTATTGAACAGAATCCATTTATTTCCCAAGAATTGTTGAAGACACACTTCTGACATACAATCTCAAGAAAGAAATACAACGGTATTTCATGTATTCTACAATTTTTGAATGGGTTTGACCACTATTTTATGGTCAACGCTTACACTGTTACAACTAACTTCAAACGGTTGATTGAGCAGTTCTTGAAAATGAATGCATTTATGAAATATATTGTAACATAGTCTCGTTACAACACGCCTCTCTATTATAACTATTCTTCATTCCGTACTATCGCATCTACACCCTCACAATAATTCCATTCAAGTACCTTGTATTGAAGACAGAAAGTATAGTTTACGGTTTCACTGATCCTTGAAATATCTTGAATAGCCTCGACATAGAAACTGACCAGAGGAAAACCTCCCTCTGGTTATACGGCTGGTTGAGCAGAGAACAGAATGATACTTGACGGTTTCTCCAATACAGATTTCTGACCATTAGAATTTTGGAAATTTTTGTAGGGTCTCTTTGCTGATTTCCTACTGTTGAAATGGTAAAGTACAATGTATTTGTCAGGAATATGTATCTGATAAAGTTTTCTCGTTAATGTTAAATAACTGATTCTGGAAAGAAATTTAGCAATTATTATTCAGTAGTGAATAATAGGTACAGTCGTGAACAAAAAAGTAATCAGCCCTACTATAGCTCTACAATTATTTATTGTAGAAGACAGTTACTGGTACCAAACGATTGGAAATACAGCCTACTTTTAAATGATGTATATAAAATTTGCTTAGGAGGCCATCAACATATCAAAACGGACGCAAACTTTGTTTTTTTTTTCAATAGCAACACCCAAGTTTGACTCCACAAATAACTTCTACAATATAACTTGTAAACATCGCAAAATATGTCTGAAACATATATTAATATAGAGTAGAAGATCTTTATATTGCATTCTTTGGGATTGTGCAGATTATAAATCTTTGCTTAACATAGATCATTTCATACGTTGTTAAATTTCCTTATAAACATGATCCAAAATGCTTGAATAAAATCATTACATTACTTATTTCCCAAATTATTTAATTTAACAATAGCAATATTTTCTATTAAAAAGTCTGAATTAAGAAGATACAGATGAAATAACGTTTGAAACTTAATCCGCTAGAGGGTAGCAATATTTCTACAATAATGTGGATTGCAAAATTTATTATTTACATCTCAGAAGCTGTGCGTTATAGAGAATTGCTTTAAATAGAATTGCGTTATAAAGATTTCCTACAGTATCTCCTGATTTACCGATGCCCGATTTAACAATTTCCTCACTTTAATGATGAAGTTTAATGGTCAGGATTAGAATTTGTTTAAAGTCAATCTGAAACTGGACACACGTCAGTCTGAAATCAAAATAACATGCTTACACCGTATTTCTTTTGATACTTTTAATATAAATATATGAAAAAGAGAAAAGTGAAAATCGTCAACCACTTTTTTAATACACTTGATGATTATTTCACATTTTAGGAAACTGAAATACATATTTCTGTGAATTTTTCTAAACTATTTGTAATTTGAAAGTTAAAAGATCATTTTGCAAGAGAAAAAAAAGCAACTCTTTAATTTCATAGACATATTTCCCTATTTCGAAACTCTCAGACCACAAGACATTCAACAAGAGTGAAAAAACATACATTTGCACACTTATTTGTAATGAGATACAGTCCTCTCCACTTAATCGGGTCACGGATAATCGAATACCTCGCTTATTCAAATAGAATCCTCCGGAACCGCTTAAACCAAATACCTTTTACGAACGTCTCCGCTTAATCGAATAACAACTGTGTGAGCAATGTTTGAAAATAGGCGCAGAAAGCACGTTTCAGATGGAATTTCCTTCCACCTTTTATCATTTTCGGTTCCTTTACGCTGAAAACAAATTTTTAGTTCTTCCTGCAATGATTTCTGCCGGCAGATGTATAATGGACAGGTCAAATGATTTCCCCACCATCATTTCTTGCTGTTAACCAGGCTTTAATGGCAATGCGTCGTCACTTCGAGACTCGAGATGATAGTTGTGATATTTCGCACTCATTCGAAAAAGAACTCGATATTTACTCCTTTAAAATTCCACTTAAACAATCCACTTTAAACGATTTTTTTAAGGCAGTATAAGTAACGTAATTTAGAAGTAGCAAAGTTTTGACCCAATTCAAACGAGCTGCATTAAGTGTGATGTAAACCATATAAATGTATGTACTGACATTAAATTAATAAGTATATACTTTATATTAGCATTTGTATTTACTTTAGTTTGTGTTATTCTATTAACGATTTATTATGCTGCTAATTAAATATACCGTAGATGGTTATTTTGCCTTTTTACTGCGCATTAAATATTACAGTTATGATTCCCCGATTAATCGAATATTATTTCCGGAATCGTCAATATTCGTTTAAACGGGGAAGACTGTATCATAAGAAACGTAATAATGTTATTTCCTTTAAAAACATTTTTAAGCACGAAAATTATTTTTTTTGTAAACTGAATTAGGAATTCACAACATTTATCTAGGGTAAAAAATAATTTATTTATTTTCATATGAGCAAAATTACAGCAGATTATCTGAAGATTTATCAGAAGTAAGGGTTATATAACACCGGATGCGAAAAGTGACATATAAACTTTCTAATTCGTTCATTTTAAAAGATATTTAAATGTAATGTTGATGATAGGTTTAGGTGCCTTTTTGTGATTCACTGTTTCAATATCTCAAAAATAACATTATCTCAGTTGTTTAATTTTACAAATAAATGCGTGATATATATTTTAACAAACTTATAGCATTTTATTTAAGCGTTATAAATTCAATTATATTTACATTTGTTTCCACAAACTACTTTACCCATGCTTTTTATTTTCAAAAATGACTTTCGTTCTTGCATTCCAAAAAAATAGTAATTCGGAATTTTTTTTTTTTTTTCTGATCTGAATCATAATATCTAATAACTCAATTTGATCTTATGAAATGAAATGAATGCAAATGTACACATTCTTATTCAAATATACATTTCTTCATCTGAAACAATATCCTGAACCCTTTATAATATTCTTTCCTTTAAAAAAAAATCAGATGTATCCGACCACACTGACAGTAACCAAAACTCCAAACCCAAATTGAAAGTGAAAAGCGAAATTACAGTCAACCTGACCCGCATCAAAAAGGACATCTTACTCAATTTGATGGAAGATTCTAATTTTCAATATAATATGAGTTTATATACAAAGAATTCTTAAATTACTTTTTCGAGTTTGATTGTTGAATGGTCGTTATGCAAATAATCAGTTCTACAACTTAATTTATTTTGAAGCCTTCAGACTACACGAATGGAAAAAATACATTCTCATTTACACAGTTGATTTTAGAAGTTTATAACATTTCAAGATATTGTAAATTCGCAATATTTTAGTTTTATTTTTCGCAGCAACTATTTTTGCCACTCTATTCATCTTCAAAAATTACTTTCTCTCTTCCATTCTCTCACTTACACCGCGACATGCATGTGTCACCCGAAAATGTCGACTTTGAAAACTGACTACAAGACGCCACTGATTCTGAAATGACTTCAAAAGGTCGTAACACAAATTTCCAAGTGGTAGGTCATGAAAAACACCTTCGCTGATCACACAAATCATGGTACTTGTACTAGAAGAAATAATCCATTTGCCCCAACGTATATAATTCAAACCCCTTTCCTAAATGAAGATTCTGACTGCGCTAATGTTTAGAAAATACCATATCTAAATATAATTCGGAAAAAAGAGATCGTAATCATCTAATATATATCAATTTTATCTCGTGAATTAAAATTATTATAGATGTACTCATTCTTATTCGAATATACAGTCCTCCCCGTTTAAACGAATAACGACGGTTCCAGAAGAAAAAAAACATTTTGATTAAGCGGGATATTTGATTAAACGGGGAATCATAACTGTAATATTTAATGCGTAATAAAAAGCCAAAATAACTATCTACGATATATTTAATTAACAGCATAATAAATCGTTAATAGAATAACATAAACTAAAATAAATACAAATGCTAATATAAAGTAAATAGGTATTAATTTAATGTCAGTACATACATTTATATGATTTACAATATACTTAATACAGCTCGTTTGAATTTGATTTCTAATTTACGTTACTTATACTGCCTTAAAAAATCGTATAAAGTGGTTTATTTAAGTGGTATTTAAAAGGAGTAAATATCGAGTTATTTTTCGAATGAGTGCAAAATATCACAACTACCATCTCGAGTCTCGAAGTGACAGCGCATTGCCATTCAAGCCTGGTTAACAGCAAGAAGTGATGGTGGTGAAATCATTTCACCGGTCCATTATACACTTGCTGGCCGAAATCATTGCAGGAAGAACTGAAAATTTGTTTTCAGCGTAAAGGAACCGAAATAGGTGGAAGGAAAAGGTGGAAGGAAATTCCAGCTGAAACGTGCTTTCCGTGCCTATTTTCAAACATCGATCACACAGTTGTTATTCGATTAAGCGGGACGTTCGTAAAAAGTATTCGGTATAAGCGGGGGAAAATAACATAGAACCAATAGGAATAAATTCGGTTCCGGAGGATTCTATTCGAATAAGCGGGGTATTCGATTATCCGCAACCCGATTAAGTGGGGAGGACTGTATATTTTTTCATCTGAAACAATACTCCTGATTCGAAAGTGAAAATATAAATTTGAGACCATCTGACCCACATAGAAAGTGGTATCCAACTTGATTCAGTGGAGAACTCTATCTTCGACATCTTATGAATTATTTGCTAAAATAATTCTTTAATTATTTTTTCGAGTTTAATTGCTGATTGGCCGTTGTGCAAGATAGAAGTTCCACAATTTAATTTATTTTGAAGCCGCCAGAACACACGAACGATAAAAAATGTTTTTGCAAATTTATAACATTTTATGATATTACGAATTCTCTCTATTTTATTTCCAGCAGTTATTTTTGACACACTTTTCATCTTCAAAAATTACTTTCTCTCTTCCATTCTCTCGCTCACACTGCGACATGTGCCGCCCAAATATGTCGACCTGGACAACTGACTACAAGACGCCACTGAACCTTGAAATGACTTCAAAAGGCCGGGACACGAATTTTCAAGTGGAAGGTCTTGAAGAACACCTTCGCCGATTACACACATCATTGGGCCTTTACCTAAGAAATAGGCCATTCGCCACCATCCAAAAGAGCATGCAAAGTTCTCTTTAAAGATGCATTAGTTATGCAGGGGTTCTTCAAGTGTTAGGTACATTATATAAAATTGTCATTTGCACGCTCAAGGAGTTATTACCCATGCCCAAATGAATTGGACACGGTTGTTTAGGGGAGAGATTGAAAACGCAAAGGTGCCGCCGCCGATTCGAGTCACCTGTATGCTTCTTTTTTTGTTACACACTTGTTGATACGACGGTTTACAATTTTAATAAAGGTTTTTATCGCGATTTAGGAGGCTATCCTACCAGATCTTGAAGATGGAATCTTTAGAGATAAAGAAGAATCTTGATCATCTGATATTTAAGAAGCACAGGAAGTGTATTGTTAAATAAGATGGACACAAGTTTAACAATAAGTAATAAAATGTATATCCTTATGTACTCTTTATTCCTTTTGTAAAAGATTTTTTTTGCTACTTGTATAAATATCTCTCTTTTGATCAAATATACGATTTTGGGAGTTTGTAAAAATATTTGGTGTTTCATTTTGAGATATAAACATTATTGTAATTGTTATTAACATCAAATACAAGTATTTTTCATAATGAAAAACATGTGTTAACATCATCAGAATAATTCTATACAGGCAATATGTTGTCCAATTATTATTTATTATTTTTTAAATGTAGGCTTGAGAAAGTCACAAAATCCATAGGAATAGCAATCCTAGAAACGGGATCTGTTATAAAGGTGATATGGTAGGCATTGCCGAATCTTTTGTCTGCCCTAGGCGTTAAAATTTTGGCAGTCCATCAGGATTTTGGTGGCCATTCCGAACAGAAATTGGTCTGATAAACTAAATTGTAAAAAGAAAAAAATATATAAATAATATAACCACAAAACGAAAATATACAATAACTTCTTAGGGGACTTGTTAGTTATCCCGTCGACCAAATTACTGTCGCCAAATTGTAAGATTAAGTCCCAATAATGGTTGATCGTAAATGTCACATTCACTTGACTTACACGTGTTTACGTCATCAGGTGATTTTTATTTCGACGTTCTATTTGTATTTTTATTAATGGTATACTAATTTACTTGTTCTTTCTTTATTTAAAATAAAAATTATGTCGATTTGTATAATTTGACAGGTGGTTTGACGATTTATATAATTTGCGAAACTGGTCGACGGGATAACTAACAAGTACCCTTCTTAGTTACTTACAATTCCGAAAAAACGCGCTTTATCTTTATAAACCTCAGAAACTAATATATTTTTAAGATTTTAAGAAGCATTTAAAAAAACAATCTTTGTTTGCGACTACTAATTTTCGGAAACTAGTGTATTAATCAATTTTTTCTACCTGGAATGCAAGTTTTTCGGATACTATCAATTTTAAGTAAACATTTTCATGTTCATCAAACGTATTTTACTCACAAATATTATAGACCGGCAGGCGGTAGCACAGACAATCACCTCATTGAATTCACGGCTAAAATTCAAGAATTAGTTAAAACTCGATTAGCATATTAAAACGCAATTGTTCTTCTAAGTCGTATCTTGATGAAAAACATCTAAAAACCCGATTTTAGTGGTTGGTTTGCTATTGTGTTTTCTTGCCCCCAGACCTCCATGATTTCATACCTTTCGGTGCAGGAAAACACAGTAGTAAACCTACGAGTCAACCGGTAAAATCGGGTTTTCAGGTGTTTTCCGCCAAGATAAGACGTGGCAGACCAATTACGTTTTAATATGCGAATCGAGTTTAACTAATTCTTGAATTTCAGCCTAGAACTCGATGAGGTGATTGTCTGTACTGTCGCCTCCCGGTCTATTATAAATTAACAGAATCAGCATAAAATTAAATTTACTATTATTTTGTTATTCTTGGATGTTCAAATTTAATTATGCAGCTAAAAAGTTTTAATTGAGAATGTATATCATCCTAAAAACCGATATTACGGTTTCAGAAACTCATTAGTTCACTATAAAAACTGCTCAGAAACATTTCAGAAAATCATTTACACCAAAAGAAACTTTGTAAATTTAATTATGCAGCCGAAATATTTTAATTGGGAATCCATAGAATCATAAAAACCGATATTCCGGTTTCAGAAACTCATTAATACACTATGCAAACTACTCAGAAAAATTTCAGAAAATCAGTTACACCAAAAGAAACTTTATAAATTTAATTAAGCAGCTGAAAATTTTTAATTGAGAAAATGCATATAATCATGAAAACCGATATTCCGGTTTCAGAAACTCATTAATACACTATGAAAACTACTCAGAAACATTTCAGAAAATCAGTTACACCAAAAGAAACTTTATAAATTTAATTATGCAGCTGAAAATTTTTAATTGAGTATGTGCCTATATCATTCTAAAAACCGATATTCCGGTTTCAGAAACTCATTAATACACTATGAAAACTACTCAGAAACATTTCAGGAAATCAGTTACACCAAAAGAAACTTTATAAATTTAATTATGCAGCTGAAAATTTTTAATTGAGTATGTACCTATATCATTCTAAAAACCGA
The DNA here is from genome assembly GCA_963932465.1 of Maratus speciosus. Lineage (NCBI taxonomy): Eukaryota > Metazoa > Arthropoda > Arachnida > Araneae > Salticidae > Maratus > Maratus speciosus. Next base: position 214,735,809 of record OZ010797.1, on the reverse strand, counting down.
TATTCCGGTTTCAGAAATTCATTAATGCACTATGAAAACTGCTCAAAAACATTTCAGAAAATCAGTTACACCAAAAGAAACTTTATAAATTTAATTATGCAGCTGAAAATTTTTAATTGAGAATGTACCTATATCATTCTAAAAACCAATATTCCGGTTTCAGAAATTCCTTAATGCCCTATGAAAACTACTCAGAAACATTTCAGAAAATCAGTTGCAGAAAAGAAACTTTATAAACTTAATTATGCAGCTAAAATTTTTTAATTGAGAATGTATATCAACATAAAACTCGATATTTCGGTTTCAGAAACTCATTAATACACTATGAAAACTACTCAGAAACATTTCAGAAAATCAGTGACAGTAAAAGAAACTTTATTTTTAATTTTCTTTTCTTTAAATCCCGAAAGTATATTGATTTCCGACGTTTCCGAGGATAAAGGACGCTTTTCGATATCGTGGACAACTCGGAAGACATTGTATATTTTCGTACTTGGTTATGCTATATTTTCGTAGATTAGAAAACGTTTGTCTTTTTTACAGTGTATAGTTACCAGCAATCTGGTTTATAACCAGACAATTCAGTTAAATATCAGTTTTTACCGGTTCCAGTTTCAAGCAAGTGTTTATATGCAAAATGCCCTGTTTTGAGAGAATGAAAAAAAAAGGAGCTTACTTCTTTAGAAGAACTTCTTATTTTTATCTTTAAATGTGTAAGTCGGAACATTCCCAGTCTCTTTTTTTTAAACAAAACAAAATAACAATAACAACAACAATAACAAAATAATAAATTCTGTACACAGTTTATGCATGGTAATTCCCTTTCTTGGCGGCTCTAAGCGACCTCCTAAACTTCGCCTAATGGAAAAGCCAGGCAGGCGACGGAAGCTCTACATACAGGACAGGGCTCTCAAATATAGGAGGCTTATTTTACATTTTAAAAATTTATATATATGTTATTATTAGATCTAATTCCGCGATTTCCTTATCTTATTCTAAATTACTACTTTATATTCACTAAATCCTTATCCTTAAATAATCTCTATCGTTAATTCTGTTAAATTCCCTTTAATTTAATGTCTCACTTGTCTAAATCGCTTAAATATTACGCTTTTACTATTCTTAAATTAAATGTTCCATTTCCGTGCTTTTTTCTTTCGAGAATATTCTTTTAGCTTCCATTTTTACTTTCCCGCGCATTTCTGAGGTTATCCTTTTTCCCTTCAAATTCATCCGCTTGCTCTGTCCGCACTCTTTATATGACGTGACATTCTTAATTATTCATTGGTTGAGAGCGCGATCTACGTCATATTTGTATCCTTACATTGGAGGAACCAAAAGTCGATACTCGCTGTGTTTCAGCAGAATTTGTCGTATTTCTACTTTGATAACTTACCCTGGTCGCCGTCTGATATTTTCTATTATCTATAATTGCTTACTCATGATTAAATACTACGTAGCGATGGCTTGATTTAAATTGAATTGGTGGAAACTGCACCACCGAAAGCTCTTTAAATAAAACCCTGAGTTAAATTACACATTGTCTCAATTATTCCGGAGAAGCCTACACTGGATAAATGTGTTACCTGGTCTACCACTCGATGACTGCAACTACCTTCCAATATCCATGTTGATTTACTACGAAACATTCTATTTCAGCTTAATCTAATGTACGGCTTCCAGATTGATTATTCATCTATTATGACATCGAAGTTAATCGAAGTAATTTTAAATATTCAATAAAAGGTTTTTTATTTGCTTTTCCCAAAACTGAAAATTAAAACACATGCATTTTTTTTTCTACTAGGGGGCTCTGCCCCCTACGAGCTACGTTCGTCAACCCCCGTTCAGACACCGCAGACTCTAACAGCACACTAATTTGACCGCCTTTAAAAAGATTTCGGAAGATTGAATTATAATTTGAATCTGACAATTATAATCTGACGTAATTTTCACCAAACTTTTCTTTCTCTTTTTAATATTCACATCAAAATACTTTTGTTAGAAATGAAATATTATGATCATCTTAAAATGTCAAGTAAATGTCTCGCGCAATTTTTAAATTAAAACTGTTTTGCAATTTTATTTTTTGTTCATTTTACGTAATAAGTGTAATATGACGTAAATTCTCCTATTTAGGACTTCTAACGCATGTTACTGAATTTATTATTTTACAATATTCTTTCTCATTTAAAATTCACGTGTAACTATAGTTTTTATGACGTAATTTGCAATGAGTTCCTGCTTTTTATATTTTTTGTTTATAATAGTCACGTGTAAAATAAATTTTTAATTTGAAGCAAACATTATTGGTTGCGCTTTTTATACAGTTGGCAACAGTTTAAATTAATACCATTTTCTAAAATTTGTAAAAAATATCTCTCGAAATGCTGAAAATTTGAATTTAAAATAGAAATAAAACCTCGAAAAATTATTCAAATTAAAAAACTAACTGCAATCTGCACACCGGGAAATTCTGACGCATAAAATGATCTAAAAATGATTAAATTCCTATGTACAGTTTTTGCTCCTATAAAACTTTTTCAATGGAACGATTTTGTCCAACTTTGGCATTAAATATCTCTTAAAATAATTCTTCGATTTGAAAACTGTCTGCATCAGCGTGTTTATCAAACATTTTTCTATAATACTACCGATTTTCATATTTTTGTATGCAACAGTTTTTTTTAATATTAACGAAGAAAGATTCCGGTCACAAAAAATTCAAAACCGGCGGCGGCGGCGGTGACAGCGGTAGTTACTTTTTTTAGAATAGAGAGACGCTTCAAGGACCTTATACTAGAATTTTCGTAAAGTAATCTTTGGCCTTTTTTAATGAAAAAAAAATCTATCTTCAGATATAGCGACCAGTACATCACGAAATTTCTGGTACAAAAACAATTAAAATCCCCTGAATCCCTGGATGCGTACGAACCCTGTAAAAGGGGTTATTATCCTGTCTTATAATCAAAAGGACTATTTTAGGGAAAGATATCAACATAAAAAACAATACGGGTATTTTAAAATTAGAAATTTTAAATATCCAATAATAAGTTTCTGTTTCATTTTTTCAAAAAGAAAATTGAAACAGATATTTTTTTCTTTTTTCTTCAGGATTCCACACTTTCGAATCACCATATAACGTAATATCGTTATATTAGTCGACAGGATGAAAAACGTTATATATATAAAATAATTTATATATATATGTTAATGATCAGGGACTTAATTTCTACCGAAAAAAGTACCGGAGCCCTAATATTATGTGGTACTAACAACTGTACTGTTTTCCCTCCCCCCCCCCCCCCCTCCGTGTCACTCCTTAGCTGTCAAATATTCCACTTTTTAGTTATCACTCCTTCCTAATCGCAATCTTTGCCTAATTTTAGTATTAATTAATAGCAGAATTCTTAGATGAAATAAGGTAAGGATTCTGATTCGGAAATAGTGTTAAAACAGGAAAGGGATAGTTCGCAGCTATGTATTTTTATGAAAATTAATTTACAGAAATTAATATTTATATGCTGAATAATGGAACAATGTTTTTCAATTTCAAAGCAAATTCATTGTTCAGTCTATTGAGTGGCGCCAGATCAACGCATCGCCAACATTAACGCCAGCCAGACATAAATTTGTAAATATCACTAGAATAGAAAAACACGATTTCTGTTTTCCCTTCATTTTGATCAAAACAGCATTAAAATGATTTGAAATAGAATGTAATACGTAATTTTTAACGAGGAAAAGTTTTTTTTTTTACCTATACGTGAATAAATAAAATTTTAAATATAAGACAGATTAAGCTTTAGTCAATCCAAGCCCAAAAACTAATATAAAATTTGAGTCCGTTTTATCTCCATCTCCTATACTTGTGCGACACATTGCGTCACATATACGTGTTTTGATTAAAAAAAAAAAAAAAGAATACAAAAGCTTGGATATGGGAAGGAAAGGAAAGATTAATTTAGGCTTCGGTTTTTCGGAAGCGCTATTGCACTGGACTCCGGAGCCCTGTATTTATGAACTCCGGTGAATTCCGACCAATATTTAAATATTTACTAAAAACAGAGAAGTACCGGAGCCGGGCTCCTGTGGGCTCCGTCGCAAATTAAGCCCTGTTAATGATCATATAATAATATTTCTTTCCCATATCATATGTCCATCATTTTTATTTTTATTTTTTAAAGTCAACTGTCACCTGAAATCATCTCTCTGATTGTAGAAAATTCGCCTATTTAAATACACACTTGTTAAGTTTGGTTATTGAAAAAAAAAATCCGAAGTAATAGTTCACTAGCAATAACCTAAAATTTGTAATAAAAATGTGTGATTTCTTTTAAATTAAATCATATCTTACATGCAATTGTAAAACTCTTAGTTCTTTATCTCTTACTATTTACAGATTTTAAATCACTGTACAAGGTTTAATTTACCCTCTTTTACGTGCGTTCGTAATTATATAAATACGTACCACCTATTGTCGTCGTAAGGTCCGCCCGTCTGTCCCCATATAACAACGCAAAAACTATCCAACCGAATGATTTGAAATTTAATCTATATAATCATTGCAGAATTTTGTCGAGTTATTTCAAATTTTATGACAATCGAATCAAAACTTAAAAAGACATAATTAAAAGTATTTTTATTCTATTAAATCCTATCATGCGTAATCAATTCAATGATATGACATGATGGGTAATGATTCTAGGTTGCCATGGTGATTGGGTGCTGTTTAAGATGGAGCCATATTATTTCTGTATTACTGAATTTAATATATCTAATCTTAATAAATTTTGTACTCATGCATTTTTGCATAAGAGTGCAACAGCTATTGCACCAAGATCTGAATATTTATAAAACTAGTTATAGTACGAACGCACCTCATTTGCAACGTTGTACGTACAATTTTCGACTTTTTTTTTTTAAATCACCTAAGAAAAAAGAAATTTAGTTAATTAAATTTCAAAATTGCGGGTGTAATACTTTCTCTCCTTCTCCCCCCCCCCCCCGGCATTACTAAGAAGAGTGCAAAAGCTATTGCACCAAGATCTGAATATTTATAAAACTAGTTATAGTACGAACGCACCTCATTTGCAACGTTGTACGTACAATTTTCGACTTTTTTTTTTTAAATCACCAAAGAAAAAAGAAATTTAGTTAATTAAATTTCAAAATTGGGGGTGTAATACTTTCTCTCCTTCTTCCCCCCCGCCCCCCCCCCCGGCTTTTCTAAGAAGAGTGCAAAAGCTATTGTACCAAGATCTGAATATTTATAAAACTAGTTATAGTACGAACGCACCTCATTTGCAACGTTGTACGTACAATTTTCGACTTTTTTTTTAAATCACCAAAGAAAAAAGAAATTTAGTTAATTAAATTTCAAAATTGAGGGTGTAATACTTTCTCTCCTTCTTCCCCTCCCCCCGGCTTTACTAAGAAGAGTGCAAAAGCTATTGCACCAAGATCTGAATATTTATAAAACTAGTTATAGTACGAACGCACCTCATTTGCAACGTTGTACGTACAATTTTCGACTTTCTTTTTTTAAATCACCAAAGAAAAAAGAAATTTAGTTAATTAAATTTCAAAATTGGGGGTGTAATACTTTCTCTCCTTCTCCCCCCCCCCCCCCCCACCCGGCTTTTCTAAGAAGAGTGCGAAAGCTATTGCACCAAAATCTGAATATTTATAAAACTAGTTATGGTACTCATTTGCAACGTTATACGTACAATTTTCGACTTGGTTTTTTTTTTTTTTTTTCTAAAATCATCAAAGAAAAATGAAATTTAGTTAATTAAATTTCAAAATTGTGGGTGGGACAATGTCTCTCCTTCTACCCCCTCGGCCTTAATAGGATCCATGTTTATACAAAAATATTTCCTATTTTCACACACTTTTGAAATAGGTGTATGAGCTATTCAAATATTATTACTTTAAATTGTGTGAACTTATCCACAAACTACCACACGAAGCACCCAAGCGGAAAAAATAATATTCATGATAGTGGTCAAACTTTATATCACAATCTTAAAATATCCTGTAAGATACAGAATTTATCCATAAATCTTGTTTTTTTTTTTTTTTTTTTTTTTTTTTTTTTGAATGAAAGGCGAAGCCTGCGATTTTATACATATTCGAAGTGGCTTTTGAAGATCCTCTTGCCCTTCATAAAAAGAGAGAGTTACTGCCGTGTCTCAAAAAAAAAGGGGGAAAATTCTATAGGGAAATATATCAACGTAAAAAAACAATACGAACATTTAACAATTAACTAATTTTAAATATTCAATAAAAAGTTTTTATTTGCTTTTCTCAAAACTGAAATAATTAAAACACATGCAATTTTTTTTCTACGCTTCAAGGTCCTTATACTAGAATTTTCGTAAAGTAATCTTTGGCCTTTTTTAATGAAAAAAAAAATCTATCTTCAGATATAGCGACCAGTACATCACGAAATTTCTGGTACAGAAACAATTAAAATCCCCTGAATCCCCTGATGCGTACGAACCCTGTAAAAGGGGTTATTATCCTGTCTTATAATCAAAAGGACGATTTTAGGGAAAGATATCAACATAAAAAACAATACGGGTATTTTAAAATTAGAAATTTTAAATATCCAATAATAAGTTTCTGTTTCATTTTTTCAAAAAGAAAATTGAAACATATTTTTTTTTCTTTTTTCTTCAGGCCGTTCTGAAAGAACAATTGTTAATTTTATATTTCTGCGTTTATGTGTTTAAAAATTGACTTAAATGGGGAAAAGTGCAGAAAATGTTTCTACTGCCAACATGTCTCCCAATCCACATGAAAATTCCCCCAAAATTGTACGGTATGTTAGTAAATGCTGTATTACCGTAGGTATAGGAAATTTATTTTCCCAATATTTCTCTACTTATGCGCGAGTATATATAGCAGAGGTGATTCTGAGTGAAAAAAAAATTCTGAAATTCACAGCAAATTTTCTGAAAGGTTACAGCAGAGTGGGGAAAGGAGGGGTAATTCACCCTCAGCATTAAGTTTTTTTTGCGGCCCTTTGACGAAATTCGCGTTTTTTCGCGATCTTTCGTTGTGTTTTTTTGTGTTAAATTTGTGTTTTTAGCGATCTTTAGAAGAAATCTGCGGTTATTTCGCGGTCTTTTGACGAATTTTGCGGTTACTTCGCCTTCCTTTTCACGAAATTCGCGGTTATTTCGCCCTGTTTTAACTAAATTCGCAAGCTTTCGACGAAATTCGCGGTTGTTTTGGAATCTTTTGACGAAACTTGCGGTTCTTTCACAATCTTTTGACGAAACTTGTGGGGTCTTTTTCGCGATCTTTTAACGAAATTGGCGGTTATTTTGCGATCTTTTGATGAAATTCTCGGTTTTTTTATGTCCAAATTTTCAGATGGATGACCGATTTTTTTTTTTAATTTTCAGAAAATTCGGAACAGAATCACCCCAGATATACGGTACATATTATTCTGAGATCGATTTTGTGAAGGTCGCCATACCGCCATACGAATCTTTTTATTTGTAATGAAATTTTTCTATCTCAGGGAGTTTTGGAATTCGTTGTTAAAATCGAAATCAATTAAACATGTTTCTGCAAAATTTTCCCCGATCCTAGATCACCAGATTGGACATATTCTGCATCCGTGGGAAACAGGTTCACAGAGGAAGAGTCTTTCTGAGGAAAAATTAGTTTTATTCCCTCTTGATGTTTAATTATTTTAAATCACTGCAAAGGGAGTAATTTATCTTTTTCTCCCAAAGTCATCAAAGAAAAAGAAAATCCAGTTAATTAGATTTCAAAATCAAAAGTGGAGTATTGCCTCCCCACCCCGTCCTTGCCAGTACCAATCTTTTCCATACAAAAGTATTTCATCTTTTCACACACTTTTGAAATACGAGTATGAGCTATTCAATTATTATTACTTTAAATTGGCTGAACTTATCCACTAACTACCACACAAATCTCCCAAGCGTGAAAAATAATGTTCATGATAGTGGTCACACTTTACATCACAATCTAAAACCATCCTGGAAGATGTAGAATTTATTCATAAATCTTGTTTTGATTTTCGATGAAAGCCAAGCCTGTGGTTTTATACAGTCGGCCCCGCTTAACTATATACAATTGGTTCCACTGAATTGTATGCAATTAAGCGGGGTATGCATTTAAGCGAGGGCAGCAATTAAAGTTGTCAGTAGGTTATTATAATTTGATTATATACCACAGATATGATATATATTAATGAACAATAACAATTTACACAATAATTTAAAAATTAATTACTGTAATAATAATTTTAATCAATAATTTATTATTACTCTGTATATAATAATATATATTCTAAAGTATAATGTATTATAACACTATTTACGTTACGTTGTTTAATTTTTCATTATAATTTATGTGATTTAAGTGAAAATTTAAAGTAAAGTAAAATAACAAATTTTTGTATTTAAATCATACCTTTAAAAATAAATAAATTTCTGCACAAATTTATTTTATTTTTCATTATTTGGCAATTTATCCTTTATCTGTTGCCTTCAAAAAAAAAAAAAAAAAAAAAAATCCTTTACAAAAGTTTGTTTTTTCTACTTCGGACACTGCATTTCTGCACTTCTGGTGCTAAATATCGTTCTTTTATTCTCTTGATCTTCTCTATTGTATTTTTCCCCATTTCCATGATTTTCAAAGAAGTACCACCAGCATCTTGAGTCGCTATATGTATGGCAAGCTTTAAAAGAAAATCACACCTGTTCAAAATCAACATTCCCATACGTTTCCAAGAATTAAGAGAATAAAATCTTTTATTTCACGGCCATTTCTGTTCTTCGATTTTATAAATAACAAACCATTATTATAAAACAAAATATTTCCATTCTTAATTTTTTCTCGTTCATCGCCTTCACAGGAATTCACCAAAATCCGGATTACTAGATTGGGGATATTTTATGCGATTAACCTGGGATTATTATGCGATAAAACGAGTATATTTAACATTAACCTTATGGGGACCGTTTCTGTTCCTCGGCATTCTATGCATATAAGCGAGGTATGCAATTACCCGTTACCCGATTAAGTGGGGCCGACTGTACTTGTATTGAATGTGTCTATTGACGATCTTCCTACCTTTCTTAAGAAGAAGAGGGTTACTGCCGTGTCCCAAAAAGGAAGGAAAAGTTCTAGGGAAATATATCAACGTAAAAAACAATACAGATATTTAACAATTAAGAAATTTTAAATATTCAACAATTTAATCCTATTTGTTTTTTTTAAAAAACTGAAAATTAAAAGACATTCTTTTTAAAGAGGGGGTTACTACTGTGTCTCGAAACGAAAGAGGCATTCTAGGAAAATATATCAACATAAAAAAAAAAAAAACAAAAAAATATGTATATTTACCAGTTGAAAAATTTTAAATATCCAATAAAAAGATTCTATTTGCTTTTTTTCAAAATTAAAAATTAAAACAGACATTTTTTACCCAGGTCGTTCTGCCCTCCTGAACGTACTAAACTTTTTAATTTTATATTCCTAAGTTCATGTGTTTAAAAATTGTCTTAAATGGAGGAAGGGACTCTCTGACGAAAAATTCTCGGTTTTTCCCTCTTAGTGTTTAATTATTTTAAATCACTGCAGAAGAAAATTTAGTAAATTAAATTTCAAAATCAAGGGTAAGGCAATATCTCTGGACTTCGCCCTTGCCGGCACTCATGCTTGTCATACAAAAGTATTTCCTATTTTTACACACTTTTGAAATAGGTGTAAGAGTTATCGAATTGTTATCTCTTTAAATTGTGCGAACTTATCCACAAACTACCACACGAAGCGCCCAAGAATGAAAAATAATGTTCATTGATAGTGGTCAAATTTTATATCAAAATCTAAAACTATCCTGAAAGATGTAGAATTCATCCATAAATCTAGTTTTGGTTTTCAAAGAAGGCCAAGCGTGCGGTTTTATACTTCTATTCGATGTGGCCTTTTTGAAATCCTCCTATCTTTAAGAAGGGTTTACTACGGTGTCTCAAAAAGGAAGAAGAAATTCTAGGAAAACATATCAACATAAAAAACAATACGGATATTTAATAACTAAGGAATTTTCAATATTCAATAATACGATTCTATTTGCTTTTTTTCAAAACTGAAAATTAAAAGACATTTGTGTTTTAAAGAGAGGGTTGTTGTACTATGACTGAAAATGAAAGGGCACATTCTAGGGAAAGATATAAACATAAAAAACAATATGGATATTTAACAATTAAGAAATTTTAAATATCCAGTAATAAGATTCTTTGCTTTTTTCAAAACTGAAAATTAAAAGACATTTGTGTTTTAAAGAGAGGGTTGTTATACTATGTCTGAAAATGAAAGGGGACATTCTAGGGAAAGATATAAACATAAAAAACAATATGGATATTTAATAACTAAGGAATTTTCAATATTCAATAATAAGATTCTATTTGCTTTTTTTCAAAACTGAAAATTAAAAGACATTTGCGTTTTAAAGAGAGGGTTGTTATACTATGTCTGAAAATGAAAGGGGGCATTCTAGGGAAAGATATAAACATAAAAAACAATATGGATATTTAACAATTAAGAAATTTTAAATATCCAATAATAAGATTCTATTTGCTTTTTTCAAAACGGAAAATTAAAAGACATTTGTTTTTTAAAGAGAGGGTTGCTATACTGTGTCTGAAAATGAAAGGGTCTATTCTAGGGAAAGATATAAGCATAAAAACAATATGGATATTTAAAAATTAAGAAATTTTAAATATCTAATAATAAGATTCTATTTGCTTTTTTAAAACTGAAAATTAAAAGATATTTGTCTTTTTTTAAATAGGGGGTTACTACCGTGTCTCAAAATGAAACGGGGCATTCTAGGGAAATATATCAACATAAGAACAATACGTATATTACCAATTAAGAAATTTTAGATATCCAATAAAAAAGATTCTATTTGTTTTGCTTTTTTTAAAATTGAAAATTAAATCAGACATTTTTTCGCCAGGTTGTTCTGCCCTCCTGAAAGTACTAAATTTTTCAATTTTATATTCCTAAGTTCCTGAGTTTAAAAATTCAAATGGAGGAAGAGACTCCCTGACGAAAAATTTTCAGTTTTTTCCCTATTAGTGTTTAATTATTTTAAATCACTGCAGAAGAAAATTTAGTAAATTAAATTTCAAAATCAAGGGTCAGGCAATACCTCCCGACTCCGGCCTTGCCGGCACCCATGTTTGACATACGAAAATATTTCCTATGTTCACACACTTTTGAAATAGGTGTATGAGCTATTCAATTATTATTACTTTAAATTGTGTGAACTTATCCACAAACTACCACACGAAGCTACCAAGCGTGAAAAATAATGTTCATGATAGTGGTCAAACTTTATATCACAATCTAAAAACATCCTGGAAGATGTAGAATTTATCCATAAATCTTGTTTTGGTTTCGATAAAGGCCAAGCCTGCGGTTTTATACTTCTATTCGATGTGGTTTTTGAAGATCCTCCTACCTTTCTTAAGAAGAGGGGGTTACTACCGCACCTCAAACAGAAAGGGGACGCTCGGGGAAAAAAATTGATTTTTTATTCCATAATCGTTTTTACCTTTTTGATAATCTCACGCCCATTCCAAGTCGGGTGTATATATTGGACACGCCACCTAAAAAGGACTTTGAATACACAGTCGTCTTTTGTGCTCTTTTTGGATGTTCTAAGGTTTTCGTCAACATCCATAAATTAGGTCTTCAAAGCGCAGGGGATGGTGCCTATGGTTTTTGTTTGTCGGGGAAAAACCCCAAACAAACTATCACCAGTCATGAAAAGATATTCAGCAGGGCGTGAACAGCACCCATAAAAATATAGCTTGTTTGGTACTATAAGCACCCTGAATTTTTGTAAATAAGGATATTTAGGCTCACTTCCAGCCTACAGTAGATATTATTTATTCATGGTTTTTTAACACTGTAAACAGAAAACTTCACACCAGTAATAAGTGACTGCCTTTCCTTATTTTCCTTTCTCTCATAGGATATTAGTATTACCACTATGTTGTAATTTTTGAAGGAAAATACTTTCTTCTTTCTTTCTTTTTCTCTTCTTTCCTCCCGTTTATCTGAACTATAAGGAACTCCCAATCAGTGCTAATATTATAAAGAAGGAATATTTGTTTGTTTCTTCGTAGGGGTAAACCCTGGAACTACCGAGCTAATTTCAAAAGTAAGTGCAGCAAATTGATGGTGGCAGTTTTTTCTCCAACATAGGCTATATTTTATGTTGTTCACTTTCTACGGAATGCAGGAGCAAGAAATCGCTTATTGTGGCTAGAATCTTAAAATTTGGCATAGGGTAATTTTAAGATATAAATGCTCGCTAAGAACAGTTTCTAAAATATTTTAATTTACAAAGGTGAAATAAGCGGAAACCGTTCTAAATTATGCGATTTATATTATTAAAAATAGAAATTTGAAATTTAACATGGCAGTTGCTTTTAAGACGCAAACACTCGCGCAGAACGGTTATATATATGTGTGTAAAAAAAAAAGTAAAAAATCGAAATTTAAAAGACTGCCGGAGCAAAAAAATTCTAAATTTGCAATTTCTGTAATGAATACTATTGAGACTAGGAACTTAACGTTAGCGAACAGCCGAAAATTAAGCTCGTTTATTGGGGTTTTAATAAATATTTCGCTAATTATCAAAGATTGAGTCTCAGCTGCATTCAGACATATCTATGTCTGTAGTTTTCCAAATTTGCAGACCTCTATGCGTGATAGATGTCCTCACAATCGCCAACAAACAGACAGATTCACAGACAGACAAATATCTTTATTTTATTGCTACATGTTTCATGTGTGGCATAAATAATTTTTTTACACAATCTTATGTAGTATTTTAAGTATTCCAATTCAAAAAACGATTCGTGAAAATGAATTCTTGAGCGATAGGGTTAAATATTTTTATTTAGCTGGTTCTTTCTGTTCAAATAGTGTTTATTACATAGTTGTAAAGAGGAAAGTTTAGTGCTGAGTGAATTGTCTTACCATATTTTCTTCACCACACTGCTTATTATTAGCAGCTTGTTATACAGGGTGTAAATAAATAGACTGACTTTTTAAAAATTCCAACAACAAGTAAACTGAGACAGTTATTGAAATTATTTGTGCTGAAGATTAATGTGTGAATTTGGAGTTTTCTTCCCTGTGCTTCCTTGTTTTAGCTCCAAATATCACATACAGATGGAGCTAAGCTTTCTGTAAATATAACATAACTGCTCAAAGTAACGTATAAAAATGGATCAAGGATCAATCAGTTTTTATCCTTCATTGACTTTAGCTGTTCATATGGCAAAAAATGGTTTTGTTTCGAAATTACAATGTTATTTAGAACTTGTTGCAGCTTGAGACAATGAAGCATCATCTACCAGTGATATTTGGAACGAAAACAAAGAAGCATAGAAAAAAAATTCTGGCTTCGCACATTACTCTCCTACAAGAGTTCAATAGTTAGGACCGTTTACTGTTTGTTTAACTTTTAAAACAATCAATTCATTGTAGGTTACTCTTTAGTTTCTTCTATTTATTCTGCAAGTTAAATGTACTCCCTTTTTTACCCTCTATTCTCCAAGTATATATTATTTAAAATAATTACGGGAGAGATAGATCACAGCGTGAGATGAGCCAGTCAACTATTTCATTAATGCGACGTCCCGCAGATGGTGCAACTATCTTAGTTAGACACTTTAAGATATTTTGTATGGCGTGCAACTTTTTTCTTCCCAAAAAATATATTTTTTCAACTAAAAATCATTGTTGCTTTTGGTAAGTCAAATATTTTTTTCATATGGTTATAGTTATACATTTAAAGGTTTTTGTTTATATATGATCTATCTAGTTTTAATGATGTAATCTCGGGGAAAGTTTAGACCTCTAAATGACTTAAAATGTCGACGCAATATCTACAGTGAAGAGTCAGGGTGGGTTATACTTCTCACCTAGGCGACCGGAAGAGATGGACCATGTGTAGACGAGAGAGATCGACCATGTTTTCTGTGGGGAGGGATTGATCATACAATCTCTAATTTCAAATTTAGCTCTATTAGAACTGAATTTGAAAGACTAAGGGATTGTATATTTCTGTTTTCGGAAAATACCAACTACCTATATAAGAAAAGCTTCGTCTCTGACATGGATATAAACTTTCAAGAAATATGTGATGACGAGGATGACTATTTAGAAGATTTGAACGAAAATAAATGTGTGGGACGTGGCGAAAATTACAATGAGACGAAACAAAAAGTAGAGTGGACACAAGTGTGTTTCTTGTTTGCGTTGGCTTCATGAAGGATGTTCACGGTTTGAAGTAACATGCGACAAATGTGGGAAAAAATTAAATACCTAGAACAAGTTACTGCAAAACAATGTTAACTCATAATATATAAGACATTTTCATAAATAATGTTTAAATCTATGAAGATATTAAGATTTCAAGAAACAAATTTAATTTTCATAGGTATATATTAACACGTTAAGCACCACGTCAGTCACCGGTGACTGACAATGAACTTTCTGTTTAGAACACGTCATTTACCGATGACTGACGGTCTAAAATATGATATAAAACTAAATATATATATATTGTTTTAAGTAATTACTGAAAATTTATTTAAAATTTACTTACCTTTTATTTATTACAGGATTATACTTTCTTAAAAATTACTTAAAACGTTGTCAATTTTTCAGCTTCAGTGTCAGTCACTATGGCACTCAACGTGTTAAAAGGTCAAATAATAATTCATGTAAACTTAATATTCAGTAATTTAATTGTAGGTAAGTTCATTTAATTTTCATGTAATGAAAATAAACATTTATAAATTTAATATATGTGCGATTCTCACCCGGAATAGTCCGGTTGAGATGGACCACATAGTAAAAATTAAAAAAATATATATTAAAAATTTCTTTAAAGATATGAACTTCTGCATTAGGACTTTTTTTCAGAAACATCATACACTATACATATATACTGTGTAAAGTAAAATATATCTAAATATATGGCTTTTAGAGCGGGAAGAAAAAACGTGATCTATCTCTCCCGTAATTACCCTATCTATAGGTTGTAAAGTCTTGGCTTAATTGAATAATTAATCAACAGAACTTTGCCTGTAGCAAGACTTCACGAGCGGTACTAGGTTCGCACGGGTTAAAACCCATTCATCTTTAATGTACAATAAGAGAATATTTCGAGGTGACCTAGGTCAAATGTCTCGTGACGTTAAAAATTATCCACGGTCCATCCCTTATAGATCGTTTTCTCCTTCAAGCGACCTACTAGGGGAGAAAGTTTCAGCATCTCAGAGACGCGAGATGGCAACGGGCGCAAGTGGAGAAACAAAGAGGCTTCTATGAGAACGCGGGGACTTAGCCGATTGGAGGAGAAGAACCCGTGCGGTTTGAGGGCGGAGACAGAAGATGGAGATGAGGGGGATGGATTTTAGAGTAGAGAGGACTCTTGGTTTTGATCGCGGACGGAGAGACCTGGAAATAATTCCTAGCCTGGAGACTTGGAGTCGCTCGAAAGGAGCGACAGGACTTTGAGTGTGGGCTAGAAAGAAAATATTCGCAGATGGCCCAGGCCAGCGAGTATCCTTTGAAAGACATCAGTCTCTTCTGAAATTAGATAATCGAGAAGGACATTCTTCTAGAGACATCAGTCTCATATGTCAAGAGATATTTATTCCTTAACAGACTCTGTGGAAAAAAGCCCTTCATTATTGAAATTTGATACGAACCAAAAAAACCTTATGTATATATTCCCATAGAATAAAATATTCGAAGGTTAGACAAGAGAGTTTTCCTGTCTCTTCCGCTACCAGATTAATCAGGAGGCAGTGAAAACTTTACAGGTTTTTTTTTTTTTTTTTTAACAAATCATTTTTTAAAGAGATGTTTAGTGATAAATAAATTACCTATCTTTGTTTCTTTTCTTTGCATTGCCATGTTATTAGCATTAAGTTACACTTTTTTGGCAAAATGTCTTCCCTCTTATTACTTGTTTATTTATATATTTACTCTGTTCATTAAACATTTTGTCTAAGCGTTTTTACTGTGCTCTCCAAATCGCTAACTTGTTCAAATTTACATTAATAAATTATAGTTTATAAAGTTAGGAACAAGTTATAGTTTAGTTGCGAGAGAACTGAATCTTTACTCATTTCTTTTCTCATGTCCCATATTATTAGCACCAACTTATATTTCTTCTGCAAGTGAAATGTACTTCTTTCTTTTCTCTATTTATTAAATATTTTTTATTTAATTATTTTTCTCTGACTTGTTCAAATATATATTATTCAATCATAGTTTTTAAATGTGAAAAAAAAATAATATAGCTTAATATTGTGCAATTGTCCTCTCCTCATTTCCTTTCTCACATCCCATATTACTAGCATCACCTTATATTTTTATTGCTGTACTCCTTTCTTTTCCCCTGTTTATTAAATACTTTTATTTAATTTTTTCTCTGTCTTATTCAAATATGTATTAATTAATAATAGCTTTTAAAGTTGGGAAAAATTACATTTTTTAATATTGTTCAATTATCCTCTCCTCACTTCCTTTCTCATATTACATACTATTAGCATCATCTCATATTTTCTTCTGCAAGTAAAATGTATTCCTTTCTTTTTCTCTATTTATCAAATAATTTTTATTTAATTTTTCTTTGTCTTGTTTAAACATATATTTTTCAATGATAGTTTTGTGTAAAGTTGGAAAAATAATATAGTTTAATTTTGTGCAATTGTCCTCTCCCCATTTCCTTTCTCACATCCCATATTACACCACCTTATATTTTTTCTATACTCTGCTTTATTTTCCCTGTTTGTTAAATATCCTTATTTATTTTTTCCCTGGCGTGTTCAAATGTATATAATTCAATAATTGTTTTTAAATTTGGAAAAATTATATAGTTTAATATTGTGCAATTATGCTTTCCTCATTTCCTTTCTCATATCACATATTATTAGTATCATCTCATATTTCCTTCTGCAAGTAAAATGAAGTCCTTCCTTTTTCTCTATTTATTAAATATTTTTTACTTAATTTTTCTCTGTGATGTTCAAATATGTATTATTCAATCACAGTTTTGTAAAGTTGGAAAAATAATCTAGTTTAATTTTGTGCAATTGTCCTCCTCATTTCCTTTCTCACATCCCATATTACTAGCATCACCTTATATTCTTATTTCTGCACACCTTTCTTTTCCCCTGATTATTAACTACTTTTATTTAATTTTTTCTCTGTCTTGTTCAAATATATATTAGTAATAATAGCTTTTAAAGTTGGAAAAAATTATATTTTTTAATATTGTACAATTATCCCCTCCTCATTTCCTTTCTCATATCACATATTATTAGTATCATCTGATATTTTCTTCTGCAAGTAAAATGTAGTCCTTTCTTTTTCTCTATTTCTTAGATATTTTTTACTTAATTTTTCTCTGTTTTGTTCAAATACATATTATTAAATGATAGTTTTGTAAAGTTGGAAAAATAATCAGTGTTCGTACGGGTACCGTTATTTTCAAGTCCAAATATCAGTATTTATTTTTTTTTTTTTATAGAAAAATAATTCTAGTTTAAACGCGCGAAATTTTTTCCTTATTTAAGGATGTATTTTCTATAAGAAAATAGTGGTACCGAAGAATTTCTTAGTACGAAACCTGTTAATATAGCTTAATTTTGTGCAATTGTCCTCTCCTCATTTCCTTTCTCACATCCCATATTACTAGCATCACCTTATAATTTTTTTCTATACTCCTTTCTTTTCCCCTGTTTATTAAATATTTTTATTTAATTTTTTTCCTCGGCTTATTTAAATATATATGATTCAATAATAGTTTTTAAATTTGGAAAATTTATATAGTTTAATATTGTGCAATTATCCTTTCTTCATTTCCTTTCTCATATCCCATATTGTTAGCATCATCTTATATTTTCTTCTGCAAGTCAAATATACTCCTTTCTTTATCTCTATTTATTACATATTTTTATTTATTTTTTCTCTGTCTTGTTCAAAAATAAATTATTCAATGATAGTTTTCTGAAGTCAGAAAAATGACATACAGGGTGTGCATAATTAAACGACCCTATTTTAAAGTTGTCTACGGTCGAAACTATCGGTCAGAAAGTTGTGAAATTTTGTGTCAGACATAAGAAATGGGAATTTGTTTGAGCGAAAAAAAAAATTGTAGTTCAAAATTTTGCCACCAGGGGTCTTTTTATAGTGAATTACACATTTTAAAAAGATTTTACGCTTTATTTTTCTCAGATTAAATAAGACAAATATACAGACTGCCCCCTGAAAAAAAAAAAGAAAGCATAAAAACTTAAAAAAATATTGGTATTCGAATTGAACGGACCGTACAAACCCTGAAAAAAAAATCCACCTACAACGGCGGCCATTTTTTTCTCAGAGCTTAGACCAAGTATTCAGTAGGCGGTGGCTAAATGTGTAATTTATTAAAAACCGCCCTCTGGTGGCGAAATTTTGAACTAATTTTTTTCGCTCAAACAAATTCCCATTCCTTCTTTATGTCCGACACAAAATTTCACAACTTTCTGACCAATAGTTTCGTATTTAGACAACTTTAAAGTAGGGTCGTTTAATTATGGACACCCTGTAGTTTAATGTTGTGCAATTGTCCTCTCCTCATTTTCTTTCTCACATCCCATATTACTTACATCACCTTACATTTTTTCTGTACTCAGCTTTCTTTTCCCTGTGTATTAAATATTTGTATTTAATTTTTTCCCTGACTTGTTCAAATATATATATATTTAATCATAGTTTTTACAGTTGGAAAAATTGCATAGTTTAATACTGCTCAATTATCCTTTCCTCATTTTCTTTCTCACGCGCTATATTATGAGCACCAAGTTATCTATTTTCTGAAAGTCAAATGTATTCCTTTATTTTCATTTTTTTATTAAACATTATTATATAATTTTTTTCTCTAACATGTTCAAATATACAGGGTGTGCACTCTCAACGGTGTCCAATGTCTAATTTCTAAGCCGTTACTCATAGACGTATAGTTCCAACTACAAAAATACTTTAAGGCTGTCGTTCTCAGATCCAAAGGGTCAACTTTCTGGCATAAATTGTAATTCACTTTTGTTCGGAAACGCATGAAACTAGAAGGTGTTGTTATTCAGAAACTACGTCATTGAACTGTTTTTTCCGTTTTCTTGTAAATGCAATAGATCTTTCAGAAAATACTGTCAAAGTTGGCATTTTGAACCGAACTTTTGAATGAAAGAAGAAAATCCAGTCAGTAAGGGAAGAAAAATGCCGTGTCACGTGATCAAAATCGCTTATAACTCAATCGGTAATTGATTGATCAAAAAATTGAAAAAACAGTTCGATTCTAAATCGCTTCCATGGTCAGACCTTCCAATTTTATGTCTTTCCGTTAAAAAATGAATTTGTAAATGCGTCAAAACCTTTTACGCTTGTTGAGCAGAGCAGTTGAGAACAGCCTTAAACGAGGTTTAAAAAAATATTTTGAAAGTCCTTTGAGCAATAAAAATATTTCTTTAAAAGTTACGAAATTTAAATTTATATACGATCCCTCATCCTATAAGTGATATTTAGTAAAAATTTCGTATTACACTAGCAAAAAAGAGAAAAGAAAAAGTCCCATTCATCTAACTCTAAAATTCACCGAGTTATGAAATTTTGAATTACACGACTTATCCAAATTTTCTGCACCTGAACACAGATGAGTTGAGCCATGCTTCGAGGGATCGTACTTCGAGCAAATTTTAAGATAAGTTTAATTTTTATTAAGTTTTAGATTTGATAATCTTATAGCATTTCAAAATATGGATCATTTTCCAAAGATTTGCGACTGTTGCTTTTCATCATTTCATTTATCAAAAATTCTGTTATTTTTTAACTTTAGTATAAGTTGTGTGTATTTCTTTAATATGTCAGAATGAAAACAGATTTCAAATTTATATTGTAATGTTAATTGTGTTCTCAACTATTATTTATTTTATATCTGACGATTATTGATATTTCTAGCAAATTTATGAATGACTCATTTCGCAGCAAAAAAGATGCTTCAACTTTAAATAACTATTACTCGGTCAGTTTGAATTGCACAAGAATGGGACTTTGTTTGTCTTATTTCTTAGTGTTGTAATAGGATACTTTTACTAAATATTACTTATAATACCGTGGGACCGTATAAAAATTTAAATTTCGCAATTTTTTAAGAAATGTTTTTATTGACCCAAATCGCTTTTAAAATACTTCTTTACCTTGTTTAAAGCATTATTTTAATTGGAACTTATATGTTTATGCCTAACAATTTAGGAATTAGCCATTGGACACCGTTGAGAGTGGACACACTGTATATTACTCAATCATAATTTTTAAAGTTGAAAAGTATACACATAAAAAAACTGTATGTAACATTACTCCATAAAATTAGTGGCAGCCTTGCTGGCTTCATTTTATTGAGTAATTTAAACCGTATAACTGGTGTTACCTGACACTAATGTGTAATATTACACCAGTTATATCCGTTTAAATTATACTATTATATAAGTTAAATTACTCCTTAAAATTCGAGGCAGCACGTTGCCACGAATTTTATGGAGCAACGTTACATACATTTTTTACAGCCTAGCACAGTAAGAAAGCGCATATTTCTTTGTCCATATACCGTATTATTAGCAGAATGTTACATCTTTTCTGTAAATCAAATTTATTCCTTTCTTTTCTCTATTTTTAAAATATTAGTTGCCACACCCGAGAAATTGAAATTTAAAATCAGTGAAGCAAAAAGTTAAACAGTATTTTTTTTTATAGCATTTAGGAAACAAAATTTCTACAAGAGAAAGTAAGTTGCCAATTACTAAGAAAATACTAACTGAAATAGAAAAATAAATAATTCAACTAAAATGAAAACTGTTTTGGCCAGATTCCGATTAGTGTGCGAGTATTACTGCTTTCTTTTAATTACCCCGCATTCCTCTGTCTGAAAATTACTCCAGGCTACCTTAAATGAAATTACCTTGGATATAATATGCAAACTAACCGAATGTTAGGTGCCGCATTGCTTTCGCCATCATACTAAGTGATCGTTAATAAAACAACCACTGTAATGATGTTACTTCGTTTATACACGAAATAAAAAAAAGTAACTTTATAAAAAAACCGCTAAAAATGTCTTCACATAATAATAATAATAATAAAAACTAGTCTGAAAATTTCTGTCTTGCAGCGTAAAGCATTAAAAAAAAAAATTATTACGCTAATTTTGTTGCAAAATCTTAAACATTTAAAAAAAATTGCTCTTCAAAAAAGAAAAAAAAGATGCAAATTTTTTCTTTTGCTAAAATTTTTCGAAAATAAAATCCCCGATATGAGTAGTTCTGCAATTAAGTGGAAATTTGAGTCCCAATCAATTTTTTTGTACTTTTATGCAAATAATTGTTCAACTCAATAGATAATCTATGAAGGCACATCTAAAACTTGTATTAAAAAATACTCTAGAATAAATTTGAAATTTAAAGCTATTTTAATAAAATTAAAATCATACTAAATGTCACCTCCATGGTATGTCCCTCCATGCCTGTTTTTACTTTACAACATGAATGCATCCCATAAGATAAAGGAAAAGAACCGTATAAAATATATTAAGTTAAAAAATGGATATATTTTATTTACCTTTTAAAAGAAAATTTTGAATATTAATTTTTTTTTAAACTACAGACCAAGACACTTCTGTCCTCAGAATTATAGCTACTTCCATGACATATCAGTTACAGCAAACAGCTGTTTCGAATCTACTAGCGAGATTCTTCTTCAGTGCAAAAGGAACAGCGTGCTAGAAAAAGCAAGGCTGAGCAAAATCATAGACAGAGACGCGCTGGCTTTTATACCCTATGCGGGTGGCGAAGGCGCCTAAACAACCAATGAGAGAGAAGCAGTGGAAACGACTGGGTGGACAAGTAGCGACATCTACCGGAGAAGTAGAGAAAATAAACCAAAAAAGGGGAATTAAATTAACGCTTTCCAAATACTTGGAAAATCTGGAGTACTAGATAAGTCATTGACTAAAGAGTGAGAATTTTTAATGATATGGTAAGCTTCCCAAAAATCAAGATCAAGGTTAGAAGAACATTTTTGGATAATGATGGCTGAGGAAAAATCGAACCTATGTTGAGAAGACCAAGAATGTTGAGCAATAGAAGAACGTTTGAGCTCCTGATTTTTAACATAACCTTCATGCTCTTTTAAACGAAATCTAAGAGCACGTTTAGTCTGACCAATATAAGAAAGACCACACTGACAAGAGATCTGGTAAATGCCCCAATTATCTAGGCGATCAACGGGGTGTTTGAGATTTGAAAAAGGGATTTTATTAACAGGAGAAAAAATAACTTTAAAATCAAACCTTCTTAGGATTTTAGCAACTTGCTGACTGATTTTAGGAAAAAATGGTAATACAACTGAAGTATTAGAGTTCGAATTAGAATGCTTTTCAGAATGGTCGGATTTCGTCAATTTCTTATAAATAGAATCGTTAATATTACAGGAATAACCACGATCGACAGCAATAGCTTTGAGGTAATTAAGTTCAGCACTAAGTAACTGAGGAGTGGAACAAATATTAGTAGCCCGAAAAACAAAAGTATTGAAAGCGGCGAATTTCTGGTTAGGGGGATGAGAAGAATACCTGTGAGGTGGGAGATTGACAGCAAAAGGTTTACGAAAGACGGTAGTCTGAAAGCCATTACAACGAATAACAAGGACATCCAGGAAAGGAAGACAGTTATTGGTCTCAATTTCAGAGGTAAATTGAATGCAGGGATCAATGGAATTCATAATAGAGAGAATATGATTAATATCCGAATTCATTTCAATCAGGACATAAACATCATCAACATAACGAACATAGAACGGAAATTTTAAGATTTCAAAAAGCTTGACCTCAAAATAGTGCATATAAATATCGCATAAAATTGGACTAAGAGGATTACCCATAGCCAAACCGTCAATCATACGGAAGAAATTACCATTGAAAACAAAAGTATTTTGCGACAAGCAAGCGCGAGTGAGAAGTATAAGTTCCTCGATTTCAAAATAAGAGAAATGGAATTCAGAAAGCCTTTTCTTGAGGCAATCTAAAGCCCCCTCAACCGGAACGTTTGTAAATAATGATTTAACATCAAAAGAAACCATCATGTGACCCTGCGGCTTAAAATTA
The DNA here is from genome assembly GCA_963932465.1 of Maratus speciosus. Classification (NCBI taxonomy): domain Eukaryota; kingdom Metazoa; phylum Arthropoda; class Arachnida; order Araneae; family Salticidae; genus Maratus; species Maratus speciosus. The sequence continues at coordinate 214,712,531 of OZ010797.1, read as the reverse complement.
TGAAGTTTTTTAACAAAATCAAAAGAATTCTTAACAGTGAAACAGTTACTGCTCAAAAGTGGGGAAAAAACAGAAACTAAATATTTGGCAAGCTTATAAGAAGCTGTACCGATACTAGAGACAATAGGTCTAAAAGGAATGTCAGGTTTATGGACCTTAGGTAAAGCATAAAACCTGGCACAATGCGCAATAGACGGAATAAGGGACTTCTTAAAGTTAGCAGGAATAATGGAAGAAGACTTAATGGCAGACTTAATAGAGTTAATTTCACTAGTGGAAGGGTCTTTGCGGATATCCACATACGGACCATCATTAATTAATTTATGGGTTTTTTCCAAATACGTAGATTTGTCGAGAAGAACAATCTGACCACCTTTGTCGGCCTTAGTAATGATTAAGTTGGAAAAAATTATTTGGATTATTTGTCACCTCCGTGGACGTCACCTCCATGCCATTGTTCTAGCATGAAGGTGACATTGATCCATGGATGTGACATTTATTGATGTAAATAATATTTTGAGGGTGCTTAGAGTATATTTTTAATTATTGAATATTGAATCTATATTTTTATTTTTGGAATAATTTTATATTGATGGAAAAATTTTTGAAACTGAAAATTTTTAATTCTAAAATATTCAATTTTTTATAACTTTGATTTATTAGTGCCTTCCAATATTTCTTTCAATGCAAGTTAAATTTTAGATTTAATTAAACTTTATTTTAAAGCCGCTTGAGGAATTTCCTGAGCTCCTAAACTTAAAAAAAATAATAAAAATAGAACTAAATTTAAATTTTCAGTTTTTCTGTTCTACACAATTTCATAAATGAAAACACACACAAAATATTTGTTTAATATTTACTATATTAAAATAATATGGCCACACTAGGGCAGTCTGCAGTCATATATTTAAAGTGTTGTATTTTCTATTCTGCTTATTTTTATCAAATTGCGCATTAATATTTTAAAATATTTTTATTTATCATGGCTCGACCAAAAAGCAAAAAGATTTCTCTGCAGAAGAAAAAAAATCAAACGAGAAGCAGAGCAGAAAAGACGGGATAAAATTAAAGAAAATCCAGAATTGTATGAAGAATGTAAGAAAAAGGAACGCAAAAGGTATTACAAGATGAAACAAGAAGGAAAAATTAAAGATATTTCTCAATTGAGTGAACAACAGAAACGTGCACAAAAAAGAATTGGGTACAAAGAACTAAGAAAAGTCGAGAGAAGAAAACAGATAAAGAAAAATTACAGCAAGTTCTTTTAAATTCTACTACTCCAGAAACAGATGATGATACAGAAAGTATAAACAATCCTATTGCTAATGCTAAAGATGTGATAGGTAGAGCAGGTACTAGTCGGGTAAAAAGCGGTCGAAAAATTGCTAACAGAAACAAAACAAAGGCACACAGAAAAATAAAATTGCTTGAAAAAGAGCTTAAAAATGAAAGTTGTGAAAAGTTGAAATATAAAAGAGAAAAAAAGAGAAATATAAAAAAAGATATCAACACAACATAATAAAAGAAAGAAATTAAACAGTACAAAAGAGAGGGTACAAAAAATATTGAAAGTCGAAAATGTTTCTTCTGAAGTCAGAAAATGGCTTGAATTCGGTTCAGCAATGAATTACTCAGATTGAGAAAAATTTAGAAAAAGAATGAGATGTCTCAAAAGTTAAAGAAAGCCTTTGGGCTTGTTTTTTCTGAAAAAATAATAATGAAGCACCGCAGTATGCACGAGATACCAGTTAGTGTCCTGTTAAGCTGTATTTAGCAAAAGTTGAAGATTACGTAGAAGTTAATATTATGCAAAATGTTCAGGATCCAAGAACAAATTTGTTTTCAGTAAAGAGCCAGAAGCAATCATTAGATATGAAGAGTTGATTTATGGTGGTTGAACAGCCGAAAGTGAACAGTTGGTTAGAATATATCTTTGATTTAATCCCTCAAAACTGCAACATTATTTATTAAAAAAATTCTTTTTTGTTAACATGTTACTCAAGGGTATGTTTTCTTTACCTGTATTGTAATCCAGTTTTTGTTTTCATGTGTTATTTGAGTATCTGTATTTCATTGAAATAACATACCTCTTAAACAATAAAACAAACTAATATCGTAACCATAAATGTTTTTCAATCTTGTAAATGGAGAATAAAACTTATATTCATCAGTAGTATTAAAGGTTGTCACCTCCCTCCATGTTTCTATGAAAAATGAAATTTAATTTTAAATTTAAAAAAGTTTAACCTTGACCTCTAATCATGATTTATTTATTTCTAAAACCTTAAGAAAATGTTGGAAACACAACTTAAACGCGACAATTTGAACATTTATTTTTTACGAATTACCAAAGTGAAATCTCCACTTGATTTTAGAACTAGTCATATACACTCACGACCTCTTTCAGACGTTTGCGGCCACAGTAACTGGTTTCTCCTATAAAACTCTGAGAAAACATCAGGATTTTTTCTTTTCAGTACTCGAAAATTTCTCGAAATTTATTATTTTATTTTTAAATTTCGCAAAATTCAACATGTTAATATTTTTTAATTTGAAAAAGCAATTCCTTAATTTATTTTTATGCGTCCTTTGTTTCTCGCCACACAAGAATATAAAATTCAAATTTGGATGGTTAATATTTCAAAAAGAAATCGTTTAATTAAAAAAAAGTCCACATTTTTTTTTTTTTTTTTTTTTTTGAAAAAGTGACTTTTTATTTTTAAAAAATCAGAAAAAATCAAAAATCACTGTACGAATTCGAATAAACTTTATTGAAAAGAGGAAAAACAAACTTATAATACTCGACTGAAATATTGAATTTAGATTGCGTTTATTACTGGATCAAATTCACCGGCGAAATCGGAAATCGGAAGTTAAGAGAAATTATGCTTTTAGTATAAAATAACAAAAAATAAAAAATCTGAATGTCGGATGCATTGTGACCAATCTTCGTTTATTCGTAACAAACTTTCTAGATATCTATCTGCGATAGATTTCCCGCACTAACACCCCGTCCCCTACACACGCGCGCGCGCTCACATGTATACAAACATTTTATTTAATTAATGTGGATTTTTATTTAACTGGTTTCCTCTGTCGTGTTCAGATCATTCAACCGATTTTTTCTTTTAGTGATTTACTCCAAATTTTGCTCATTAATTTTGTTGAATGCCGCCACAACAAAATCTAGGGAATATAATTTTTTCGGTTGGAGCGAGGGCGGAAGTTAAGTCTATACCTTTTTGTAATAAATAAAAACACTTTTAGTTCTTTTTTTTTTCTTTTAGTGTTAAATTATTTCAAGGCGTTTGGGAACAATAATGTTTATTATTTTTATTTTCAAAATCATGAAAGAGAAAGAAATTTTTCGAATTTTGAGATTTTCAGATATAGGAATGGTCTATGGCCCCTACCAAGCTGGTCTGTGCGTATATGCTCTGGTAACTATGCAAAAATATAAAAATGCCCAAATAAAAATTTAAACATAATGAAGGGAACGAATATTTTTTCCAACTGGATTAAATCATATTCAAGGCTGGCGTAGCACAGTTGACAAGGCATTGGCATGGCACGCCAAGTATTCAGGTTCGATTGCTGGTCTGGACGTTTTTCGCTCTGTTGGAATAAACGTCAACTGTGCTACTCCAGCCTTGAATATAAAAATTTAAAGTTCGTAATTCCATAAGGATAATTTAGCGCGTCTTTATTCAAAGTAATATTTGTTTTTACGAAATCGTGTTTTCAAAAGCGACAATGAACAAAATTCCGAGACTTTACAATATTTTTCTCTGCTCTTTGAAAGATTTAAATATAAACTTAACAAATTCAATATCTGTCTTATCGCAAAACCCTCCTTAAAATTAAAGAAACATCGTCCGTAGGAAGATAGATCTAATGTGATCAACTATCGTATATGAAATCCTGTTCACCAAAACCAATGGAACATTGCAATATTGTATAGGAATAACGAATAGAAAGTTTAAAACGAGGATGAAAGAACATGTAGCAGATATCGAGTACAACAAAAAGACTACAGCTTTAAAAAGCCAGACTGCACAATATAGATCCTTTGCAGATTAATTTAAAAAATAGTAAAATAATTTGTCTATCAAGATTTAATTCCCCATCCATTATCCGGAGAGTTAATAGAAATAACATATGAGTAACGTGATCATAAGAAATGAATCAGGCCCTTTTTAATTATCTGTAATTTAGTACGAGATGCTACATAAATTAAAGCAAAATAAATCACACTAACAGCGGATCTTTTTTTTTTTTTTTTTTTTTTTTTTTTTAAGTACAATCGCATTAGATGGAGGCTTGCTACCTCGTGATATTTGTGTATCAAATACATAGTTAAAATTTTCTACAAAATTAATTAATTTATCATTACAGACCTAGAAAATATCACCGTAACCGAGTGGACGAAGTTAGTAAGTTTGTTTATTAAAAAATGTTTTAAGCTTTTTTATCTATGCACTGTAATCATTTTTAATAGGTATGCATATTTTATTTTGTATCATTTTATTATAGTTTCTATTTTTTATATTACCATTTATAGGCATATTTATCAAAACTGCGATAACATCCTGTAAAAAGGGATGAGTTTAAATGTAAAAGACCTGTAAACAGCCCCTGACTCAGACAAAAAAAATCTGAGTATATTTATTTCTAACGGAAGACATACAAAAGGAGAAAAAAAGAAAGAAAAAAAGAAAAAGAAAAAAAGAAAGAAAGAAAACAAAGAAAAGGAGAAAGAAATCATATTTTAACAAATAAAGAGCAGATTTCTATGTGACAAATCCAAGTCACCTGACTCTATTTTATCTATTACTAAACCAGTCGTAACTCAAACATAAAACCTATATATAATCTGGAAATATTTCGTTTCGAATTACAAACCATATCGTATATGATACAAAACTACAGTTTCACCCTTTATATTACATCTCCAGCCGTTCAAATATTCATATTACATATGAAAAAAAAAAGTGTGCTTTTTCTTTTATATTTTCATGTTGGAGTGGTGGTTATGTTGCAGCGAAAGTTTCATTCGGGGGTGGCCGAACAAAAGAAGCCGAGGAGGGGATGCTGCAGACGATTCACGTTAGTCCAGGTGCATCTTTTGAGGTAAAACAGTTGCCGGGTCGCGTAATACATTGTAGTATACTTACTGCTACAGAATAAGTCAATATTAATATATTTTTTAAAGTTAGAGATTGAGTAAAAATTGGCAAATTTATCGATTAATCATCCGACTATCGATACGTGTCCACTGGACCCTAAAGTAATTTGTGTTAACTTTTGTCATGTAGACAAAAATTACAAATAATAAAAAATAATTATCTAAACATTACTATATATAATACTGTATAGATTATGTTGCATTATTTATTAGTATACTCATTATAAATCAGTAGTTCATTGGTATTTTGGGAATCTGTAATATGGCGCATTCTCACAATCTTGTGTCCCTGAATAATAATTTTTATTTTAGTACATATTCTTATGGGTTTTTTTTTATTTCATATACTGGGGAACATCCCATTGCATGATTGCATAACAATATTAACGATATAAATAAGTTTTAGACGGTGTTGAGGGTCCAAGTACCAGGAGAACTTCTGTACCATCCCACGTCCCTGATTCTGATTTTTAAGTTTGGAGCTGTCTGTATAAAATTGTTTCAATAAAAGTAATTCAGTGTAATTTTTTCCGAAATTGTAACAATTGTTTTATATAAATATGTAGCAAAAAATTAGCTTGCGCACATTTTTACAGTTGATATTATTTTTTTAACTCTGTCCCTGGGTTTTAGATTCCGTACCACCCCAGTTGCTAAACTTATACAGAAAATCACTTCAGATGCAGCCACAGAATTTTTTTCAAGTTTTTTTCATGCAGAAGTATGCTAGAGAAAGAATGTATAAAATTCTTTGACAGGACTTTTTCTGCAGAATTTAAATCAGCATTTAAATATCATTTTCAAGCATCGTGGCTTTATTAGTAATCTTAGCATCCCCAAGGTTTTTTCCTGCACTTTTCAAGGTAAATTATTATTATTATTTTTTTATTTAATCCAATGTAAATAACTGTTTTTAAAAATCAATGAACATTGTGACTATCACTTAGTCTTAAAATGATTTGCCTAAAAATAGTGGTAATTTTCTTAACCGTCCCATCCTTACCATCCCCCTTTTTTTTCTAGTACCGTCCCTTTTTTCCTATACCATCTCCTATTTTTTTCCTTCCGTCTCTTCTTTAACACCTCTTTAAGACAATGTTATACCAAAATTTCGTACTAAAAATACTACATTGTTATTATTTCTTATTTTAATGTGAAAATAAAAAGCTATAGTGTTAAAATGGTAAGGAAAATTAAACTCGTAAGTTTAACCTAAATCTCAGTTTTTAAAAAAAATTTCGCTGCTGACCATTTTTTCTTCATTTTGAATCATTAAGGCATTCGTCTATCAGATTAAAATGTTATTTTAGCAAGTTTAATTTCACCAGATTTTTATTCCCGAAAATCAAAAGATTGTGAGAATGCTCCATATTTACGTATGGCTTCAATAGACCCAATTGGTAATTCCTGATTAATCATAACTGTTTGTTGTAAAACAGTTGAATATTCACGTAATACATTGTTGTACTTACTTTTACAGACTAAGTCAATATCATTGCTTCTTTAAAGAGTTTGAAATGACTGAAAGTTGACAAAAAATGTAATTAAAAATATATGAAAATATCCTTTTGATCTAAAACAGTTACCGGATAATGTAATACGTTATATGACCCATTGTTCCGGAATAATTCAATATCGTGTGTCTTTAAAAAGTTTCACAATGACCAAAAATTGACAAAATATGCACTGGAGAAAACGATACCATCCTCTTTCGTGTAAAACAGTTGTTGGGTTGCGCAATAGTATACTCGGCAGTACTATATAATGCATTGCGTTATGTTGCAGTAATAGTTAATATCACTATTTCTTTAACAGGTTTATAATATTTGAGTCAATTGTTATTCATTTTCAATTTTAAAACGTATACACACATATATGTATACATATATGACACCAACTTTTTCATGTAAAACAGTGCTGAGTCGTGAAACGCTGTAGTACTTACTGTTACGGAATAAGTCGATATCATGTGTCTTTAAACAGTCTAAAAATGAGCAAAAAATACATTGTTGTACCTACTATTGCAGTATCAATTAATATCAGATTGTCTTTAAGGGGACAAGGGACCTTCAAACTTATTTTTTTATTTTTTCTTAAATTGCACTTTAAATATTATTCAAGGGAACACTATATGAATTATGGCATATATTTATCATACAAAAAGATTTAAAAAAAATTTTTTTTGAGAAAAATAATGATTTTTTTTCTGAAAATTTAAAGTGTTATCAAGAACTTTCAAAATGTCCCACAATCACTCCACATCAATTAAAATCCCCAATATTTTTTATGCCAGTTTGGTTTAGATATACATATAAAACTGTGCATACTTCTTTGAAAATATGTATAGAGTAATTCTGGGATTTATGCCGCACATTTTTTTTAATTTGTGTATAAAGTCCCATGGTAGACATAAAAAAAAAAAAATGATGCTGTGCTATTTAATGTTAAATATACAACACATGTACTGCGACAAAAAAAAAAAAATTCAAAACAAATAATTAATATAAAAAAAAAAAATCTAAAATATTACACTGCCGCGCGTCACCCGTATACATTCAGGCTGAGACGTCGCACTTGTGCAGTAGTTATGCCGCGCTTGTAATAAGAACAGAATGAAATTATAAATAAAATATTAAAAAAAATAGTTATATCTGGGCTATAATTAACGATCTAATAACAAAATGAAACTAAATGAGTACAATGAAACGTATTAGTAGATTCAAATTAATAATTGTTTGCCTACTTTCACTATTAAAATCATCGACTTATTTTTTACATTAAATTTTAATTGTTATTTCAACAACAACGTAACATCAATGTATTAGAGAGGGAAAAGAAAAAAAGTAAAATTGTGTTTACATAATTTATTTGTTAACCTTTTCAGGACCAGTGGCTTTTACACAAATTTTATTCGGTCGGCACCACTTTTTTACAAGAAGTTATCTTTACTTAAATAATCATGAAAATGCTCTACTTAAAGAAAGCAAATATTACTTTTCTTTTTTACTAGTGCCGGAAACAAATTTTATATGCGCTTTATGAAGGTGCTTATATGCACGTATGGTCCCGAATGGGTTAAGAGACCTGATTTTTAGACTACAATTTACAGTAAAAATGTAGAAAAAGTACAGTCTTTAATGTAACTACATTTGGCACATGATGCAACGAAGCCAATTACACTTCCTTTTTTTTTTTTTTGAGTAGTTTTCTAAACATTTCTTGCAAAAAACGTCTACGTTACGCGTAATTCAATTTTTCAGTATTATCATCTTAACTTGCATCTTTCTTGCCCTTCTTACTTTTCATTTTCCCTTTTTTTCCTTTGGTTTCAGTAAACTTGATAACATGCCTAAGAAGGTTAGTCTGTGCAAAAAGAAAAGGAAAAGTTAATAACACTTAATCATCCCGTACAAAAGAAACTGCGGCATGTATACCGGAATAGCAGTGCAGCATGTATCCCATTTTGCATGGTGCAGACGTCGGCCATCACAGTTACCAGCCATCCCTAAGGGGAATGGCGTATAACCATACACACAGTACTCTACACAAACGCTATACTTAGTTTTGACTTCGAAATCATGCATGCATGTAGTAATTAGTGTATGAAAAGTATTTAAACATAACGTGTTTAAAAGTTTGGACAATGAAATCATGCACTTACGTCAAAATAAGGATTATACTTCTGAAACTAAACATCGAAATGGGATTCACGCTATACACTGGTTAAAATAGTCTCATTGCGCACCTATACTGTAAGTTTGACGACCATCTATAAATAATTACAACAAATACAAGGAGTGCGACGACTCTCCGGGAGTTACCCTATAATTAGAAAAGTTAAAGGTAGTTAAGTGCAGAAATAAAATGCAAAAATGCTGAAAATTTCATAAAATTTCCCAAATATTTTTTCCCTTACCTTTATATTCAAATATATATAATTCAATGCACAGTTTTATTTGTATAAGTAAACCAAACTGGCATAAAAATACTGGGAATTTTAATTGATATGGAGTGAGCTTGGGAGATTTTGAAAGTTCTTGATAACGCTTAAAATATTCAGGAAAACTCCTTATTTTTCTCCAAAAGAAAAGTTTTTTAAAATTTCTTGTGTGATAAACATATGCCATAATTCATATGGAGTGCCCTTGAATAGTAATTAAGGTGCAATTAAAAAAAAATGAGTTTGGAGGTTCCTTGTCCCCTTAATGAGATAAGTAATATTTTGTCAGTTATTATTCATTTTTCATTTAAAAAAAAACATATATATGTGACACTATTCTTTTGATGTAAAACAATGTTGGGTCACTATATAGACTGTATTACCCACTGTTACGGAATAAGTCAATATCATGTGTTTTTAAAAAGTTTGAAAATGAACGAAAATGGGCAAACTATTCAATTAAAAAATATGATACCATTATTTTCATGAAAAGCAGTTGTCGGATCATGTAGTGCAGCGTAGTACATGATTACTATGGACAGTATTCTGGTGATACCACTGTATTTAAAATGGCGGTGTGATCATTTGTTTACGTTCTGCATTCACGAACGTTTTTTTCACTATCTATATATTTTAAACGCTAAGCGTTTTCTTTCGACAGTCCGTGAGAAGAAACTACTGCATCAAATTACACGTCTTTTTTTAAATGAAAGATATTTGGACACAGGTTTATTATCGTACATTCATTTGTTCAAACATTTTATTAATTAGCCGTAATTTTAAATTAAAATTCTATTGTTGCGCATGCGCAGTATATAAGTACAAGTCTGGCTTTGGAGTGACTGAACATGCGCAAAGATGCTCGCTCAGTTGAACTATCACATCACAGGTAGAAGTTGTTTTAAGTTCGTCTGCTATTCGATCTTATTGTAAACAAGCTTTTCTCTCTTTCACAAAGTTAATATTATTTGGCTCTTTCAGCATTATTAACAATTAAAAAGTTTATTGTGTCGATATTAAGCGATATTATTTCGGGGGTGTCATACTGTTTTGGTCATATTACACACATAAAAAAAAAACACAGTGATTTGATGCTAAAAGTTATGGCTGGTGATCCGTCTTATGAATTACCAATAGTTACACACGAAGATTGGGAAACTAGCATGTTAAGATGTAGCTGCTTCTTTGAAAAAATAAGGTATCATAAATATTAAAACGCAAAACTATTTTTGTAAGATCAGAACTCAAATTCGAGACAATTGCATATGCGTCAACTGTTTTTTGAACCTCTTAAATTTAGAAAGAAGAAAAACGAGTTCCTGCTAGCGTAGCGGTTTAAAGCAGCAACTTAAAGCTTTGAATTTTTGTAAAGGACGCAGGTTCGAGCCCAAGACTGGAAAAATGAGTAATATTTTTATCGATAATTCATTTCAATAATGTCATATTTAATTAGGAAGAGATGTTGTAGAATTTTTATTTTATTATTATTATTATTATTATTATTATTTCAATGGCTTATAATTAAATAAAATTTAACACTCAATGTTATTTTGAAAAAATAATGATTTTATATTCAAAATATTTAAGCTAAATTATTTTGCATGTAATTATCAATTAAATAAATTGAGCTGATCTACAATTTTCGTTATATTTTCTGACCATTATCAAGAATATATATGTGTGTTTCAGAAAGAAAAGTTTGTCATTCATCTGCGTAAAAAATAAAACAGAAAAGAAAGAAAAATATTCGTATAAGATCTATAAAAGAAATTGCCTTGATATCCAGATTTAATATTTTAAAAACGTAAAATAAAATTCAAATAATAAAAAATATACATTATAAATCGTTAACTGCATCAAGTTTCAAATTTAGGTTTTTATAGTATGAGACAGATAAACATAAAATACATGGCAGCTTTTAATGGTCGTGTAGTTAAAATAAATAAATAAATAAAAATAAATATTGTTATTAAAAAATAAAAATAAATAAAGGAAAATAATATTGTTATAAAAAAAAAAAGAGGCCTTAGTAAGTAAAAATAAATTCTCTATCCTGTACTTTTAGATAAATTTCTGATAAAAAGCAAGCATAATTGGTTGTAAATTATAAACTTAAAATTCTTTTACTTCATTGAATAGGTTAGGCTGACAGCACCTATCTACTATTAGGAATATCGCCTTAAAGAAATAGGAATCACTTATGCAATATAGAAGTTCGTCACGTAATTTGTCATTCAATAATTAATTTAAAAGCAACTAATTAAAAATTCAAGAATTTTTCTAATAGAACATTCAAGTTATTTACCGTCAAATCTTGATGGGCACTTATCTAGTTTCTCTTAATTACGTTATTTTATTGTAATACTTGTGAGCTCAGAATTAATTAAAACAAAAGCATATTCTCTCATATTTAATTATTAAATGAGGAAGAATTTGATAGTATTGTTTTCTAAATACTGAAAATTAACACTGAAATCGTGAAATAAAAGAATATTTAAGTAAAATAAGTTTAATTTACATGATTTATAAACAAACCTCAATTTAAACACTTAAAATTTCACTCATTTTCATAGATATTGGCTATAACTTAATTTATTTTGAGTTATATTTCGAATAAATTCGATAATTAAGACATAATTAATCTTAAATTGAATAAATAATCATCATGTTATCAGATCTACTGCATTACACTTCTGCCGTTTCAGTATCTGAATAAAAAATAAGGGAATTCTTCAAAAACATAATCGTTTCAAATGGAGCAATTTTTCATCGTTTTTCCGGACAGCTGGTTTTTTTATAGCCTCGAACTTGCAGGAAAAATAGTGCCCATTATAGAATAAGTCAAATCAATATGTATTTAAAGAGATTGAAAATGAGCAAAAATTTATAAAAAATACATCTAAAATATGCACCATTGTTTTGATGTAAAATAGTTTTCGGGCTGTGTAGAACATTGTATTACCTGTTCTTATAGAATATTTTCATACTAATGTATCTTAACACCTTAACGGTCGCATTAAATTGCCGTTTAAAAATTCAAATTGCGTATTGGCACCACATTTATTTTGAAAAAGAAATATTCCCCTTATTTAATGACAGGTAAAATCATAACATAATAAATCCAATTGCACTATTTTATAAAACTGGTGGGAATTAAACAATCTGAATAAAAGACACAGCCCGTGAACATCACGGGAGCGATAATTAAGGGGTTAAGTTTGAGTCGGACCAAAAATGGCGAAATATAACATTTGAAAATGTTGGAGTTTAAGTGGCCTATCAAGCCAAAAGCACTCCATTCTCGATAGCAGGAATTCGCTGTCTCATATTTAAACAATTAGAAAAAAATCTCTTGTGGCTATGCTGCTTTTGAAATGGAAATAGGTAAAATGCGCTTACCTGGGATTCATCAATATCGCGATGACGTATAACTTCATCGGTGTGGCGTGGCCAGGGATTATCCAAAAGCTTCTTGAAGAAATTATTTTTATTTTATTTTGTGAAGCATTATTTATCCTTTAAGGATCCTTTGAGAGCTTAATATAAATCCGCTAAATCCATGGGAAGATATTGATGGAAAGAATATGTCTTTCCAACAAACTTTAACTTTTATCTATAAACTATGATGTTATTATATACGAGGCAGCATATAAAAAGAAGCATTCGTATGACTATAATAGAACCTGAACTAGGTTAAGTGCATGTCTTGGTAAAGTATCGTACAGATAAAATTTACGATACTAATAAATCTACAAAAGTCATCGAAATTACGATTTATAGTTGTGTAGGACATCATGAGGGCATAACAACGAAATTTACAGCTGACCTTTGACCAGAAGGACCACACACACGGAATAAAGTAAAAATAAATATAACTGGGTACAGCAAAAACTCAACCTATAAGGTTGCGCCACATAAATTCAGAGTCGACCAATGATATTCGCCTGTAAAGATGGGTGGCAACTCTGTATGCAAATTTTCTAGCTATATGGTATAATTTTATGTTTGCATAAATAATGTAAACAGGACAATGTCCGTTTTTTTGTTTTTTTCAGTGTAAGTAAGAGACAGACTTCACTTGCAAATTTTATCCCAATGCTGATGGCAGCAAAAAAAAATAAGATGCTGCGGTTGGATTTTAGCAGATTGCTGTACCATGAATAACATATAAAATATATATAAAAAAATAAGTTACCCCAACATTGGCTTAAAAATACATGTGATGTCCGATTAAGGATTAATATTTTGTGTCAACATTTTTTGGAGACCTTTGTGCCTACGTGTGGGATATTCACGGAGCAACGAGAATTCTACATGCTGCCGGGGGCAGTGGATCAGGTAGTCCATTATGATTTTATTCCATTGTTTTTACCAGTAATAAGCATTACCTATGAAAGTAACGGACTATGGTGATATTTCACGTGTTATAAAATTAATTAAATAGATTGATTAATTGAAATAGGTAAATATATGTATAATGATGTGCATCAGCATTACTATTAAAATATATAACCCACAATATGTAAATAACCTTTTTTTATTGTAAATTTTCTCCTATAATAAAATGTAATCAAGTTTGAATATGAGTAATCTTTTCTTTATTTTAATTCTTAATTAATATTTTTCTCTTATAGATGTGGGAATGTAAAATAAATAATCTATTTATCTATATGATTTACTAAAAAAATTATTATATAAAAGAAATTACAGACTTAGAAGGTAAACGATCTCCGAAAAAAATAACACAGCGCATTGATTAATTATAATTTTAATATTTAATGTATTAAATTTTCTTTGGATTTCCCTGAAGGGAATTGTTAATTATACCGCTTACCTAGAGTCATTTGGTGCTAACACTGTACGAATAGTAAGAATCATAAAAATTAATTTCCTCATATAAAATTAATATTAATCAACCTCGTTACCCGTGTTGCAATGTATTAAAGTTATGGATATATTTTAGCATGTATATATCATTCCAGCATAGGGGAGTGAGGTAGTTGTAATGGTGCCTTAGCCTTTTCCTAATTATATTAATTTAATTAATTTAATTTTAGGAGACCGAACCATAGGTTATTAATAAAAAAAAATTCTTTTTCCTTTTTTTTTACGTGTATCACCATAGTCGGTTTTAGTAGTACATATGAATCGGCAAACAGAAATTACTATACTACAAGAGAAAATATTATTGTGCTCATTATATAAAATTATTATATATATATGTATATATAACTTACAACAGAAATTGAAAAACAAAATTTCTTTGTGTTTTCACTGAGTAATGAAAATATCTTATGTACATTGTAAACTTCAATAATAATAGTAATTATATGTTTGATGGAAACAAATGAGTAAATTAATATGATAAATACAATCACAGTACTTGATAAATAAATAATTTTGGTCATAATTATTAAATCACTGTGTATAAAATTTGCAAATTTAATGCAGTTAAGCGAAATTAACAGTTTGCTATTTTTTAATACTGTACATTTTTTTTTAAAACCCTTTTCACTATTTCGCAGTGTTGATGTGTATTACTATGTTTTAAAATTTTATTTACATGTATAAAATTGATACTAATAACTAGGCGTTATTTTGGATGGTATATTGTGTCGCTCTTGATAAAAAAAAAAATATATATTACTTAGTTTACATTATATTCTTATTTAATGAGTAATAATTGTAAACGTAAAAGTCATAGAGATAATACAAGGGTAAGTGGAGTTACAACTAGGAAACAATTAAAAGAACTGGCAAATACAAAGAAAGAAAGTAGTGTAGATTCAAATAATAATAAAAGTAGTAACAAGAATATAAATAATAAAAATTGTAATAAGAAAACTACTATTACGATTAACAATACACCCCAGAAAAACACATATATCATGGCCACTGACAAAATAACTGCCGAGAGTGTAATCGGCTTACTACCTAATTATGATGGAAAAAGAGAATCTAACATAAATTCCTTTTTATTACAATTTGATAATTTAATCAATCAAACCGAATTAAGCCCGATTTCTAAATTAACGATTCTAAAGGCAAGAATCGTTGGTCCCGCTAAAGAAAAATTAATGAGGGATGAAAAATTATTTTCGGAGAGTAATTTAGACAATTTCAAAAAGAAATTAAAAGAATTATTCGAGATAAAATGTAGTTTTAGTGAGGCACAAACAAAATTTTTTTCCCTTAAGCAGAAACCGGATCAAAATATGGCGGACTTTATATTAGAATTTAAAGCAGCAGCGGACTTATATATAAAAAAAGTGGACAGGATATTGGGGATGATAATGACTCCAAATTTACGCAAATGGTAAAGTTGTCTAGATTTCTGGATGCAATTAGAAGCGATTTTAGCTTAGAAATTCGTAAGGATTCTCCGAAGGATTTTAACACTGCATGTGAGATGGCATTAAAATTAGAGAGAGCTTTTGCACATGTCGATGTTAAAGATCTCAATAATATCGCTGCTAATAAGGACCCTGAATTAGTGAAGGAATTAGTAAAAATGAATATGGAAAGTGCGGAGAAAATTAAAATATTGACTAGTGAATTAAACAACATTAAAGTACATATGAATTCGAATGCAAATAATGTAACTAAATATTGCGATCATTGCAATTCTAAAACGCATTCCAATCAAAATTGCTGGTTCCAAGGTGACAAAGACCAAAATAAAAGTAATGCCGCTGAGAGAAACAAAACAACCCCTCATAACGAGCAGAATTCAGATAGGAAATGCGGAAGAGATAACAGTTACCAGTATCAGGGAAATTTCCCACAAAATTCTAAATATATGCATCAAAATTTCCATCCGAACCCTATGCATTATGCACCTCCTAACTACATGTATTACTCCCCACCCCCTCCCCACCTAAACTTTATGCCCCCACCCTACCCCAATTTACCTAATTACAACTACGGTTATAATCAGGACCATTACAATTCATATAACCAGGGTAATGGGTATGGAGGATATACAAGTGGAAATTATCAGAGAAACTACCATAGAAATAATAGAAATTCAGAAGAGGATAAAAACAATTCTCACAAAAACAAATATAAACAAAATAAAGATTATGAACAGAAACCTAAGGACAAACAGGGAAATTAATTGAGGGACTTACAGATTCAAATAAAAGGTACCCACGTAAGTCTCTCATGGACGGGTCACACAATTCTTACAAATTGATTGCTAGCGTGAAAAGTAATAATATAGAAAGCCTTCCAATTATTAGTTTTGAAATAAAGGGTATTAAAATCACCGCCTTGGCAGATTGTGGGGCTGCGGTCAGCCTGGCCTCACCCTCCTTATTTGAGCAACTAAAGAATGCAGAAGTTAAATATAAAAATTTATGTAATCAGGTAAAAATTCAAACACTCACTAATTCGACAATTGCTTTCAAACAATGTATCAAATTAACCTTCAAATTGGAAAATGTATTCGTGTCAGGTGCATTTTATATCACAAATTCAGATTTTGGCCGTGATTATAATATGCTACTCGGTTTTGATTTTCTCAAAACAAAATTATTTTGGATTTTGAGGATAAAACCATGAAATTAAAAAATAAAAACATTACACTGAATTTTCTCAAAGACACATCTCAGGGGCAGATAAACAATTTAACTCCATCTCCCATTAGTACAAATGACAATCATGAACCACAGGAAATTAACATAAAAAAACAAAGAAATAAAAACAAAAAAAGAAAAATATCACGTAAAAATATTATTTCAGCTAAGATATCTCAAAACTCAGAGATATGTCCAGGTGAGAGAGTAATTACTGAATTAATATGCCCAAATCAATTTATTATTAATGACACTATAATGTTAGAACCAATTAAACATAACATTAACATACATTATGACACATCAATTCATGAAATTGGCAAAGATAATAAAATTAACATAATTATCAGGAACGACTCGCAGCAGAAATTAAATTTAGTAGAGGGAATGAATATCGGAAGAATTTCCAAGCATTTTGAGATAACGTCAGAAAATGACAATAGCAGTCAAGAATCAGATCCAATAGTACAAGTTAACAACATTTCTTTAGAGGAAATTCGTGAACGCAGAAAGGCGGAACTCAGTCCAGAGGATTTTAATTTACAACATCTGGATACTGATACACAAGCAAAATTACAAGAATTATTACTAAAGAATGCTTATGCATTCTCCAAAAATTATGACACTCTTGGAAAAACATCTTTAGTTGTACCCAGATTTAATTTAATGCACAATTATCCTATACAAACAAAACCATATAAAACGGCACATAGTGTAAAGGAGTATGCTAAGTCAGAAATTGATAAGCTTTTGAGAGCTAATATAATAAAGAAATGTCACTCTGATTACGCGTTTCCAGTTATTTTTGTAAAAAAAAAAGTTACACAGAAAGGCGAAAACGTAGAAGAAGTTAAGTATCGCATCGCTGCTGATTTTCGTTTGCTTAACGAAATTTTGCAAAACTATGCCTATCCGATACCTGACATAAAACGGATTTTGCAGACAATAGGCGGCAAAAAGTACTACACTGTTCTAGATTTACACTCGGCCTTCTATCAAATCGTTTTAAGAGAAGAAGATACAGACAAACTTGCTATTATTACAGAACATGGAAAATTTTCTTATTTAAGACTACCTTTCGGCACACGTCTCAGTACAGCTTACTTCGCAGAATTAATGGATATATTATTAGGACACTTTGATAAAAGTCAAGTGAGATACTTCGTCGATGATATATTACTGGCAACAAACTCATTACAGGAAATGATAGAACTATTAGACAATGTACTGAACATATTCATT
Source organism: Maratus speciosus (assembly GCA_963932465.1). Classification (NCBI taxonomy): domain Eukaryota; kingdom Metazoa; phylum Arthropoda; class Arachnida; order Araneae; family Salticidae; genus Maratus; species Maratus speciosus. The sequence continues at coordinate 214,694,587 of OZ010797.1, read as the reverse complement.
GAAAACAATATTACAATTGAACCAACTAAAATGCAACTCTGCATGGAAGAGATCGAATTTTTAGGATTCACCCTTAATAAGGAAGGAATTTCACCTTCAAAAAGAAATATTGACAAAATTCAAAATTTAGCTAGACCTAAAAATAAGAAAGGAGTCAAATCACTCCTTGGTCTCTCCAATTATTTTAGATCACTTATTAAAGACTATTCTAAAATAGTAGACCCTTTAATTAATCTCACTAAAGATAAAGTAAAATTTAAATGGTCGGAAGTAGAAGAAAATGCATTCAAAGAAATTCAGGCTGCTGTTATACAGAATCCTACTTTAAAAACCCCTGATTTTTCGAAAGATTTTATTCTAATCACGGATGCGGCTAAAACCGCAATTTCGGGCATATTGGGACAAGAGTATGATGGCGTTCTCCAACCAATTGAATTTTTTGGAAGAAAATTAAGAAATCCTGAGAAGAATTACCCTAGTTTTAAATTAGAATTACTCGCCATACACGAGGCAGTAATGTATTTTAAATACATTTTAACAGGTAGGAAATTCATTATACGCACGGATTCCAAAGCCCTAACATATTATTTAAATTTAGAGAAACAGCCTGATATTGTATCTAGATGGATCGACAATCTTGCACCGTTTAGCTATGAAATAGAATTTATTCCGGGTGTTGCCAATCCAGCAGATTATTCCACTCGTAATTTAAATAATTTAACAGCTAGAAACGAACTACAAAATTCACTATTTGTCGTTAATAAAGATTTGGTTGATGAAAATATCAAAGAGCAGCAATTACAAGATGATAAATTAGAGAAAATTATCGGTAAAATTAAAAACAACAAACAGAATAAAATTACTCGAAAGTTTGTTCTAAACCATAAAGATATATTAATTTTAAAACCTGGATCTGATGGCAAAGAATTACTTATCGCTCCAGAGTCACTTAAAATGGAAATAATAAAAGATGCACATAAACCTCATTTCGGTTTTAAAAAAACTTATGATATTATAAAGAGTAGATTTTATTGGCACGGAATGTACCGTGATATAAAGAATCATTGTAATAAATGTATACCATGCAATACTACCAAACAGCACCAAACAATCAAGGTGCCTACACAAAAAATAGTAAAGGACCAAGAGGTCGGTTCAGCAATTCATATCGATCCAATAGGGTTACTCCCTATGTCTTTGAAAAAACATAAATACATTTTTGTTATTGTGGACTCGACGTCAAGATTCTTAGAAGCTGTTCCTATTCGCAACTATGAAACCCAGACACTTTTGAACGTACTGAACGGATACTTTAGCCGTTATGGTTTATGCAAATCCGTAACTTTAGACAACGGCAAATATTTTCACTCTCAAGTGTTCAAAGAATACATGGATTCCTTAAATATACAATTAAAATTTAGCAGCGTCACTCACCCAGAAACGAATGGAATTTCTGAAGTTACGAATAAGATATTAAAAAACTCGATAACAGCTATGAGTAAAACTACATTAGAGTGGGATACTAGGCTGGACTATTTTAAATTACTTTATAATTCTTCCCCTCACCGCGCAACAGGTGTCCCGCCATGTCTCTTATTCTTTGGGAGAGATATTAGAAACCCATTTTCCATCCACCTTCCCACACAAGATATTATTACAGCAACATATGTGCAAAATAGGTACAACATTTGGAAGAAATAAAAAAATTTGCGCTACATAATCAAGAACGAATGTTAGCCGAGTATATTAATAACGACGAAATGCAGAAAGTAAAATTTTTAAGAATCGGGCAAGAGTGTTACCTAAAATGTGTGGGTACACCGGGAGTATTTCAGCCTAAATGGAGAGGTCCTTTCGAAGTCGTAAGAAGGTTTCGGAATAATTATTACCTTTTAACAGAGCTCCAAAACCCGCTCAAAGATCCGATTAAAAAACATATTTCTCAATTATTCTCAACAACGAAAGTCGAGTCTAGAGCATGCCAAATTCATAACGGGTCGGAGCAGGAAGGTAATCAACGTACATAAAAGTCGTTGGACATATATATATTTTTTTCATATATTACTGTATTTATGAAAGTAATATGCGTTATTTCATTTATCGTTATACATACCTTTTTTATTATTCAAGAATATTCGTTAATTTATCAATGAAATGTTTCATGTACATTTGTGTTGTATATAGATATTTTTTTTTTCAAGTGAAATTTGTGGGTTATACTACACATGGATAAATTCTCAGAGAGGACATTATATACACATTATATGGGAAATTTAAGTGTAGGTGTGCTATATACCTGTATATATATATAAAATAAAATAAAATACATCGTGTAGAACAGCCGGCTCTTTTAAACCAATTTTTTTTCTCCCCCAACGCACAGCGTAAAGTTTGGGAGCTGTGGCTTTTGTTTACGATGATGGTCAATGTTTTGAGGAGGAGCGCCATCTCGTGGTGCTAAAAGCGGAATTTTTCTCCTCTGTCCATCTTTTTAGGCAGAAGAGAGAGATTAGTTATCCCCCCCCCCCCGCACCCTCCGACCTGCGCACCAGAGAGTTAGTTTGCTTTGGAATGGCCAGTTACGAAGGAACAATTTTGTGCACATAAGGTTTTGATCAGTAAAAAAAAATAACATTGGTACAATTCTATGGCATGCAATAAATGAAATTTTGCTTACTTGTCTTCAATCAGAGGCAGGCTGGAATGAGACGTCCTGAAGTTCTGCTTCGCTTGGTTTATTTATTTATTTTTTTCCTTGTCGTATCATTCCCCAGAGAGTCAACTGCAAAGTATAACATATTATGAGTATCCTAATTTTCAAGCATTTTTATTACAAAATATTATAATTTTTTTTTCTTACTTTCTTATTAATAGTAAAAATAAGTTAGTTTAATTTTAATATTTATTAATACCTTGGGATTTAGCGGCTAGTCCTTATAGCATGTTTCTGCCAATAGGGCTGACATAAATTACAGTTGAGGCAGGGAATATGCATTGTTAGTTATCATTATGAAATTTGCTATACATAAAATTTTTTTTTCTTTAGTACAACAGTGTACATATTATAAAAATTATTCTTTTTTCTTATTTAACAGGGTGAACTTATCACTATTTTACTCTCAAATAATTGAAGTCATGCAGTAAATTTAATAATAATAAAAAAAAATTAAATTAAATAAATTAAAAAGTATTACTGTTACTCAGTCTATTAATTGAATTGTAAGGTCATATAAAATATTAATTATATAAATATTGTCATTTAAATTACATTACACTGGATTTTACACGAAGATAATAAATAATATTTTCTTTCTCATGTTCATTAATTAACAACAAAAAAAAAATTTTAAAGAGGATTCCGTTTTGATTGCCAATCTGAAAATTATTCAGGGCTTGGACAACACTCCTTTTATTCTAATTCGAATTAAGTAAACAGTTACCTTTTTTCAAAATAAAAAAAAAATAAATTTTTTTCACGTAACAATAAATAAATAAAATACTAAATATGGCAATAAATAAATGATGTATTGCTTTTAAAAATAATCAGGTAACTAACGAGGAATATATCAATGTTTAAATAAATTAGGCTATATTACCTAAACCTTTTTTGTTTCTTTTCTGTAAAATAAAAATAAACAAATATCTTTTTAGCCTTTAATTACATAAATTAAATGGGATTTCTCAATTAAAATTTTATACCTTTGGTTTCTGGTAATTTAGTACAAAATAAATCGTACCTGTTTATGAGAATTCCTTCTCTTGTAATGTTGATTTCCTTGTTGCTGGCAACAGGGTGGTGCACCGATCTTCGTTATAGGTTTTGGACATTCATTATTAATAGGCACGGCATCCATTTTTTCCGTAGCATTCTGTCTCCACCGCTAATTAAATTAAGATAAAATTAAGTACAAGGGTAGTCATTTAAGTATATTTTGTTATGGATGTAACAAAAAGAATAAAATGTAATAATTAGGAATTTTGTAGATTAGATCCTCATTTTTTTTGTTGGTTCCGTTTAACCCCCCCCCCCCCCCCACCCCTCGTTTTTTTTGTTCGCACCGAGTTATTTTTGTTCAGACTCTACTTACTTCGTAGGTAGGTTTTCACAGGCTAGTGGGAATTAAAACATAAGGGTTAATAATATACCTCCTGTAGGCATAACACAGTTTAGTTTAACACTGTTAAATTATGCAAATAAATAAATAAATAAATAATACATTTGTGATTAACATTTAACCCATAATCGTAAAAATACTAGTACCTGTGTATAATACAATGTGACTCTCAATACATAATGCATATACAAAACATATAAAATAATGAGATGTTTAGGTATTGCTTATGATAAATAATAATATTAATAGGGGCGCATAGACTGGCCAATCTTTCAAAAAAAAAAAAAAAACATACCTACAATATTACTTATATTTTATTCTCCACAACAACATTAAAACATAAATTATAAAAACATTCAATCATTGAGTGATATTGGATTATTTAGCGGGAGTTACATATAAATTTTTATAATGTTAGTCGTGCTTACGAGGTACACGTCAAGACTACTTTCTTACCTTCAAATTGTTGTTTCATACCTCGACTAGTACTATATTATACAAACCTTAAGGGGTACCAGTAAAACTTACTCCTTCATTTCTGTTCTATCCATTGGAGCCAGCAGATCTGCGCCTTTTAGATTTTATGCGAATTAGGCAGGATACTTGTCTTGCTGATGATGTTTTCTAAAAAAAAAAAAAAAAGATTATTAATGAATGTTGCAGTTATGAAAATATACATTCTCGCAGATTCCTAGTGTTGAGTCCAATATGGCACGATTTCAGTTTTTTTTTCTTTGCGCTCCCAAACCGGCAACGCTATTACGGTGGCGACTAGATACTGTGGGAAAATTCATGTAATCAGTTGACCCCTCAGTCGGTCCCGCGCTTTTGCAGCACAGTCCATAAATTTTCATGGGGGAGACAAAGTGATTAGGACTGTAACGAGTTTTTTTTCTTTATCGATAAGTCGATCTTGCAACCAGTTTTCTCCATAGCCGAGAGAGGAATCAAATGTCTCTTCCTGCTCTTGAAATGAATCGGATTTGCGCTTAGGAGAAACCTGATTCATCTCTTTCTTTGAATCAAATATCATTTGTTAAGTCAGATAATCAAATACGAGCATGTTTGTTTTAGTGGCAGTTAGCGATTCAGAAGCGATGTATATGTAAATATACACCACTTATTTAAAATAAATAAATAAATAAAAAAAATAAATAATAATAATAATAATAATAATAATAATAATAATAAAAACACATACATTCTATCAGCGAAACAATAAATTAAAGAACCAGTAGATTTGGATGATATAAAAAATTTATATCGCATGTTCACGAGTTCATAATGTAATAATTGTATACAAATTTTGTCTCTCTGAGTATTTTATTATTATATATGAAATATAATGAATTGTCCTTTATGTGTAATGTTAGTTTAATGTGTAACTGTTTGCCTATTCATATTTACATATCGTATGGTAGAAATTTGGCTTTTATTATCTTACTTATTCCAAAATTGGTTGCTTTGATATACAATTGGCTAATTTAACATTAAATTGTTGAGTGCTAAATTGCAAACAATGGAATAATTAATAAATACAGTGCAATCTACTACGACAGTTATGCCTCGACGACGTGATCCGTACACCAGAACTGTTGGCGTATAAAAGGACTTGCTATGCACATCTTCAAGCCATCCAAACCACTATGATACTCAGTGAGTGTCAATGACTCTATATATACAACATAGGACAGGATGCACACAAAGTGCTGGACAATGACATGAGACTTTATATTCCAGCTGAAGGAGCAGGGTCAAGCAAAAAAAAAAAAAAAAGAAACACGTTGCACTAAATTTCTTTTTTTTTTAATATTGGAGGCGGAGATGATGGAAAGAATATGTCTTTCCAACAAACTTTAACTTTTATCTATAAACTATGATGTTATTATATACGAGGCAGCATATAAAAAGAAGCATTCGTATGACTATAATAGAACCTGAACTAGGTTAAGTGCATGTCTTGGTAAAGTATCGTACAGATAAAATTTACGATACTAATAAATCTACAAAAGTCATCGAAATTACGATTTATAGTTGTGTAGGACATCATGAGGGCATAACAACGAAATTTACAGCTGACCTTTGACCAGAAGGACCACACACACGGAATAAAGTAAAAATAAATATAACTGGGTACAGCAAAAACTCAACCTATAAGGTTGCGCCACATAAATTCAGAGTCGACCAATGATATTCGCCTGTAAAGATGGGTGGCAACTCTGTATGCAAATTTTCTAGCTATATGGTATAATTTTATGTTTGCATAAATAATGTAAACAGGACAATGTCCGTTTTTTTGTTTTTTTCAGTGTAAGTAAGAGACAGACTTCACTTGCAAATTTTATCCCAATGCTGATGGCAGCAAAAAAAAATAAGATGCTGCGGTTGGATTTTAGCAGATTGCTGTACCATGAATAACATATAAAATATATATAAAAAAATAAGTTACCCCAACATTGGCTTAAAAATACATGTGATGTCCGATTAAGGATTAATATTTTGTGTCAACATTTTTTGGAGACCTTTGTGCCTACGTGTGGGATATTCACGGAGCAACGAGAATTCTACATGCTGCCGGGGGCAGTGGATCAGGTAGTCCATTATGATTTTATTCCATTGTTTTTACCAGTAATAAGCATTACCTATGAAAGTAACGGACTATGGTGATATTTCACGTGTTATAAAATTAATTAAATAGATTGATTAATTGAAATAGGTAAATATATATATAATGATGTGCATCAGCATTACTATTAAAATATATAACCCACAATATGTAAATAACCTTTTTTTATTGTAAATTTTCTCCTATAATAAAATGTAATCAAGTTTGAATATGAGTAATCTTTTCTTTATTTTAATTCTTAATTAATATTTTTCTCTTATAGATGTGGGAATGTAAAATAAATAATCTATTTATCTATATGATTTACTAAAAAAATTATTATATAAAAGAAATTACAGACTTAGAAGGTAAACGATCTCCGAAAAAAATAACACAGCGCATTGATTAATTATAATTTTAATATTTAATGTATTAAATTTTCTTTGGATTTCCCTGAAGGGAATTGTTAATTATACCGCTTACCTAGAGTCATTTGGTGCTAACACTGTACGAATAGTAAGAATCATAAAAATTAATTTCCTCATATAAAATTAATATTAATCAACCTCATTACCCGTGTTGCAATGTATTAAAGTTATGGATATATTTTAGCATGTATATATCATTCCAGCAGATATAATGTAATATGAATTAGTATTGTGTGTTTTTACGATAAAGAAAGATTCAAATTTTAGCTTTAAATACTTATAATTAAACATATTACTGGAGTATAAGAAACTCCGTGTTAACAGAGAGGCTACATGATTAAGAGTGAGTATACATAAAGCTGCTAAAACACATATTCGCAGCGTAGAAAAAAATATATAATAATTAAAGGCGTCTGGCAAAAGTCAAAGTGTTCAGATGTTCCTTTTAGTTACACATTAGTGGTGAAATCTTAGTTATTAGAACATATGCTTTAGAGAGTTACTCAAGTGGGCTGTAATAGCACTCATTATTAAACGCGGAAGTAAAAAGAAGTAGTTCGTAAATTGGCTTGTTAAAATGATCTGTGTTTAGTAACAAGTTCTTTCTTTTCTTTTTTTTAATCACTTTTAGCAGTTGCCGAAGAACATCTGGGGAATTAAATTTAACACCCCTCCTTAATCTCCTCAGATGGATAAGGTAACAAGTTCATAGTCTTGATGTCACACAAAAGTTGAGGTTTGGGTGTGGGCTTCGTCAAGCAGTCAGCAATCATGTATTGCGTGGGACAATATTTTAATTCGATAATTTTATCCTCCTTTAATTGTCTTATGGCGGGAAAGCGGATATCAATGTGTTTTGTCCGTTTCGAAAATTTTTCATTTTCTATCATCTTTATACTGCTTTGGTTGTCATGGTAAAGTAAAATAGGTTTTACTTGGTACAAGTTAAGATCTTCTAGCAGTTTTAAGAGCCATAAAATTTCTTGTCCTGCGGTTGCTGCAGCAACATATTCCGCTTCAGCGGAAGAATATGCAATGCTTGACTGTAATTTTGTAGTCCATTGAATGGGATTATCACCCAGAAAAAAAATATTGCCGGTGGTTGATTTTCTATTTTTAGTGTCCCCAGCCCAATCAGCATCAGCATACGCGATGAGTATTGGTGGTTTATTTTTACTTATTGTTAGGCATAGGTTTTTTGTGCAATTGAGGTAAATAATAATTCTTTTTGCCGCTTTCCAATCCTTCTCTCGTGGCGTTGCACTTCTCCTACTAAGTATATTTACTGGTGCCATAATGTCGGGTCGAGTGACTGTGGCAATATACAAGAGCGAACCGATCGCTTGCCTAAACTTTGTATTGTTCGGAAGTAAATTGTCGCTATCTTCTAATTTATAGAAACCTACTTCCATCGGTGTACCAATAGGTCTTGCATCTGTTAAATTTAACTTTCTAACCAAATCTTCTATTTTTGACTTTTGGTTTAATTTGTAACCATCGTTTGTTTTGATTATGTTGGTTCCTAGGTACTGACTTATTTCGCCTAAGTCCTTTACTCCGTACTCATTTTGCAATTGTTTTATTACATCTTTAATTATTTCACTTTTACTCGCGATTAAAATATCGTCAACGTAGACGATGATATAAGTGAAATTTTCCTTTTCTTTTCTAGTAAACAAACATGAGTCAGCAGTGCTTTGCACAAAATTCATGTTTTTTAATGATTCTGCGATCTTTTTGTGCCAGGCTCTAGCTGCCTGCTTTAAGCCGTAGATTGTTTTATTCAGTTTACACACTTTGTTTTCACAATTTTTTTCTATAAAACCCTCTGGTTGTTTCATGAAAATTTCTTCTTCTATTTCGCCGTGAAGAAATGCAGTGTCGATGTCAATGTGTTGAACAGAAAGATTTTTGTATGCCGCTGAGGCTAAAAATGTGCGGATTGTTGTGTGCGAAACTACGGGTGCGAAGGTTTCATCATAATCTTCGCCGTACTTCTGATTGTATCCTTTCGCTACTAAACGGGCCTTGTATTTTTGTACATTTCCTAAATTATCTAACTTTCTCTTAAAAATCCACTTGCAACCAATAATTTTCTTATTTGGTGGGGGATCCACTAAGTCCCAAGTTTTATTTTTCTTTAATGAGTTGATTTCTTGCTGAGCGGCTTTGAGCCAATTTTCTTTTTCTACTGGGTTGTTCATGTTTGCTATGTCATAAAAATCGGATGGTTCGAATGTGTCATTTGTTTTTACGTGACATACGTATCTGTCGGGTGGTACTCCTCTATTTGACCTCTGAGACCTTCTCGGTTCTACGTCGGGTTGTTTGGACGCGGTTGGTTCTTCGTCCGAATTACTTAACTCTGTTTGAATGTAGTTGTTGTCATTGTCTGAGTTTTCTACCTCTTCGCTTTCTTTTAAGTTGTTTTCACTATTTTCTATAAATTTAACTGTTCTCGCTATTATTATTTTGTTTTCTTTTGTGAATATACGGTAACCTTTTGATTTGTTGTCATACCCCACAAGTATTCCTTCCTGCGCTCTATCATCTAATTTGTTTCGCTGATGTTTATGTATATAGGCATAAGCTTTACAGCCGAATGTACGCAGGTAGTGTAAGGTGGGTTTTCGGTTGAACCAAATTTCGAACGGTGTTTTGTTTGTTATTTTGGTTAGTAGCCTATTCTGCAGGTGATTGGCTGTATTTATGGCTTCTCCCCAGAATTTTTGAGGTAAGCCTGCTTCGGAGAGTAGACTCCTAGTCATATCTAATAATGACCTATTCTTTCTTTCCGCTACGCCGTTTTGGCTCGGACAAAATGGTACCGTAAACTGGTGTTGGATACCTCTTGCCCTTAGGTATTCTTCCGTTTGTTTGCCTAAATATTCCCCTCCATTATCGGATCTAATAGCTTTAGGGAATCTGCCGAATTGGGTTTTTACCATGGCTACATAATCTTTTAACTTTTCGTGAACTTCATTTTTATGCGAAAGTAAGTAAATTACTGTGAACCTTGAATAGTCGTCTATAAAAGTGACGAACATTGTTTTTCCCCCGATAGTAGGTGTACCGATAGATGTGCACACGTCCGTGTGTATCAGATCGAGCACTTTGCCTGTTTTGGGACAGTTTGTTGATTTCGGATATGGGGCATCACTTATTTTTGTTTGGATACATATTTCACACAATGCATTATGATTACAGTTATTTATTCTTATACCGTCTGCTAAGTTTTTATTTATTAATTCTTTTATCGCATTATAGTTACGATGGCCAAGCCGTTTGTGCCAAACTTCTATGCAATTTTTATTTTTACATTGATGTGCAATGTTTACTTTATTAGTTTCAGCGCTTTCTAATAATTCGACTTGATATAAATTATTTTTCATTCTTGCTTCAAGATAAATATTCCCGTTTCGGGATAACGTGCATTTTTCTTTATCGAAAATTAATTTATAGCCATTCTGTATTGCTTTGCTTACCAATATGAGGTTCGATTCTAATTCTGGTACGTATAATACTTCTTTTAATGTGATTGTGTTTATCCATCCATCGGATGTTTTTGTTTTAAATGTCGTTTCACCTGTACCGTGTGAATTCAGCGTTTTTCCATTGGCAATGATGACTGTCGTCTTTTCAGTGTCGTTAAACTTAGTGAATGCAACTTTACTGTTTAGAATGTGTGTCGATGATCCTGAGTCGATTATCCAGGTTTGTTTTCCTGGTTTCTGGACTAAAAAAGCTGCGTCGCTGCCTTTTCCTGAATTGCCCTGTGTTTTGTTAATCCGAATTGGTTCTGTTTCACGGTTTTTGTTTTCTCTATAATAGTTTGCGTCTTCATAACATAACGATGATGTGTAATACTTGGATTTGTGCGGCTGTTGTTTTTGTGACGGTGAGTAAGTGTTTCTGTTCTTAAGATGCCAGCACTCCCTGTATGTATGGTTTTTTAATTTACAGTATGTGCACTGTTTGTCCTTTTTATTATAGAGTTCAGCCGGAAACTTTTTATGCGTTTTAAACGCTTTTGAGGAATTCTCGCTCTGATCTGTGTTTTCTAAACGTCTTGTATATTCATCAGTGAGTTTTCCTTTTATAAACTCTGAATTAAGTTCATTTTCTGGACGGGCCTCGAGGGCTATAATTAAGGTGTTGTAGCTAGGTGGTAATGAACAAAGTAACAGAGCTGAAATGTGCGAGTCATTAATAGTTTCGCCTATGGCTGAAAGTTTATCAACAAGTTCTAAAATATGTGTAATGTGTTTTATTAAATTGCCGTTTTCTGGGAGTTTTGCTCCGTATAATTTTCTCAGCAAATATAACTTGCTTGAAAAGATTGGCCCTTTCATGAATTGTTTTTAAAGCTTGCCAGGTTTCTCTGGCAGTGTTTAAGTGCTTTACATGCACGATTTGTGAGTCTTCAATACTCAAGTTGATAATTGCACGTGCTTTACGGTCCCTCTTCGTCCAGTCCGTGTTAATTGGATCTGGGGGATTTTGTGTTATTACATCAAACAATTCTTCTTTTATTAAAATCATTTCTGCGCGAAATTTCCAATTTGCGTAGTTTGTCGAATTTAATTTTTGGACTATTTGAGTTTCTTTTATCCCTGCCATGTTTATTTTTATTTGTTTATGCGACCAACCTATTTCCTTTTTATTTATTTATTTACTGTAAAATGTAAAATGAACGATTTCTTTTTTTATTATTATTATTACTCACAACCAACAAATTGTTCATTCACTAATTATTTAAATGTTCATTACATAAAACATAAATATATAAATGTTTCTTTTTCATTCACCTTTATATTTCTGGTACAATAACATTCATTATTTTATTCAATGCAGCATCTTTTTATTTATTTTTTTTTTTTATTCAGAATATGAATGCTTTTAATATTTATAATCTAAGCCACTATATAAAATTTTTCTTCTTTTTCGCTAAACATGAGCACTTTATCTGTCTCATTAATCTTTTTGTTGGAGTTTAAGTGGCCTATCAAGCCAAAAGCACTCCATTCTCGATAGCAGGAATTCGCTGTCTCATATTTAAACAATTAGAAAAAATCTCTTGTGGCTATGCTGCTTTTGAAATGGAAATAGGTAAAATGCGCTTACCTGGGATTCATCAATATCGCGATGACGTATAACTTCATCTGTGTGGCGTGGCCAGGGATTATCCAAAAGCTTCTTGAAGAAATTATTTTTATTTTATTTTGTGAAGCATTATTTATCCTTTAAGGATCCTTTGAGAGCTTAATATAAATCCGCTAAATCCATGGGAAGATATAATGTAATATGAATTAGTATTGTGTGTTTTTACGATAAAGAAAGATTCAAATTTTAGCTTTAAATACTTATAATTAAACATATTACTGGAGTATAAGAAACTCCGTGTTAACAGAGAGGCTACATGATTAAGAGTATACATAAAGCTGCTAAAACACATATTCGCAGCGTAGAAAAAAATATATAATAATTAAAGGCGTCTGGCAAAAGTCAAAGTGTTCAGATGTTCCTTTTAGTTACACATTAGTGGTGAAATCTTAGTTATTAGAACATATGCTTTAGAGAGTTACTCAAGTGGGCTGTAATAGCACTCATTATTAAACGCAAAAGTAAAAAGAAGTAGTTCGTAAATTGGCTTGTTAAAATGATCTGTGTTTAGTAACAAGTTCTTTCTTTTCTTTTTTTTAATCACTTTTAGCAGTTGCCGAAGAACATCTGGGGAATTAAATTTAACAGAAAACACATGACACCACCATCCTTTTTGATGCAAAACAGTAATTAATTTTTAAATTGTACCAAATTTTAACGTAATGACAGCATCATTTTGTTGTAAAATGGTATCGGGTCACGCAAGCTGTTGCAGCAGTTGCTGTTAAGGAATAAGTCGATATGTGTCTTTCTTTAAATAATTTGAAAATGAGCAAAAATTGTCAAAATATACAACTGAAAAATACACTATAATCTTTTTTACTGTTAAACAGTTGTTGGAAGATATAAACCATCGCAGCCTTTACTAATATTATAATGAAATAAATATCAGTGTTTAAAGAGCTTGATTAGTAAAAATTAACAAAATAATATTTTAAAAAAACTAGTAGATCGAACCCGGGCTTCCCGGGTTACAGAGTATAGGTGAAAACCATTTTTAAATTGAAAATTGAAAACTCTAATGAATTTTTTACATGTAATATGCTTTTTAGATTGCCTGCTATCTACAAAAAGTATTTTTATATGAAAAATATTAATTATTCAATCAAATAAAGCTTTGAAATTTATCAAAAGCGATAGTTTGGTAAAGAAGAGTGCCAGGAATTATTAGCAGAAGATTTCACTACTTTACGGCAACAGTGTTGATTCTGATCATTTCTGTGCTTTAAGCGCGTAATTCAATTACGTGTCTGTTAAGTTTGTGTTTTATTTATATTATTTTCTTTAATTATTTATAGAGGAAGTTTTAATATTTTGCTATGGTATATTAGCCGGAAATAAATGTCCTTTACATTGTTTACATTGTTTTAAGAGCAAACAGTTTAATCTTTCGTAATCGAGGTGCACGTGATAGAGATAAATTTAAAAAGAATTCACGCTTGAAAATTATTTTTTAAACTATAGATGATCAGTAAACTGAGATACAGTTTTCAAACAAATTATATTTCAAAGTACTTTTTTTCCCTATTTGATAGTGTAAAAATTTAAATTGCTTGATTACATGTTAAATTTGTGTTTTTAAATATTATTTTATTTATTTATTGATGAAGCTTTAATTTCATTATGGAAAATTAGCCGGAGACAAATGCCGCAGTCAATACCGATACGCCCATACAATACCGATGAATATGAATTACTTATTTTTTATTTTTAGTTCTTTTTTTTATTCCCTTTGAGCTGTTTTTGTAAGAATTCTGTTGCTTAATAAAATACTGATACTTCAGATGTAGTTGCACTGTTGATTAATAAATTAAAGTAGTACCTCACTAATCCGAACCCCGCTAATCCAAAATTCCGGTTACTCCGAACCGATTTTAGTTTCGAAAATTATACTTGAGCAGATTAACTGAAAATATTAACTTACGAAATTTTTGGGATTACAGGATGAATGTCGGGAAAAACGTGTAGAAGTTAGAGTTTAAAAAAAAATGGCAGTAAAAAGAACGTTTTTTTTTTTTTTTAACAGCTTGAGTAGAATTTAAAAAAAATACTCAATAATGTAAAAGTATAACATTATGTACACGAATATAAAACGAAACCTTCTTAAAAAAATCTCGAATATCAGTTTGTTTGACAGTCACTATAAAATTATTTTCTAAAATACAAAAAATATTTAATTCAGATGATAATTTTTTTTTTTTTTTCAACATAAAAATCGATTTCTTAAATTATGTACAGAAATGTTTTTTCTTCCCCCCTCGTTGACGTGGTGACTGAGCTATTTATGGATTCGCAATTTTGAACCGCTTGTAATGGGTTGTTATGTCATCCCTCATTCTGAAGTTCCATTGGATTATTATAAACATCTGGGGTGATAAAACAAGGGATACTATTTTTTTTCGAAAGTCGTGCCGAATTATCCAGCCTACCGGACTTAGAGTGCCGGATTAGAAGATGTTTACTGTATTACTGAATACTTATAACTTACATTTTTTTAGCACGCATCTTTTTCTTTTCTATTTTTATCGGAATTTCGGTAATCCGAATTTTTTGTAATCCGAACAGGTACCATTCCCAATTATTTCAGATTAGCGGGGTTCGACTGTAATAAGATTTCAATTGGATATTCTTTAAATAAAGTTTAAAATAAGATCTATTTCTTCTTCATTTTCAAAATAAAACAAAATTACTCAAAAATAAAACTACGTGTAGAATCTCAGACAGGGCCTGATCAACTTTAACTGGAACCCGGGGCACACAGACTGTGTTGACGCACCCCTTTCTCAACAAAATTGCATGATAAACAAAACTTGCAGCTTTATGTGCAGTTCAAAATTTAAACTATAGCTTTATATATAAAAATACATTATAGACACATGTAAAAATGCATTAAAAAATTATGGGAAAGTAAAATCTTTTATATGCTATTCATAGAGAGTAAAACTGCTGTGACGTTTTATTTGAGAGGACTCGGAGACCAGATGCCCTAACGAAATAAACATCTTTATAATGAAGGGAACGAATATAATATAATATAAACATCTTTAATTCGACCCTCCAGATGCCTGCTATAACTTCGCCTGTCAGTTTCACCAAAAAACCAGATGGAACATGTAAACAGTTTTAATCATGTAAATATCTGGAGAAAAAGTGCTGCGTAGAAATGTTATAAACTGAACTTGTTGACTAACATGAGTCAAGACCTCACGTGGGGTATCGAGGAGATGAACTGAGCTCAGAAAAGAAGGCCCCGTAGAGAGGAGACTCTGCTGTGACACGACCCCAGACGGTCAAGTTCTCGGTCCTGCCGAAAGGAGCGTCTCGCTCCGGAAAAGATTAACTTTTTGCCGTGTAAATATTAACGTGTGCTTGTTATGTGTGTGTCCCGTGTCGTCTAATAAAAATTCTGAAAAAAAAACGAACGCCAAGTTCTTTTCATTTCTAGTTATGATTCTTTCTTAAGTGAGTTCTTATACGGTGGTACAGTTGGTGTCAGAGTTTGGGATTCGAGTTGTTCGAAAAGTTTGGGCACACACGCACACAAGGCCTGAAACTGTTACCCACGGAAAAAATGATAAGGTGAAAGCACATTCTTTCGAGAAATAGAGAAATAGAGAGCCGTCCTGATACTGGAATAGAAAAATAAAAGGAAAATCCCCGTGTGTTGGAAGAAGAGAAAAAACAGTTCGGTTTGTGAAGAAAGAGCTAGTTTTGGATTTTCACCCGGTCAGAGAGGAGAAGGGTATTGTTTTCACTCCCCTGTTGGAGGAAAGAAAAAAAAGAAGCTTGGTGTTACCTGGTTTCGGTTTAGGAAGACGACTTGGAGTGCTGGAGGAATCCTTACCCAGCTTCGGAAAAAGAGGAAGATTGTTTTTTTCCCCCACCCCCCGGAGCAGAAAGTCTCGCGGACGTCTGTGATCAGCTGTCCAACGTGCGGAAGGGAAACAGAGTTACAACCTCGCTGTTGGTGATGAAAGGATTGCGGAAGAGTGGGAAAAAAAAGAAGAGAATTCTGGAGCCAAGGCCTGAAACAAAACTGTGATTGTTTAGAAGTGGATCGGCGGATAGAAGAAGATTGTGAATGTGAGTGGGCCCCGTTTTGGGTCGAAGATAGTGTTCAGTGTTCCGTGCCTGTGGATATATTGTTTTAGTAGACCTTAGGGTCAGAAGTTGTGTTCAGTGAGCCACCCGGCTGAAGAAAAAGTGTGGATTACCGTTTAGTGTCTGAGCCTTCATTGGGGTAAGTCACAATTTTGAATTTGGAGTTAATGTTTAGTGATTTTTAATTATTTAAAATTGCTGATTTTGTTGGGAAAATTCAAAAACGGGAATGACAAAATTTGAACAGGTACTAGTCATGGAAGTGAGTCAGTATTTACATATTGCTGTGTTATTGAAAGAAAGTTTATGATTGATTGTGATTATTGTTAATATAGTATATATTTTTTTTGTTGTTGTATTAATGTAGAGAAGTACCTTTTTATAGAAAAATTTTGTTTGAAAAAAAAAAGGGTTAGATATGGCTTTCCTGGGTAAAGGAAATAAGGAAAATATAAAAAAGTTAGTGGATGAACTGGAACTTGCCAGGACCAGAAACGAAACTCGGATTCAGTTAACGCACTTGGTGCTGGAATCTGAGGAGTATGAAGAAGAAATAGTACGGGCTCTGTATGAGACTATATTAGAGACCGCTAAGGAGGAATTAGAAAGGGAAGAAAGTCAGCGCACCCGGTTACAAGCTATCGAACGGGAGGACATGTTGCGTAAACAGACATGGGAGCGTGATCAAGCCATTAGGAAGGAGAAATTGGAGCAAGAGAAAGAATTAAAGGAATTAGAATTAAAAAATAAATTCGAGTTAGAAAAACTAAAAATCGAGAAAGGAATTGCCCCGTCTTCAGTAAATGCAAATAATATACCTTTGCGTTCCCCTGAACAGAACTTTAAAAAAATTAATCCCGGATTTTAATCCTGAAAAAATAGATATTAGCTTGTATTTGGTTCTGTTTGAACGCCAAGCTAAACGGGTTGGGATACCGAAGGAAAATTGGGTCTCTCATTTAATTGGGCTTCTGCCAGTAGACATTATTTCAATTATTGCCAGACAACCCGAGACAGAGTCAGAAGATTACGATAACGTAAAAGGTATATTGTTAAAAAAATTTAAATTAAACCCAGAGAGTTTTCGGCAGAAATTTGTTAGCCACCAGAAGTCGCAATCTTTAAATTGGCAGGATTTCGGTTTCGAAATCCGAAATTATTTAAATGAATGGTTAGCGGGTTTAGGAATAACTTCCTTAAAGACCTTTTGGTCACCGATCAGATTAAACGGCGTGCGACGTTGGAAATGCGTGAACATTTCATTGACAAATGGCCACAGCTTAAGACCGAAGCAGCAATGGTGGAATTATTGGATGGATATGAGAGTATAAGGGCCTCTACTCCGAAGGCCAAGGATACCAGAGATGTTAGGGTGGAAAAAACGCGCCCGTTTTTTCAAGAAAGGTCTCGAGAAACTAGACCACGGTTCTCCCCCTCTTCGAATGCAAATGCCGTGCACAGACCAGTAAACCGAGATAGAGCCTTTGAAAAAAGAGCGAATTTGAAATATTTTAATTGCGGGTCCGAAACGCACCTGCGTTCATCGTGCCCGAAGTTGCAGAAAAAACCTCCGTCAGGCTCCGTAAATAATTTGCAAGATGTACGAAAGGACGATTCATTGGACTCTTATACATTTCCTGGGGTTGTTAACAACCGAAAGATAGGAATATTAAGGGATTGGGGAGCGACGCTTGATTTAATTTGTAGGAAATTTGTAGATCCGCGGGATTTTTGTGGAGAGAAAATCTGGATCCAACAACCACTTAGTTTGGAGTTAGTTTGTCTACCGTTAGCGCGGGTAGAGATAGAGGGAGATTTCGGAAAAATTTGTACGAAAGCCGCTGTTTGCGGAAATCATTTAAACCATAACCGATATATTTTAGGAAATAAAACTGCCGCGATGATAAGAGAGAGAACGGGGTATGAATTTTTGCCAACTGGACAGGTAAATGCAGTCCAGACGCGTGCGACTACTAGACGCTTAAAGGAAGAGAAAAGGGAGCTCGAACGGGTAGCTCAAGATGTGGAGACATCCAAGGAATCGAATGTAGCGAATCAGGAAGAATCGGGACTGCGGGATTCAACGGAAGGTGAGGACCCCATTGAAATTCCGGCGTTAGAAGTTGAAGCCCCGGAGTTGGACTTGTTAAAAATCGATAAAGAAGGGTTTTTGAGAGAGCAGCACGAATGTGCAGAGTTAAAGGAATTGTTTAGCCGAGTGGGGGCGGACAAAACGGAAGGTACGACGAAAACTTATTCAGTTGTTAACGGGTTACTAGTTAGAAATCGCGAGGATCGTTTTGGGAACGTTACCAGATTGCTAGTTATTCCAAAAGGGTTAAGGCAGAAAATAAAAGCATTGTGTCATGAAGGCACGTCAGTACATTTAGGTGGGACGAAGTCAAAGGATAAATTAATTCGATATTTTTATTGGCCTAACTGTTATAAAGAAATGGATGCATATGGGCGCAGTTGCGATGTTTGTCAAAGAGCGGGTCGAGCGAACGAGAAAAAGAAAGCCCCGTTAAAACTTGTCCCAATAATTCAGGAAGTTTTCAGTAAAATAAATATCGACGCATGTGGACCCTTACCACTGACCACGGATGGACACCGGTATATTTTAACGGCAGTATGCATGGCGTCCAAATACCCGGAGGCGGTTCCGCTGGTAGACCTCTCCTCTATTAGAGTGACTGAGGCGCTGCTGAATATTTTCAGTCGCATCGGATTCCCCAGCCAACTCCAATGCGATCAGGGAAAGTCCTTTACCCCAGCTTTAACGACCGAATTTCTTAATAAATTTGGCATTAAGATCACTCATAGTTCTGTTTATCATCCCCAGAGTAATCCCGTGGAACGGTATAATAGGACCTTAAAACGACTTTTGAGGGCTCTGTGTATTGAATTAGGCGCCGATTGGGATAAACATTTGCCTGCGATTCTATTGGCTCTTCGAAACGTAGTTCATGAAAGTACAGGTTACTCACCAGCCGAGTTGGTGTATGGAAAAAATCTTCGAACACCCGAGACCTTGATAATGGAACGATGGTCCGACCCTCCACCTGAAAATGATGTAGTGACCGAATATGTTTTTAAATTAATTAATCGGTTGAAACGATGTCGCGAGGTAGCTGTTTCGCACATGGAAGAAATGCAAGGTAAACGAAAGGTTTGGTATGACAAAAACGCGGTAAAACGAGAATTCAAGGAGGGAGATTTAGTGTTGGTTTTAGCCATGACGAGACCAAATAAACTGTCCGTGCAATGGATAGGTCCGGGAAAAATCAAGATTAAAATATCTGAGACTAATTATGTGGTAGAACTGCCAGGAAGTAGGAATAAAACCATAATTTATCATGTTAATATGCTGAAACCATATTATACGCGACCCGAACATGTAAATTTGTTGTGCTCCAAAGACAATTCAAATTTAATAGAAGATCAGGATTTAGATATTCCGTATTTAGAGAATAATCCTACGATTTTTGACTTTCAGGAAATAGTTCGGCTTAGTGAGTTAGAAAAAAACCTAAACGAAGCACAAATTAGCCAATTAAGGGAGCTTTTAAATAAATATGCCGCGTGCTTTTCAAACGACACTGGTACAACAGATTTGGTGGAGCATGATATAATTTTAATTAGCGATAAGCCCGTACGATCAAAACCTTATCGGATGTCGCAAAGACAAACTGAAATCGTAAACATGGAGATTCAAAAGATGTTAAGATTGGGGGTTATTGAAGTTGGCGAGTCGGATTACACGTCGCCTTTAATTTTAGATGACGTCGCTGTATTTTCGAACACCTGGGAAGACCACTTAAAACATGTCGCATTAGTTCTAGATAGATGCTCTCCCTCCGCCATTGAGTGTGTGGTCGCATTTTTCTGGAGCTCTTCAACAAAGCCTTATTTTTTTGGAAATTATTCAGCCAGTTTTTCTATAATTAGCATATTCCTATTCCTTTTGTTTTTATATATATTTTGTTAAAGTTATGTTGAATTATATTAAGTAGTTTTCATTTTATAACCCTTTAATAGTTTTTTCTGTAGCATTTCTCGCGTGACTATAAGTCCGCCATTGTTAAGTTCTTTTATTTTACTTATAACTAATTATCTATGCATTTAAATTTATTATAACCTACTTCATCTTATTGCATATTACTTCAGCTTTAATCGGTTATATTTTATATTCATTTACTATGCTTATTAAGTTTTTAAATTTACTTTTAAAAATTTCTTTCTGAATACTTCTTCCGCGTGGCAAAGTCAGCCATTGCTAAGTTTTTCTATTTTTCTTATAACTATTTATATATGCATTTGATTTTATTATAACCTGTTGTATCTTATTGCTTACACTCTCAGCTTTAATCGGCTATATTTGTTATTCATTTATAATATTTATAAAGCACTCAAACGTACCTTTTGATATTTTTTCCTGTGGATGTTTCATTTTTTTTTCTGTTTTTGCCATGTTGTCATCGCCATTTTGATTTTCTGTGCTGTTGAGTTGTCAGCCTTCTTGATTCTGTTTTAGTTGATATCTTTACTATTTGCGATTGTAACTTGTGAATACCATTGGTTATCCTGCATACTGTGTCGGTTTAGAGTGGCTTAATTTTTAGATTTTTTGAGTAGCCTGAGTGTTTGCTGTTTTTGTGGTTGCTATGGTGAAGGGATGATTAAGGTGTCTGTATAATTTATTACGTGTTTTGTTTAGTCCTTTAGCCTGTTGTGGTCACATGATAGTGGATTACTAGAGCTTGGTTTATTTTTGGTTGTCAGGACAACAGTTTTTGTGTGTAATTATTTTTAGTTTGTGGTGTTATTATTATTATTGCTATGGTTACGGAGTAGCTTGTTTGCGTTTTTGTTGTCGGGAGTGCTATTTTGAAGTTTATAGTTATTTTTCTGTAGCGTCTCATCTTTCGGAAAGGAGTTCGTTTTATTCGTTGCTTTCCTGGTTGGTTATTGTACTCATTTACTATTTTGGATCATTAGTTTTGTTTCAGAGCCATTGGCCCCTTATACATATACTGAAAGTTTATTCTCACTGTCATCATACTCTTGGACGTCGTTGGAGAACAGGTTTTTGTTCAATAGAGGGTCTTTTAGTCGATTTTTTTAGTAGGATAGAGGGTCTTTTAGTTGGTTTTTTGTAGATTTTTTGTTTGATTCAGCAATGGAGGACTCAGAGAAGTGGATAAAGGATTGCGAAGGAAAAGAATTTGTAGAACAGATGCAAAGTATGACAGCGAGCGTATATGATGTCTTGGAGTATAAACGGTCTAGATCCGACAAAGTTACGGCTCCACTGGTTTAAACATTAAGAAAGCAATGGACTATATACTGAAAAAATGCACGGAGATACATACCGAAAATAAAGTGATGAGAGCAAGATTGGAGGACCGAGCAGAAAACTGTAACGCACTAGCAGACATGGCCCAGAAGATTTCAAGGACCTCAGTTAGTTCAGTGGAGGAGACGAAGGAAAGACCGAGACCATCTACAAGCAGAAGAGGAGGGGATTTCACAGTAATGATTACGCCAAACATAGATACTTATGACGTTAATGATCTAAAAGACAAGGTCAAATCAATTTGCAAATCAAGAGAGGAACTCCCAACACCGTCAGATGTACTGGTTACTAAGAGTAATCAGGTTATAATGAAATATAGAAATAAACAAGAGGTAGACACAGTAGGTGAGATAATGAAAGATGCACAAGAAGTGAAGGACGTGGCGAAAATTAGTGTCCCGGTGAGACGTAGGGAGAGAGTTCTGTTGCTTAGTTTGGATCCTGATATAGATGAAGCGACGGTAAAGAAAGAAGTGGAGTCACATATTGTGCAAGGGGGAGTAGAAGATGTTTACACAGGGCTAAACGATAAGTTAGAATCAGTAACATTGGATTCCACAACAAAGAATATATTAGAAAAACTCTTAAGGAGACCTGGAAGGGAAGTGAGAGTAGTCAAGAAAATAGCAACTAAACAAGGGAAAACGAACTGGTTATTGGACGTAGATAGTGAGAGTAAAGATCTCCTCCTTGAGAGAAAGAGGATTTGCATAGACTATGAGAGGTACAGGGTGGTTGAATTTGTATCTATTACCCGATGCTTCAAATGCCAAAAGTTTGGATACTTAGCAAATCGATGTGACGGAGAAATACACTGCCAGAAATGTGCAGGGCCACATAATATTAAATAATGCCAATCGACAAAAGAAAGCTGCTCAAACTGTTATTTTGAAAATACAGAACAAGAAGCACAACACAGAGCAGATAGCGTACAATGCCCAGTGTTCATAAAATATAGAGAATCTTTGATCAAAAGGCGTAGCTAAGGGCGGTATATTCATCCCTGTGTCAATCTCTGGAGTTAATTTCTTACAGATCAATCTACAACACTGTTCCGATGCCAACGATGCTATGGTCAACTATGCTATTTCTAACAATATAAATATTATCGCGTGTCAAGATCCTTACGTTGTGGAGGGTGTTGTACAGGGAATTCCACCTGATTGGCCTTCTTTTCATTCTTCTAATAACAATGCAATTATCTTTATAACTAACAAGGAATATGCTGTTATAAATAGTCTGGTTTTGAGTAATAGTGTTACTATATCATTAAATATTTTAAATAGTATAATTTATATCTGTTCTCAATACTCCTCACCTTCCGGAAACTTGGATAAAGACCTGACTGACCTTGGCAATCACTTTCATAATTTTGATGACATCCTTATTGCTGGTGACCTCAACGTTCCACTGTTACAATTTGGTTACACCAGACAGACTGTCCGTTCAGAGATTCTCTTGGAACATCTTGCCGAAAAGAACCTAAGCATAGTAAACGACCCAGATGCACTTCACTCTTTCGTACAAGGACCGTTAAAAGGTAGGCCGGATCTCACATTGGCGGGAGTAAATGTCTGTGAAAAATTTATCAACTGGTCTGTGGACAATATTACATTTTCGTTTAGCGATCACCGCTATATTAAGTTTACGCTTGACTATGTTCCAGATTTGAAACAGAATATTAGATTTAAAACAAAAAATAAAAGTTTTGCAAAGTTTAATAACAAGATTAAAAGCATTGAAAATACTCTTTTGAATGATCTAATATTAGTCCAGAACAGTAACCAGTTAGAAAGACATATTAATGATACTATGAGTAAGATTGATGATATCTCTTCGGAATGCTTTCGCAAAGGATCACTATCATATAAGCCAGTAATCAGATGGTATACAGACAGTTTAAGAATTCAAAGAAACAAGGTAACTGCAAGCTATAAAAGACATAGAAAGAATCCAGAGAATACTCAACTACTTGATCTTTATAAAACATACAGAAACGATTATAAGAAAAATGTGAAGTCGGCCAAGAGGAAGAATTGGATTGTTTACTGTGAGAAAACAAATGAAGCCTACGGAAGGTTACATAATTATATTTCGGGAAAGAACCTAAAACATAATGATTTGATTTTTACACGCTTAGAGGACTCGGCCACCTTTGACTCATACAACGAAGTAGCCCAAGATTTAATGAAAGAACATTTTTCAACAGATTCTGTTCCGGAAGACATCTATGAATTTATATCTGATACAATGCATAGTGTTCCAGACTTTAATAGCCCAGTGACAAGCAGAGAACTGAAATACGCTCTTAATATGCAAGACAATAATAAAGCTCCAGGATACGATTTATTCGATGCACTAATAGTTAAAAATCTTTGCCGTACTGCTAATATTTACGTAAGAAGATTATTTACAACTTGCTTACAGCTTGGACATTTTCCCCAGCAGTGGAAAATGGGAATTGCCATCTTTTTTAGAAAACGGAATAAAGACGGACGTACCACAAGATCATACAGACCAATAACATTATTGCCAATTATAGGAAAAATTTTAGAGAGAATTATTAAAATTAGAATTGTCCCGGAACTGGAAAATAGTGGATACTGGGATGAAGCACAGCACGGCTTCCGTGAAGGTCACAGCACAATTACAGCACTAAAGGATCTGAAAATGTTAATTAACAGGAAATTAAGAGAATACAAGTACGTTACAATGGCATCGATCGATATTCAAGCCGCTTTTGATGCGGTTAGCTGGCAGATATTGGCTAGGATTATTGATAATTTACCTATCAGAAATTATTTAAAAGATATCTTAAAAAATTATATTTCAAATCGTAAAATAGGCTTTAATTTCTCTAACGGAATACAGTGGTATAATATATATAAAGGATGTCCACAAGGTAGTTGCATCGGCCCGTTGCTCTGGCTTTTTATAGCTGATTTTCTGATAAAAAGATTCAAGACTTACTTTGAAGAATTGCTCTCATACGCAGATGACTTTGTAATAATTGGATATGGAGACACAAGAAACGCACTAGAAGAAAACCTAAATAATAAATTAGCTTACTTTTACAATTTATGCCAAGAATTGCATCTTACCATAAGTATACAGAAATGTCTATGCATAATGTTTGGCAGGTACAATCTGGAAAACAGGCGTCCTATATTCAAAATACAAAATATATCAATACCAGTCAGAGACTCGCTTACATATTTGGGGTTCGTGCTAGATGGAAAATTCAATTGGATAAATCACTTAGAACACATACGTGAGAAGATAAGGAATTATACGCTGGCAATTAAGAAAACTACAAAGAGAGATAAGGGTCTAAGTGCAGCAATAAGAAAAATTTGGTATCAGCAAATTATAGAAAAACAAATTACATACGGATCAGAAATCTGGTATAACGATCTTAAATCTCATGCATTAAGGAAATTAAGTTCGTGCCAAAGGATTGGACTCATGTCTATTGCCTCAACATATAGAACAGTCTCAACAGATGCACTCTGCACTATTACTGGAATAGCACCATTACATATCCAACTAAAATACAATAGTATGAAATATAATACCATCTTTAATGATAATAAAATTAAAATTGGCAAAGATATAATTTGCAGAGATAATATAATGAAAAACCTAACAACTAATAGTTTTCCATACTATAATAGTTTATTAAATCTTTATTTTACTGAAGAGAACGATGAGAAATTTATTGCTAAGAATATTCCTGTTATCTATACAGACGGATCAAAGATGGGCAACGGTGTCGGTGCAGCATTTACAGTATACGTAGATTCTAATTTCATTTTCGATTCTAAGATTAATCTTCATGCAAAGAACTCAGTCTATCAGGCCGAGCTAGTAGCAATAAAACACGCAGTAACATGGTTTATCAATTCAAGTTTTCATAGAGTAATAATTTTTACAGATAGTAAAGCATCTTACTTGGTGTTACAGAGGACCTTTCCGATCAACGTGATTGTTAAAGATATATTTGATAATTTGATACAAAACGCTAATAAACTCCTGACAATAGGCTGTATCAAAGCTCATGCTGGTAACCCATCAGGTAATGAGCACGCAGATGAATTAGCTAAAAGTGCCACTTTGGTTAATCAAGCAGACGAACAAGACATACAGAATTTCCCAGTTTCACTCGTTAAGCGGTACTGTAAAGAAAAAGTGCTGATGGACTGGCAAGAATATTGGAAGAACTCTGTAAAAGGAAGAGAGACTTATGACATTTTGAAAAAGGTAGACACCAAGTTTGTGTGCTCAAAACAAGTTATCCAATATTTCCTGACCTCTCATGGGAGCTTTCCGGAATTTTTATTTAAAATAGGCAAAAGATCTAATCCAAATTGTGATTGTGGTATGCGCGGTGACATAAAACATTATCTTTTTGGCAGATGCCCGCTCGTCCAATACTTCTTCCATTTCGACAACTCTATTACTGTAAGTGCGAATATTAAAAGAGTTCTTTTTAATCCAGATAACTACAATAAACTGTGCAATATTTATAACTCATTAAATGCTCACTTCTCGTTTATAAAATATAAGTTTTAACACTAAGTTACATCTACTGAATTATAGAGCTGTATGTTTCATTATGTATTACATTATTATTAATTGGTCATCTTCTCACCCTTTACGTATGAATATACGGTATCTTTTATGTACTACAAGTTGGATATACGAACTATCCTTTTAATATGATTGATCTTAGTTAAGCTGGATATAAGGACTATCCTTTTATTTAGACAGTTTTAAAGACTACAATATTAGTTCTTCTCAATTAACTTCTTACGTGTCTCCATTTCTGACAGTGTGTTATTAAGGATAAGTGTAGGCATGTTATTCACGGAGTTGGCTATGCTCTTTGTCTTATTGTAATAGTAGTGGCTAGACAGAACTCTTGGTGGTAGTTTGTGTTGTGAGAAGATAAGAGTGGCTAATCACTTTATAAAATCAAATGACGTTATTACTTGACTATTGGAATAACTTGTTAACAGCAGTTTAGCTTAATCAAGTTACAGGTTAGTGTCTTTAAGAAGTACAGAAAATAAGGCACAGTATTATGGAAAAACTGGAAAAAGAACAGCACAAAATCTTAGAATTAGAGCAAGTATTCCTCAGTTCACCTGATGGAGTTTTTATCACAATATATATAGGACGGAGCTGCTTATTTCCCTCATACTATCTTTACCTATGATACTGTTAGATATCATTTGTTAACTTAGATACTGAACTAGTCATTTCCTATTCAATGTATATTTCTACAGGTTTTTCTTGAAGCTACGCGGATTTTGTAGAATGGTATTTACCCATGGAATGCAAACATTATAGATACCTTGCAGTGAGGATCTCCAGTTCTCCAGTGAGGATCTCCAGTGTTTTCTAACGTGCTCTTCTATCATCTCATCTATGCTGATCTGCTTAATATATCGATTATCAATGTATATCATTATATACTGCTGTTGACTGATTTTAACACTTCTAATTAATATTAATTTTATTTTTAAAACACCTGTGCTAAAACTTTGACATTAATGGTGCTGTACAATGTTGAATGTGAAAGGAACTTTTGACAGTGACTTGAACTTTGTGGTGCTTATTGGATGAGATGGTATCTATCGGGTCTAAGTGACTCTAGAACTGAGAAAACGTTTCTTTTTATGACTTTTTATAGACAATGATATTGCTTAGAGACATTCGAACTTTTAGCATAGATACTGCAAAGATTTCTTGACACATATTATTATGAGTCTATATAGATCTAAGTGACTTTAGAACTGTGTATTCATTTACATATTGACTCTTAATATACAATGACATTGTTGAGAGACATTTGAACTATTTGCATAAATTCTGCAAAGACTTTTGACACACATTTTCATTTACAGGTGTTGTGGGTTATCTTAAACCCTCATTGCTATATCCTTAACTCGTCTGTGAAGTTGTGAGTAAACTTAAACTCTCGTTTTGTTATTATTTTTTATTGTTATTTTGTCAAAGCGAGATGCTTTTTTTTCTAAGCATTAGGTGTATGCTTTTTTGTAATTTTTCTAAGTTTAAAAAAAAAAAAAAAAAAAAAAAAAAAAAAAAAAAATTGCCGCTGATTTGCCCGTTTCCTTGGTAAGGAGGAACTGGGTGGTGGAGGGGTTTTCCTGCCAGGACAATTAGTCCATAAACCTAGCGGTTGGCGTCCTGGCCAGGTGACAGTTCTAGATAGAATTCATAAGGCAAATCTTAAAATAAAGCCCTCTAAGTGTAAATTTGCCCAGAGTAATGTAAAATATTTAGGCCATATTGTAGGAAATGGTTCCCGCACTCCAGCAGAAGTCAAGATTGAATGCGTAAAAAAATTCTCTACTCCCGAAACAAAAACGCAGATTCGTGCATTTCTAGGGCTGGCCGGATACTACCAGAGATACATAAGGAATTTTTCCATAATAGCAGCCCCCTTGACTGACGCGCTAAAAGGGAAAACCCGTCGAGGTAAAGTCGAGTGGACTCCCACGTGCGAGAGCGCTTTTCGGTCTCTGAAAGCGAAACTAACCGAACGGCCGGTCTTGCATGCGCCGAATTTTCATCGTGAATTCCTTATTCAGGTTGTAAGAACTTTACTAATTACCCCTAAAGACTATTTATTCACGAACTATTAATTCGGGAGAAGATCCCCCTAGGGTCTTCTGAACTTTCCCACGCTAAGAGGAATCTCATAAACTCATAGTTCATCTCTGAACAAAGGTATGGTGCCGTCAAGTCTGCAAATATGAATGGAACTGGCAGTACAATTTCGTTCCGGCGCTAACGTAACATTCCATTGAATTGCACAGAGAGCAGGTGTTTCAGCCGTCCAGGAAGTGAGCGGTGGCAACAGCTGAGGGGGAGAAAAGACGATTTCTCCTAGGACGGCGAGCTTCAGCCTTCGAGAAATAGGCGGTGGCATCGGCTAAGAGGGAAAAAGCTAGTTTTCCCTAGGACCGGGAGTTTCAGCCTTGGAGAGAAGCGAGGTGGCAACGCGGAGAAGCAGTTAGGAAGTGAGAGAGCGAGGACGCTGGCGAGGAGGTCTTGCTGGAGCTAGTGGTGAATGAGCGAAGCGAGGAGATGAGATAGATGGTCATCCGACCAGTCTTTTCTCCGATTGAAGCACTATATCTGTGGAAGCAGCCCATTGATGGAACTTTTTATCCTGTAAAAATGACGCGAACCCAAACCAATATTGTTTAACTTGTAAATATTAATATTTAATCGAGACTAAATAAAGGACTTAGATTTTGATAACTTACGCTACCATAGACTCTTGTCCAGTGATATCTAAGTCCCTACAGTGGTGGCAGCTAAAGAGGATTAAGAACTGGTGAAAATAAATTATCACAGTTCGTCAAAAAACAGGAAGGGCCGCAACCAGGCCGAAAGATAGAAGGACTCGTGATCACCAGACCAGAGTCTTCGGCAAATCCAGCAGGGATTCCAGAGCCAAGGCAATCCGACGTCGTGCAAGAGGTTCCGGAGATCCGAGATCGACAGACGGAGGGTAGACCTTGATCCCCAGAGCAGAGTCTTCGGCGAATCCAGCAAGGATTCCAGACCCAAGGCAATCCGACGCCGTGCAAGAGACGAGAGACACCCGAATGCAGGGAAGTCGAGCCCGCCGGATAGTTTAGCCTACAGATGACCGGAGCTGTACCAGTCTAAGACGGAAGTCAGAAGAGCAGTCAACAATATCTCAGGTTAGCACTCTTTATTTGATTCATTACAGAGGTTTAATCGAAATAGTATAGTTAATAACAAACATGTTTTTTTTTAATCATTGTATATTTAATAGAGTTTAGGAAGTAAGGAATTTGATAACATTTTGTGAAATTTTTCCAACTGGATTCTAAGAAATTTAAGTAAATATTAATTTTCTAAAGTTCCTTAAAACTGTTTTAAATAAGTATTACTTGTACTAAAGGTTAATAATTCAGTGAGGATAATTTAAATTGCTTATGAGAGGTGGCGCATCGTTGGATGCACTGAATTCAAATAATTTAAATTCTGTTTTGTATGTGAATTTTATTCAGAATATATGTTTTCAAAATTTAAGAGACTTTCTGAGCAATTTACTTAAAAGAAATGATACCAAAGAATATATAAAATTATATGTGAAAACTTGGTTGGTTAATGATAAGGCTGTCTATCATATTAATATTATTGAAATTGTTGTGATATTTTTGTGTCGCGAGAGTTTGTGATTACCCACAACTAGGGAAATATTTAGAGGCTTCGAAGTTGATAATTGCATGATTGGCATAGCATTTTTTATAACTGTTAATTAGTAGGAAACATGTCAGTGTTTGCAGGTAAGAAAAAGTGCGATCTAAAAGAGTTAGCTATTGAATTCGGCGCGAGCATAGAAGAGTCGGATAATATAGCCAAAATTATTAAAAAACTCGAAGAAGCAGAGGACTATGACGAAACTTTAGCACTAGCCCAGCTAAAAATCTTAGAGAAAGATAGGGTTGAGAGAGAAAATGAAGAAAGGTTAGAACGAGAGCGGAATAAGGCCTTTGAGAGGGAAGAAAAGGCTAAGGCTTTGGAGAGGGAGCATGAATTGGCGAAAATTAGGTTAGAACGGGAACCAAATGAGTTTAGTTTAACTTCTAGCCAAAATGAGAGAGAGCCGAAAATATCTTTAAAATCAGTCCTGCCCAAATTCGACTCCGATAAGTCCGAAATATCAATATATCTCAGTTTATTCGAAAGACAAGCGCATAAAGCCCAAATCGAGAAAAGTCAATGGGTTACGCATTTACTAGGATTGTTACCGACGGAATTGGGGGAGCTTATCTTGAGAGAGCCACCCGCGTGTTCCGACGATTTTGATCATGTAAAAAAGATGTTACTAGAAAGGTTCCAGCTTTCGGCAGAAGACTTTCGACTAAAATTTGTTACGACACAAAAGCCCGAAAACAAAACGTGGAAAGATTACGTATATGAGGCTTCCAATTACTTTGATCAATGGTTAAGTGGTTTAGAAGTGGGAAATTTCGACCAACTGAGAGAGCTAATAATCACAGATCAGTTAAAAAGAAAGGTTAATCCGGAAACGAAGCATCATTTCATTGATGTTTGGAGTACGATAATCACTCCATTTGATTTGGCGAAGAAATTAGATGCGTACGATTCGGCTAGGAAAACTATGAAACGGCTAGGGCCCTCGAAACTTCAAAACCTTTCCCAACCTCTAGAGCGAAATAAATTCGCGGAGCAATCAAAAACGGATAGTAGAACGGAAGAGAGTAGGACAAACTGGAGGGATAAAGAGAACTCGAAAAACAGAAATGAAATATTCGATAAAAAGAAAGAGATTACATGTTTTTTGTGTAGGAAAATCGGCCATTACAGGTATTCTTGCCCGGAGCTAAAAAAGGCTGAAAAGACCGAAGCAGTTTACCATATCGCGGGCCTACAAGACTTAGAAAGTGCCTTTGAACCCTACGTCAGTCGCGGGTTAATTAATGGGAAAGAAATGACTATTCTACGCGATAGCGGAACTAATTTGGACTTAATATCGGCTCACGATGTACATGAAGACCATTTTACGGGTGAAAGTGTATGGGTTAAGCAGGCATTGGATAATAAACTTCGGTGTTTACCTATTGTAGAAATAGAAATTAATCTGGGTACCGGGGATACTATAAGGACAAAGGCGGCCGCAGTAGATAAAGAAACGGACATGGTTCATTATTTGTTAGGGAACAAAACGCAGCAATTAATTGACAGGCGGAGACGATACCCGCGTTCAATCATCGCAGTTCGCACTGGGCCGCGAGCGCACCCCGGAAACGCGGATACGAAAAGCGAAACTAAATCGCAGAGCTCGTCCATTCTCCCTACCGTAACGGAGAGCGAAAATGAAAACCCAGCCGGTTCACCTAAGCCGATGGACCAGCCAATTCTCCGCGCCGAGGTAGAAAGGGGAATTTTTAAGTGCGACCCCCCGAGGTCAGGGAGTAACCCAGAAGAGGGAATCTTTGTCGAAGAGAAAAGGGGAATTTTTCTACCTGTAGTTGAGAGCGCACAGCCCGTACCTAATTTGAATCCCGTTAATGAACAGGTTTTGAACTTGACTGAGAGAGGCGATTTAGCTGGAAGGGTGGGGAGAGTCGAGACTTTAAAATTCAACCCCCCGGACGCAGTCGGAGAAATAGGAGCCAGTTTAGTAACGGAGAAAAAGCAAGAGACTTTTCTACGCTTAAGCGAGACCGTACCGCGGGATGAAAACTTGACCCTAGGAAACAAAGAAAATGTGAGTGACGCTCAAGAGAATATCAAATTCGATTGTGTTAAGCAGAGAGCGGACGAGGTGAAATCACATTTTGAAATGAACGAGGGGTTAGGGATTAGGAAAATAAAAGATCCCAGGGAATCTGACCGAGAACAAATGGTAATCCCGTTGAAAGTCAAAGGAGATATGTTATACTTATGTAAGGAGAGTGCAGGCGGACTTCTAAGTACAAAGAAGTCAGGTTATAAATTCTTGAATCGTTATTGTTGGCCAAAAACTGTAAACGAAATTAAAAAGTTATACGAGAGATGGAAAAGAGATGAACGTTCTAAAGGTTTAAAATTCATACCTAGATTGGATTTAATTAGACGTATCAGGCAATTTCGGGAATTATTAGTGGAAACGGGGACTAAAACTCGTGAGGTTAAGAAGAAGAGGGGTGTCTTCCAGATTGATCCGGGAGAAAACTATCCGAGTACGCACGACTTAGATTTAGGCGCTAGAAGGCAAGACAATTTGAATTATGATTCTCCTAAGATATTTGGTTTGTTGTATCTAAACAACGTGAAAAGGGTTTCCGATTATTGGAGTAATCATATGGGACAGAGAGGAATTGTATTGAACCGCATCAGAGGAGTAAAAATGAAAGTGAAACTATATAAGAGAAAATTAGCGCAGAGTACCAATAAATATTGGATAAGGCTGATCCGGAACAACGCCGTGAATAGTCCAAGATTGATCTACTGGTCATTGATGCGACAACCTTATCATTATACAATCAGGCACCGCCCGGGAAAAGAAAGAGTGCACTAGTGCTTAAGTAGGGCTGAATAAATTTAGGAAAATTGTATATAATTCTCAAAAAAATTGCTTGCATCATAAGGTATAAATAATTTTCATTTTGTATATATTGTTGTAATACTCATAATAATGTTCCTGGAAAAGTGTGTAAATTTATATGTGTTTAGTACAAAAGAAAAAAATGAATAATGAACCTCTGTGGTGAACGAATTTTGAGTGTAACACTGATTTCACTATAGATTTTCCAGCTACGTGAAAAATCTCTCTTGGAGGGGGGATTGCTGTAAGAACTTTACTAATTACCCCTAAAGACTATTTATTCACGAACTATTAATTCGGGAGAAGATCCCCCTAGGGTCTTCTGAACTTTCCCACGCTAAGAGGAATCTCATAAACTCATAGTTCATCTCTGAACAAAGGTATGGTGCCGTCAAGTCTGCAAATATGAATGGAACTGGCAGTACAATTTCGTTCCGGCGCTAACGTAACATTCCATTGAATTGCACAGAGAGCAGGTGTTTCAGCCGTCCAGGAAGTGAGCGGTGGCAACAGCTGAGGGGGAGAAAAGACGATTTCTCCTAGGACGGCGAGCTTCAGCCTTCGAGAAATAGGCGGTGGCATCGGCTAAGAGGGAAAAAGCTAGTTTTCCCTAGGACCGGGAGTTTCAGCCTTGGAGAGAAGCGAGGTGGCAACGCGGAGAAGCAGTTAGGAAGTGAGAGAGCGAGGACGCTGGCGAGGAGGTCTTGCTGGAGCTAGTGGTGAATGAGCGAAGCGAGGAGATGAGATAGATGGTCATCCGACCAGTCTTTTCTCCGATTGAAGCACTATATCTGTGGAAGCAGCCCATTGATGGAACTTTTTATCCTGTAAAAATGACGCGAACCCAAACCAATATTGTTTAACTTGTAAATATTAATATTTAATCGAGACTAAATAAAGGACTTAGATTTTGATAACTTACGCTACCATAGACTCTTGTCCAGTGATATCTAAGTCCCTACAAGGTCTATGCATCGTTACGCGGTGCCGGAGCTGTGTTGAGCCAGGTAAATGAGAAGGAAGAGGAACACCCGATTTTGTATTTGAGTCTGAAATTCTCTCCGGTAGAACAACGCTATAGCACCACCGAGCGGGAGTGCGCCAGTATTGTTTTCGCCGTAAAAAGATTACATTACTATCTAGATGGAAGAAAATTTAGGATTATAACGGATCATAATCCTCTGCGCTTCTTACAAACTCATGCGAGTTCCAACCCAAGGCTTATGCGTTGGAGCCTCGCGTTACAACCGTACGATTTTACAATCGAGCATCGAGCAGGAAAAAAACACCAAAACGCTGATAGTCTAAGCAGAGTAGCGTTTGAAGACTAGAAATTTAAAAAAAAAAAAAAAGAGTTTTAAGAGTGTGTTTTGTTATTGTGTTAAAATTCTTTTAAGTAACTTATTGTATATAAAAGGTTTAAAGTTATTAGTTATTAGTTATTAGTTATAAGGTTTAAAGTTTTATTAGTGTATTAGAATTCATTCTTAAGAAATTTATCTATATATATATATATATTATTATTGTTGGTTATCCATGTGAACAGGAGAGAGCGAACTTTATTGGAATTACCTGTGATGTTTAAAAACTTTATCTATTCTGATTATGTTAACGGAAAATTATTAATGAAGGTTCTGGTTTATTATAAAATTGTTGAAGTGCTTATTATAAATCTTAGTATTATTATATAACGGTGTGCAATTGCAATGTGTTTATTGTTTACTGTATTTATTATGTTTGTTGTGTGTTATGATGAATCCCTTCCATGGTAACGAAGTACTTCTGATAAATGTTTTGATTTTAAAATTTAAAATTTTATAAATTTTGGAGTAGATAGCATTGTTAGGGATAGCATTAACTCCGAATTTCACTATGATTGTGTACCCGAGTGTGGAAATTTTTCCCTTAAGGAAAAATTTATATGGGGCATGGAGGGACTGTGACGTTTTATTTGAGAGGACTCGGAGACCAGATGCCCTAACGAAATAAACATCTTTAATTGGACCCTCCAGATGCCTGCTATAACTTCGCCTATCAGTTTCACCAAAAAACCAGATGGAACATGTAAACAGTTTTAATCATGTAAATATCTGGAGAAAAGGTGCTGCGTAGAAATGTTATAAACTGAACTTGTTGACTAAGATGAGTCAAGACCTCACGTGAGGTATCGAGGAGATGAACTGAGCTCAGAAAAGAAGGCCCCGTAGAGAGGAGACTCTGCTGTGACACGACCCCAGACGGTCAAGTTCTCGGTCCTGCCGAAAGGAGCGTCTCGCTCCGGAAAATATTAACTTTTTGCCGTGTAAATATTAACGTGTGCTTGTTATGTGTGTGTCCCGTGTCGTCTAATAAAAACTCTGAAAAAAAAAACGAACGCCAAGTTCTTTTAATTTCTAGTTAAGATTCTTTCTTAAGTGAGTTCTTATACGGCGGTACACTGCAGATCTAAGGACGGGATGAAAGATGTTTAATTTAATATCCGTTCTACTCTGGATTTCGAAATGTATATTGCATTTTATTGTCGTTAGTGAAATAAGATCTGTTTCTTCTTCAATTTCAAAATAAAACAAAATTACTCAAAAATAAAACTATGTGTAGAACCTCAGACCAAAACCTGATCACCTCCAACTGGAACCCGGGGCACACAGGCTGTGTCGGGGGTCCCCTTCCGAAGAAAGTTGCTTTATAAACATGACTAGCAGCTTCAAATTTTAAACCATAGCTTTATATATATATATATAAAAGAACACATTATAGACATATGTAAAAATGCATTAAAAATTATGGGAAAGTAAAATCTTCTGAACTATATGCTAGAGTAAGTAAAACTGTAGCTCTAAGGGACGGGATGAAACAAGTTTAATGTAACAATCCTTCTACTCTGGATTTCGAAATTTATATATAATTTTATTGTCGTTGAAGAAGACGGTGATATTTTAGTTTGCATGAATGGTAACTTATAATTTTTTCTGTTAACTATGAATAGAAATTTGCATTAATTGATATCTTAAGGCGGTTTTCAAAAAAATATTTCTTCACGTTCAACAACTCGAAATTTTCGGACACATTTTCACTCATTTTTAAAAGTAAAAACATGAAACTTGTTGACGTGATTTTTGAAGAGATTTATAAGCGACCTGTGTTGTCATTTTTCGTTCAATTCGTTAGAACTTGATTTATAAACAATTATTTTCTCAGTACGACCAGTGTTTTCGTTCCCCAGCACTATCGTTTCGGGGAATTCGGTTCAAAACACCACCTTTGACTGCATTTTTTTAAAAATATATTCTGCCTTTACCAAAAAATCGACAACTACTTCACATTATATAGTTTCTGAATAATAGAACCTGCCAATCGGATGCGTTTGAGAGCAAAAATGAATTAAACAAGTTGGAAATTGTTCGTCAAACGTGGCAAATGAGGTACGTTCGTACTATAACTAGTTTTATAAATATTTTCTGCACCGCATATTCTACTGAATGCATATTTTAGTGCACTTCATAAGTGCTTATCAATTGCATTCTATTCGAAAGGCTGTAAGATCATTAAAATGCATTTGAAATATTTTTTCCCATTGGCCGTAATGTAACGGAAAATTTTTGACTCTCCCTGTAATTAAACTATACATCTGATTATCATAAAATTTGAAATGACTCGACAAAATTTTGCAACAATTATATATTTAAAAATTCAGACCATTCGGAAAGCTGTAAAATCATTAAAATGAACTATCATTAATTTATTCTCAATGGCCATAATGTAGCGGAAAACTCTTGACTGTCCCTATAATTAAACTATAAATCCGATTTTCATAAAATTTGAAATAACTCGACAAAATTTTGCAACAATTATATATTTAAAATTTCAGAGCATTCGGTTGGGTAGTTTTTGCTCTGTTATATGCGGACAGACTGAACGACGACTATAGGTGCTACGTATTTATATAATTACGAACGCACATAAAAATGAGTCAGAAAATAAGCAGTTTGGATTTGAGTACACCCTTAGGGGTGTCAGGACTCTTAAAATTGGAAAAAAAAAAAAAAAAAAAGTCCATTTTCAACATTTAATATTTTAAAATGTATTTGATTTTAAAACACAATTTTAATTGGGATGAAAGATATAAGTATGTTCTTTCATTTTGAAAATTGATTCCTTTACATTTTGGTTCTCAAAATTACAAGGTGCAGAATTAACATTTATAGGGAGCTCCAGACTGTCAGACATTTGACGAGCAGAAAATCGGCATAGCAACTTACGCTCAAGATTACAAAATAAATTTTGCAAATAGAATAAAAATTTTGGTGCCTACTTATACTTCATACTGTAATAATTATACTGGACCTAAATAAATTCGTATTTACAGCATTTTTATATTTTTAATACAATGTTGTATTTAGCTAATCCAAGATTTAGAAAATTTCAACCGTATAATCACCTAAAAAAATATTTTCTTGAACAATAAAAAGGAAATTTTAGGTTCAGGTTATGCAGACTAACAAGAAACATATACGTTTTGAAAATTTCATGAAAATATATTCAGAAGTTTTTGAGATATTGTGCGAGTTAAGCCTAAAAACGTCATTTGAAAAAAAAAAAAAAAAAAAAAAAAAAAAAATGACTTCAAAGTTTCGGAAACGCAACTTCAGCTATTGAGTGGGTATAATTCTAAAAGCCATAACTTCTGTTCTAATGGAAATTTCAAGGAAACAATTATATTAAAATATTCAGAAACAATAGGAGTTTATAATCGAAAAAAATTTAAATTTCGAACATTTTAAAGCTTTAAGAGTCCTGAGACCCCTTAAGAGAGTGATTTTTTTGGTGGGGGGGGGGGGGGGCGCTTGAAAATGTGGGCCCTGTGCACATGTTCTGTGTGCCCCTGCGATCATCAGGCCCTGCCTCAGACTATGGTACTCTTTACTTTCTCTATAAAACAATTCTAAACCTGTATCCAACATGCAACTAGCATCTTCCTTTTCTAACTCCCTCTCGGATGTAATAAAAAGGGCTTCCCTGTACCACCAAAGCCAACAAGCTAGGCCTCACCACGCACCAGTAACATTTCAAATTCCTTGTCAGTTAAATCTCATCTTACGAATTCTTAGTCAACAGTACTGCTATTCTTTTCAGATAAATGCGATTATTTGTCAACATGTAGCTGATTTATGTCGAACTATAAAGCGTTTTCGATAAAAACTTTTGAAAATAATCAAAATGCTTATTTATTTTTTAAATAATAAACAGATTTAATTATTGTTTGTAAAAATGTTTATCTATAAAATAAATATGTTTATTTGTTTATTTTTCAAATGTGTTTTAAGGCTTTTACAATATTTAGGCAAATGTTTTTTCTTTGATTTTTTTTTTATTTTTACTTGCTAAGATCTCAAATAACTGCTGGTTAAAGAACATGTTGTACAAAAAATGTAGCGTGTATGTAAGTATGTACACTATAACGCAAAAGTTTAGACAATGAAGAAATTCTTACATACTTTGAAAAATATTTATTCAATTTTCAAATCACTGCTTGAAATTAATGTGCTGTACATATAAACAATATTTATAACAAAGAAAAGTGGAATTGTGCATATTGCAATAAATTAAATGGTAACAAAAATAAACTGCTGTCTCAAAAGTTTAGACACAAATTAAATAAAATCGAAATAAACAATTTTTAAAACCTGGTTGCGCATCCATGTTTATGTATTACGTCATATACACGAGATTGCATGGAAGAAACTAAATCTTGCATAGTTTGTGGATCGATATCGTACCATGCATTCTCAATAGATGTCTTAAGTTCCTTTTCAGAAGAGTATTGTCTAGCGTTGCTATAAACTTTGCGACACATGATGCTCCAAAGGTTTTCTATAGGGTTAAGACCTGGGCTACATGCTGGCCAGTCGAGAACTCTTATATTATGGGAATTAAACCAAGATTTTGAATGTTTTGCAGTGTGAATTGAAGCATTGTCTTGCTGAAATTCCCACTGAGGACCCCCTAGAAGCTCAGCAAATGGCAGTAGGTTTTCTTCTAATGTCTGTGTATAATGCTGTGAAGTTTGACGACCACTGGTGAAGGTCAGAGATACTTGTCCATTATAGCAAAAGGCTGCCCAAACCATCACCGAGCCCCCTCCTTGTCTGCGACTAAAAAAACGTCGAGGTTCCTTCCGCAAGTCATGCCAATACGATAAACAACCATCTGGACCATCCAGATTCCACTTTTTTTCATCGCTAAATATGACTGACTGCCATTTCTCTCCATATGACATATGCTTTCGAGCCCACATAAGTCTTTGTAACTTATGATGTGGTTTCAGAGCTGGTTTCTTCTGCATTTTGCCATAAACGATTGTTTCTTTTTCCAAAATTCGTCTACGAATCGTATCCTTTGATACAGAGAGTCCCGATGAGCTTTGAACTCCACGTACGCTCATTTGTTGAGTACTCGCTAGTCTTTGTATCAGGCGATCCTCTCGCACATTTGTCACACGTGGCCTCCCAGACCGACATTTTGCTTTATATTCGGAACCACTCGATAAAACTCGATAAATAGATTTTTTTGACCTATTAATAATAGCAGAAATTTCAGAAACGCTCTTCCCTTCACCTTTCAACTGCCAAATCCTTGAAACCTCATTCACTTGAATTTCTTTAGCTCTCGGCATGTCGACTATGAAGCGCAATCGTTTGCAGAACTTAAGTACTCCAAATTTGTGACATCATCGATTCTAAATTTGCATATGCCAGCGAATATTCAAAGAAATTTAGAATAGTGTCTAAACTTTTGCGACAAGGACATTTGAATTTTTATGAAAAAAATTAGTATTATAGCAAATAAAACGACTGTCTTTTGTACATAGCATTTTAAATCAGTTTTTGAATATATTTACAGGTTTTTGTAATTCTGACGTCATAATTCTACATTTTAAAGCTGAATGACGTCATTGTCTAAACTTTTGCGTCATAGTGTATGTGTGCTTGTGTACAACGCATCCTAATGGCTATACAATACCGATTAATATGAATCCCATATATATATATATATATATATTGTTTCCATTTTGATTCATTTTGAGCTAATTTTGTAAAAATTCTGTTGTTGAATAAGATACTGACGCTTCACCTGAAGTTGCTCCGTTAATTTAAGGCTGTTCTCAACGGCTCTGCTCAACAAGCGCAAAACGTTTTGACACATTTACAAATTCATTTTTTAACGGAAAGATATAAAATTGGAAAGCCTGACCATGGAAGCAATTTGGAATCAAACTGGTTTTTTTTCATTTTTTCATCAATCAATTACCTATTGAGTTATAAGTGATTTTGGTCACATGACACGGCCTTTTTCTCCCCTTATTGACTGGATTTTCTTCTTTCTTTCGGAAGTTCGGTTCAAAATGCCAACTTTGACAGTATTTTTTGCAAGATCTATTGCGTTTACAAGAAAACGAAAAAAAAAACAGTTCGCTGACATAGTTTCTGAATAACAACACTTACTAGTTTCATGCGTTTCCGAACAAAAATGAATTAAAACTTATGTCAGAAAGTTGACTCTTTGGATTTGAGAACAGCCTTAATAAAATTCCAGTTGTGTATTCTTTAAATTATGTTTAAAATAAAGTCTGTTTTTATTTTCTCTCCAATTCCAAAATGAAACAAAATGACTCAAAAATAAAACTACATCTAGAACCTCAGATTATTGTGCTCTTTACTTTCTCTATAAAACAATTCTAAACCTGTACCCAACACGCAACTAGTATCTTTCTTACTCCCTCTCGCGATGCAATAAAAAGGGCTTCCCTGTACCACCAAAGCCAACAAGCTAGGCCTCACCACGCTCGAATGCATCTTCTCAATACGCGCAAAATAGAAAAAGCACCCAAAGCCTGTCCCCTTCATTGCACTTTACACGAACACCCCCGTGTTCCATTTAGAAAAACCTCCCCGATGAAGCATTTCTCCCCATCCTCCCTCTCTTTTGTATCAACTTTTAATCTTTAGTCCCTAGGTCATTTAATTTCTTTTTTGCCATCCCCCAAACCAGTGATAGTTAAGTTTAATGTCTTTGGCAACGGGAAGAGCCTTTATAGTAACAGCATCACACCTGCCCTTGATTCGGAGTATAGCTGTGAAAATGATGCTATAAAAGCAAAACTTCGCGCCGTAAAATTGACATCATCCTCTGAGTTTTATCTACACACTAATAAAAATAATGCTTAAATTGAATGAGTCAAAGGTATCGCTACGGAAATAGAAATATCAAAGCACTACCTTTCATGGAATTTTCTATTTTCGGTAAATGTAAAGGAAATCTCCTAAAAATATACAATTGTATTTTCATCCTTAATTGTTTTACTCTATTGTATACCCGCTAGGAATCTTCAAACGTCGATTTTATTGTACTGAGAAATTCGACTGAAAAAGCCATGATTCAAAAACCCGAAAATATTATTTAACCACAACTATTTTCGCAAGTATTTCATTGACACATAAACATTGTCAGCCTCTTTTATATAAAGGGAACCACACATCCTTTATATAAAAGAATAATCCTTTTATTCCATTATTGGAAACATTTAAATTGATGTTTTCTTTAAAATGACTGTTTTTACTTTTAGCGTAAAATATAGGAAAACAGAACTTATTATGAGTAAAACATCACGCTGTAAATTTGACATCATTCTTGGAGTTTTATGTACGCACTAATAAAAATAATGCTTAAGTTGAATGAGTCAAAGGTATCGCTACGGATAGAAATATCAAAGCATTATCATTCACGGAATTTTCTATTTTCGGTAAATGTAAAGAAAATCTCCTAAAAAATACAATTGAATTTTCTTCCATAATTGTTTTACTCGATTGCATTTTCGTCAACAATCTCCAAGCATCGATTTTATTGTACAAGGAAATTCGACTGAAAAGGTCATGATTTAAAAACCCGAAAATATTATTTAACCACAACTATTTTCGCAAGTATTTCATTGACACATAAGCATTATTAGCCCCCTTTTATATAAAGGGAACCACACATCCTTTATATAGAAGAATAATCCTTCATTCCATTATTGGAAACGTTTAAATTTATGTTTTCTTTAAAATGACTGTTTTTACTTTTAGCGTAAAAGATAAGAAA
This sequence comes from Maratus speciosus, assembly GCA_963932465.1. Lineage (NCBI taxonomy): Eukaryota > Metazoa > Arthropoda > Arachnida > Araneae > Salticidae > Maratus > Maratus speciosus. Next base: position 214,652,559 of record OZ010797.1, on the reverse strand, counting down.
ACAGGACTTATTTTGAGCAAAAACATCACGCCGTAAATTTGACATCATCATCTGAGTTTTATCTACACGCTAATAAAAATAATGCTTAAATTGAATGAGTCAAAGGTATCGCTACGGAAATAAAAATATCTAAGCAGTATATTTCACGGAATTTTCTATTTTCGGTAAATGTAAAGGAAATCTCCTAAAAAAATTATAATTGAATTTTCTTCCATAATTGTTTTACTCGATTGTATTTCCGTCAATAATCTCCAAGCATCGATTTTATTGTGCTGGGAAATTCGACTGAGAAAGTCATGATTCAAAACCCTGAAAATATTGTTTAACCACAACTATTTTCACAAGTACTTCATTGGCACACAAGCATGTGTGACAATGAAGCCTAAACTTGATTGTCACTCCCTTCCATTTTACAAGAAGGGAACTACACGTCCTTTATATATAAGAATAATCCTTTATTTTATTCTAAACGTTTAGATTTATGTTTCCTTTAAAATGACTGTTTTTGCTTTTAGCTTAAAAGATAAGAAAATAGAACTCTTTTTGAGCAAAATTTCTCGAAGTAAAATTGACATCATCTTCCGAGGTTTTACCGACACTCTAATAATAATAATGCTTAAATTGTACGAGTGAAAGATACTGAAATAGAAATAATATAGCAGGCTTCCGTGAAATTTTTGATTTTCGGTAAAAGTAAAGGCAATATTCTAAAAAATATAATTGAATTTTCTTCTATAATTGTTTTACTCGATTGTATTTCCGCCAATAATTTCCAATCGATTTTATTGTTCTAGGAAATTCGACTGTGAAAGTCATGATTCAGAAACTCCGAAAACATTATTTAACACAGCTTTTCTCGTAAATACATCATTGTTGCATAAGCATATGTGACAAAGAAGTTGTGTACTTAATTGCAATATATTTTCATGCCTTTTTATATAAAGGGGACTACGCGTCCTTTATATAGAAGAATAAGCCTTTATTTCATTGTAAACGTATAAATTTTTGTTTTCTCTAAAATAACTGATTTTACTTTTATCTTAAAAGGTAAGAAAACAGAACTTTTTTTGAGCAAAATTTCGTAGCGTAAAATTGACATCATCTTCTGAAATTTTCTCACAATCTAAAATTAACTCACAAAAAAAATGTTTAAATATAATACTGCACTCTAATAAAAGTAATGCTTAAGGGGGTCCGGGACACATTTTAAAATATTTTTACTTATTGAGTTAAATTTTTGATTTTTTTCTGATGGTTAACCATATCATTTGTAAACAAAATCGCATGATGAAACTTCTCATATTTTTTTTATTTAAAATTTAAAATTTATTAAAAAAGTGAGGTAATTTAAAATTGTTATAACTCGAAATAGTATTTGTAGAATTTCAATTTTTTTCATTTAAATAAACAGAAATATATGAGTTTTAATTTTGAATCAGCATTTTTAAAAATATTAATTTAAAAAAAATTAAAAATATTTAAAGTAAAAATTTAAAAAGAAAGATGTAACTAAAAAAAAATCCTATTTTCAAAAGTAATTTTTTTTTCAAATTTACTGAAACAAAATTGAAATAAAACAATTAAAAAAGACATGTTCCAAGTTCGCACTATTAATCTTTAACGGTTCTTGACTTATAATAATTTAAATACGAGAAATGGTGAAAAACCCGTCATGAAGAAAAAGGCATTTTCACAAGAAATCGTTTCCGTGACAACCATTGCTTGAAAGCTAGAATTTGAAAACAAACCAAAACGAAACAAATAATATTTCCTGTTCTAATTAAGATATAAACATGATTTAAATATTATTTTAAGCAAAAAAAATTATGCAATAAATTTTTTTTAGAAAATTTGAAGATTTTTGTGTCCCGGACCCCCTTAAGGAGACAGTGGACATTAAAAAAAATTCTTTAAACTTTTATCATAGAGATGTGAAATTTTGTGTAAATATACATATCACCATAAGTATATAGAACGCCTTAAAAGAAATTTTCAATCTTATTATAATTTTAAGACTTTTTGAAAAAAGTTAAATTTTAAAACGCAATTTTAAAATGCTCCGTGCGTCTTAATTTTTGAGATATTGCCTCAATTGTGCATTTTACTCACTTAAAAGTTTATTGCAAACAAATCTCTGTATCGATTTTTTAATCCCTTGAATAGTTAATTTTTTAGAGACATTTTTCTGAATTCAATATCGATTTTCATCAAAATTTTGCCTTTTAATAAGTTAAAAATCAAATTTAATTGTTTTAATGAAGTCGAATTTTAAAATGCATACACAATTTCCTTGTTAGTAATATCAGGATTCTTCCTTATTAATTTCATGAATTTTAATCAAAATTTAAGAAGCATGGCGCATTTCAAAAATCTAAAAACGTTGAAAAATCAGTTTTGAGAAAAACAGATTTAAAGTATACTAAAGAGCCAAAAAAAAATGTTTGTGTAGAAAATTTTAACGCACGCTTGTAACTTTGCGAAAAATAATGCATCTGCGAGCGGTGTTTCGCCAATGACTCAGAATAAACTGGAAAATAATAATATGCACAAAAATAATTTTCGATTTTTGGATCGAATTTTGCTCAAATAAAGGACCACGGTCCCCTTAAATGGGATGAGTCAAAGATATCTCTGCGGAAACCGAAATATCAAAGCGTTCCCTTTCATGGAATTTTCGATTTTTGTTAAAAGTAAAAGAAGGCTTCTAATTAATAATTTATCTTTATAATCTTCCTATTCTATTAATATCTGAAATTATAAAAAAAAAAAATCGACAAATTATTAACCATTTGGAAAAATGGTTATTGTCCTCGTCAGGGTAGGAATTCAAAAGCATATCTGAAGGTTTTTATTGGTTTAATCATCATTTTATTCGTTTTCTGATTGGTCTATACAGTAATATGTATTTCCCTTTACTTTCAACAGAGATGGATACCTTCTGTTGCCACTATGACAAAAAAGTAATGAAAACTACAAAAAAAATTAATAACTCAGAAACAAATTGAGGTACAGCTTTCAAACAAATTGCATTTAAAAGTACATTTTTTTCTCTATACGATGGTGTAAAAAGTAACATTGTGGGATGTTTAGAAGTTTAAGAATGAAATTTCATTTAAAATGGGCCGTCAGATTTCTTGGAAATCTGACGATGGGAAAGCCTTTTCCCGAACAGCCAATGGCATGCTTGGATAATACATAAGTTTCAGGTTTATAATGGTGTTATTACACGAGGGGTCAAAGACGCTTGAGATTCCAGGCGTCTCCATGTCCTGCGACCCACTTTTGACGTTTTCCGAACATTTCATTGGTTGTTCGGGAAAAGGCTTTTCCATCGTCAGATTTCCAAGCATTTGATTGGCTGTTACTGGCGACTCGCCTCGTTTCGGTCCTCAAAGACGCTCCGACAGAAAAAAGTTGCTCGCTCTCCAAGCGACTCCCCTGCAGCCATAGGAATAACATGGAGGCGCCTGGAATCTAAAGCGTCTTTGACCCCTCGTGTAATAACACCTTAATACGTACGAGTCGCAGGCGACTTTTGTCGCTTGGAATTTTTACGTGTAATAACACTATTAATGTTTAATTCATGGCGTACGTAATGTATGATAAACTCCGTGTGATTTTTAATGTCTTAAATTTTAGTCTTTGAAAAAATCATTTTCCAAATTATCGTTGTAATTTGTTAAATTGCTTTTTTTCTTTTCTAGTTTTTAGTTCTAAGTCCAGAAAAAAAGAGAAGTATAATCAAAATTGTATACATGAAATGCTTTTCATTAAAATGAATAGAAAAGAATTGAGAACACAAAGAAATGATGCTTCAATGTGAAAATATAAAAAAAAGTAGTACACTATAAAAATTTAAAATAGAAGATACAGTTTTGGAAGAACTTAGTTGAAAGGATTAATTATAAACTTTATTCTTGGAGAAATATGAATTTCTTACTAAAATCTACGGCCCATAAACCTTTTAGAAATTGCTAGTGCCTTACACTTTCTTTCTTAAGATAGTCTTCCTCGAGTAATATTTGAATTATATATTTTTAAAAAAAAGGCAAATTATTTATTCTTCATTTATAAGCCCGGAAATAACGACGTATAGACGAAATTAAGGCGTGTAAATGAAATAAATTTTTATTAAAACGAATAGGAAGGTACTGGGAACACAATGAAATGATGCTTCAATGTGAAAGCACAAACTAAAGTAATCTTACTATTAAAAGTTAAAATCAAAGACAAAGTATTTAAAGAACTTAGTTGAAAGAAATAATTATAAACTTTATTCTTGGAGAAATATGAATTTCTTATTAAAATATTCGATACATAAACATTTTAGAAACTGCTAGTGCCTTACACTTTCTTTCATATGATAGTCTTGCTGAAGTAATATTTGAAATTATAAAACAAAATTGGCAAATTATTTAGTCTTTATTTCTAAGTCCGTAAATAACGGCGTATAGTCGAAATTAAGATGTATAAAAGAAATACTTTTTCATTAAAATGAATAAGAAAGAATTGGGACAACAATGAAATGAGGTTCAAATGTAAAAGTCTAAAGTAAGTAGTCCAGTACTACATTTTAAAATCGAAGGCACAGTTTACAAAGAGCTTCCGTAATTTTGCGGGTATACGCCGCGCCTTAGATAACTCGATTTCCGACCAGAATTTATTTTAAATAAAATGTGACTTACTTTTGATGAAGCACTTATTTGACTTCTTTTTTTTTTCAATAAAATTTCCGGTTTGAAAAACACTTAATTGTGCCGCGGCGTATACGTGGGAAATTACTGTAGTTGAAAGGAATTATTGCAAACTTTATACTTGTGGAAAGATAAATTTCTTAATATACGATCATGAACATTTTCCAAACTGCTAATGCCTTTCTCTCTTCTGATATTGAAAAAACAAATCCTTGAAATGCTTTATCTTTAGGGATAAAAGTGAAGATAACTTTATCAATATCTTCTTTAGTCAAATGCTATCAAAAATCATCTTTATGAAAATTTGATAAAAATCACAATCGCTATTACTACCCACGGCTTTTCTGCTTTTAATTTTAATTCTTAATTAAACTTTAAAATTATAAAACTTTGAAATCGAAGACATAACAGAGTTTGAGACAACAATGTTACAGAGGAAGGGTGGAAAACTTTATTGTACGGGAAAGGTAAATATTACCCAAAAAGATTGTCCGAGCAAATTCTAAAATATCTGAATTTTTTTTCTCTGTGTCCAAACACATTCTGATTCTATTATGACGCTGAAAATAAAAGTTATTTTAATTATATCTTTAGCGTTTAGAATGATACGATGAGATACATAATTACCTCTTTGAGTTGAACCCTACTAAAAAGTCAGATAAAAGTCATACTTAATATTGTTATGCACGGTTTTTGTGTCCTTAATGCTATCACATTTTTTTTTTTATTAATAAATTTTAAAATTTAAGAAATAGTTGAGTTTATTGCGAGAGTGTTCCAAAGAAAAGATTGAAAATACAGGATAATCAGGATCCTACAGGATAAGTAAGTCTCTCTAAAAGTTTGTAGGACACACACTGGTGAAATTCCCCCAAAGGCTGTCCAAAACCCAAAAATAAACGTCAGATTCTTTCCATGCACGACTTTGTATTTTTGTGCAATAGTACATTTTCTTTTTTTCAAAATGACCGAAGATTTCCTGTTAGTGTTTACTTTTTCTGACTCTATTCTGATATTTGAAAATTTGAGCATTTGAGATGTTTTATCTCCAAAGATAAAAAATTAAGATAACTTCATCACTATCTTCAGAAGATAACGAGATTTTTATCAGAATTTGATAAAAATCACAAATGCTACTGTTATTTGTAGCTACTATCATGATTTTTATCAAACTTTTCGCTGTTGCATTGATTTTTATCACTGCTTGTTAAGGAGAGTGAAAATTTGTACATCATAAATCTGATTCAGTAGATGCTTGTAAGAGAAGTCTGTTGAACAAGAATCGGAACAGTGCAGGAAACCGCAATATTCTTCTGAACTTCTGAAAGCACATTGTCAGTGCCAAAAAGCGGAACCAATATACCTGTCAACGAGTTCTACGAGCATTCACGAGTTATGGCAAGTTTGCATCCACGATATATGAAAGAGTTACCTCCTTACTCCATGGGTCAGCGGAACAACAACTGGACATAAAGCGAACATGAATTTTTGCCCCTTCGGACTTTGACAGATGTTCCCAAAAGAGGGTCCCAATGAAGCCAATAACAAAATTTCCCATTCGCCGCCATCTTTTTTAGGATTTCATGCATCGTTGTTCTCTATGGATGTTCACTTTTGTGGTGTATTCTCTCTGCTCACTTGCAAGAGCAGTTTACCAATCATTTCGATAGCAAAAGTTCTGAAGTGGTGTTGACAGCATCGAACAATCGATGTCAAGTGGATAGCATAAAAGGAAACTGTTTCCTTTTTTTCCAAAGTTAAGTTGGTCCTTACGCCTGTGTAAATACAATATAAAGAAAGATCATAGTATAAAAACAAATTAAATTTTGTGAGAAATAATATTAATCAATGTTGTTATGATGGATATTGAACTTGTTCTTTCTTCCGTTCTATACGTGTAATTTGCTTTATCTAAGAATGTTCTTGATATGCTTTTAAAGGATTCGATTCTCGAAAAATATTTCCGCTGCTCAATATTCGAAATTTTCTGACAAAGTTATTGACTCATTTTTTATGTAAGCACGTGACACTTGCAGGTATGATTGTTGAAGAACATTTGTGATTGAATGGTTTTTTCCACTTTTCTGTCAATGAATTACATCTTGCGTTATAAGCGATTTCTGTCTCATGATGGGAGGTTTTTTTTTACCTTCTCTGTAATGTCGCGTCCGGAAATTTGGTTCAAAACACCAGCTTTGACAGCATTTTTAAAAGACCTTTACCAAAGAATCAAAAAGTGAGAAACTGTTCTATTACATAGTTTCTGAATAAGAGCAGCTGCCAATTTCATGTGGTTACGAACAAAAATGAATTAAAAATGCGTCAGAAAGCAGTTAATTTGGATTTGAGAACAGACTTAGCTTTTTGCCTACCAGACGGGTCCAATGGACCAGACAGGTACATTCAAAATGATTTTTCTCATTACTGAAAGGTTAAAATGATATTAAATATGAGAAATAAAAGCTCAAAGAGATCTCCAACACTGTCAGAAAAAACTCGTCAATATACACTAAATTATTCCTTATTTTTTAACGAATAATTTCCGTACTCCTTGAAAACATATTTTATCCGTGGATTCTTTCCAAAAGTCTGAAAAAGAGGGAGAAATTCCGTTCATTCCTACCACGCATGCGCTCTATTGATACTAAAATCTGAATTTATTTTAAAAATGAAAACCAAAAATTCTATAAGTTAGGATTTTTAATTTAATTAAAAAATAAAAAATGTTTTCAAATTTAAAAATAAATAACAATTACTTTTCTCATTCATTCAAAAGTACTCACAATTACTTTTTTTAAAGTTGAATAAGTTGAAATAAAGTTGAGTTTATAAAGTTGTTTATAAAAAAAAAAAAAAAAAAAAAAAAAAATATCGTATTTAACCACTTCGCGACGAAAACCCTTTGCTTTATTTTTAATCTTTTACCACTGGCTTTTCAAAACAGAAAATGTTCTGTAATTGAATTGTGAAAATTCTCTGATTAAATAAGATAAACTTTACAATTAAAAATAACTGGGGGAATAATGAATGATTCTGAGCACCTTAAGTGGCACGTATACCGGTCGCTCGTCCCCAAATTAATTTTTTTCTTTAAAAGTCTCTTAACACATCAACTAGTTCTTATGAAATAACAGTTTTTGAAAAGCTTGGTGGTACAATAAAATTTTGAATTTACAAACCGCTCTTCAAATCTATAATACTAAGCATTCAACCACCTGATCCACGCAGGTAAGATCTTTAACAAACTTAAAAGAAGTCCGTGCAAACTGAAAAAATGAAATGTTATAAATATGAGAAATAAGAGTTTATAAAAATAAAATAAAGCTAAAACACATCTACAAGACTAAAATAAATTGTAAAAGTCTCTTATCATATATTATGTCGTTTTATTGTTAAATAATAATTTCTGAAAATGTTATAGTACTTAGTAATTGAACAGCTTAGATGATAAAGGTGGTATGTGACAAAAAAGAGTTAATAATATAACTGAAGATAATCAATGGTCCTGTTCCATCTGTTAAATTACTATTTCAAAAAACCTAATACTCACTAGATTTTAATTGACAAAGGAGATACGCATATTCCAAACATCTGAGAATAAACGCAAACAGATATTTAGAACTTTACAGTTAATTTCCTCAAAATGATGATTGTGTCACTTACCACCTTTATCATCTGAGCTCTTAAATTATAAACTGCTCTTAGTTACATATTTTAACTAGGTTTTATTATATTCTTGTTGAACCAATTCATCCAATCAAACTCTATAAAACTCCTTCAATAAATCCATCCTTAAATTAAGCACATAAGTTTGTGAAAGGAATTTGAAACTGCATTTAAAAGGTGCCTATAATAATCAAAAGATTGAAATTCTTAAAATGTAAAAAATAAAAATTATTAATAATAAAATAAATTTTTAACATATCTCCGCGACAAATAATGTTTTGTTAAGGGGTCTCGGGACTCTTAAAATTGGAAAAAATGAAAAAGAAAAGACCATTTTCAGCATTTTTAAATGTGTTTGATTTTAAGACACAATTTTAATTGGAATGAAAGATATAAGTATGTTCTTTCATTTTATGCATTTAAAAATTGCAAGATGCCGAATTAACACTTACAGGGGGCTCCAAGCTGTCAGATATTTCGCGAGCAGAAAATCGGCATAATAGATTACGCGCAGGATTACAAAATAAATTTTGCAACTAGAATGAAAATTTTGGTGCCTACTTATACTTCAGATTGTAATAATGACCCTGAACCTAAATAAATTTGCATTTAAAGCATTTTTATATTTTTAATACAAAGTTGTATTCAGCTAATGCAAAATTTAGAAAATTTCAACAGTATATCTTCTAAAAATTTTTTTTTTTTTGAAAAATAAAAAGGAAATTTTAGGTTCAGTTTATGCAGACGAACATGAAACATATGTTTTGAAAATTTTATCAAAAAATGTTTAGAAGTTTTTAAGATATCGTGCGCGTTATACCCAAAAACATTATTTGGGGAAAATTTTTCGGAAACGCCGCTTCAGCTGTTGATCGGGTATAATTCTAAAAGCCATAACTTCTGGTCTAATAGGAATTTCACGGAAACAATTATATCAAAATGTTCAGAAAAGATAGGAGTTTAACATCTAAAAAAATTAAAATTTCTAAAATTTTAAAGCTTTAAGAGTCCTGATACCCCTTAAAGTCTCTTAGCATACCAACTTGTTCATGTTAAATAACAGTTTCTGAAAAGCATGAGAGTACTTGAATAAAATTTAGGATTTACAAACCGCTCTCCAAATGTGTTTTATTATAGTCTTCTGAACCCAGCCACCTGATTAAGGTCCATAAACTCACCCAATCAAACCCCCTAAGCCAGGCACATAAGAGTTTGAAACTAATCCTCATCAAAGCCTCTACCTCCGTGACAAATTTCAGCTGGGTTTGGACCTCGCTTGCGAATCGATCGAATTGTAACAACAATACTCACCGATAAACTGCAGCAGGAAACATTTAAGCTTCTTTACCTTTACCACAGAAGCTTTTGAATAAATTAAGCGTGGTTTTTATGAAGTAGAGTTCGATACTGTATTAAAATGCTTCATTGCAGCAGCAGTTGTTGGGCCTTGAGTATTGTGTAGTCATCAATTTTTTTCTTTATACTGATTGAAGTGTAAGAAAAAATTGGGTTTCATTTATTTTGTGAGCATATTAATTGATTTGAATATATACCTTTATGAAAGCTTTGGGAAAATCTGTCAGATGGTATAGTATTGTTCGTTTGATGTTGAAACTGTTACGTGTTTAACACGCTGACGGTCACAGATTGCGATGAAATGGCTTTTTCGGCAGATATTTACAAGGCGGTTTTCAGTTTTAATCAAATTGGTCCTCAATTCTCCTTTACAGCAATTTTAGTTAATTTTACATAAGGTCAATTTTTATACATTTTTAATTCAAAAATATCAAATTTTAGTTATTTTTACTCGTTGAACACCAAACTGAAATCAATAAACATGCCTGCACTGTTAAAAATTTTGCAGCATTCTGGCAGGTCATTCGACCGTTTTTTGAAAAAACGGTTTCATAACCATAATTTAACTGTATTTTGACCATAAAATTGCCAATGCTATGGTCAGAATAGTGTTAAATTACGGTTGTTTTAACCGTTTTCGAAAAAAAAAACGGTCAAATGACCTGCCAGAATGCTGCAAATTTTTAACAGTGTGGGCGAGCACGGAATTTTTTACATGGTAATAAATTATCAATAGTCCCGTTTCTTAGCAATACATTTTCTTCAATGAAAATATTGTTGGCACATGTATTCGTGTGGTGTGGTGTCCCGGTAAATATTTCTGACACACATATTTGTGAGCCATGTCAGTCAGTGTGGTAAAAAAAATATTTATGAGTTCAACTTCACATTATTTTCATGTGGCACAGTACGTGAAAAATAATCTTAATAATGACTATGGCCAGAGACCAATTAAGGTTGTTTGGGTTCCATACCTTAGCACCATTTTTGATTCACTCCTCAAACCAAAATAGCAGCTAGAAATTTTTGGAAAGAGTGCGCAATTACAACACGAAGAATGTGCGGTAGGTAATAAGTGAGACTGTTTACACATGTGCATATTGCTTATGATTTTTATCATTAGATATTACAATACGGTTCCCAACTACAGTCAAACCTCGTTAACATGAACACGCTTAACGTGAATTACTTTTAACATGAATTGTTTTCACAGTCCCCTATAAAAACGAATACAAAGATTTGATACTGATAACGTGAATTACTGTTAACATGAACAAAATTTTGATTCCCCTTGAGGTTCATGTTAACGAGGTTCGACTGTATAACCAATTTTTATTTATTTATTTTTGCAAATTATTCCCAAAAAAGCATTTACTAAGAATTTTTTTCGGAATCATTTTAATCATTTTGGGATCCTCATCCGCGGTGGGTCTAAGATCGTGTGGCCTATTCGACTTGAGCGATAACCACATACCTGGCTATAACTTCAATTCTTGGGCCATTCCGTGTTACGTGTGTGACATTTGGAGAAAAAAAATCTAATTAATCAAGAGTTTTTCATTATATTTCTTATTTAAAAATCCAAACAAAAGTTCCTTAAAAAATATACACTTTACCTTATTCTTTTATGCAGAAATCCATCATTTTGATACAATAGTTATTTTTTAAATAGCTTTTTTAAAAAGTTACGTGTGTGACTTAGAAAAAAAAAGCAAATTTTGAGTAATGACATTAAATGATATATTTCTGTGAGTTTTATTGCCACACATTTAAATTAAAAAATATGGTAATAACTTATACCATACCACCTAAAATCACAATTAAAATTAAAATTTAATAACTAATTAAATAAATGAAAATTAAAGCTTGTGTTACATGTGTTACTCTCTGGACGGAATGACCCTCTTACTGATGCAAGAAACAACAAATATTACCGTTGTAATTCGTACAAATTCCTTTATAATTTGATGTTGTTTGTTTTGCCGGAAAAGTAAACTACATATGTAATTGATTCTAGCTTTTAAAAGTTCAGGAGCAATGGCATAATTTTATTGCATATTTAAGTTCCTCATGCCAAAAAATGCAGAAATACAAATTGGTATCAATTTTGAACAATAAGTTAATGCGGTATAAATTGTTGAAAAATAAACCAATCAATGGTAAAGATAAGCGTTATTTAGACATATCCCGAACAATAATTTTAGTATTTCATTATTTTTTATTTATATGATTCTTTGAAAAGTTATAAACATACACTGTATATATATATTTAAAAAAAAAGTCCGTTGATTGCCAATACAAATTCCGTATTTTTTTAAATTTTTTTTTACGATAAAAGTGATTTTGTGAATGCCTCAAAGAATATAGATTTAAAAATACCTTTGACAAATAATTTTAAATTTCCATTTTCTTTGAAGCTTGTAAGATTTATTTCTCTTGTTAAACTGTAAAGGAAATGAAATTTCTAAAAATAAGGTAACTGTACTAGAAAAATAGGAAATTCTTTTTTAAAGCATGTAAAAATATAAAAAATTCCAAAGTTTTAACGAAAACGACAAATTAATTAAATTTTTAGCACTATTGTCTGTCACAGATATTCTTAAATCGATATTCGCTAATTTCTGACACATTCAGGAAATCATTTCAATGAAGAAAAAAATTTCGTAAAAAATATGGATCCTGTTCTGGCAATCAACGAAAAACCTTTTCACTGCGTAATATTACGGCACGTGCATATTACGGTATAAATATGTTTTGTAATATTAATTATCGATTCATAATGCTAATTTATTAAATAATCTTAATGATGGCAATAACTTCAGTTCTAATTAATGAAAGTAAAAATAAAATGTACTGTTTTAATTCGTATAAGATTCTTTATAATGGTATGTGGTTTGTTTTGTGATAGGAAGGTCATTTACATATTAAAATTGAATCTAACTTTTAAAAGTTCAACAGCAATACCATAATTGTATTGAATATTTAAGTTTTCTAAGCCAAAAAATGAAGATATACAAATTGTATTAAAACACACATAAATAATGCCTGCATTAAACTATTAAAGGTGTATACAAATATTCTACAGACATACATACAATAAATACAATAAATCCAACTGGAGTGAAAAATTAGCCAGAGCCAGGAATCGAACCTGGGGCCACATCTTACTAGGCTGTTGCTCTACCACTGAGCTACTCCGGCCGATCAGTGGTAGAGCAACAGCCTAGTACCCTGTGGCCCCAGGTTCAATTCTTGGCTCTGGCTAATTTTTCACTCCAGTTGGGTTTATTGTATTTATTGTATGTATGTCTGTAGAATATTTGTATACACCTTTAATAGTTGAATGCAGGCGTTATTTATGTGTGTTTTAATATATATATTGTAGATCGATCGAATAGTAAATCTATTCATAGTTGTCCTGTAATTCAATGGCTAATTTTTCACTGGAGTCGGTTTTATTGTATTTATTGTACGTATGTCTATAAAATATTAGTATACACCTTTAATAGATACAAATTGATAACATTTTTTAATAATAAATTAGTGAGATATATTATTGAAAAATGAATCAGTCAGTGGTAAAGATAAGTATTCGATTTTTAGGCATAAACTTTAATAATATAATTTATTTATTCCGCTATTTTTTTATGTAAAGTACTACTCTTTGTAAAAGCCGCAACATAACGTGTAATGCATGCGTGTTTTGTATAATTACGTTTTCGAAATATTAATAAAAGTAAAAGCAGTTTTTTAAAAATAAGACTTTTATATAAGCACCCAATGTTTATTTTGAACTTCACGCCAAATGTCAAGATTTCAATTCATGTTGTTTAAAAAAATTTCTGTAACTATACCTGTATTTGGCAAGAGACGACTATTTTGAAACAAATGTCCACTTTGATTTAGGCTTCTTAGAAAGCGCAAACTAGAGGATTTTTTTTTCGGTTTCTTTTTTAAGATACGGTAGCAACACGACACAAAAAAGCATTATTTAAACTATTTATTAAAAATTTCCAAATTATATTTTCAACGTATGATCATAGCTTAATTAATATTAAACTATTGTTTTTTTAAAAGCATACTTTTAAAAGAAATTATTACTCTCTTATTTTTTATATATATATATTTTTATTTTCTACTTTTTAATGTTTAAAATATTTCATTGTTTCATCTACAGCTTACAGGATTCAATCACGTATGAAAAATTGAATGAAATAAAGAAATTTTAGAGTTCGTGTACAGATTTTCAAAGTTCGTATAAAAATAAATATGTATACGACCCCCCAAGAAAATTTCGCTGTAACCGAAATGTAGGAAATCAAAAACATTTAATTGATTTGATGTAAAACACTTTATTCTGTGACTTTTAGAATTAAAATTATGACTATTATTTGATTTTTTTAACATACTGTACATTTTGTATTGAATACATGTGAATCTAGTGATTTTTCCTACTATGGAAGCTGATTCTAGCGTACAGAAATGTACATTAATAAATGAAAGTTTTTCTATGTGTGTGAATATGTATATGGTTTTTTTTCGTCAATGGCTTGGCAAATCTATCTCACGTAGAAGACTGGAAATTTGGTTCCGGATAGATGAAGTCAGGTCCGAAAGTACCTCAGGCTCAGATTTCATTTTTTTAAATAATTAGCTGATATATTAATGAAAATCCCTCATCGAACTCTAATTACTTGGCTGCGATTCACTAACCCGAGTCTTTTCAGATGTTTACTGAACGCAACAACAAGTTTCTTACTTTTTCAGAATTAGAAATACTGTCTGTCATGATAGCAACCACTTTGTCATGTTTCTAATTCCTTTGGATCCCGAATTTTGCCTGCCGATTTCCGAATACCACTCACCATTATATATATATATTTATTCCAAAAAATTTTCCTTTCATATTATTCGAAACTATGTTTTTCTTATGTTTCTTGAATATTTTGTCTATATGCGGACATAAAGGGAAGATTGGATGTCAAGGATTTGAAACAGAAATGGTTTATTAAAAGTTAAATAGTTTACTTTTTTAAAAACGTGTTTACTTTTTTTAAAAATAATCCTAGAAATCGACAAATTGCTGTATGAATTAATTTTTTTTTTTTTGAAAAGAGCACAATCTACTCTGTTGGGCTAAAATATGGAAATTGTATTACTTTTATTAATGTAAGACACTAAAAATCACATTAAAAATTAAATTAAAGAATCTAATAAAAAAAAATCAAAACTCTGATTTTCAGGTACATTGGAACATGTCCTCGGGAGATTGCTTTTAAAAGAGACCAAATGAAAATTTCTATCACCACTATTATTTCCTTGCAGAAATTTTCGTTTCAGATTTATCTGGCAAAAGTCATAGGAACTCGATCCGTAATGAACTTTTTCTTTCAATTGTTATAGCAATTTACCATTAACCACTTGGGGACGAGCGACCAGTATTCGTGCCGTGTAAGGAGCTCAAAATCAGGGATTATTCTCACCAGTAAATTTTTATTGTAAATTTTGCCTTATTTAATCCGAGCATTTTCTCGATTCAATTAGTCAAAAATTTCTGTTTTAAAAAACCGGTGATTAAAGATTAAAAATTCTGTAAAAGACGCTCGTCCCGAAGGGGTTAAAATAATAATAATAAAAATAATAATAATGGTGGCCATAAAAGAAGACCGCTCCAAGACTTGTAAAGCTACAAAGAGGGATTTTGGGATATTTGCAGCAATAGCGAGATGTACTACCGCATCTTTGTGATGTAACTTGAATGTACCTGAGATTTACAACTGGGAAAAAACATAGTGATTATTGTAATCGTTGCATTTTTTTTATATGAGTAGAATTTAGATTATGAATGCATAGCTGCCAACTTGTACGGATTTTTCACACCACTAAAATTTAATAGTAAATTTTACCTAAAACAATCGCCGAAATCTAACGTTTTCTAACGCTGAAACAAGACTAAAAATTCTGTTAAATTTTAGTGGTATCAAATATCCGTACAAGTTGGCAGCTATGTGAATGAAAATAATATACACAGATCTTCTAAAGTAACATGGTGCAAAATAATATGACAGGCGCTGGACTTTTAAGAAGGGAATTGGGGAGGATTCAATGAGTTACTGTCGGTAAATCACAAAAAATAAATGGTAGGAATTTATTTACTCAACGAAATCTTTGTAAAACACTAAAAGTAATAAAGAATTTAGATTATGAATGAATGTAATCTATAGAAAGTAGTAAAGAATTAAGAATTAAGAAAGGAATAAAGAAAGTAATAAAGAGTTTAGATTAGAATAAAGATTTTACACTATAATTGAAAGTAATTTTAAAAAATCTCTTCCGGCTCGGCCTACAGGCCCAGGTAGATTTCGAAGTTAAGTACTAATTTCACCTACAAAAATTAAATCATGATTAGAGATAAACCCACTTTAACCCTTTCCGGCACGGGCAATTTTTGTTCTAAAATGATGAAATGATTGACTGACACCGGAATTTTAAAACGACTTTTTTAGAAATTAAAAACATGTTAATTTAACTATTCATTGTAGAAGCAAAATTTTACTAAAATATTCTTGGTGCCGATCGTAAGTTTGGAATTAAAATTAGGTATCCCGACTCGGGCACAGTGTGCCGGAAAGGGTTAACAATTTTATCTGGCCGCTTTTGGCGAGTTTTTAATTTCATTTTTATATAAAAGCTGTTTTTCTCAGAATCGTGTTAAGGCAGTATTCAAAAAATATTTTTTCCTGCTCAACAACTCAAAATTTTCTGACACATTTTCAGATTCATTTTTAAAAGGAAAAATATGAAACTTGCTGACGTAATTTTTGAAGAGATTTATAAGCGACCTATGTTTTCATTTTTCGTTCAATTATTTAGAACTTGATTTATAGACAATTATTTTTTCAGTAGTGCCATATTTTTCATTTTCAACACAATCGCTTCGAGAAATTCGGTTCAAAATGCCCACTTTGACATCATTTTTAAAAAATATATTCTGCCTCTATCAAAAAATTGATCATTACAACACATTATATAGTTTCTGAATAAGAAAACCTACCAATTGCATGCGTTTGAAATCAAAAAGTGAATTTAAAAATGAGGCAGAAAATAAGCAGTTTGGATTTGAGTGCATCCTTATTAAAAATTCTCAATGTAAAAGTTGTAGATAACATTAAGAAGCTATATAATAAATTCATGCGGATTTGATATCTTGGGAATTGACGAAGTTATGGATTTTTTTCTCCTTCAACCCCCCGTCCTTTTTTGTTTTCGTTTTTTATTTATTTTATTTTTTGCGGTAAGAGTTGGTCCTATCAAAATCTTGTCAATATAAAAGTTGTAGATAATATTAAGATAATTTATAATAATTATAATTTGTAATAAATTTAATTGGATTTGATACCTTGAGATTTGATGAAGATATGAATTTTTTTCTCCGAAATACCCCTTTTTTCGCCCCTTGAGCCTATTTTTAGTTTTATCAAAATTCTGTCATACATAAATTTTGGGCACATTTTTTAGAAGTAATAATAACTTTAAACTGAAGCAATATGTATTATAATTAAGAAGTTATTATGGTTTTTTTCGCTTTTCACAAAACTCCACCCTATTTCCACGCCCTTGGTTCGATTTTGACCATTAACGAACTTAACTGAGATTTTATGCCCTTGATTTTATGTATCAATTTGGAAAAGATTTGTGCAGAATTATGGAAGTTATCGTGTCCATAAAAAAGTGATGTATATATATAGTTAGTTAGCTAGATATATATAAAGTTTTTTACTGGGTGTGGTTTTGGGTCCTAGGGATCATGGTCGGTGCAGATCTGCAGAAATTTTTCCGAAATTCCAACATAGGAGCGATCCCAATAGGTAGTATTTCACACGAAATCTACCTAAAAAGTAATGAAGAATTAAGAATTACGAAAAGAATAAATAAATTAATAAAGAATTTAGATTATGAATGAAAATAATAGAAAGTAGTACAGAATAAATAATTAAGAGAGGAATAAAGAAAGTAATAAAGAATTTAGATTATGAATGAAGTAATATATAGAAAGTAGTAAAGAATAAATAATTAAGAAAGTAATAAAGAGTTTAGATTAGAATAAATAATTTAGATTATGAATGAAAGTACTAAATATCTCTTCTAAAGGAACATGAAACAGAATAATATGACAGGCGTGTTCTTGTACGCTGGACTTTTAGAAAGGGGGCTGGAGAGCATTCAAGAAGTTACTGTCGGTAAACCACAAAAAATATCAGGTAGGAATTTACTCTACGAAACTCTACACCCGATCTGAAATACGCCATCCATCATATATCAGATCAGGAAGATCGGCAGCTAACCCCACTCCGTAAATATTCCTCTCCGAATCCCCAAGGGGGTAGACCTTTTCCCCCCTTCAGAAAAGATATGAATGAAAAGGGGGAGGGTATTCGATTGAAGTATTGTGTATTTGTCGAATATATGTGATCGACATTTTCGTATACCCTCCTGTATTGTGCTTCCCCTGCTTGATCGAAAGGGGGTGTAAAGTTATAAAGGGGGATTTACGATATTTGCAGTGATAGTGAGAAGTGCTACCGCATCTTTGGAACATAAACTGAATGTACCTGAAATTTACAATCGGAAAATAATATAAGAAAATACTTTTATGTTGTTAAATATCACAGCTTTTAAAATGAAGAGTGTTTGAACTATCCCAATTCCTGTTTGCAAAGTATTCCAACTTCCAATTCCGTTTTGCCCCCGAAATTTTCCATTCCATTTCCGAATAACTGCATCCGTCATTAATTCCTTTAAAAAAAAATTTAAAAATTATCTTTTTCATATTTCTTGAAAATACCTTTTTAATGTTTCTTGAATACTTTGTCTATATATGAATGTAAAATATATAATTGGATGTCGAGGATTTTAAACAGAAATGGTTTGATAAAAATTTATTTATTTATTTATTTTTTCAAAACGTAACTATAAAATCTCAGGAATTGACAAATTGCTGCTAGGAATTTCGAATAAATTTTATAGAAGAGTGGGCAAATTTTACTATATTGGGCTAAAATATGGAAAATGGATTGCTTTTACTAATGTGGAAAAATCGCTGGAGTACGTGAAGAAAAGATACAAATTACATGAAAAGTTAAATAAAAAAAATCTAATAAAAAAATAAAAAAACTGAGCCTCAGATGATTGCGACCTGATAATTTTTTTTTTATTTTATCCAGAACCAAATTTATAGACTTCTACTATATAGATTTCCCTAGCTATTGCCAACAAATACATAGGTTAAATAACTGGCTATATTTAAATATATAAATTCAGTTGCAATACATAATTATATAAATTAAATTACAAGACTGGAATTTTTTAATTGAGAATTAATAGCATTCTAAATACCATTATTCCGATTTGAAAAAACCTATTAATGAGTTATGTGAACTACTAGAAAACGTTTCCAAAAATCAGCGGAAGAAAACGAAACTTTTATTTATAAATGCTTTTTTAAATCTCGTAAATACTCGTAAAAAAGGATTTCTGGTGATTCTAATTATAAAGGACGCTTTTCGGAATTGTGGGTAACTCGGAAAAGGTTAATGTATATTTTCATCTTGGTTATATTATATTTTCATAGGCCAAGAAACATTTGTTTTTTTCTACAGTGCATTTTAAATGATGGATATCTTGATTAGCCGATCATTTTTCAATACAACTGGATAGTAAAATTATGACATAAAGATATAAGCACTTTAAATAGTCAGATATATCAGTTGGAAAAGAATTATTATAAATGAACTCAATTAAGAAATAATAATAATTTGTGGACTAAAGCATTATTCCGTTTTAAATATTCCATATCAATATCTCGAAGCTTTAAATCCGTTTACTAACTGTGATTCTGCCAACTTGTAAAACTAGTTCCTCTGCATCAGTCAACTATCAGGGCAGTAAAAACAAAGAACTTGTAATAGAAGTTCTTCGGTAAAAACGCTCTATTTGATAACTAGTGTTGCCAATTCCACTGACACAAAAAGAGAGGGACAGAAGCTTCTAAATAAGTACATAAAAATACAGTAAATCTTATGAAAACGGAAACTCTCTATAACGGAATCCTGAAATCCGTTTATTAGCTGTGATTTTGTCAACCTGTAAAATTAAAGGGTGTCCCAATATTTACGAAAGATTTGAATCTTGTGACATGATAAACCAATTTTTTGTGCCTAAATTGCAAGATATGTATGTGGACGACATGTGATTTCAACAATACGATGCCACATGCCATATAGCCCGCAAAACAATTCAATTACCGCATTAGTTATTTCCTGGTCATGTAATTTTCAGTTTTGGTGTCCGAATCTCGAAAAAAATATTTTCTCCTCTTAACAATATGAAACTTTCTGACATATTTTTTTACTCATATTAAAACATAAAAGCAAGACTTGCAGGGATGATTATTGAAGTGATTATTAATCGAAAAGATTTTTTTCATTTTTCAATAAATAAATTATATCTTGAGTTATAAGCGAATGTTGTCTCCTAGCATCTTTTTTTTTCTTTCCGACGCGATCACGTTCGGAAATTCTGTCCAAAACGCCCACTTTGACAGCATTTTCTGAAAAAAAAAAATTTGAAAAAAATAAAAAACTGCTCGATTACATAGTTTGGTTAAAAATTAAAAACATTTACAAATTACCACAAAGAAACATAGTAAAAAAGGAATTAAAGGAATAAAATGGAAATTTGTAGAACCAGGGTATAATTCTCAGGCTCCGAATATCTAGATACTACAAATAAAGTGTGTGGTTTCATCTTCGTATTAACCCTAAAAAAGCTAAATAATACGAATTTAAGGCTACCAATACACAGTAAAACCAGAAAAGAATTGAAAAAACAGTTATATGAAAAAATAAGTACGGATGTAAAGGGATTGGGGAAAAAAAACTATATTACCGCATTGAAATTTTCTGTAACCAGCAATGAGGTATAATAAAAACAAGGGTAAAACTATATGCAACTGTTGTCAAAAAAATTATATATATATATATATATATTAGAAGATTGGTTTACGAGATTACAGAAATCTCCCCTAAATGAAGCATGTATACAGTACAATTCCACCAGAATATGCCGCTCTACTGTGTCGTATACTCCCTGATGATTTAATATTTTTAAATGGCATAACAGCTTTGGTATAGATTGATATTTGTACTAATGATGAGCTTGTATAGAGCTTGAAACGTCTTCTGTAACTGATTTTATGATGTGATATTAATGTGTTGTTATTTAGTTTTTATTAAGTCTTTGATTTTAAATGTCTTTTTAATTTTAAAATTTTGATAGACGTACTATGTTTAGCTATATAAAATATTTGCATTTACTAGTAAAATATATATCTGTATACAGTAACTTATATTTTTTGTTGAAGGCTTAAATAAATGAGTATTAAAATCCTACAAAACAAAATAGAAAACTATTTAAAAAATAGATTAATCGATTAAAAACTTTGATTAACTCAATTAAAACTTTTACTCGATTCCCACCCCTATAGTAAACAATAATTAAAACGAAATCGAGCTAGCAAATTGAAACATACAAATCCATGCGGCTGCAGTCAACCTATAAAACCAGTTCCACTGCAGACATTGTCTGATTGCAGCAAAAACGCTGCCTTTGATAACATCGGGAGATTTTAGTCTTTAGGTAGATAGTCTGTGCTTCAGAGACTACGATTGTATTTTATTAAAATAAAAAGAAATAAAGGGATATTATGTAAAGGGCAATAATAAAACAAAGGTAAATTTAAAATGGGCTCGAATTCAAATGCAGGATTGGAAGTTCCTATTCAATGTGATAGATTAAAGACATTTTTCATTACATATACAGTCGGACCTCTATTTAACGAAGTCGCTAAATCCCGAAAAAAAGTTCGTTATGTGGAAAATTCGTTAAATAGAGATGAACCTTTTTAAATACTTTAAACTACACAAAACAGATTTTTAATTCATAAAGACTAAGCATTATTAAAAAACTTAACTAATCACACTTTTTTTTGTAAATCATATATTTTTTTATTATTATTATTCATATTATCCATTAAAAAGAATTCTGTAAGGACAACAAGAATTAAAAAATATATTGTCCGGAAATACACTGTATTTTCAGTTTTAAGAAAATATATACATTAAAATTAACGAATTTTTATGACATTATCGTATTAATTATAACAAGTAATTTTAAGCATTGTATTACTACATGCGTCCTTAAATTTGATTACTGAAACTTATTTACTACAGAACAGCCCTTTTGAGAGTAAAAAGGGGGATATTGAAAGTTTGCATTTCCTGGATGAAATGCAAAGAATGACAAGGATTTTACTTATCTCGTTGAGTTAGGCACCTGGTAAAACTAATTCAAGGTTATTGAGCATTATAAAATGTGTAAAATAAAGAATAAGTTTGAAGTGTCCGGAAATATTTTGAGAAATAGGGAGAAAAAAAAATTATATCAGAAGAAAAAGTTCGTTAAATAGAGAATACACTTCGCTATTTGGAGGTTATTTTACGAAGAAATTCGCAAAATATTGTTGGTTCCGAGGAAAAGTTCGCAAAATAGAGAAATTCGCAAAATAGATGTTCGTTAAATAGAGGTCCGACTGTAATTTATAATGCACCCATACGAGAAAAATATTGCATAACAGGTTGAACGAGCCTCTGCAATTGCATTTATTAACACCTTGTGTGTCATTATTAAAATTATGAGATATTCGGATTTAATATGTTTGAGGCCCCCCACCCCACCCCACCCTACACACACACACACAAAAAAAAATTATTTATTGTTTTCGTAATTGTTTTTCTTTCATTTCAATAAAATGACGAAATTTAGTAACTCTTAAAATACATGTTTGTTTTGGTGAATTTAGCAGGAAAATATTTTTTAATCAAAATATATGTGTAAGTTTAATATAATATAATATATATTTATTTATTTACATTTGGAACGTTATTCTCGGAATAGACGGTGTTGATCCACAAAATGTCACATATGAAGAACTTGCATTTAGAATGAAATAAAATAATCTATTTTCTAAAGTTTTACTTAAATGTGTGAAAAGATAAATAAACGAAAAAAAGGAAAATCCTAAATTACTGATAGTTAACATCAACCTAAAAGGAAGGAAGGTCATTTACTTTTGAAATTTCAGAAAATAACGAATGTTTTAAAACGTCTTATCTTGAAAATTTCGAAAAAATATATTTTTAAAACTTAATTTTCGAAAAAAAAATATACATTAATTGTAACCTATGATTTTTTTAAAAACAGAAATCGATTTCTAAAAGCTTCAAATATGCGATTCTAATATTACAGTTTATTCGACCAAGTAGTTTTGAGTTATGCTTAAAAATACTACCTGCATTCCAGTCTGTTTTGAAACAATTATAAATGAAAGTAGCAATAGGATCCTAAACTTTAAACCTTCATAAATGACCGAATCACTCCTAGTTAAATATCCCTATGTGAACTTTAACGAAAAAATCATGTTGTCAAAATTAGGTGTTCGTATTGAAAATCTCAAAATTTGGTAAATTTTAATTTTAAGACGATCCCGAAACTTATTTATTTTTTAACATAAATTAAAAAAAGACACAACTTACAGTCGAATGGCTATTTCCATTTTTGCTGTGATAATTTGGAGATTAAAATGTATGCAGGTTGTTCTCGCTTTTCTTTTGGCTGACTGGTTGTTACTTCTTTGTACCACATTTTTTAAGCAAAATGACGCACAAACATATATAACTTGTCAAAGTTGTCAAAACTGAAATTTCTTTCATTTGATATTAAAGATAAAAGTCCGATTTTATGAATTGTTAAAGGAGAATTTTTGACATTAACACCTTAACTGTGGAATGACTATTGCGAGTCAAATGTACATTTTACAGATAGGACTGACACTTATACCTTGGTTAGAGCTTATAGGGTAAACTAAATGGGGGCCTTAGAAGCTGAACAATGTAAATGTCAGCCGTCAGTTACTCAGCATCGGGTAACCTGATTTTGCCTAAAACTGCTCCGGTCCAAGGTATGGGTCGGTTTAGATTTTTCGTCGCTGGTCAGGCTCGGGTCTGGTAAAATCAAAAATTTTCGGGTTAAGGAGGCTGATCACTCAGTTTCCGAATTCCTATCCGTAATGTTAAGTCTATGGGCGTTTCACACATTCTTATATTTAAAATACCTCCTCAGGAAATTAGCATTTTTAACTTCTTTTTTCTGTATACTCTTCTTAAAGGATGCCTCTATTTACCTTAGTTGTCAAAATATTTCTATAATATATATGTTTAATATTAAATGAAGTATTAAAAATTTACTCTCAGTTCGTCAGCTTTTAACTCATAAAATATTAAATTAAGCATAAATTTTAGAAATATTTTGACAACTAAAGAAAAAAGAGGCATCCTTTAAGAAGAGTATATACAGAAAAAAGAAATTAAAATATTAATTTCCTGGTGAGATATTTTAGGAATAAGAATGCATAAAACGTCCATAGACTTAACATTATAAAGGAGAAATCGGAAACTGAGGGACTAGCAGCCTTAAGTTTTAATTCTTTCGAGTCGGATTCGGGTAGAAACGATTTTTGAAAAGGAAATTCTGAATATTTTTTAATTAAGAAAAACTATGTACTTGAATAGTATTGAGAGTGTATGTGTTAATTTTCATACAAAAAATGTAAAATTGATGTTAGAGATATAATTTTAAACATTTTTTCCATAATTGTATTAAGTATGGATTAATTTTCTTTCACTGTGGGTTCGAGTCAGTTTCGGTTTGAAGTGCGTTGGATTCGGGTTGATGAAATTTTTTGGTTGGGTTTGGGTCGAGTGTCGGATTTCACTTTAAGGCTCCTGTCCCTGCAGGCGAAGACACTCACGAGCTAATGCTAATCCTATGACGACGAGTTTTTCTAATATCTCGTTTGCATTTCGACATTTTTAAATGTTTTTTTTTTTTTTTCTTTTTGCATTTGATAGCCAAGATCTTCTCTACATCGTACCTTTTTTTGCTTTTTCGATTTTGGCTGCAGATATTTTTTAGAATGACACTTTCATTTTCAGAACCGGTTTTGAAAGTTAAAGTAACTTTATAAAAAATATCTGCGACCCAAATCGAAAAAGTAAAAAAGGTGCGATGTAGAGACTGACCTTGGCTATCCGAGGTAAAAAAAAAAAAAATGTCGAAATACAAAAGATATTAGATAAATCCCTCCCCATAGGATTAGCATTAGCTCGTGAGTGCATTCGCCGGATGGGACAGGAGCCTTAAGCAGGATTTTTGATTTCGTGTCGAGCTGTGCCCGATACGTACAGTACTGTACTATGGATTAAAGATTTGCAAGGGTAGAAATACACCATGGGACGAAAATACATGTGACTGCCAGCGGTCGTACAGCAGCCAAAGAGTTAAATTACTGTCTGGGTATACATAAAGAAATAACATAAAATACCTATAGCGGGGGAAAAAATTCACGGCCTCTTATAAAGCTGGGTTTCAAGTGACTAAAATTTAGAGTTATCTGTTTAACCAATATTTTACTTTTATTTATGACAAAGCGACTTATGATTCTATATTTAACCTTATTTTAACCACGATCTTTCTAAAAATAATTATTTATTAGGAAAAAGTAGCTATTAAAAGATAATTTGTGCGCAAATTTTTTATGAAATTCATAAAAAAATATTCTTTTTGTTTTATGCAAAATACTCGCTCATTTAGTTGATTAATAATTGTTCATTTTTTAATTTTTGTTAATTTAGGTTTACTTAAACACTATGTCTTCTTTTTTAATATAGCTCTAAGTTTTATAGTTCCAATAATTGTTATACTATACGTGTAGTAAATAAAGATGTTACTGTACAATATGCTTTATTTGACACATTCATATAACTTAATGATTGATTATTATAGATATTAAACTTTATGTTACATCTGACATAACTCATACAACTTAGTAATATATTTCACAGAAAAAAAGTGATTGAAAAAAAGTTATAAAACAGGTAGAAAGTTGTACAATACCATAGAAAAATAGTTTAAAAAAAGTATTATTATTATGAAGCGCTCTCATTGGTTAGAATAACGGTAAATTAC
Source organism: Maratus speciosus (assembly GCA_963932465.1). NCBI lineage: Eukaryota > Metazoa > Arthropoda > Arachnida > Araneae > Salticidae > Maratus > Maratus speciosus. The sequence continues at coordinate 214,626,700 of OZ010797.1, read as the reverse complement.
GGTTATCTAACCGTTTCCTATAAAAACAATCGAACATCTCGACAATTTACTGCAGGTTTTTAACAGTGTATTTCTATGAATATCACTCTTCCTAGAATAAATATTACTTGGCAATATATTTTATATGAAGTATTCATATATTTTGGAGATTGATTTCAAGTAAAAGCAGTGATAGAAAAGTTATAAAGCAGAAAATTTTGACACTGGAGAAAAGTAATTTCGTTTAGTATTTTATATGTTATTCGTCATATGTTTGTGAACATTACTATCCTTCTAATAGTATTTTATGTGCTTACATAACTTTGGCCTTTATTTCCAGAAAAAATATTTATTAAAAAAGGTTATAAAACAGACAGAAAGTCGTAGTCCTGAATTCATGTAACTTTGATATGTATTTAAAATGTTATGTTTCAAAGCTTATTATATGGTACTTAATCTTACTCTTCTTTATTGTACTCCAATCTGACATTCTGCGCCGAATTCCAACATGCAAAAAATTCAGTTTGTCCAGATTATAGCTCTAAGAGGTATCAGGAAAGCTCCCTCACGTTGAAGGAATCAAATCATTCATGATGACCTTAAAATAAGTTCTTATTTGAAAGATTATTAAAAAATAACAACTTTTTGACAAAATTTTTCTAAACATCATCCCGAACTTTCCAATCTGTCTGACTATATGATGAGCGGTCAATGCGCGGTTAGGCGATCTTCCCCATCCCTGTGTTCTCTAACTTCTTTCATTAGTTTCTTCCACTAGCTATTGCTAGAACTGTGTACCTCCATAAGTCTTTTGTATTATTTATTTGTATTTAGCTTTTTGTAGACAGCATTTTTCGTTTTTTGATTTATTTTTTAACTGTAAATATTTTGTAAGTTTATTTTATATTTTTTATTTCTATATTATTAAGTTAATTTGTCTTTTTGTTGTTTATTTATTTATTAATTTTTTGCTCTTCTTGGATCCTTTTTAACCTTTCCCAGTCTTAAAAGACTGATCAGACAGTCTTCAGGCTCACTCTCAGTGGAACCTTTCATGTGCTCAGCAGCTCGTTTTACCCGATTGCCAAGAAGGGTTATGTGTTCACGCGTATCTGGGTATGTGGATTTTTTTATATGCTCAAAACATCCCAACGGCTGGATGGATTTTAATGAATGAGATCTCTATCGATTCGTCTTAATCGTCCAATGGTTATAGGCTAGGTTTTGTTTTTATAAATTCAAAATGGCGACCGTAAAGTACAAAATGGCGGTAGAGACGAAACAAATTTTTACGAACCCTATTGAGTGACATATCATATTGAATAGGTCTTTCAAAATGAAGACGATGTTTTATTGGCTATTTTACAGTCAGAAGCTCCATTTAAATGTTACACAACCTGGAAGTTATGTAGGTAGATCTCTAGCTTTCCTGCAACTCTAACCTTCATAGACTTCTATAGGCCTCATCAAAACCGTGTTTATAGATAGGAACTAACAATTAAACACAACTTAAAAGTCATCAATACAAGTAAATAAAAAAAATAGGTAAGTAATATAAAAATAGTTTCACATTGATGAGAAATAATTAATTAGTTCGCTTTTTACGCAGTTGAGTTTTTTGATTTTTTAAGTTTAATAGTATTATTCAAGTCTTCAGTCTTCTGAAGTTCATATAGAGGCCAGGGTTCAGCGGAGGAGATCCCTCACATGTTTATCATCGCCTCTGTCTTTTATTAGTTTCCCCTTTCTTTTGTTGATGAACACATAACCTTTGGAAGAGAAAGATCAAGGAAATAATTTACGACTTTTTGCCGGGTATTGGTGAAAACGCGATATAAATGCACCTTAATTGTTGTTCTGAACTTCAGCTACGATAACAGATATTACATTTATATTGTTCTTACTAGAGATATGGAGGCCGGGACTCAAGGAATTTGTATGCTGAACTTATTCTAAGTTTCAAGTGTATCACTATTCTTAACATAAACAATATTATATATGTTTATCTGATATATTAATGCAACTTAACCATTTATTTCCTCAAGAAATAGAATAAAGAAGGTTGAAATAAATAAGAATCCCGTGAATATGATGACGTGTAATTTTTATAAGTATTTAAATGTTATTCGTCACAGTTCAGTAAGTATCACTATCCCTATAATCCCTCATAGCATGCATGGTCACAGTGACGTCATTGTGACGTCACTGTAAGTCACTGTGGTCACGTCACATCTGTGACTAAAATGCCACCACTCAGTGATGTCACATTGTGACTGAGATGTGAACTTCTTAGAAAACTTTAAACAATTATAAAAATTCTTTAAAACATGTTACTTATTGTAAAATTTTATTTTTCCGGCAATTAAAAAAATATTGTAACGTCACTGTTATGTCACTGCATGTAACGTACGTCACGTCATATATGTGACAAAAAAACCACCATATTGTAAATCACAGTGTGACAAAAATATTAACTTCAAAAATTTTTGAAAATGAAGAGAAATATTTAAAACATGCCCTAGTTACAGCGGCATAAGGAATGAATATTAGTGGACAGCAAATAGTAAATTCGGACACGAAAAGAAGGGGGAGGGGAGAAAAAGAAAAATGCACGGTACAAGTATCAACAAACTAGATTTCCATGCTATATTTTATCAATTTGATATCTAAGAAGTGAAAGTATACTTTTTTCATGATTTCAATTTTATCTAGCATTGCAATTTAATATAATAATACATCACGGATTGTTATTATTATAAAAGTATTTCTCAGAAAAATGCTATGTGCTGGAGCAATTTGAAACATATTTAGAATTAGAAATATTAAATCTATACACTTTACATATTTAGTTTGCAGGGAGGAAATTTTTTAACTTTTTTGGCGACCACTGGTCGAAACACTTCTGTGATTTCAAACTAAACATTTTCTATTACAGATAAGTCTGCAGATTTTAATGAGCACGCAGAAAGAATCTTCAGAGTTTAGTCATATATGCATTTATTGCTTTATAATTTGCATTCAAGTCATATTTTTTTCCTGTTAATCTATTTTTAGTAACTGTTTTTTTTTTTTAAAATTTACTTCTTTCAGCCTTTTTAAATAAAATTAGCCTTTTCCGAAAAAAAAAATATATATATATATATACAAAATTTATGCAAAACACATGATATAATTAATTTTTCGCATTTCCAATTTGTGTTTTAGGGGTATGACTTTTAAAAAAGTTATTTTACAAATTGTTTTATTCTGCAGAAAATTAACATAAAAAGATTGACAAAGAAAATTTTTTTATCCTCGAAAACATTTTTTTTTATTTATTAAGAAGATATTTTTTATTTATTACGCATGAAACAAACTTTACTTAAAAAAAGGGGGGTGGTATTATTACCATTAAATTTATTTTTACACATTTTAAAAATTTAAGCAGTGTTTTATCTAATAAACTTCCGTTTTCAAATGAATTTTTTTGAAACTGATAAAAAAGAAATGGTAAAATGCATTGGAAAATTCTTCAAATAGAAAATTTTAAATACAGGCTAACTCATAAAACTATTTCGCCTGAAAGTTAGGACTGCAAAAATAAACATTAAAATCAGCTGCTGAAGATCGTCTGCGTCGGATATGACCGCAACCGCAGGGTAAACAGAGAACTTTTTGTAATACACGCCGGAAAAGAACATGACCAAGTCTACAATGTCAGCTTTTGTTTTTGCTTTTTTAAATGTAAGAGAAAGACGTCTGCCATTTTCGGGCAAAAATACTCGGATATTATTAATTTACAGCAAAAAAAGGTAAGTCTTATTTAATTTAAATTTTTTATTTCTGTTTGTATATTACGAGTATGCATTAAATAGTTTTATATTATACATATAGAAAGTGACTGATCTGGAATTGTTTTGAAGCGAAATTTTCCTAATCGACACTATTTTGTAAAATGTGTTAATCGGCCATCGCTCAAAAAAAAAAAAAAAAAAAAAAAAAAAAAAAAATCATGTCTACATTCATAGTGGGATGAATATAAACATTAATTTGCAGTTACTTGAGATTGAGACAGTGATGTGGAATTTTTTTCGGCTTCTTATTTTTTTTCTGATTACTAACACTCATATAACAGTATTTATCGTCATTATTGTTTTGGAGTTAAATATTATATTCGAATAGTATGATATTACGAAACTGTTTCAGTTTAGAAATTAACATTATAGTGGGAAAATGTCTTTTTACATATTATAATAGCGTAACTTTTGAAAGATTTTTTTTTTTTTTTTTTTTGCTAATAATATTCTAAATTATTATTTAAAATCCTGAATCTTCATACCAATGTTTTCAGATTTAACATTTGCCAAAATTATAAAATAATAGGAATTCCTTATAACATATGGAAAGATTTTTGAGAAATTGCTAAATCTAATAATGCATTTAATTCATCAATAGATGAATTAAATGCATTAGTTAGTTGTTGTTTAATAGTACAATTAAAAATACTAATTATTATTTTTAGTGTTTTTCAAATTGGTATATTTATTTATTTATTTTTAATTGTATCTAAGCATTTTTTTCTATTTGCGATTTTAATCAAACATTTAATTATAGACATTCAGAATCAGTTATTAAATTTTCTTCGATTGTAAACTCATTTTCTACGTTTTCGATACACATAAATATTGCCATTAAAGGTGTATTCGAAAAAATATTTTTCCACCTTCAACAGCTCGATATTTTCTGAGACATTTTCAGACTCATCTTTAAAAGTAAAAACATGAAACTTGCTGAGGTGATTTTTGAAGAGATGTTTAAGAGGCCGTGTGATTTCATTTTCCCCTCAATTCATTAGAATTTAAGTTTTAAATAATTATTTTCTCAGTAAGACCTTTTTTTTTTCATTCCCAGATCTTCCGCTGTGAAAAATTCTGTTCAAAACGCCTACTTTGACAGCATTTTTTTTTAAATATTTTCTGCATTTATCAAAAAATCGAGAAGCACGGCACATTAGGTAGTTTCTAAATAAGAGAATTTTTCAGTTTGATGCGTTTGAAAACAAAAAGGAATTTAAAAATGAATCAGAAAATAAGCAGTTTGGATTGAAATACACCCGTAAAAAATAAAATATTATATTTAAGCATTGAAATAAAGTGTTTTTCATGCCTGATAGGAAGCTTATAGATTAAACTGCTTTAGTATATATTTTTTAAAGTTCATTATTTTACTTTTATATTTCCTTTCAATCATTTATTTTACTTTTATATTTCCTTTTTAACACCTTTCAACAAAGTTGAAAAGTGTTTATGACTGTGGTTTGTCTAGCCGTCTGTCCGCGCTCTAACTCTCGTAAATATACTCGGATTGCTCTGAAATTTTTAGATGTTATTCACCTTTACCATAGCACGGTCCCTATGTGTAACGACGTTTGTAGCATGTTTAGTTCATTTACAGGTACAGTCAAAAGTATTCCGTTACATTACGGCCTATGGGAAAAAATCGTTTCAAAGGTTTTTTCATGATTTTACACGTTTTCATACAGAAAAAAATTGATATGCATTTATGAAACGTACTAAAATATACATTCTGAAGAATACGAGATGCAAAGAATAGTTATTGTTCATTTACAGGGCTAAAAAGAAGTTCCAATACGTAATGATATAGCGGTGGAGGGAATTGTTTGAGGCGTACTTTAACTATGTTAATCTATTTCATATATAATGAAAATGATATACGTCGCTGAGGTTTACATACTATAAATTTTTCATGTAGAATATGAAGTGTATATAGCATTTACAGGCACACACAATATAGTTCAGATACTATATTGTATCCGAAGTACTGTTCATTTGTGATGATTGCTGGAAATACATTTTTAATTATGATATGTGCTTTTATGATTCACTATATTTAAGCATAGTATATGGTGTATATAAATGCTATAATTCATATACAGGGCTACACAAAAGTATTCGCAAGGATTACTGGGTATGAGCGCAAGTTACTTAAAGGTGGTTTTTAAATGAGTTGTGCATTTTTACGCTGAACTGAATTTAATTTACTGTTGTATAATATAGATAAAATGGTATACAGGGTCATGCAAAGAATTGGATACATGGCCGTATATAAATTATAATTTCTGGAAATGTGATTTCAGCTGTTTTAAGTGTATTTTAGTTTGAATTAAATTTTAACTAAACGGTGGCGTTTAATGAAGGTTCTAGGTCAACTACAGGGTTGTACAAAAGTATTAAAGTATGTTTCCATATATTAGTATAAATTGCTGAAAGAGAGTTTCAACCTGTTATGCGTTTTCTTGCTAAACTAAATTATCCCATTATATAATATATATATCAACCTACAGATCAAATACAGGGCTGTTCAAAAGAATTGGAAAACCTATTTATCTATGGACAGTAACTGCGGAAATGAGTTTTTCAAATGTTTTATGCGTTTTCTAAAATGTTTACTTAGTTCTCTTATTTACCTTATTTCCCTAAATAACGAAGTTTTTTTAAAGCATTCGGGAAGTGTTGGAAAGTGTTTTATAATCTATGCTTAACGCGTGATTTTTCTTACTTGTTTTTTCTATTTCCCAGATCAGTCTTTTCCTATAGAGCATGCCAAATCTATTTAAGCTCATATTCACAAAATACAATTTACACGGAAATAAAAAATTTAAATAAATATGGCTTACGTCGTATTTAATAAAGCAAAGATTAATCACAACCACAACACCTTAAAATCTTATACATTCTTAATATCAAGCTTGAACTCAAGATCAAGCTTAGAACTTAATAAAAAAAAGATGTCAGTTGACAAACATTGTTTTTTAAGTGGAAAAATTAAAACTATTTTAGAAGAATAGGACTCCAAAATAGCTATATTTTGCTAAAAAATACGGTAAAAAGATACGATTTTATATCTCAAACAAAACTTTATTTTAAAATTGTCCATTTTAAAATTCATCACAATATTAATACTTGGAAATTTTTCCACAAAGAAATATTCGGTTTGCATACAATATTTCAAATGAAAATCAAATTTCAAATTAATTGCTTAAAAGGCGCAAAGGCCAACCTAGTGAAAAGAGTCCATGCCGGGACTCGAACCCGTGCCATCAGCATAGCGCACTAACATTCTACAGACTAAACCACATGGAACGACACTCAGCCTGGAAAATTTCTCGCTATTACATGCTGGCAAGGCTACAAAAGCAGCATAAGATGGGATATTTATCGTGAGCCACCGACATGGGGCGAACACGAAACTTAATTAAATTCAGCATCGATTGAAACTATATTAAGACTTCGAAATTTTTCCAGAGAGAAACATTCGCCTTGCATACAATATTTCAAATGAAAATCAAATTTCAAATTAAAATTGACTTTTAAGCATGTAATTTGAAATTTGATTTTCATTTGAAATATTGTATGCAAGGCGAATGGTTCTCCCTGTAAAAATTTCCAAGTATTAATATAGATTCAATCGATGCTAGATTGAATTAAGTTTCCTGTTTATTCCATGTCGGTGGCTCACGATAAATATCCCATCTTGTGCTGCTTTTGTAGCCTTGCCAACATGTAATTGTGTGAAATTTTCTAGGCTGGGTATCGTTCCGTGTGGTTTAGTCGGTAGAATGTCAGTGCGTTATATTGATGGCCTGGGTTCGAGTCCCGGCATGGAATCATTTTCACTAGGTTGGTCTTTGCGCCTTTTAAGAAATTAATTTGAAATTTGATTTTCATTTGAAATCATCACAGTGTTTATGACAAGTTCGTCACAAATGACACATATTTCACAAATTGGTCACAATGTGACTTCAAAGCATTGTCGCTTTCGTCACATGTTCGTCACAAAATTAATGCCAAAGTAGTCACAAATGTCACACTTTTCACAAATTAGTCACACTGTGACTTCACAGAGTGGTCACAATGTGACGTCACAAACGACCTCTAAAACGGCCATAACGACCTCGCATTCTAGTCACTATGACGTCACATCGACGTCACGTGACGTCACATCGACGGTCACAAAGTCACAGTGTGACTTCACAACGACGTCGCTGTGACGTCACCATGCCTTACGGGATGAATAATATTATACGATATGCTTCATCTCACATATTCATGCATTGCTTCATATCACCCAAAAAGGGTGTAAAAAGGGTTCAAGGATGGATAGGATGCTACGCCTCAGATGACATACAGTTTTGTTAAGCATTATTTGTCATAGTTCATTTCCTTTAACTATCCTAACAATGTCACGAGCAAGGCAAAGATAAAACTTGAAACACGCAGGAGGAAAAGGGATTCACTGAAAAAAATACCCTTCATACTCAAAAATTCTTTAATAAAAAGAGTTATAGAGGCCCACCCGCTTTCCCGAATCCATAGGTGATCTAGGAGTGTTAGAAAGGAATGCGCCGGCGAGCAACCTGAAAAATACTTATCGCTCAAAACTTTACAAAGTGTAAAGCAATAATTTTTACTAACACTCGCGGGTGGACCTCGCTGCACAAAGCTACAAAACATCCCTCTTTTTAAATCTAGTAGTACAAGATTTCAAGAGTCTTTTTTTATTAGAGAGGGATCCAGTACTTTGCATTGACAAGGGTTTCCAGGTGTTTGCACCATGTACAAAAAAGCGAGTTTTCCGACATTCTACGATGCACTCGAGGTCTTTTGATCGAGCTCCGTACAAAATATACTCTTTCTGTAAAACTTGTATAATCTACGATGATGATCACTTGAAAAATAATAGGAATGGTTGTAAAATTTGGTCCCTATATAATAGATAAAGACCTGTTGGACATGGTGAAATGATTTAAGGGAAAGGTCCTAGTTGTTTTATGATTTGTAAGGTCAGTTACAGAGTGTGGACACCAGCTGCAAAAATCTGAGTCATTATGGTTTAAAAATAGAAACTCTTATAAAATATACAGGGCTATTACAAATGATGGATCCAATTTTAAAAAATCATATTTTCGAAACTACACCACATATTATAATAAGTGATACATGAATTTAAAGAGAAATATACCAAGTTTTTTTCAGTTACAAATGTCCGATGTGTGACCCTTTTGTTACACGGTCCTAACTGTAATCGAGTTCGTTCCAAACATTTTGTAGCATCACTCTATGTCAATGGTTCTGAAAATTTCCCAAATGCGTTCTTTAAGTTCTGAACACTTTGTTTTCGGCATTTGTGGTACATAAACAATGTCTTTGACATTGTCAGAACTTAAGAACGCATTTGTGCAGAATTCAGAACCAATGACAGAGTGATGCTCCAAAATGTTTGGGACGAACTGGATTACAGATTGGACGTATGCCATGTAACAAGAGGGTTACACACACTGTTAAAAATTTTGCAGCATTCTGGCAGGTCATTCGACCGTTTTTTGAAAAAACGGTTTCATAACCATAATTTAACTATATTCAGACCATAAAATGGCCAATAATATGGTCAGAATAGTGTTAAATTACGGTTGTGTAACTGTTTTCGGAAAAAACGGTCAAATGGCCTGCCAGAATGCTGCAAATTTTTAACAGTGCATCGAACATTTGTAACTGAAAAAAACTTGGTATATTTCTCTTTAAATTCATGTATCACTTATTGTAAATGTGCAGTAGTTTCGAAAATAGTTTTTTTTTTTTTTAATCGGATCCATTATTTGTTATAGCCCTGTATATACTATAATATGTTTCTAATGAACCGTATATCAGTAATAAAGAAAATTAATTATATCATCCAACCGTTATTTAGGTCCTATGTTATTTTAGGATTTTTAAGGTAATTATTTAAGAGATGCGATCACTTTCTAAAAAAGTTCTCAGTCACTTATTGTTTAAAAATAGAAATTCCTACAACAATTATATAATTATATGTTCTGATATTTTGAATTCCCTCTTGTATAATGAGCTTATATATTCTACAAAGATATTGATTAGAAAAATATAAAAATTGGTCAAATATAATAAGTCAATATATATAAATAGAATTTGATAGCCTTAGAATCGAATGGACATATGAGTAAAATTTTACAGCTATTATATGTCTGAAGATTTTTATTCATGGTAGCAAGAAAAAATATGAAAAAAAATATAAAAAATTTTTGCACTGTGCTCAGAAAATATAGCTTGTTGAGGGTGTACGATGCATTCGAGATCTTTTGGTTAGAGATTTTTACAAAATATTTTTTTTCCATAAGATTATCATGATCACTTGAAAAATAAAACAAATGGTTGTAAAAGTTGGTTCCTGTACAACAGCTAAAGATCTGTTGGACATTGTGAAATGATTTAACACTAGAACGCCCGGAAGGAGTCGATCCGGCTCCGACCATATGATTAAATGTCAACTGAAACCAGAAATTCTTTCATAAGATAAGTTAAATTTAAACTACGTAGATTTACGTTAAATAAATCAGTCAAATAATTTTAAATAAAAATTCTGGTGTCAAATAGTTTTATGAAACTTGAGTAAAATTTCCGGGCGTTCTAGTGTTAAGGAAAAGGTCCTAGTTGTTTTATAATTTGTAAGGTAGGTCAGTTGCAGAGTGTGAACACCAGCTGATATCCTTATTGTTTTTTTTTTTTTTTTTTTTTTTTTTTTTTTTTACAAAATGTATACAATTGTATGTTACATGTTTTTAATGCATCGTATGCTCGTAATAAAGGAAGTTAATTAATGAATCTGTGCTATATAAATTGATACCGGAAAGTTTCCACTTGTAATCGCACCCCCCCCCCCCAAAAAAATGAATAAATGAATAAGATAAAATAAAAAAGAGTAAAGGGCCTTGTAAGCACTTCGGCTACCTTAAGATTATAGCTGAATTGAATATTTCCAGTTCAATATTATCAAAAGACTTTCAATTTTTTTACCAACCTTGTTAATGATTACGCAATTTTAGCTTATAAAAATATTTAAACAAAGCCTCAACATGCAATCAAATTAATTTCACATAGTCTTTTTTGATGGCTTCGATGTTCTCTCATGGAACCAATTGGTTTGAAAGAAAAGGACACTTAAGTAAGTTATAATTTTAAAATTAAATTAATCAAAATTTTCCAAAAAAAATTGTAGATTATTTCTTTTATATTCATAAAGTATATTACATTTCTAAATGGTTCCATTAAACAGGGGTTCAATATCGCAATAAATTTCGCAAAAAAAAAAAAAAAAAAAAAATAATAATAATAATAATAATCTTGATCGACACGGACAGAAAGAATGAGTATTAAGCCCGACCCGAATCTGAGGAGGAAAAAAATAGCATAAATCCGATCTAGTTTTGCACAAATAAATCAAGCTCGGTCCGGAACATGCTAAGTCTAAGTGAAAAAGAATCGGCCTGAGCCCTGCCAGGGCCGTGCAGACCTTTTTATCCATAATGCACAAAAAAATGGTTTTAGAACAAGACATCAAAGCTTTGCCTCGTCTTGGAGCAGTCCTCCAGAGTGCAACTGTTGAAGTAATTAGCTTTAGGCAAGAAAAAGAAATGGACATCTCCATACTGATGTAGTTTTTGTGTTCGGAAGTTTGTTCTATCATCTTTTAAGTGTGTTCGTAATTATATAAATATGTAACATCTATAATCATCGTCTGGTCCGGCCATCTGTCTGTCCGCATATAACAGCGCAAAAACTGCCCAACCGAATGGTTTATAAAATTTAATAGATAAAATCGTTGCAGAATTTTGTCGAGACATTTCTAATTTTATGAAAATCGAATCAAAACTTAAAAAAATAGTAATAAAAGTTTTCTTCATTCTATTAAATCCTATCATACATAATAAATTCAGTGATATCCCATGCTAGGTAATGATTCTAGATTGCCATGGTGATGACTTCCTATTGAAGATGGAGTCCTATTATTTCCGTATTACTGAATTTAATATATTTAATCTTAATAAATTTTGTATTCGTGCATTTTTGCTTAAGAGTGCAACAACTATTGCACTAAGATCTGAATAATTATAAAACTAATAATAGCACGAACGTACTTCATTTGCCATGTTTGACGTACAATTTCAGAATTGTTTTAAAGTTTGCTAGTTTCCAAATTTCTTAAATATTAACACATTTAAAGTTACTGAAACTTTTTATATTATTGTATGCAACATATTTAATAAGGATTTATTTTCCACAATTTACACTTTTGCCAGTATTTATATAATCACTCTTATAGCTTGCTTTCCGATCTTCATCCTTTTGGGGATATCCGATTTGGGATAATAAACAATACTTGAAGAGCCGGTGAAAAAAGGCTTGAAGAAAGAGCAGTCAGTACTATAACGGCAAGATTGGTTACTCAAAGAACTAGTAATTAACATTAAAATTTTAACAAATTTGCCAAAAATATACTAATGAATTATGTATATCTATCTTTGTGTTCATAATTCATAATGACTTTTTGATAAATTTGATAATATTTTTGTTGATCTTGGGGGCACACAGAGTTAGTAGAGTAGATCGACATCACATAAACTATTTATTAAACGTTAACACGAAAACAAAAATATATGCATAGCTCAAGTGTGGCAAAGCGGTGACATATTTTTAGCCCTTTCAGGGGCAAAGCACTTCTACTCGTAAAATGCTGAAATGATTGACTGACATCATAATTTACAAGCGAAGTTATTTGAAAATAAGTAAAATTTTTTCTTGTGTACTTAATAAATGTAAAATTTTGATTTCATAATTCTGGTGATAATAGGGTATTTAGGATTCAAAATTAAGTGGTTCAAAAATGAACCACCGTCCTTCAAGGGGTTAACTGAACCGGATACTTTAGCTGGCATAGTGGTTGGTCTTAGAGCATCGACACTACACGAATGCGCTATATCTGCGGAGAGGAGAAATTCAGCAATTTTAATATTATTTATTATTTGATTATAATCGTTATTTTTCAGTTATAATGTTTTGAGTTGCAACTTTATATGCAACTTTGTTTGCGCTATTAAAAAAAACTTTTTGAGCTGTTCTTTACGAATATGTAATAATATTTTTCGAAATGTCCTTACATAAAAAGTTATGAGATAAGGAATTCCCGGCAATAATTTATGGCCACCTTCTATTTCTAACTGATATTTACATATTTATGAAAGATGCAATGTAAAGTTTGAGATACTGTTAATCAATTGTCGGGGAAATTTTTCTTTTCTCTTTTTTCAAACGGAAAAGCTAGAATTTAGGATCCTTTGCAAAATAGATTTTTGGTTCTTGTTTCATTAAAAACATTCAGTCCTTGGCCATTCTTTTTGAAAGAGCATGGTACATGAAAATTTTCAGGTCCCTAAATTATTTTAAGAGAAAAGGTTACTTTAAGAGAGAGATTATTTTAAAACGAAAATATATTTCCGTCTCAGTGTAGGCCTTAGAGCTGTTCTCAAATCCAAAGGGTCAACTTTCTGACATAAGTTTTAATTCATTTTTGTTCGGAAACGCATGAAACTAGAAGATGTTGTTATTCAAAAACTATGTCATCGACCTGTTTTTTCCGTTTTCTAGTAAATGCAATAGATCTTTCGGAAAATACTGTCAAAGTTGGCATTTTGAACAGAACTTCCGAACGAAAGAAGAAAATCCAGTCAGTAAGGGAGAAAAATGCCCTGTCACGTGATCAAAGTCGTTTATAACTCAATAGGCAATTGATTAATCAAAAAATGGAAAACACAGTTCGATTTCAAATCGCTTCCATGGTCAGGCATTCCAATTTTATATCTTTCCGTTAAAAAATGAATTTGTAAATGTGTCAAAACGTTTTGCGCTTGTTGAGCAGAACAGTTGAGAACAGCCTTAAGGGAACAGTTTACCTCAAAATTAATCTCTCTCTCTTTTTTTTTTTTTTTAAATATTAAATGAAAGTTTGTTTAATTGCGAGTATTTCGACACCTCATTTTTACCCATACAGTAATTATATCGCGAGATATTGTAAATTTTGTTAATACAACCAGCGCAATTCCCCACACAAATGAAAACTTTAAACGGCCTTTTTCTCCATGTTCATATTTTCTTCACATCATGTTTTCGAAATGCTAAGGCTTTTTTTTGTATTTGAGATAGAGATTAAAAAAAATTTTTATACATGTTCTTTACCTATATGTAATACATCTGCGTATGGAATTAGCCTTCAAGTTTTTTCTTATTTTCTTAAAACTAAAAGTATATGAAGATATGTTAAATTTCATCATTTTACTCTATATGGATCAGTAAAAAAATTACATTCAATGTGATATTAGATGCATCAAAAAATCTATACGCAATCTTGTGTAATATACATTTGAAAATCTTTTTTAAAAAATTGAGCAAAAATATTAATGTTTAAAAAAGTGGTAGGGATTTCAAAAAAATCAAATTTTTAAAAAAATTAATTAAATATTCAGTTATTATTATTTTTTTTTTTTCAAAATGTAGGTCTTTTTTTTTTTTTTTTTTTACTTTTAAATGCAGTGAGTTCACCATTTGAACCATATTTTTAAAAATAAACAATATTGTTGAAAAGGTAAACTGTCCCCTTAAGTATAGATACCTTGGGACCTCTGGTGCAAAACTTTTCCGGCATTTCAGTTATTTGTTTCAAGGGTTTTAATTTTTTGGGTTCAACTGGTTAACTGGTAAACAGTTAAGGTTCTGTTTGTATTTTGGGGGGGGTTTCGATAAGCACATGACTGGGTACATTGCACTCACAACCCCCTGCTTGTGGTTGGACCTGATTCAGTTTAGGATGGAGTTTAGTAAACGATTTTTGTATTTCTAAATGAGATTTTATTCCTTTATGGCTAAACCTAACTACAAATGCTTTTACTCATCTTTATTAGTTCAGGTAGTAATTATTTGTCCCCGTCCTCATCAAAATCTACAAAAGGAACCTTTTCTCGTCAAGGTAAGTCAATTTACTCGTCCCTAGCGTTCCAAAGTAGGAACACGTGGCTCCAACAATACCTCACTTAATTTAATTTCGATGCATCCGGGCACTAGTGTTGCGGTTTGGCAACTAAAAGTGACGTCACTCTGCAGATGGCAACGGCGGGGGAGCTGTTGCCACCGATCCAAACAAAATGGAAAAAAGAGTTTCAAGAATGGGACAAGGGGACGGGGAGCTACAAACGAGCGAAAAATCAGGGGGTCATTTTTGTCTAGTGTGAAATGCGTTTATCTGTAACATAGGCGAAAAGAAAAGACTTTTTTTTCCGTGTGCTTATGGATGAGTGATTAATGTGGTAGGGGCTGAAGAAATGATTTGCATGTTCTGTTCAGAACGAAACCGGTTAGTGTAATGGAGCGATATTTGTCCTACATTAATACAGCATAAAATGTCTATCAAAGCGTGAAAGTCATCTAAATACATTTATATGAATACATAATGCCAAGCGTGATAAATGCACGGGAGGTCCATAGACTAATTTTTTATGGTTTTTATTATAAAGCGAAGTCATTAAGTCTGTACGTACTTTGTCGTGATGAAAAACATATTCAATCCGTTAAATTTGTTTATATGCACGCGCAGTCTTTAAATTTAGTTTTGTGTATTGAGAAATTAAAGAATAATCGTTAGCAGTAATGTTATGCTGTTTCTAAATTTCCGTGAACTTTTATTAAAATTTATTGATAGGTAAATAACATTTTAGCCTACATTTACATGAAATATCTATCAAAGTTTGAAAGTCATATAAATACATTTATATGAATGCATGATGCCAAGCGTGATAAATGCACGGGAGGTCCTTAGACTATTTTTTTATGGTTTTTGTTATAAAGCGAAGTCATTAAGTCTGTACCTACTTCGTTGTGATTAAAAACATATTCAATGCGTTAAATTTGTTTATGTGCAAGCGGAGTCTTTAAATTTAGTTTTGTATGTTGAGAAATTGAAGAAGAATTATTAGCAGTAATGTTATGCTTTTTCTAAGTTTGCGTGAACTTTTATTAAAAATTTTTGATAGGTAAATGACATTTAATCCTACATTTACATGCAATATCTGTCAAAATTTGAAAGTGGTATAAATACATTTATATGAACACATAATATTAGACTATTTTTTTATGGTTTTTATTATAAAGCGAAGTCATTAGGTCTATACGTACTTTGTCGTGATGAAAAACATATCCAATCCGTTAAATTTGTTTATAAGCATGCGCAATAATTTAAAGTTAGTTTTGTGTGTTGAGAAATTGGAAAAGAACTGTTAACAGTAATGTTATGGTGATTCTAAATTTCCGTTAATATTTATTAAAATTTATTTATAGGTAAATAATATTTTATCCTACATTTAAATAGCATGAGATATTTGTCAAAGTTTGAAAGTCTAAATACATTTATATGAATATGGTCGAGGGTAATTTCACTCTGCGATTTAGTGACAAATAAAAGTTAAATTTCAAACTTTTTTTTTTTTTTTTTTTTTTTTTTTTTTTTTTTACAAATAGATAGAACATAAGGTAGTGAGTAATGCACAATATTCCGGCATAAACTTTAAAAAGTATTTTTCTTCAACTTATACCTACCTCTAATCGAACTGTTGCAGTAATTTATTGTATTCGACTCGAACTGGAAATTTCTTCATAAAGTTTGTTAAATAAAAGCCACACAGCTAAGTTCAATAAACATCTTGAAAAGTTTTAAATAAAAATTCTCGTATACAGTCAGCCCCGCTTAATCGGGTAACGGATAATTGCATACCCCGCTTATATGCATAAAATGCCGTAGAACAGAAACAGGCTCCATAAGGTTAATGTTAAATATACTCGTTTTATCGCATAACAATCTCAGTTAATCGCATAAAATATCCCCAATCTAGTAATCCGGATTTTGTGAATTCTTGTGAAGTGAACGCGATGAATGAGAAAAAATTAAGAACAGGAATATTTTCTTTTGTAATAATGGTTTGTTATCTGTAAAATCGAAGAACAGAGATCATTCGTGAAAGAATAGTCTTAATTCTTAGAAACGCATGGGAGAGTTGATTTTGAATAGGTGTGGTTTTCTTTTAAAGCTTGCCATACATAATGCGACTCAAAATACAGGTGAAAATCCTGGAATTGGTGGAAAATACAATAAGGACGGTCAAGAGAGTAAAATAACAATATATATCACCGGAAGAGGAGAAATGCAGTGTCCGAAGTAGGAAAAAAACAAATTTATATAAAGGATTTTTTAAGGCAAACAAAGGATAAACTGGCAAATAATTATTAATAAAATGAATTTATGCAGAAATTTATTTATTTTCAAAGGTATGATTTAAAAACAAAATATTTTTATTTTACTTTAAGTTTTACTTAAATCATATAAATTATTCTAAAAAATTAAACCATATAACGTAAATAGTGTTATAGTACATTATACTTCAGAATATATATTATTATACGCAGAGTGATAATAAATTTATTGATTAAAATTATTATTAAAATAATTAATTTTTAAATTATTGTATAAATTGTTATTGCCCATTAATATTTATCATATACGTAGTACATAATCAAATTATAACCTATACTGATAACATTAATTGCTGCCCTCGCTTAATTGCATACCCCGCTTAATTGCATATAATTCAGAGGAACCAGCTGTATGCAATTAAGCGGGGCCGACTGTATATGTTTTTAATCAAGGTTGAGTACAATTTCAACAGAGTAGTGAGCTGATGCAATTTCTTTGAAAGGGGACTGAAGTGATAAAATTAAGAAAATTACGCAATCTTAGTAAGACTGCATTATGATATTTTAAACTAAGCAAAAGTATGTTACATCATGACAAAATCATAAATGAATAAAAATAATAATAAAGCAAATTTATGTACGGGACAGTAGTGACAGTACTAAATATATTCTTATCTTTCTATTTTGCAAGTTTCAACTGCTTTTAAAGTCCAGATAATTAAACCACGTGTCTTTATCAACAATTAAGATTGCTACGTCTACTAAACGTAACTGGCCTATAAATTTCATCAGACCTCTGGAGGATCACATGAGCAGTTTTATCAAAAGGGACAGTAATAGCAGGGCCCGATTAACCCCTGAAACCAGGGAAGCACACTGTCATTTCGAGCCCCCCTTTCTTTTGGCAAAAGTTTGTGTAATCCTTCATACATGAAAACTTATCAATGATACTAATATTATTTCCAAGAGTGGCTTAGCCGAGGTCATACATGCTTCATTAAACAGATTTTCTATGCTCCCTGTATATACTCCTGATATATTTAGTACATTGGTTTCTAATCAGCTCATCAGGGTGCTATATAATTAACATCCTATTCATTCTGTTAATTAATATTCATATTTCCAGGTTAAATAAGCTTCCTGGAAGTCGTGTGCAAATTTTCTCTTGCATTAGGCAAACTTTCCTTTCAAAAAAGAATTTAAATTCGAAGTAAAAATATAAAAATGAAAATTAGAGGACACATTTCACAGTCATTTTAGGGCCCTCTGAAATTTTAGAGGGAAAGCACGTGCTCCATGTGCCTTTGGATAATCAGGCTCTGAGTAGTGGCATAAAAGCAGGGAAAAACATTTCTCATGGCCAGACTAAATATAAAACTATTTATAATTTACATTAAAAATTCTTTATTTTATACTTTAGAATGTACATTTTTATTTTGTATAGTAAAATTTCTGAAAATAGTTTATCCTTACACTTAAATTTGTACCAGATGATCAGTGCATGTAGTGAGGAATAAGGGACATGAGTGACAATTTTAACACTTAAAATATTACTAGAGTAAAAATTACTGTTATTTTCTTGAAAACTCTTTTCGAAATTCTAGAAAGGCATCACAGAATACATTTTATGCTAGCGAAAATTATATAAATTATAAAGTGTAGCATATAACCCTAAGGGACATAAATTACCCACTTATTGGAGAATCGCCCATATATAATTATGGTCATAATCATAAAAAATTACAATTACAATACTTTCGTTCTTTTAAGAAGAGCACATAGAATAGAAGGTAAAAAAAATGAATTTTTCCGAATTGAAAATACGACTGTATTCCAAGCTAATAAGTTTGACATTACAGAGAGGGATTTAAATACTTGAAATAAAACTAAAAATGTATTTTAGAAAATTTTGTCAACTAAAAAAGAAAGAAATATCTTTTAAGAAGAGCATATAGAAAAGAAGGTGCAGAAAATGGAATTTTTCGAATTGAAAATACGACTGCATTCCAAGCTTTAGTTTAACATTACAGAGAGAGATTTAATAATTGAAATAAAACTAAAAATGTATTTCACGAAATTTTCTCAACTAAAAAAGAAAGAAACATCTTTTAAGAAGAGCATATAGAAAAGAAGGTAAAAAATGGAATTTTTTGAACTGAAAATACGGCTGCATTCCAAGCTAATAAGTTTAATATTACAGACAGAGATTTAAATACTTGAAATAAAACTAAAAATGTATTTTAGAAAATTTTGTCACCTAAAAAGAAAGAATCACCTTTTAAGAAGAGCATAATAAAAAGAAGGTAAAAAATGGAATTTTCCGAATTGGAAATACGTCTGCATTCCAAGCTAATAAGTACAGGTCGACTGAAAATTAGGTTTCATTTTCGTTTTCGGCACAAAATCAGAGTTTCGCCGAAAATTCGTTTTTGGCGAAAACGCTGCTGAAAATTCGGCGGGACCGAAACCCAGCCGAAACTATCTGTATTCCAAACTTCTCGTTTCTTCCTTCGGAAATTTTCAACACTACTCATTGATTTGAGCTGTCTCTGCTCAAATGAGACAGTCTATATTTATTGCCATGAACTTCACTGTTTAGAATTATAAGTAATGTCTTTCCCAAGATGTGAGTGCAAATTATAAAGAAGCAATGCATATATCACTAAACTTGGAAGATTTTTTTCACGTGCTCATTAAAAGCTGCAGACTTAATAGCAATAGAAATTTTTTTTGTTTGAAACCGCAGAAGTGTTTCGAATGCTCTTTAAGAATGTTCTAGTATAACTTATGATCACTTACAAAGATCTTTATGAAAGATAAGTCGAGGCATGTGTACCTAAAAATTTTAATTAGATGAAATTCGTATAATTAGAAGATCATTCTGTGTCGTTGATAAATTAATCACATTTTATTATATATATATATATATATATATATATATATGGTCGGAGGCACAGAGAGCCAGCTTTAGCCACACGTATAATTACACGTATAATTAATTAATAATTCTGTATATTTATAGATCTACTAATTACTTGAAAATTTTTTTGGACATTTTCGTTTTCGATTTCGGAGGAAAATAGGAATATTATCGAAATTCAGTTTCAGTTTATTTTTCGGTCTTCAAAACCTGTTTCGTTCGATCCTTATTAATAAGTTTAATATTACAGAGAGAGATCTTAATACTTGAAATAAAACTAAAAATGTATTTTAGAAAAATTTGTCAACTAAAAAAGAAGCATCTTTTGAGAAGAGCATAATAAAAAGAACGTAAAAATGGAATTTTCCGAAATGAAAATACTGCTGTATTCCGAGCGAATAAGTTTAATATTACACAGAGAGATTTTAATACTTGAAATAAAACTAAAAATGTAATTTAGAAAATTTTGTCAACTAAAAAAGAAATACTTTTAACACTAAAGCTACTGCGAGGGGCCAAATAACCCTTTTTGAACTTTTTTTTTTTTTTTTTTTTTTTCTTAAACTAAAATATTACGAAAGCTTTTTTTATTTCACGACTTTTATTAAAATATATGATCATATTATTCCTTAAGATGCCTCATCTCCGAACTACTTTTTTTTGCATAGAAAAAATATTTTAGGCTTAACTACCGAAAGGGGTCATTTGACCCCTGAATAAATTTTATATAAAATCATAAAGGCATAACTGTTTTGTTTTGTAACAACAGTAGTAAACTGCGTATTTTTGTTATTACATCATTTATTGTACTGTATTACATCATATTTATTAATGTGTGATGGTATAATTAGAAATTGACTTTACTTCGAGTGACATTCTAGTTTGAACATCTCAGATTATATCGAGAACGTAATAATCTTAAAATTATGTGGTGAACATACAAAACAAATTTGTACAATACTTGTTGTCAAAGTTTGTCAAAATACCAGTTTGTATGGATTCCACTATTTTAACTAAAAAAATAAACGGCAGTCCTAGAGTGCAATGTTAGGGGTTAAAATTTTTTTGAATTTATATATATATATATATATATATATATATATACTATTGTATTGTTTGATATAAAGCGTTTGTTTGTAGGTAATATGGGTGTAAAGTTTCATGGTTAAAAACAATTTTTTTCACGAATTTAAAAACAATATGAAAATGAAAAATATTAATGAAAATGGTACCGGCAAGATATGGTTTTATAAAAAAGACCGTAGTGCCCGGTCGGCTCCCAATTGTATGGTAGGGGGTGGATCGTTAGACTGCGACCATGACTTAAGCTATAAAGTTGGTTATAGTGGCGAAGAGTGGAATGATAATAGTTGTTGCTACGGGGAGACACGAAGTAAGGTTAATGTTTATATAAATAAAAAAATAAATAAAAATTTTAAGATAGATGAAAAATATATTAAAAAATGTATGTTGAATTGTTCTTTGAAAAATGATAGTGCCAATTACACTGACTATGGAAGTTTGAGATATAAAACAAGGATTTTCTATAACAGTAACGTGGCCCAAAATTAAAAAAATGGTGGTAGAGGTGAGAAGAACATAGCCAAATATAAAACCAAATGTTTTTATAACAAAAAACTAAAGGGTGAAGATGGTCTGGGCGAACTGAATTTAAAAACTTGTACAGATAAACGTTGTAAAGTGTGTGTATGTTCCTGGGGTATAGTAGAGGTTAATGATAATGGAGAGTATTTAAAATTCTGCAAGGTTTATAATTGTGTCTACAGACTGAGAAGTAGAGTTTGTAATATGTCGTACATAGGACAAACTTCAACTGCTTTGAATATAAGAATTAACAACCATAAGACAGTCATTAAGAAAACAAAAAAGTGGTAAGGAGGAACAAGAAATTGAGATTACACATTTTGATAGGCATGGAATTGATAATATTGAGATTTCTATTTTGAAAATTGTTCCTAATAAAACTGAAAGATTAATCAGTGAAAGAAATATGATGGTAAAGTATGGTACGGTATACCCATATGGAATGAATGTAAAGTTTGATCAAAGTAATGTAATAAGGAATTTTAGAGAAAAATTATTGGATGTCTCAATCTATGAAAGGACAAAACATATAATGGATTATGACAGGGATAAAAATCACAGGACAAACGTTGAATTAAAGAAATTAAAATGTTGCAAGGATGTCGGAAAAGTTATCGAAAATTACAACTCAAACGATAACGAATCAGTAATTAAAAACATTATATTTAATGTCAAAAAGAAAATGATACCAGAACTTTTGAGGAATTTGCATAAAAAAACGGGTAACAACAATATTGACATGGCTCTAGATCTATTGAGATTTAGAATAAGAAAACAAAATTTAGATAGTTATGGAAAGAGCATGTATAAAAAAGATGCCGAAAATAACAAATTTACTGTGTCTT
Source organism: Maratus speciosus (assembly GCA_963932465.1). Classification (NCBI taxonomy): domain Eukaryota; kingdom Metazoa; phylum Arthropoda; class Arachnida; order Araneae; family Salticidae; genus Maratus; species Maratus speciosus. The sequence goes on along the minus strand of OZ010797.1, from coordinate 214,604,207 downwards.
GGAGTACATGGGGTCACATCTAAAAGGGATTAACATTAATAAAGTTTTAAATAAGTATAATAGACTGCTGCCGGATAAAAATATAGAGATTTTTAAGGCTTTTAAATATGTTAAACCGATGGGCAGACTCATATATAATTATAACGACTATGCAAAGGATTTGAAAAAAAGTATCGATAATAGTGTTTGCTATTGTCACGAAGTAAAATTCAACGAATATATAAATCCAACATACGGACACGTATTAACGGGTAGTTTGGATATTGTACATAATAAGAATTTGAGTGAAATCATGAGATACGGGACGAGATACAGAATTAAGAGAGTATTAACAAGAAATATGGCAAAAAAACGCTTGAATATGAATTTGGATATTTTTATTCAAAAATTAGTTTATAAATACAATTTGCCTGCTAGCGTTTTCGAGGAATGGAAGTATTATATTTTAAAAGATTTGTGTAGAAATTTTGAGAGTAACTCTGAGGGGGTTTCGGTAAAGTATTATAAGGATTTGAAAGAATCTATAACAGAATTGCAGAATAAATTTATAATTACGTATATAGATAAAGCTAACACAAATTACGCAATTATATGGTAAATTACTCAGGGAGGCTTATGGTAATGAAATAAACTATGAAATTGTCAAATCAAATAAACAAGTTATTAGTAATAGAGTAAAAGCATATTATAAAAAAATTAAAATAAAGCAAAATAGTACTAGTTTTCCATATTTGGTAATGGTTCTAAAGTTTCATAAAGATCCGGTTGTTTTTAGAGCTATTACATGTGGTTTCGGTTCATATTTGGAAAATTGTAATAAAAAATTGTTGAAATTATTAAAAGAGATTTTTGATGAAGTATTGAAAGATAAACCGGCTTGTATAATAAAACACAGCTTTGAGTTAATTAAACATTTAAATCTAATGAAAAACATTTCAAGTTTAACAGCGTATGATTTTGAAGATTTGTATAATAGTATAGATTTGGACAATCTTAAAATTAAAAATTATGGAGTTTTTCAGTAAATATAATTCCTCAACTATCGGACAGGAATGGTTTACTAATTTGCTTAACTTTGTAGTGAGTGAGAACTACTTATATGACGGGGAAATTGTTTACAAACAAGTTAGAGGTATTCCAATGGGGGGATGTTGTAGTTCGATTTTAGCCGATATCTACTTATATATGTACGAGGAACAAATTGATATAAATGAGGATATGAGGTGCTTTCGTTACATTTATGACGTTTTAATAGTCAGATGCAATGATGTGAAAAAAGAAAAATTTGATTGCTATCCTAAAGGTTTAAATTTGAAATTGGAGTCAAAAAGTAAAAACATGGTCAATTATTTAGACATTAATATCGAGATAAAAAATGGTGAGATAAAAACAGATATATATGATAAACGAAAAAGCTTTAACTTCGAAACTATAAAAATCTTAAATTTTGGATCAAATGTGCATATCTCAATATATAGAAATATTTTTATTAACGGGTTAAACCGTATAGATAGATTGACATCAAATACTGGGGAAAAAATTGAAGAACTCTACAAATGGTATATTCTGGCATTGCACCATGGCTATCCTGAGAGATTTTTGAAGAGTCTGCTGCGAAATTTCGTAAAATGTAAAACTTATCGCAGAGATTTAGAGGTAATGTGGATGCGAAGAGAGGAGTAACTGTGGCTTTGACTGTTCAGGGTTTGCGTGCACGATTGTTTGGTGTTTCATGTTCAGTTGTTGGTTTTCGATGGGTCTAGGAAGCTCATTCGATTTGTTAGTTTTTTTCTTTTTGGTCTTGACAGGTTGTTTGGGGAGCGTTGTGCACATAAAAGCTGGTTTTAACCCCGCAGTTGCATGTCGCAAGTGCATGCCGCCTGTCTCCATGGATTCAATTTCTTCTGGTTTTAGTTTGAATGTTTTTAAAGTTTGCCGTTTTTGAAGTTAGTTGTTTTTAGTTATTTTGTTGTTGTCATTTGGTTTAGTTTATTTATTGTTGGATCAGTTCCGTAGTTTCGAATTTTTGGTTTGGTTTTTGGATATATATATATAACCATTAATTAAACATAACCTACCACCATCAAAAACCGTAATATTATGAATTAAAGCTGTAATTATAAAAAAAGTGCCAAATAATTTATTATAAGAATTATTATGGAAGAAAAAAGAAGAAAGTGGACACCGACAAATAATGGAAAAGCTTATATATTGAATTACGTTTTCAATATTATATATATATATATATATATATATATATATATTTATTTATATATTTTATTTATATATTTATTTTTATTTATATATATATATATATATACACAATCTTTTGACTTTTGGGGAAAAAAATCTGACAAAATTAAACTTGCTAAAGTAACATTTTAATCTGATAGACGAATGCCTTAATGATTCAAAAGAAAGAAAAAATGGTCAGCAGCGAATTTTTTTTTGTTTAACTGAGGTTTAAGTTAAACTTGCGAGTTTAATTTTCCTTACCATTTTACCCCTATAACTTTTAATTTTCTTTTAAATTTTTACTTATAATGAATTTGTATAGTACCCACAGGACATTCAAATAAGAAATAATAACAATGTAGTACTTTTAATACAGAATTTTTGCATAACATTGTCTTAAAGGGGTGTTAAAGAAGGGACGGTAAGGTAAAAAAAGGGGACGGTATAGGAAAAAAGGGACGGTAAGGATGGAACGGTAAGGAAAATTACCACCTATTTTTAGGAAAAGCATGTTAAGACTAAGTGATAGCCACAATGTTCATTGATTTTTAGAAACAGTTGTTAAAATTGGATTAAATTATTATTATTTTTTATTATTATTTACCTCGAAAAGTGCAGGAATAAACCTTGGGGAAGGTGAGACTACCAATAAAGCCACGATGCTTGAAATTGATATTTAAATGCTGATTTAAATTCTACAGTAAATTTCCTGCCAAAGAATTTTAGACATTATTTCTTTAGCATACTTCTGCATGAGAAAAAACTTGAAAAAAATTCTGTGGCTGCATCTGAAATGATTTTCTGTATAATTTTAGAAGAGGGATGGTAAGGAATCTAAAACCCAGGGACAAAGTTTAAAAAATAATAACAACCCTAAAAATGTATTCAGGTTAATATTTAGCTACATATTTATGTAAAAGAATAGTTCCAGTTTCAGAAAAAAATTACATCGAATTATTTTTATTGAAACAATTTTATCCAGACAGCTCCAAACTTAAAAATCAGCATCAGGGACACGGGACGGTATAGGAGTTTTCCAGGTGTTTGGACCCCCAACATCGTCCAAAACTTATTTATCTCGTTAATATTGTTGTGCAATCATGCAACTGGATGTTCCCCAGTATATGAGATTAAAAAAAAAACACATAAAAGTGTATTAAAATAAAAATTATTATTCAGGGACATGAAAGTCAAAAGATTGGGGGAATGCCCCATATATATATATATATATACTCCTATTATAAAGAGGTAAAAATTGTTTATTTGTAGGAGGTAAGCTCTGGAACTACCAAACCGATTCCAAAAGTAATGGTCTCAAAATGATGGTATTGGTCCAACTTAGAACATAGGCTATATCTTATGTCCGTGCCACTGGCCAAAAGGGGGTGCAGGAGCAAAAAACGTTCTAAAAATGCGATTTTTGTGTTACTGAAGGGCCTGGAAACATGAAATTTGGAATGGTAGTTACTTATAAGATACTAATGATCTCTAAGGACATTTCTTAAAAAGTGCGAAATTTAAAAGGGGTGAAAATGCGCGAAATGCGTTCTAAAAAACGTTCTAAATGGCGATTTTTATGCAATCTCAAGAAGTACCAGACCGATTTCAAAAATAATGGTGTCAAAATGATGGTGATAACCTTTGCTCCAACATAGGCTACATTTTATGTCGGTGACACTACCCCTAATGGGGGTGCAGGAACAAAAAAAACGTTCGAAATTGCCATTTTTGTGTTACTGAAGGACCCAGATACATGGAATTCGGCATGGTAGTTACTTATTAGATATAAATGATCGCTAAGAACATTTCTTAAAAAACGCGATTTTTAAAAGGGGTTAAAAGGCGCAAAAAGCGTTCTAAAAAACGTTCTAAATGCCGATTTTTTCGCAATCTCAGAAGTACCAAACGGATTTCAGAAATAATGGTGTTAAAATGATGGTGACAACCCTTGCTCAAACATAGGCTACATTTTATGACGGTGTCATTACCCCCAAACGGGGTGCAGGAGCAAAAAAAGTTCGAAAATGCGATTTTCGTGTTACTGAAGGGCCTAGAAACATGAAATTTAGAATGGTAGTTACTGATAAGATATAAATGATCTCTAAGAACATTTCTTAAAGTATTCGAAATTTAAAAGAGGTGAAAATTTGCGAAAAGAGTTCTAAAAAACGTTCTAAATGGCGATTTCTACGCAATCTCAGGAAATATAAACCGATTTCAGAAGTAATGGTTTCAAATTGATGGTGACAGTCCCCGCTCCAACATAGCCTATTACGTTGATGTCACTACCACCAGGGGGTAACAGGATCAAAAAATGTTTTAAATTGCGTTTTTTGTGTTAAAAAGAGGATAACATTTTAAATTTGAAATGGTAATTACTCCAAAGATGCAAATGCTTTCTAAGAATTGTCGAAAGAAAATTCCAAGTTTAAAAGGATGAAGTGAGCGAAAGGCGTTCTATAAGAGTTCTAAATTACGATTGTTATGTAATCGTATGAAATACGAAACCGATTTCAAACATAATGGTTGTAAATTGATGGTGATAGAATCTGCTCAAACATTTAAGTTATACTTTATGTCGGTGCCACAACCCCTAGAGAGTTGCAGGAGCAAAAAAAATTTCTAAATTGCGATTTCTGCGGTAGTGAAGAGGCTAGAAACTTTAAATATAGCACGGTAGTTACTTATAAAATATGAATGTCCTCTAAGAACAGTCGTATATAAATTCTAAATTAAAAAGGGCTGAAGCGAAGGGAAGGAGCGAAAAGCATTCTAAAAGAGTCCTAATTTATGATTTCTATGGAATCTCAGGAAATAATAAACCGATTACAGAAGTTACTGGTTGCGAATCAAGAGTGATAGTCCCTGATCCCATACGGACTATGTTTTATGCCGGTGTCAGTACCACCTGGTTGGCAGGAATAACAAGAAAGACTTTAAAAACATCTAAATTCCGTTTTCTATAGAATATTAGGAAATACCAAACGATGTCAAGGTTAATGTTGGCAAATTAATGGTGACAGTCTCTGTTTCAACATGTTTAGAGGCATTCTATTTCAACTCTGTTTCGGCATTTGATGTTGGTGCCACTAACACCAGAGCGGTGGTAGACTGTTAGACAAGAAACTTGCAAATTGACATGATGGTTAATTTTAATGATGTAAATGTTTTAAATTGGTTTCTAAAAATTTCAAAACTTCAAATGAATACTGAAATGAGCATAAAAGTCTTAAAACACTTTCTAAATTATCATTTATTTGGAATTAATTTTAGTTCTTCTTATTAATTAAAATCTCATTTCTGTCTGTTGCACTTTTATAATGAAGTTTAGTCAAACTGTGGTTTAATTTGTAATATTTGAATTATTCCAAAAAATGTTGTTCTAATAAACAAGTAATATAAAAATTTTGTTTTTAAAGTCAATTCCTACTTAGATCATCAAAGAAAAATTTAATATAATCCCTTAAGCTAATATTAGTTTTTGTTGCATTAAAATATCTCAAGTTGTTGATTTTCTATAAGCAAGAAGGTTTACAATGGAAGTCTATGGGAATTTGGCTAAATATTAGAGATATCGCCAAGTCGGCGTCACATTTGGCGACTCCTTTTTGTCGCCAAATTTGGCGGTATATCGCCAAGTTGACGACAGACTTGGCGGTATTTGGCGACATAACAGGCTCCCCCTATGGGGACCCTCTTTATAGATATGAAGATGCATTAAATGCTTCAATAACCAATGGCCGCCATTTTGTCTCCCATGTAAAACTAAAATTAATTAATTAAAATTTAATTAATGAATTAATATTTGAAAAAACTGTATTAACATCAATTGTCATCCAGTACAAGTTTAAAAAAATTCATATCAACTTGATAGGATGAATATTAAGTATTTTATTAACGATTGAAAATTTGAACAAGATATATATATAAATAAATAAATATAGAGAGAGTGTGAACTAATACTAGGAATTGAAAGAATGAAAAATAGTTATGCAAATATCACTTGGCACATTTCAACTATTACGCGAGCAAAGCCGCGGGGTTTGCTAGTATATACATATATATATAAAACCATTAATTAAACAGCTAATTATGATGTTATTAATTATGATATCTTTTCATATTGAATACAAAAATTCATTTTGAATTATTATTGGTATCTTATATATATTTTATATATATATATATATATATATTTTTTTTTTTTCGGGAAAATTTAAATTGGATTTTGTTTTTAAAATTTGGTTCCTTCTTTACATATATAACATTTTTAACGGTTTTTTTTTTTTTTTTCTCAAAAAAGAGCAAACATATGCAGAAAAAGGATTTATGATTTATCATGGTACCATAGACTATTTAAATGGCATTTTTCAGTGAACAAATGGTTTAAAAACATTTTTGGTGTATTTTTTTTTTTTCTTTAGACGTTAAAATACAAACAAGAGTTTATCTATACAATTTTAATATAAATATTTGATTTTATTTATATGTAGTATTTGAGTATTTAATGAGATTTTTTTATGGAATTTATTGAGACTGTGGGGTATTTTTTATCCGGAACCCAAACAGACCAAAGGGCTGTTTTTAGTGGCATCTATTCAGACTGGAACCCATTCAGACTATGACATTTGTTTATTAAATTTTTGAATTTCTTGAAATAATTAATTTTTTTCTTATTTTTTGCGTAATTATATTTTTTTTTACTTTAATAAATAAACAATTTGTAATAATTATTTAAAAAAAAAAAAGTTTTATTCATACACAAAAGTGTATTAACTGGTATATTTTTCACAAAACATCGTAAAATAGATACATTTTTATGTAGGGTTCATTTGACCCCTTCCGGTAGGAATAGGTATAAAAAATTATCGGATGAAAAGAAGGTAGAAAATGGAATTTTACGAATGGACAGTATTCTCGTGACGTCACAGTGGGAATCACGTGATGTAAAAATAGCGGCTAGTGTGTTTGTTTACCTTATTGCGTCATTTGATGCAGCAGAAATACAGGTAAATGCATGCGTAAAATACTGCTGATTTATTTTGTACGAATTATTTTCGATCAATACTTATTTACATATTAATTAAAATCCATATATACGTATTAACTAAAATTTAAAATTTTTATTTTATAAATAAAATGAAAAATATGCATGCCATTACTTTAAAATAGAGAAAGAATTCATGTATAACCCATACCTGCCCCTGAAAAGGTCTAAAACTCCATATAAAATAAAATATAAGCATAAACTTTCTAAACACAATGCTTTTCAATAGCGCGGTTATGAATGTTCCCAAGCAGACGAATTTTTGTAGCCTCGAACCCAAGTGGAGAATATGATCCATTGAAAATACGCTGCATTCCAAGCTAATATGTTTAATATTACAGAGAGAGATTTAAATACGTGAAATAAAACTAAAAATGTATTTTAGAAAATTTTGTCAACTAAAAAAGAAAGAAACGCATTTTAAGAAGAGCATAATGAAAAGAAGGTAAATTTCCGTATTGGAAATACGTCTGCATTCCAAGCTAATAAGTAGAGGTAGACCGAAAATTCGGTTTCGTTTTCGTTTTCGGTCCAAAATCGGAGTTTTGCCGAAAATTCGTTTCCGGCGAAAATGCTGCTGAAAATTCGGCGGGATGGAAACTCGGCTGAAACTACCTGTATTCCAAAAAATCTCTTTTCTTCCTTCGAAAATTTTCAACATTACTTATTGATTTGAGCTGTCTCGGCTCAAGTGAGACACTCTTTTTTATTGCTATGAACTTCACTCTTTACGATTATAAGCCATGTCTTGCTCAAGACGTGAGTTCAAATTATAAAGCAAACAATGCATATATCACTAAACTTTGAAGACTGTTTTGAAAGTTCTAGTATAACAGATGATCACTTACAAAAATCATTATGAAAGATAAATCGAGGGATGTGTACCTAAAATTTTTAATTAGATGAAATTCGTATAATTAGAAAATCATTCTGTGTCGTTGATAAATTAATCACATTTTATTTTATATATATAAAAATTGGTCGGAGGCACAGAGATCCAGCTTGGGCCACATGTAAAATTACAGGTATAATTAATTAATAATTCTGTATATTTATGTATCTATTAATTACTTTAAAAAAAATTTTGACATTTTCGTTTTCGATTTCGGCCGAAAATAGGAATATTATCGAAATTCGGTTTCGGTTTATTTTTTGATCTTCAAAACCTGTTTTGGTCGATCCTTACTAATAAGTTTAATATTACAGAGAGAGATTTTAATACTTGAAATAAAACTAAAAATGTATTTTAAAAGTTTTATCAGCTAAAAAAGAAACACCTTTTAAGAAGAGCATAATGAAAAGAAGGTAAAAAATGGAATTTTCCGAATTGAAAATACGGCTGCATTCCAAGCTAATATGTTTAACATTACAGAGAGAGATTTTAATACTTGAAATGAAACTAAAAGTTTATTTTAGAAAATTTTGTCAACTAAAGAAGAAGGAAACATCTTTTAAGAAGAACATAATGGAAAGAAGGTAAGGGGAATTTTACGAATTGAAAATACGGCTGCATTCCAAGTCCTAACTAATAAATTTAACATTACAGAGAGGGGATTTTCGGTCTGACTTAAGCCATAGCAGTCATTATAATGAAATGTCCTATTTATGGAACGCCAGACGCCGAACCGATTAAATTTTTGAGCTTGAGAATCTGCACAGAATGAAACAATAAGTTATAAAAGAATGGCTTATGGGAAAGAACTATCGTAAATATACGGATAGTTTTGTCACATAGAAAGTATTAATACTAGCATTTTTAAATTTTTTACAACAATTTTCTTTTCAGAAACAGATTAACCGACATTACGGAACATTTTAACCCCCTCTACAATTGTTGCTTACGGGCATAGGGCAAACAGTACAGCGATAATTCGGCCTGTCCTTTTATATAACAAAGAATGGATGAAATCGGAAAATTTTAATGCCCTCTAGAAATGTTGTGCCCAGGGCATAGGCCAAACAGTCCCTGTGACAACTGGGCTCCATCCCTACGTATATAATCATGAAGGAATGAGATCTCGGTTTAGGAAACTTTACTGACCTCTAAATATGTTGTGTCCAGATCATCACTGTAAAAAAAAAAAAAAAAAAAAAAAAAAAAAAAAACGGACTAAAAAACGGAAATACTACTGGCAATCGAGACGCCAGTACTATTTCCGTATTTTTACAAAATTTTAACCATAAATTACAGAAAATTTTTCGTTTTCTGATTAAAAACGGAAATTTTTCTGTAATTTATGGGGAAAATGTCCGTAAAAAACGGAAATAGTACTGGCGTCTAGATTGCCAGTAGTATTTCCGTTTTTTAGTCCGTTTTTTTTTTTTTTTTTTTTTTTTTTTTTACAGTGTAGGCCAATCTCCCCCTAATATAATTAACATCTGTCCTATAAACAACGATGAAGGAGTGAAATCTCATTTTGGAAAATTTCAATTCCCTCTAGAAATGTCGTATCCGGGGCATATGCCAAACTGTTTGTGCAATTATTGGACTTTGCCTCTGTATATAACCAAAAAGGAATAAAATCTCGTTTTAAAAATTTTTCATAACCCTCTATACAAATGCTGTATTCAAAGCATAGGTGAAACGGTTCCTACGATAATTCGGACCTGTCCCTGTATGTAATCAAGAAGGAATTTTTTTTTTTAATTAAAAATTTCATTGCCTTCTAGAAATGTTGTGTCTAGTCCCTGTCCTTGCAATAATTAGGCTCTTGCACCTGGTTGTAACTAAGAAGGGATGATATTTTATTTTGAAAAATTCCAATGCCCTCTAGAAATGTTGTGTCCAAAATAATTAGGCCCTGTCCCTATACCAAGAAGGTATAAAATCTCATTTTGAAAATTTTTAATGCCCTCTAGAAATGTTGTGTGCAGGGTATAGCCTAAACTGACCGTGCAATAATTAGACCTTGTCTCTGCATATAACTCAGAAGGAATAAAATCTCGTTTGGAAAATTTTAATGTCCTCTAGCATTGTTGTGTCCAGGGCATAGGTGAAACTGCTCAGGTAATAATTAGGCCTTGTTCCTGTATACAACCAGGAAAGAACTAAATCTCATCAATTAGTTGTAATCCTTAATACATGGCATAAATAGATGTTCGAGATTATCCTGTTGAGATACGAGTACCATGCTGAATAATACTGATAAATATTAAAGTCAACAGCGACTAATTCTCTATTTAAAATATTCACATTAAATACATTTGTGTGGCTTACAGATGATCAAGATTACCTTTCTTGAGGTACTGCGCTTAAAAATATTCATAAATATTAAATTCAATTGTTCATTATTCTCAATCTCCAAATATCCACTTTGAATAATTCCCAAGGTTACTACGAAATCTTTACCGATTATATAAAAGGTAGAGAGTTTTCGGAAGATCATCCCTCTAAGAATATTTATAAATATTACAGTCATTTTCACATTATTTCATAACTTATTATTGTATGTATTGAATTTCATACGCGAATTATCAAAAGAAAAATGTCAATGGAATACATTAATTTAACACAAATATTTATATAACCAGTTAAATGCAACGAATAGTTCACCCTGAATACATTTCCCGTTAGTTTTTTTACAGTTTGTCATCTAAAACATGTAATACTATTTTATTACAAGACTTTGGGGGAAACCAAGCCATAAATTTGTCAAAAACATAGAAGGAATTGCGTGAAGAATTCGAAGTTCCAGTGTTCGCCATTTTTGTTTGGAAAAGAATTACAACTCTGTCAATAACATAAATTTTTAAGTGTCCGTGGCAACAAAAACACGGTTCCCAGGATTCGTTGTGGTTGGTATTTGATGTAAAACTACTATATTATATATAATCTGTTTGAAGGTGTCAAAAGATCCGTAAATTTTATGAGAAAAAGATTAGGTGGTTATGCTAACGATGTCCCCTTTAATCCGCTGGAGGCAGCAGGAGAAGATTTAGGAGGCTCTTCCTCTAAAGTTAAAGATGTTGACAGAAAAGATTTGTTCTGTTATGATGCTGAAAGCTTCAGGGTTATCCCTGAAATATTTAAGTATGGGTTTTTGTGGATCACAAGTTGTATCAATTTTTTATAATCGAAAAACAAAAAAATTTGTAAAAGAAATAATATTTTATATTTTTATTTATAATTCGAAATATACATATGTATTATATCTATTTGATTTAGAATCTTACAGATAAAAAAACCATAAATCTTATGAATAAATATATTATACTGTAAAAGTATGTATGAAAATCACTTATGATTTAATAATCCAAAATAAGCTAAAAATTGCGAAAAGTGATAATATATATATATATATATATATATATATACTTAAAAGGCATATAAATACATTTATTCAGATCGACTATGTTTCATCGCTCAAACGGCGACATTCTCGCGATCATTGTTGATACAAATATTTTCGCAAAAGTTTTTAACGCAGCGAGAATATTCGCAATGATTCAGCCTCCCTTGAGTGACCTAAAATTTGGAAAGAAATGCTCTGCAGAATTATAAATAATAGTAGAAGTTAATTCACGCTCACAAATATACATTTTTATTATATTTTATACTTGCATTTGTTTTTCATCGTACACGAAGTCTCGTGATTTTCTTTACTAATTTCTTGTTTTTTATACATTTTTGCGAAAATATTTGTATCAACAAAAATCTTGAAAATGTCACCGTTTGAGCGATGAAACAGATGTCGGTCTGAATAAAGGTATTTATATGCCATTTAAGTAAATTGTTTTTATCACTTTTAGCAATTTTTAGCTTATATTATACTAATAAAAGATATTGCAAGTTATCGACAAATAGTCAACTAACCTGGGAATAGCCTTGCCAGTCCGCTGCTTTTTTATTTAATTGAGATATCTTAATTGCCGCCATTTTCTTAAAATATTTTTATTCGCCTAATTTTCTGCATATTTGGCATTAAATAAGGTAGATATTACTGTTTCAGAAAAGTGATAGCTATCAATCATCTGAACACATCTGGCAACACTGAGCTGGAATAGAAGTTTAAGTACTATGAAGGTGGTTTGTTGTTGTTGTTGTTGTTGTTTCCGGGGATTCATTTTATTAAATTAGCAACAACCGATATTGCATTAACACTGGTATGCATTTCCAGAATGCATAGAAGGTGTTGCCGAATTTGACCGATAAATTCAGAGGGGTGATAGAATTTCATCAAGAGGATCAAAAATTACCATAGAACATGGGGTCTCAAATCACTTATTTAGTCAAAAATATAGAGTGTTTCATTCTAACTCAACTCGGGTTGACGGTAATAATTTTAAGAAAAATAAAAATACTGCAGTCACGAAAAGGTCTGCAAAAACAGGGTGCTCACGCAGTCGGTGATACCGTATGAACTGGTAATCGCAGTACAAACTGTGAAGCGTCAAGTTCATACTGCTGGTGCATATAATCGAAATTTCTGCCACTTTTATCACATTTACAACATAAGTGAGAATGTCTATTAAAATTTTTATTATAATATACATCAGTTTTCTGAAAGTTATAACCCGGAAACCCAAGTGGAGTTCTAGTGTATAACACCCTGTGTTTTTGATTAAATGGGTGATTTGTGACACTATGTTCCACTGCAATTTTTGTTCCTCTTAATGCCTACTATCACCCCTCTGAATTTGTCAGTCGAATTATGCAATTTTCTGTATATATATACCGTATATTCCAGCGTATAATGACCAGTTTTGGTGCAAGAAAATTGCTCAAAATGTACAGGTGTGCGATATACACCGGATATAAAATTGAAAAGTTAAAAATCATGAAAAACAGTTAATTATAAGTAATTGAAATTTCTACATTGAAAACCAGTTATTTACAAAAAGTACTGGGTGAGCCAAAAGTTCGTTAAAACTTTAAAAAACTCATAAAAAGGGAAGAAATTATGATAAAGGAGTGCGGTTTGTAGGAAAGGGCTCACAAGGTAGTTGGATTTTTTTAGCAGCAAAAAAAAAAGTTAAAAAATTTCATATAGAGGGCGCTGACGACCCGAAACACAATGAACAGAACAACAGTTGTGTCATAGAATGTTCTGGAGATCATGTTGAACATTTGTTATTGGAAGAACAAATGAATGGAGCGTATTGTTGTCCTGATCGTTGTGTTTCGGGTCGTCAGCACCCTCTACATGTGATTTTTTAACTATTTTTTTTTTCTGCTGAAAAAAATCCGACTACCTTGTGAGCTGTTTTCTGCAAACCGAACGCCTTTATTACTATTTCTTCCCTTTTATGAGTTTTTAAAGTTTTAACGAACTTTTGTCTCATCCGGTATATGTGCGTTATAATACCTGCTATCTTACATGAAAAATACTAACTATTATGTTTTTAAAAGTTATTTATTATAATTATTATTATTTCTTTATGTTTTGTTCCAAACCTCCCAATTCTTTGTAAAGAGAAAAGTATGCATTACACGACGAAAATGCCCCAATATGGGAAATGTATTATAGAAATTTAGATGTGCGTTATACGCCAGAGCAAACGATATATACAAATTTCTGAGACAATTGAATAGGCTGGATTCGAACGCTGGACCTCTCGTTTTGAGACTCTACGCTGCTAATGCTTCATTATTCGCCAAAATATTTATCACTTATTACTTCATCACACTTTTTTGGTGATTTTCCCTTTAGGATTGGTTGTGAAATAATGTGAAAATGGTTAAAAATTGATTAAATACCTGATCCGTCGACTGATTTGTACGACAATATATACAGTTCTTGCGACAGTGATGTAACAGGGGTTCCCAAACTTTTAGACCTACGTACCACTAAATAGAAGTTCATAATTCCGCGTACCACCAAATAACAGACTCAAAGCTAATAGTACAGAAAAACCTGCATAAAAGGAATATGTTTAAAACGAAATATTTTTACATTCTTTTGTGCTTCAACTGAGACGATTTTACCGTATTTAATTGCATGATTACATTATTAAATTGGTACTTAGATTGCTGTTTTGTATTATCATTCAAATAATGTAGTGTTTTGGTGAAAAAAAAAAAAAAAAAAAAAATACAATACTTAATGACATGTTGGCGTCAATTTTTTTTTTTTTTTATATGAATACTATCTTTATATTAATAGTAATATACATTTAAGAAAATTCAGTAACTGAATAACCTATACATAAGAAATTCAAATACCTTCTGAAAATAAACTGCTTATTAATGCGAGATTGAAGCTCGTTGAAATGTGTAATATACATAAATACAATATAATAATAAAAAAATACTTTTTCTTTTTTCAGGGAGATGAAAAGTCAACTCGACATCTACTGAAGCATTAATACCATTTACCTAAAAATACTAATCGAAATTAAAATTAAATTAAATTAAGACAAAGCAAAACGCTGTCAAAGTAGTAATAACAGAGAAAAGACATCAAGGAGCCGGTGTACTGACAAATCAAGAAAGGGGAGGGGAGGGGGAGATTGAGCTGTTTTTTGATTACATATGATGTATTTTTTATTTCATTTCACTTACCAGTATCGGACTTCCGTATACTATTAAACAGAGATTCCCGTACCAGTATTGGTATGCGTACCATAGTTGGAAAACCCCTGATCTATAACATATTCACAAAATCAATCCGAAGTATCGTTTGGGATCTTGTTCATTCACACATACACACACAAATCATGATCACAATATTTCCCTTACACTAATATGTTCGTAAAGTAATAAATAAATAAATAAATAAATAAATAATTTTAAAAAATACATAAATATGCGACATAAAAAAATATATTTACAGTAAAACAAACATAATTAACTGCGAAAAACTACACAAAAAAACCCAGCGCTAAACTATTTAAAAATCTGATAAAAAGAAGTAAAGAAGTTATATCTACTAGATTATTTGACACCCATTTTTACTTTACAAGTTAAAATAGTTATTTGATTTTATTTATTCTCTTTTTTATTACTTTCTACTATCTTTACAAGAAGAAAGTATTGGATTTGTGAAAATTTTCGAATTCCTGTTTTAGAAGGATTTATACGTCTTAGGGGTCAGAGATCACGAAAAATATGTTTTTCCAAAATGTCTGTCTGTGAGCCTGTGAATCTGTGTGTGACACAAATTTCGTGGGTGCTCTATCTCAAGAACTAATGAACGGAATTTAATAAAGTTTTAGATTCACTTAGTCCCTGATATAAATTGGTGTTGATTACTTTTTGGTGTAAATCGCCCAGCAGGTGGCGCTGCCATGCTGCATTATTCATGATTTCCACAATAGCTATATCTCAACAACAAAATCACGGATTTTTAGAAAACTTCAGATTCAGTTAGACCGTGATGTAATTTGGCACCGCTAACTTTTTGGTGTAAATTGCCTAATCGGTGGTTCTGTTATGCTGCATTATTAATGATTATCGCAATAGCTCTAACTCAGGAACTAATACACGAATTTTCATCAAACTTCAGATTCAGTTAGTCCGTGATATTAGTGCTGTTTAGTTTTTGGTGTAAATAGGTCAACAGGTGACGCTATTTATGCTGCATTTTTCACGATTTCCGCAATAGCTGTATCTCAAGAAAACTAATGCATGAATTTTCATCAAATTTAGATTCAGTTAGTCCCTGATAAAGTTTAATACTGATAAGTTTTTGGTGTAAATTGTCCAACAGGTGCGACTGTTATGCAGAACTTTTCACGATTTCCGCAATATCTCTATCTCAAAAACTAATGCATGGATTTTCATCAAAATTGAAATTCAATTAAAAGTTCACGTAAGTTATTGCTGATTAGATTTTGATGTAAATCGCATAACAGGTGGCGCTGCTGTGCTGCATTTAGCAGGAAGTATTAGCATGTATGAGATAAAAGAAAGTTTTGGGATTGCCACATCTGACTAATTTTTTCTTGTGTTGACTAGCTCTAAAAATTACGTAATGCTGATACATATTTCATTCTATGTATTTGGAAAAATATTCACCATCATCAATTTTGTAGTTGCTTCATTTGAAAAAAAATTTTCTTTCACAAAAAGTCATAGGAATAGGTATGTTTTAATTATTTTAAATAATTCAAACTCTCTCGAACAGGCTGATTCTAACAACGTTGTCAATTAAGCAGATTTTTCAATTCAAAATTCTATCACTCTGAATAGCAATATTCCTTTTAATCAATCTGTCAATAAATAAAGCTAATATTACTATTCTGAAATAGCGGTAGATTTCTGAATAAAAGTATTCGCTAAATTTGAAACACTGGATTACCATGGAGACCAAAAAGAGTAAACAGGATTCGCACAGTTCCTACAGTCGAATATCACTATTTCTGAATAGTAATCTTTGTATTATTAATTCGCAGAATTTTTGTCATTAAATATATAAGGCGAAGATTGCTGTTCAGAAATAGTGGTATTAATATGTAGGAACTGTGCGAATCCTGATTATATGATTCTGTTTATGAATTTTTAGTAATACAATACCTTAACACGGGGTGACTTGGACGCAGACGAGAGCATGGATACAAAACAATATAACACTAATAATCAGACCTGAGTGCTAATTAGTGGTATTACCTGTAGAGTATTGGTAAATAATATTAATACTCTCAACGCTATAAATTATTGTAATAGGAATTGATGATGATTTGTAATTATATTATGGGTATATATTTAAGTATTGCGCGGCAGCGCAATACTTATTTATTTCCAGTGTCACTTCTCAATGTTAATTTAACATGGAAAAGCCTATGGAGATGATAACTTTTTCATTTTTTCTTCCCACCTTTTTGTCCCTGATGCCACTCATTTTTTATTCTTTACTAATTCTATTGATATTATAAATTTAAAGTGTAAAAACGTTTGCCTGACGTTAGGGTCAAAACGAATGGTAAAATGCCTTTGCATATGGATGAATTATAACCCAGAGAGAAACATGGGCCAATTTTTTTTTTTACATTATTCAAATATTTTTCTTAATAATTCCAATTTTCGCTTTTTCCATTGAAAATCAACGGACATTTTTCATAGAAAATGTAAGATTTTTACTTCATTGTTGCAAAAATTTCAAAAGCCGTAATAATAATTTATTTCTTTTTAGTTGAAAGATTTTCACGTGAAATATTAAATTCAGCTAGTTTTTTTTTTTTTTTTTCAAAAATTAAACAGGTGAATATGGCGTCATAGTGGAAATAAAAAGGATATTTTCAAAATAAGTTTTTGCTTTGGTCAAGTTTATATTTTAGTAAAAAGTTTCTAGTGGATAGCTATTTTTACGCAGGTAGCGAACTTAGTGGGGAATTACATAACTTAAATTTTAAAACGTATTTTTTTTCCGAGATGAGAACTATTTATACCCCAAGTTAAACTTAGGTAATACTTTCTGATTTGTTTGCATCAACCCTTGGGAGAGAATAAAGTTTATAAATTTTTGTAAAACTTTTATTTTTTATTGTACCACAGTTATAATATTGTTAAATATTAGCAGTAAGGATTCAACACACTTTACATTTACATTCATAGCGTTCCTGAGTGGGAAATAGGGTATCTAAATTTAAGTGAAGTTAATTTTTTATGTTTTGATTATAGATTTTTTACGTTCAGATTAGAAGTTTTTGTCCAAACTACCGCAACCTATGCATTACTACAGTGGTGAAACATTTTGAATTACGTATTGGTAAACTGCATCTCACATTGTGATGCAATACCGCATACATCAAAGCCTGATAATGATACTCTCTATTAATTTTGAAATGCGTTCGTCTGAGTGCATTAGTTATTAAAAAACTTGACATATTAAACAAAAACATAATTTAAAGAACAAATTAAAAAAACAAAATTTATTTCCTACATTGTTTAAGCCCGAGAAGGGACATACATTAAGTTATTTCATTCAATTAGTTCTACATTTAATGTTAAATTTTTGTAACAAATTAGTTAAGCCAATTGAAGATTAAAAAATAAAAATAAAATTCATACGATATGATACTTAAAACACCCTAAAAAATTAGATTCCGTTTAAATGAAATCGAAATAAATCTTAGAATTTTTTTTTTTTAAGTTTTGTATTTTGCATGCATCTTATCATTTTATGCACAATTGTCATAAACATAATACAAATATTTTCAATTACAAATGGAAGAAGTCTAAGATTTATTTTGATTTCATTTGAACGGAATCTAATTTTTTAGGGTGTTTTAAGTATCATATTGTATGAATTTTATTTTTATTTTTTAATCTTCAATTGGCTTAACTAATTTGTTACAAAAATTTAACATTAAATGTAGAACTAATTGAATGAAATAACTTAATATATGTCCCTTCTCGGGCTTAAACAATGTAGGAAATAAATTTTGTTTTTTTAATTTGTTCTTTAAATTATGTTTTTGTTTAATATATATATATATATATATATATATATATATATATATATATATATATATATATATGACTTTTGGATCAAAATTATCTGACAAATTCATATAAGAATAATAAACAAATCACTAAATGAAGATGGCATGTAATAATATTGTACATTAATTGTTATAGTAAAGTAGATATTTATATAAAACTTATTAGCAAATAGAACTCACTAGGAAATCTCAATATGTTGTACGCATATATATGTAATAAAACTCATAACTAGAATATGCAAAAATACAGTATTTTTCACAGAAACGTTTTCTATTTAAAAATTCATGTTTCATTGAATTATTTTTATTAATTTAATTCTACAATGCACACTTTTTCTTTTGGAAGTATGTTACTTTATACTCATATTTACATTTTACCAGAAATTTTAAAGGGAAATTCTTCACCTTTTTTAATAGCAGACTTCTCTAATTACATAAGACGAATATTTTTATTTAAATATATAGTGGTTCCATGAAACTGAATTTGTTTAATGAAGTAAAAAATTTAATTAACACATATGCATCACTGTGCAGTGTAGTGTTGAAAATTTCCATCTTAAAATGTGCTTATGAAGAGTGTCGATCAATATGAAAGAAACACCTATTATTTACAGTAGCTTATTTATTACTTTATTTTGGCATTTTGAGGTTAGTAAAATAGCCATGTAACTTAATAAGGCGCTTACTTTTTACGAGTATTATATAGAATTGCTATGCCCCATTTTTTGCCGCCTGGTCCTACATACCATTTTTAAGATAATATGGCCCTTTTTTCAAAATCATAGACCGATAATGCACCACTTTACAGCCCAATTCATTTCGAAAACGAAACCCGATACTTCATATTAATCGAAAACTGACATAGACTGCGCATCAAGTCAAAGAACAGATGCCAGTGTATATGAATCAATAATAAATGAATTGCAAACGGAAAACCCGTAATAAAGTCTGCTATCAGACTGGCCAAAAAAAGTAAGTGCCAAACGATTTTTTCTCACTTCTATCAAGTGAAAAAAGAAAGAAAAAATGCTTCTTCAAGCGAGAGGAGTTAAGAAACTTTCAGAGCTTTAAACTAATTTATTAATGGCTTTATGTTCTCCAATTATGGGTGCAGTGCATCTTTATAAATTTTTTTCAAGGGCTTAACTAGCCACAAATATTTATTTAGAAGTATTCAATTTTTCCAATGTTTACTGTGTTTTCAATTCCATGTTACACTTATTATGGGGATCTGTTTCATAAACTTTTGTGGTGGTTTATGTATCATTTTTGATTTCAATAACTTAGTTTATGATTTATAAATTCACATTTGTTGTTGATAATTTGTATTAGTTTATAATGGTTTTATATGTGCATATATAATATGGGATAAAAACTTATAACTAGAGTATACAAAAATGCATTACTGTTCAGAGAAACTGTTGCTATTTAAAAATTCAAGTTTCTTTGAATTATTGTTATTACATTTTCTTTAAGGATATCGATCTGAAAATATGCGCATGAAGAGTTCATAATCCAGTCGATCAGGGGAAGAAACCCCTGTTATTTACAGTAGCTTATTTATTAATTTGTTTTGGCATTTTGAGGTTAGTAAATAATCTTATAACTTACTTAATAAAGCGCTTACTTTTTACGAGCATTATATAGAATTTCTATGCCACATTTTTTTTTGCCGCCTGCTCCTAAATACCTATTTTTGAGGCAAATAGTCCTCTTTTCAAAATCACAGACCAATAATGCACCACTTTTAAACTAAACTCTGTGGCTATACAATCCAAGAAGGATCTGGGTCGACTGTGCCCATCTCTGTTTTCTTGACCCGGGGCCCCGAGGTGCTATGCAGCATGCGTCCCGGCCAGGTGGTCAACCTAACGCGAGACCCTCGGTGTTTAGTTCCCAACCAAGCTTGGTACTCATTTTATCGACCCCAAAGGGATGAAAGGCTGAGTGAACCTTGCCCAGTCGGAAGACGAACTCTTGACCTGCGGTGCGGCAGACAGGCGTGCTGACCACTACACCACCGAGCTTCAATGCACCACTTTACAGCACAATTTATTTCGAAAACGAAACCCGATACTTCATATAAATCGAAAACTGGCATAGACTGTGCCTCGAGTCAAAGAACCGATACCTGTATATGAATCAATAATAAATAAATTGCAAACGGAAACCCTTAATAAAGTCTACTATCCAAACGATTTTTTATCTCACTTCTATCAAGTGAAAAAAGAAGGAAAAAATGCTTCTTCAAGAGAGAGGAGTTAAGAAACTTTCAGAACTTTAAACTAATTTATTAATGGCTTTATGTTCTCCAATTATGGGTGCAGTGCATCTTTATAAGTTTTTTACTAGGGTTTAACTAGCCACAAATGTTTATTTACACTATGACGCAAAAGTTTAGACAATGAAGAAATTCTTACATACTTTGAAAAATATTTATTCAATTTTCAAATCACTGCTTGAAATTAATGTGCTGTACATATAAACAATATTTATAACAAAGAAAAGTGGAATTGTGCATATTGCAATAAATTAAATGGTAACAAAAATAAACTGCTGTCTCAAAAGTTTAGACACAAATTAAATAAAATCGAAATAAACAATTTTTAAAACCTGGTTGCGCATCCATGCTTATGTATTACGTCATATACACGAGATTGCATGGAAGAAACTAAATCTTGCATAGTTTGTGGATCGATATCGTACCATGCATTCTCAATAGATGTCTTAAGTTCCTTTTCAGAAGAGTATTGTCTAGCGTTGCTATAAACTTTGCGACACATGATGCTCCAAAGGTTTTCTATAGGGTTAAGATCTGGGCTACATGCTGGCCAGTCGAGAACTCTTATATTATGGGAATTAAACCAAGATTTTGAATGTTTTGCAGTGTGAATTGAAGCATTGTCTTGCTGAAATTCCCACTGAGGACCCCCTAGAAGCTCAGCAAATGGCAGTAGGTTTTCTTCTAATGTCTGTGTATAATGCTGTGAAGTTTGACGACCACTGGTGAAGGTCAGAGATACTTGTCCATTATAGCAAAAGGCTGCCCAAACCATCACCGAGCCCCCTCCTTGTCTGCGACTAAAAAAACGTCGAGGTTCCTTCCGCAAGTCATGCCAATACGATAAACAACCATCTGGACCATCCAGATTCCACTTTTTTTCATCGCTAAATATGACTGACTGCCATTTCTCTCCATATGACATATGCTTTCGAGCCCACATAAGTCTTTGTAACTTATGATATGGTTTCAGAGCTGGTTTCTTCTGCATTTTGCTATAAACGATTGTTCCTTTTTCCAAAATTCGTCTACGAATCGTATCCTTTGATACAGAGAGTCCCGATGAGCTTTGAACTCCACGTACGCTCATTTGTTGAGTACTCGCTAGTCTTTGTATCAGGCGATCCTCTCGTACATTTGTCACACGTGGCCTCCCAGACCGACATTTTGCTTTATATTCGGAACCACTCGATAAAACTCGATAAATAGATTTTTTTGACCTATTAATAATAGCAGAAATTTCAGAAACGCTCTTCCCTTCACCTTTCAACTGCCAAATCCTTGAAACCTCATTCACTTGAATTTCTTTAGCTCTCGGCATGTCGACTATGAAGCGCAATCGTTTGCAGAACTTAAGTACTCCAAATTTGTGACATCATCGATTCTAAATTTGCATATGCCAGCGAATATTCAAAGAAATTTAGAATAGTGTCTAAACTTTTGCGACAAGCACATTTGAATTTTTATGAAAAAAATTAGTATTATAGCAAATAAAACGACTGTCTTTTGTACATAGCATTTTAAATCAGTTTTTGAATATATTTACAGGTTTTTGTAATTCTGACGTCATAATTCTACATTTTAAAGCTGAATGACGTCATTGTCTAAACTTTTGCGTCATAGTGTAGAAGTATATATTTCCTTTTTCCGTTGTTTACTGTGTTTTCAATTCCATGTTACACTTGTTATGGGGATCTGTTTCATAGACTTTGTGGTGGTTTATACATCATTTTTGATTTCAATAAATTCCTTTTATATTTTATAAATTCACATTTGTTGTTGATAATTTGTATTGGTTTATAATGGTTTTATATGTGTATATATAGTGTGTGATAAAAACTCATAACTAGAATATACGAAAATGCATTATTGTTTAGAGAAACTGTTCCTATTTAAAAATTCAAGTTTCTTTGAATTATTGTTATTACTTTTTCTTTAAGAATACCGATCTTAAAATGTGCGCATGAAGAGTTCATAATCCAGTCGATCAGTGGAAGAAACACCTGTTATTTACAGTAGCTTATTTATTAATTTGTTTTGGCATTTTGAGGTTAGTAAATAACTATATAACTTACTTAATAAAGCGCTTACTTTTTACGAGCATTATATAGAATTTCTATGCTACATTTTTTGCGGCCTGCTCCTAAATACCATTTTTGAGGCAAATAGTCCTCTTTTCAAAATCATAGACCGATAATGCACCACTTTACAGCACAATTCATTTCGAAAACGAAACCCGATACTTCATATAAATCGAAAACTGACATAGACTGTGCCTCAAGTCAAAGAACCGATACCTGTATATGAATCAATAATAAATAAATTGCAAACGGAAACCCTTAATAAAGTCTGCTATCAGAGTGGCCAAAAAAAAGTAAGTGCCAAACGATTTTTTATCTCACTTCTATCAAGTGAAAAAGGAAAGAAAAAATGTTTCTGCAGGAGGGAGGAGTTAAAAAAGTAGATTTCATTGTGCTTAAAAACCTGTGTATATCGCCACAAAAAGCATAAAAAGAGTGTGATCCAACAATACCAAAATAGTCTCCAGTATTGTAGATTAAGTATGAGCAGTCTTTGGGCGTCGGTTACTAAAAAAAAATACATGGCACCTATTCACTTACAGCGGAAATTGTATCACTTCCTAGGCTACTAACACAGTATAACTCTTGTCCATGTGAAACTAAAAACCATTGAGGAAATATTGTTGGGGATAGAGAGAGAGAGCAAGGGGAGTTCTTTTCAGCAATAGCAAAAAGTTCGGCACCTTTTCGCTGCCTTCTTTCAGCTTAGATATCCCCTTCCCCCGCCTTTTTTTTTCTTCTACCAATGTAAGATGTAACTTTGAGGTGCACAATGCGTAAAAATTTATAGGTAAATAGTTGGATTTATACAATGCAATTTTCATACTGCATCCAAGGGTAATTCTTCTTTACCAAATAATATTATCTTATAGTTACTAAAAAAGCAAAACCTCTATCAGAGATTTCGAGAAATTAAGGTAGCCAATGAAAGCATGGTATAACATTTAAATTTTTTCCTACAGAAGACATTTTTTATACCCTTTTTTTTATTTATATCTTATAAGAATACAGTAAAATATTTCATCTTACAATTTCATTCTGCGTTGGGAAATAGACAATGTAAGGTGACTATTTACCAGTGGCCTTTTGATTTGTAAATGTAGTCAACAGTATGATTCTTAATTTTTATCTCAAAAGTTATCCTTTCAGTTTGTAATACATAGGGGTAATACATACACTGGGGAGAATCATGTAAACTTCCACCACTAATTTTATGTTACTTTTACCTTAATTAATCAGATTGATTAAATAAGACAAAAAACTTTTTTTAGTAAGTAGAAGTACACCTGATTGCCTATTTTGGCGCCGTGAAGTCTGCGCAAAATGGTTAAATATGAATAATCTCTCTTAACTTAAAAGTTCTTTACCTTTCCCCTACCTTCTTTCAGCGTAGATATCCCCTTCCCCTATGCATTTTTTCCTTTACCAATGTAAGCGATAACTTTGAGAAGAACAGTGCGTGTAAATTTATAGATAATAGTTGAATTTGTGCAATAAAATGTTCGTACCGAATCCAGAGTAATTTTTCTTTGTCGAATAAAATTACTCTTACAATTACTAAAAACAGTATGTCAATCACTGATTTCAAGAAGTTAAAATGGTCTTCTATAGCATCTTACGATATTTTCAAATTTAAATTGGGATTGAATATTTCTTATGATAATTTTATTTATAAGTTGTAGTAAACCAAATGTTCCGCTGTGTTATGTAATCATGATCTCTCTTGCTGATCATTCAAATTAGTTCTCACAGTGCATACTGGAGAGGATGTGGAACTGATACACCAGGGGCTTCTCATTCACCAATTTCTTTGAAATTATATTTATTACTAATTATATGATTGGTAATAAAACAGATGGGGAAAGCATGGAAAGTTATCTTCAACAGCAAAAATTTGGATATCATTTTGGCATTTTAAAATTTCAGTCCTGTTCATTCAACTTTATGTAATTTCACTTGTGGTCCTTCACATTCTTGCGGCTAATTTGCACAAATCTTCACATACTTTCGTTCAATTCATTTAAATTCTTCATTTAATAAATCCATTAATGGCTTACCACTAAAAATATTAACTAACTTTAATAATTTTAAGTTTAATTTATTAATTACTTTTGATAGATTTTTTGTAGAATCCCAGCACGTTACATGGCTGGCAGGTTACTATAATAAGTAGGAAAATGACATATTCATTAAGTGTAAGTTAGTCTATTTTAAAATTTCAGAGCGGTTTATTTCTATCTCATCCAATCACACATACCGGTATATTCCGGTATGTAACTCGCAGATCAAATAAACGCATTTAAACCCAGAAATATTATTCACTAAATTGAAATTTACTGCTATATGCGTCGTAATTATTTAACCTTATTTATAAAAAATATTTTCTGCATGTTTGTACAGCACGTTAGACACCAGAATACTATCTATATTCAAAGTTCACACTCTTCAGACTTATTTGCACAAATATCATTGTGTTTCGATTCCCTTTTAATTCATTTAACTAATTTATCACTGGTTTAGATTGAACACTTCAACTTACAGTAACTAACTTTAAATTAAATTTACTGATTATTTTGAATGCTTTTTGTGAAAGTTCAGTATGTTATACGGCCAACCGATCATAGTAAGATAGATAGTAACATATTTTATGCGTTTAAATAGTCTATTTTAAAATTTTTGTTCTGTTATTTTTTTTTTCTGCCTTAAGCTTGCTCTTCCGTTACGTTATATCTATTCTTGGATATTCATACTCTTCCGACTCATTTGATACAAATCTCTAAATAGTTGCGATCCCTCTATTCTTAATTTTATTAACCCGGTATTGGATTAAACAGTCGACATCAATTCATTTTCTTACCATATTTTTTATAGATATTCCTGTAAGTGTAACATGTTACACAGCAGATATATCTCTATAATAAGGAGGAAGAAGCTCATTGTATGCCAATGGTGTAATTTACTATTGAGATTTAAAAAAAAAAAAAAATCGGAAATTTTTTATTTAAAATACATCTATATAGTAATATCGTCTGCAAACTTTTATCAAATATTTTTACGACTTCTATAAATATCTGAGAATAGACAGAAATTTATTTCATTTTAACGTCTGAAAATATACTTTTTTAATGGGATAAGAATTTTCGGTACTTTTCGGTTAGCCGGGCGCCAGTGTCATATATACATATATATGTATATATAGATATATATTTACATATATCTATATGTGTTTATATACAATATATGTATATGTATATATATGTATATTTACATATATGTATGTATATAAATATATATATATAACACTGGCGCCCGGCTAACCTAAAAGTACTGAATTTTCACTCTGCTGATCGTCCGAAATGGCGATTATTATTGAGCAATGACTATGTATTAAGTTTTATTTTCGCAATAAATTTTTTGCTACATAAGCATTTGAAACGTTCCAAAAAGCTTTTAAAGACGACTGTTTATCAAACATAATAGTACTTGATTGGTATAAAAAGTTTAAAGATGCTAGAGAACCGTCGTAGGTGATCTACCATCTGGTAGACCACCCATTCGATTAACGATCAAGATATCGATAAGTCAGAGGATTGGTGCGCTTAGTGATCGTCGTTTGACTATGAGACTTTATTGAACAAATTCCTAAGTCATTTGGTTCCTGTCAAGCAGTTTTAAAAGGTCATTTAGTGTTGCACTTCTCGAATTGTTCCAATAACTTTGAATTTGGTCCAAAACCAACAACATGCATAAGTTGCTCGAAAGATGCTTCCTCAAGGCGTTCCTTTCTAAAATGCATTATTACCGATGATGAAACTTGGATTGTTTTTGATACAGAAAAAGTTCAACAATAAAGCTAATGGCGCTTGAAAGGTGAAACAAGGCAGGAAAGACCACGTCAAAGTCGCTCTAAAATTAAGGTAATGTTGGCTGTTTTCTTTTATTGTCGTGGTGTTGTGCATTAAAAAGCCCTACCTACTGGCCAGACAACCAATAAAATTTACTATTTTAGTTTTTTTGCACCGTTTGCGCGAAGCAATTCGTCAAAAACGACCTGAAATGTGGCGAGAAATCTCATGGGTTTTGCATCATGATAATGCACTTTCTCACAGTGCAATTATATTATTCGTGAGTTTTTAACCAAACATTCGACAAATACGGCTCCGCAAGCTCCGTGTTCACCTGATATTATACCGTGTGACCTTTTTTGATTTCCAGGATTGAAATTGCCTCCTCGTGGTCACCATTTTGAATTCATTAATTCTATAAAAGAAAATTTTTTGCGAAGGGGTTTCGCAAATACGACTGTAAGGCATGTTTTGATGATTGAAAAAAACGTTGACAGAAGTGCATTGCTGTCGGGGGAAAGTACTTTGAAGGCGGTGCAATAACTTTTGACCAATAAATTGATACCTCTTGTTTTATGCCACAATTCAGGACACTTTTTGATCGCAATAGTAAAATGTAGTTGAGTATCAAATACCATGGACTTCAAGACTTGAGAGGCTAACAATTTTTGTTTAGCTGTAGAATAATGATCAAGGCAGAAGGTTCTAAAATGCCCATTTGCCATTGACCAATATGATCATCAATTACGCCAGTGTTGCATGTAAAATAGCCTGTTTTAACACGTAGACTGTGCACTTAGTTTCAGCACTGGCCCACTCCACATTAATGCGATTTTGGATTCCTCAACTTCAACTGCGGAATTTATATTAATCTAAGTTATTTTTATCAAAAATTTCATTTTGCTAATGCAAAATACAAATTAATGAAGGCACGTTTTCAAAAAATTTGACATTTGAAATTTTGGTTGATGCGAATTCGCACTAGTGAGGAGTTTCAGACCTGTTTATTTTCATTTTATCCAATTTCACCAATGTATTTTTTGAACGTTCACACTCTTCTGACTTATTTGCACAAATCTTCGCGTAGTTTCGATTCCTCTATTCTTCATTTAATCAATCCATCACTGGCTTAAGCTGAAGACATTATACACCAGTTCACGGATTAACCACATCCTTCTATGACTGTATAGTTACAGTCCCTGTTTTCAACCACGCCTCCTTTCCTGTTACAACAACCGCAAATAAAGGAACGCAACTCTGGCGAAAGAAGAAATCGCAATTTTTTCCTTTGCTCATGTTCACTTGTCAAGAAGGTTTCTTGGTGTCTTATTTCGAATCGGAAACTTACAACAAGGCTAATCCTGGATTAGGTGGTGTCAAAGAAATGCCGCAGGAAAAGAGCAAGTTCCTCTGGAAAAAGGGAGAAAAAATAACACTTTTAAATATCTGTAACATTTCAATATCCTTTCAAATGAATTGTGCTTTTTTGAATTCTCCAAGTCATATTTTTGACCCCAGAGGCTAAGATTTATTGTTGGTTTGGCTCACGAGTTGGTTTAAAAGTTCAAATTAATGGTATTTTTCTGAGAACTTGTGACAAATACTTGATGGAATTTTAAATCTGCAAATGGCATTGCACACAAAATTCCTTTTGGTAAATAGATTATGTTGAAGGAATAACAACACAAATTCATAATAGTCTAATATACAGAGTTAATGCTTTACACTGTTTGTTATGCGATATATAATAAATATATAAGCAAAGTAAATTTGCAAAATGTGTAATTGCAAAATTGTTTGAATTGTACTTTCTAGTACCTCTTCAAGCCTTTTTGTCTCCAAATAGACGATCATTTATTGATTATAAATATATAATGTTATTAAGTTGGTTATACTCAATCTCATAGACTGTTTTAAACATGTAAATTAATGCTATTTTTGCCTATTAAATTGTGATAAAAACGTGATAGAGTTTTAAAGACGTCAGAAGCATTGCAACCTTAATCTCTTTTAATGAATCGAGTTATATCTGGTAAATAACCAAGTTTCGCAAAGGTGCTTACTTATCGATAGCAGAATTTCTAAAGAGAAAACTCCTATTATTGAGTGGCGACATTTTACGATTGCTTAAGGAGAACTTTTGTTTTAGAAATTATAATGATATTCACAAGTAAGCACTCATAAGAAGCATGATAACAAAATAGCTAATTGATAGTTCCCTGCATACAATATGTTTACTTTTGACTATATGAATGTTCAGTGATTATCACGGCAAAATATTTTAATAAGAAACTAAATTTCAAAGAATAATTTTTTTATATATTTTATTTATGTCATTTGAATATATAATTGTCATTATTTATATATAGGTTACAGCATCTTTTGTAAAGTTTCGAAAATCGCCTTCTTTATTTATCAACAATCATTTACGTCTAAAAGCAATAATATTTTGTTACAGCAGTATTTTTTATACGTGAGAGCCACACCCCTGATTCAGGCAGAGATCCAGGTACATTTTTCGCTATTCAAAAAGAAACGGAACTTGACTTTCGAAATTTTTAAAAAGTAGGGAAAAATCACAAAAAAATCGGCTTCTGATTAGTCAAACTTTTTTGCAAAATAGCGATTAATCTATATGTATACCTGTATTGTTCTAAAATTCAAAGTACAGTCGACCCCGTTTAAACGAATATTGACGGTTCCAGAAATAATATTCGATTAAGTGGGGATATTTGATTGAACGGGGAATCATAACTGTAATATTTAATGCGTAATAAAAAGGCAAAATAACTATCCACGGTATATTTAATTAACAGCATAGTAAATCGTTAATAGAATAACATAAACTAAAATAATACAAATGCTAATATAAAGTAAATATGTATTAATTTAATGTCAGTACATACATTTATAGGGTTTACATCACACTTAATGCATCTCGTTTGAATTGGGTCAAAACTTTGCTACTTCTAATTAACGTTATTTATATACTGCCTTAAAAAAACATTTTAAAGTAGTTTATCTAAGTGGAATTTTAAGGAGTCAATATAGAGTTATTTTTCGAATGAGTGCAAAATATCACAACTACCATCTCGAGTCTGGAAAAGACGGTGCATTGCCATTAAAGCCTGTTTAATAGCAATAAGTGATGGTGGGGAGATCAAGGTGGGGAAATCATTTGACCTGTTCATTATGCCGAAATCATTGCAGGAATAACTGAGAATTTGTTTTCAGCGTAAAGGAACCGAAAATGACAAATGGTGGAATGAAATTTCAGCTGAAACGTGCTTTCCGCGCCTATTTTCAAACATCGGTCACACAGGTGTTATTCGATTAAGCGGGGACGTTCTTAAATTGTATTTGGTATAAGCGGGGAAAATAACATAGAACCGATAAGAATAAATTCGGTTCCGGAGGATTCTATTTGAATAAGCGGGGTATTCGATTATCCGTGACCCGATTAAGTGGGGAGGACTGTAGCTACTTTTTGAAGCATTTTTTAATTCATTTTTGTTCGAAAACGTATCAAATTGGTAGGTTCCCATATTCAGAAACTACTTAATAGAACTGATCGTTGTTCGCTAAAAGCAGAAGATTTTTCAGAAATTCTACCAAAGTTAGCATATTGAAAAGAATTTCCGGATGCGACAGCGCTAGAAATAAAAAAACAGTCGTCCTGATACAACAATCGCTTATAGTTTAAGATGTAATTCATTTATCGGAAAATGAAAAAAAAAAAAAACTGATTGCAAATCTATTCAATAATTACGGCTGAAAGTATCATGTTTTCATATTCGAAAATGAGTTTGAAAGTTACGTGTTGTTTAGGGGGAAAACATATATTTTTTAGAACCACCATAATCTGCCAGAATGTACAATTTGTCAATGCATTCTTATATGTAAAATTTTCTGGATTTATTTATTTATTTTAATCTTTTACGGATTCTTTTAACTTTTAAAAATTTGTGAGATTGCTGAACATTTCTTTTCAGCACGGAACATGAGTAGAAACCCTTAAGGCTGTTCTCAACTGCTCTGCTCAACAAGCACAAAACGTTTTGACACATTTACAAATTCATTTTTTAACGGAAAGATATAAAATTGAAAAGTCTGAAGTGATCACGGAAGTGATTTAGAATCGAACTGTGTTTTCTATTTTTTGATAAATAAATTACCTATTGAGTTATAAGCGGTTTTGATCACGTGACAAACACGTTTTTCGACCTTTCTTCAGTGGTTATTCTACTTTTGCTCGGAAATTCGGTTCAAAACGCCCACTTTGACACTATTTTCTGAAAGATTTATCGTGTTTAAAAAAAAAAAAAAAAAAAAAAAAAAACGGAAAACAGCTCGATTACATAGTTTCTGAACAACACCTGCAAGTTTCATGCATTTCCGAACAAAAATAAATTCAAACTTATGTCATAAAGTTGCCCTTTTGGATTTGAGAACAGCCTTAAGGGACTATTAATATCGACAATAAATGAACTTTAAAGCAATATTTAGATTTAAACACTTTCTCGTGTGACAGCGGTAAAGAAGTTCTAATCTTTAATCTATACCCATCGGTGGGAAAATTACGGCACCCATGGTAGATAACATCCGATCTTCGAGGGATCTGCAAATGGCACAAGGGCGATCGGAATCTCCCTTTGGCCAGCGCCCTCTTTTGTACAACAAAGACATCCTCCACTTCATTACCACTAATGGAGTGTCTATATTCTCACTGTGGTCTCAAATTTCACTCGGGGAGGCGTGAAATATCGCGCCTTTTTCCGCAGATCTTTCCGATTGGAGTGTGTTTCGACGCGTGCTGGCTGTAGCGTTATCAGTTCTTTTCCCGCAGTTCCAATTATCGTATCGGGTTATATCGGGATCCTCAGACGGTTAACTGAAAGATGAAATCATGGGAACGAAATAGAGAGCATCTCTTTTTTTAATTTTAAGATAATATTGTGGAATAGGCCTCCGATGCATTTGATGCATGGACCACCATCTCGTGTTTTGACAGTTATCAAGAATATCAAAGTTCATCGCAAGGGGAAAAAATTCATAAACCAATAAGATAAAATTTGATGGAGTGATTGAGGAGAATAACTATACCGCTTCTACCGTTTTAGAAAGCACATTTTATAAATATATTATAAACTAGAAAAAACTGCTTGAGGCGAAATGAATGACTATAATGCACTTTCGTTTTAATTTGTTTGAAGGTGGACTGTGGGAAAATGCTTATTTTGCGGATCTTGAATTACAGAATTCGGGTTACTTTTTCAATATTTTGCTGCTAATCTGAAATGTGAATGGGCATTTTTAGTCCGTCTGTCCTATAAATAATGTTGGGTAGTTATAAAACAGTGTTACTTTAATAGAATTTGAATCTTCTTAATAGAAATTAATGTAACAAAAATATTGCGTTTGTGTAATATTAATTCCTCATAGATGATATTATGATTGTTATTGCTTTTTAAATAGTTTTTTTTTCTTAATAAATGTTTTGGTGCTTCTTTCAAACATTTTGAAATCGAAATTTCTGAAATTGCAGTGGAAATGTTCGATTGTGTTATTATTTATGGAATCATTAATTTGAAAACTACTTTAAAGATGTTAAACTCATTTGATTTTAACCAATTTAAAATTTCTACTCAGTAGACTGCTAAAAGTACTTAATTAAATACAGATGCTATTACCTATACGTCGTGTTAATCGTATGTTAGACATCATAATGATTTAGATTAAAGTATTTTTTGCAGTTCAAATTATCATATTGGTTTACATTCGGCCCTCAGACAGTTAACTGAAAGATGGAATCATGAAGAAAAAAATAAGAGAGCGTCTCTTTTTTTTTTTTTTTTCAGTTTTGAGATTGGAACTGGCTTCCAAGGCATTTGATGCGTTGGACTATCATCTCATGATTGAGAAACAGCAATCAGAATACCAAAGGGCCGTTCCATGAGAAACGGACAAAATGTCCCGTACGTGACGCTTACATAAATACCTATATTTATTAACTTATAAGTTGTTAAAATTACCTATATTTGTTAACTTATAATTTGTTAAGCTATACGTTAAAATTAACAACAACAACAAAAAAACACACCCTATATTTTCATATTAGCATAGTTGTTTTAATTTGAGGATACAATAGCATTGTTAAAATAGCAGTGATATGTAGAAAAGCTGTTTCACACGTGATATGGAATGGCCCTTAACTGTTTTATTTACAATCATAATAGTTTTTTGATAATTTGTAACTGTAAACGAATCTTCCTGAATAATGTATTGCACTGAAACTTGTTTCACAGACAAAAAACTGGTAATTTGGAATGCAAACATAAAATTCCTCATATAAGCATTATTACACAGTTATTTGAATTCTGTTTATTTATTTATTTAGTATTTATTAAATTGAAAGTTAGCCTAAAAGGAAATATCATTATGAAATTTAATTGCATTTGAAAAACTGCTTTATTTACAATCATAATAATGTTTTTTTGATAATTTGTAACTATAAACGAATCTTCCTGAATAATGTATTGCACTGAAACTTGTTTTACAGGCAAAAAACTGGTAATTTGGAGTGCAAAGATAAATTTTCTCATATAAGCATTATTGCACAGTTATTTGAATTCTGTTTATTTATTTATTTATTTATTTAGTATTTATTAAACTGAAAGTTGGTCTAAAAGGAAATATCATTATGAAAATTAATTGCATTCGAAAAACTGTTTTATTTACAATCATAATAATGTTTTTTAATAATTTGTAACTGTAAACGAATCTTCCTGAATAATGTATTGCACTGAAACTTGTTTTACAGGCAAAAAACTGGTAATTTGGAGTGCAAAGATAAAATTCCTCATATAAGCATTATTACACAGTTATTTGAATTATGTTTATTTATAAATTTATTTAGTACTTATTAAACTGAAAGTTAGTCTAAAAGGAAATATGTCATTATAAAAATTAATTGCATTTGAAAAACTGTTTTATTTACAATCATAATAATATTTTTTGATAATTTGTAACTGTAAACGAATCTTTCTGAATAGTATATTGCACTGAAACTTGTTTTACAGGCAAAAAACTGGTAATTTGGAATGCAAAGATAAAATTCCTCATATAAGCATTATTGCACAGTTATTTGAATTCTGTTTATTTATTTATTTATTTATTTAGTATTTATTAAACTGAAAGTTGGTCTAAAAGGAAATATCATTATGAAAATTAATTGCATTAGAAAAACTGTTTTATTTACAATCATAATAATGTTTTTTAATAATTTGTAACTGTAAACGAATCTCCCTGAATAATGTATTGCACTGAAACTTGTTTTACAGGCAAAAGACTGGTAATTTGGAATGCAAAGATAAAATTCCTCATATAAGCATTATTACACAGTTATTTGAATTCTGTTTATTTATAAATTTATCTAGTACTTATTAAACTGAAAGTTAGTCTAAAAGGAAATATGTCATTATAAAAATTAATTGCATTTGAAAAACTGTTTTATTTGCATTCATAATAATATTTTTTGATAATTTGTAACTGTAAACGAATCTTCTTGAATAGTATATTGCACTGAAACTTGTTTTACAGGCAAAAAAACTGGTAATTTGGAATGCAAAGATAAAATTCCTCATATAAGCATTATTACACAGTTATTTGAATTCTGTTTATTTATTTATTTATTTATTTATTTATTTATTTAGTATTTATTAAACTGAAAGTTTGTCTAAAAGGAAATATCATTATGAAAATTAATTGCATTCGAAAAACTGTTTTATTTACAATCATAATAATGTTTTTTGATAATTTGTAACTGTAGACGAATCTTCTTGAATAATTTATTGCACTGAAACTTGTTTCACAGGCAAAAAACTGGTAATTTGGAATGCAAACATAAAATCTCTCATATAAGTATTATTACACAGTTATTTGAATTATGTTTATTTATAAATTTATTTAGTACTTATTAAACTGAAAGTTAGTCTAAAAGGAAATATGTCATTATAAAAATTAATTGCATTTGAAAAACTGTTTTATTTACAATCATAATAATGTTTTTTGATAATTTGTAACTGTAGACGAATCTTCCTGAATAATGTATTGCACTGAAACTTGTTTCACAGGCAAAAAACTGGTAATTTGGAATGCAAATATAAAATTCCTCACATAAGCATTCACAGTTATTTGAGTTCTTTTTATTTATTTATTTATTTATTTATTTATTTATTTATTTATTTATTTAATATTTATTAAACTGAAAGTTAGTCTAAAAGGAAATATCATTGTGAAAATAAACTGTGTTTACGAAATATCTTTTCACTTCGAATCATAAGTATTCGTCTTTAATAATATATTTTGTAATTATAAACAGATACTATAAAGTTCGTAATTTCGAATACGCAGAGAAAGTCACTTTATTGTATTATTTATTCATTAGCAATAAATTTCTTAAATGAAATAAGTTCTAAATGTAAATATGATCATGTAAGCCAGCGGTTCCCAAACTTTTGTGTCCTCTCTACCCCATCCTTAGGTCTTTCATTTATAAGAACCACTTTTGTTGTACGCCCCACTCCCTTATACCTCCACGAGCATTTGTTGTTGTTTTGTTATTGTTCATTAGTGAAGTTATTATAATAGTTGGATAATCAAGCAACGCAAATTAACTTAACGACATTTTTAGGCTTTTATTTTTCTTGTTACATTTTACATTTTATTTTGCTTTTCATAAAAGCAGCCTAAAATTCAAACGACTAAATGTAGCTTTAAAACCATTTTTAATTGTATTAAACCTCATCTTGATATGCAAATGCTTAAACTTGTCTCTTGATAATTCCATTGCAA
Source organism: Maratus speciosus (assembly GCA_963932465.1). NCBI lineage: Eukaryota > Metazoa > Arthropoda > Arachnida > Araneae > Salticidae > Maratus > Maratus speciosus. The sequence goes on along the minus strand of OZ010797.1, from coordinate 214,568,483 downwards.
TCTTAGAGTTTGTATCACAGAGCTGAAAATTTGAAAATCCCGGTTAAAACGGAGGTAGAGATAATCTCAATCAGGAACTGTGTTAAATTTATTGCGATGTTTATTCCTAATACATGCAAAAGTTTAAGGCTCAAGGAATGAACAAAAATTAACACTCATTGCTCATCAAAGGCTATTTTATTGCTTTCTCACTGAGTTCCCGATACACTTAGTTCTCTGCTGAGAAGTCAATGACATTTAACTATTTTCCCGTACCTGCAAAGGGTTCTCCACGTACCGCAGGTTGGGAACAGCTGATGTAAAAGAATTACATTTATATATATATATATATATATATATAATGAAGAAAACAATATATATGTATATATTGTTTTCTTTTAAACCATAACAACGTTGTTTGATAATATTTTATTAGAACTATGCTTTCCCAGATTAGTATATTAAAGTGAAGCTTATTTTACAGGTATAAAGTTGATAATTTCGAACACACAGAAGGCAAATTTACTCATATGTAACTATTATTTTTTTTTTTTAATCTATTTATTCATTTATATTTTTATTTTTGATAAGTTTTTTTAAATGAAAGCCACTCTAATTAAAAATATGTCCATGTAAATAAATATCATAAAAAAGAAGCAATTCTTTCATTTAAAACCGTAATAATGCTGCTTGGTAATCTCTGATTAGAACTAATGTCTTCCTCGATTATTATATTAAAGTGAAGCTTATTTTACAGGAGCAAAGCTGGTAATTTTGAAGGCATATAGAAGAGAAAGTTACCAATTTAAGAATTATTACATTGTTATTGAAACTTTATTTATTTATTTATGATAAATTTACTAAAATGAAATTTATACTGATTATCCTTATAAACAAATTGATTCAAAAAATCGTTTGTTTTATTTAGTACCAGGATAATGTTGTTTGGTTACCTCTAATTCGATTTATGTCTTCTTCCGTTACTTTAAAGTGAAAGTTGTTTTACCAGAGACAAAGGTTTTAAAATCGAATGCACAGATAATGTAACTCATAAGTGTTGTTACATTTGTATTTATTTATTTATTTATGATAATTTTTCTAAAATGAAAGCTATTTTAGATGTAAATATAATACTATAAAAAAATTGCATTGACAAAACAATTATTTTATTTAAAACCATAATAATGTAGTTTGATAATCTTTAAATTGTTGTGTTTTCAGCAATTACCAAAACTATTTTTCCGCACCCTGCAAAGGGTTCTCCACGTACCCCCAGGTTGGGAACAGCTGATGTAAAAGAATTACATTTATATATATATATATATATTGTTTTCTTTCAAACCATAACAACGTTGTTTGATAATATTTTATTAGAACTATGCTTTCCTAGATTAGTATATTAAAGTGAAGCTTACTTTACAGGTATAAAGTTGATAATTTCGAACACACAGAAGGCAAATTTACTCATATGTAACTATTATTATTATTTTTTTAAATCTATTTATTCATTTATATTTTTATTTTTGATAAGTTTTTTTAAATGAAAGCCACTCTAATTAAAAATATGTCCATGTAAATAAATATCATAAAAAAGAAGCAATTCTTTTATTTAAAACCGTAATAATGCTGCTTGGTAATCTCTGATTAGAACTAATGTCTTCCTCGATTATTATATTAAAGTGAAGCTTATTTTACGGGAGCAAAGCTGGTAATTTTGAAGGCATATAGAAGAGAAAGTTACCAATTTAAGAATTATTACATTGTTATTGAAACTTTATTTATTTATTTATGATAAATTTACTAAAATGAAATTTATACTGATTATTCTTATAAACAAATTGATTCAAAAAATCGTTTGTTTTATTTAGTACCAGGATAATGTTGTTTGGTTACCTCTAATTCGATTTATGTCTTCTTCCGTTACTTTAAAGTGAAAGTTGTTTTACCAGAGACAAAGGTTTTAAAATCGAATGCACAGATAATGTAACTCATAAGTGTTGTTACATTTGTATTTATTTATTTATTTATGATAATTTTTCTAAAATGAAAGCTATTTTAGATGTAAATATAATACTATAAAAAAATTGCATTGACAAAACAATTATTTTATTTAAAACCATAATAATGTAGTTTGATAATCTTTAAATTGTTGTGTTTTCAGCAATTACCAAAACTATTTTCCCGCACCCTGCAAAGGGTTCTCCACGTACCCCAGGTTGGGAACAGCTGATGTAAAAGAATTACATTTATATATGTATATATATATATATATATATATTGTTTTCTTTTAAACCATAACAATGTTGTTTGATAATATTTTATTAGAACTATGCTTTCCTAGATTAGTATATTAAAGTGAAGCTTACTTTACAGGTATAAAGTTGATAATTTCGAACACACAGAAGGCAAATTTACTCATATGTAACTATTATTATTATTTTTTTTAAATCCATTTATTCATTTATATTTTTATTTTTGATAAGTTTTTTTAAATGAAAGCCACTCTAATTAAAAATATGTCCATGTAAATAAATATCATAAAAAAGAAGCAATTCTTTTATTTAAAACCGTAATAATGCTGCTTGGTAATCTCTGATTAGAACTAATGTCTTCCTCGATTATTATATTAAAGGGAAGCTTATTTTACGGGAGCAAAGCTGGTAATTTTGAAGGCATATAAAAGAGAAAGTTACCAATTTAAGAATTATTACATTGTTATTGAAACTTTATTTATTTATTTATGATAAATTTACTAAAATGAAATCTATACTGATTATCCTTATAAACAAATTGATTAAAAAAATCGTTTGTTTTATTTAGTACCAGGATAATGTTGTTTGGTTACCTCTAATTCGATTTATGTCTTCTTCCGTTACTTTAAAGTGAAAGTTGTTTTACCAGAGACAAAGGTTTTAAAATCGAATGCACAGATAATGTAACTCATAAGTGTTGTTACATTTGTATTTATTTATTTATTTATGATAATTTTTCTAAAATGAAAGCTATTTTAGATGTAAATATAATACTATAAAAAAATTGCATTGACAAAACAATTATTTTATTTAAAACCATAATAATGTAGTTTGATAATCTTTAAATTGAACTATACCTTCTTCTATTAATGTATTAATATGAAGCTTGTTTTAAAGGAAGAAAGTTGGTAATTTCGAACTCAAAGAAGAGAAATTTACTAATAAGCATTTTTACACTGTCATTTGAATTTTATTTATTTATTTCGATAAATTTACTAAAAGGAAATCTATTCTAAAGGCAAATATAATCATATGAACGTTGTTTTATTTAATATCATGATAATGCTGTTTTGCTTATTTCTAATCCTGCATTTCATTAAAGTGATTCTTGTTTTACAAGGACAAAGATTTTAATTTCGAGTGCGCAGACAATGTAGCACATCAGCATTATTACATTTTTATTAGAATACTATTTATTTATTTATTTATGATACATTTTCTAGAATGAATGCCGCTGTAAACACATTCATGTAAATAAATTGCGTTGACCAAACAATTATTTTGTTTAAAACCATGATAATATAATTTGATAATCTTTAATTACAACTATGTCTTCATCGATTAATGTATGTATTAAAGTGAAGCTTGTTTTACAGGAACAAACTTTTAATTTCGAAATCGTAAAAGAAAAAGTGGTCCATAAACTTTATTATATTGTTACTTGAATTTTATTTATATACTACTTATTTATTTATGATAAATTTAGTAAAATGAAATATATTCTAAAGGTAAATATAATCATATATCTATATCTATATATATATATATATATATATATATATATATATAAATCGGTTGTGTTATTCAATATTATTATAATATTATTTGATTATCTATTAATATAATTATAATGTTGTTTGATTCTAATTTTGAATGCACAAGGAAAGAAATTCTTACGCATTATTACATTCAATCGTTATTATTATTTATTTTTTATTCATTTTTTCGAGAATTTATTTATTTATCTCTGTACATTTACTAGAGTGAAAGTTAATCTAAAGATAAATAAAATCATATAAATGAATTGCATTAAAAATATACCATTTGGTTTCTTTAGAATCATAATAATGTTGTCTAATAAACTTTCCTTAGAACTAAATCTTCCTGGGTTAGGTGTATGAAGTGAAACGTGTTTTACAGGCACATTGGTAATTTTGAATACACAGAGAGAGTAATTCATATGTGTTATTACAGACATATTTGAATTCCACTTATTTATTTATGATAAATTTACAAGCATAAAAGCTATTCTTTGAGTAAATTACGATTTTGTAAGTAAAATGTACGTATTTTATATTTTTAAAAATCAATTTTTTATTTAAAATTTTAATATGATGTTGTGAAATAATCTTCAGTTAGTACTATCTCTTCCTGTAGTAGTGTATTGTATTTTTCTTTACTGGCGCAAAGTTGGAAATTTCGAATTCACGGAGACAGCAGCGACTAATTAATATCACATTATTATTTTTAAATTCTATTCCTCTATTTATTTGTGGTAAATATACTAAATTAAAAGGTATTCTGAAAATAAATTGCCTTGTATTTTTAATAGATTGTTTTATTTTATCGAGTGTAATAATGTTGTTTGATAACTTCTGACTAAAACTAAGCGTTCCTCGATTAGTGTATTAAAGAGGAGGTTCTTTTACAGGTATAAAGTAAGTCCGGGGGCGGTGAAAATCTCAGTTTTGGATGCAATTTATTGTGATGATGCTGCAGGACATTAGTAAAAAACACCACTATTAAGAAATCATGAAGGGCAATTTTATTTAATAAAGAAAGTGAAATTCCTACAGACGACGTAGATATACTGATTTGCAGGGGGAAATCTTAGAAGGTTTTAGAATGTTAACCCGCTCTGAAAATGTGAACGAAGAAGCAGTGCAACAATATATTAATGAAAATTCGAAATTGGAATGTTACGAAGCTTTTATTGACGATGATATTGTACCACGTGTCGCTTATGGTTCAGAAGAAACAAAGAATTTCCAAAAATATCCTGAAAGGGATGAAGAAAATCTTGTAACTCATCAAACAAACCACTTCACCGGCGACAGGTATGGGGGATACAGTGCTTTTACCCCCGAGTTATCTCGGGGCAAACGGTGAAGTGGTTAAATCACAGTGATAAAATAGTGTAGACACCGAGGCGTTAATTAATCGGAGCAAGCTGATGAAAGCACACCTGCTGAGAAAATGCTGTAGAGAAATTTGCGTAGTAAAATTCGTCGAAAAGTAAATGAAAAACGAAAATAGACTTCTATCATTTCATTCTTCATGAAACAGTGAGGTAAATTACACTTCTGTTATTTTTTTTTTCTACTAATTGTAAATCCAAATAACATTAAAATTCATGTTTGTTTTCTTTCTTTTGTACTAATTAAATTATTAATGTCCTATTGTGTATTAATTTGACATTTTCTATTCGTATTCTAAAATTTTTCATCAAAATTTACACAAATTCGACTATCCGGGTTATTCTCTTACCCGGGAAGAGGCCTTTCCCGATCACCCCGGTTAATCGAGAGTCTACTGTAATTTCAAACGCGCAGAAGAGACAGATACTCATAAATATTATTATTCTTTTATTGGAAATCTGCTTATTTAGTTAGTTATTTATCTATGAGAAATTTACTAAAATTAAAGCTATTTTATAAGTAAATACTATCATTGATATGGATTTCAGTTTTTAATTAATAGTTTTATTAAAAGTCATAATAGTGTTATTTGATATTCTCTATAATCTCCTTGATTAGTATATTAACTCTCTAATTTTCATGGTAGAATATATTCTAGAAATTCCGTAATTCGGAGAATCTGAATTCACACCAGAAAATTTCAATAATAAATATCACTTTATTTAAATATGGAATGTTTGTTATTAAATAAAGCAAATATTGGTATTTTAAATTTCTGGTATAAATTTGCTATATCCGAATTTAAAAATCCATTAAATTCGAGACACTGTTGGTAGCATATATGCTACCATGGGCATTACGGGGTTAACGTGAAACGTTTATAAAGTGATTTTACAAGCGTAAAGTTGATAATTTTGAATAGACTGTGAAATTTACTCATACGTATCATTACATTGTTATTTTATTGTCATTTATTTCTATTGTATTGTATTGTATTGTATTGCGTTTTTGATATATTTATTAAAATGAAAGTAAATTTAGAGTCAAAGAGATTAAATTTCTAATTTTTTTATTTCCGATAATAAAAACGTTTGATTTTTCTACAAGTGGAACAGAATCTTCATTGAACAGTCTATTAATGTGAATCTTGTTTTGGATTCCCAAAAGTAGTACATAATTCGGAATGAGCAAAGGAATAAACTCGTGAGTTTTACTAGGGGGTTATTTTATAGTTTTTTTTTTGTTGTTGTTGTTATTTGTACGTATGTTTTTTATTTTAGTTTTTGATAAATTTACTATAAAAGCGTTTCCAAAGGTTGTTATCTATAATATTTAAATGTACCAATATTATGTCTATTATTGGTATAGAAATGGCAGAAGGTTTAGAATGCAGTTATTTTATGGTTTTCTGATTTCACTGCAAGTCAAATCTGTTACTATGAAAAATTATTGATTATATTCAATAAAGTAGATATTCCACCTTTTGGTCGAAAGCTACAAAAAAGAAAATAAAGAAAACGATATTTGGAAAAACATTGAAAACCGCTCAGTTAAAAAACAATCTTTCGAGAGGTTTATATGTATTTTTATCGGGCTATTGAAATGATACAAATGTATGCGACAGATCCGAAAAATAATAAGGAATTTTCATTTAATTTCAAAATCATTCTCCGTTAATTGCAAAATTCATTGTTAATTCAACGTTAAAAAAATCAGATAATAGCTGATGGTCCATTGAAAATTTCAAATGGTTAAATTGATTATGTATTGATAAGTTATATAAATTAAACTTATTTTATTTAAATTAGTTTTAACTTAATTATGTTTACAATGTTAATTTTTACTAATTTAGAAAATATCGATTAAATTTTACAAATTATTCTTTTGCAAAATAGTTCATTCTTTATCAATTAAAAAAGGAAAAAATATGTTTTTATTCCCATTAACTCTGTTTATAAGACCGTAAATGTACCAGTAAAAATAACATCATTATTAGAAAAATGCAAAAAACCACAGCAAATTATAATTTCTCTTCGATTTCTAATAAAAAATTTAAAAAAATGAAGTTTTATTCGATAATATCGAACTTTAAATATTTATCGTTAGAAATGTATCTAACAACTTAAGGGGTCTTGTACCTTTTAAACGCATTTAACGAAAAACTTCAAAGTTTGAATTAGTCTATCTTCAAAACCTTTTTATGTATAAACATGAAATTTTGAATATTTATTAAAAAGATTGTGCTTTGTAATATACTACCAACAGAAATTTATTAACCCTTTACAGAATTTGTGTATTGTTGAAATCAAAATTGCTCTTTTTTTTTTTTACCCCATAAGTTATTGCGCGCATGATATCTTGAGAAAGTATGTATGGATTGTCATGAAATTTGGTAAATATACTAAACAAATATGTGTGTTTAAAATGATCTACTTTTAAGTATTTACAATGGTAATATTTTTAGTTATGACTATTTTTATTCATTAAAAATACAAAATTTTTATTTTTTTTACGAAAATATTTTTTTTATATAGTTAATGAAATAATTTTAGCCTAAGAGCAGGTCATTTTAAACACACATATATGTTTACTATCTTTACCGAATTTCATGCCAATCCATACATACTTTCTCAAGATATGCGCGCAATGAGTTATGGGGTAAAAAAGAGCTATTTTGATTTCAACAATACACAAATTCTGTAAAGGGTTAATAAATTTCTAATGATAGTATATTACAAAGACAATCTGTTTAATCAATATCCAAAATTTCATGCTTATACATAAAAAGGCTTTGAAGATAGACTAATTCAAACTTTGAAGTTTTTCGTTGATTTTCGACGCGTTTAAAAGGTACAAGACCCCTTAATAATGTATAGATATAGCTGCTAGTCACCCAGCTTCCGAATTCCCCAATGCAATTGGGCGTAGAATGCATTCTTATATTTAAAATATCTTCTCGGGAAATTAATATTTTAAACTCCTTTTTCTGTGTACTCTTGTTAAAGGGTGGCTCTTTTCTTCTAAGTTCTCAAACTATTTGTTTAATCTATGCTTAATTTAATGGTTTACGTGTTAAAAACTGGCGAACTATGAGTAAGATTTTAACCCTTCATCTGAAAATAAGCATATGTTTTAGAAATATTTTGAGAACTGAGAAAAAAAAAAAAAAAAAAAGAGATATCCTTTAAGAAGAGTACAAAGAAAAAAAAAGAGTTATAAAAGTACCGTATATACTTGTATATAAGTCGAACCCCCAATTCGTAAGGAAAATTTTGAAAACAAAAATTGAATTTTAGTGTATAAGTCGAATCACATTTCTGGTAGTATGTTGAAAAAGGATTTGTAATCGAGGATAAGAAAAAAATTAGTTAATTTTCATTAAATTAGTAAACATTTTTTACGATTCTAATCAGACTTTTTTTTTTTAATTCAACGTTTTAAAATTGTATAATTATGTAAAACCGAAAAAGCTTAAACTATTTTGAAATCTATTCACATAATTTAATGATACTTAAAAAGAAAAAATTCTTTCAATACACTGTTAAAATATTTGTTCTATTCTTTGTATTATAGGACTTTTTGGAGAGAGATCTAAAAGTATGTTCAAGTTTAACTCTTTTTAAAAGGGTGGATTAAAATGTTGAAAGGAATGCCCCTGTATTGAAGGGTATTCTATGCCAAGAGATAATGAGTGCAGAACAATTATAGGGACATTATTGTTGAGCTTTTTTTTGTCAACCACAGGAAAATGATCATTGCACGCGCTTTTAGCTCTTTCTCAAACCTAGACCCGTCTGTGATTACATAAAAGACTTGCCCAATCGCCGATTATCTGCGAAAAGTTTATTTTTATTTATTTTTATTTTATTATTTTATTTATTTATTTATTTTTTACTAACTCGTATATAAGTCGACCCCCTATTTTCAACTCCCAAATTTTTTCTAAAATTCTTCGACTTATACACGAGTATATACGGTATTCATTTCCCGATGAGATATTTTAAATATACGAATGCACCAAACGCCCATTGACTTAACTTTAGTGAGGGGAATTTAGAAGCTGAGTGACAGTCAGCCTTAAGTTCACAGATTTGTAATAAATGTATTTGCTCAAAAAGCTCCATACTTAAAACTTACATTTCACAAGTACCATCTTCTACTACCTTCAATAAAATATATTAATATTTTTAAAACATAAGATTGTTCTACATTTCCTCTCCGTGTCCCACACAACAAGAACCTTATCGATGCAAACGAAAATTTGGAGAAAAGCTTGGATTTTTATCAAACCGTGCATTTAATTAGAGATGCGGTGTGCCACCGACAAGGCAGCTGCATCATTTTGGTCTACAATAGATGACGTAGGGGCTTTGGGAAGCCGCGGGAGGTATCCTTTTGACACGCGCCTTACACGTGCAGATCGCGAATTTTGGAAAATGCGTAGCTATATTTGGCACACATTCGCTCAACAATTAAATTAAATTCAATGCTAAAACTCAATTTGCTCCAAAAAATTATAAATTAAAAATTTTAAAAATTAAACTAATTCAGTAATTTTTTTAAGAGGTCTCAGGACTCTTAAAGCTTTAAAATTTTCGAAATTTCAATTTTTTTAGATGTTAAACTCCTATCTTTTCCGAACATTTTGATATAATTGTTTCCTTTAAATTCCCATTAGAATAGAAGTTATAGCTTTTAGAATTATACTCGCTCAATAGCTGAAGCAGCGTTTCCGAAACTTTGAAATCCTTTTTCTCCAAATGACGGCGTAACACGAGCGATATCTCAAAAACCTCTGAATATTTTTTTATAAAATTTTCAAAATATATGGTTCATGTTAGTCTGTGTAACTGAACCTGAAGTTTCCTTTTTATTGTTAAAAACAATATTTTTTCAGGTGATTATACTGTTGAAATTTTCTAAATTTTGCATTAGCTAAATTCAACTTCGTATTAAAAATATAAAAATGCTTAAAATACAATTTTATTTAGGTTCAGGACAATTATTAGAATCTGAAGTATAAGTAGGCACCAAAATTTTCATTCTAGTTAAAAAATATATTCTGTAATCCTGCGCGTAATCTGTTATGCCGATTTTCTGCTTGTCAAATGTCCGACAGTTTGAAGACCTCTGTAAATGATAATTCTTTATCTTGCAATTTTTTAAATATGTGAAATGAAAGAACATACTTATATCTTTCAACCCAATTAAAATTGTGTCTTAAAATCAAATACATATTAAGATATTAAATGTTGAAAATGGTCTTTTTTTTTCTTCATTTTTTCCAATTTTAAGAGTCCTGAGACCCTTTAATTAAATATGTATATACTTTTCACAAAATATGTTCGATAAAAAAGTCAACAGTATGTGCATGTTTTTGTAAATATTGTTATTTCATATATATTTGGCACACATTCACTTAGAAATAAAAATTGAGTTCAATTCAGCTCTGAAACTCCGCTGACGTGAAAAATATCTGGTTTTTCATGTTTATAGTGTGAGTTAATATTTTAACTAATTTCAGCAATGTACTATATTCCAGAAAAAATTCAACAGAGTCTATATTTTTTATAAATTTATGCATGCATTATCTATTACATCATTCCACGGGAAATAAATTAATAATTTAACTAAAATAACAACAGTTAATTTAAAAAGATTTAGAAATAATGTTTTCCAGATGAAATTATGATAAACACAAGTTAAAAAATTCGTCCATACTGTAAAGCCATTGAAAAGTTGTTAAAAGCATTTAATAGGGACAAAGGATCATCTGCTATAGATTTTTTTTTCTTTTTTAGAAGTGAATTATCCTAAAATTTGAAAATAGTACAAAATCAAAGGAGGAGCAAACCCTGATTTTTTCTATAGAGATGCAATTCATTTTCGTGCATTTACATTAACCCTTACTAAATATTAATATTTTTGTTACTTTTTAATGGGAATGTAAATTATTGTTTAAAATAACCTAATTTTCAGTTTCTCATGTTTTTTTTTCTTACTGTACTACCAAACGATTTTGGTGCATTGCTGACGATATAACCGGTGATTACTTATTTGTTTTCTATACCTCTATCCATTCGAGTCTATATATTTGATTATGTATTTTGTTTTATTACAGGAAAAAAAATGGTTAAAAATAATGAAATGAACAAATATTTGTGTGATTACTGCGGCAAATAACAACAATAATGTGTTTAATCGATGAAAGATTTTTCTTTTTAGTTTTTATAAACAAATTAAAATAAACTTCATGGTTTCTGAAAGGTAAGCTTCTACAAATGTATAGAAGGCTTGGTTTTCGTCTAAGTACACAAAGCCCGGTCATTGGACCCTAGAATTTCGAGGGTCCCGAAATCGACTTAGCTCAGTTTAAAAAATGCTTTATTAGGATTTGGTACAATATTTATTTGAAAACTGGCTGGATTTAATAAGCATTAAAATCATTTATAATACTTAATAGCCCTCTAAAGTACCAAAAATGTTAGCAAATTTCGGAATTCAGCTTTAAACGCATACAAGAGTATCCATACAAACAGGGAATAAATTGCAATAAGGTCTCTAAAACTCATGTGGTGTATATTTAATCGACTCATGTGGTGTATATTTAATCGATGAAAGATTTTTCTTTTTAGTTTTTATAAACAAATTAAAATAAACTTCTTGGTTTCTGAAAGGCATTTAGTAAGCATTAAAATCATTTATAATACTTAATAGCCCTCTAAAGTACCAAAAATATTAGTAAATTTCGGAATTCAGCTTTAAATGCATACAAGAGTATCCAAACAGGAAATAGATTGTAGTAAGGTCTCTAAAACTCATGTGGTGTATATTGGTTCGTGGCCTTTACAGTAATTAAGAGGCTACTTCAGTCACCTGAAAAGACCTGCTCACTAACGCTAATTCTATGGAAGAAAATTTTAAAGTTATCTCGTTTGCATTTCCACATTTTTAAATAATTCTTTTTTGCATTGTCTAGCTGAGATCGATCTGTATAAAGGACGTTTTTTTACTTTTTCGATTTTGTTTACAGATATTTTTAATTTAGGACACTTTATTTTCTGGAACCGGTTTAGAAACAAAAAGCATCCTCTTGAAAGGAAAAAAAAAAAAATGGAAAAGTAAAAAAGGACAGATGTAGAGATCAATCTCAGCTATCCAATAAAAAAAATCGTTTAAAAATATTAAAATTCAAACGAAATATCTTTAAAAATTCCTTCCATAAGATTAGCATTAGCGAGCGAGTCTTTCCAGATGACTGAAATACCAGAAGTTCCAGATGACTGCCCCTTAAGTAATACTTCTTTGAGTTTATTTTCTATGTCTATTTTGATAAATTCGAATTTACAATCATTCGAACATATTACAGAGTTCAAAATGAATTCGTCTGTTATATATCATTTACTACGAAACTTTTAAAACCATATATGCAAGCCAATCCAGCCACTAAAATTTTATTTTAAAAAATTTCCCTCTTTATCAGATCCCCACCCCCCCTTCGCTAATAAACAATATGTCATTTGACACCATAACAAATGCCTTACAGATCACGTGCATCTTGTCTATCGAAGCGCGACACTCGGGGGCGTACCTGACAGACATTTATCAACTATAAAAGATTGCACCGTGTCACAAGTTGTAAAGTCAGACTTCCATTGTCAATTAATGAAGAGGAAAAATTATTTGTTGAACATTGTACTCGTGCACTGCACGCGGTTCAGGAGTGATTTTTTAACGAATTCAAAACTGACACCTGTCCATGGGGACGCAAAATCGTCACCCGTTTACCGGAGTATTGTATTTCTATTGCCGCCAATGGAAAACAATGAAATGAAAAATATATCATCGTAGCTTACTTTTATTCTGATCCAGTAGTTCTAAAGTTCGAATTTCACCTTTACTATGTAACCAAAATCTCGATAATTCAAATAAACTAAAAAAGTTTAAATTTTGGGGGTGTGCAAACACTATCATATGTTCCGTTTGCGGGTTACTTCAAATACTTTTCTGTTTCTTTTTCAAGTTCGCATAAAAAAAAGAACTAATTCAAACTCAAACTTAACACTCAACTTCTCAAAAATGAGTAAAATTCACGCTCAAATTCAAATTTTTCAAACTAACTCGCTCAACTCAAACTCATCTATGAAAGTGAACGAAGTTCACCAAAAACTCGTTTTTTTCCCTAATACATTAGAGCTTTATCGTCCAAATTTACTAAATTTTGTAAACTAATCTTTCGGTTATTCGATGTAAAGGTCTTCTTGGGCCTGGCCCAATTTTTCTTCCCGACACTCGGTCCGAGCTTATTTGGGGATTTTTTTTTTTTTTTTTTTCTAGAGGTTCGGACCGTGATGGGCCGGGACCGGATTCATTTTCGGCACAAGTCTGGGCTGGAGCGCATTCTTCTTGAGGTCTGAACAGGCAGAAATTTTCAGTCCCAGTTTTCGGAAAAAAATGTTGACCCAAGGAGATTGTTCCTTAAACAGATTTTTGCTCTAATCAGACGGGGACGGGACAATAATTTTCATACAAACAGGGCTATGACCGGAGCAGAAAATTTCAGTCGCTGCAGACTTCTAGGAAGAATAAAGCAGAGACCCAGAAATAAATCCAGTTCGGCCTAGCCCGAACCTCCAAAAAAAAAGCAAGACCCGGGCACGACCCAGAAAAACTGATGATCAGATTCGAACCATCCCGAGTCTAGGCTTTTAAATGGGCATTTGACGGGGAAAAACGTGTTCTTAACGGCTGGAAATTTTTAAATAAATTATGAAAAAATTGAGTTTGAGTTGTAAATTTCGTTCAAACTCGCGGATTTTTTGAGCTTTCGTTCAGCTCATGTTCGTTTTCCAAAAAGTGAGTCAAAGTTCAACTCAACGTTCACAGAAAGTGAGCTAAACTCGTGAGTTTTCTCTCAGATGAGCGCGCTCTTGCTCAACACTGCACTTATTGTTATTTGGATCGTTTATTTCAAAAATCTCCTAAGTCCAGAATTTCAAATTTTGATTTTAAAAAAAACAAAAAAAAAAAAACAGTCCATCTAAGCTAAAAGAAGATATTATTTAATGGAAACAATTACAGAATGTAAATACATACTTAGAAGCTCTATAACATCAAATGCTAAAGTAATTTATACATTAAAGTTCAGGTTTGGGGATAAAAAAATACCATCGTCCTTAGAAGTTATGGGGTTCCAACAACATAGATTCCACCTCTGTAATTTCATATATTTCAGTATTATTATTATACAGAGTGTCCACTCTGAACGGTGTCCAATGGCTAATTTCTAAATCGTTAGTCATAGACACATAATTCCAATTACAAAAAAATGTTTTAAAAGAGATAAAGAAGTATCTATTTTAAAAGCGATTTGGGTCAATAAAAACGTTTCTTAAAAAATTATGAAATTTAAATTTTTATACAGTCCCCCGGTCCCATAAGTTATATTTAGTAAATATCTCCTATTACACTCAGAAGTAAGACAAAAATGTCCTATTCTTCTACGATTAAAACTGACCGAGTAATAGCTGTGTACCGAAGCATCTTTTTTGCTGCGAAATAGAGGTCATTCACAAATTTACTAGAAATATAAATAATCGTCAGATTCTGAAACATTAAAGTAAAATATACAATTTGTAGTTAAAATATAAAGGGAAAAATTCAGAATTTTCGTTAAATAAAATGATGAAAAGCAACAGTCAACAAAATGATACATATAAATGCTATTAGATTATCTAATCTAAAACATAATTAATAAAAATTAAAGTTATCTAAACCCCTTTATTCTCTCTCCCGGGATATTCACGGGCTGTGTCTTTTATTCAGTTTGTTTGATTCCCACCAGTTTTATAAAATAGTGTAATTGGCTTTATTGTGGTATCATTTAACCTATTATTAAATAACGTGATTTTTTTTTTTTTTTTTTTCAAAAAAGTGGTGCCAATAAGCAATTTGAATTTTAAATCTGTAATTTAATGCGGCCGTTAAGGGGTTAAAACTTGCTTGAAGTGACTTCTTCTAGCTGCAATACAGCGAAATACACGCGAAATAAATTCTTCCAATATTTTAAGCACTTTGTGTACGATCTCTCGAAGCATGGTCCAATTCATCTGGTGTTCAGATGCAGAAAATTGGTAACGTCATGCATTCAAAGTTTCATAACTCGATCAATTTTAGAGTTAGATGAATGGGGCTTTTTTTTTTTTTTGTCTTTCTTGTTAGTGTAAAAGGAAATTTTTACTAAATATCACTTATAGGACCGGTTGACCGTCTAAAAAACGAAATTTCGTAACTTCTTAACAAATGTTTTTTATTGATCCAAACGACTTTTTAAATATAGGGTAGATGTACCAGTAATGGACACCCTTCCAGTAATGGACACCCTTCCAGTAATGGACACCCCTTGATGTTTTTGGTTCATAAAAAAATAACTAATAAATATTTAGCTTTAATTATTTTTTTTTTTTTATAATTCCCCCGTGCATGTTTTATAAAACTGGGTTATTGTTGACACTTTTAATCAAACATATCAGGAAGCAGAAAATAATGTTTCAAAGTTTCGCTGTTTTTCTGTGAAAATCTTAATGAAGAGGCTAAGAGCTGACTTCGTTTAATTAATTTATATATTATTTATTTTCTTGCAAAATTTGAATGTTTTTGTTTGAGTAGCAATAGAAAACTTAGAATTTTATATACTAACGGCCATTTATAAAATTTCATTTATTTTTAAGGTTTTAAGAGGGGGTGTCCATTACTGGGATGGTTAATTAGTCATTTTCCAGTAATGGACACCCCATATAGACATTGCTAAAAATGCAATTTCAGTAATGTTTATAATGCATAAAATATTTTGACTTAACTGCAAACCTAAATAATCAAATTTAATTTTTTAATTGTACTTAGCAAAATGTAATAACACCAAAACTTTTATAAATAGTTGCTTTCAAGTTATTTTATGGGATTAATAAAATTTCAATATATATATATATATATATATATATATATATATAGATATATTTAATGTATATGTACCTACGTTACAGAAGCTATTAAAAATATATTTTCTGTCTTAAGTGTTTCCTTATTCACCTCTGACAAAGAAAAAAAAAGTAATATTAATAAAAGTTATAGGTAATATTCATGAAACTAGTAAATCTGCAGATCAGTGACCTCAAACATCAGTTCTACAGTTTTATTTTGAAATTATTTTATTTAGTATTTAAAATATTCAACTCACAATATCATTTCTTTCATATTTGTAATATTAATTATTATAAATGATATATCAAGTACTCTCTGGAAGATTAATTGTTAAAAATACTGAGACAAAACTAAACACTAATATTCCAAAACTTTTTTTTTAATTATCTTTTAAATCCCCTACTGTTTCAATAATTTGATAGCTGTAATTGCCTGATATTTTACAGGTATATATTGTATTTTAAATTATCCATCTAAAATAATTAAAACATCGATCTTATGATAATTACAATAATTGATGCAAACAGTAAATGATTATCACAAATATTTTATTAATTACTGGTCCTAATTGTTAAATTTATTTGAAAATAACTATTTTGTTTCATTAGTATGTATTCATCAAATTCTGGTTCTAAATATAGTCATAAAAACAATGATATTTATTACTTTTTATGGGGGTGTCCATTACTGGGCTTTTGGGTGTTTTGATATATTTCTGTTACTTAAAATTAAATTTCGATTCATATTGGGAAATGAGACTATAAGAATGGTTAAATATTGTTGATAGGTTAATATAATATTGAAAAAACTGAAATATAATAATTATAACTATTAATACAAAATAATTTTAAAAGAAATTCCTTAAGGGTGTCCATTACTGGTACATCTACCCTATTTATACGTCATTTAAAGCCTTTTTGTAATTGGATTAGTGTCTATGGTTTAGAAATTAGCCATTGGAGACTATTGAGAGTGGACACCCTGTACTATTAAGCTGAATTAAAAATAAAAACTAATAACTCTTTACTCCACTATAAAAGAAGAATATATATATATATATATACATTTTTTTTTTTTTGAATTTTTGAAAATATAATCGAACCACGAACGAAAAAATATAATAACCGCTTCCAATTTCCCCATGATTACGAAAAGCGATCTTTATCTTTACAAACACCTCAGAAACAATATATTTTCGTGATTTAAAGAAGAATTTTCAAAAGCAAAGTTTCTTTTGCTGCCAGTGATTTTCGTAAACGTTCCCGATTAGTTTTACAGTGCCTTAATAAATTTTCTAAACCTGGAATATAGGTTTTTCAGATGAAATGAATTCTCAATTAGACATTTTCATGTTCAATAAACATGTTTTACAGCCAAACATGAGAAATTAACATTGAGATTAAAATTACTATTATTTTATTAGCCTTGCATGTGTAAATTTAATTACGCAGCGGAAAATTTTAAAATGATGGTTGATACAACTGAAGTATTATCTTTAACTTTTGATACAAATAACATTTTTATACTACAGAATTATGTGTACTTTATGCAGCTTTTGAATGAGAAAAGCAAACAAAATAACTTAAATTTATTGGCTATTCAAATCCCGATTAATGTTAATCAGATATTAAGTCAAAGCAAAATTTTCGAAAATGAGTTAACACTGATTTTTTTTTTTTTTTTTTTTTTAATGTTTGTTGATCGATGCATCGCTTAGTGCAAAAAAAAATGTGTGCCAAATGTTGGATGTATGACCAGAAACAGACATTGCGGTTTGAAAACACTTATTAATACACTAGGAAAAGAAACTAGGAAACGTATCCGAAAATGAATAGCACCAAAATAAACTTTGTTTTTACAAATGCTTCTTTAAATCTCGAAAACATATTACTTTCTGAGTTTTCTAAAGATAAAGAGTGCTTTTCGAAATCGTTTATAACTGTGAAGAGGTTGTATATTTTCGTTTGTGGTTACACACATATTTTTTCGTACATTAATAAACATTAGTAATTATTTTTTTTTCTTACAGTGTAAACTGGAACTTTATTTCGGTCAGTTACAAAAATTTTAAATAAATTCAAATGTTGAATATTAAAATTCAAATTCTTCTGAACTTCAAACATGCCCGATAAACTAAAGAAAAGTGAATGAAGCACCTTCCAATTTGAGAATTGATAAACTTTCTACACGAAAAATGAACAGGTGAAATATTCTCTAAAATACAAATTTAAAAGCTTCTAAAATACAAGTTTCAGTCTCTGAATAAATTTTATGCAGTAAAGGAATGCATCAAAATAACAATACTTCATAGATTTTAGTGGGTTTTTTGCACTTAGCAATGCATTAATCAATAAGCGAAAAAAAAAAAAAAAAAAAAAATCAGTGATAACTCATTTTCGAATATTTTGCTTTGACTTAACATCTTATTTAACACGAATCGTGCTTTGAATAGCCAATACATTTTAATTTACTTTGTTTGCGTTTTGCATTCAAAATCTGCATAAAATATACATAAGTCTGTAGTATAGAATTGACGTTTGTATCAAAAATTAAAAATACACAAAAAGTATACTTCAGTTGTTCCTATTTCTGTCAAAATATAGATATTTCAAAAATATTCCATCTTGATCTTTTAAGCTTTTTTAATGCTTAAGTCCAAATTTTTCAAATGATTGTAATACTGATAGAAAAAAATAAACTGTCAAAGAACGCTAATTTTGTACTCTATTCATTATTTGAATAGCGGGTATGCCTCTATTTTGCGCTCCGAGTTGCTGATTAAAATTGTCGAAGTACACCGATATTTTTAGGCTTTTACTACGACGTTTAAATCCAAAATTCTTCAAATAATTTCGATTTGGACAGAAAACATGAAAAGACAAATAACACTAACTTTCGTTTGAACACTTTCACTTAATACCTGGTTTAACACGAATCCTCGTTTGAATAGCCGATAAATGTTTTACTGTTTTGCATTCCGAGCTTCCAAAGTACACTATAATACTTTTAGACTTTTACAATATATAAGTGCAAAATTCTCAAATTACTTCAGTTTTCACAAAAAAACTTAATGAGTCAATTGACTCATTCAGGAACACTAACTTTTGTTAGAACACTTTTACTAAACGCCTGACTTAATATGAATCATCATTTGAATAGCCGATAAAATTAATTTTCCCCAGTTTGCGTTTCGAGTTCAAAAGCTGCACAATATATGCATCGCTCTTTATCTCAATAAGATAAAATACTGTGATTTGGATAAAAAATTTAAAGTACACAAAAAGTGTACTTTAATTCTTCCTATTCTTGCCAAAATATAGATATCTCAAAAAGTATTCCATCTTGATCTTTTAAGCTTTTTTAATGTTTAAGTCCAAATTTTTCAAATGATTATAACACTGATAGAAAAAAAAAAAAAAAAAAAAAAAAAAAAAAAACAATCAAAGAAGGCTAATTTTCTACACGATTCATTATTTGAATAGTCGGTACTTCTATTTTGCGTTCGGAGTTGCCGATAAAAACTGTCGAAGTACACAGATATTTTTAGGCTTTTACGAAGACGTTTAAATCCAGAATTCTTCAAATAATTTCGATTTGGACAGAAAACATGAAAAGACAAATAACACTAACGTTTGTTTGAACACTTTCACTTAATACTTGATTTAACACGAATCATCGTTTGAATAGCTGATAAATGTTTTACTGTTTTGCATTCCGAGCTGCCAAAGTGCACTAATACTTTTAGACTTTTACGATATATAAGTGCAAAATTCTCAAATTACTTCAATTTTCACAAAAAACTTGATGAGTCAAGGAACATTAACTTTTGTTAGAATACTTTTACTAAAGGCCTGACTTAATGTGAATCCCCATTTGAATAGCCGATAAAATTTATTTTCCCCAGTTTGCGTTTCGAGTTCAAAAGCTGCACAATATATGCATCGCTCTTTACCTCAATAGGATAAAATACTGTGATTTGGATAAAAAATTAAAAATACACAAAAAATGTACTTCAATTGTTCCTATTCCTGTCAAAATAAAGATATTTCAAAAAGTATTCTATCTTGATCTTTTCGGCTTTTATAATCTTTCGTTCTGAAATTTATAAATGATTATAATGCTGGTAGAAAACATAATAAGTGAAAGAACGTTGTTTTTTGTACACGACTCATTATTTGAACAGTCGATAAATGATCTTCTGTTTTGCGTTTAGAGCTACTGATAAAAGCTGTGAAAGTAACACCAATATTTTTAGACTTTAAAAATGTTTAAGTCCAAAAATTTTCGAATAACTTCAATTTTTTCAAAAAACATGAAGAGTCAAGGAACACTAAGTTTTATTTGAACACTTTCATTTAACAATTTGGATCAAAAGTTAAAAATACACAAAAAGTTTAATTGTTTCTATTTTTCTCAAAATTTGATATTTTAAAAAGTATTATATCATGATTTTTTAGGCTTTTATAATCTTCAAATCCAAATTTTTTCAAATGATTATAATTCTGGTGGAAAACATAAAGATCAAAGAACGCTAATTTTTGTACAAGAATCATTATCTGAACAGTCGATAAATGATCTTTTATTTTGCGTTTCGAGCTGCCGATAAAAGCTGTCAAAGTACACCGATATTTTTAGACTTTAAGGATGTTTAAGCCCAAAAATTTTCGAATAACTTCAATTTTTTTTTAAACATGAAGAGTCTAACTTTTATTTGAACACTTGCACTTAACAATTTGGATCAAAAGTTAAAAATACACAAAAATTTTACTTTAATTGTTTCTTATTTTCTCAAAATTGGATATTTTAAGAAGTATTACATCATGATCGTTGAGGCTTTTATAATCTTCAAGGTCCAATTTTTTCACAAGATTATATTTCTAATAGAAACATAAAGATCAAAGAATGCTAACTTTTGTAGACGAATCATTATTTGAATAGCCAGTAAATGTATACCTACATTTTGCATTACGAACTGACGACAAAAACTGCCAAAGTACTCCGATATTTTCGGGCTTTTACAGTGTTTAGGTCCAATTTTTTTCAAATAGCTTCGATTTTGTTAGAAAACATGAAGAGCCAAGGAACAGTAACTTTTGTTTGAACGCTTTCACTTAACACCCGATTTAACACGAATCATCATTTGAACAGCCGATAAAGTTTAATTTCTCTGTTTGCGTTTCGAGTTCAAACGCAATATATGCATCGCTCTTTATCTCGATAGGATAAAATACGGTGATTTGGATCAAAAGTTAAAAATACACAAAAAGTGTACTTCAACTATTCCTATTTATGTCAAAATAGAGTTCAAAAAGTACTCTAACTTGAACTTTTTCGCTTTTATAGTATTTTGTTCCGAAATTTTCAAATGATTAAAATTCTATTTGAAAACATAAAATGTAAAAGAATGCTAATTTTTGTACACGAATCCTGATTTAAACAGACATTAAATGATCTTAAATTTTGTGTTCCGAGCTGCCCATAAAAGCTGTCTAAGTATATCGACATTCTTAGACTTTAATGATGCTTAAGGCCAAAATTTTTCGAATAAAGTACACCGATAGTTTTTGACTTTTACGATGTCAAGTCCAAAATTCTCAAATTACTTCGATTTTCACAATTAACATGAAGATTCAAGGAACACTAACTTTTGCTAAACATCTGATTTAACACGAGTCATCATTTGAACAGCCGATAAAGTTTAATTTCTTCTGTTTGCATTTCGAGTTCAAAAGCTGTGCAATATATGCATTGCTCTTTATCTCAACAAGATAAAATACGGTGATTTGGATTAAAAGTTAAAAATACACAAAAAGTGTATACTTAAATTGTTCCTATTTCTGTCAAAATAGAAATATTTAAAATATTCTATCTTGATCTTTTCAGCTTTTATAATCTTTCATTCCGAATTTTTCAAATGTTATAATGCTGGTAGTAAACATAAATAGTGAAAGAACGCTAGTTTTTGTACACGAATCATTATTTGAGCAACCGATAAATGATCTTCTATTCTGCGTTCCGAGCTTCCGATAACATTATTGAAAGTACACCGATATTTTTAGACTTTAATGATATTTAAGTCCAAAATTTTCAATTAACTTCCTTTTTTTTCCGAAAACACGAATAGCCATCAAGGAACATTAACTTTTATTTGAACACTTTCACTTAACAATTTTGATCAAAAGTTAAAAATACACAAAAAGTTTACTTTAATTGTTTCTATTTTCCTTAAGATTAGATATTTTAAAAAGTATTACATCATGAACTTTCAGGATTTTATAATCTTCAAGTCCAAATTTTTCAAATGATTACAATTTTTATAGAAAACATAAACATCAAAGAACGCTAATTTTTGTGCACGAATCATTATTTGAATAGCCGGTAAATGTATCTCTATTTTGAATTTCGAACTGCCGATAAAAACTTTCAAAGGTACACCGGTATTTTCAGACTTTTACAATGTTCAAGTCCAAATTTTTCCAAATGTAACTTCGAATTTGTCAGAAAACATGAAAAGTCAAGGAACGCTAACTTTTATTTGAACACTTTCACTTAACAATTTGGATCAAAAGTTTAAAATACACAAAAGGTTTACTCTAATTGTTTCAATTTTTCTCAAACTTAGATATACTTTAAAAAGTATTACATCATAATGTTTCAGAATTTTATAATCTTCAAGTCCAAATTTTTCAAATGATTATAATTTTATAGGAAACATAAAGATCAAAGAACGCTCATTTTTGTGCACGAATCCTTATTTGAATAGCCTTTAAATGTATCTCTATTTTGAGTTTCGAACTGCCGGTAAAACCTTCCAAAGTACACCGATATTTTCAGACTTTTACAATGATTACGTCCAATTTTTTTCAAATAATTTCGATTTTCTCAGAAATCCTGAAGAGTCAAGGGACACTAACGTTCGTTTGAAGTTTGAACACTTTCAATTTAACACCTTATTTAACACTTCTTTAGACTTTATATGATGTTTGAGTCCAAAATTCTTCAAATTACTTCGATTTTGTCAGAAAACATGAAAAGTTATGGAACACTCCCTTTTGTTTGAACACTTTCACTCAACACCTGATTTAACACGAATCATCGTTTGAATAGCCGATAAATTTTAATTTCCTCTGTTTGCGTTTCGAGTTCAAAAGCTGCGCAATATATGCACCGCTCTTTAGAATGATAGGATAAAACGGTCATTTGGATCAAAAGCTAAGAATACACAAAAGGTATTCCTCCATTGTTCCGCCCACAATAGGACAGGCTGATGTAATCATAGACAGTAGGGGAGAGAATCCTTTTCATAAAGGTGTCACTGAAGGTTTTTTCCTTTATATTCAGGACATTTCCCCCCTTGATGCCCTTATCAATTACCAGTGTTTGTCATGTCCCTATTGTCAATCCTGGAGCATTTTGCAAAGGGGAAAGCTAGTATTTGACTTGATGTCGTCCATAGTTCTTCTGTTTGCAGGATCTTCCTCGATATGGATTTAATCTGCAAATTGAAGTCTATAGCACCAATGATATCCCCCTCCGACCTTCCTTAAAATATAGCATGAAAAAATTAATATCTATTGTTGCAATTCTAAAATACGTTGAAGATGAAATATTTTTTCTTTCACAATTTAAAACTCAGTGAAATTACTTAAAATAGTTGAGGATCTATGTCTCTTTTCTTTCGTGGCAATTTTAGGATTTACAAAAACCAATTCTCAAACGAATAATGGCGAGTTTTCTTGATTGGCGCCTTTGTAAAGAGCATTAGTTAGAAAGTTTTTGGATTGCTGGACGGAAGCATTTGTTTGTCAGCATGCCCTTTCTTAATGATCAAATATGGTCAGATGATTAATGAATGCTGAAGCATATCAAATGTATATTGTACGAGGGGTGTCCAATAAACAATGATCATAATTTTCTTATTGGCATACTTTATTTGACACAAATTTACTTTTATGTTCCATTATTAGCCTAATGTGTAATGAATACGTGGTCGTTTTTTTTGTTCATTTATTTCCAACAGTAAGTTAGTGGCAGCCATTAAAGTTGCGATGCTTTCAGTATCGGCAACGAGAACGATAGAGGCATCGCGCAATGAGCAAGAATGCTCTTGTCTGCTGGAAATTTTGCTTTCGCCAGAAGAAAACGTCGGTCGAAGAGGCTTATAGAGAGTATGTTCTTCCCTGTAGCACAGTTAGATGATTTTTAATGTTCATTAATATTTGAGATGTTTAAGAAAGAGAAAGACAATCACCTTCAAAGGAAGACGGACACGAAGCTCCTGTAACTGAGCTTACAGAAGTCAATACAATACGTCGCTATTATTGTCAGAGAAGATTATTAGATATGAGAACTGTTAAAAACATTGCAGTTATAATGGTGTGCCACCCACACATTGGTAACAGGAAAGTGAACGCGAGACGTGTTTGTGAACCTCGAATTCTGAGACCCTTCATTCTTGAACAACAGAACGTTCGCGTGGAGGTTGTTCGAAACTAAAGCTGATGTTACATGAGCATGAGATGAATCTCTTACTGTAATAACGTGCTTCGACTGACGATTTCTTCAGGCGAAAGCGAAATTTCCATCAGGCAAGAGCATACCTGCTCATTGCGTGTTGCCTCCATCGTTCCCGTAGGCAATATTGAAAGTTTAAGAACTTTCTTGGCTGCCACTGAGGTATGCGGTGACGTTAAATCTTGTTGAAAGATGAAATCATCTTTAAATAAATCTTCTGATGATGGAATCATGTAATATTCCAAAATTTCTTGATATATCTGAGAGTTAACCTTTTCGTAGACGATGCATAACTTTCCAGGTCCTTCTGCAATCCCAAACCATGACACTAGCAGCAAATTTTGCGCAATGTTTAGGACATTTTTTATCAAATGCTTCATTCTCTAAACTCGAATACCTTGATTACCATATGAAACACAAAACATACTTTCATCCCTAAATAATATATTTTTCCAATCTTCTTCGCTCCATAAACGTCTTGATTTACACCAATTCAATCTTATAAGCTTTTGTTTTGCAGTAATGAGAGGTTTTGTTTTCGGTACACGAGATTCAAACTTAAATTTATGGAGACGTCTTAATGTTGTAGATGTAGAAACTTCAATCCCTTCTTCTTTCCATTTTCGGTGCAAGAATCGCACACTTTTAAAACGTTTTTTTCTTCTTGAATGAATCAGTTTCCTGTCATCTCTAGCAGATGATTTTGGTTTTCGGCCGCCATTTCGACGAATATTTTGAAATTTTCCATTTTTTGAATATCGTGTTAGTATTTTACTATTGCTTGATTGCGAACAATGTAAATAATTCGCTATATAACATTGATTTTTACCGTGTCGATACAAATCAACCATACGAAGTTTAATAGATTCAGGAATCTCACTCACACGACCCATTTTAAGACGAAAAAGCAAATAAACTGCAAAAATAATACTGATTTTAAATAAAATCGTCTGAATTTAATCAATGATGCCATCAGTTATGAATTGGTGATAATCCAAGGAGAATTATTTTTGAAATATTCTACTATTTTGAGCCACTTGAATAAATATTCTAATATTTTGAATTTTCAAAATAATTTTTTTCTCAATTAATCTTTTAAAAATTTATATTAATTTAAAAATAATAAATAAGTTTAATCACCAATAAATTCTTAATAAGAATCCTTTGCATTAAAAGACATTAAATTACCAAACGATATTTTCAATTTGTAAAAAAAAAGCAATTATTCTAATATTTTGAATATGAGCTGTATATTGGCTGTTCAAAAAATGACTGATTATCATGGCACTTTAACACGGCCATCAGGCTCGAGTCACAGAGATAAAACCCGGTGAAATTTGGCTAAAGCTTCTCGTGTACGTTTAATCTATACATTTAGCGCAACTATTAATTTATTATTTAATCATTATTATTATTATTACAGTAACGCAACGTCTATAAACTTATTTTGTATACATCATTAGGTCTTTTCTTTTTATTCTAAAGATAAAATGTTTCGTTTATAAGACATAGTAATTTCGATATATTTGTCCAATCAAAATTTCGAGAGCGAAATCATTTTATTGAGTATCCATTTTTTAGCTAATATGTAATACAGACCCGCGGCTAAAAATTCTCTTGAACTAAACACGAAATCCACTTGATCGACGCACTTCAATCTAAAACCGAAATATTCAAATCCGAATCCGAAGTGAAAGAGAAGTAATCCGTATTTTAATACAATTATAAAAAAGCAGTCTATACTTATGCCTCTAATACCAATTTTATATTTTGTTGTATAAAAATGAGCATATCCACATATATGAATATTCAAATATGTAGCTTTTATTATTAAAAAAATATTCAAGATTTTTTTTTTTTTTTTTTTTTTTTTTTTTTTTTTGACAAATCAGGTGAATCCGACCCGAAAAAATCAAAACTCAACGCGGAAAAGAAACATATGAAATAAACATAAACCCAAACCAGACTGGCAAAAAATAAGTAAATAAAAATAAATAAAAAATACCGTCAATTCCACCCATGCAGGTCTTTAATCGCAATTAATTACTATAAGGTCGTCTAAGGTGTAATCGAATCTTCTAGGTCGCGATTTATTTACCGCCATTATTATTACGGTTATATGCACTGTTTATAAACTTTCCATTTATGCATATTTTTATCCGTTCATTTTCTATAATTTTACTTTCTTCTATCTTCAATAGAAGAAAGTATTGTAATCGAAATTTTTTCGACTTCCGGTTTTTGACGGATTTACACCTTTTATGGGTCAGAGATCACAAAAAACATGTTTATACAAAATATCTGTCTGTCCATGTGTCCGTGTGTCGCCATTGTATCATCAAAAATTGTATGAAGTTATGCATTAGAATTGAACCATTTTTTTTTTAAGTTTTTGGCTATGGCAAGCAGGTCCTCCATTAATTTGGAAAAAACCCGCCGGTAGGGGGCGCTGTAATAGCGATGTTTGTGCGATTTTTGTGCATTTTTAATATTGTACCATCGAAAAGTATATGGAGTTATGCATAGAATTAAACCAAATTTTTTGTGTATGTTTTTGGCCATGGCAAGAAAGTCCTCCCTGAATTTGGAAAAATTACACCGGTAGGGGGCGCTGTAATAGTGATTTTTGTGAGATTTTTGTGCATTTTGAATATTGTACCATCGAAAGTGTATGAAGTTATGCATAAAACTGAACCATATTTATTGTGTATGTTTTTGGCCAGGGAAAGAAGATCCGTTCTGAATTTGGAAAAGAATCCGCCAGTAGGAGGCACTGTAATAGCGATTTTTGAATATTGTACCCGCCAAAAGTGTATTAAATTATGCATAGAATTGAACCAAATAGTTTGTGCATGTTTTTGCTTTGGCCATGGCAAGAAGATCCTCTCTGAATTTGGAAAAAATCCGCCTGAAGGGGGCGCTTTAATATCTATTGCCGGAAGCGGCCGTTGTAACAGCAACTTTTGTGCAATTTTCAATATTGTACTATCGAAAATTGTATGAAGTTATGCATAATTCTAATAAAAATACTAATAAAACTAATTAAAATGAAATACTGGCATGAGATAGAAGAAAGTTTTGGGATTGGCACATCCAACTAGTTTCCTTTTAATGATAAAATGTTTGCGTAAACAGACACGCAAATTCAAAATTTTAATAAGGCTTGCCCTCAAAAAATTTTGTGTTGCGAAACCTAACTTTTGGATACATTTTCGATCTAATGGGTACGATTCAAACACATTGGATACATTTTCGATCTAATGGGTAAGATTTCAACTCATTGCCGCGAGTCTTTAGAAGTAATTATTTCATTTATATAGCACACATAAATTCCTGAATTCATATAGGCTTGTCTCTAAAAATTACCAGAGATAAAATCCATTCCTGAGTATATACTTTTAAGCCAATGCTGCCATTTCGAGCACAAGACCTATATTTTATGGGTCTCAAAACCCTTAAAATTGGACAAAATGAAAAAAAAAGATCATTTTCAAC
This sequence comes from Maratus speciosus, assembly GCA_963932465.1. Classification (NCBI taxonomy): domain Eukaryota; kingdom Metazoa; phylum Arthropoda; class Arachnida; order Araneae; family Salticidae; genus Maratus; species Maratus speciosus. The sequence goes on along the minus strand of OZ010797.1, from coordinate 214,540,345 downwards.
ATTTAATATCTTAAAATGTATCTGGTTTAAAAACACAATTTTAATTGGGATGAAAGATATGAGTATTTTCTTTCATTTCATGTATTTAAAAAATTGCAAGATGCAGAATTAGTATCTATAGGGGTTCCAAACTGTCAGACATTTGTCCAGCAGAAAATTAGTATAATAGCTTACGCGTAGGATTACAGGATAAATTTTGCAAATAGACTGAAATTTTTTGTGCCTAATTTTACTTCAGATTATAATAAATGCCCTGAACCTAAAAAAATGTATTTAACGTATTTTTATATTTTTAATACAAAATTGTATTTATCTAATACAAAATTTTGAAAATTCCAACAATATAATCACCTCAAAAAAAATTTGTTTTGAACAATAAAAATGAAATTTTAGGTTCAGTTTATACAGTCTAACATGAAACATATGTTTTGAAAATTTTACGAAAAATATTCAGAAGTTTCTCAGTTATCATGCGCGTTATGCCCAAAAACATCATTTGGAGAAAAATGTCAAAGTTTCGGAAAAGTTTCGAAAATGCCGCTTCAGCTATTGACCCCTTAAGCAAGAAATTTTGTTCTCGTATAAATTCCTTATGTGCTTTTCTAATCTCGACGCTACATTTGCCATCAGATTGAACTTTGGCTTCAACAGCGTACTAAAATAATCAAATATTTATGTATCATAGAAATTAATGAATTCTTTACAATTGCAGCGAGAAAGTTCTAAAACAATCAAAATTCTTCAAATAAAGACTTCAGAGGTAAGACAAATCTCTGGAGTACTGTTCCAGTCAAACTGTCGTACACTTTTATTTATCTAGATTCCATCTCCATCTCTCTTTTTTCAATCTTTCCATCTCTCTCTCTCTCTCTCTCTCTCTCTCTCCCTCCTATGTCAGCTCCTAAGTTACAAAACAATAAAGTCATAATGATAGTGGCAATGACTTACGCTATCAATTTCGCTTTGCACATATATTCTGTTCAAAAAATCGCATAATTTCATTTTTTATAACATCGAATTGAAAAAAATCTATTCGAAAATAAAAAAAAATTGAAAAGTTTAACACAGTCAACTGGTTCTTTTTATAATTTTTTAAAATAATTTTCAAGCATTTTTAAAAATCTAAGATTAGTTGTGGTAACTGGACCCACGAGGTAACTGGACCATAGGCTATTTTATAAAAAACCGTTAATGTATTTTAAGTTTTAGCTTTTGTGAACAATTCCCCTTAACCTCTACTATGCCTAAAACAACATGTGTCAATTCAATCATAACTCTCTTTGCTGTGATAGGTTGTCGAAAATTTACGTTTCTTTTTTTAAAAACAACGTCAATTTGATTGAACTTCCTCGCCTTTTTATTAAAATACTGTAAGTACTTTTATTAAACAATCTTATTTTTTTAATGATTAGGCATATAACTACGTTAATATTATTAGTTTTCTATTCATATTTACTTCATGTTTCAAATGTAAGCCCGGTGACCCAGTTACGACATACATTTTTCAAGAATGGGATAACTGGGATATGTATCCGGGGATAACTGGACCATGCTGGATCCAGTTACCCCAATAGTTATAAATAATTTTTTGAGCTTCTCTTACAACGGGAAGTAAATTTATCCCTTGTTTTTTGCTCACAGTAAAGAAAATTATAGAATACTTTATTAAAATTACGTAATAAAATGAAAAAAAGTATATTGGGTGATATCAAACCAAATTTCTTGACCCCTTGAGAGGCGGCGCAGCCGTTATGGCATCACGTAATTTTAATTCCTAATTGACACATTGGCACTGGAATTTTATAATGAAAATTTCACCTTTATTAAGTTACGCGGAAATATACTTTTACTTGTTTTAAATTATTTCAACATTTTACGAATACAAGTACCTTGCCTCTGAAAGCGAGATAGCCAAACCTTGAAATTGTACGATACAGGGGTCGCATTCTATAGGAAAACTTTTATTGTTCCTACCATTATTTTGAAAATAATATCTTCATCGCACCTTTCTTTAGAATATCTTAAATAAAATTATCATGAAGGTAACTCATTAAGGGTTCTGGTAGGAACAATAAAACTTTCCCTATGTAATGCGACCCCTGGATACAGATAAAGTACGTAAGTACTAAGCCGTTTGTTCATAGATTTACCTTGCTATTTTTTTCCTTAAAATACCCATGTGACTTTGATACTTATTACCTATACTAAAGTACATAAGTACTTACTTAATTTTTATGTTTTTGGTATAAATAAATCTAATATTTTCACTTTTAGACACAGTGCTTTTTTTAGACACATTGACAGCAAATGTTTCCCTTTACAACGTATAAATAACATGACATAATAACGTGACATATAATTTGCATGATCTGCCTGGTTTAAATTTTTTTAAGTTGTTTACACTTTTTCAAACAGGACCTGATATCCCACATGAAAAAAAATAAACACGTGTGGAACATAGACCCTCCTGGTCCACTTACCCCATTTTTATGGGGCAACTGGACCCATGAGGAAAGAAAGACAAAATATGCAAATTTTTATATTTTTAAATATTAAAATGTAATTCTGAACATTTCTGTCTAATAGAGGGAACCTAATTGATCACATTTATAGAAGTTCAGACTTTAATTCAAATGAACATTAGCTTTTTGAAGCTGAATTGTCAAAAGCTCCAGAGTCACATTGTAAAATCATGGCCCAGTTGCCCCAACTAACCTTATATCAACAATGGAGGTTTGTTTGTCACAGTAATGTACAGTAGCATTTACAATTTTAAATAAGTATGCAAAACTAAGCAAAAAGCAGCCTGTGATTATCACAAATTAGAAAAATGCATAACCCTCTAAAATTTTTCTCATCGAATCTTTTTTTAAACATATTTTTTTTTAATCAAACAAATTACTAAAATTTGATGTTTTATAAACGGGAAGAAAAGACATCTACCGACGTAATGAATGGAAGTTTTTCAATACACATAATTAGCACACATGATTCACATATACATGACTCTGAATTCTTTGTCTACAATAAATTCATGTATACAATATCTCATATTGTATGCATGTATTACGCAGACGTTATAATAATGGAGTCACATAATAATGTTGCCATTCTTTCATAACAAAAATTCATGCAAAGGACAAAATCAGCCTTTCTTGTTGAAGATGGATCGCTTTTTATCTGAACTAGGCATAAAATGATACAGTTGGGATATTTAGAATTTTCACGCCTCGCTTGGTTGGGATCTACTGCGCTTCCTTTTGTGTTTATGTGGAAATCTTCCCCCGTGGATAATGAAAAAGATAGTTTAGAACATTTTATGGTGGTTACGAAGAGTATAAAAAAGCTTGATACTGCTCTATATGCCTGTGATTTTCATTTTATATGGTAAATTCCATCTTACAAAGAAAGAAACGAACTTTTCTACCTTCGCTTGTTGGAACTCGAGCGATCAATCACTTAATATGATACCGGACGAGGTTTCGAATTCTTTATTTTAAAAATTTCATCTTTTTTCGTAAACGTTTAGACATTATTTTTTAAACGTAAAAGATGTAAGAGAACAAGTTAAAGTTATGAGTACGTACACTATCACGAAAAACATAAGTGTTTCTTAATATAAGAAAATATAATACACCACAGACGAAAATATACGGGTCAATATCTGAAAACTGGATTCCATTTTTTTTTTTTTTTTTTAATTATTATTATTAATAATGTACCAACTTCCACATACAATTATATACTATGATACATGATTTGTCATTTAAATGTTGTAGTGTTTTGAGATCAAGGATGTATATTTTATGCATAGGATAAACTTTTATGGGAGAAAGTGTCTGTTAACATCATAATCAGTATCTAATAATTAGGACTGAAATGATGGGAACTGAGGTTATGTTTTTGTCTTAACAGCTGCACGGCCATTTTGTTGAATCATTTTGAACGCATGTAAATTATTAAATATGCCATGTGTCTTTTGTATGTTACATAAATAAAGTCTGACAAAGCTTTTTTTTAATAAATAAAAAGTTAAAATGGGAATATGAATGATGCTATAAAAAATACTAACTCCTACTCAGAACAAAACCTAAATATTTCTAAAAATGAAACAAAGAGAAGAACAACTTACCTTCATCCATGATAGCTAGTTGAACTGTAATTGCTGTTACAGTGGAAATAATTCTGCCAGAGCCACCTAGTATCTGTTAACCTAAATGTATGGTTAGAGGGACTGAGATGATGGTGAACCTCGGGGCCAACCATATTTACTACAGTATTTTACTATACAATCTATACTAGTAAAGGAGAATTATATTTTCCGCTACTGTATATATATAGGATAAATATATAATAACAAAAGTTAAAAATATTTGTAGAAATTTTTCAGCATACATTTGAGATTGGAATTTGTACCTGGGGACAGGGACTGAAATGATGATTTCGTTTGTTTAAAACTTAAAACCAATTATTTATACGTCATCATGTGTCCATTTAACATTGGTAATTGTTACAGAAAATATTACAAAATATTACAATTTTCAGTTTTTGGTTTTAGCATAATTAATGAAATATTATTAGCAGTGGACGCAAATTGTCCAATTTTCAGATATTGACCCATACAATAACGCCCATGATGTGCTGAAAAATGTTTTTTAACCGACTTCAAAAAAAAGGAGGAGGTTATCAATTCGACGTGTATGTATTGTTTTTTTCACCCATTACGACCAATTCATGTGATTTTTGTTTTAATTGAAAGAGGACTCTCTCGAATTGGTACCACTTCCGTTTTATGAAAATTGGCTCAATACTTTTTTAGTAATTTAACAAAAACCAATAAAATCAATGATTTCTCGCAAATTATCTTTCATTGTTATAACCGTTTTCCCAATCATAAGCATATAAGCATAACAATATGTATTCAAATATACGTTAGCGTCAAGTTGTTGCCCAGCTTGGCGCCATTTGATTAAATATAGCCAAATTTAGCAACCAAAATAAAACGCCATAAATGAAGCTATTTTTACTTAGTAGTAGTTTTTGAAGTCGGTTTTATTTTTGGTAAAAGAGTTGATAAATTATTAATCTTTAGAAAACCCAAATACCAATATATTTTGTATTTTGATTTTGTATTTGATTTTGTATTTTGTATTTGATTTAAAGAGGCATTTAAACACAAAGTTTCTTTTAAGGTTTTATGGCTTTTATACGCTTTGATTCTAAATGTCCCATATCTCTTCAATATTTTTATGTTTTGAAGTAGTTAGAAATCTAAGTTTATCTTTTTTAACACTTTCCAACAAAACATGACAAGTGTTTATGAATTCGGTTTGTCTGTCCGTGCTCTAATTCGCATAAACATATCGCGACCACCATGAAATCGATATATGTTATTGGGGTTTACGATGGAAACACTGTAAAAAAAAAAAAAAAAAAAAAAAAAAAAAAAAAAAAAAAAAAAAAAAAAAAACGAACTAAATAAAAAAGAAAAGTGCCCAGCTAAGCTGATGGCATTGAGCTCACAGGCTATTCACACTAATTGTATATTATACTCTTATTTTAAAGAATAATGCCCCTCAAAAAAGTAAGTGAAGGGGAATTAGCCCCCGTTTCCCCCCTTTATACTTAACCAATGAACCTCCAAATCTAATCAGGGAAGCTCCTTAACATAATAAACCGGTATACCAAATTGGAGCAAATTGAATAATTCTGTATGAAAAACTCATTTATATAAATTAAGGGGGGGGGACTAGCCTCCCTTTTCCCCCTTTATCCTTAACCAATGAACCCACAAAACTAATCAGGGAAGCTCCTTAACATAATAAACCGGTATACCAAATTTGGAGCAAATCGAATAATCCTGCATGAAAAGCCCATTTATTTAAATTAAGGGGGGTGGACTAACCACCTTTTCCCCCCTTTATCCTTAACCAATAAACCCCAAAACTAATCAGGGAAGTTCCTTAACATAATAAACCGGTATACAAAATTTGGAGCAAATTGAATAATTCTGCATGGAAAACACATTTATCTAAATTAAGGGGGATGGAATAGCCCCCCTTCCCCCCCTTTATCCTTAACCAATAAACACCCAAAACTAATCAGGGAAGCTCCTTAACATAATAAACCGGTATACCAAATTTGGAGCAAATCGAATAATCCTGCATGAAAAGCCCATTTATTTAAATTAAGGGGGGTGGACTAACCACCTTTTCCCCCTTTATCCTTAACCAATAAATCCCAAAACTAATCAGGGAAGTTCCTTAACATAATAAACCGGTATACAAAATTTGGAGCAAATTGAATAATTCTGCATGAAAAACACATTTATCTAAATTAAGGGGGATGGAATAGCCCCCCTCCCCACCCCCTTTATCCTTAACCAATGAACACCCAAAACTAATCAGGGAAGTTCCTTAACATAATAAACCGGTGTACAAAATTCGGAGCAAATCGAATAATTCTTCATGAAAAACCCATTTATCTAAATTAAGGGGGTGGACTAACCCCCCTTTTCCCCCCTTTATCCTTAACCAATGAACCCCCAACACTAATCAGGGAAGTTCCTTAACATAATAAACTGGTATACCAAATTTGGAGCAAATCGAATAATTCTGCATGAAAAACCCATTTATCTAAATTAAGGGGGATGGGCTAGCCCCCCTTTTCCCCCTTTATCCTTAACCAATGAACCCCCAAAACTAAACAGGGACGTTCCTTAACATAATAAACCGGTATACAAAATTCGGAGCAAATCGAATAATTCTGCATGAAAAACCCATTTATCTAAATAAAGGGGGCTGGACTAACCACTGGCTGTTAAAATCTAACGTCCACCCAAGCAATCAGGGATCTCTTTGCCTGCTGTGAACCCCACAAGAGTAAGATCGGCAAGCTCAGAGGTCAGAATAAGATGGCCAAACTACACAGGAACTCCAAATGCTTGTTTGACTCGTTTTCCAATGTTTTGTGATCAACTCATAAAACTGCTACAGAAAGCAGTAATCTAGGCTTATCAGTTCAATGAAAGGGGGGGGGGGGGTGATATAAAGAAAAACTTACTAAGACAAAATTGAAAAAGACAGGGGAATTTTTCGTTTTAAGCAGGTTTTTGTCATAACAGGTAGCGCAATTCTAATACAATGAAATCTGCTTAGACGGAATCACATGGGACCAAACGAATTCCGTTTTAGACAGATTCCGGTCTTACAATAAAGGTGCAGATTCCCAAAATCTCGAAGGGCCCAGTGGCTTCTAAACCCAAAAAATCCAGTGACCACATTGTGAAACAAATGAATAATAAAAAAAAATAGTGTTTATAAGGGGAGGGGGGGGGGGGAGGTTACTAAAAAAAAAAAAACCTCAGGAGTTCAAAGTGAAAAATTTGAAATTGGATGTATGACATGTATGTACATGGGTAATGATATTAAATGAGACGAAGGATTACTAGTTTTTGAATATTTAGCAACATGTAATGAGCTGACCGCCTATGAAAAAAGACATGTAATTTTTTTCTTTTTGATCTTAGTTCAGTTTATATATGTTTTTACACTAAACATGTAACAATTTGTTCACGTGACCTTAATTGATTTATGTACTTGAAACTATTGTATATAATTTAATAAATATTTCAACATTAAAACAAAAATTCAATATTTTAATTTTTAACATTTGATTTAAAAAGGTTAATTCTAAATTAAAATCTAAAGTGCTGTTGCGATTCATTACTATGAATTTTCAAATTAATAAACAATAGTGCGGATTTTGAGCAATATTTCAAATGAAAATATGACTATTTCGATAAGTGCAAAAGCTATTTTAAAAATATATATACATCAAAATTGGTGTTTTGACGCAATTTTTCAGCACAGACAAAGCGAAAAAAAGGTCCCCATTAGACATGAATCACACATAACAGTAACTCCAAATTTTCAAAAATATTGAGTGGGCTCAAAACGATTTTAGTAAAATGGCACGGCCAGTTTGTTTTTCTTTGACGGGTGGACAAATTGTGAAAGATGACAACTCAAAGTCAAGTTACCACGTTTTAATAAAGTTGTAATTTTATCAAATTATATTTTCGCGCGTTTTTCCAAATAAAGACACTAATATTTATAATTTCATCATACTATGAATATAACTACAAATTGAAAAGGCAAAAAGTTAAGCATGGAGCAAAACATTTCAGTCATTTGGGATTTCTGGGTGTCAGTCAGAGAACGAAAACAGATGGTCATTGGTAAAATAAATTTTGTTCCAGGCTGAAAAATAAATAATTAAATAATAATGAAAAATGTAATGAAATAGAAAAAATAGAAATTGGACATGCTAGGAAATGATCAAAAATAGATTTTAAAAAAAGGGAAAAACTATTTGATTGCATAGTTTTTGACTAAGAGCAACTACCAATTTCATGCGTTTGCGAACAAAATGAATTAAAAAATGCGTCAGAAAGTAGACAAATTTGGATTTGAGAACATCCTTAAATGAAAATTTCAAAGTAGCTGTTCATATGTGATAAGGCATTTTAAATTAACAATGAGTAAATATCCCATAACTTGCCTTTTACTATTGCTGCTAATGTCACGTCATCTTTTTAATCTTGAATATGTGAACACTGTATTGTATCGTATGGATTTTGAAAATTTTCCTTTATTTATTCTTTTCCCGATTGAAAATTTTAATGCTTATTAAGTTTATTTTGTTTCTTTACACATAAAAAATCTTTTTAGAACAGCATAAAAATTGCGAAGATAAATCATAAAAATATTTCAATGATTTTCAAAATTCGCCACGATATATATTTTACTTTATTTTTAATATGTATTTGATGCTTATTATTCTTTTATGATGACTTTTCAGGAGGTATAAAAATTTTGAATTTAATGTGTTCATTGCTTTTTTGAAAAAGGTTACCCGAAGTCTAGAATTGCAAATGTTTTAACGATTCTTACGAGTATTTAATATATAAAAATATTTTTTCATGTAATTCGCACTTTTAGGTAAACACATACTGTTATGGGTATATTTTCACATATTCTGTAATACAAAAAAAAGGACACCAGCAAAGGGATGTGGCAGGTGTAATGCAGCCTGGCCCCGCAATTATAGGGACCTCCGATGAGACTAAAAAACGTTTTTTTCTACATGAAAAACATAATAAAGAATTAAATAAATTGGGTCTTAAAAAGGTTTGCACTATGCCCTGCACCTAACGAGATCTAAATTCCGTTTTATTTTAACTTTAAGGTGAAGGCAAGACCTGTACAACAGTATACTTAAAAGTAGATTATACTTAATCTCCACCCCCCGCCCCACCAGTGGCCGAGAGGTTCTGTTCTCGAAGCTAGTAGACGGGGGATGCTGGGTTCGAACTCAATCGCGCCCGTCGGCCTAATCGTTCGGAGTTTTCGTGGTTTTCATCGAACCTTGGATTTCCAAGCGTAAATACGGGTTAGGCTCCCTTAGAAAGATTCCCACACAGGGCACTCTCCCTCGGGCCTATCCCTCGAGTAGATAAATCGGCCGTCAAAAATCAACCCAACCAAACATACCCTCCCCCTTTCCTAAAAAAATTCGATTAACAGTGACAAATTTTCTGACATTTGCAAACTCATTCTTAAACATAAAGCATGAAATTAGCAGATTGTAATTTGGAATGGAATGTCGTTTTTTATTGTTCGATAAATGCATTGCAATTTCATTTTGGGTTATGTCATGTGTGATTAATGTCTCATGGGGACCTTTTTTTCGCTTTGTCTGTGCTGAAAAATTGCTTCAAAACACCAATTTTGATATATACATTTTTTAAATAGCTTTTGCACTTATCGAAATAGTCATATTTTCATGTGAAATATTACTCAAAATTGGCACTATTGTTTATTAATTTGAAAATTCATAGTAATGAATCGCAACAGCAATAATAAATTCATTCAGTCATATTACACACTTTAGATTCTAATTTAGAATTAACCTTTTTATATCAAATATTAAAAATTAAAATATTGAATTTTTGTTTCAATGTTGAAATATTTATTAAATAAATTATATACTATAGTTTCAAGTACATAAATCAATTAAGGTCACGCGAACAAATTGTTACATGTTTAGTGCAAAAACATATATATAAACTGAACTAAGATCAAAAAGAAAAAAATTACATGTTTTTTTTCATAGGCGGTCAGCTCATTACATGTTGCTAAATATTCAAAAACTAGTAATCCTTCGTCTCATTTAATATCATTACCCATGTACATACATGTCATACATCCAATTTCAAATTTTTCACTTTGAACTCCTGAGGGTTTTTTTTAGTCCCCCCCCCCTTATAAACACTATTTTTTTATTCATTTGTTTCACAATGTGGTCACTGGAATTTTTGGGTTTAGAAGCCACTGGGCCCTTCGAGATTTTGGAAATCTGCACCTTTATTGTAAGACCGGAATCTGTCTTAAACGGGATTCGTTTGGTCCCATGTGATTCCGTCTAAGCAGATTTCATTGTATTAGAATTGCGCTACCTGTTATGACAAAAACTTGCTTAAAACAAAAAATTCCCCTGTCATTTTCAATTTTGTCTTAGTAAGTTTTTCTTTATATCACCCCCCCCCCCCCCTTTCATTGAACTGATAAGCCTAGATTACTGCTTTCTCCACTGCTTTCTGTAGCAGTTTTATGAGTTGATCACAAAACTTTGGAAAACGAGTCAAACAAGCATTTGGAGTTCCTGCGTAGTTTGGCCATCTTATTCTGACCTCTGAGCTTGCCGATCTTACTCTGGTGGGGTTCACAGCAGGCAAAGAGATCCCTGATTGGTTGGGTGGACGTTAGATTTTAACAGCCAGTGGACTAACCCCCCCCCCTTTTCCCCTTTATCCTTAACCAATGTTTCCCCAAAACTAATCAGGGAAGTTCTTTAACATAATAAACCGGTATACCAAATTCGGAGCAAATCGAATAATTCTGCATGAAAAACCCATTTATCTGAATTAAGGGGGGGGGGACTAATCCCCGTTTTCCCCCTTTATCCTTAACCAATGAACCCCCAAAACTAATCAGCGAAGTTCCTTAACATAATAAACCGGTATACCAAATTCGGAGCAAATTTAATAATTCTGCATGAAAAACGCATTTACCGGAATTAAGGAGGGGGATTAACCCCTTTTCCCCCCCCTTCATCCTTAACCAATGAACCCCCAAAACTAATCAGGGAAGCGCCTTATCAGAACGAAACTAGAAAAAAATTTTGAAGCAAATGGGACGTTTCTATCAAGAGTTATCGCGTTACGTACATACGGACGTACATACAAAACCGGCGGTCACATAAGCTCTCAGGACGACAATCAAGAATCAGGACGACAATCAGGAAGAAACCGAGACGACAGTACTATTTTCGTATTTTAACGGAAATTTTCCTCATAAATTACAGAAAAACGGAAAATTTTCTGTAATTTTTGGGGAAAAATTTCCGTAAAAATTCGGATTGCTGGAATTTATGGGGGAAATTCCGTTAAAATACGAAAATAGTACTGGCGTCTCGATTGCCAGTAGAATCTCCGTTTTTTAGTCCTTTTTTTTTTTTTTTTTTTTTTTTTACAGTGTAAGTTTGTTATTGAAAATGAAGGGTGTAGCTTTTACGATTCATTTACAGGGACACTCAAAAGTATATAGCACATTACATTACGGTCTTTGGAGAAATCGTTTGCGGTATATTTTAAAGATGTCACACTATTTTAAACAAATTGAAAATTATATATATCATTGAGGTTTACTACAAGTGCCTACTTATAGAATCTGCTGCGCATATAATTTATCGTTCATTTACAAAGACACACAAAAGTATTTTTTCTCAGATCCTTTTCCTATGAAGAATAATTGTTGGCAGTGCTTTTCAGTTGAGGTACGCGTTTTAAAATTTAACCATTTTTTCGTATTACTTGGTGTGTATAAGTTCTATTGATCATATACAGGGATACACAAAGTATATAGAGTACATTTTCGTTTATTGACGGAAATTGCTGAATGGGAATTTTAAACTGTGCTATGCGTTGAATTGAACTAACTTTTAGCATACGATGTAGTATAAATACCAATCATATACAGGATGAAAATTTTTTTTCGATGTTTCCCAAGTATTGATATATATAGCAGGGAGGGCGAACCGATGGCACGCGTGCCGTAAGTGGCACACTGCACATTAACTTTGGCACGGCATAAATTTAGGTTCTAAATCAAAATATTTCACAAAATGCATTAATTAATCTCGATGTTGTCTCCCTTTATGTGAATTCAATTAGTTCGGTTTGTTGTCATTGTCATACAGTTTCAAGGAACTGAAATATAACTTAATATATCCCAATCTAGCTCAATAATGTTTCACAAAATTTTAATAATAAGAGATAATGAGTAGATTATCGCAAAAGAAATATTAAAAGGCATTATAAGCAAAAATATCGATGGTAAAATCATAACTTGGAATTCAGTTCCAGACACTTAGATTCTGCCGCTTGCAATTTTGAAAATTTTTTCTCGGATACATCATTTTCGGAAACAAATAATATAAAAAATTAAAGTAAAAGCATCTTGCCAAACGAGTCCAATTCAAGTTGCATTCTCTTAAAATTAAATACAAAGCTGATATAAGTTATTTGGAATCTATGATGAGACCACAGAAATAAAATTTTTTAAATAAATTTTCAAAGTACTATAACATTTTCAAAGTAAATTTCTAAAGTATAACATCAAATATAGCGCAAAACAGAGGTGTTTTTTGATGGATTTATAACCACTCTCAGATGAGCAATAAACAACGAAAGAGGAAATCAAAGTAATAACTTTCAAGTGCACCAACTCTTTCATACTTATCAAAATAGATTAAACAGCGATCAATCATTGTGAAATCATCAAACTTTTACGTTACCTAAATTATGCTCATCGAAAAGAAGAATTACAGCCATAAATAAAAAAATGTTTTATATCATCCCACGCATGAAGCAAGAGTTTGACGTCACTACCAGTGAGGGAACAGTGTAGCAGCAGAGAATCAATTGACACCGCAAAATTTTATTAGTATTCTTCATTTAAATTCAGGACAGAATTTCTGAGATTTATAAACTCGATGAATACTATAAAAATTTAGTGGTGACAATCGCCTAATTGCTGCCAGGGGTGTAGTCGAGGGTATACGCGGGTGTACGCCGTATACCTTCTGGATTTTTTTAAGAAGCACCGTATACCCTCTGTTTCTCAAATAAAACTATAGCGTATACCGTAGGCATGACGTTCATGACTTTAGCGTGTACCCTCTGGTTTTTTTACGACTAGATCACTGATTGCTGCGCCACTGTTCCATCACTGCACTACCAAAAAATAACTCAAAATGACTTAAAAACTTTATTATTATTAGTTCAGTTGTTCCGTTGACTTTAACCATTGAACATGTAAATGTATAAAATTGCTGCTGCAAAATGCAGCGTAATATGGATGTAAAATTAATTAATTTAACACTGTAAAGCTAGTGATTTAATATAAGTTTAACATAAGGAAAGAAATCCGTCTCAGCAATGGACTTAATTCACATATGTAAAAAATATTAAAACCACAACTTTTTTCTTTAATACACTATAGTGCAACGACAAAGTAACCATATTGGATGAAAGGACACCTGTACTGGATTATGAGGATTACTGTCATGTGAGGATTGCTGTGCAAGAAACATAAAGGTAAGAAATTTACCTATGTTGTTATATTTGATTGTTTTACTAAGAAAAGTCAGAATTGATATTTAAATATTGACGCGCGAGTCATACTGCGTATAACTAAGGCGGCTTTTTTTCATAAAAAAGATATATTCCCCTTCTTATTGATCAATTAAATTTCTTTAAATTTTTCCTCGTTACACAAGCCTATATAATAAATATATATAATAAGCCTATATATAATTGAAGTGCTGGTGATTATACTTTACTATAGTAAAGTATAATCACCAGCACTTCAATTATATTATCGGTGGAGATTTAATGATTTAACGATTTTTAAGACATGGGTTATCTGTAATAGAGGATATTCTCTCATATCAAGCATTTGCGAATTGCGAGTGTTTTACAAGCAGGGATGTGCTTCCATGATTCTCCCACGATGCTTTGCCTCAGGCATATTAACACCCCTTCTGATGATAGATCAAGAGCCATGAATATGTAACGAATATAATGGGTTGTGCACCTGTACTGTGATAATTTCATTTTCGGATTTAAAAAATGAAAATGTTTCTCACGACCTGCAAATGAATTTTTCTCCGAGCAAATTACCGTAACAATGCATGCACTCGTCAAATATAATCAGAGATTGAAATATTTCTCTCATCTATATGTTATCCATGTATTATAAAACTCCACCCGTTAGTTAATATAAATGTATTTTAAGATATGAATGAGTGAAAATTTTCAGAAAGAGCTTAAAATTAATTGAATACTAATTAACTTCTGATATTGCTGGTGAAAAAAGGACGGAAATGAACGATGGCAAGTCCTGTCGTCTAATGAAAAAATGCATACATATATAGCAGACCTTCATTATTATGCTTTTCTTTTATGCAATTTTTAGATTTATATTTATAAGGTTAGTTGGGGCAACTGGGCCATGATTTTACAATGTGATTCTGGAGCTTCTGACAATTCAGCTTCAAAAAGCTAATGTTCATTTGAATTAAAGTCTGAACTTCTATAATTGTGTTCAATTAGGTTCCCTCTATCAGACAGAAATGCTCAAAATTACATTTTAATATTTAAAAATATAAAAATATGCATATTTCATCTTTCTTTCCTCATGGGTCCAGTTGCCCCATAAAAATGGGGTAAGTGGTCTAGGAGGGTCTATGTTCCACACGCGTTTTTTTTTTTTTTTTTTTTTTTTTTTTTTATCATATGAGATATCAGGTCCTGTTTGAAAATGTGTAAACAACTTAAAAAATTTAAACCAGGCAGATCATATAAATTTATATCAACTAAAGAGCGTTGTAAGGGAAACCTTTGCTGTCAATGTTTCTAAAAAAAGCACTAAAAGTGAAAATGTTAGATTTTTTATACCAAAAACATAAAAATTAAGTAAGTACTTATGTACTTTAGTATAAGTAATAAGTATAAAAGTCACATGGATATTTTAAGGAAAAAAATAGCAAGGTAAATCTATGAACGAACGGTTACGTAAGTTCTTAATCTGTATTGTATCGTATAATTTCAAGGTTTATGTATCTCGCTTTCAGGGGCAAGGTACTTACATTCGTAAAATGTTGAAATAATTGAATGACACTAGTATTTACAAGAGAATCTATTTGTAAACAAGTAAAAGTATTTTTTCGCGTACTTTAAAGGTAAAATTTTGATTATAAAATTCCGGTGCCAACGTGGCAATTAGGGATTAAAATTATGTGATGCCATAACGGCATCACCGCCTCTCAAGGGGTCAATAAATTTGGTTTGATTCCACCTAATATGCTTTTTAAAAATTTTATTACGTAATTTTAATAAATTATTCTAAAATTTTCTTTATTGTGAGCAAAAAACAATAGAGAAATTTATTTTCCGTAGTAAGAGAAACTCAAAAAAATTATTTATAACTATTGGGATAACTGGATCCAGCATGTCCCAGTTACCCCATTTTTGAAAAATTTATGGGATAACTGGGATATCGGGCTTACATTTGAAACATGAAGTAAATATGTATAGATACCTAATAATATTAATGTAGTTATATGCCTAATCTTTGAAAAAAGAGATTGTTTAATAAAAGTACTTACAGTATTTTAATAAAAAGCCGAGGAAGTCCAACCATATTGACGTTGTTTTTAAAAAAAGAAAAGTAAATTTTTGACAACCTATCACAGCAAAGTGAGAGTTATGATTGAGTTGACACACGTTGTTTTAGGAAGTAGAGATTAAAGTGCATTGTTCACAAAAGTTAAAACTTAAAAAACATCAACAGTTTTTTATGAATTAGCCTATGGCCCAGTTACCTCGTGGGTCCAGTTGTCCCAACTAACCTTTCGTAGTTTCATTGTGATCAGTTCAGTGGGAAAGTCATTAATCCGGAATATAGTTTCATTTTTATATCATTAGAAAGTAAAAAATATCAGAATACAAATAAACGAAAGTTAGATGGTTTGCCAATTTTTAGCTCACTGGCTATCATAGCCTGAGAGCTAATGTGCCCGCCGGTTCTGTATGTATGTACGTATGTATACATGTACATAACGCGATAACTCTTGATAGAAATATCCGATTTGCTTCAAAAAAAATTCTAGGTTCATTCTGATAAGGCGCTTCCCTGATTAGTTTTGGGAGTTCATTGGTTAAATAGATAGGGGGGGGGGGAATGGGGGATAATTCCCTCTTTAAATATACCCCTGATATAAACTGGTGCTCATTACTTTTTGGTATAAATCGCCCAACAGGTAGTGCTGTTATGCTGCATTATTCATGATTTCCGAAATAGCTGTATATCAAGAACTAATGCACAGATTTTCAACAAACTTCAGATTCAATTATACCTTGATATAGTTTTGTACTGATCACTTTTTTGGTGTAAATCGCTAGACAGGTGATAGTGCTATGCTGCAATTCCCCCGATTTCTGCAATAGATCTAGCTCAACAGCTAATGCGCGAATTTTCATAAAACTTCAGATTCAGTTAGTCCCTGATATAAATTTGCGCTGATTAGTTTTTGGTGTAAATCGCATAACGGATGGCGCTGCTATGCAGAGTTTTCTGACGATATCCGCAATATCTCTATCTCAAAAACTAATGCACAGATTTTCATCAAACTTCAGATTCAGTTAGACGTTGACATAAGTTGTTGCTAATTAGGTTTTGGTGCAAATCAGCCAAAAGGTGATGCTGCTATGCTGTATTTTTCAGGATTTACATGATTTTAGAGATAGTCATATTTCTAGAACTAATGCACGCAATTTCATACCTTTAGTATCTTCATGATTGGCACAGATTGACATTTAGTTTTGGCAATGTAATAGCGAATTTTGAAGCATTAACAGGTATGAGATGGAACAAAGTTTTTTGAATGGCAAATCCGATTAGTTTTACAGTGTAGTTGACCTGTCGGTAATTAGGCCTTGCTTATTATTCTTGTGCTTTATCATTCTTATTCTTATTAATCTTATACTTTATCATTGTTGTATTTGTTATTATCTTTGTACAGCACTTTAAAAAAAATGAAATCTTAAAATCAGTAATAGATTCTACAATTCATACTTTCGTTGTTTCAATCAAGTTTTTATTATATTTAAAATGATTTTTGGGCGTATGACCAAATCTCACTTAATGCAATTAAGTAAATATTCAAGGCCTTAGTTTTGTTCTGAATCATAAGTTTTTCAAAAATATAGCGACTTAAATATTACTATGACAAATGTATTGTTGATAAACTGTCACACATGACATAACAGCAATAAAAAATGCATTAAGTAAATACCAAACTAACCGCGATTAATAAATAATGCATTCTTAAAAACTAAAATAAAACGCTATCTTTTGAATATTTATGAAACTATATCGATTTAGTTAGTACTATATTGAATCATTTTAAGTGTTTCATGACAGTTGAAATGTCTTGTGTAAAAAATGATCATTCTTTTGAGAGGGGACTTATACGAAAAATAATTCTGCAACAGTAAATTTAATTTTTTTTTTCTTATCTCGTACATGCTTTTACAAACTTCATCAGTCATGAAAATTTTATTGATAATTTGTAAATACGGTGTCTTTTGTTGATAACGTGTCATTAAAGATATTAGGTAAATTGAAAAACTGAATGAACTAAACTAGGACGATGCTTTGCAGAAAGCTACCAACTTGCAGTGTAAAGAAAGACATAAGTTCTTAATCTAAGATAATATCATATAAACAAGAAGGGAAATAAGTAATAATTTCTTTCGAATTAACTATGATTCCAAAAAACATCCTTTATCTTTAGAAACTTACAGAAACCAATATATTTTCTAAATTTAAAAACAATTACAAAAAAAATGTTGTTTTACTAACACTGATTTTTGGAAGTATTTCTGAGTAATTTTTGTAGTGTTTTTATCAGTTTTCTTAAGCTTTTCAGATGTTGTCCATTCTAAAGTAAACAATTTCATTTTTAAGAGGCTACTTCACTCACGCGAAAACACCCATTCACTGATGTTAATCCTATAGAAGAATTTTTTAAGATAGCTCGCTTGCTTTTCAATATTGTTAAAAGATTTTTTTTATATTGCATAGCTGAGGTCAATCTGTACAAAGACCGTTTTTAGCTCACAGGCTATCAAAGCCTGAGAGCTTATGTGCCCGCCGGTTCTGTATGTACACTGGTGTCCAAAATTAAGGACCATTCACAAAATGCTAATTTTTAAGTAAGAGAATACTCAAAAGGAAATAATATAATTCAAATAATTACTATCCCTACAGCACAGCTAGTCCATATAGCATCTCATTCATGTCACACATGATCACAAGTGTCACAGTCACTACGGTGAAACAAAAAATAGGAAATTCCACACGTCTCATTATGAGTCTCAAATGATCTCTATATGTGACTCCACTGAGACGTCAATGTGACTGCTGCTTTGTGACGTGTCACCAGGTGACTTTACATTGTAGTTAAATTGTGACTCTCATGTGACTGTCATTTTTGACTCAATTTCAAAGTCATCGTGAACGTTGCATTAGGATAAGTCACCAAATAATATCACATTATAGTTACATGGTACTTTTAGTAAAAGAGTACAATGGTGACTTCACCGTAGTCTCTCTGTCACCTGAAAGTCATCATGTGACTTTAATGTGACATTATTTGGTAACTTATCATAATGCAGCGTTCACGATGACTTTGAAGTTGAGTGTGCAGATGACAGTTACATGAGAATCACAACGTAACTACATTGTAAATTCACATGGTGACTCGTCACAAAGCAGCAGTCACAGTGACGTCTCAGTGGAGTCACATATAGTGATCATTTGAGACTCATAATGAGATGTATGGAATTTCCTAATTTTTTTGCTTCACCGTAGTGACTGCGACACTTGTGAGTTGTGACCACGTGTGACATGATTGAGATGTTATATGGGCCAGCTGTGCTGTAGAGATAGTAATTATTCGAATTATATTATTTCCTTTTGAGTATTCGCGTATTTGAAAATTAGCATTTTGGACAACCCTTATTTTGGACACCAGTGTACGTACGTGCGTATGTACGTACGTAACGCGATAACTTTCGATAGAAATATCCGATTTGCTTCAAATTTTTTTTTCTAGGTTCATTCTGATAAGGTGCTTCCCTGATTAGTTTTTGGGGTTCATTGGTTAAGGATAAAGGGGGAAAAGGGGGCTAGTTCTCCCCCTTAATTTAAATAAATTGGTTTTTCATACAGAAATATTCGATTTGCTCGAAATTTGGTATGTCGGTTTATTATGTTAAAGAGGTTCCCTGATTATATTTGGAAGCTCATTACTTAAGTATAAAGAGGAAAGGGGGGCTAGTCCCCCCTTAATTTAGATAAATGGGTTTTTCTTGTAGAATTATTCAATTTGCTCCAAATTTGGTATACTGGTTTATTATGTTAAGGAGCAGCCTTGATTAGATTTGGAGGTTCATTAGTTTCATGTAAATGGAGGAAAGGGGGGCTACCTCCCCCACCCACACTTAATTCAGATAAATGAGTTTTTCGTGCAGAAATATCCGATTTGCTCCAAATTTGGTATACTGGTTAATTATGTTAATCAGCTTCCCCGATTATATTTGGAAGTCCATTACTTATGTATAAAGGGGGTAAAGGGGGGCTACCCCTCTTAATTTATATAAATGGGTTTTTCATGTAGAATTGTTTGATTTGCTCCAAATTTGGTATACCGGTTTATATGTTAAGGAGCTGCCTTGATTAGATTTGGAGGTTCATTAGTTAAGTATAAAAGGAGGAAAGTGGGCTACCTCCCCTCCCCCTTAATTTAGATAAATGCGTTTTTCATGCAGAATTATTCGATTTGCTCCAAATTTCATATACAGGTTTACTATGTTAAGGAGCTTCCCTGATCAGATTTGAAGGTTCATTAATGAAGCACTAAGGGTTGCTAGCACCCCTCCCCCTTTAATTTTGATAAAGGGGTTTTTCATGTCGAATTATTATTCGATTTGCTCCAAATTTGGTATACCGATTTATATGTTAAGGAGCTGCCTTGATTAGATTTGGAGGTTCATTAGTTACATACAAAGGGAGGAAAGGGGGCTACCCCCCTTAATTTAGATAAATGGGATTTTCATGCAGAGTTGTTCGATTTGCTCCAAATTTCGTATACCGGTTTATTATGTTAAGGAGCTCCCTTGATTAGATTTGGAGGATAATTGGTTAAGTATAAAGAGGTACAGGGTAGTCCCCCCTTTAATTTAGATAAAAGGGTTTTTCATGCAGAATTATTCGATTTCCTTTTTTGATATACCAGTTTATTCCGATACGGCTTTCTTCATTTGATTTGGAGGTTCATTGGTTTAAGTATGAAAGGGGGAAAGGGGAGCAAGTGTCCCGTACCCTTAATTTTGATAAATGGGTTTTCATGCAGAATTATCTAATTTAGTTTAATTTTTTTTTCTAGATTCATTCTGATAAGGAGCTTTTCTGATTATATTTGAAGGTTCATTGGTTCAGCATAGGGAGAAATGGGGGAGCTAATACCCCGCTTAATTTAGCGAAATGGTTTTTTCATGCAGAATTGTCTGATTTGCTTCAAATTTGGTATGCCAGTTTATTATCTTAAAGAGCTTCCCTAATTAGATTTGGAGGTTCTTTGGTTAAGTATAAAGGGGGGAAACGGGGGCTAATCTCTTCATTTATTTTTCGAGGGGCATTATTCTTTGAAATAAGAGTTATAATATACAAATAGCGTGAATAGCCTGTGAGCTCAGTGCCATCAGTTTAACTAGGCAATATTCTTTTTATTTTACTTTTCAATTTTCTTTCAGTCGTTTTTAATGAGAATACTTTCACTTTCGAAACTGGTTTCGAAAGTAAAAGTATCCTAATAAATAAAACAAGTAAGCAAAGTAAAAAAAGTAAAAAACTTTGTACAGATCAATATCAGCTATCCAAGGAAAAAAAATCGCTTAAAAATATTGAAATGCAAACGAGCTATCTTAAAAAAATTCTTCCACAGTATTAAGATTTGTGAACGGGTATTTTCACGTGAGTTGAGTAGCCCCTTAACCCATTACCCTCTGGTAAATTTAAATGCCCATGCTTAAATTTACTATCTAGCTACCACTGTTTTTAAATTAAAAAATTTGCCTTATTTAATAACAGAAACTTTGATCATTAAATAAAGCGAAGATTTTCTTTCAGAATTTGTGGTGTCAACCGTTTTTCTGCAAAAAAATTGAAGATCCCTATGTTATAGTTTCGGCGGTTAATGGGTTAACAAATATATTTTACAGACATACATGACAAATTAACAGCATTAACATTAGTATTAATTTGTTAATCTTCCAAGCATAAATTTAATTACAAAGCTGAAAATGTTTATTTAAGAATAAATAACATTCTAAAACCAATATTCCGATTTCAAAAAACTGATTAACAAACTTGTTATTAAGGAGAGACCTCTTGAATATTGTATGTTCTAATATATCATTTTTCCAAAGTTAGAAAAAAAGAGATAAGGAATTTGGCTTACCTCAAAATGTCGCAGGGTCCGCCGCGATCCTTGGTTGAACTGCTTCATTGAAAATGTATGCATATGTCACAAGAAAATACCTAAAGTTTTATAAATAGAATGTGTGTTGCATAATAATTTTCTTTTAGAATAGATTGTGTGCACGCTTGAGGCACAAAAGCAGATTTCCTTTCCTTTAAAAGATTTAATGAAATTTCTAGGTTGAATGTAATTAATAACAGAGAATGGAGGGGGAGGTAAAAGCACCTCTTCCCTTCCGTAAGAAACATGACAGAGAAAGAAAAAGAACGCGCGAAAAGCCGATACATATACATTTGGCAAAGTCCAACATCAACCGTAGATATTCTGGGTTGGGCACAAACACGTACTTATGAGAACCCTGAAAAGAAAGTAACAGAAAATGAATTAAAATAAAAGTCATTAACAGTCTGCGATATTATAAGAGTTTCTTTGTTTCAAGGATTCTGGCACATAACAAAACTAAATCATTAACAGTCTGCGATATTATAAGAGTTTCTTTGCTTCAAGGATTCTGGCACATAACAAAACTGAATCCTAAAATAAAATAAATAATGTGAACATTAAAAAGGTCCACAATCTTACTTAAAAGGCGACTAATGTAATAAAAAAGATGTTACAAGTTTAAAATATACATTTTATTTAAAACTTCTTAGTACTCTCAAACCTTCCAGGTTCATCATCAGAGAATATCTTAATAACTAAATGTTGTTTATTTATACAAATACGTCACTTTGTTTTGAAAATGAGAGAGCCAATGATTAGTAGAGTTGAAAGTAGAAGTAGCAGTAGCAATTTCCTGGATTGAATTTAATTAGAGGAAATATATATTATTATTCTTAATTGTATAATTATAATTATTATTATAATTATCATTGGCTCTCCCATTTTCAAAACAAAGTGACGTATTTGTATAAATAAACAACATTTAGTTATTAAGATATTCTCTGGATGATGAGCCTGGAAGGTTTGAGAGTACTAAGAAGTTTTAAATAAAATGTATATTTTAAACTTGTAACATCTTTCTTATTACATAAGTCGCCTTTCAAGTAAGATTGTGGACCTTTTTAATGTTCGCATTATATATTTTATGTTGAATCAAGGTGAAAATTTGCGTTTCGTCTTATGATTTTATTTATAAACTAAATCCTTTATGGCATATTCGCGAAATCATTTCACCGGCAAAAAAAAAAATAAACAAAAATAAACAAAAATATGGAAATTGTACTGGCAATCAACATATCAACATAAAAAAACAAACAGCGGTGGAAGTATTTGCAATGAAATGCCAATATTTATTAGATATTGGCTTTTCATTGGAAATATTTTAAGTGAACCACCAGGGTTTTTAAAAAATATTAGTTTTACACTAGAAATATTGAGCTAAAATTACAAGTAAAAATATGCAGCATATTGTAAAATTTAAAATGACAATCAACGGTATCGTTCATTTTTAAAGTAAAATACGGTTTAAAATGCAAATGATACTTCAATATTTGAATATTTGTCGATTACAAATCATGATACCATAATTATTACTCGAAGCAGAGTTTGTTTTCAAGTTAATGACTATTCGCAATTTTTATTCAGAAAAATCTGTTTCAAAAATTCAATTTTTTTAACTTCCTTTCAATCAACTTCCTTTTTTTAATTAAAAAAAAGAGAGAGAAAATTAAGACCAATAGAAGTCAAGAGCACCAAGGAAAAAAAATAGAAAATTTAGGTTCAATTTATAGAGCATACCACACGATGTATAATCCTGAAACTTTCATGAGAAAATAGTGACCTCGGCGCACAATGCCCGAAATCATGTTTTGAGAAAAATGACTTTAAAATTCTCTCTTTGAAAATATTCCATACTTTAGAACTACACTGGTGTCCAAAATTAAGGGCCAATCACAAAATGCTAATTTTCAAGTACGCGAATACTCAAAAGGAAATAATATAATTCGAATAATTCCTGTCTCTACAGCACAGCTAGTCCATACAACATCTCATTCATGTCACACATGGTCACAAGTGTCGCAGTCACTACGGTGAAGCAAAAAAATAGGAAATTCCATACATCTCATTATGAGTCTCAAATGATCACTATATGTGACTCCACTGAGACGTCACTGTGACTGCTGCTTTGTGACGAGTCACCATGTGAATTTACAATGTAGTTACATTGTGACTCTCATGTAACTGTCATCTGCAGACTCAATTTCAAAGTCATCGTGAACGCTGCGTTGGGATAAGTTACCAAATAATGTCACATTAAAGTCACATGATGACTTTCAGGTGACAGAGAGACTACGGTGAAGTCATCATTGTACTCTTTTATGAAAAGTAACATGTCACTATAATGTGATATTATTTGGTGACTTATCATAATGCAACGTTCACGATGACTTTGAAATTGAGTCTAAAAATGACAGTCACATGAGAGTCACAATGTACATTGTAAAGTCTTCTGGTGACCCGTCACAAAGCAGCAGTCACATTGACGTCTCAGTGGAGCCACATATAGTGATCATTTGAGACTCATAATGAGACGTGTGGAATTTCCTATTTTTTGTTTCACCGTAGTGACTGTGACACTTGTGATCATGTGTGACATGAATGAGATGCTATATGGACTAGCTGTGCTGTAGAGATAGTAATTATTTGAATTATATTATTTCCTTTTGAGTATTCGCTTATTTAAAAATTAGCATTATGTGACTGGTCCTTAATTTTGGACACCAGTGTATTAAGAATGACATTTATTTTGATTTAAAGTGTTCAGAAATTATTATTTTTTAATACATATATATATTTTCAAATATTGATATTTTTGAAATTTTAAGAGCTTCGAGCCCCCGCAAAAAAAAAAAAAAAAAGCATGCAATTAATTATAAAATCAATATATCTAAATTAATATATGTAGGAATTGAAATGTAAATTTATAAAACTTTTGCATATGAGCAGATAAAAATTATTTTATAATTGTGACAAAAATATAGCTAACTCTATAGTTTCATAACAATTTGAATGTGAATGGTAGCTTTCTGCATAACCTCATATACCTATTGTTTAAAAACAAATACATTTACAACATTTTACGTAAGTATTTTTTCGCTTAATGCTTGTAACATCAATTTGTGTTTTTCTAGCTCCTGAGCTAATACATTTGGAAATGATACATATTTACTTTTCGTGATCAGTCTAAAAATGCCGTAAGCGTAATTGGATTCTGCTTCTCGCACACACGCAATCAGTTACTTCAACGTATGGCAAGATAAATAAAGTGTCTTACATTGCAATATAGAAGTTTAATAAGACCTGTTCTTGAATTTGGCCTATCTGAATCTTTTATATTGGCCGCGAATGGTAATCAAATTTTTATCGGATTGGGGCTGTAATACTGTGTTTTACTGACTTATCGACGAAAATTAATTCAAAAATTAATTGCATGATTACACGAATATTTTCGGAATAATTCAACGATTAGATACAAAAAACATTGTTTAATAGTTTTTCGGTTCAACGACTTTTATGTTTAGAAGTAATTTCTTTAACATGTGACTTATGTTACTCATCGATTGAACTAAATTTTGAGCATTGTTTAAAGCAAAAATGTTCATTTATTTTTATTCAAAAAGAAGAATTGTGTGTCATAAAGTATAACGTTTATGTTTTTATATTCCGAAAAGGCAAGTTTACCTGTAGTTCTTGAAAACAAAAAATGTGTCATGAGATATATTCTTTATGTGATAATTTCAATACAAAGCAAGTTGCCCTCTATTTCTCTTTTGATGTGTATAGTTTTCATAAAATTTACTAATTTATATAATCTTAGGATACATAAATTATAGGTTTTCTATTTCAAGAAAATTCATACTTTATGGTGATTTAGCAATTATATACAAAAAACATTGTTTAATTGCTTTTTATGATTTTTTTTCCAGATCGACGACTTTTACATTCGGAAGTAATTACCATATCTTTAACATGACTTATATTACTGACATCAATTGAATAGAAGCTTGAGAATCAGTTAAGGCGAAAATGTTAATTTATTTTTATTCAAAAACAAGAATTATGTATCGTAAAATACAGCATTTATGGTCTTATATTCAGAAAAGGCAAATTTAACCGTAGTTCTTGAAAACACCATAACTATGTATCATGAGGCATATTATGTGAATATTTACATTCAAAACAAGAATTGTATAGCATAAAGTATAGCGTTTATGGTCTTATATTCTGAAAAGTTTACCTGTAGTTCTTGAAAACAAAAAGTTTGTATCATGAGACATATATTATGTGAATATTTTTATTCAAAAACAAGAATTGTGCAGCATAAAGAATAACGTTATAGTCTTTCATTCTGGAAAGGCAAGTTTACCTGTAATTCTTGAAATAAAAAGTATGTGTCACGAGGCATATGTCATGTGAATACAAACAGGAATTGGGTAAAATAAAGTATAACATTTATGATCTTATATTCCGAAAAGGCAAATTCACCTGTAGCTCTTGAAAACAAAAGTGTGTAATGAGACATATTGTTTATGTGATAATTTCAAGAAAAAACAAGCTCATATCTAATTGTTTTATTATTTGCATAGTTCTAATAAAATTTAATAACTTATATAAGTGTAGGATATATAAAATATATGTTTTCCATTTCAAGATGGTGCATGCTTATACTGTTGTTTGAAGAAATAACCTTGAATTTCTTTATCCATAAACTAATATACAATGTATGAATGTGAATTTTTTGGACTGTAAAAAACACCATTTCAAAACATTAAAAATTATAAAATTATGCTTTATTTGTAAAAATTTGACATATTGTTCATTCTAATACTGAATTTCTTTGAAAAATGTATTTGTAAAATACATAACTTTTTCAAAATATGAAACTTGAAATTTTCAGAAAATACTCAACGCATAAAAATACATTTTGAGAAGATACAATATATTACCGCTTTAGAACATTAGTTATTAAACTTTTAACACGGGCTTGTTAATAAAAGAAGAGATTTAAAAGTGTAAGCAGAAATAAAGGAGAAAATATCGCAGAAGAAAAGAGTGTTCTTAAACTATGTTACATGTTTTCATCTTCAGTTAAATATACTTTTCGTTAGATTTATTCTATTTTGATATATTAATTTGTTTGAAATTTTTTAAATGTTTCCGAATTAACATAACTTAAGACTGATATATACAATAATTTAGATATTTGTATTTAAAATCATACTTACAGTATATTTAGAATTTTGACGCTGGAAAAAACCAAGAAAAATATGTGAATATATTATTCAACAGCAAAATGGGAAATATTAGTGTCCTTAAACTATTTTACATGTTTTCAGCTTCAATTAAAAATAATTCTTGTTATATTCATTCTATTTTGATATATTAATTTGTTTGAAATTTTTTAAATGCTTACAAATTTACATGCTGAATACTGATATATATAATAATTTACAGCTTTATATTTAAAATTCTATTTGGGTATAGTATTTAGAATTTTGTCGCTGGGAATATCTAAGAAGAATATGTGAAAATATCATTCAACAGCACTGCCATAGATTATGTAAAATAATGTTATCAAAAGGATGTGTAATTAAAAGTTTATAAAAAGTCTTGGGAAGAAATATTTTACAGCACCTTTTTATAAAATTAATGACAAATTGACTATTGGATATAATTCAAATTGAACAAAAACTATTGAATATAATTCAAATAGTAAAATATAATTGCATCAGTTAGTCATATTATTTATGTTAATTCTGAATAAATAAAGAATTAGGTTACTCTTGTTAACATCAAAGCAAACTTCTGCAAATTAGATTTGACAAAGATTAATTAATGAAATGAATTAAGGTTTTTATTTTTAGAAAACTTCTGTATAAAAAACATATTATAAATCACGACTCTTTTTTTAAAGTATGGATGATATAGTTCAAAATTTTAAAGACATGATTAACATAAGCGTAATAGATAACGTAAACGTATTTTAAAACAATAATATTTCTAGTGGGACTTAGTCTTAAATCGAAAAATATTAATAATATAAGAAAAAGGGTGTGCTATTGAACCCCTTTTTAATCTCAATGATGAAAGATGATAAAGAAAATTTATATATAAAGGTAACATAAATCACAACTCTTTCGTCAAATATATATGATGCAGTTCAAAAGTTAAACCCAGTAATTAATATAAAAAAAAATAGATAATATAAACGTATTTTGAAACAATGCTATTTCTAACGGGACTTGTCGTAATCTGAGAAATAATATAATATAAGAAAAAGTGTGTGCTGCTGAACATATATTTTCAATCTCAATGATGTAAGATGATATTATTTCATAAAAATAAAAAATAAATTGAAGGTATATTAAAATTGACAAACAACCACTGTGCGACACTCTAGCGTAAACTGAACAAATCTAGACATACGTCTGTTAATAAATGGTTGAAATTTAAAATAGTTTTGGCATAAGTAAATAAAAAACTACTCTTTCAATGAAAAATAGTCTAATATAGAAAAACTTTACATATATTTAACATTTCTATATGTTCTTCTATTTTCAAATGATTGATATTTTAAAATATCTTTGTAGAAACCAAGAAAAACTGCTTTTTATTATTCTTTCAAAGAAAAACAGTACAATATGAAAAGTATTTTGCATACATTTAACATTTGTATTTGTACTTCTACTTAAAAACGATTGACATTTTAAAGGATGTCTGCAGAAGCAAAGGAAAACAATCCAATACAGAAACAGCTTACATACGTTTAATGTGTACTTCTATTTAAAATATTTTTGAAGAAGCAAAGAAAATATGTTCTTTCAAATAAAAATTATCTAATATAGAAAAACTGTGCACACATTTAACATTTCTATATGTTCCTCCATTTTTAAATTATTGATATTTTAAAATATATTTGCAGAAGCAAAGCAAAACTGCTTTTTATTGTTCTTTCAAAGAAAAATAGTCCAATATAAAGACATTTTGTAACATTTAACATTGTATATGTACTACTATTAAAAAATAATTGAAATTAAAAAATATATATTGCGAAGAAAAAAAAACAGTCCAATATAGAAGCAGTTTGTATACATTTAACTATTCTATATGTGTATTTCTAATTAAAAGTGATTGATATATCACAGCATCTTTGCAGATGCAAAGAAAAACAGTCCAATATAGAAACACTTTGCATATATTTAACATTTCCTTGCGTACTTCTATTTAAAAATGATTGAAAATTTAAAACATCTTTCCAGAAGCAAAGGAAAACTGTTCTTTTCTGTTCTTTCAAAGAAAAACAGTCCAATATAGGAACAGTTTGCACACTTTAACATTTTTGTATGTACCTATTTAAATATAAGGAAAATTTTTAAATATCTTTGTAGAAACAGAGAAAAACTGTTCTTTTCTGATCTTTCAAAGAAAAATACCCCAATACGCAAAAAAATTGATATACATTAAATTGTACATACTTTTTTTAAAGATTAAAGTTTTAAAGTATCTTTGCACAAACAAATTAAAACTGCTCTTTTACAAATATTATTTATTTCTAACTATTCCGTAAACAAAAGCGTAACATTTTCAAAAATTGCGGGAACAAATGAGCATTTTTACTTCAAAAACGTTTCCGAAAATCTTGATAACTTATTAATTTCTGAGATATCTGATAGCTTTATTTTCTGTGTTTCAGAATCTTTAGGAAAAGCTCATGAAATCATGAATAGCTTTGAAATTTTAGGAAGTCATGTTCTATTTTAGTAAATGCTTCTGCTAAATTTCGAAATATTTCACATTTTGTTTAATTACTCTATTACTCTGTAAAAAAAAAAAAAAAAAAAAAAAAAAAAAAAAAAAAAAAAAAAAAAAAATATTTTCTTTTTTTTTTTTTTTTTTTTTTTGAGTAAAATGGCACTTTTACTTCAAATCCTTAATAGCTTGTGAGATATGTATAACTTCTTTATTTCCTGCATCTCTGAAGCTTTAGGGAAAAAATTTGAAATCATGAGTAGCTTTGAAATTTTACGAGGCCATATTATATTTTCGTAAATACTTCTGCTAAATTACAGATTATTTATCGCAGTGTATAGAACTCCAATTCTTCGAAAGCAGTTTTATCAATGAAAATGTCTTCAAGAGATTATTTCTTCCAAAGATCCAACAAGATTATATTACCGAAGTCTAATAATTTGGATGAAATGTTTTACGGTCACGTGAAAACCATCAACTATAATGTTACACGCATAAAATTCAGCTATTTTTTCCAAATTTTTTATGTAGCACTTTTCTTTGGCCTACCATTTTATCCACGTGCAGTTTCAGATAAAACAAACGACCTGTCAGTGGGTATTATATTATGGTGCTTTTGTTGGTGCATAGTTAAATTCCTCTTTGCTGTATTATTTCTTTTCACTGGTGGCATATATATACCCCATAAACTAACCATTTTCACTATGTACTCTCTAGGCTGCGTGTCTACCATTTTGACATTTTACATTGTCCGACACCGTAAAAAAATCACATCATCCATCAGGCGTTTATGCGAAGTTTCTCATGCCATTTCTCCAAAACAGAAAACAGGAAGCAAGTATTGTCTTCTCCAAATAATATGGTTTGTATTAGTTTTCGCTTATTCTGCTTTTATCTTTATAAAGTCTATCTATGCCCTTCAATATACGGCAAAATACGAAGCTTTCGGTATTGATTTCCTCGATATATATAGAATATCTATTACTTTTATGTTCCTAAATGCTGTTGCCATCACTGGGATCTCTATAATAACGTGCCACAACATTTTTGTCACTCTGCGCAATATCCTGATTGTTTACAAAACAAGATTAAGAGAAAGATATAAAACTGGAAATCATTGTAGAATAACCATTCTGGAAGATATCAATATGTTCCGTAGAATTCTCACTGCCTATGAACAGTTGGAAAATTCGATTTCACCAATGTTACTTTCCACCAATGTCATATGTATCGTGTCTTTTTTGAACTACCTAAGTCTTCTTCTGACAAGAAAACTACCACTGACAGCAATGATTGGTGTTTTGATCAGTTTTGGACAAACGTTATTAGCATTCGTTTTCTTAATCTTCAGCGCAGCGCGAGTCATAAAGGAATATGAATCTTTGCAGCAGTCTCTTGTACGGTGTTCCGAAGATGTAGCTATGATATCACCTCCCAACATACCTTTGTTTACTGTGCTTGCTGATAACATAAGATCAACGAAATTCCATTTCTCGGCTGGAGATATGTATATTATAGACAAAGGTCTGATTATTACCGTAGGAGGAGGTATGGTTACTTATGGGGTTATTGAATATCAATTAGCGCACTCTCTTTAAAAAATGGCATTGCAAATTGAACATTTTTGAATATTGGTATATTTCGTAAAATCCTCTTTTCCTATGAAAAGTTAGAGACTCCATTTCACTAGTGTTACTTCCCACTAATATCGTGTGTATTGCGCTTTTATTATTATTATTATTATTATTGAGCTACCTAATTATTTTTCTGACAAGAAAACTGTCACTTGCACCAATAATAGGTGTTTTGATCTCTTTTGGGCAAACATTATTAGTATTCATCTTCTTAATCTTCAATTCAGCGCGAGTCATAAAGGAATATAAATCTTTGCAGCAGTCTCTTGTGCGGGGTTCTGAAGATGTAACTATGACATCACCTCCCGACATACCTTTGTTTACTGTGCTTGCTGATAACATAAGATCAACGAAATTCCATTTCTCGGCTGGAGATATGTATATTATAGACAAAGGTCTGCTTATTACCGTATGAGGTAGTATGGTTACTTATGGGGTTATTGAATATCAGTTAGAACACTCTCTTTAAAAATGGCATTGCAAACTGAACATTTTAGAATATTGGTATATTTCATAAAATCCTCAATTCCTATGAAAAGTTGAAGACCCCATTTCACCAGTGTTACTTCCCACCAATGTCGTGTGTATTGAACTTTTATTAATATATTTTTTTTTCTTTGAACTACCTAATTATTTTTTTGACAAGAAAATTGCCACTTGCATCAATGATAGGTGTTTTGATCTCTTTTGGGCAAACATGAGAAGTATTCATCTTCTTTGTCTCCAGTTCAGCGCGAGTCATAAAGGAATATGAATCTTTGCAGCGATGTCTTGTGCGGTGTTTTGAGGATGTAGCTATGACATCAACTTCCAACATACTTTTGTTTACTGTGCTTGATGATACGTAACATAATCAAAACTGCATTTCTCGGCTGGAGATATGTATATTATAAAAAAAGGCTTGATTATTATCGCAGGAGGTGGTATGGTTACTTATGGGGTCATTGAAAATCATTTAACACAGCTAATTTAAAAAAAACTGCATTGCAATACAATTTTAAATATCAGTATTTTCGTAGAATCCTTTTTCCTATGAACAGTAAAAAATCCGATTTCACCAATGTTACTTTCCACAAATGTCAGGTGTATCGTGCCTTTTTTTTTAACTATCTAACAAGGAGAGGGCCCACCTTGTTAATCACAGATTTTGATTATTTTAATATATGTTGTAGGGTAGAGACCCCTTAGTCTCAGGTTCAACGGATTTTATCCAACGCTCCTTAGTTCTTGAGAAACCGGGGGTCTAATAGTAGCACACAACTTAAATACTTATTTTGTAACAAGAAGGATAGGTTGGTCGTAGCGGAGTTGGTATGGCGTTTGCCGGCTGATCTGAGGGCCCGGGCTTGATACCGGGACGCGCCGCTTTTGTTTTTCTCCTTTTTTGTTTTATAAATGTACTTGTAATTATAATTTAATAATTTAAATTAAAAAATTTAATATCATACATTAATTATAATGTTAACAGATTTAAATTTATCAATTTTTATTTTTGAACTATTATTTCTCATCCTTTAAAGAGTTTTAAAAAGAAATTGGATCTATTATTGAATGATGAAAATTCCAAAATCGTGACAAAACCTGTTGTGATGCCATCTAGTTATGATAAAATAAAAGAATATTTAAATAAAATAAAAATAAAAGCAGAAAGAAGATAAAGGTGAAAGCAAAATAACTGAAAGTGAAAGCATACGTATTACAAATTTAAAAATCTTTAATATGCAAAAAAAGGTTGTAATTTAATTCTGATGCTAATTTTTAATATAATTATGCTTGTTACATTAAAAACAGAATAATAGTATTATCGCATTGACTTCCTTTGTTAAAGTAATGCGTAAACGATGTTTTTTAAAAACAATGAATTGACACAATTGCTCAATACCATTGCATCGATAAAGAATATATGAAATACATTTTAAAAGTGAGTTTAAAAAATTAACAGTTTTATGATGTTTTATACAACTATTTAGTTAAAAGTAAAAAATTAAATATGTTAAAATTATAATTGATATACAATATTATAAATTTTAATTGACAATGAAATTATTAAATTATACTTACAAATATATTTATAAAACAAATAAATGAGAAAAACAAATGTAGCGCGTCCCGGTATCGAGCCCGGGCCCGCGGATCAGCCGGCAAACGCCATACCAACTCAGCTACGACCCACCTATCATTTTAGTTACAAAATAAGTATTTAAGTTGTGTACTACTATTAGACCCCCCGATTTCTCAAGAACTAAGGAGCGTTGGATAAAATCCGTTGAACCTAAGACTAAGGGGTCTCTATCCTACAACATATATTAAAATAATCAAAATCTGTGATTAACAAGGTTGGCCCTCTCCTTGTAAGACAAGAACACTACCACTTACAGGAATGATTAGTATTTTGATCACTTTTCGGTAAACATTATCAGCATTCGTTTTCTTAATCTTAGCGCAGTGCGAGTCCTCTAAAGGAATATGAATCTTTGCAGCAATGTCTTGTATGTTGTTCTGAAAATGTAGCTATGCCATAATCTCCCAACATGCCTTTGTTTTCTGCACTTGCTTATAACATAGATCAACGAAATTCCATTTCTTGGCTGGAGATATGTATATTGTAGACAAAAACTTGATTATTGCCGTATAGTTACTTATCTGGTCATTTAATATCAATTAGCACACTTTATTTCAAAAATGGAATTGCAATTTGTACATTTTAAAATATCAGTAATGTTTAGTAGACTCCTCATTTCCTATGAACAATTGGAGATCTCCATTTCAACAGTATTATTTTCATTAATGCCATGTGTATCGTTTCGTTTTTGAACTATATAGTGTTCTTCTAACGAAAAAGACTACCCATTGCAGAAATTATTGGCATTTGATGACTTTAGGGAAACATTTTCCCAGTTTTCAGTGCAGGGCATAAGTGCCCCAAAGGAATCTTTACGGTACCGTCGAACGGGCTACTTTGGGCCAATTTTTCCTGGTTCCACTCACATTTCCATCATTAAAAAATATTATATGTGATTTTTCAACGTCGAAATGGAGTTGTAAACAATTAACATGAAACAATGAAGCAAACTGTATGGTTTTAAATAGGATTTTTTTCTATTTTTTAACTATTTTTAAAGTTTTGGAACAAAGTACCCCCTGCTAGGGGTTTCTTTGGTCCATTCACTTAGTTTCATATAAAATGAATACATTTTATATGTAAATGAATACATTTTTATGGAAAACCATTGCAATAGCATTTGCTAATAAATTAACACTGCAAACCAGATAAACAAATGGGTTTCTTTTTACATTTAAACACAATTAACCAATTGTTAATATTAAAGAAACGAGAAACAGTTTTCGTCATGTTATCCTCAGCAACTGGAACAAAAACAATTAATGTAACAAGAACAAAAGAACTTCTTAAAACACCATCAAAAACTTTTAATTGCGCTAGGCCTTTCGAAAGATCTGAGTCTTTCTTCGTCAGGCGCAAAGAAGACGTCCTTCTACTATGAAAGCAGCAGCAAGACTCAAATGCCTTCATAATAGAAGCACGTCTTTTTTGCGCCTGACAAAGAAAGACTAGATCTTTCGAAAGGCCTAGTGCAATTAAAAGATTTTGATGGGTTTTAAGAAGTTCTTTTGTTCTTATTCATTCACACCAGTTTTAACTTAATTTCTTTCAGTTAATGTAACATTTTCTAGCAGTAACATTTGAAAAAAAGTTACTTAAAACATGCTTTGAGAGATTTGGTTGTATAAAAGGCATTTCTAAGTAATTGGGCTATTTTCGGACCAAAACAGGCCTGGCACAAAGTAGCCCCGAAATACTAGTTTTCATACTAGTTTTATGAAAACGTAAACATTTTCTGCCAAAATAAAAGTTAAAGGGAAAATTATGATCACACATGGGTTACAGGTTACTAAAGGTAATATTTTGACACTTACTTTATTTGTAGCTCTTATCAAGATTGTTTCACAATAGAAAGTTTGGAGGGTTAAAATCTACACACGAAAACAGTTTTTTACAAACACATTCAGTGTTGCCATTAAAAAAATTTAAATTACCCCCAAACAATTCAAATAGGTAATAGGGTATGTAATAAATAATAATAATGTGTAATGTATAATAATAATGTAGAGTATAAATTATTTTTCAAGGGCAAAAACTCCAGGGCTGCGGAGATGGAGTCGGAGTCGGTGTGATTTTTTGGTGAAAAGAGTCGGAGTCGGAGTCGCTAAAAATATGCTGACTCCGACTCCGAACTTTTTGTTGAACTGTTTGAAGTGAAATAAAAAATAAAACCAATTACGCTTAATTTTTAAATTTATGAACTGAATTATTATTTTATTTTTTAACTCTATACATTAATAAATATTTAGTTATTTTTCAGTTTATTGACATGTTAATGGGTAAATATAAGGCAAAAAGGCGGATGTGATTTTTTTGCCTACATCAGTCATTAAATTGATTCATTTACTTACTTCTTCAGCTCATAGACAATGCTATTATTACACATATTACATACATATTACAGTGATCAAAATTGTCTTTAAAGTATGAATTAATGTCTGAAATTGTTCTATAAACTGTAAATTATAAATACAGGCATTACATTCTCAAATGTAGATAACTACATTTATATAAAATGAGGATAATTATTCGGCACTTTTAGAGTAATATTCCTTTCATCTAATACACCATTCTTCAAGTAAAGGGGGGAATTATTATTTAAAAAAAACTGGTGCCAACCGAACAATTTAATTTTTTTTTTTAAAGCGCTAAACTGTTTATAATGCTTGGCAAGAAATACTGCCAGTTGGATTATATGGGTTATATATCTATAAATAGGGTAGATGTGCCAGTAATGGACACCCATAAGGAATTTCTCTAAAAATTGTTTTTTAAGTAATAGTTATGTGTATTATATTCCAGATTTTTCAATATTATATTAATTTATCAACAATATTTAACCATTCCCAGTCTCCGAGGTTAACCAACCAGCCCCAGTATTAAACAGTCTCATTTCCCAATATGAATCAAAATTTAATTGTAAATAGCAGAAATATATCAAAACACCTAAAATGACAGTAATGGACACCCTTTGTTCGAGTAATGGACACCCCATAAAAAGTAATAAATATAATTGTTTTTATTACTCTACTAGCTGTACCTGGCCACGGGTTGCTGTAGCTCAGTCTGGCTAAATGGAAAAGAAAGAGAAAGTGTACGTTTCTAATATGTTTAATTTCACAATACTTGTGGGTATACAATATTTTTTATTGTTACATTGTCTGTGCAGATATAGAGATTGTCTGATTTGCCGATTCTAGAACATGAAACATATAATAAGGGCCGTGTGAGAAACAATTCATGTTTAGATCTAAACCTCAGAATTTTAAAGCTCGGCCCTAAGCTTTGTTGATGAAGATTACAAACGCCAATCAAATAGGTAATTGCAATCTCTTAAATTGAAATTGCGCATCCATTCCATTGGAATCAAAGGAATGCGGGGAATGAGGACATCTTCACATCTGAAAGGTCCTGTCAAGATTGTTGCTTCTACGAAGTTGCTCATTAATTTTTTACTGCAAGCCGCGTGCCGTTGTAAACGTTTGGTTTGTGAATATTTCGCAACATCATAATTGGCAGGCCGATTGTCAGTTGCAATACGTGTGGTGGCATAGCTTGCAAATCGAGTGAATTAAAAAGATATGTGACGAGTTAAACTTATGGCATTGAGCTCACAGGCTATTCACACTAATCGTATATTATACTCTTATTTCAAAGAATAATGCCCATTGAAAAATAAATTAAAGGGATTACCCCCCGTTTCCCCCCTTTATACTTAACAAATGAACCTCCAAATCTAATCAGAGAAACGCCTTATCAGAATAAACCGGTATACTAAATTTGAAGCAAATCGGACAAATCTGCATGAAAAACCAATTTATCTAAATTAAGGGGGATTAGCCCCCGTTCTCTCCTTTATACTTAATGAACCGCCAAAACAAATGAGTGAAGCGCCTTATCAGATGGAACCTATTCACAAAATTTGAAGCAAAGCGAATAATTCTACATGAAAAACCAAGTTATCTAAATTAAGGAGGTGGGGGAATTAGCTCCCCGTTCCCTTTTGCACAACCAATAAAACACCAAAACTTATCAGGGAAGCACTTTATCAGAATGAACCTATTTACAAAATTTGAAGCAAATCAGATAATTCTGCATGAAAAACCCATTTATCTAAATTAAGCGGAGATTAGCCCCCGTTGCCCCTTTTATATGCTTAACCAATGAACTCCCAAAACTAATCAGGGAAGCGCCATATCAGAATGAACGTATTTACAAAATTTAAAGTAAATCGGAAAATTCTGCAAGAAAAACCCATTTATCTAAATTAAGGGAGGAATAGCCCCCCGTTTCCCTTTTATACTTAACAAATGAACACCCAAAACTAATCAGGGAAGCGCCTTATCAGAATGAAACTATTTACAAAATTTGAAGCAAATCGAATATTTCTATCAAGAGTTATCGCGTTACATACATACGTACATACAGAATCTGCGGGCACATTAGCTCTCAGGCTTTAATAGCCTGTGAGCTAAAAAGAAAAAAACACGAACTAAAAAAAACAAAAAAAAAACAAATATCATAAAAAATACTGACGAAATATTTCAGTAATGTGTCCCTCCGGAGGGCATAGTGAGGGGAGATGCATAATATGAAAGAGTGGTCAAAGGGCTTTCTAATGATATACCACATAATGGGTGTCGAAAAATATTAAAAAAGTGTCCCGGGAGATGAAATTGGGGGAGGGGGATGCGAGGTTCATAATAGTAATATAAAAACATGCGCGCATTCAAATATAACGCAATCGGTGAATTTCAAAGAAATCGGCGAAGAACTTTCGGATGTTTAAGATTTCGTACAAAAGAACATTTAATTTCTTTTATAGAGAAATGTGCCCCCACGGGATGGAAAGTGGGATGAGGGGGATGGTAGGTGCACAATATGAAAGAGTAGTCAAAAGGGCTTTCTAATGATATGTCACATGACGTATGTCTAAAAAAATTTAAAAGCGTCCCCTGGTGGTGGCGAGGAAATTGGAAGAGGGAGGAGCGAGGTTTGTGATAGGTATATAAAAACACGCGCGTATTCGAATGCAACGCAATCCGTGAATTTCAAGGCAATCGGTGAAGAACTTTCGTAAGTAAGATTTTGTACAAACGAACATTTATATTTTTAACTAGGACTTCCCTCAGAGGGATTAGTCTGAGCGATATTACTGAGAACATAGATTTAATAATAACATGTGGAAGCAAAGAAAATGAGATGTTATCTTTAATTGTCCATATACTGCGAAAAATTGAAATGATGAAAATAAAGGAATTGTAGAATTACAAAATCTTATATATAAATTCGTGTACACTGTTTAAAAAATGGGAAATCAAACCATTTAAGACAGCCATGCATGGATATAAAATTGAAAGTACGCAATATATTAAAAGTAAAATAGAAAATGAAACAATAATTTACTTATATCGGAATTTTAACTGTATAAAATGATGTCAAGAGCATAATCAGACGCTCCGCACCAATTTGAGTAACTTTAAATGACAAATATATGATGTTTAAAAAGAATGGACTATATTTTATATGGTGTGTGCTCCCCCGGAATAGTTAATATTGTACAATATCTGTTTTCCACGGATGCAATGAGGTTGTCGATAACATTTAAGGAATTCTCTTCTCAAAATCTAATATAGTTTCAAAGTACCGAATACATCAAAAGTGGCATGCAATGCTTCGTTAGAGTGTGTTTTAGATATGCTCGATCGGATTTAAATGATGAGTGTATGCTGGCCACTACATACGCTGTATTGTTTTGTTTTCAAACATATTCTGCACAAGTTGAGCTGTATTTAGCATGTATTAAATAAAAGAAATCGGCAGTGATTACAACATAAAGTATGACACAAGATCTGAATATATCGTCTGCATAACTTTTGAGCTGTCAAAGTGTCATTTAAAGTAATTTACAAATCCATACATATTTATTCAGCAAATCATGCAAGCTAACATATGCCAATATGAACCCGATTACAAAATTTCACCAGAATAAGTTAATATATAAAAAATCTACTAATGATAATTGAGAATATGACCTTATGATAAAATGTCTAGAAAAATGAATCGGATAAAAAATTCATATCACATTTAAAACGGCACTTCCCTCTGTAAGTGGCCTTGGCGAGAGAGAGAAAAGCCTAGAGAAAGAACACTTTAACAAGTACTTTCGGGCAACCTACTCACTGTTTCATACAGGTCTTTATTCAATATTTACACAATTTATTTAATGCTAGGTGGGTATCTATCAGTTTTGTTGCATTTAAATCGCATGTTTTGCGGAGGAAATGCAGCATTATGGAATATTTAAAGTTGCTGTACCTAATAATTCCAAATTAATGGTAATTGAGATCGCTTTCTGTTAATTTCATCTTTTTAAATTTTAAATTTTTTAGAAACCATTCATAGAGACAATTGTATATTTTAAAACTAACCCGAAGCAAAATTTCAAGATTTTGGGCTCAGCAGTAACAGAGAAATAGAAAATTTTTGAAAGTTTTTTGTTTCTGCACTGTTTTATATAGCGACATTTTTAGAAATTGTTCTATTGCGAGAATTTACGTCATGATAAATACAGCCATGTCAATTTTCATGTTTATATTCCTAACAGTTCCATGTTCTTCGTTACTTAGATCATCTTTAGATCCTTTTCCTCTTTGTTTAGTCTTTCTATTTTTTAGAATTCGTTCTACAACGAGCATTTACATCTTATTAATTACTACCATGCCAAAGTTCTAGTTTCTAACCCCAACAGTATCCCAAAAATTTCAGTATTCCAAATAAATCATAGTTTAGAACCTTTCTAGAAATTTTTACGTTTATCCGTCAAATTGAACCTTTTAGAGAGCGTTCATTACGAGCATTTACATCTTAAAAGTAACTACCGCACCAAATTTAAAGTTTCTAACCCAATCAATATCGCAGAAATCACAGTTTTAGAACTTTTTTGCTCCTGCAGCGATGTAGGTTCTTGCACTGACATAAAATAGTCTTTTTTTCGGAGCAGAGATGGCCACCAACATTTTTTTAAGTTGGCTATGTAGTTTCAGAGATAACACCTCACAAACGTACAAGCATTAATAATATTATATACTTTATAATATTATAACGCTTTATAATATTAGCATTAGATGTACAGATACAAAATCCATTTATCTGTTACAAACTAAAGTGCCGGCGTTGCCCAGAATTTGAAGGATGTTTGTTCTGAAAAATCAATTTCAAAATTTAACATACAACACAAAACAAACATTAAAAAGATCAGTCGAAATGTTGTTGAATGAATCATATGAAAACGCTATATAAAAATGTATAAATGTATATAACAGACGCAAAAGAATACAGCTATAAATGAACTTATTTCAATTTATAATTGGAGCAATAATGTTAAAATACGCCAATATTTCCCTAATCGGGTTTTTATCATGCTTCAATACATTTTTCACACCCATATGACGTTATACTATATCCACCATGCCCTTTATATTTCCAATATGACGTAATATTTTCCTCTTTCACGTGGAAACCTTGAAATAGAAAAGTTATGAAGTTATATTCACTTTCATTTAAATTCGTCAAACCATTTATTTCATTTTCATATTTCACGTGAATATCTTGCAATAGAAAAGTTATGACGTAATATTCACCTTTTTTTTTAAATTCGGCAAACTATTTATTTCATTTTCATTTTTCACGTGGGAATCTTGCAGTAGAAAATTAATTGTTGTAGTAATAATTTTATTGTGTTTTTTAATTGTTGGCAACTGCTATAACGAAAAATGTTTAAATTTGATAAGAAATTGCTGTTAAATTGGTGGTTTTTATTAATTAAAAATTAACTATAAGTTATTTCGATTCCGGATTACTTTAGTTGTCTCGGCCATGTTTTAATACACATGTACGTATCTCTTCACAATTTTGGCTTCCAAATTGTGGATTTTTTTATAGAATTATAAACAGACAGATAGACAAGTTTTCATTTTTATATATCTCTCTATTCTATAAATTCTATAAAATATCTAACGTTGTCACCGCCGCCGCCGGTTTTGAATTTTTTGTGACCGGAGGTCTTTCTTCGTTAATATTAAGAAAACTATTGCATACAAATATATCAAAATCAGTGGTATTATAGCAAAATGTTTGATCAATACACTAATGCATACAGTTTTCAAATCGAAGAATTATTTTAAGAGATATTTAATGCTAAAGTTGGACAAAATCGTTCCATTAAAAAAAGTTTATAAGAGCAAAAGCTATACATGGGAATTTAATCATTTTTAGATCATTTTATTCAATAGAAGATCCCGGTCTGCAAATTTCATTATTTTTTTTTAATTTGACTCATTTTTTGAGGCTTTATTTCTATTTTAAATTCAAATATTCAGCATTTTGACAGATATTTTTTACATATTTTAGAAAATGGTATTAATTTAAATTGTTGCCAACTGTATAAACAGCGCAAACAATAATGTTTGCTTCAAATAAAAAAAATTATTTACACGTTACTATTATAAACAGAAAAAAACCTTCAAATTAGAATTAAATAATTCGGTATAAAAAGCAGGCACTTATTGGAAATTACGCCATAAAAACTATATTTACATGTGAATTTAAAAAGAGAAAGGATATTGTAAAATAAATTCATTAACATGCGTTAGAAATCTGAAATAGAACAAATTACGTCACATTACAGTTATTATGCAAAATGAACAAAAAATAGTATTGCAAAACAGTTTAAATTTAAAAATTGCGCGAGTCAAAATATTAGAGGTTAAATATTAGATTTTTTCAAAATTTTATTATGTGTCGTTTGATGTGAGGTGTCCAGCTGTAAGTATGCAAATTTTTATGTTTCCAACATAATTAGGGGCTGAGTTAGAAAAATTGCTTTAAATACACAAGTTAGAGCCCAGAGGGTTAAATAATAGACTTTTTCAAAATTTTATTATTTGCTGTTTGATGTGAGATGTTCAGCTATAAGTATGCAAAATTTCATGTCTCCAACTTAATTAAATTAGGGGCTGAGTTAGAAAAATTGCTTAAAATACACAAGTTAGAGCCCAGAGGGTTAAATATTAGACTTTTTCAAAATTTTATTATTTGCCGTTTGATGTGTGGTGTTCAGCTATAAGTATGCAAATGTTCAAGTCTCCGACATATATAGTTTCTGAGAACGGGCTCTGTGACAGACGGACAAACAGACAGACAAAGGAGTGAGACAGGTAGGGTTTCGTTAGATGAACGAAACTCTAAAAACATGCTACGGATGACTGTAACAACATCCAAAAATTACATTACCATCAGCGATCTACCAATCCCGAATTTAGTTTATATTCGTTTCATATATTCTTATTCTTTTGTGCGGTCCTGTAAAATAATTATCAATATTATATACAGTAAAACATCTGAATAGCGGATACCCCGAGAATGCAGAATTTGTCCTCTATTTAGAGGTGACCGCTACTGAGAGTAAAACATGTACAGTTATTTAAGTGTTGGTAATCGAAAAAATGTCCGCTAAATAGAGGTATCCGCTAATCGGGTGTGTCCGCTATGGAGGTTTTACCAGTAAAACTTCTGAATAGCGAACACCTCGGGAGAGCAGAATTTGTCCTCTATTTGGAGGTATCCGCTACTGAGAGTAAAAAATGTACAGTTATTTAAGGGTTGGTAATCGAAAAAATGCCCGCTAAATAGAGGTGTCCACTAATCGGGTGTGTGTTCGTTATGGAGGTTTTACTGCATAATAATATCATCCTTTACAAGAAAATTGTATGCTGTATGATAGACAGACAGACATCCAGAGAAAGATAACCTCCCGGATCAATAAACACTCATGTCTTTTGTTTTAATCATCCACAATTGTATGTCATACAACATGCCAGATTTTATACAACAGGCTAAAAACGGTCACCGTGGTACGGAATACTGTATTATTATTTGTTTGCCCACCAAAACTGGTTGCCACGGGTTGTTGCAAGGTTTGTGATCACGTGGTTGAAACTGATCTATTCAATATTACTGCGTGCGTATTTTTTTTTCATTTGCTCCATGTGTTCAAACCAGTTGTCTACGAAAACATAAACCGGTGAAAGTGACGCACACCAAATTTCTGTGACGTATGCAGATAAATTGTGCTTTTTTAAGAGTTTTTTCTATATAATTTTTAAACGGTTTGGAATTTATTTTTCATAGTAGGTGCATTCAGTAGGCGACCCTCATAGGTACCTTCTGGTGCAATCAGAAACGAAATCCGACAAATATTTTTTGAGTTATGCTTGACGAAAGGTTTTTATTAGGCCTTTTTTTTTAGTAGGACATGGCGTTAATATCCATCGTAGTAGTAAAGTGTCCGGACGGTAATATTTCGCTGAGTATTAGCCTTCGCTTCGCTCAGACAACTAAAAACGGTCACCGTGGTACGGAATACTGTATTATTATTTGTTTGCCCACCAAAACTGGTTGCTGCAAGGTTTGTGATCACGTGGTTGAAACTGATCTATTCAATATTACTGCGTGCGTATTTTTTTTTCATTTGCTCCATGTGTTCAAACCAGTTGTCTACGAAAACATAAACCGGTGAAAGTGACGCACACCAAGTTTCTGTGACGTATGCAGATAAATTGTGCTTTTTAAAGAGTTTTTTCTATATAATTTTTAAACGGTTTGGAATTTATTTTTATAGTAGGTGCATTCAGTAGGCGACCCTCATAGGTACCTTCTGGTGCAATCAGAAACGAAATCCGACTAATATTTTTTGAGTTATGCTTGACGAAAGGTTTTTATTAGGCCTTTTTTTTAGTAGGACATGGCGTTAATATCCATCGTAGTAGTAAAGTGTCCGGACGGTAATATTTCGCTG
The DNA here is from genome assembly GCA_963932465.1 of Maratus speciosus. Lineage (NCBI taxonomy): Eukaryota > Metazoa > Arthropoda > Arachnida > Araneae > Salticidae > Maratus > Maratus speciosus. Next base: position 214,496,247 of record OZ010797.1, on the reverse strand, counting down.
AGTATTAGCCTTCGCTTCGCTCAGACAATTATATAGAAATGTGCCCCACGTGGAGAAATTCAGAGAAGCGAGATGCATAATATGAAACAGTAGTCAAAGGGCTTTCGAAAGATATATCACATGATGGGTTTTGGAAAAAAAATTAAAAAGCGCCTCCTGGTGGAGGTGGCAAATGGGGGGTGGGGGAGCGAGGTTCATAATAAATATATAATAACAATTCCGTATTCGAATGCAACTCAACCCGTGAATTTCAAAGCAATTGGTGAAGAACTTTCGGAGATTAGCGATTTTGAACAAATGAACATTTGCATTTTTATTTATATAGATTTAGAACTAATCGAACGAAATTTTCGGCCGAAAATAGAAATATTAGCGAAATTCGATTTCCATTTCGGTTTCGGTCGATCCTTAATCTTAATTACTATTTAATTTTGAACACTTTTTCAATTTGCATTATCTATATATCTCCAACAGGTAAAAAATTAAAGCGCATTTCAATCTTTTTGAGAAATCATGTGTGTATGCCGCAATCGGGGTCGAAGAGTCGGAGTCGGAGTCGGTTATTTTTCCTACCGACTCCGCAGCCCTGAAAAACTCTAAATTATCTTATATTGTTTGTTCAATACAAAGAATAAAATCTTTTTTTATGGGCTGGACCAAAGTAACTCCGCAAGGACCAAAGTAGGATGTTCAAAGTAGTAGTAGTGCCGATCGACGACAATGTCTTATGTTATGCTCTGACGGTGTAGTTATGCTCTCTCCAACCTTTATCTACTGTATTTGTCATTAATATAAGGGACACGTAATTTCATTTCTTGTATGAAGGTGTGTATTAGAGATAAGTTCGGGCTCATTTTTTGTATCCCGAGCCCGAAAGATTTTGTGTCATCAGAGCATGAGATCGACATCAAAAGTATGCAGTACAAAATTGTTTCAAGATTTTTTTTTCATTTAAAAATCCCTTTTGACATAGAAATAAATATTAATCCTAAATCCTTCCTCAGGAGAACGTTTCATGACTTTCGTGTCCCTGGAAATCTGTAAATTGGAAAAATTAACAGATCAAACAGTGGCAGAAAATTGCAAAAGTCACAATTCTTATTCTTTTAAAATGTCATTGTATAGCTATGGAAGAAAGACATCAATTCTGTTTCCCAGTAATTCTGAAAAGGACTTTTATCAGAACGCGAGGGTAGGCAAAGGATATCCCATGGCTTTGTTGTGTTTCTAAAACTAACCTTACCAAGGCTTCGGAATCAGATTAGAACATTTCTCCTTATAATAACATTTTCACTTTTAGCCTCAGACCGAAGATTGGTAATAAAAATTGAGCTCAAGCCCGTTTCGGGTCCGCGGTTGGGCTTACAGTCTTTGGCTGAGCACGTCCCATCTGTAATATATATATCATAGAAAAATGTTTGATTAGTACAATAGTAGGTGTGGATGGCCTGAAGATGAAGTTATGATACCTCTCTCTGAACCCTCAGTGACTATGAATCGTTGGGAAATTACATTTCATCAATGTTACTTTCATCACTGTCTTGTGAATTGTATCTTTTTTTTCTCATTCTCTCGGTGTTCTTCTTACAAGAATACTACCACTAAGAAAATTGATAGTAAAGTAGAAAATAACGATCATTCACTGTAATTGTGGGACATTCACGGTTCTATACCTTCGCTTCAATACAGCAAACATATCACTGTTGTTATCAACAATTTTAATCTATATTAAACCAGATTGAACACTTTTAAAGACTGAACACATAATTAAAACTCTTTGAATAACAACTAAATGTTAATTAAATAAAACATAATGGTACGAAAATATGTATCGCAATATGCAATCGAAGAGAATATTAATTCATGGACAAATGTAACAGCTAAATATTAATTAAACAAAACATAACTGTACAAAGATATGTATCGCAACATGTACCCGAAGAGAATATTCATTCGTGGACAAATATACTAATTAAATATTAATTAAACAAAGCATGATGGTACAAAATTATATAAAAATAAATTTTAACAAAAAGTTCAATGTGTATTTTAAACGAAAATAACAATAATGCACGTTAATTATGGGACGTTAACAGAATTCACTGTTCTCTGCCTCCGCTTCAATACAGCAAACAGATCACTGCTATTATCACCAACCTTAATCGATATTTAATCAGATCAAATAATTAAAAGTTCTCAAATAATAACTAAATATTAATTAAACAAAAGATAATGGCACAAAAGTATACGTATCGCAGTATGTAATTTCAGAGAACGTTTATTCCTTTATGGGCAGAAATAACAATTAAATATTAAATGAACAAAACATGATGATACAAAATTATATAAAAAAAATTTTAACAAAAAAGTTCAATGTGTATTTTTAAGGAAAATAACAATCATGCACTATAATTATGGGACGTTATTAGAATTCACAATTCTATGCCTTTGCTTAGAAAACAGTGTTTATTACCAATTGTAATCTATATTAAACCAAATTGAGCACTTAATTAAAACTTCTCAAATAACAACTTAATATTAATAACACAAAACATAAAAATACAAAAGTATATACAGTGAAACCTCCCTATGCGACCACCTCCATTAAACGACCACGTCTCTGAACGACCATTTTTTCGTGGAACGAAATTTATTCCCATAGTCTCATTAAAAATTTTACCTCCATTCAGAGACCATCCCAGTTGAACACCCTCCATGAGCGACCAATTTCTTTGAAAAAAATGAAACAAATTCTGTCTTTTCCAGGTCGCTTGAAGACGGTTTTATTAGAAAAATAATTCCGAAGAGCGCATTATTCATAAAACTTCTAAACTAAGTTTAGATTTTTTTTTAATTCTTTAAGTGTTTGTAAAGTGTTAAAGTGTTAAAGCTTTGTTAAATCTTTAAGCGTAAGTAACTTTTAAGTGTTTAAAACCCTTTGTGCCTTTTTAGGCAATGAATTTAACTCTGATGACAAATTAAGAATGACGGCCGTAAATAAAACCGCAAAATCAAAGCAAACGTCAATGTATTCATTTTTTAAACTCTGCAGTAAATAACTTATGTAATTAACTTTTGTTTTGATACTTAAATTTTCATATTTCGTCCTAATGTAAAAAATAAATTTTAGTAACAGTAATTGTTACCATTTTTCCACAACTAAAATCTAGATTTAATCATAACCTCCATTAAGAGACCACCTCTCGGAGCGACCAGTTTTTATCGGAACGGAACACAGTCGCTTTAGGGAGATTTTACTGTATATCGCAGAATATAATCGCAGAGAATGTTCATTCATGTTCATAGACGAAAACTAAATATTAAACAAAAGATGATGGTAGAAAATTATATAAAAAGGATTTTTACCAAAAGAGTTCAATGTATATTTTAAAGATAACAATAAATAATAACAATCATGCACTATAATTGCCCGGGGTTAACAGATTTTACAGTTCTATGCCTCTGTTTCAATACAGCAAACAGATCACTGCTATTATCACCAATTTTAATCTATATCAAACCAGATTAAACACTTATAACGCAAAAAAAGATTTATTAAAAAACTTCCTAACTTCTCACATAAAATCCAATAAAAAATTTTATCGCATTTCACGTCACATTCACCACATTCCACACACTTGATATAAAACTTTTCATTCCGCTCAGTACTTTTTTTTTCTTTTTACAAAACAGATTATAGCATTAAAAAGCAGCTGCACAACCTATGACCAGCGCTAAAACCGAAATTGAAAAAAAAAAAAAAAAAATTCGCCTTAAAATCTACATTCGCTCTACACTTCACCCTATTATAATGCCATTAGAATTATCTGAATAAAAAAAAAAGTTTGACAACTGTTAATCACACCAAACTTGCAAAAGCTTTGCATCAAGTCCCAGAATGCATTTCGCGCTGCCGGTGTCTACAAAACGAGGATTAGGACCCTGCAGAGGGTTCTGCCAAACACCATATGGGCAGAAAATATTCATTCATGGGCAAAGGACTATAAAATTCGATGTATCGTCAGATGAGTAAAAGATTAGCTTTAGAACAAGTGTTAAGAGTCTCACGTTGTTTAATATATTGATAAATTTGTAAAAAAAAGTAAAAAAAAAAAAAAAAAAAAAAAAAGAGGCCAAAAATACTTTTTTACTTATTTCTTCATTCACAATAAACAAATTATTCGCGGTCACAGAAATGCCATAATTTCATGGTACGCAAAGGGGTACAGGGAGAGCTATCGCCCCCCCCCCCTCCTAACATCTTAAAAAATAGTAAGTATCTGACATCTTCCATCGAAATATCGTTGTACACACAATAGAGAAACAAATACAAAATGAAAGGTAATCAGTTAAGTGTAATATAAAATTATGCTTAAGAGTGCGCTTGAAAAATTCCATTCAACCCATGATGTAACCCATGACCCGCAGATGACCTTGACAGAAGCTTTGCTTAAGTGTGTTCTGAAATCCAAAGGGGGTGCTTTCTAACACATTTTTTAATTCATTATCATTTTTGTTCGGAAACGCATGAAATTGGCAGGTGTTGTTATTGAAAAACTATGTAATCGAAAGTCGTTTTCCATTTTTTAGTAAACGCAAAAGATCTTTCAGAAAATGCTATCAAAGTTGACGTTTTGATCCGAATTTCCAAAAGTGATATAGAGAAAAACTTGTCACCCCTTACGTGACCAAAATCACTTCAAATAACTAATTTATTTATCAAACAACGGAAAACTCATTCTGATTCCAAATCGATTCAATAGTCAGCCCTGCCATTTTTTATGCCTTTATTAACTTAAAAAATGTCTCAGAAAATATGTCAGGAAGTTTTGCGTCTGTTGAGCAGGGAACTAGAGAACCGCCTTAATATTAAATGATTCTTAAAGAATCTTGCAAAACCAGACTTCGATTCCTCATTAAATTTCGTTTAGAAATCATGTGTTATATTTCATTATCACTTTATTGACGACAAAATTATACGCAGTTGAAGTTAATGAATCCCAAATTGCACTAATGTGGAGTCCAACACAGATAGCATGAGCATTAGCAGCAAGTTTGATTTTTTTCTGATATTATCTTGCCCTGACAAATTTGAATTGAGAAATTCGCAGCAAATCTCTCTCAAGGTATATCATCACCCACTTGCATGAATAGTTTGTTGTGAAACTGATGGCAAGACTGTCTTTAATTCACGAAAGTGACGAAAGCAAAAAATCCCTCTGTTGAGAGAATAGACAATCAGCAGATACGCAGAAATTGCAGAAACTTTATTCGGTTGGCACCGCTTTTTTAAAATGCTATACTTCTCAAATACCAAAAAAGGCTGGAATTGGAAAGCACAAATATTACCCTAACTTGTTTATGGTGGTAAAAACGATGCGTGCACCTTAACGGTGCGTATGCATCAATAGACCTGATCAGGTCTATGGACCCCTTAGAAGAGGTTAAACTTATAGTGTAACAGTTGTAAACAGTTAATGTGGTATGGAAAGATTACTACTTTGCAGTACTTTTGATTACTTGTTTGCCGTTAATTTACAATAAATGTGATACAACATGAATTTAACTTGCACGACAAGTTAGCTAGCTGCAAGTTCAAAGTGTGGTGACTTCGGCGTTTGCGTTATCTTGCTGCAGTCGTGACAGTCGTGTTATGAACTTTCAGTCTTGTCATGTTGAGTTTGCTGCAACTTTGCAGGTTTTCAAAGCAAGACTTCTACAAATTTTCTGCAAACTAAAAATGCTATGTGGGAAGGGTTAATAAATAAATGATAAGCTCGGTTCTCAAAAAAATATTTTTGCTAGCTCAACAGCGCAAAACTTTCTGACTCATTTTTAAACGTAAAAGCATGAAAATTGCAGGCATGACTATTGAAAAAAAATCTAATAGAAGAGTTTTTCATTTTTCGATACATGAATTACATCTTGAGTTAACAGGGATTGTTGTTTCATTTGGCAATTTTTTTTCCTTTGCTGCGTTGTTGCACCAGGAAATTTTGTTGAAAATTCCAACTTTATACAGGGATGTAGTGGAGGGTATGCGAGGGTATACGCCGTATACCCTCTGATATTTTTTTATGGAACACCGTATACCCCCTGTTTCTCAAGAAATAGTATATATACACTAGGGTATACCCTCTGTCCCAGATAGCATGAACAATTGCAGCAAGATTAATTTTTTCTTGATATTTTCTTGTCACGACAAATTTGAAGTAATAATATTGCCACAAGGACACTACTAGGTAGACGGAATATAATCAATAGCTCCCTTGCAACGCAACTTTGCTCTAAAACTGATACAACACTGTCATAAAATAACGACGTAAGCGAAAAATTCCTTTTGTTGGAAGGAGAACAGATATCAACGCGCATGCGCGGAAATTTGACAAAGATAAAATTACAACACTTCTTTATTGAATCCCATGAAGCGTTCAAGCGTCACCCATAGCGTTCAAGTAAAGAACCCAGATATAAAGGTATTTATTATTTTAATTATTCAAATGTGATTCGGATATTTTTGTATTTTTTCTGTACAAACTAAAACTTATTTTGTATACAAATTCTAATAAATTAAAAAGTTATGTTTATTTACTGGGTAATGCTTACTTACATTGTTAAAATAATTTGTTTTTGGTCCATGTTAGGCATTATTGAAAATTTTAATTTTTAAATGAATTTTTCTCAACTTTAAGGGGAATTTCTAAGATATCGTTTTAATTAATATTTGCCTTTTTCTTGCTATTCACGCGGATCGAGCAGTGTTGAATTCAGATATTTTTCTCCGGGAGCAATTTCTGCGGCTCGGGGCGAGGGGGGGTGGGGCGACATTTTAGAGATTCGGTGTGGAAATTGCTTATTAAAAAGCATAAAATCTACCTTCCGGAGCGTAATTCAATGTTCCGGGGGGGAATACCCTCCTCTTGAATTCAGCAGTGCGTTCGAATGTATTTTTAAATTTTAATTATCTTTTCATGGTCATTAAACCCTTTTCTCTATATAAATATTAAGTATTTTAAACAGTTTCTTAGTGTGCTATTCTCCATGCTTTTTATCATGTACTTCTATTGTATCGCTATTTTCTAATTTTTATTAAAATTATTAACAGTATTTCCTTCCGTCTTCAGTTTTATTTAATTCTTTAAAAATTTCTCTTTTCTTTTGACATAACTGCTTGTTAATCGGATGTGTATAAGTCTTTTTATTTCCAATTTTTCTTAAATTTTAAATACGAATATTTTGAAATTGTTAATTTTTCGCGTCAGAAAACCGGGGCTTGGAATGTGCCAGAGCAAATGGGAACAATATTCCGGTTCGTAAAATTATGCCAAATATTAATCTGGTTTGCAGTGTTGTAATCGTAAAAAAATCAGAAGGTGTACGCTAAAGTCATGAACGTCATGTCTAGAGTATATACGATATAGCTTTATTCGAGAAACCAGCGGTATACGGAGCTTTTTTAAAAAATCCAGAAGGTATACGGCGTTTACCTCCGTGTACCCTCCAATACACTCCCTCTGGTTTGTGAAATTATGGTAAATATCGTTCCGAATCGTTAAAACATATTAGTATTATAGTTTTATACATATAGCTTTTAACATTCAAGTTAACATTCATCAACAAGTAAAATTTAACATTCAAGCTAATTTTAATTCTATGGACAGTTCTTCACATATTTCGGGCTCACATTTTAATATTTTTTAATATTTTTTTTTTTTTTTTGCATAGGATACATCTGGTTGATACATATAGTTGTGCAATTCTACCTTTTGAGTTTTTATGCTATTTTTTATAGGTAGATACTTTCAATTTTGAAACCTGTTCTGAAAGTGAAACTGTACTCATATAAAAGAAAACTGTAACCAAAATCGAAAAAGTACAAAAGCACAACAATATATATACTCCTCAGATATCCTATGCAAATACATATATTATTTAAGCTGTATAGCATTTTAGCTGTAAAGATTTCTCCCATATACTAACTTTAGCGTTCGAGTTTCTTCGCGTGACTAGTGTAGGTTATGTATAATTATGTAGTGGGTTAAGTATATGTATATGTAATGTTACGAGACTAATTCAGTTACGCGAAAACACGCCGTTCGCTAATATTAATACAATGGGAGAATTTTTTTAAGCTATTTTCGTTTGCATTTTAATATTTAAATTTTTTTTTTTTTTTTTTTTTTTTTTTTTTTGCATTTGAAAGCTGAGGTGGATCTGTACAAAGATCCTTTTGCGCTTTTTTTTATTTTGTTTACAAGTATTTTTAATTAGAACACTTTCACTTTCGGAATCTGTTTCGAAAGTGAAAGCATCCTCATAAAAAAAATCCTGCAAACAAAATCGAAAAAGTAAAAAACTGTCTCTTTTGAGATCGACCTCAGCTGTCATATGCGAAAAAAACAAGTTGGAAATTGCTTGTCAAACGTGGCAAATGAGGTGCGTTCGTACTATAACTAGCTTTATAAATATTTTTTGCACCACATATTCTACTTAATGTATATTTTAGCGCACTTCATAAGTGCATATCAATTTCATTCTCTTCGAAAGGCTGTAACATCATTAAAATGCACTTGCAATAATTTTTCCCATTAGCCGTAATGTAACGGAAAACTTTTGAATGTCCCTGTAATTAAACTGTACATCCGATTTTCACAAAATTTTAAATAACTCGAATAAATTTTGCAGCAATTATGAATTTAAAATTTCAGACCATTCGGTTGGGTAGCTTTTGCTCTGTTATATGCGGACGGACAGACAGACGGACCGAACGACGGCTATAGGTGCTACGTATTTATATAATTACGAACGCACCTAAAAATCATTTAAAAATAATCAAATGAAAACGAGATATTTTTAAAAATTTCTCCCACATAATTAACATTACCGAACAAGTGTTTTCACGTGACTGAAATAGCCTCTTACACTAGTCATGTGGAGAAATTCGAACGCTAATGTTAATCCTATGTGAGGATTGTTTACAGATTTCTCGCTTGCATTTTAATATTTTTTAAATATTTTTTGCATAGGGTACCCGATGTCGATAACTTTTATCGTGCATTTGTACTTTTTCGATTTTGGTTGCAGTTTTTTATATAAGTATAGTTTCATTTTCAGCACCGATTCTAACCGGTTTCAAAAGTCAAACTATCTTGATATGAAAAACTGTGACCAAAATTGAAAAAATACAATCGCACGATAAAAGTTATCGAACTCACGTACCCTATGCTAAAAATCTTTTAAAAATATTAAAATGCAAGCGAGAAATCTGAAAAGATTTTTCCCACAGTTTTAACATTAGCGTTAAAATTTCTTCGCGTTACTAGTTTTAACCCTTTACGCGGAAAAACTCGAACGCTAACTTTAAACCTATCTATCTTGCTCACATTTTAATATATTTTTAAGTGATTTCTTTCGGATAGGATACCCAAGGTCGAAATATATTGTTGTGTGTTTGTTCTTTTTTGGTTTTGGTAACAGTTTTTCAATATGCGGACACTTTTACTTTCGGAAGAGGTTGAAACCTGGTCTGAAAGTGAAACTATTTTCGTATAAAAAAAACTGTAACCAAAATCGAGAAAGTACACAAACGCTAACATTGTATATCAACCTCAGGTATCCTGGAAAAAAAATCGTGTAAAAATATTAAAATGCAAGCGAGAAATTTGAAAAGATTTTACCCATAGGTTGAACATTAGTGATCAAATTTCTTCGCGTGACTAGTGTAGACCCTTTACACGGAGAAACTCAAGTTAAATGTATGAAAATTTTTTTTACAGATTTCTCACTCGCATTTTAATATTTTTAAATAATTTTCGTTAAACAGGATGCCTGAGGTCGATATCTATTGTTGTGAGTTTGCACTTTTCTATTTCGTTTGCATTTGTTTTTTTATATGAGGATAGTTTCACTTTCACAACACGTTCCAACCAGATTCAATAGTGAAAATGCCGCATAAAAAAAAACTGAACAAAATCGAAAAATTACAAACGCACAACTCTATCGATAAAAGTTATCGAACTCACGTACCCTATGCCAAAAATCTTTTAAAAATATTAAAATGCAAGCGAGAAATCTGAAAAGATTTTTCCCACAGTTTTAACATTAGCGTTAAAATTTAGGATAGGATACATGAATGCATGAATATGCATAGGATACATGAAATATCGACCTCATGTATCCTATGCATATATATCTCTATCATTTAAGCTGTATAGCTTTATAGCGGTGAAAATTTCTCCCACATACCTCACATTAGGGTTCGAGTTTCTTCGCATGACTAATGTAGGTAGTCACGGGGAAAAAGAAAAACGCTGATGCTAAGTCTATGGAAGTGTTATTTTCAAATATCTCGCTCAAATTTTAATTTTTTTGAATATTTTTTTTTGCATAGGATAGCTGAGGACGATCTACAACCGGGCTAGTTTTTGCTTTTTCGATTTCGGTTTCAGATTCTTTTTAAAAAAATACTATTACTTTCGGAACCGGTTCCGAAATTAAAACTATCCTATTTAAAAAAAATAATAATAATCAAAATCGAGAAAGTAAAAACTAGTCCGGTTGTAGATGATTCTCAGCTATTCTATGCAAAAAAAAAACATTCAAAATTATTAAAATTTCAGAGAGAAATTTGAAAAAAACGCCCCCATAGACTTACCATTAGCGTTCGGCTTTTTCCAAGTGACCAGTATTGGTTCTTAACCCTTTAAGACCGGGAGTTTTTTTGGTAGAAATTGAAAGTTTGGGTGGTTTCCCTTTATCGATAGGATCGTATTTGATTGAAAAAAAATATAAAAAAATACCCGATGTCAGGTTATGACAAGAGAGGACCCGCACAATTGTGTGGATTCGACCTTAATGCAGTCGTTTTTGGGCGAAATCTACACAATTGTGTAGTTTGGGATTATGTGTGCAAATATCTGAAAATAAAAGTTGTTGTTTATTGAGATAATTTTCATCAGCCACAATGAAAATATTTGAAACAATTTTTGTTTTTGAACAGACCACTACAAATTCATTTTCTGAGACGTGCTCAATGCTCACACCCCTCTTAAGAGCCTTTGACAAATGGTATGCCCTTCACTTCGTGTGGATTGCGCCTGATCCTTCAAATTTCTTTTTTTTTTTTTTGCCCCACCAGTGGCTGAGAGGTTCTGCTCTTGAAGCTGGTAGACGGGAGGTGCTGGGTTCGAACCCAATCGCGCCCGTCGGCCTAATCGTTCGGAGTTTTCGTGGTTTTCTTCGAACCGTGGATTTCCATGCGTTAATACGGATTAGGTTCCCTTAGAAAGACCTCCACGGAAGGCACTCCCCCTAGGGCCCATATCCCTCGTGTAGATAATTGGCCGTCAACAATCAACCCAACTCAAATTTCTTTTTTTTGTTTAGTTTTTCCAGCAGCGGTATTTTGTTGAAGTACCGATCGAAGTACATAAAACTAGGTCTGAACCAGAGTAAGGACTACAGCAGGTCCTAAGCCTAGATCCTTGTGGATCAGGTCTGTATTTTCCCACTGGTATAATACAAAAATTAAAACTATCCCAGATGATGCTGTTACAACAGAGTGTGGTTTGTTTTTGAAATACTGCTTTACTGAGGCACGTCCTAAAAAAAGGAATAGTCTGCTCATCTATGGAAATTTTCCCCTGATTTCCTGATAAATTCAAGCAGACATTACAGAATCTGTCGAGCATTTGCTGAACTTTCCATAATTTATGATTTATTGCTGGTGGTTTACTTGCTGTGTCGACAAAATGAATGAATTTATCAAACTTAAAAATCAATCTCGTGGTATGCATATAACTCATATAAAACTTATAAATCATATATGGCATCTATAGCTCAGAGCAGAAACATACAGTTCGTTACATGTGCATATTATATATCTAATACTATCCATTTTAAATAGAAATCATGAATAGTACAAACCTATTAATTTAAAATTGGTCCGCTTTAAAAATGTAATTAATAAAAAATAAATTGCTAAAAACATGAGTTTAAAAAAATCACTTAAAAATTAAAATTTTATATATGAGGAATTGTATCTATTTTGGAAATGGTAAATGCCGGACCCGCACAATTGTGTGGGTCATTTGTTTTTCAACTTTTGTGAAGCCTAATTAAATTTATAAAAGACAAAATCAATTAAAATCATGAATAAACTATATGAAAAGAAAAATTAAATCTAAGCAAACACTATAAATCATATTTAAAAGAAATTACGACAGTACATACTTTTTGTCTATTGCTGTCAGATGATATACTCTTTTTTAAAGCAGAAAATCTAACCCTGTATTGTAGTTGGTACCCCCTAGTTGTGTCTTATCAAAACATCTAAAGCCAATTAACTCATATAAATGTGCAAATTTGGTTTTAAATCGCACGAAAACAGGAAATAGTCATTCTCTTTTACTTTAGTATCGCCCGCACAATTGTGTGGGTCAAGTTGGTTGGTTGGTTGGTTGATTTTTGACGGCCGATTATCTATACTAGGGATATAGGCCCGAAAGGGGGGGTGGGGGTGCCCTCCGTGGGGATCTTTCGAAGGGAACTTAACCCGTATTTACGCATGGAAATCCATGGCTCGAAGAAAACCACGAAAACTCTGAATGATTAGGCCGTCGAGCGCGATTGGGATCGAACCCAGCACCTCCCGCTTACCAGCTTCGAGAGCAGAACCTCTCAGCCACTGGTGGGGCGTGCGGGTCAGGGCTTAAAGGGTTAAGAGGCTACTTCATTCAAGCGGAAACACCTATTCGCCAATGTTAATCCAATAAGAGAAATTTTTTAAGGTAACTCGGTTGCATTTCAATATTTTTAAATGATTTTTTTATATACTTTTACTTTTGGAGCCGGTATAAACAGTGAAAAGAGTGAAAGTGTCCGCACAAAAAATAAAAAGAAAGAAAGAAAATAAAATAAAAACTTCAACGAACTTAAAATAAAGTAAAAAACCACAATTGCAGAAATTGACCTCAGCTATCCAATCCAAAAAAAAAAAAAAAGTATTTTTAAAATATAAAAGTACAAACGAGATATTTTAAAAAATATATCTCGTTGGATTAACATTAGCGATTCGATCATTTTGCCTGAAGAGTTATAATTTGTGAACACCTTTAGAACTTAACTGCAAGCAGGATTCTTGAAAATAGTAAAAATTTAACTTGTAACTTTTAAAATGCACTCTATTGTTTCTCCCTTTTAGGATGCAAAGACACGGAAATAATATAGAGAAGAATGTTAAATAATTGTATGTTAATTTGGTAAATATTATGTTAATACTTTGTGTTATAAACTATTATTTGTAACTGTGTGAAAATAAACTTTGTAATTTTATAGCTTGTATTGTTTTATTATAACTTTGTTCTTTTTAAATTTTTGAAATTTTTCGAATATTTTGTTGTTGCGGATATATTTATTCAGATTTGAGGATAGGGAAATTCCAATGTTTTTAATGAGTTTTTTTTTTTTTTTCTCCTGGAAGTTAATATGTGTTAGTTATATTCCACTCTGGCCAAAAAGATATGAAAATAAATTATAATTCCTTTAGTACAATTGTATATGAAATTAAAATTGTGTGTGTGTATGGGGGGGGGGGGTGTTTATACTCATCTAGGTTTGCTTTGAATTGGTTATACATAGACCACTTATTTTTAGATAATGTTTTTAATTACCTTCTAAGAATTAGAAGGGAATAAGCAAATAATTCAGAATTGGCGAGTCTAATAAAACTTCTAAACAAATTAAGGTATATTATTGGAAGTTATTGGGGCTTACCAGGTAGTTGAATGGTTAGCCCTGTGACCTCCGATTCAACTATGTCGGGTTTGATTCCTGCGGGTGTGGTAGTATATTTGCGGTGATTTGGAATCTACTTTAAACTATTAGTCCTTGTTTACTCGGTCTATATAGCATAAAAATGTCAAGCATTTGACAAACCTCCTATTATATGGAATCCTGCACAAAACTCGCACAACCTTCAAAAGTACGGCTATTAGCGTACAGGTAAAAAATATACAATCAAAAATTGAGTAGAAATGCAACAATTGGTGGCCATTCACCAAAGTTTGGGAAGAATTTCATTTTGATATTAAAAATGAATATTCGACGAGTCCTTAAAGAATAAAGTTCTTTTATCATGTTTTGGGAGCATTTTTAACTCGGAGAGCGGGAGGGGCAAGAAATGAGTAGAAATGCAACAACTGGTGGCCATTCACCAAAGTTTGGGAAGAATTTCATTTTGATATTAAAAATGAATATTCGATGAGTCTTTAAAGAATAAAGTTCTTTTATCATGTTTTGGGAGCATTTTTAACTAGGAGAGCGGGAGGGGCAAGAAATGAGTAGAAATACAACAACTGGTGGCCATTCACCAAAGTTTGGGAAGAATTTCATTTTGATATTAAAAATGAATATTCGATGAGTCCTTAAAGAATAAAGTTCTTTTATCATGTTTTGGGAACATTTTTAACTCGGAGAGCGAGAGGGGCAAGAAATGAGTAGAAATGCAACAACTGGTGGCCATTCACCAAAGTTTGGGAAGAATTTCATTTTGATATTAAAAATGAATATTCGGTGAGTCCTTAAAGAATAAAGTTCTTTTATCATGTTTTGGGAGCATTTTTAACTTGAGGAGCGGGAGGGGCAAACTAAAAATTTTAAGTATGTTAAAAGACGGGTATCGTTTATTATGTTTTTTTTTTTTTTTTTTTTTTTTTTTTTTTTGAATGATTACCATTTGCAAATCGATGCGATCATTTGTTACATAGTTACGACAAGTTTTATGAATACGAAGTCGAAAGCTATAATTTGGTGCAGGCAAAGTAGGTTTTACAGCAGCAACTGATAGCCATTCAAGAAACTTTTTCTGGTAAGAACTTCGTTTTGGCACTAGAAATGAAGATACAATGAGTCCCCTCAAAATAAAGTTGTTTCATCGTGGGGTTCTTTTTGAGTAGGGGGGGGGGGGCTTTAACACGGCATGGACTAACAGAACTTATTTTTTGAATGTCAAATGGCGTATCGTTTGTTATGAACTTTTTTATTCTGAATCAAATGATATCGCACGCAAGCCGATACGAACATTGTTTACAAAGTTAGGCCAGATTATAAGTAGTGGATTAATGACTTGGAAATAAACTCAAAATTATCCTGATTTTGATTATTGATATTTTGAAGACATTTAATAGTTTTGAGATGACTTAATATGACATAAAAAATTCTTTTTAAACGTAAAATAAATGTGACAAAACTATGCTAAAAAAATATATAATTTTCCACTTTGCATTGATAAAATCTTTTCTGTAACTTTCTTATAAATGTTCGTATCGACTTGCCGATAATGTTATTCAAATACATACGAAACGATATCCCACTTGACCTATTTAAAAAAAGTTGAATTTTGGCCCCTCGAGCTAAAATGCACCCGCCCCCCCCCCCCCCCAAAAAAAAAAAAAAAAAAACACAGTAAAACAACTTTACATTTTGGAGACTCATCGGATCTTAATTTGTAGTGCCAAAACGAGGTTTGTCTCAAGCTTTCGTGAATAGCAATCACTTGTTACTGTAAAAACCTATCTTACCTGTAAAAGACTTTGTATAAATAAAACCTGCCGTAACTTTGTAAGAAATGATCCCATTGACCTGCTGATGATTTCACCTGATTCGGAATTAAAAACATAATAAACAATATCCCATTTCACCTACTTATTTATTTATTTTTAGTTACCCCCCTCCCTGAGCTAACAATGCCCCCTTTTGCGCACAAAACAGGATAAAACAACTTTATTTTTTTTAGTACTCATTGGATCTTCATTTTTAGTATCAAAACGAAGTTCTTCCCAAATTTGGGTGAATGGCCATCTGTTGTCTCAAAAAATCCTATTTTACCTGTGTACTACACACAAAATTCAGAGAATTGACAACATTTCAATGAAATTACTACATATTTGCAGCTATACTTGTCATGACAAGATTCCGAGTTTGCAATTCATTTGTAGATGTTCTGACATGACAATATTGCAAATTTACAATGCGTTTACAAATAGTCTGACATCGCAATATTACTAGTTTGCTATGAGTTTGCCGTAAGATTGATGCAACAAGATTGCAACTTGCACGACAACTTGGCTGCAAGTTCAAAGTATGGTGACTTCGGAGTTTGCATAATCTTGTTGCAGCCTTGTTATGAACTTTCAGACTTGTCATGCTGAGCTTGCTGCAACATTGCAAGTCTGCAAAGTAAGATTGCTGAAAATTTTCTGCAAACTAAAATTGCTATCTGGGGTCTTAAGCGTATACCCTCTGCTTAGAACGTATACCCTCTGTTTATTTTATGACTACACCACTGACTTTATAGCATATTCCGACAGATCCTCTGGCTTTACCGAAAAATAGTAAATGTTTGATTTTAAAAAATTTCTGAATAAGAGTATAACTTCCAATTCCAATTTCAAGGGATTGCGAATAAAAAGGAATTTAGAAATAGACATAGGCCAGAAAGTAGCCAGTTTTGATTTGAAAACAGTCTTAACATTTTCCACTCTGCGCTAGTGCTGCCATCTTCTGTATATTGTTAAAAACTATTAGATAAGTCACAACTTTAGAGGATATGGCCATAACATCGATATAACTAGCAAATCTTCAAATCAGGGCTATTCACGCGAAAACACTCTATCGCTAATGTTAATCCTATGGAAGAGATTTTTAAAGATAGCTAGTTTGTATTTCAATATTTTAGAACGATTTTTTTTTTTTTTTTTGCTTTGCCTAACTGAGATCGATCTGTACAAATGCCGTTTTTTTATTTTTTCAATTTTGGTTACCGATTTCTTTTTTTATATTAGGATACTTTTACTTTTGTAACCGGTTTCGAAAGTGAAAGTATTCTTATTAAAAAAAACCCTCAAATAAAATCGAAAAGTAATAAACGGCTTTTTTACAGATTGACCTCAGCTACGCAATGAAAAAAAAAATCATTTAAATGTATTGAAATGTAAGCGAGCTACCTTAAAAAATGTCTTCCATAGGATTAACATTAGCGAACGGGAGTTTTCGCGTGAGTGAAGTAGCTCCTTCATGTCAGTTGTGCAAGATATTTTGAATTTCATCTAACTTCGCACAACATTTAATATTCCGAAATATAATGTTAGATTATTTGCATATTTCTAAACATAAAATATTTCCTAAAAATTCAGAAAATCTAATTTTTAAGAATCTCAAATTAGCCAGATTTTGTTCAAATTTCTCTTACTGATATGCTGTGATATTCAGTTGCTAGGCCACCAATAAATGAAAACAGGAAACAAAAAGACATACGTATTATTTCACAATAGGAGGAATTATAAAGAAAAAACGTTCTACATATATATATTTTTTTTTATATGAACAAATTCCATAAAAAATTATATAGAGACTCGCTAATGGCAAATCATTGACAAAATTTCAAGCGAAACTGATTAACTTAACACCACAGTGGAAATTTAGCGACCATTGTGTAACATTTAAATACACTTTTCAAATGTGCCACTTTTCAATAGATGCGTTCGTAATTATTATGTAGCACCAATAGTCATTGTTTCGTCCGTTCGCCTGTCTATCCGTCTGTCCGCATATAACAGCGCAAACAATACCCAACCGAATGTTTTGAAATTTAATATATAAAATTGTTGCAGAATTTTGTCGGCTCATTTCAAATTTTATGACAATCGCACCAAAACTTAAAAAGATATTAATAAAAGTTTTCTTCATTCTATTAAATCCTATTATACGTAATTAATTCATTGATATCCCATGACAAGTAATGATTCTAGGTTACCGTGGTGATTACGTCCTATTTAAGATGGCGTCATATTATTTCCGTATTACTGAATTTAATATATATAGAATCGTAATAAATTTTGTATTCGTGCATTTTGAGAGGGGCGATATCTCATTTAAGGCGGTTCTCAAATTCCTTGCTCAACAACGCGAAACTTTCTGCCATAATTTCTGACTCATTTTCAAACGTAAAGGCACAAAATGGCCAGACTGATTATTGAAGCAATTTCGAATTGAAATGAGTTTTTCATTTTTTATTAAATAAATTACTTATCGAGTTATACGCAATTTTGGTCACGTGACAATGTGTTTTTTTCCTTTCTTGTGGTGTCGTGTCCGGAAGTTCCGTTAAAAATGCCCACTTTGATATTTTTTGAAAGGTCTTCTGTCTATTACTAATTTCAAACGCTAAAAGATGTAAATTAAAACTTAAAACCAGTAAAAATATGTGTTTTGACTGTTTACATGTTTCAACTCTACCCGAGCAATAAACAGTCGAAATAAACGTATTTTTACTGGTTTTAATTTATACCTTTTAGCATTTGAAATTTATAATTACAAGGTGTTAGTTAATTTGCTATGTGTTCTGTCTTTACCAAAAAAAAAAAAAAAAAAAAAAAAATGGAAAACGTTTTTCGATTATATAACTTCTGAATAATAACACCTGCCAATTTCATGCATTTCGGAACAAAAATGAATAGAAAATCTGTCGTAAATTATAGAGTAACTCCGGGAGAGTCGCCGCATCCGGGATAAATGCCGCACCACTTGTATTTCTTGTAATTATCGATAGATGGTCGTCAAATGCGCAGTGTAGGAGCGCAATGAGATTATTTTAACCAGTGTATAGCGTGAATCCCATTTCGATGTTTACTTGTAGCTGTACAATCCTTATTTTGACGTCAGCGCATGATTTCACTATCCAAACTTTTAAACACGTTATGCTTAAATACTTTTCATGCGCTAATTACTAACTGCATGCATGATTTCGAAGTCAAAATTAAGTGTAGTGTTTGTATAGAGTACTGTGTGTATGGTTACGCCATTTTCCTTAGCGATGGTAGGTAACTGTGACGTGCGACGTTTGTACCATGCAAAATGGGATACATGCCGCACTGCAATTCCGGTATACATGTCGCAGTTTCTTTTTTTACGGTGATTAAGTGTTATTAACGTTTCCTTTTCTTTTTGCACAGACTAATCAAGTTAGGCATGTTATCAAATTTACTGAAACCAAAGGTATAAAAGGGAAAAATAAAATGTAAGAAGGGCAAGAAAGATGCAAGTCAAGATAATAGTAATGAAAAATTGGATTACGCGTAACGCAGACGTTCTTTGCAAGGAAAGTTTAGAAAACTACTCCAAAAAAGATGAAGTGTAATTGGCTTCGTTGCCTCAAGTGTCAAATGTAGTTACATAAAGGCTGTACTTTTTCGACACTTTTTCTGTAGATTGCGATCGAAAAAACAGGTCTATTAACAAACAAATTATGTAAACACAATTTTACTTTTTTTTCTTTTCCCTCTCAAATGCATTGATGTTACGTTGTTGCTGAAATATCAATTAAAATTTATTGTAAAAAAATAAGTCGATAATTTGAATAGTGAAAGTAGGCAAACTGAAAGTGAAAGTAGTAGTAGGTTTCTTGTGGTGTCGTGTCCGGAAGTTCGGTTAAAAATGCCCACTTTGACATTTTTTAAAAGGTCTTCTGTCTATTACTAATTTCAAACACTAAAAGATGTAAATTAAAACTTTAAAACCTGGTATATACTTTAATTTGAATCTATTAATACGTTTCATTGTACTCATTTAGTTTCTTTTTGTTATTACATAATTAATTATAGTCCAGGTATGAATATTTTTTTAAATATTTTTATTTATAATTTCATTCTGTTCTTATTATAAGCGCGGCATAATTACCGCACAAGTGAGGCGCCTCAGCCTGAATGTACGGGTGACGCGCCACAGTGTAATGTTTTAGAAAAAAAATGTAAAAAAATATTAA
The DNA here is from genome assembly GCA_963932465.1 of Maratus speciosus. NCBI lineage: Eukaryota > Metazoa > Arthropoda > Arachnida > Araneae > Salticidae > Maratus > Maratus speciosus. Next base: position 214,476,428 of record OZ010797.1, on the reverse strand, counting down.
TTATTTGTTTTTAATTTTTTGTCGCAGTACACGTGTTGTATATTTAACATTAAATAGCACAGCGTGATTTTTTTTTTTTATGTCCACCATGGGACTTTATACTCAAATTTAAAAAACATGCGGCATAAATCCCGGAATTACCCTACCTTTTGGATTTGAGAACAGCCTTAAAGTAATGTGCTGAAGCTTGTTTGAATATTACTGCATATTTTCAGAGAGCAAAATGTGAGGTTTGTTGGTGTTTTTCTTTGTCACTTCCAAGGGACAAGTCTTTGAAAAAACGCTTAGATTTATATTTTAAGTGAATATGTAGAGTAGTGTCTTTATTGGGATCTAGCGGAGTTTAACTAATCACAGGAAAAAGTTCCATGCCTCATGGCTTTTCTAATATGGTACTATAAACTTCCAAAGATTTGTACTTCCTTCAAACAAGCTAGGATTTGAATTGATCTCCCTTTTTTGGATTAAAAATGTAAAAAAAAAAAAAAAAAAAAACAGTAAGGTCTCATATTTGTTTTGCCTGGATGTTAAAGTTAACAACGTTGAATTAATATTTGTAGGATTTCGAATGTTTTGTCAATGTTTGTTGCTGTAATGCTTGAATTTGCGTGTCGACCATAGGAGATAGTCCAAATTATCAGCTCTAATTGTAATTTTAAAAAAAAATGTTTTTATTACCCTTTTAAGTGAAAACAATACGATACAACCCATTAATTTGAAAAAATATATATAATTTACTTATGGGCAATAGATGGTTAATAAGTAACATCTTTATAGACTTTCACCTAGGTTTAAAAAAAAAAAAAAAATAAGAACATTCTTACATTAATTTCAGTTGCTAAAATATGTAAATTAAAACTTTAAAAACAGTAAAAATACGTTTATTTTGACTGTTTACATGTTTCAACTCTACCCGAGTCATTTTCAAAATAAATAAAAATATTCTAAAATTGCACGGTCTATGAAACACCATAATTCAATTTTTCACGTATTATTTCATATTATGCGCGTTATTTTTATTTGACTTGGAGGCTTATTTTATTTTCGTACCCATTGAGTAGCTCGAGCCATAATTTTGCTTCGTTGAATGATGCTGTATCGTTGCATATATGATTTTTTGCGTGGTACAATTTCTATGGTTTCTCTTATAACAGATGGATAGTATTGCTGGAGGAGAAAAATTATCTTACTGTCATTGAAATTTATTTAGATGGTTTCTTCTTGATATATTCTTGATAGGGCTGTGGTTTTTCTATTATATTTAATATCAGCTCATAGACCATGTAATTTTAGAACATTTTTATTTGTTTTAAAAATGACTCCGGTAGAGTTGAAACATTTAAACAGTCAAAATAAACGTATTTTTACTGGTTTTGAAGTTTTAATTTACACCTTTTAGCAATTGAAATAATGTAATATTACAAGGTGTTAATTTGCTATATAAGAACATTCTTAAAAATAAAAACAGCAGTCTTTTCGGAAAAAAAATTGAAACTCTTCAAGATAGTTTAAAAATATTCTTTATTATTTTTTTCTATTATGCGTTACAGACCATAAGAAGTGTGAAAGGCATTTGCGTTCAGCCCAGGTATTTGATAACAACGTCGGTGGAGCTCATGTTGTCAACCCAGAATGCCTCAGCAGTTCGTGATAACATGGGTCTGTCGTACGGGAATCCCATGGGTTTGGAATCCGGGTACTTCTGATCTTTGGCACCACAGTAGCTGACAGCATCAGAACAAACAGTCTTTACACCAACTCCATCAGGCTGTAATAATTGAATTCATGAAATAAAATAAAATCATTTAAAATGTGAAAAATCATTTAAAATTTTCTCAGCAGAACTAAGCTTTCATAAATCTAATCTCTAATTCTAAATCAAAAAACGGCTTTGTGCCAGTAAGGTGAACATGAAAGGATGGCAATTCTAAATCTGAAACATTTATGATATTACAGGACAACACAGAAATGCCTGGAGTACACCACGACGGATGAAGGTGACTCCAACAGAAAGCAAGTCCGGTAAAGAGAAATAACAGACGGCTCTCAGCACCGTAAAACATTGAGAAAATCTTGGAGCCGAATCGGAGAAAATCTTGAGCGAGACCCCTGTTATGGCAATCTTAAATATAAATATTTAAATCTACGAACATTCCAGGCACACTGCAATGGATAAAAGAAAAAATGGCATACCCCTCACTCCATAAATTAGCCGGCTTCACACGTCCAAAAAAAAAAAAAAAAAAAAAAACCATCTCGGGTAGAACCTCCATTTAAATCTAATTATATTAGACTGTAATGTATTGTGTCTTCAAATTCAGTTCAAGTGTAAGTCGAGTCGATGATTAACATTCACAACAATTCATTTACTTTTCACATTTACAATATAAAACTCTACACACATCTTAAAATATATCAACTCTAAAAGCGGCATAAAATCAATACTCCAAGATGTATATCTTTCCATTTCAACACAATCCACAGCGTACATCCGCCACAATTTTTAAAAACCCGTCTTCATCTCACAGAGATCCGCTCGACTCATTTTTAGCTTGCCCATAGACTTCTAATATAATTTATATGCAAATTCTCTGAATAATAATAATATTCATAATTACAAAAAAAATCGGGTTTTAAATCATGTAGAATTAAGTTTAAATAACTGTGCGGAAACTTTCTATATTTTTAAAAGAGGTACAGAAAGAAATGCAGAATTTTATAGAAAGCCACTTTCCACATTTTTGAAATAAGAAATATTCAGCCTGAGTTAATATAATTTTTTCATTCATGTAAAGTTTTTATAGTTCAATGAAGCTACAATTTTTAAGTTATACAAAAACTGACATTTCATTTTGAGTAACTGTCATTTATAAACAAATTTCCGATAATCTATTTTCAGAATTATAAAAATTAAATGTATTTAACTATGCATAAACTTGCACCCTTGTTGCACTTCAGATAAGCATTTTCTTAGAATGCATACTCACGTTATCAGAGGTATAGTCAGTTGCCATGACGACGAGTTCAAATTCCATTCCCTTGTGGGTTCCTTTAGGCAAAAGCATGTGTTCTGGCCATCCGCAGCTACAATATTCATCAGCATCAGCAGAACCACCTTGTCCAGCTTTCAGTTCGTCGAACGTGTAAGTGTGGGAAAGAGTTACATTAGATTCAGCAGCATTACGGTTGATAACGTTCTTTCCTGGGGCCACTGGAATAAAACAAATAAAACAACATTTGAAGCAAGTTATTATAAACCAATTTCGACCAGTATCTAACTTTTAACAAAAATTCAGTGCAACCTTGTAGTTATCCACGAATCCGAAAACATTTTTTCCTATTTGTAGAAACTATTTGGATATGGACCAATAAGAAACCGCAGAAAAGGATAGGTATAATCAATATTTACGAAAATCTTTTTTCAATAAAATCTTCCCTTTGGTTCCCATAAATTTCTTTAAAAAATGTTTCTCTTATTTTTGTATACATATTGTTTGACAGACTTTCTGAATGGTTCTTCTCCTAAAGTTTTTTGGGAATAAGGAAAAGGTTTTTAGAAATGCTGGTAACAGTAACAATAAAGTTACAGTAAATTTTCGTAAACTTTTCATCCATATCAGAAATCGTTTTTATATTTTTAGCAGAGCTCGCAACCCAACATTGTATTAAAGTAAACGCACCAGTAGTGGACCACTTAAGGACATTTATCTAATTATTATTAAAGTGTTAGTGAATTCCAAAATATATGTAGGGAAAGTAGGGTAATGACGCTCAGTGGTAATCCCGCTCACTCCAATATTTCTAAACAGAATAGAATTGAAAACGTGAGATCGGTACCGGCACCTAGCGAACTTCATCGTAAGTTCCCAGTAAGGACATAGTAAACGTCGGAAGGAAAGTATTTTTGTGTCCTCAGGTTATTAAATTGCCGTTGTTTTATTATAAAATTCTACAACATCTAACTTGAAAATAAATATACATTCTCATTTTCAAATGATAATTCATTCATTATGTCTACAAAATATATACATTTAGCTGTACATTCATGCTTTTATTTATTTTTGTAGTGCGTTGTTACGCCAACTGTAATGCATTAAAACCCCATATGGCTATGAAGGGCAATGGCGCTCACGGGAAATTCGAAGCAATTTTGCCAGTGGGCTACTTTTTTAAAGTTCAAATTTTTTGATTGACACCATTTTCTTGAAATGGTAAAATTACCCTTGTTTTCGTCTTAATTATTATGTCATTAAACAATGTCAATTTTACGATTTAAAAAAAGTGTTGACAATAAAAAAAAAACTGAATTCAACAAAAGTATGGAGAAAGAAATCTGCTGTTTTTGCGGAGAATTCGGGAGCGATAACGAACCGTGGTTTCGCTGCACAATATGCGAAAAGTAGTCGATAAAGTCTGCTGTGGTGTGAGTAGGCCCACACAACTACGTATGTGATTTTTCTCGTACTTAAATGTTGTATTCAAATTTTGAGCGCCATTACCCTCCCATGCTTTGAACTTATATTGCGTTAATAAAATATTGATTTTTTGTATAAATTTAACTAGCTATTCATCTTTTCCCTTAAGTGAGCGGCATTACCCTACTTTCCCCTATATTTTAGCCTAAGTCCTAACCTTCATGTAACATAATAAACATTTAGAGTTTCAAAATATATTCTTCGGACGAAATGAAAATTTTAAAAATGTTACCTTCCTCTATGCTCCGGTAGTGGACCTAGTCAATTTCTGATGCATGAACTTTTGAGTTTTCGCTTTATCCAATAAATTATTTACAATGTAATAGAGTATATCAACCCCAACAGTAGTTTAATTTAAAATAAAACATAATATTAAAGAAACAATTTTTTAAATAAAATCTTATCTCTTAAAGTAATCGCTAAGAATTTGTCCAAAAATCTGTTTTTGAAGACAATATAGAAAATAAACAAGTGTACGAGCAGAAAAAAGCAATTGTTTATCGAAGGTTAACATTTAAGGATGCCAGTCAATCAGATTTCTTTCAGTCGTTTTTTAGAAATGCATTTTGTGCTTGGTTTTAAACTTTAAAATTTAGTGGCCCTCTACTGGTACATGACCCACTATAGGTTCATTTACCTTAAGGGGTCTAAGGACTCTTCAAACTGGAGAGAAAAAAGACCATTTTCAATATTTAATACCATATGATTAAAAAACACAATTTTTATTGGGGTGAAAGATGTAAGTATGTTCTTTTATTTACTGTATTTAAAAAATTGCAAGATGCAGAATTAGTATATAGTATAGGGGCTCCAAACTCTCAGACATTTATCGAGCAGAAAATTGGTATAACAGCTTACGCGCAAGATTACAAAATAAATTTTGCAACTAGAATGAAATTTTTTATACCTAATTATACTTCGGATTGTAATAATTACTCTGAACCTAAACAAATTTGTATTTAAAGGATTTTTATATTTTTAATAAAAAGTTGTATTTGTCTAATACAAAATTTTGAAAATTTCAACAGCATAATCACCTAAAAAAATATCTCTTTGAACAATAACAATGAAATTTTAGATTCAGTTTATACAGACTAACATGAAACATATGTTTTGAAAATTCCGTGAAAAAATATTCAGAAGTTTTTGAGATATCCTGCGCGTTATGCAAAAACGTCATTTGGAGAAAAATGACTTCAAAGTTTCGGAAACGCCGCTTCAGCTATTGATAGGGTATAATTCTAAAAGCCGTAACTTCTGTTCTAATGGGAATGTCAAGGAAACAATCATATCATAGTGTTGAAAAATATATAGAAGTTTAACATCTAAAAAAATTCAAATTTCGAAAATTTTGAAGCTTTAAGAGTCGTGAGGTGCCTTAATCACTCTCACTTAGAAAAAGTACACTTTCACCCATAATTAAACACTAGGAAGACATCAAACTAAATTTCCAACAAATGCTCTAAAATGTAATAAATATTTACTTTTATTACATTTAATATATTGTAGGATATTTATTAGAGAGAAAAGGTTATGATGAAGGGGTAACTTACATTCCGTGTGAAATTTGTCCAACTCGATCATCAATCCTCTTTGATCATCGGCATCTAAAAGATTTCCAAGCTCATCGTACTTAGGTCCCAAGAAGACACGGATGGTAGCATGCTTGGCTGACCCAGTGCTGTTCTCAATGTTGATGATTAGGGAGAAAGGCTCGTGTTCCAAATGATGGTATTTCACCTGAAGTTGAAAGATCACTTAATTCATACACGAATACGATGAAAAACTAAAATATTTGTATTGCCTATTTACCACTACAAAATCTTATAATAAAAAAATAAGAAAAGTAAGTAATATTTAAAATATTTTATGATACGTGTGTATCAAATGTGGTACATTTAGAATGCATGAAATTTTTCGGCTTCTTGAAAGAAAAAAAAATCCATTATTATTGTACATTCAAAAATGTATAACATTAATTTTATTAAATACTAAATTGCAAGTAAGAAACCATAATTATAATGAGAATTAAACAGAATTAATTACATTTTGCAGATTACGTAGTTTTTTTTAAGCAAAACTTTATTTATCAAATGTATATTGTTCTTTTAAGATTTGGTTTCTAATTTCGGAGTTAGTGAAGTGAAAATGACGCTACTTTGATGAAATTATAAAAAAAAATATTTTACCTTTTTGTATTAAAATAAATGCTTTGCAAGAAAAAAATGTCATTTTTACCCTATAAACTATTTTACTTTTAACGCCAATGTGAAAAACGTTTTAACAATCATCTTTCAAAAATAATTATTTGAAAAAAGCGTATGATTTTCTTTAAATTAAATTCTTGCGAATAGAGAGAAATAATTATCCACTACCTAAATTCACACCAGCTTACACCGTTTTCTATGCTTGAATGTAAAGCTGAAAATATCAACGATGGTGATGATTTCTAAATGTCAATATGTCGACGTACGATTTTTAGTTCTGTAGAATAAATTGATTCATGAAGCTTGAATATGTAAAAATATGTTTTTATTTCTTCGAAAATAAAATTTCTTGTAAAATCTAATCAAGATTAAATTTTCACCATCTATTAAAATTGAAAATAATCCATACTAATAAAAGAACAGATTGCTCTGTGTGTGTGTGTCTGTCTGTCTGTCGGCGATGGCTAGCAAAGTCTACGGCACGTACGAGGTTCAAACTTTTTTTGAGAATAGCCCAAAGTATCTCCTGATGTACCTGGTTCTCAGAATTCCAAAATTCTAATTAGCAACTGAGTTATTAATTAGCAACCGTAACTCACTCGCATAAAAAAGTAGCTATTTCATCTTCAGTCATGAACGCGCATGCCCAGTACACACCCCTATGAAATTGAATGTAAATTTCGGATAATTTCACAAGTCGTCTTGGCCCGTTCGGTAAAGCGTCACCCTGCCAAAGTGAAGGTTCCTGGTTCGATACTCGGTAGTACCAAAGATAAAAATTTTTGTTTATAAATAAAAGGAATTTCATTTTTTTTTTCTAAAATTTTATGGGTTTCGTTTATATGCAAGTTCATTTTTATATATAAGAAATCTTCTGAAGGGATTGCGTAAATTTCTTATAACAATAACAGTAACTATGTTTATTTTAAGTTTTTAAACACCTTTATTTGTGTTAGAAGAAATTTAAAATGATTTAAAAAATTTATAATACAAATTTTTTTTTAATCTACTACAAAATTATTCTAAATTAAGTAAATTAAACAAAATTAAAACTATAATAAAACACTCATATTACAATATATATTAAAACACACATACACACATAAATGACGCCTGCATTCAACAGTTAAAGGTATATATAAATATTATACAGACATACAAACAATAAATACAACAAACTAATTCAACGCCCTAAAAAAAGACACCAAGTAAATGTCGTCTTAGATAGTTCAAAGAATGACTTTGGATTTTATCCAAAATTATGAATTAATACCACAAGGATATTGGAAAAAAATGGCCCCATCATTTTTCGAAAATCGTAATTTTTAAGAACTCAAATAAATTCAATATTTAAGTCTAGAAATAGAACAATTTTAAGTATAAGAATAATTATAGTATAAAAACGTTAATGCTTAGTGCTGTCATCTATTATGCTAAAATGAAACTAATTGCAACTTTTCCGGAGTTTTTGGAATTTTACTACGGATTTTTTTTTTTTTTAATTTGGTGTCTTTTTTTAGGGACACCGCACCAGAAAGGGTTTTAAAGGGTTATTCATCACGGGTCCGGGCATCACCGGGCTTATCAGCTAGTTTCTTATAAATTTTAATGGGAAGATGACATCAATAAAAAAATAATAATCTGTTTTATTTCCTCTTTCCCCTTTTTTATCAACAAAAATGGAGTAATTTAGTCGCCATCTTTAGAGAAACCTCATTAACGGTTACAAAATAATTAATATCTCGGAAACTAATTCAAATAAAAAAAAAATCTGAGAAGATATACGACATCCTAATATCCACGCGGATTACTCGTGCTAATGGACTTTATGCACGCAATCTGGGTTAGAGACTAAAATTCGCTTACTGACGATATTTACTTTTGAGTATTAGCATAGCTATGGTGTATGTGTTATTAATGTTTGCTTGTTAAAAATACAGCAATAAAATTCATTGTTGTAGCAGGTACTTAATGTATTGTAATATAAATTCATAATGTTGCTCTGTATTCGAGAACATTCGCTAAATTTGCAAAATTTCCGTCAAACTTTATTCACGCAACCTGGATCCAGGCTAAAGCTCGTCTGCTGGCGGTATTTGCACCTGCGCACACTGGCATTCTGGCGGTTCAGTCACTAGAAAAACGGATCAAAATACCGCCAGCTGTAGAGTATGACGTCAAGTGCATAAAGTACATTTTGTCGCGTTGTGTCCCATATTCTAGGAGGAGTAGTTATGAAATACAAACAGATAGTCAGATTTTAATAAAATAGATAAAATTTTGTTTAAACGAAAAAAAAAAAAAGAATTGCTTACTTCAACTTTTCGTCCGGTTCCAAAGTTGATACCATGGGAGAGGTTCAAACGATCTTCTTTCAAGTAGGTAGTTATGACATTAGCCTGTTTAGCATTCACTTGGGTGCTCAAAATGTTGATTCCATCAAAGACAAGCTAGTATAAAATATTTAAAATTAACTCACACATTCTTCATTTAGAAATTTATATACAGGGTGATTCGTTACCCAGGGCCCGACTAGCAAATTTCTGTGCTCAGGGCACTTTCAATTTTTCGTGTAAAAATGTTTATTTTAGTGACATGTACCATCCCTTAACGTAAGTATATGCGACAGCGAATCACCCAGTATATATGCTATTCATAATATCTTATGATATCTTGATTTTGTTTATTACTTACGTCTTCTTTAGTGTATGGATTGAGGGTGGCCTTGTACTGCTGGAAGATATTATCGACAAATCTGTGCCACCTGTAAAAGATGGGATCTCGAAGTGAGGTGGAAGTATCACTCATGACACCTGGATTTTCCTAGTAAATTTAAAATAAGAAAAAAAAAAGCATCAGTCAAGCATACCACTTTCAGAAAAATGTAACAAAACTGCACCGTTTAATAAGCTGAAATATTATGTCTAATTGAAGATGATCAACTAGACGGGGAGGCATACCCGAGGGCTAAAGATCTATTAGCCCCAACCATATCTAATTGAACAATTTTGAAAAAGCATAACATTTATGAAAACACAATTTCAACAATTCCCATCTAACAGTCGGAAAACTATACGAATGCTTTTGCTCAGCCCTGTATGTGATATATAGATTTGTATCTATAAACTACATATATACAAAAATTTAGATCTGTTGAAATACATAGCATTGTTGAAACTTCCCCTTCAGCATTTTTCACTAAAAAGGGAAATGTACATGAATTATTTTGTGCAGCCCTGTATACGATCTATAGAATTTATACACAACGAGTAATTTAAAAAAAAAAAAAATTAAAAGCTCATAGCGAAATTGAAAACGAATTTCCTGCTCAAAGTCAGTATTGCAACCGAATTCTTTTGTGTTATGAACATCGCATTCTATAGTAAGCATCTTGCAGAGAACGTCAGTGACTTATGTTAATTTCAATACATTTGAAATAGCGCAATATCATTAAGATGCACTGTAAACGATTTTTCTTCTCCCCATTGACCATAATGTAACGGAATTGTTTTGAGTGCCCCTGTAAATGAACTATTAACACTACACTTCATATTCAACACAGAACATGCCACGGTAAACATCATTAACTTATGTCAATTACAAGATAATTCGAGTATATTTACGCGAGTTAGAGCGTATACAGATAGACAGACGGCCAGACAAAACAAATCATAAACAATTTTCAACTATGTTGAAAGTGTTAAAGAAAGGCTTAAAATTTGTATCCTAAATCCTAAATAAAATGCTTTTAATTATAATACCAAAATATCTTCCGAAGTATCAAATATAAATAAAATGAGATAAATAAAATGTTCGAATAATAAAATTTAGATAAAACATTAACTTTTTCAATACCCTTGATAACAAATATGTCACTAAACTCTCAGGGCTTTTTTTATAACTTTCTTTCTGGATAGATTAATATTTTTATACCATGTTGTTCTTAATTAAATCAAAATTTACTGATCATTTTAAGTTTGGAATATTTAGATTACAAAACTTTGTTTATGGGGAAAAACAAGGAAAAAAGTACGAAAGTTTCATGTATCAAATTAGGATAAATATTTCATTCATTCTTCAAAATTTTGCGTAATAAAATAAGATTCCTATTTTTTTATGGTATACGCGGTCAAATTTTAGCTTTATATATTGAAAAAAAAAAAAGAAAAAAAGAAAAAAACCCTTAAAAATAAAGAAATAAAATTATTTTTCAAATGTTGAAATATCAAATCAAAATCAAGCTAATAAGCTCTATAAACGGGGAAAAAATATAGAAAGAAATACATTTGGTAACACGCTGCTGTCATAAATTTTAGAGAATTAATCAGACCCACTGTATTTAAATGTCAATAGGTACACTGTAAAAAAAAATCTGTAGTTCTACAGATGTAAAGTTACATGCTTACTAAACTTTCACCTGTAACTGTACGAAAAAAGCTGCAAATCTACAAAACTAGTTTTTGCAAAGCTACAAAAATCTGTAACTTTACAAATGAATCTGCTAAAATTTCAGTAATCTTACTAAACTTTTATTTGTAACCCTGGCTGGAGTTACATGAAAAGTTCTCGGAATCCCAGTTTCCAAAAAAATTCTTAGTAACCTTACAGATTTTTTGATTTTCGGCGCAAAAGTGTGTCTGTTACATGAAATTTTGTTGTTGCCGTTCCATGAAAAGTTCTAGGAATCCAAGTTTCCTCGAAAAACTTTAGTAACTTCACAGATTTTTTTTTTACAGTGTACCTTGTTTAATTTGATAGAAATAAATGCTCACTTGGAATCTGCCATCGGGATCTTGGATTCTAGCCATCATGACATGACCCCAGTTGTGCAAGGATCCATAGAAAGATTTATTTGGCGAAGAGGAACTAGCTTCAATGAGTGATCCCAAAATATTGGCACCGTTCTTCTCATCCAGGGGCAATTCGGTACCGTCAGAGGCAATCACACGTTTTAAGTCAATGGCTTCTAAAATACGTTCTCTCCATCTCTCCATGTCTTGGACATCAACGTCGGGAAGATCTCTAAGGCTGAATCCACTTGGCCTAGAAGCATAGTGCAAACCACTGACCAAAGATGTTAAATGAGGTGCAAAACCATCCAAATGTTCATCGAAGTTGTGAAAAGGTACCATTCTTCTCATACCATTGGACAATCTCTCACAATCGTATCTAGGATTTAAAAAAAAAAAAAAAATAGACTATTTAAAAAGTAATGATAATTATTAATAGACCGGGAGCCGACAGCACAGACAATCACCTCATCAAGTTCACGGATGAAATTCTAGGATTAGTTAAATCTTGATTCGCATATTAAAACGCTATCGGTCTGCCAAGTCATATATTGTTTGAAAACACCTGAAAACCAGATTTTAGCGGCTGACTCGTAGGTTTATCATTGTGTTTGCCTGCGCCCAGTCCTCCATGTTTTTATAACTTTTGGTGCAGGAAAACACAATGATAAACCTACGAGTCAGCCGCTAAAATCTGGTCTTCAGGTGTTTTCCATCAAGATATAACGTGGCAGACCGATTACGTTTTAATATGCGAATCAAGTTATAACTAATCCTAGAATTTCATCCGTAAACTCGATGAGGTGATTATCTGTGCTGCCGGCTCCAGGTCTATGAGCGTTGTAAATATCCATGGCCAACTTCAATGGCGGTCGAGAAAGCACTTATTTGTTTCCCCCGCTTTAGGACGGAGTTCGTGATGTCAGATCACGTGATTTAACGCTGGCCGAAAAATCTCTTGTTTGTTTTACCCCTTCCTAGGACGGCTTTCTCTTCGGATTGGGTCGGCGGGATCACGAGATCTGACGTCATGAATTCCGTCCTAATCCATCGCCCTAAAAAACAAGAGCTTTTTAGGCTGATACGGAAGTTAGCCGTCAAATACCACACAACATTCTGAAGAAAATAAATCACACAGTTCAAATTCTCAGTAGCTCAAGCTCTCTAAAAAAGTCTGCGTTCAATTCTCGCATGCAGCAAAGAAGCATTAAAACTTTGATTCTAACATTTCGAAAGGTAAAATACATTTGTAACGATGCATAAAATTTGATAAAATATAACTTAAACCAAGTCTTTATAAATTTTACAAAGAAATTTATGTTTGAAAATCCTTTTCCATAAAATAATTATCTTGAAATTTGCATTCTTAATATCTACTAAATTACTTTAAAATTATCTTCGAAATTTCGCGTTTTGCACTGATATCTTAAATGATATATTTTCAAACTTCCGCACTTGATATATAAAACTACTTAAGAATTATTTTGTACAACTTGTTTTTACTAAGGCATTAAAGAACGTAAAAGGATATTTTAATTTTTTTGTTTTAACAATTAAGAAGAGATATATAAAAATAAAATATTATTATTATTATTATTATTATTACTTCATCTTACCTAGCACTCATCTGCTGATGCATGTAGTAGAAGAGTTCTCCTTTTCTGTCCTTCACTTTTCCAGTCTTATCTTCATCCCAGTTAGCAGGGTAGACGACGTGCCAGTGCCAGTGGTGAGCGTTGATTCCGATATCTTCACGGAAGTAAGACAGTTTGTATTCGGGGTCCAAAATGTTGCCAGTTTCCTCGATTTCGACTACGATATCCTGTGAGTTAAAAAACAACATCATTACAGTAGAACATCTTTTATCCGAAACTCTTTTAAGCGAAACTCACGGTTAACCGAAATCCATTTTTTAAGATTTTTTTTTTTTTTTTTTTTTTTTTTTTTTTTTTTGCTATCACGTTCCTTGTGTGCAAAATGAATTTTGAAAGCTTTTTTTTTTTTTTTTTTTTTTTTTTTTTTAAACTATTATATTCTTCGTGTGCAAGCAATCCTTTCCGAATCTCGAGTACATATAAATATTTTCGATCCCCTGTCTTTGAATTCCTTTGGATTTAACTTGAGCTTCCATAAGCTGCGGAGTGGAACGAAGGAAGAAAACGAGCAAATTTGCTATTCTGAAGCTTTTGAATGTTTTGCAAAAGGTTTGGCTTGGCTGGAATAGCAGAAATACTATGATACTGGTGAACTAATAATATTTCAAAACTTCGTGATAGAGATTCAAAGCAAAGGCAAGCTAAACTTCGACAAACAAAACATTGTTTCAAACCCTTGTGAAATATGTAAAAGGTACTTAATTTCAAAATTAAAGCTCAGTAGCTCAATTAAAGTTCAAAAGTAATTTATTCTTGTTTCTATTTTGCTATTGCTCTATTTTTATTAAGCACTTGCTACCATAATAAGAAATAGAGCATATATTTATCCTTAATCATAAAATTAAAGCGTTCTCGATTATCCGAAAATTTCGATTTTCCGTAAGATCGTCGGTCCCAATTACTTCGGATAATCAAGGTTCTACTGTAGTTTTTTTTTTTTTTTTTTTTTTTTTTCATAATTGTTTCTGGTGTTTAATAGTTCACAAATGTTTGACATGTTTTTAAAAATTGTGCAGTTAGCTCAAATTTTCGAATATCCATTTGTAAAAAGTTCAACGTCCAAAAGAAAATCCAATCTGCAGCTCAATGTCTCTAAAGCTTAATTGTTACAGCAATTTTTACGAGAGACGATACTCTGCGTGTTCCACTCTCAAGTAGAGCAAAACGGTTACAATTGCTTCCGAATTTCAATTTACCTGAGTTCAGTGGTGTAGTCGTAAAGAAAGCCCAGTGGGAAATATATACTATAGCACAGTGTATACACCAGAGAGGATACGCTATAGCTACAGAGTATATACTGGGTTATCCAGAAGGAATATGGCGTATATCACATATATACATAACTACATCTATGCCTGAGACTATGAGTGGAGTAAAGCCGAGAGAGAAAAGTGATGGCGAAGCAACATAAAAAATAATTAAAAAAGTGGGCGAGAATAAGGATTGCCAATTACTGAGAAAAAGGCCAGTCCACAGTTCCATGTGCCTGTAACTTAATGTTAATTCTTGCAAGAAATTCTTTGCTTGTTTGATCTCCGGCTGGGGCAGAAATACTAAAGGGTTTGCTTAATTTCCCGTTTAAGGGGAAACCTGGCTTGGTCATTGAAAATTCCTGTTATGACATTTGCTCGTTTTGGCTATTATCGATTTATTCAAATTGACCCTCTTCTTTATATGACTTTAGACTACTGAGTTACAAACATCCTCAATTTAATAAAGATGTGTGCATATGGCTGTAACAAAGGGGATTAAAGTTATAAAGTAGAGAGGTAAATAGTTGACTAATTTCATAACTTCAGCTGAGAACAGGCTAAGGCTGATATTGCATGGTGATAAACTGAAATTTATCGAGAACACTAGTATTTGATTTGGCGTAATTTCAGACTGATAAGTTCCAAGAAGTTAAATGACTTTCATAAATATATTTGCCAGACTTGTAAAGTGAAAATCTTCAACTTTAGGAAAGTCCCTTACCGATTCGGGGTGGTTCTTGGCTTCCTTGATGGCCAGGTTGATTGTCTCGGCAGGGACGAATCGATCGGGGAAGACCTCTTCGATGGGAGGAAGAGTGACACCTTTGCAGTCATCCCTGTGGACCACGGCGACGGACAACACGTACACGTAGAGACCCTCATTCACGATGTCACGAGCCTGGCTAGCAAGCTTGATGAAGTCGTCGAAGTCAGCAGCCTCTGAAAGTACACAAGCCGTGAAGCCGGATTTAGAATGGTGAATATAAGGGAGTACAGGGGTAAAAAAATGCATTTTTAATTTTTATTTTTCTTGTTAAAACACTACAAAGTTAAAAATATTAAATAAAGCAAACCGCGTGTTTCTACGATAATCACATCAATTTATTATAAATTTTGTAAGTAAATTTTATTACTTTTTTTAAAAAATCATGAAGAGAAATTAACAAAAAGCCTTTTCTGCACTCAATAATGAAAAAAAAGTAATGAAATCGGGCAAGTGGTTTATTACTTATATAAAAAAATACATAAGTTTAAAATTAAAACTTTTTAAAAAATCAAAATTTTCAAAAACTTTTTATTTAAAAAGTGATTACAATAGAAAGAGACATTTCAGAAAAAGAATTCATTAAAAAAGGGCTGTAAATGAAGAAAATAAAATTTTGACGACTTGACAAATATGTATTAAATATTTCCTTATAATAAAAAATAAATTTCTGGTACTGACTGTCCCAAATCAGTTATAATTCGATTGGACTTAAGGATACATGTAACATAGGATATAAAAATTTCAGAAATTTTAACATAACAGCCAAGGTATACCCAAATTTCATTTTCACATTTGTTTTTTTTTTTCTTTATTAACCATTTTTCAAGAATAAGTTTGGTAAGAAATGCACTTGAAAGTTATTTTTATAAAAAATAGTTTATGAAATTTCTGATATTGATTTAATCAAATCTGATATCTTTTGGTTTGCTTTAATAACGCAAGCAACACTGGTGAAAATCAGATTTTTTTTTTTTTTTTTATCCAATTGCTTGTGGTCTAAAAAGAAATTTTTTTAAGAAAAACTTTTGAAAGAAAAATATATATTTCTTCCGAAATACAGTAAGGCACCGATTAATTAAGCTCTCGAACTATCCAAACCGCCTAATCTTATTATTACTATTATTTTATTGAATTTAATGATGAACTAAAAGTGCTATTGAATCTCAGTAGCTTAGTGATCAACGCGTCGCGTGACCACGCTACAGATACACAGTTCCATTCCGGTCTGCGGATTGGGCAAGGTTCACTTAACCTTTCATCATTTTTGGGTCGATATAACGGGTACCATGCTTGCTTGAGAATTAAACATTAAGGATCTTGAGTCTGACTGGGCACCTGATCGAGACATATGCTGTAGATGTATATCACCTTAGAGCCCATGGTCAAGAAAACAGGTCTAGGCACTCTAGGCCATGATCTTCAGTGTATTGTAGCGCCGCAGATTTAGATTTTAAAAGAGTTTATCTTTTTTTTGTTTTAACCAAAAGATAACAAAATTCCTAATCGCATTTGGAGCGTCAATTTGTTAATCTAAAAGTTTTTATGGCACAATAATAATAAACTTTTGGGAGCTTCTCTAAGGAGAATACCAAGATCCTTAAGCTCTTCCCTTGGAAAAAATAAATGCTTTCAATAAACTAATAATCTTTTTCTCTGATGATTTTTGAAAGATTTAAAAACAGATTTAAAACTTATATTATATATGAAAACAAAAGCAAATTATTAAAAACCACCAAATCAGTTTTAAATTCACCGGAATCAAAAGCTGTCAGTCCTGAACCTGATGAAGATTAAACGGAAATTGGTGCCTTATAGACATATAACACGCGTATTAGATAGCCTTGGCTATTCTTATATATATTATGCAAATATCAGGGCGAAGACCAATCAGGCAGATCCCGAATAGCGGAGCACCACTATAGAACTTAAAATTAGGTTTTGTGTAACCTTCGTTTATATGAAGGGAAGAATTCTCGAATTTAAATTTTCTGTGCTCTTCTTTTTCAACAAATATAAAACCAACAAGACACAAATTGTGTTTCAAACTGCAGTGTTCCATAAAATCGTAAATGTCGACCCCTTCTTACGAAAAGTAAGCCATAGGTTTGATAAAACGTTTACAATTATACTTTTAATATAAATTAAGTTTAACATAAAATTAATAATAAATAAAATAGTTAAAATTAATTAAAAATTATGACTGCTGAAAATAATTTAAGCAAATTTAAAAAAAAAATCCTTGAAAAAATAAAAATATGAACAAGCAGATGATTTACATGCTAAGATTTTACAATTCTATTTTTTTAGTATAATTTAAATTTAACAAAATCAATTTAAGAATAAGTAAAATAATAAAAAAAATAATGAACGCAGAAAATAATTTATGCAAGATAAAACATGCATGAAAAAACAAAAATCTGAACAAGCAGATAATTTATATGCAATAAATACAATAAATGAAAGCAACTGGAACTATGAAAAATGACCACAGTCAAGAGATGAAAAGAGCTAGAATTGAACCGGGAATTGACATGCACACAGACGGACAAAAAGAAAATTTCAAAAATTCCAATATTTTTCCTGTATTTTCAGAATTTATTTTTCGAATGTTTAAAAATAGTTGAAAAAAATTATTCACTTAATTTTTTTTTTCATTTTATATCGTTTATTTAATATTACTTTCCTTTCACTGAAATACCATATCTGTCTTAAAGACTTAATTAATTAAACTAAAAAGTTTGAAAATAGTTTTAAAAAATTATTCACTTAATTTTTTCGGTTTTAAATTGTTTATTTAAAATTACTTTCTTTTCACTGAAATGCCATATCTGTCTTAAAGACTTAATTAATCAATCTAAAAAGTTTGAAAATAGTTTTAAAAAATTATTCACTTAGATTTTTTGTCATTTTATATCGTTTATTTAACACTAGAACGGCGGGAAAATCTTACCTACTGGAACGGCGGGAAGGGGTCATTTTGACCCCTCGATGAAACTACTGAAATAACAACGCTAAAAGAATTTTAAATGCCATACATTGTCACAAATATGTAATTTACGTGTATTTCATAATTTATATTTAATATTACTCGATAATTTATTGAATTGTTAAAGTACTGTATACGTAACGCCAACAGGGCGATTAATTGGATCATACTACGACTACTCAAAAAACTCATTAATTTGATATAAAAATCGATTTAAAATTAATGTTTTCACAAACTAACGTTAACTAAAATAAAACACAATTTATAAAATAATATATATTTATATTTTCATCTACTTACTCACCGAATGATTCACTCTCTAAATCATAAATGAGAAATATGTTCTGTTGTTTTCGTTATTTCATTATAAGTGTAGCTGAATGGTTAATATGTTAAGCATTCTCTTTCAATTTTATTTAATGCTTATAGTACTCCAAATTGTACACACGTATTAGGAATTAATTCAGTTGAAAAAAAAAAAAAAAAAGTAATTTTTCCGGTACATTTTACTCCAAATTGTTCACACGTATTAGGAATTAATTCAGTTGTTCAGTTGTAACAAAAAAAAAAAAAAAAATAGCAATTTTTCCAGTACACAACTTTGAAACATGGTGTGCAAAATTCTTGAGATTTGTTGCCATTGCATGTCTGTACTTGACATTTTTTCTCTTGATATCTATTTTATTTTCGTGTTTTTTTTTTTTTTTTTTCTGAAGACTCAGGAAAGTTCTTTGGGAGATTTGAAACCATAAGATCCATTCTGAACACATCTCCTAAATTTAATAGAAAATCTCTTCTACTGATAGGCTTGCCTGTTACACTTTTATATATTATCCAGGCGTTTAAAATTATCCAGGCATTTAAAGCTGCATGATCCAAAATATTGAAAAAGATATGTACAGGCCATCGTCCAGAAGCCGATTTCACGGAGTATTTTCGGCACATCTGATCATGGATATTCATACCGTACTTCGTTGCGTTGTAATATTCTATTGAATCGTTCAACTTCTTGAGACCGTCTTCAGTTTTTACAGTAGAATGTAATGAGCTCAGTAGGAAAACACATTTTTTTCTTTTGGCTTGATAGATGATGGTAAGTGTCATATTATCACATTCCACTATCTTCTATGAATAAAGAGTACTGCGCATATTTTTCAATGATATAGGAATTTCTCTTCGGTTCTTTTTCATTGTGCAACCAAAGTTGTATTTTTAGCTTTTAGCATTTCTGCTAATTTGATGTTAGTAAAATAGCTATCTGTCGTAATATTCCTCCCTTCGTTTAGATGGGGATCTGTTAATTTCATGACAACATTTTTCGATAAACGTAATTAAGGATTTGCTGTTTCATCCTTTTCCAGATAAATAAATTCATCCAAGAGGTTTTTAGTATCAACGTCAACAGATCACCAAAATTTTATTCCATATTTATCCGATTTATTTGGCAAATATTGCGTAAATTTATATCTATCCTGAGATGCGAACAATTGTTCATCAACTGTAATATTTTGTCCTGGTCGGTAGCATGTTTTGCAATTTTCAATAAATTTATTCCACCTTTTAGATGCAAGAGCAAATTTATCAGTCTGTAGTCTGCTAGATCCTGTTGTCTTTTCATCAAACCTAAAAAATATTTTTCTTTCTTTGAATCTATCTCTTGAGATAGTTTATTTGCAAAATAGTGTTCCTCATGCCTTGGACGACAATGAATATAAATCTAAACCATTTTTTTTTATTGCTCCTCGAACATATAGTATAGCAACAAAATCAGCTTCGAGTATAAAGAGTATTTTACTAATGGGGTCAAAATGACCCCCGTCCGCCGTTCTAGGAATACAAGTCCATATTTCAAAAACTCACAAATCTAGAAATCTGAATTTTTTTTTAGAAATATATGTTATCTATTTAGGAAAAGTCAAAAAATTTCAAACGATTTCGCCCAAGCAAACAAAAATAATCAACGGACGAAGGTACTCAGGTGTCAAAATGACCCCTACCGCTGTTCTAGTGTTAATATTATTTCTTTTCACTGAAATACCATATCTGTCTTAAAGACTTAATTAAACTAAAATTGGACAAAAGAAAAGAGCACAAATGGAAAAATTATTCATCTAATTTTCATTTTAAACTTACTTGAAATAAAAACAATTAAAGTAAAAAGAAAAAAAATATATTAATAAAATATTAATAAAACAAAATTGATATTGTTTGGTAATGTAATATTTTTCCTTTTCTGATATTAAAAAAAAATTAATTACAGTTTAGAATTATCGCTTGAGAATATTCAATTTAAATTGTTTTTGCTTTATTTGAGCAAAAACTGCCCCAAAAATCGAAATTTCTTTTTGTATGGATTATTGTTCTCCAGTTTGTATTGACTCATTTGCGAAAAACCGAATGCAGATGCGATGATTTTTCGCAAAGTTACAAGTCTTTTAATTGTGTACACAATCAATTTTTTGGCCATTTATTATGCTTTAAATATGTTTTTCTCAAAATTGATTTTTCAACGTTTTTAGATTTTTTAGATTTTTGAAATGCTACATATATCTTATTTTTTTTTTTTTTTATCAATATTCCTGAAATTAATAAAGAAGAATCCTGATACAACTTACAAAGAAACTGCGAATGCATTTTAAAATTCGACGTCATGAAGATAATTAAATTTGATTTTTAACTAATTAAAAGGCAAAATTTTGATGAAAATCGATATGGAATTCAGAAAAAAATATCTAAAAAATTAACTATTGAAGGAATTAAAAAATCGATACTCTGATTTGTTTGTAATATAGTTTAAGTGATTGAATTGTAAAATCGAAGAAAAATCTCAAAAGGTAAGATGCATGGAGCATTTAAAATTTTCGTGTAAAAATTTTAAATTATTTAAAAATTCTTAAAATTATAATAAGATTGGAAATTTCTTTTAAGGTGTTCTATCTACTTGTGGTTAAATGTATATTTTAACAAAATTTCATATCTCTATCATGAAAATTAAAAAAAAAATAACGTCCACCATCCCTTAAAATATTACATCCATCTTAAATATTTCCTTAATAATATGAACACTGATAAAAATAATTGATATCAATAAGTGATGGATTTATAACCCTCTCAGATACGAATAATTGATTTCGAAACAGGAAATAATAGCCGTAATCTTCAAGGACACAAATACTTCAACAGTTATAAAAATAGATTAAGCAGCAATCAATCATCGTGTAATCACCGAACTTTTCTTTATTTCCTAAATTATGCTATTCAAAATGAACAATTACATTCATAAATAAAATATGTTTATATATTATCCCACACATGAAGCAAGAGTTTTACGTCATCCTCACAAAAGAACTACAAAGGACTAAAAAACTGTTTTATTATTAATTTAGTTGTTCTGTTGATTTCAATCTGAAAACATGTAATGAATAAAATTGTTGCTGCAAAACGCAGCGTAATATAAATGTATATAAGTAATTAACTTAAAACTGTAAATTTAAGGATTTAATAATTCCTATAAGCAAAGAAATCAGTCTCAGGAGTGGATTTAATTTACACATGAAAAAAATATTAAACCACAACCCTTTTTTTATTCAACACTACACTGTTAAAAATAAAGGTTGAACTTAGAACCAGAAAGATAGTTAAACCATGGACCTTCAAGAGAAAGCACCATTGCGTCGGTTATTTTAGAACGAAGGCGATTAGCGAATTCCCAAAAAAACCTGTATCGTGGTTCAACTTCTAAACCTAACTGTTACTGTAACTACAATGGCGACGCGAGAGCGAGAGATGGGGAAATCCGTCCGTGCATCGTGCTCGTGAATTCAACACTGAACACTGAAGCATGTTGTTTATTTCTGAAAAAATGGTATCAACTGCTTATGAGATTCCTTCTAACGTCGTAAAAGGTGGGTAAATTTTCTATTTGTTATTTTTTTATATGGGCAATTTGATTAGTATGATTTCGCGATTTCTTACTTTTATGGAATTTTTTTTTTTTTTATGTGGCCAATTTGATCAGTATGATTTCAGGAGTTATTTTTTCTATGGAATTTTGTTTTTCTATGTATTATAAAATTAGTGCTTTTTTTTTTAAGGTATTAGAAAAACATTTCATTATATGTAATTATTGTTAAACAACCTGTATTCAGCTCAGATTCTCACTGTTTTTGCTTATTTTGTACATACAATTGATAAAATCTTTTGCTATTTTTTTGTCGCGCTAATATATGTATTTTTAATATTCATTTTTCGCGCATAATATTGATCCTGGGGCTCTTTCCTTGATCCTGACTGCATTAAGCACGAGTGAATAAAAATTTCAAAAACTGAGCTTTAAGCTCAGTCGCATTTGAAGGAGCCTTCACTTTCGCTCTAAATTCTGCTTGCATTTGTATAGTGTGTTTATCTTATTATAACGCTTGTGTTAATCTCGAAAGAAAATGCTTAGAAACTCTATCTGCTGTCGAAAACTGCAATGTGACTTACTGTATGTAAACCTTCTCCATCTTTATTATTAATGTAACTAGAATCTGTTGATATGCTTACTTTATTAATAATATTACAGGTAAAAACAAAAGATGCAGTATATAAATTTATGTGATGATTTTTATAGCGATTTGCCTGAAGTGTAACACATGTTCTATTCAAGTACGTCATTAGAGTTACAAATCCGTTTATAAGGTTTATTGGATTTAAAAAACAATTTTAATAACTTTAAAAAATCAAAAATACCAAAAAAAAAAATGTTGTACAGCTTAATTTCAAGTAATATATTTTTACAATTAAAAATGTAGCAGTCTGAATGCTTGAAAAGAATAAGATTAAATTAATATGCACCAAACGGCATAAGATTAAAAAATTACTTTCACGAACTACTATTAATTATATTATACAATAAAATAACAATGTAAAATCCAGTTAAAACTGCAGGAATTAAATTATAAATGCCTCTTTGCTTTGCTGTAAACATTTAATTTTCTTTATAAAAACAAAGATTTTTAGCGCCAAGTGAGAAAGGATTTAAATAATGAGGATCTAAAAGTTTTCCTACAATCTGCCGAAACGCTGTAATTAATGGTGCAAGTATTTCATTTTGATATGCTGTTATTTCACAATACTTATAAAATAGGTAAATTTGATAAATATTCTAATCTCAAAATATGCCGCTGTATAATTCATCCTGTAAATGCATCAGTTTTGGATGTAAACTGTACAATTTCCAGTTATTTAAGTTCTTAAAAATAAATGGGATATTTAGTAATTTCAAAATTTTTCTAAATTGACTATTTTAAGATTTTTTAATTTTGTATTTAACATAATTATACTTTAGTCCCCCTCCCCCTCCACAAAAAGTACAACCAAATCTAAATTTTGTTTTTAAAGTTTTGTGCATTTATTAATAAAAACACTAGATTCAGTATTCTTATGTGACTGGAAAACTGGGGATTGTCAAGAAAAAATGACATGTGCTCAAAACGTCAGAGAAAATTAAAAAAATTTTCTCAAAGCTGGAAAAATCCTGGATTATTATTTATTTTTTTTTAAATTCTCTGTTAATGTGTAAGGATTCTCATGAGTTCCGAGCTCAGTCTACAAAAGAAAGTTGATTTGTCACCTGCAAGTTGAATTTTCGCTAAATATTTTTAAAATAACGATGTTTTAGCTAATATAAATTTCTTGCCAGATAGCCGATACCTCTGCAAAAGAAATTATGAAGCATGCAAAAAAAAAAAAGGGGGGGGGGAAGCTGTAGCTGAAATTAAAATGTTTTTAAACACAAAAAATTGAAACACTCAAAACACTGCTTCTAAAACAATATCAGTAAATGACATGTTTGTTTCTAATTTATCATTTTTTAAGTATGAAATGATATAGATGTTCAATTTTATGATTTATTTTCATTTAAGAGGCAAGTTTACATTTTATTCTTATTAATGCATGAACGTGTATTATCTTTTGCTGTATAAATTTTAATCATTAAAATCTAGAATTGTAATTCATATATATTTCTAAAAATGTCGTGAATTGTGGTCCGGGAATTGTAGAAAATATGATCTGGGAAAACCTGTAAAAGCCACAGAATTTTATTTAGAGTATGAACATTGTACATTGTTGGAGAATGTAATTTAATAGTGAATTAGTCTAAATACCAGAACTTAAAAAAAAAAAAACATTGTTTAGTCTTTCAAATATTTATTGCAATTAAATTTTCATTAAGCCACATTTGCTAAAATGAAATATTGGCTGCAAATTTGATCCTACACAACTTAAATTAAAAGTAACCATTAGGCTTAACACTACTTTTCTGTTTGTTTTTTTATGAGGAGGGGGGGAGACCCTGGTATTTTTCAAGAAATCTTGATGCAATTCTGGCTTGAAGTGAGGTTTGCCAAATGTTAATGAAAATTAAACTGAACGGTAATTTTTTTATACGGTCCTTGACATAAATAACTAAATCTTAAACTGATATTTTACCAAATGTTATAAACAGAAACCAATTGGGGTAGGGAAAAAAACAATTATTTTTGTCGTATAACAATTTTATGGCTTATTTAGGTATATATTTATGCTTTTCAGTACACATATTAAATGATTTAAAATTGCTTCTGATTATGTGCTTTAGATAAGTTCCTTGTTTGTATATACTAATGGATAAACTGCCTCTGAATATTAAATACAGCTATTTTTATGTAGAGGCCAATAGAGTATTCTGCTGTTAGTTAAATTTTGACTATGTACTCTGACAATATAGATGTCAAATTAAAGTAGATCAAAATTTAATTTTTAACAAATAAAAATGTCATCTTTAAAACTGATGCAAGACTAATATTTGATTAAAAAATAATTTGTAGAAACAAAACAATAGTTTAATGATTAAATTTGTTATGTATCATAAATTAATATAGTGCAAAAACAGAATATTCTAATAATTTGTTCACTATTATTATTACTAAATAAGTTTTCCTCTTCTAAATAATCAAACTTTGTTGGCAAGACTTAACCATGATTTAGTTACATGGGTAGTGTTAACTCTAAGCCTGCTTTAGCAGGGCACAATACCCTGCAGCCTTTATTTCTTTTTTGCACCCGGCAGCTCTTTTAAACCCTCCAATGCACCTGTTTATATATATATATATATATATATATATATATATATATATATATATATATATATATATATACTTTTTGGCTGAATTATATTAATGAAGTAATTTTTAGGCCGAACATAGCCGAATATTTTTTCAGAATGAAATGTTTTAAAAAATTAAAATTGCATACCTAGGCTGAATAATTGGTATTCGGTTATTTGGCCAAACCACTATTCGTTGCATCACTAGTATCAAGAATCTTAAATTTTATTGCTATACCCCTCTTCCAAAAAAAGTATAATGCCACACTATATCCAAAGGTCAGTGGTGGTTAATTTCTAAAAAATCTTATCAGCCAAGGATTTATTTCCCCAGCCAGTAAAATGCAACATACAGTTGAAAATTTTTATGATAAAATTTATGCAACTCAAAAATAGTTGATGCCGTATTTTGTGGAAGAAATGCCGCACTCCTCAAATTGGCCTGAATAACCTTAAAAATGTCGTAATCCCCGCACCTGTTGTAAACGCCGCATCCATCGGAACGCCACTTTTGTCGACAGCGTCACATTGACCTAACTTTAATCAAAGTTTTCTGAGTAGTGTAGGATGCCTCGTTTTTAATATCTTAAGATGTCTGAAGCTTTATTTAAAATATTTAAATCCAATTTTAAATATTTTTATGAATTTTTAAATTAAGGAAACTCTGTTGGTATTTAAAAAAAATCGTAAACACCGCACTTAGAAAAAAATCAACTTTTAAACTCTTAAATGCCGCGGCGTTTCTTCCATACAATATGGTACCTGCATTTTCATATATTTTTTTCCTGTAAAATTAACAAATATAAACAAGAGAGGAAAGTTTAATATAAAATAGAACTTAGTACCATGTTTGCATAACAGTAATTAGGAAATTTGAAAAATGTAGCTAATACTAAGAAAAAGTTTTTGCGTATCTCTATAGTTTGCAGTTTTCAAAGACTATTAAAAATTCACTCACCCTGTCAGAAAATTCACTCGCCAGTGACAAGTAAAGTGATGCATTTCCCCACCTCTACCAAAGGTTAATTTGTTTGCTATTTTTTTATTTTCTAATGCACTTTCAGTCACAAGATATTTTCTAAACTAGGCTTATCTCTGATTGTATGTAAAAGTTTAAATTTTCTTTCTATGGACATAATTGTTTAACAATCTGTTTTGTATGTATATTAGCTTTATATAAAAAGAAAAAATAAGTTAAACATTTTTCTAGAATCCAAATGTTGTTCAATCATGTTTTACACTTTCATAAGTTTTTATTTTGTTTAAATGATTAACACAGAGATAATGTGTTTAATATGTAAGCCTCCCCCTCGCCCTTAACAGCGTTCGAAATCCTTGGTGGTCCGCTGGTCCGAGACCACTAAAAATTCAATCGGACCACTAATTTAAAAAATTTAGTGGTCCGCAGGGCAGGGTTGGGTTTTTGACGTCAAAAAGTGGTTTTTGACATGACAAGTGTCAAAAACTGGTTTAAACTGTCATAAACTGGTTTAAACCGTCGAAAACTGTCATAAACTGGTTTAAACCGTCGAAAACTGCCAAATACATGTAACACACTAAAACATTTTAACAATAGGTAAACATTAAATAAGTCAATGATTTATGTGATCTTTTATTGAAATTTAATAATTTAAAAAATATTATTTGCAATAAAATATTTTTTTTTGGACTTTTCAAACAGAAGAAAATAATTTTGTACAATTAAATAATCCGAAGCAATTTTACCCTGCAGCATGTTACAGCACACCACGTGTTTCACACATCTATTTACACCCAAAAGATTTTTGAGTTTAGAGTGTATGAAGTGTTAGAAAATAGTTTGTCTCTTAATTGATGCTGAGCTAGTAGGACTTGATAGCAAAAGCATTGCTAGATGAGCAAGTTTTAAAGGAGACTCAAAAAGCTGTTGCATTTAATGATACCTTTCCACCAAGCAATGGAGTCCTCTCTATAGCACTGAAATAAGAAGACGGGAAAGGGGATTGTTTAGCTTCATACACAATCAGTATGGGTAAGGATCCATAAATTTTCTCTGAAGCTCAAGTGCGAGCTGAATCAACTGATACAGCAGTCAACCCTTGCTCCTGATGGTTGGGATGCAAAGTATAAGCCAAACAATGGTATGGTTTCATGATTTGATCCCTTCTATTATGCACTTTTTCAATAGGGGCTTAAAGGAATTTCCTTTTAGATGATTGGCCAATTTTGTTCAGTTTTAAAATCGAAAACATTTTTATATATTGAAAGAAAGCATGTTTTAAAAAGATTTTGACTTTAAGCTTTTTTTTTTTTTTAATTTCTTCTCTTATTTTGTAAATGTTTAAAATTAATAATCCAATTTCAATTTTGAATGGAATGGTTATTGCCTAGACTGGAATAACATCGATGCATATTACCTTGTTATATATACAAAAAAATCTGCACTTTTCTAAGTTTTTTATTTCCCATAAAAAAAGCTAGCTAATGCTTTAAGCTCTCAAAAGTAAGAGAAATTAAAATGATTTTAAGTAAGAGAAAAAATGTACAGCTCAGGTGAGCTTAATGTCTACTTTTTAGAAAAACACAATTTTACAAAAAAAATTTAAAAATTTTACCCTGTTAAAAAGTTGTACTTAACAATAATACTTTACTATGTACTAATTACTAATGTACAGTAAGAGTGAATTTAAAATATTACATGTAATGTTGTCATGTGTGACATTTAATTTGAATTTTTACAGATCAATTTAGTATTTGAGGTTTTTGACATGAAGGTTTAAACTATGGTTTAAACCCGACATAAACTGACACATGTCAAAAACCTGCCAACCCTGTAATTATTACTAATACTAATTACAGTAATAGGGAATTTTAAATATTACATCTAATGTGTGACATTTAATGTGAAATTTTACAGATCACTGTAGTATTTGAGGTTTTTGACATGACAGTTTAAACCGTCAAAAACTGACACGTGTCAAAAACCTGCCAACCCTGCCGCAGGGCCAGTAACTTTTTTCCCTCTCTGACTGGTAAATGTAAATTTTCCCGTCCCTGAGAAAACCGAAACCAAACACCAACCACTGAATTTTATTTTATTTAAAAAAATAAATATATAAAAAAATGCAGTAAAACTTAGTCAGTTGAAATAAATAGTCGAAAATAAAATACATAATTAATAATTTTATAGTTTTTGTTTATCTACTGTTTATTTAATTTTTAGCAAATCATAATTTTATATTTTATTATGCTGCCGAAAATTTTGGATAACTAAAGTTTGGTTTATGTTCTAGGAGGAGGGGAAGGGTGTCACTCAAAGGGTTAAAGGTACTTAGTAGAATTTTATGCAGCGGGCCAGTGACGATGTGTGCGGACCAGTAAACTCTGATGTTTACTGGTCCTTCGGACCAGTGACTTTTTTTTTGCGAATTCTACCGCTGCTTAACATATAAAGATGGAAAGGATATTGTTATCATCAGGGTTCTGTCCAGACTTTTCTCACAGGGTCCTGTTTTTGTTAAATTGTGAAGTTTTTCTTATTTTTCTGAAAATTCTAGTCATAATTTTGTGAATTTTAAATTATCGATGTCTTCATGTTCCATCCTTCATATATAAAAAGCTAAGTAATATGCTCTTTGGTGAGTTCAACTGCTTACTTGCAGGCCAGATTTTATTTCTAAATGACTAAATTTGAGAAAAGTTCAATTTGAAGGTGAAAAAATTCTGTGAAAAGTCTATTTAAGAGACAAATAATTTTGTGAAGGGTCCTGTTTTGAGATAAAATCTTTTGTGAAGGGTCCTTTTTGGGGATAAAAATTTTTGTGAAGGGTCCTGTTTTAAGATAAATTATTTTGTGAAGGGTCCTTTAAAGGACCTAAAATTTTCCTAAACATATCCCTGAACATGGTTACAAAAAGAGATGAGAAAATATGGTGTAACATAAAATTGTAACCATGAAATGCAGTTTGGCCCCTAGAAAAGAAAAAAAAAATGCATGTATGTCCTCTTACGCCTTACCCAGCAACAGAATTTTTTTCTGCAGTCTGCAACACAAGTAGAAACTTTAAAAACAGTCTGCAGAACTTAAGGACAAACGCCTTCTTTCCAATCGCTGATGCACTCTCCCCCCCTCCAGTATTTGCAATTAACATAAAAGGAAAGTACTTTTTAAAATAATTTACCTTTGTCCTAAAAATTTTTAACATCACTATCTGAAAAATCTTTCGTAAAATTTGTCAAAATTTCTGTGAAGTTAGAAAACAGAATAACAGTAAAAATAACATATGAACACCATTTTCTAAAATTTTTGAAAAGATTGATACAATGTGATAATATCAAAAAATATATATAGATGTGATAATACAGGGATGAAAGTGCACTAAAGCCACTTTGAATCAGCAAAAATCTAATTTTTTAGCAATAAAAGCTGTTATTGGAGCAGATTGAAATTCTTAGAAAATCAAATTTGAGTAATTCATGCAAATACTATAAGTAACTCTAATACAATGTTTTATTTAGCAATCTTAGCTAGTTGTGCAATTCAAAATTTAACATTCTTTCACTCAAAACATGGCTAACGAATATTTAACCTGCCACTCAGCTGCCCAATAGCAGAAAATTCTCCAAGTGTCTGCGACAGATCTTTCAGGGACTGAAAATAATCTGCAGATAAAATGTTACAAATGAACCTTTAATTAATTAATCATTTACTTTTATTGTTTTTAAGCATTTAACTCATTTTTATTAATAATAATCTTAAGTTTTAGCAATAAATAATAAAGAACTAAACATAATATAAAGTTGGAAAAGATCCAATGAGGAAAAAAATCTGCAAAAGGGAAAAGAAAATCTGCGACGCACGTCACCCGTCAGGAACTTTCTGCTACCGGGCTCAGCTGTAAAAAAATCTCGTGAAAACATCAATGTTGCAGCAAATTTTTCCGTGATTTTTTGACGGAATTCACTTTTTTTCCCTCGATGCTTTTGTATGAAATTTTGTGCGTTTTTTCGCAATCTTTCGACGATGTAACCTTTTTTTTTCTCTACCTTTCGACGATGTCTGCCTTTTTTTATTGTGATCTTTCAATGATGTTCGCATTTTTTCGCGATCTTTCGATGACGTTAGTGTTTTTTTTGTTTTTTTTGCGATCTTCAGACGATGTTCGCGGGTTTTTTTTTTTTTCGGGATCTTTTGACGAAATTCTCGTTTTTTGCCGATTCTTTGAAAAAAATACGCTTTTTCTCCACGATCTTTTGACGATATAAGTGTTTTTTCGCGATCTTTTAGCGAAATGCATGTTTTTTTAGCGATCTTTGCGCGAAATTAGCTTTTTAACATGATTTTTCGATGAAATTTGCATTTCTTCCGCGATCTTTTGACAAAATTCGCGTTTTTTCCGCAATCCTCTAACAGAATTCGCGTTTTTCCTCGATCATTTGTCCAAATTAACGTTTTTTCCCCGATCATTTTACGAAATTCTCGTTTTCGCCATCTTTTGACGAAATTCGCCTATTTTCCACGATCTTTTGATGAAAATCTCCTTTTTTTTAACCATCCTTCAATAAAATCTACATTCTTTTCGCGATCCTTTGACGAAATTTGTGTATTTTCCGTATTCTAGAATTTCTTTTTCCAGACTTACTGATTAGTTGGCAATATAGAGAATCACCTATTAGATTGGCACATGGTCATTTGACACCGTCTGCATAACCCTTACTGTGGCTTTGGCTAATGCTAAATCGAACTGGTGTTGGGTTACTATTTCACGAATTTCATCGAAAGATCACGGAAAAGCACGAATTTCATCGAAAGATCACGCAAAAAGCACGAACTTCATCGAAAGATCACGCAAAAAGCACGAACTTCATCGAAAGATCACGCAAACAGCACGAACTTCATCGAAAGATCACGCAAAAAGCACGAACTTCATCGAAAGATCACGCAAAAAGCACGAACTTCATCGAAAGATCACGCAAAAAGCACGAACTTCATCGAAAGATCACGCAAAAAGCACGAACTTCATCGAAAGATCACGCAAACAGCACGAACTTCATCGAAAGATCACGCAAACAGCACGAACTTCATCGAAAGATCACGCAAACAGCACGAACTTCATCGAAAGATCACGCAAACAGCACGAACTTCATCGAAAGATCACGCAAACAGCACGAACTTCATCGAAAGATCACGCAAACAGCACGAACTTCATCGAAAGATCACGCAAACAGCACGAACTTCATCGAAAGATCACGCAAACAGCACGAACTTCATCGAAAGATCACGCAAACAGCACGAACTTCATCGAAAGATCACGCAAACAGCACGAACTTCACCGAAAGATCACGGAAAAAGTGCAAATTTCACCGAAAGATCACGGAAAAAGCACAAATTTTATCGAAAGATTGCAGAAAAAACACTACTTTCATCAAATGATCACGGGTGAAAAACTCTAATTTCATCAAATGATGTGGGGGGAACACTAATTTCATCAAAAGATTGCAGTAAAGGCGTGAACTTTTGTCAAAGGATCGCAGAAAAAACGTGAACTTTTGTCAAAGGATCGCGGAAAAAACGTGAACTTTTGTCAAAGGATCGCGGAAAAAACGTGAACTTTTGTCAAAGGATCGCGGAAAAAACGTGAACTTTTGTCAAAGGATCGCGGAAAAAACGTGAACTTTTGTCAAAGGATCGCGGGAAAAATGTGAACTTTTGTCAAAGGATCGCGGAAAAAACGTGAACTTTTGTCAAAGGACCGCGGAAAAAACACAAACTTCGTTAAAGGATTGCAGAAAAAATCTAATTTCGCCAAAGGATTGCGAATAAAACCCACAAATTTTGTCGAAAGACCGATGCAAAACCGCAAATTTTTTCTAAGGGCACAGAAAAAACCCATAATTAGTGCCGGGAGGAGATCTCCCCTGACCTTCCCCTCTGCTGTAACGTTTCAGAAAATTTACAGGGTTGCCATGCCACCTGGAAAACTGGGAAAACACAGGGAATTTTAAATTACCCTCCAAAAACAGGGAAAATGCAGGGAATTTTGAAAAATTCCAAAAAAATCTGGAATACACAGGGATTTTTTTTTTTCTGGTATTTTCAAACATAAATTATTTTTTCTCGGCTTTTTTTTTTTTTTTTTCTTTTTTTTTAAACTCTGAATCATCACAGATTTAGTTATATATTGGAATTTAGATTTTTATGTAAAAGGAACAGTTGAATTTTTGTTTGCAAGGTATTCTCATAGACTACTTTCTCAAAAACTCAATTTAATTTTTTTCGATCAGATTTTTAATCTGTGTAATGTAATAATTGATTTGATATCAGAAACAATACTACAACCACATATATTCTACAAATCCAATCGATTCTGCTTTAATGACCAATCAGTTATCCAAAATATATCTATCTTCAATTTTTTTCCATGATCGTTTTATAAAATTCGTGGTTTTTCATGATTTCTTCCCCCCCCCCCCCCCCTGAAATTAATGTTTTTTGCTTCGCTTGATTGTTGATTCTTTTTTCAACTGATTTATCAAATTGGCGATATTCTTTCGCGGCCGATCAACAAAATTAGCTATGTTTGTTTGTGAAATCTTGACGAAGTTCATGATACTTTTTATGCAATCTTTTGACGAAATTTGCGTTTTTCCCACTGACCGATGGATGAAATTTTTTTTATTTTTTTTCTTGCAATCGATTGACGATTTTTGTGATATTTTCCAGCAACTTATTGGGACATTTTGAGGGATTTTTTTTTTAGATTCATTGAAGAATTTCGAAGGGGCTCCCCGCATTTGAGGCTATTTCCCCGCAGTTGATTAACATAATTGCCGATAGTTTCCAGCTACCTATCAGCGATTTTTTGTAGGTTTTATTTTTTGGACTGATTGACTAATTTCCGAAGTTTTTTTCCACTCTGTGTACAAATTTCGCAATTTTTTTCCTTGCGATTGATTAACAAATTTCGTGAATTTTTAATTTCTTTTCTTGCGACTGATTGATAATTTTCGTGTTATTTTCTAGCAAATGTTTGTCGAATTTTGTGAAGTTTTCCCGCCACCAGCCGACTATTTTCGAGGTTTCTCCCCAGTGACCTACTGGAGAATTTCGTAATTGTTTTCCTATGATCGATTAACATAATTGGCAATATTTTCCTGCTACATTTTGAGGGTTTTATTCTTGAGACCGATTGGGTAATTTCCAGGGCTTACTGGCAGAACTCGCGTTTTTTTTTTTTTTTTCTTTTCATGCTAACGTAAACGATTTACGCAATTTTTTTTTTTTCCTGTGAACGATCGACAGATTTCGCAATTTTTCGCGATTGGAGATTCTTTTTTTTTTAGTTTTTCATGCATTAGATTAAAGAAATTCACGATTTTTTCTCGCGTCTGGCTGAAACAGTTTGTTTTTTCCGACTGACTGGTGAATTTTGCAACATTTTTTTTTTACGATCGATAGACTAATTTTACGATATTTTCCCGCAATCAATTCTAGAATTTCAGATCCAAAGACCAGTTTCAGAATTTCAAATTTTTTTGCGACCTATTGTTAAAATTTGTTAATTGGAATATGCCGACGACAAAATTTCGCACATCCAAAATGGGCAGGGTGCATTAAAATAATTACCATTTAAATTAAATATTAATATTAAAGAAGAATAATTATTTTGGTTAAAAAAAATAAAGCTAAAAATCCATGGTCCGAAGGGGAATTCTTATCAATTATTTTGTCAATGAATTTACAAACAGCCCAATCTTTTATATTGTGACCTCTTCGCTCAAAATGCCAGTCACTCTGTTCACAGAAATAATGTGGCATTGCTTCTGAAACAACTGAATTGCATTTTGTAAAGAGAGTTCCATTCATGGGTATCATCATTAACACGTTAAGCGCCACGTCAGCCACTGGTGACTGACAGCAAACTTTCCGCTTAAAACTAATCATTCACTGATGGCTGACGTCTAAAATATGATACAAAACTGAAAAACTATACATTGTTTTAAATAATTACTGAACAAATATTTAAAATTTACCTACCTTTTATTTATTATAGGATTATACTTTCTTAAAAATTACTTTAAACATTGTAAGTTTTCAGCGCTTCAGTGTCGGTCATCGTGGCACTCAATGTGTTGAAGCCAGTGAGTTTTTACCGCGGTCCTTTGACGAAATTCTCGTTTTTTCCCCCATTCATTTGACAAAATTTCAATTTTGTCTTGCGATCCTTTGATGAAATTCATATTTTTTTGCAGAGCTTTGACAAAATTAGTTTTTTCCTCTATTCTTTTATGAAAATTGGATTTTTTTTCACAATCTTTTGACAAAATTCAGGCTTTTTCCGCTATGTTTTTGAAAAATTATTTTTTTTTCTTGCACTCCTTTGAGGAATTTGTATTTTTCTGCAAGTCTTTGATGAAATTCTTGCATTTCCCGCAGCACTTTGACGAAATCCGTATTCTTTTTTGCAATCCTTTGACAAAATTAGTTTTTTCACACAATTCTTCTAACAAAGTTTTTTTCCCCCCATCTTTTGACGAAATTAGAGTTGTTTTCACTATGCTTGTATAAAATGTGTTGTTTCCCCATGCACATTGACGAAATTGCATTTTTTCTATGATTCCTTGATGAAATTCTTTTTTTTATTTTTACGATCCTTTGCGGAAATTAG
The DNA here is from genome assembly GCA_963932465.1 of Maratus speciosus. Lineage (NCBI taxonomy): Eukaryota > Metazoa > Arthropoda > Arachnida > Araneae > Salticidae > Maratus > Maratus speciosus. The sequence goes on along the minus strand of OZ010797.1, from coordinate 214,441,520 downwards.
TGTTTTTTCTGCAGTCCTTTGATGAAATTTGTGTTTTTTGCACGATGCTTTGATGAAATAGATATTTTTTCTGTGAACAATTGACGAATTTTTTATTTATTTTTTTTTTTTCCCGGGAGATGATTTGTAAAAATTCGTAATATTTTTAACACTAGAACCGCGGTACTTTCGGTATACCTAGAACCGCGGAGCGGGTCAGTTTGACGCAAGATAGAAAAAATATATAAATATGCATAAATGTATCTTAATTAACTAAAATAGTATATTTTCATATAATAATCGATTTTTCAATATGTTTACATTATATTTAATAGATTTTTCCATGCATTTACATTACATTTGATATAAAAAATCAGCTCAGATTACCAGTTATTTTAGAAAGTGATTTCTTCCACATTGTAGTTTCTTAAGTATAACATATACTTTACCCAAAAATAAACGTAGACTTCATAACTTTAACAGAAAATAGATTATCTCATTAAAATAAGTTTAGACATAATTTCTAATAATAAAGATACATAAAAAATAGACATACGAGTTAATTACTAGTTTAACAGATTTGTTTAATCCAATTTGTGTGCATCGCATGCAAAACTTAGCAATAAATTTTATATGTTTACCACAAATGGGTGCATTATATTATATAAAAATATCGTCAGTTTTAATTTCCCATTTTGAAGTGTGACACCGGGCTCGTTTACACTAAGTTTGAGGTTTTCCGTCGTTTTCAGTGGTTGCTTCTCACCCAAATGACACCTTTTTTTCACCTACAGAGAACACACTTTTCTCCTAATTATTCAACAAAGTCCTGAATAAATTACCGTCTACAAATAGAATGTCTAGTTACGACTTTGTATAGAACCCAAGCTTTGATAGCTGCAAGAATCAAAATATTATAAAATACATGCACCGCCCACCTATGTGAAACAGTCTTGACAGTATACATCCTGGTCAATCTGATAAATCACATCTACACCGAATATAGTTGCTTTGCAGTAATCAACTGGATTTTTTAGAATTATCTAAAACCAATCTTTGAATGCAGTGTACTGTTCATCAACAAAACATATTTATATGCTTTTTTCTGGTAATCAGTATGGGTTAGTACAATAGTCGCCTGATATTTTGATTTTGACATTTTTACAGAGAACTCGTATTTCTTTTCACGAAGGTTTTACAGTTCCTACAAAGTTGCTGTTTTTGGATTTCAATGCCTTTGCAAGTTTTATAAGTCATGGTGTATAATTAGTTTTCAGTGGCATGATTACAGATATCAGAAATCGTGTCAAATTTGTCTGTCTTTAGATGACTTGATCGGTTTGATTTTATATCGAACTTATAAGGTTCCCATTATTTCAAGAAATTTGTCTTTTGGTATTGTAAGCTTACGATTTCGTGACATCTTATCTATACTTACAATAAATGCAGGATAAAACTAACTTCAAGAATTCTTATCTGTTGTAAATTTCCATTGCATTCGAATACTCCTTTACACTGAGGATATATGAGGGACTCACAACCATTGTAAGACAAGTTCCCACTTTGAAAAAAAGTAAGATAGCCCATTTAGAAGGTGAATAAAATCTGTTTTATCTACTCCCACAGTAAACCAATTCTGTAACTAGATGACATATATGAGAAAGTATGTGAAAATAGACTTGGTTCACTGTGGGAGTGGATAAAACTGATTTTATTCACCTTCTAAATGCACGTAGATTGTTTTTTCAAAATGGACTTTGTTTACTATGTTTGTGAGTCCCTCATATGTCGTTACTTCTGAGAAAATGCATCTCTTTTTCCTCATTTATGCGAAAAAACCTATAACGGGTCAAATTGACCCGCTTCGCGGTTCTAGGTATAAATGGTTATAATTGGGAATTTATTTATATTATGCGTTTTTACATTTGATAAGTCGTTGCTTACCTTAAAATATTAAGTCAGAACAGGAAATGTTTTTCCAATTACTATTTTTGGCGCGATGACAAATTAAACATCGATTCGGGTAAAATTGACCCGCTCCATGGTTCTAGTGTTAAGTGATATTTTTATGGTTGAATTTTCTGACTGATGGCCGATTTTAAATTTTCGGAAAATTCAGAACAGAATCACCTCTGGCAAACAATAAATATATCGTGTACATAAAATTGGGGAATATTTTTAATTTTTCGGTATATTTTTAAAAAAAATTTCTTTTTTTTCTAAATATTTTCCCGCAAAGTTCCGAATTTTGCAGAAAATTTTCTGTGTATGCATGCGTCTATATTATACAACTCTGATGTGAATTAATAAGAGCCTTTTAACTGAATTGCAAAAAATATTTTAATGTTTTTGAAACAGGAAATATGATAAAAATTGGAAATTGTGAAAACTCAATTCTAGGCACTTGTAAAAATTGTGAAAAAATATTTTGTTGCTTTAAATTTTTGAAAATTTTATTATACGAATAGAAGTTTAAAACAGTTTTGAAATTATATATTTAAATATAATAAATTTAAATTTAACAGAATTTATAATTTCTTCTTTTAAATTTCCATAGGATTTATCCAACTGTGGGACACCAGCCACCTTAATTAAGAAGCTGCAGGTTTATCAGGACTGCTGAATTGTGTAATTAATGTAAGTACATTTTATTGTTTTTTTAATTAACAGTAGAGTCAGGTGGGTATAAAATAGTTATAAAATGAACTTTTTTATTCTTAGTTTGCCAAGAATATATTTTAATCTGCAAAAAAATTACATTGAAAGTGCTAATGTGCCAGTACTCTCAAAAAATAGTAAACATCAGCAAAGTACTATGTTATTAGAAACTAGTCATCCTTGGTGACCAGTTTCGTCTCCCTTAAATTCTTGCTAAGCATTGTATCGTGTTACTTTTATTCATAATTTAATTTACATGATCAAATTATATGAACTTAAATTAATTAAATGATAATGTTTCTCACAAATTAGTTTTTAACATAAAATGTAATTGTTAATTTGCATGAAAGTAAATAAAAGGTAAAATTTTGATCTAGTTAGAAATTTTATTTTCATGAATATAGTTGATTTGAATTTTTTTATATAAAGACATTCTTATCATATGCCTTTACTATGTACTGTCTGTAGCTGAGCAATTTAAAAATCTTAGGGGGAGGCTCAAATAGTTTCTAACTCAGTATGATCAAAATAACAGTAAAACAGAAAAAAAACAATCAATGATAAAACATCTCATTAATAAGTAATTACATAGATTAATTAATAATTAGTAATGTGATAAATCACGTATTATATATTTAATAATTTTGAGCATAATTTCACTGATGAAAATTAATTAAAACTATCAATAGAATTTTGTAAATTTTTTGTGACCAATTGACTTTCTTGATACCCCCCCCCCCCCCCCACACACACACACACATGATTGATTGATGAATTCAAGATTATTTTCTGTGACCTATTAATGAAATTTGTGATAGTTTCCTTTTGACATTCGGCGAATTTTGCAGTCTTTTCTTGCAGCCAAATGGCAAAAATCAGTTTTTATCACTATCTATTGTCAAATTTTTCCTCTCAACCAACTGATGCTTTTAAAATATTTTTCCACACATTTGACTTAAGAATTTCACAATATTTTCCATCTACCTAACAGTTGGAGAATTTTCAACGGATTGGCAAAAATTGTGTGTGTGTGTGTGTGGGGGGGGGGGGGGTGTCTACAAGCAATCGACAAATTTCGCTCTTTTTTTTCCGCTTATTTCATCCGATCGACTAAAGAATTTAGTTTTTTTTCCTCACTTTTGCCGTTTCCCTGTCGACTGATACACAATTGTTTGCTGCTGAACTGGGTATTCAGCATGAAATAGTGTGGAAGGTTTTGTGGACAGAAAACATGCCTTCCTTAAATGTGTAGAATATCGAACTCCTACTCAATCCTGATTACCCACTTCAGGTAGAGTTCATATTCTGGATGCTTGATGTCATACAGAATGATTCAGTTTCCAGCCCCTGTTTTATGAGCAATGTCGTGGTCAGTGTGCATATGTAGTGGTCCAGAAATCCCCACTGCACTGTCTTGTCGAAAGTGTGCCACAAGTTCGGTAACGTCTGAGGAGATAATCTTGGAGATCATCCGTTGGGACTGTACCTTCTGCCTGAATTCTTCAGTAGTTCAAATTACTTTGTTTTTCTACAGCACATCCTCCCAGATTTTATTTTGAATCAAAAATCCTTACCCAGTGAATTTAATCATTTTGCAATACATTGATTCAGTGGTAGAATTGATTTTAAAAAAAGTCACTGGTCCCAAGGACCAGTAAGCATGAGAATTTAATGGTCCGCAGCCATCATCACTGGCCCACTACATAAAATCCAGTAAGTCAACCCTTTGAGTGACCCTTCCCTTCTAGAATATAAACCAAACTTCCTTTGCAGTTAACCAAAATTTTCAGCATAATAAAATGTAAAATTATAATTTACTAAAAATTAAATAAACAGTACATAAAGAAAAACTATAAAATTATTAATTAGATATTTTATTTCTGATTATTTCAACTTACTATGGTTTAATGCAATTTTATTTTTTTAAATAAAATAAAATTGTGTGATTTGTGTTTGGTTGCAGTTTTCTCAAGAATGGGAAAATTTAAGTTTACCTGTGACCCTGTGAGAAAATGAAAAAAGTTACTGGTCCTGCGAACCACTAAATTTTTCAAATTGGTGATCCAATTGACTTGGACCAGCGGACCACAAAGGATTTCGAAAGCAGATTGATTTTTGTAATGCTGTTTAATTTTTGAAATATTTTTCCTGTGTGAAATTATTATTATGTCTGCACAAAAAACAATTTTATGTCTTAAAATATTTACTCTTTCATTTTAAACAGGTGGAGAAATTAACCTATGCTTGGAGCTATTCCACTTTGCCTGACTTGAAATCCTGTTTCAGAACTAATAAAAAGCTATACTAAGCTTCAAGAATTCTTTATATTTTATGACCTCGTCGTATTTGTGATCCTCATTTGGGCAAGAAAGAGGCTATTTTTTAAATGAATGGTCAGACTGGGTGCAGCACCCTCCTAAAACTGTCTGAGAGGAACTCTGTATGTAAAATGGCATTATATTTGCAGTAAATATTAGTCTGACGTACTATATATATATATATATAATTTAATGATTATATAATTTGTATTTTCAATAAATGGAGCGGCATACCGCAAACCAACTTAATTGTGTTGTTATTTTATTGTGTCTGTGACCATTTCTTTTTTCAGCTATTGCAAGGCTGCTGTTGGTGAATATTTTCCTTTTCTACTACTATTATTTAAAAAATAACTTCGTCATAGATTATTGTTTAGGAATACTGAAAATGTACATATATAAGTAATAATAATCACTTTTGGCGACACTGCTGTTATTAAATTAACCCTGTAAAGTAAGTATTTAATATACTATGGAAACATATTGTGTATTAGAAAAAAAAGAGCTTTAAAATTTATTTAAAGCAATACTTTTCTATTAGCTGTTATTAGAGGTTAAATGAAGGATTCTGCTACTTATAGCTGCCTTTTTTATGCTGATTATTTCAGTGTTTACGCATATACAGTAAACTCTGTGTAAAATGGAAATCTGTCTAGCTCGGAAAGATTTTCAAGTCCCTGTGAATCCATAGACATTGAATAAAATTTGTCTAAGGCAGAATATTGTCGACTATGGAAAATGTCTTTGGTTCCGATCGATTCTGCATTAGACAGAGTTTACTGTACTTAGATTATGTATCCATTATGTTTGTGATTTATTTATTGAAAAATGTTACATTCATTATTGAATGTTAAGCAGAAACAAATGCTGAACTTTTTGTTGTTTTTTTATATTCAAATGAGTTTATATTGCATAATCGAGCTGTGTGCAATATAAATTTTTAAAAGAACCGTGCTTGAAAAATCAGTAAATTGAAATGTAGATTCAATTTAATTGCATTTGAAATTAAAAATTTTCCCCTTTTAACGACATAAAAATGAAAATTATGCGACGATAGTTCAATTTGAGAAAAGGGGAAATGGATTGCTTAGATTATTGTTACTGTCAATATGTGTCAGCAATAGTGTAGAAAAATCAAATTTTTATTTAATGCTAATTTAAAAATGAATGTATTAGTAATAACAATTTTTCATAATTGGGATTTGGACAGGACATGTCAATTTTACTGTCCAGAAGTTCAAAAATAGTACTGTCAGAATGTATATAACTTAAAATATGTGAAACAATTGAACCTTTTATATTAACTATACGAGGAAATGTCTAAAAATATTTCTTATTTTGTAAAAAGAAAGTAAAAATTTGAAAACACTATAATATCAATTTCAGCATCTATAGATTCACAACAATAAAACAAACAAAAAAAATCTACAAATCATAAAAGTAGCAGCTAAGTGCATTATGGAAACACTTTTTTCAAACCTGTGCAAAAATTAATATTGTTTAAAGAAATTCTTTCAGCTTTGTTTAAAGTAATGTTTAGTAAACATATTTTTTTATTTTCTGGATTTTAAATTAAAAACATAATGAAAACAGGGTATGTATTTAAATCTAAGAAAAATATTTTTAAAAGATATTTTCATTATGAATGATTTGTGAGTAAGCAAACACTAAATGGATTATAAGTGTAACTGAGTGCAGAGAAATATTCCAAAATGTACAAGGACAGAATAGTAATATTTGTGAAAGAAAAAAAAATGCGATTATTTTGTGAAATTGGATCAAACTGGTTTACATTTGTTTTTTAAATATATTTCAAAGACAATAGAATCAATAATTAAAACTAATAATTTTCAGTTTAATGAAAACTAAAAAAATTATGCTTTCGTACTGCAACATAATCTTGCATAATCTGAAATTTTGTTCATTATTATACCATAAAATGATAAATTGAAAACCAAAGTCCTAGTTAATTCACTCCAAAGTGAGGGGGAAAAAAAGAAAACTACAATCTGGTGTAACCTTTCCCCATAAAGTTGAGAGAAAAACTTGGATCGTGGTTCAACCTTTTACCAAAAATTTGGAATAGAGAAAACCTTGAATCATGGTTAAACCTTTTACCAGAAAGTTCGATTAAAAAACCCACCGAATCGTGGTTAAACCTTTCACCAGAAAATTGGATTTAAAAAATCCTGATTCATGGTTCAACCTTTCACCAGAAAATTTGATTTAAAAAAACCCTGATTCATGGTTCAACCTTTCACCAGAAAATTGGATTTAAAAAAATCATGATTCATGGTTCAACCTTTCACCAGAAAATTGGATTTAAAAAAAATCCTCAATTATGGTTCAACCTTTCACCAGAAAATTGGATTTATAAAAAACCTGAATCATGGTTCAACATTTCACCAATATAATGGTATTTGTGAAAGCACCAATAAACTAGTGAAACATATCACCAGTATCTTGGTTGCAGCTAAATTTCAGCTACTTTTCACCATTTTCTTGGTGAAACATGGAACTTCATTTTTAACAGTGTATAGAGTAGTGAAATAGCGGGAATTCCGGACGAAAGGATACCTGTACTGGATTTAAATGCGGACCATCCTTCATGCGAGGAATTGCTGAGCGACTACATAAAGGTAAGAAATTTACCTATATTATTATATTCAATTGCTTTATTATAAAAGGCCAGATTCACAGTGATTTATTTATTTGAATATCAGCGCGCGAGTCATACTGTGTAAACAAGAGGTGGTTTTTTTTTTTTTTTTTTTTTTTTTTTTTTTTTGCCAACAATAAGTAATCATAAAGCCTTGCCACCAAACAAATAAATGAAATATGAGAGTAAACAAGGAAGGGTATTCTTGGGTATTCTTTTTATCAATCTAAGAACAGAACTTTTCCTGCGAAGGCAAATGTTAGACTATTCAATCTCGGCAAGAAACATTTTCTCTTTTCTATTTTTATCACCGTCTTATGATTATCATTGTATTTTTTTTTCTGTCATTATATTGTTATCGAAATATTATCGTTGTCATGTACATTGTCTTCGAAATAAAGAATAGTTTATTGTATTCAAACATTTCGTTACGGACTACAATAATAATATAAAATCATAAGACGAAATGCAGTATTCCACCTTGATTTAATCACAAAATACAGAATATGAACTTTTAAAAAACTCTCCGTTTTACTTAAAAGACGACAAAGATAATAATAATATAGATGTTACAAGTTAAAATTATACATTTTATTTAAGTGTCCTTGTAATTTCGGCCTGCAATCTCGCTTCCATTGTCAGGGGATATAGGGTAAACCAAAAGTCTTGCCCTGATTATAATAATTCATTACAAATTAATAATGTAACTTGTTGTATAATTGGATAGGTCAGTTTTCGTATATTTTTAGTAGTTTTTAAACGAAACATTTCCTGACCGGTGGATTGGAAGGGATGGACCAACACCCTGACCTCCGCGCTCTTCCTATAGTAATCCTCTGGATTTTTTCTTTTGGGGCCATATCAAAGAAAGAATCTTTGCTACACAGGTTGCTGACGTCGAAGAACTGAAGGCTAGGATACAAGGTGTTGTGTGTACTGTAATAGAAGACATGTTAAAGAACACTTGAAGGAAACTAGAATACCGCTCAGACATTCTCCGAGCTACCAAGGGGGCACACGTTGAAAATTTACAGAGGTACGTGGTCTTATAAAAAAAAATTTTATAACAGTACTTACAATGTATCCAACCAAACATATGTCTAATTAAAATAGTTTTAGCACAATAAATATTTATAATCAGGGCAAGACTTTTGATTCACCCTATATTTTTATTAATTGCTTTTCCATTCATTTAAATAAGTCATTTCTTTTGAAATGAAAGCGTCTATAATTATTAGGGTAGCTGGAAGTAGACACCAAGGTCCAAGGCACTGCTGCGTCTACCTTAATAATTATACTTCCAGCTACCTCAATAATTATAAAAGTGATGTATTTGAATGAATGGAATAGCAAGTTAATAAAAATATTCCCTGACGATGGCCGCGAGTTTGCAGGCCGAAAGTACTAGGACATTTAAATAAATGGTATATATTTTTTTAACTTGTAACATCTATATGATTATTATCTTTGTCACTTTTTAAGTAAAACGGTGAGCTTTTTAAAGTTCATATTGTGATTTACAATAATTAGTTTTAAATTTATATAGCAAACGTGTTACGTAACAGCCAAGTTAAAATGAAAGGAATACTAAATTAAAATAATTGTAACAAACATACGAATATAAGGGAATAAATTATTATTATTTCATCTTACTTTTTAAAAAAATAAAAATTACTGACTTATTATTATTTTTTTATTATTTTAAGGCTACCGCTCGTGTGCAAAGTATAGAGACCAAATTTTCGTTGCCATAAATAAATGAGGAAATTTTTCTCCAAGATTTACGTACTTATTTTAAGGTTAAAATTCAAAACAATTATAAGCTGAAAAAGTCGCACAAAATTTTAACAGACATGTGATGATACAAATTAAAAAATAAAGGCTTTTTCAATTGTAAATTTTGTTAATCTTAAATAGGACGTCATCACCATGACAATCTAGAATCATTACCTATCATGGGATATCATTGAATTACATATGATAGGATTTAATAGAATGAAGAAAACTTTTAATAATATCGTTTTAAGTTTTGATTCGATTTTCATAAAATTTGAATGACGCGACAAAATTCTGTAACGATTATATATATTAAATTTCAAACAATTTGGTTGGGTAGTTTTTGCGCTTTTAGGTGTTACATATTTTGTATTATAATACGAGAAAAAATTGTGTGTGCGTGTGTGTATAAATTTTATCTTAAAAACAGCGCAAAGAATTTGATTAATTTTTGTATTTTACCATTTTCGCGCCTGAGAAGACCATTCGGCTAGATCACATGTTCTAGAAAATTCGATTAGTGGGTCCTTTTGGGTCATAATGGGTCAGGGTCAAACTAACTATAGCTAAAAAAATGGCCAAATCGATTTTAACTAAATTTTATATCCAACCGTTTTTGGACACAAGAAAACTATTGGGCTAGGTCACATGTTTCAGAAATTTCAATTAGTGGGTCATTTTGGGGTCACTACGAGTCAAGCTAATTTTATCTAAAAAACGGCTCTAACGATTTTCACTAAATTCTATATTGTACAGTTTTGAATTACCATTGGGCTAAGTCACATGTTCGAGAAAATTCGATTAGTGAGTCATTTTCGGGTCACTGTGAGTCAAGCTAATTTGATCTTGAAAACGGTTCAATCGATTTTGACTAAATTTTGTATCCAACGGTTTTCGAGTACGAGAAGACAATTGGGATAGGTATGCTCGAAAAATTGCAATCAGTGGGTCAATTTTGGGTCACTGCGGGTCAAGCTAATTTTATCTAAAAAACGGGTCTAACGATTTTTACTAAACTCTATATTCTACAGTTTTTAATAACGAGAAGACTATTGGGCTAAGTCACATGCTCGAGAAAATTCGATTATTGGGTCATTTTTGGGTCAATGTGGGTCAAGCTAATTTTATCTAGAAAACGGTACCAACGATTTTGACTAAATTTTGTATTCTATCGTTTTTGGGCTCGAGAAGACCATTGGGCTAGGTCGCATGTTCAAGAAAATTCGATTAGTAGGTCATTTTGTGTCACAATGGGTTAGGGTCAAGCTAATTGTATCTGAAAAAACGGTTCAAAACATTTTGACAAAATTTTGTATAATACCGTTTCCGGGCATGATAAGACCATTGGGCTAGGTCGCATGCTCAAGAAAATTCAGTCAGTGGGTCATTTTGGATCCTAATGGATAATAATCAAGCTAACTGTATCTAAAAACGGCTCAAACGATTTTAACAAAACTTTGTATTATACCGTTTATTTATTTATAAATATTTTTCCTTTACTTTCTACAGAAATGGAGTACTTGAGTTACCAATAAAAAACAAAACGTGCTAAAAACTACAAAAAAATTAATACCTCAAAAATAAATTGAGATGAAGTTTTCAAACAAATTGCATTTAAAAGCATTTTTTCCCCCCAACACGACGGTATAAAAATTGAAAATGTGCAAGCTTAGAAGTTTAAAAAATTGCAGTAGAGTATTTAACAGTACAATGATACATCTGATCTTTTTTACGGCTGGCTTATACAACGAAACGTTACTTTTGGGGGACGACATTTTAATAGCTGGGAGAAAAAAATAGCATACCGGGAACTAAAAAATAAAAATGCTAACCGTACAAAATTTCAAACAATTCAGTAGCTTCCTGGAGATGTTTTTCATGAAAGCAGGAGAACAAAACTCCTCTGGGCAGATGTCCGGCATTTGCGAGCCTTGGATCTCTCTGATCAACAGGCAGTTGCTCCCTGGTCAAACTGGTCAACTGCTCGAACAAAGGTAAGATTCGACCAGATTTCTGCTGGATGGTCATTTTCGGAGTTTAGATTCAGAAAGTGGCAACAACGAAGGAAAAAGATCTCGATGTCCGTCTCTGGCCAACAGCTGAGTGTGAAGTCCCAATGACAATATCCCGATATATATATATATATACTCCAAAATTTTCATACTCTAGTGGATTCGAAGAATTATTTTTCCATTTTTCCTCCTAACATGCAAATCTTCTTCGGCGTTTTCTTTTTTAAGATGTAGACGTAACAGGAAGTATTTCGGACCGTTTAGAAATATGCGACTGTTTATCATGAGTATTTTCTGGGTTGGGTTGAGTTGGGTTGATTTTTGACGGCCAATTATCTACACGAGGGATATAGGGCCGGGGGGAGTGCCCTCCGTGGGGGTCTTTCTAAGGGAACCTAATCCGTATTAACGCATGGAAGATCCACGGCTCGAAGAAAACCACGAAATCTCCGAACGATTAGGCCGACGGGCGCGATTGGGATCGAACCCAGCACTTCCCGTCTACCAGCTTCGAGAGCAGAACCTCTCGGCCACTGGTGGGGCTAGTATTTTCTGAGAAGTATTTTGAGGTAAAATAAGATATTATAAGATTTCTTCTTGTAAGAAATGAAAAACTATGATGGCGAAAATAAAATTTTATTATTTATAATCTAATTTTTGCGTAGATATGAAATACCGTATATACTCGTATATAAGTCAGAGAATTTTAGACAAAATTTGGGAGTTGAAAAAAAAAAGGGGGTGGGCGACTTATACATGAGGTAGTAAAAAAAAAAAAAAAAAAAAAAGAAATGCGCAGATAATCGGCGAATGTGCAAGTCTTTTAAGTACTCACATGAGAGATAGAAGCGGACAATGTTCATTTCCCTGTGATTGATTTAAAAAAAGTTCAACAATAATGTCCCTGTAATTGTTCTGCATACATTTTCTCTTGGGACAGAATTCTCTTCAATACAGTGGCATTCCTTTCAACATTTAAATCCCCTTTTTTAAAGAGTTCAACTTGAGAGTGCTTCTAGATATCTCTCCTAAAAGTCCTACAATACAAAAAAGTACTATGTTTTAGCAGCCTAAGAAGTTGTTTACCCTTGTAAATAAGGCTTGAATTGATTTTTGAAAGATTTTTTTCTTTTTAAATATCATTGGTGTGAATAGGTTTCAAAATAGTTTAAGCTTCTTCGGTTTTATATAATTATACAATTTTAAAATGGCGAATTAAAAAAAAAAGTCTGATTAGAAACTAAAAAAAAATTTACTAATGTAATGAAAATTTATTAACTTTTTTTTTTATCCTCGTTTATAAATCATTTTTCAACATACTACCAGACTTATACACGAGTATATTCGGTAATATCCGGAAATTACATTACAGATGGAGCCGGAAAGTTTAACGAAGGCAGAAAGTTACATAAGCCGTGGTAAAGATTTTCGTGAAAATTGATCTTGGGATAATGCTCTTAATTATTTGATAAAAATTCTAAATTCACAGAAGTAGGATGAAGTCGGATATACTGAGTAAGTGTAATAACTAAGTGAAAATAATAGCTATCAACCAAAAATTTACCTAACTAGCTCTGCTATAAATGGACTAAGTAAAATACTTATTTAACTTTGTAAAATGGGGATGTTTAAAATAACAGCTACTACTAAATGATATTATTACAAATTTTATAGCGGGAGATTTAATCCAGTTAATCTGATAATTCAAGGTGAGTATTTAATTGATTTAATTTTGTTTCATTCATTGCCACATTTAAAATGTTCTATAGATTTATTTCACTGATGCATTCATTTCGAGTAAAATTAAAATGCTGTTATTATTTTTTGGCCGAAGAATTACACTCAATGGATCAATTGTAATATATAATATAAACAAGGTAAATGTGATAAGTTATTAAAAGTTCTCAGGACTCTTAAAATTTGAAAAAATTTAAAAAAAAGACAATTTTCAAAATTTAATAACTTAAAATGTATATAATTTAAAAACACTGTTTTTATTGGAATTAAAATGTATAAATATGTTCTTTCATTTCATGTATTTAAAAAATTGCAAGATGCAGAATTAGCATTTTCCAAACTGCCAGACATCGGACGAGCAAAAAAATTGGTATAACAGCTTACGCGCAAGATTACAAAATAAATATTGCAACTAGAACGAAAATTTTGGTGACTACTTATACTTCAGGTTGTAATAATTACCCTGAACCTAAATAAATTTGTATTTAAAGCATTTTTATATTTTTAATAAAAAGTTGTACTTAGCTAATACAAAATTTTGAAAATTTCAACAATATAATCACCTAAAAAATATATTTGTTTAAACAATAAAAAGGAAATTTTAGGTTCAGTTTATACAAACTTACATGAACATATGTTTTGAAAATTTCATGAAAATATAGTTAGAAGTTTTTGAGATATCCAGCGCGTTATGACCAAAAACGTTACTTGGAGAAAAAATTATTTGAAAGCTTCGGAAACGCCGCTTCAGCTACTGAGTGAGTGTAATTCTGAAAGCTAAAACTTCTGTTCTAATGGGAATTTCATGGAAACAATTATGTCAAAATGTTCAGAAAAGATAGAGTTTAACATCTAAAAATATTAAAATTTCGAAAATTTTGGAACTTTAACAGTCCTGAGACATCTTAAAACTTTCAATGGCATTCACATTCACTTTTTAATAGTGACTCGCTTCATAATGACTCCTAAACGAATCCCTGAGACCAAGTACACCAGTCGGAATATACGTGTAAAACCGATTATTTTTTATTTTTGGAAGCCGTACAAAAGTGGTCGACACATTTAAAACGGCAACAGAAAAGTCCACAGTGAAAGAAATTGGATTTTATTAGCTAAAAAATTAAAATAAATAAAAATAAAATGCTTACCGTACAAAATTTCAAACAATTCAGTAGCTTCCTGAAGATGTTTTTCATGAAAGCAAGAGAACAAAGTTCCTCTGGGCAGATGTCCGGTATTTGCGAGCCTTGGATCCCTTTGATCAACAGGCAGTTGCTCCCTAGTCAGACTGGTCAACTGCTCGAACAAGGGCAAGATTCGATCAGACTTCTCCTGGATGGTCATCTTCAGAGTTTAGATTCAGAAAGTGGCAACAACGAAGAAAAAAAGATCTCCTTATGAGTTGATGTCCGTCTCTGGCCAACAGCTGAGTGTGAATTCCCAGTGGAAATATCCCGATATATATACCCCAAAATTTTCATATTCTAGTGGCTTCGAGGAATTATTTTTCTAATTTTCCCACTAATATGCAAATATTATGCAAATCTTCTTTGACATGCTCTTTTTTGAGATACAGACGTAACAGGAAGTATTCCGGACCGTTTAGAAATATGCGATTGTTTATCGTGAGTATTTTCTGAGAAGTATTTTGCATATGAGATAAAATAAGATATTATAAGATTTCCTCTTGTATGAAAATGAAAAACTGTGATGACGAAAATAAAATTTTATTATTGATAATCTAATTTTTGCTTGGATATGGATTATCCCGGAATTACATAATAGGATGAACCGGAAAGCTTAAGGGAAGAAGAAAATTACGTAAGCCGTGGTAAAGATTCTCGTGAAAATCAACCTTGGGATACAGTTCTTAATTATTTGTCGAAAATTCTAAATTTACATAAGTAGGGTGAAGTCAGATATACTGAGTAAGTGTAATAATAGCTATCAACCGAGGTGAAAAAAGCTATCAACCAAAAATTAACCTAACTAGCTCTGCTACAAATTGAATAAGTAAAATACTTCTTTAACTTTGTGGAGTAGTGACATTTAAAATATCGCGCTACCGCTAGATTATATGTATTATTGAAAAAAATTTACAGTGGAAGCTTAATCTCAGTTAATCTGATAATTCAAGGTGAGTATTTAATAGATGTAATTCTGTTTCATTTATTGCCACATTTAACCCTTTCAGGGGCAAAGTACTTCTGTTGCTAAAATGTAAAAATGGCACCAGGATTTACTAACAAATTTATATGAAAGTAAGTAAAATATTCCTTTCACGTGCATTACGAAAGCAAAATTTTAATTCCGAAGTTCTGGCACCAAAGTAGCATTTGGGAATTAAAATTAAGTGGTATATATAATATACCGCTGCCATTCCAGGGTTTAAAATGTTCCATCGATTTGTTTTGAACACTGATTTATTCATTTCGTGCAAAATTTAAATGCTGCTATTACATTTGGCATAAGAATTAAGCTCTATATTCAATTGTTCAATTGCAATATATACAAGTCGGAAATTGTACAATGAAGTGCGTTTGTACTATAACTAGTTTTATAAATATTGAGATCTTGGTGCGCTTATGCAAAAACGCGATAATACAAAATTTATTACGATTATATATTTTAAATTCAGTAATACGGAAATAATAGGATTCCAACTTAAATAGGACGCCATCATCATGGCAAACTAGAATCATTACCTATCATGGGATATCACTGAATTAATTACGTATGATAGGATTTAATATAATGGAGAAAACTTTTATCAATATCTTTTTAAAGTTTTGATTCGATTTTCATAAAATTTTAAATAACTCGACACAATTCTGCAACTATTATATATATTGAATTTCAAACCCTTCAGTTGGGTATTTTCGGGTCTGTTCTATGCGGACAGACAGCCGGACGGACCAGACAACGAATATATGTGCTATGTATTTATATAATTACGAACGTACCTAATAAACGGGGCAAATGTGATACGCTTTTTAGAGGTGGGAAATACATAAAAGAAGATGAAAAATCTGAACAAACAAAAAAATAGACAAGGGTTAAATTTAGATTCAAATGATGAGATTATAAAAACTTAATGGAAAAAATCAAATAAAGTTGAAATTTTTTATAGCTAACCCGAATTTTACAAGAGCCCGGTTTTAAAGAACAAAAAGAAAGAAAATGGTTTATCTAAAATATATTTTAAAAAATGCAAAATATCTCAGTTTTAATGAGAGAAATTTGGATATAGTGAGGAAATATTTTTCAAGCTGAGGAATTTTTTTTTTTGTTTTCTCATTTTTCCAAAGGAAAATGCGTTACTTCATGTATGTCCTACACTTTTAATGCAATAGGGTGAAGATAGTCGAGCAGATTATCTTTTATGCAGTCATTTGTCTTAAAGACTAACTTTTTTTCTCCACAAACAAACAAGCTGTTGTATAGGTTTATGGGGAATTTGTGTAAGTATTCTTTTTCTGAGTTCATTGAAGTAAATATAAAAAAATAAATAATGTGAACGTGGCAAAAATAAAAATAATAAAAGCCTTAAAGGCTATGTTTAAAAATATTTACTCTGAAAAAAATTTATAGACTATTATTTTGCCTTAATTAATTTCAAAAAATATATTTTTTCGAAATAAATTTTGAAAACAAATATGAATTTTAACTTATGAATTTTTTGACAGAAATCGATATCTAAAAACTTCAGATATGCGAATGCAAAATCACAGCTTATTCCATTAAGGCTGTTCTGAACTGTTCTGTTCAACAAGCACAAAACGTTTTGACATATTTACAAATTCATTTTTTAGCAGAAAGATATAAAATTGGAAAGCCTGACTATGGAAGCGATTTGGAATCGAACTGTGTTTTCCATTTTTTGATCAATCAATTACCTATTGAGTTATAAGAGATTTTGATCACACGACAAACTCGTTTTTCACCCTTTCTTGAGTACTTATTCTTCTTTCGCGCGGAAATTCGGTTCATGAAATGCCCACTTTGACACTATTTTTAAAAGATCTATTGCGTTTGCGAAATAACGGAAAAAACAGCTCGATGGCACAGTTTCTGAACAACAACACCTGCTAGTTTCATGCATTTCTGAACAAAAATATATTAAAACTTATGTCATAAAGTTGCTCTTTTGGATTTGAGAACAGTCTTAATGCATTTTCTTAATTATGCCTAAAAAATCACCTGAATTGCAACATGATTTGCAACGATTACAAATGAGTCCATTAACATTAGGAGTTCCGAAATTTAAACCTTGAAAATTTTTAAACTATTTAGTCGAATGACTTTTCGCTTAATATCTTAACCCTTTGTATCACCGTGTTGTAGATGTGCAACATACCCAAAAGTCAATGCTACATACAACGTAAGTTTTAAAACTTGATTTTATTAGCCCCCGGTACGATATGTTATTTCTTCTCCCAGCTTATTTCGTGCCGTCTCCAAAAAATAACGTTACCTTACAGAAGCCAGTCGTAAAACAAAGCAGTACGATTAAATATTCTATAGCAATTTTTTTAATTTCTAAACATCGCACATTTTCAATTTTCATACCGTTGTATTGGGGGGGGGGGGGGGGGAGTACTTTCAAATGCAGTTTGTTTGAAAACTGCATCCCCATTTATTTTTGAGATATTAATTTTTTTGTAGTTTTTAGCACCATTTGTTTAATTTTGGCAACTCAAGTACTCATTTTCTGTAGACAGTAAAGGGAAAATAGTTGAAAAATAGCAATATCTTCTTGTTGTTACTTTCTCATAAAAAATGAAAAAAAAAAGAAATTAAAATACGTGCTATTTTGAAAAAAATATAAATGAATTGATGTATTTTTGCTGCATTTGTGTATTATTCTGAGATAGTGACGTCCTACCCATACTTTTTGTAGATGCTTAGGATTGGATCGTAAACGAGGAATTCTTCAGCGGATTCAGATGACGTCATTTTATATAAATAAAATCGCGTGTTTTAAGTCTTAAAGCTGAGCTACAGTAGAGTCCCACTTAACCGAGTTTCCGCTTTAACTGAGTTATTTTCTTCTGATGGATTGATGGCTTCTATTATTATGAAACAGCCATTATAAATGAAGTGTTAGGGGAAGATGAAAGAGCAGTCGTAAAAAGTTAGAACTCTGATTTTCTGGTCAGAATGGGGAAAAAAATGGCCATAATTTTTTTTTCAAAAAAAATTATGGCTATTTTTCCCCCCCATTCTGACCAGATAATTAGAGGTCTAACTTTTTACGGCTGCTCTTTCATCTTCCCCTAACGCTTCATTTATAATGGCTGTTTCATAATAATAGAAGCCACCAGTCCACCAGAAGAAAATGAAGTAATGGAACTGTCGTGGGCGACACTAAATTCTGAAAAAGCAGAATTCCTGTTCTCTTAGTTTTTTTTTTTTTTTTTTTTTATTATTTGAGCAGTTTTACATCGATATTGCTAAAATTAACTTCGCAAATTTTGTCAAATTAAAAAATCTGGAGACGTCCGAAAATAGATTTTTTTTGAAAGGTAATTTTGTATACAGTAGAACCTCGATTATCCGAAGTAATTGGGACCGACGCCCCTTTCGGAAAATCGAAATTTTCGGATAATCTAGAATGCTACAATTTTAAGACTAAGGAGAAATATACGCAAAATTTCTTATTATGGTAACAAGTGCTTAATAAAAATAAAGCAATAGCAAAATCGAAACAAGAATAAATTACTTGAATTTTAATTTTGAAATTAAGTACCTTTTATATATATGACAAGGGTTTGAAAAAATGTTTTGTTTGTCACTGTTTCGATTGCCTTTGCTTTGAAGTTCTATCAAGGAATTTTTTTTATATTATTAGTTCCCCAGTATGTCCCCAGCACAGTCCTCCAGCCATACCAAACCTTTTACAAAACATTCAAAAGCTTCAGAATTGCTAATTTGTTAGATTTCTTCGTTCCACTCCGCAGCTTACGGCAGCTCAAGTTAATTTCGAAGGAAATCTAAGAAAGGGGATCGAAAATATTTACATGTACCCTCAGTTCAGAAATAACCGCTTGCACGCAAGTAATATGATAGTTAAAAAAAAAAAAAAAAAAAAAAAAAAAAGCCTTCATAATGGATTTTGCACGTAATTAATATGATAATTAAAAAAAAAAAAAAGGCCTTCAAAATGGATTTTGCACTCAAGGAATGTGATAGTTAAAGAAAAAAAAAAGCTTTAAAAAGGTATTTCGGTAAACCGAGAGTTCCGGTTGAAAGAGTTTCGCATAAAAGAGTTCTACTGTACTTTACAATTTTGTATTAGAGAATGGACAATATTTATAAGAAGTATATACTTCTTATTGACGTAAAGTTACTCTTTTCACACCTACAATAAACAGAAAATTACATATGTAATTTTCTGTTTATTGTAGGTTTGAAAAGAGTAACTTTAGGTCAATAATTTTTTTTCTAAATTTTTTTTATTGTTTCCTTCATGCTTAAAATGATGCATTCTAACATCTGAGTAAATATTTTTCGAATCGGCGTTGTTGAATTACAAAGAGTTAATTTTTTAAGGAAATTTTTTTCCGAAAAAGATGATGCCAAAATTAGGTGTTCATATTGAAAATTTCAGAGTTTGGTACATTTCATAATGAAGGTGAACCCCTAAGCTTTTTTTTTTTTTTACACTTTTTTATTTAACTCCTGGCTTTTGTATTTAAGGCTGTTCTTAACTGCTCTGCTCAACAAGCGCAAAACGTTTTGACATATTTACAAATTCCTTTTTTAACGGAAAGATATAAAAGTGGAAAGCCTGGCCATAGAAGCGATTAAGAATTGAACTGTTTTTTTCATTTTTTGATCGGTCAATTACCTATTGAGTTATAAGCGTATTTGATCACGTGACAAACACGTTTTTCGCCCGCTCTCGAGTGCTTATTCTCCGTTCGCGCGGAAACTCGGTTCAAACCGTCCACTTTGACACTATTTTCTGAAATATCTATTGCGTTTGCAAAAAAAAATAGAAAAAACAGCTCGATTACATAGTTTCTGAACAACAACAGCTAGTTTCATGCATTTTCGAACATAAATAAATTGAAACTTATGTCAGAATATTGCCGTTTTGCATTTGAGAACATCCTTAAAGATAAATTTTTACAATCGATTTTTACCCACTTCCTGATAGGCTAGAATTATACAAATTATGTACAAAGGTGTGTTTCCGATGACAATACAATGTTTTAACATTTTTACATCTTAATTATTAATTAATACATTAATTTTAAGACATTTTCCAATTAGCCCGTCAAAGGCGATAAATTGCCAGATATTTTCTGTAACTCGTACTATTATATCGGAGTAGAAAAAACAATTACAGTCGTTCCCGTTTAAACGAATATTGACGGTTCCATAAATAATATTCGATTGAGCAAGTTATTTGATTAAACGGGCAATCATAACTGCACTATTTAATGCGTAATAAAAAGGCAAAATAACCATCTATGGTATATTTAATTAACAGTATAATAAACCGTTAATAGAATAACATAAACTCAAATAAATACAAATGCTAATATAAAGTAAATACGTATTAATTTAATGTCAGTACATACATTTATATGGTTTACATCACACTTAATGCAGCTCGTTTGGATTTGTTCAAAACCTTGCTACTTCTAATTTACGTTACTTATATTGCCTTAAAAAAATCGTTCAAAGTGGTTTGTTTAAGTGGAATTTTAAAGGAGTAAATATCCAGTTATTTTTCGAATGAGTGAAACATATCACAACTACTATCTCGAGTCTCGAAGTGAAGCAAGAAGTGATGGTGGGGAGATCCAGGGGGGGGGAGTCATTTTACCTGTCCATTATACACCTGCCGGCCGAACTCATTGTAGGAAGGACTGAAAATTTATTTTCACAGTAAAGGAACCGAAAATAACAAAATGTGGAAGCAAATTTCAGCTGAAACGTGCTCTCCGCGACTATTTTCAAACATCGGTCACACAGTTGTTATTCGATTAAGCGAGGATGCTCGTAAAAGGTATTTGGTTTAAGCGGGGGAAAATAACATAGAACAAATAGGAATAAATTAGGTTCCGGAAGATTCGATTCGAATAAGCGGGGATATTCGATTATTCGTGACCCGATTAAGTGGGGAGGACTGTAATTAAATGATGCGCTAATAAATACTCGCCAAAATACGCCAAAGTGCTGTGAAACTGCAACAATGAAACATATTAAAGACTTAAAAGTAAAAAATAAATTATAAATAAAACATGAAGAATATAATATTAAAAAAATACGGCTTTATCAATTAATAATTAAATATAAATTAATTTACGTTTATACTTTGAGAAATCAATTTAAAAACCCTAAAGAGCTAGCTTAAATATTGCTTCATTTATTCTTTCCTGTTTCTTTTTTTATAAAATAAACAAAGCAAAATGTATATATTTTTTAATAAATTTATTCTCTTGAGCTTTCTACCAAGCGTAAAAGATGCAGTGAATTTTTCATAATCGAGTTCTTTGCCCTCGTCACATTAATGTACTGTAATGGGAATTTTGGGGAAAAGACATGAATTGCGGTCAAAAAATTAGGCAATATTTTCAAGAGGATAGTTGAATGCTTATAAAAGAGTGTTTTCTAGGTGTGTTCGTAATTATATATATGGGGTATTCTTACAATCTTTTGACTTTCGGGAATAAAAATCTGGTGAAATTAAACTTGCTAAAAGAACATTTTAATCTGATAAACGAATGCCTTAATGATTTAAAATAAAGAAAAAATAGTCAGCAGCGAAAATTTTTTTATTTAACTGAGGTTTAAGTTAAACTTGCGAGTTTAATTTTCCTTACCATTTTACCACTATAACGTTTTATTTTCTTCGAAATTTTTACTTATAATGAATTTGCATAGTACCCACAAGACATTCAAATAAGAAACAATAACAATGTAGTATTTTTAGTAAAAAATTTTGGTATAACATTCTCTTAAAGGGGTGTTAAAGAAGGGACGGTAAGGTAAAAAAAGGGGACGCTATATGAAAAAAGGGACGAAATGGGAAAAAAAGGGGCGGTAAGGCTGGAACGGTAAGGAAATTTACCACCTATTTTAGGCAAATCATGTTAAGAGGCTACTTCAGTCAAAGGAAAAGACCCGTTCGCTAATGCTAATCCTATGGAAGAAATTTATAAAGATATCTCGGTCGCATTTCAATATTTTTAAATA
Source organism: Maratus speciosus (assembly GCA_963932465.1). Classification (NCBI taxonomy): domain Eukaryota; kingdom Metazoa; phylum Arthropoda; class Arachnida; order Araneae; family Salticidae; genus Maratus; species Maratus speciosus. Next base: position 214,419,171 of record OZ010797.1, on the reverse strand, counting down.
ATTTCTTTTGCATTGAATAGTTGAGATTGATCTGCACAAAGGCCGTTGTTTACTTTTTCGATTTTGTTTACAGGTATTTCTTATGAGAACACTTTCATTTTCGGAACCGGTTTCGAAAGTAAAAGCATACTCATAAAAAATATCTGCAGTCAAAATCGAAAAAGTAAAAAACGGCCTGCATACAAATTCATCTCAACTATTCAATGCAAAAGAAATCATTTAAAAATATTGAAATGCGACCGAGGTATCTTTATAAATTTCTTCCATAGGATTAGCATTAGCGAATGTGTCTTTTCATTTGACTGAAGTATCCTCTTAAGACTAAGTGGCGGCCACAATGTTCATTGATTTTTAGAAACAGTTATTTACATTGGATTAAATAAAAAATAAAAAATAATAATAATTTACCTCGAAAAGTGAAGGAATAAACCTTGGGGACGGTAAGACTACCAATAAAGCCACGGTCTTGAAATTGATATTTAAATGCTGATTTAAATTCTGCAGTAAATTTTCTGTCAAAGCATTTTAGACATTCTTTCTCTAGCATACTTCTACATGAGAAAAAACTTGAAAAAAATTCTGTGGCTGCATCTGAAGTGATTTTCTTATAATTTTAGAAGTGGGGCGGTAAGGAATCTAAAACCCAGGGACAGAGTTAAAAAAATAATACCAACCGTAAAAATGTATGCGGGTTATTTTTTTTTTTATATACATATATACATATTTATATAAAACAATTGTCCCAGTTTCGGAAAAAAAATTACATCGAATTACTTTTATTGAAACAATTTTATACAGACAACTCCAAACTGAAAAATCAGCATCAGGGGCGGACAGTATAGGAGTTTTCCTGGTATTTTGACCCCCAACATCGTCCGAAATTTATTTATCTCGTTAATATTGTTATGCAATCATGCAGTTAGATGTTCCCCAGTATATGGAAAAAAAAAACACAAGAAAATGTACTAAAATAAAAATTATTATTCAGGGACATAAAAGTCAAAAGATTGTGAGAATGCCCCATATACGTGGCACCTATAATCATCGTCTAATCCGTTCCACCTGTCCATCTGCCCGCATATAACAGCGCAAAAACTACCCAACCGAATGATTTGAAATTTAACATATGTAATCTTTTCAGAATTGTGTCGAGTCATTCCAAATTTTATGAAAATCGAATCAAAACTTAAAAAGATATTAATAAAAGTTTTCTTCATTCTATTAAATCCTATCATGCGTCATTAATTCAATGATATCCCATGATAGATAAGGATTATACGTTGCCATGGTGATTACGTCCTATTTAAGATGGAGTCCTATTATTTCCCGCATTACTGAATTTAATACATATAATATAAATTTTGTATTCCTGTATTTTTGCATAAGAGTGCAACAGCTGTTGCACCAAGATCTGAATATTTATAGTACGAACGCACCTCATTTGCCACATTTGACGTACAATTTGCGATGTGTTACCCGACTGAAAAGAAGGGTTATGTGTTTCACGCGTATCTGGGTATGTGGATTTCTTTATACCCTCGAAACATCCCAATGGCTGGATGGATTTTAATGAATGAGGTCTTTATCGATTCGTCTTAATCGTCCGATTGTTACAGCCTAGGTTTTGTTTTTATAAATTCAAAATGGCGGCCGTAAAATACAAAATAGTGGTAGAGACGAAAAAAATTTTTACGCACCCTATTGAGTGATATCATTGGATAGGTCTTTCAAAATGAAGACGATGTTTCATTGACTGTTTTACAGTCAGAAGCTCCGTTTAAATATTACACAATCTAGAAGTTGTGTAGGTAGAATCTCTAGCTTTACTGCAACTCTAACCATCATAGACATATATTGGCCTCATCAAAACAGTGTTTATAGATAGGAACTAACAATTAAACACAACTTAAAAGTCATGAATACAAGTAAATAAAAAATTAGGTACGTAATATAAACAAGTAATATAAAAAAAAACATTTTAAGTCAATTCCTACTTAGGTCAATAAGATAATTTTTTTTTTCATTCTTCTTTCCTCTTGAGTGGCGCTTAAAATGCCTTGATCAATAAGAGGGCTCTCTCGATTATTGAAAATTAATTAATTTAATTTAATTAATGAATTAATATGTGAAAAAAAAAAACTGGATTAACATCAAGTGTCATCCACTACAATTTAAAAAAAAAAATTGAGCTCGATTGGATGAATAATAAGTATTTTATTAACGATTGAAAATTTGAACAAGATATATATATAGCGAGAGTGTGGGCTAATAGTAGGAATTGAAAAAAAAAATAGTTTCACATTGATGAGAAATAATTGATTAGTTCGCTTTTTACGCAGTCGGGTTTTTTGATTTTTTAAATTTAATTATTTATTTTAAAACTATTTTTACTTTTATACTTATTTTACATAACATAAATTCAAAGAAGACGTAGTTTCATGACCAGTATGGCTACTTTCGTTTTCTTTTGTGACAGTTTGAAGATTAAAGTGTATAAAGTGTTCCCTCTCTTACTCTCTCTCTCTCTTTGTTCGGAGTTTACCTGTTAGAAACTTAGCAGCTGTATCTGCTCTAATCAGCTGATTTCTACATGATAAATTAATCTTGAATACCGTTGAGTGAATTATCGATATTGTATCAAAATCCAAAATTCAAGAGAATGGAGGAGCTGATTTATTTTTTTATTATTGTCATTTGAGTGAATAAATTTCTCTCACTTCTGAAGACTGAAAATAGAACAGGAAAAATTATTAATGGAAAAAGAATCTAAATTACAATATCAAAAAAGAAGGGGAAAAACATATAAAAAATCGAGGGGAGTGAAAGTCACAAAAAGTGTTAACACCTTTTTTTTCTATCCCTACACTTTTCCCTCCCAAAAGGGAAAATTCCCTGAAATTTTTTCGCTGTTTATTTATACCTTTTTAGCGATTAAAATCTACTTTTAATCCCAACATGGAAAAAAATATATTTTCATATAAAGAATTCTTACTTATTTCGTAATTGGTGAACAGCATAAAAAACTCATTAGAATTTTATGCAACTCCTCAATCCTGGATTTAAACTTTCATTAGGTTACAATAACATCTTCTATTATTTAACATTCTATCTTAATGTTAACCGGCAGGCCATGCAATCATTAAAGGAAAACTCTATATTATATAAACAGTTCTGCTTATTTGGTTATTGATGAATAGTTTAAAAACCAATAAGATTTGTATACAACACTCCAATCTTGCATAAAAAAATTTTAATTTGTTACAAGAATATCTTGTATTATTTAACATTCTATCTCAATGTTAACCTACAAACCACAAAATCGTCAAGGGAAAATTCTATATTATACAAACAGCTGTGCTTATTTGATTATTGATGAATAGCTTAAAAACCAATAAGATTTGTATACAATACTCCAATCTTACATAAAAAAATTTAATTTGTTACAAGAATATCTTCTATTATTTAACACTCGATCTCAATGTTAACCTACAGGCCACACAATCATTAAAGGAAAATTTTATATTACATAAATAGTTTTACTAATTGATGAATAGCTTAAAAACTCATTAAGATTTGTATGCAAACCTCCAATCTTGCATTAAAAAAAAGTATTAAGTTTACAAGACCCTCTTCTATAAGTTAACATTCTATCTCAGGGTTAACATATAGACCACATGATCACTAAAATAAAATTCTGTATTACATAAATAGTTTTGATTATTTCATAATTGATGGATAGTCTAAAATCTCAGTAAGATTTGTATGCAACTCTCCAATTTTGCATACAAAATTTTAATTTGTTGTAAAAGAATAAATTTTATTAAATTTATAAATATTATATCAATACTTACTAAAATTCCCTTAAATTAATAATTATTAAAATTAATAAATATTATATCAATATATAGATTTTTAAATATTTTTTTTAGTATACAGTAAAATTTGTCCAAATCAGAAGGCGGATAAGGTGAAAACTCTAACTAATTTAATAATAGAGCTAATTTCAACTAATCTAATAATGGATCTGACAAGTGGTCTCTATACGAGTTTTTCTTATTATCCATTTCCGAAAATAATGACTCAAGGTGTGTGTGGGGGTGGGGGGGATTAGAGGTCCGCACGAGCCAGAATTTCCAGCCCCGGGTCTGACCTATCCGAATGAAAGCTACTACGTCCGGCCCAGTGGAAAAACTAAAAGTTCGGCTCGGGCCCAGCTAGGCTCATTTGTATTTTCTCGGTTCACAGACCGGACCGCACAAAATCAGTGAAATCAGGTCCGACTCAATTTCCACAAAAAAATACCAATTTTTCTTAACATACAATTAAGATTCTTTTCTAGAGTATTGCATACATAATAGTGGGAAATTTTAACAGCATATTTTATATTACTACTATACGTTTGCAAGCCAGAGCATACAGAATAGCAACATTAATAATCTCTTATACTCATTAGGCTCTTCATTCAAATAAATATTCATTAAAATAAAAACAGTATCGTTTAGAATGAAAGAAAAAGATGGTAAAACATCATAGTTTTTGAAGCTGTATAACAAAAAAAGAGATTTTTAAAAATATTTCTCTGTAATTTATCAAGTTATATTTCCGAAGATTCCGTTACCAAAAGCTCATTAGCACTATTATTCTTTTTTACAAAACAAATTGCCTCTGAGACACGTCCTTGGTCGCCATGAAGGCCCAGTATGCAGAAAAAAAAATTGCAAGCCTGATCCTGACCCAGACCGAATCTATTGAAAAAATTAAGCCCTGGTTCAGACAAGATGTAACTGCTCGATGCCGGTCTCTATGGTGAGCATTTTATATTTATGTATTGATGTTGTCAATCTAGAATCGACTCTCTTTTTATTTATACTTACCCTTCTCCTAGTTGCGTCCATTGAACATTGCTCATATTTTATCGGCTTAGTTTAATCCTTTTAATTTTTTATATCTGTTAGTCGGCCCACTTAATTTTTCGTGGGCCCAGCCTGCTAAAAAAATTGTCTTTAATCTGCCGGACTGGCCTGTTGCAAATTTTGCCTTAGTTTTGTGGCCAGTGTATGGGCCTCGGGCCAAATCCCGGCCCGTGCAGATCTCTATGGAATGTGAAAATGATAAGCGCCAGATTCTTTAAACAATTTATCCTATCTGGAATCAAATTCCAAGTTCAATTTTACTATCGGCATTTTTTCTTATAATACCTTATAATCTTTTTTTTTTTCCGATAAGCTCCTAATTCTTTCTTAAGGGGATCGGAAAAGCAAAATTCAACCAAAAAATCAATTTTTACTTTTTCATATCATTAAATAATTTAAACTTTTATCTTTCCAACGATGTGTCACACAGGCTTATATATATAAAAAAATAAGTGTTGAAATTATTCATTCTTTCTAAGAGTACTGCACAGTTGAATGAGCATTTAAATCTTTAATTGACTTTCTGTCAAAACTTGGATTTTTCATGTTTATGTTCCTTTTTTTTCAATATCTATTAAACTTAAGAACTCAGATTTTTGTTTAATATTTATATTATGTTATATTATATACTTTAACACAGGGATTTAATGATTTGTTGAGAATTATTTATTTTAGGCAGAAAAATCTTATCAAAAATGCTAATTTAAAAATGACTTTCAATAAATAATTAATAATTAACTTTGAGTTTAACTTAGAAAGAAAAAGGTCTATTAAAATACGTAAATCATGTTATTCTAACTACTCTAAAAAAATCTAGACCTCTATCTTTCACCATTTCTGAGAAAAGTGTACATAAAATTGGTGAATTTAACATGGCGGAGATAGGGCTTTCCCGGTCCCCTTAATGTGAAAATCTTTTGAGACAATATTGAGCTAGATTAGGATTCATTAACATTTCAGTATCTTTAATCTGTATGACAAAAACAACCAATTGAACCAGTCGAATTCAGTCAAACCCAACTAGTCTAAATTGATGCATTTTAAGTAAATTTATTATATTTTGATTTGTAACTTGAATCTATGCCGTGCCTAAAATAATTTACAGCGTGCCTTAAGTTCGTTGTCCCTGCTCTACAGTATTTTTTTAATTCAAAATGTTTTTAAAAAGTGTGCTTTTTTTATTCGAAAGTTTGGTGCTCCGGACCACTTCAATGAGTTTTAGTGAAGAATATATTTAAACTTTTATTCGCTAATCGTGCGTTTTATGAACCTCTTTTTTCATTCAAAACTTTAAAACATGTATCAGTAAAAAGTTACAAATATGGTTTAAATTCCCTTAAAATTGATGCATAATTTATCAAATTTGAAACTGACGTTAATTTTGAAATGATTATTTCTTCAAAATATATTCTTTGAAGAAGCAAAGGTAAATTAAGGGGGTCTCAAGACTCTTAAAATTGGAAAAAATGAAAAAAAAAAAAAAAAAAAAAAAAAAAAAAAGACCGTCTTCAACATTTAATATCTTAAATTGTATATGATTTAAAAAGACAACTTTTATTGGGATGAAAGATATAATTATGTTCTTTCATTTCATGTACTTGAAAAATTGCAAGATGTAGAATTAGTATTTATAGGGTGCTCCAAACTGTGAAACATTTGCAGAGCAGAAAATTGATATAACAACTTATACGCAGGATTACAAAATAAATTTTGAAACTAGAAGTAAATTTTTGTGCTTAATTATACTTGACTATAATAATTACCCTGAATCTAAATAAATTTGTATTTAAAGCATTTTTATATTTTTGATACAAAGTTGTATTTACCTAATGCAAAATTTTAAAAATTCCAACAGTATAATCACCTAAAAAAATTATTTTTTTTGATCAATAAAAATGAAATTTAGGTTCAGTTTATACAGACTAACATGAAATATATGTTTTGAAAATTTCATGAAAACATAGTCAGAAATTTTTGAGATATCGCGCGCGTTAGGCTCAAAAACGTCATTTGGAGAAAAATGACTTCAAAATGTCAGAAACGCCGTTTTAGCTATTGAGTGGGTATAATTCTATAAGAAATAACTTTTGTTCTAATGGGAATTTCAAGGAAACAATTATATCAAAATATTTAGAAAACATAGAAGTTTAATATTTAAAAAATAATAAAATTTCGGAAATTTTGAAGCTTCCTGAGACCCCTTAATTTGAATTTTCTCGGAGAATTTAGTCTGAGGAATTCCCTCTCTTTCCCCCTACTTTTAGAGTATATTCCCCATCATTTCGGCAATCAATACTGATGTGTCAATGAGAGAAAAATATTGCTCGATAAAAACATAAAAGGGCTTGAAAAAATAGTCTGCCATCATTTTTTCTAAAATACCGGGGAGGTTGTGTTAGGTAAAAATTGGTCGTTGGCATGAAACAGGGAGGGGAAACATTTTATGTAACGTAACAATCTTTTGTAGTTTTTTTCTACTTTTAGCATCGAGAGCCTGTTTCTCCCTCCCGTATTTTTTCACTTGAAAATACAACCTGCGACATAACCATATTTCACGTCATAAGAATAGACTGGAGAGAAAAAAAGGGACTCAATCTTTCCCCGCCATAGAGCTGATACAAAAGTAAGACTTGGAGCTAATTTGTTTTCCATTAGCTGAAACTTCAAACTTTTAGAGACCTCCCCCAGCTCTAGTTGCTTTTATTTGGCATGCAGCTGTTGATATTAAAGAATGAATAAACTTTTTTAAATATAATTTTGGCAAACTGGAAATATTGACTTTTCCAAATTTATTTTAATACAGTATGACTTATTCACCTTTCAGCATTATCCATGGGACTATTTAAGAAAGACTTAAATTAAGTTAAAATGTTCAACTGAAAATGTACATTTTGTGTAAGGTTTTCAAGTAATAGATTCTAAGCAAAAATACGAAAAACAATTATTTATGGATATAATTGCATTTCAATTAATAAACGAATTAAATAAATTTCGAAATTATAATAAATTGAAAATTTCGCGTTTGAAGATTTGTGTACTGTTAGTATTCGTGTATATTATTATATATTGTTAGTATTCATGCACTGTTAGTATTTGTGTATTGTTAGACCTGTCTAAAAAGTTGAGTAAGATAATTGAAAACATTAACAAATAAAAAATAAAATAACTAATTATATTTCGATTACATTTAAAATACAATCTGTGATATGACCATATTTCAGGTGATGAGAATGGGACTCGATTTTTTCCTGCTACAGAGTTGATATACAACTAAGACTGGAGCTAATTTGTTTTCCATTATCTGTAACTTCAAAGTTTTAGAGATCTCCCCCAACTCTGTCTGTTTTTATTTGTCATGCAGCTGTTGATATTAACGAATACATAAACCTTTTGAAACATAATTTTGATAAACTGGAAATAATGACTTTTCCGAATTTTATTTTAATACAGAATGACTTGTCAATTATTCACCATTATCCGTGGAATTATTAAAAATCTAATAATTGCATCTCAATTCATAAATGAATTGAATAAATTGTGAAATTATAATAAATTAAAAAAATTTCAGCTTTAAAAATTCATTTATTGTTAGTTTTTGCTTCTCTAAAAAGTTGAGTAAGTAATTGAAAATACAATCTGCGATATAACAGTACTTCACGTCATAAAAATAGACTAGAAAGAAAAAAGGAACTCAATCTTTCCCTGCCATAGATCTGATAAGACCGGAGTTAATTTGTTTTCCATTAGCTGAAACTTCAAACTTGTAGAGGTCTCCCTCAACTCTGGCTGTTTTTATTTGCCATGCAGCTGTTGATATGCATAAGCATATTGAAATATAATTTTGATAAACTGGAAATAATGACTTTTCCGAATTTTATTTTAATACAGAGTGACCCATAAAATTATCATAATTATCCGTGGAACTATTTTTAAAAAAAAGTTAAATTAGGTTAAAAATTTTAACAAAAAAAAAAAAAAAAAAAAAAAAAAGACTTTCTTTTAGGTTTTCAAGTAATAGATTATAAGCAAAAATACGAAAAACAAAGTATTATGGATATAATTGCATTTCAATTAATAAATGAATAAAATGTGAAATTTTAATAAACTGAAAATTTTGCAGCTTTAAAGATTTGTGTATTGTTAGTTATTTTCTAAAAAGTTGAGTAAGGTGATTGAAAACATAAGAAAATAAATAAAATAACTAGTTATAATTGAATTAGATTAAAAATACAATCTGTGATATAACCATATTTCACGTCATGAGAATAGGACTCGATCTTTCCCTGATACAGAGCTGATACACAAGTAATAGTGGAGCTAATTTGTTTTCCATTAGCTGAAACTTCTCAGTTTTAGAGATCTCCCCCCAATTCTGTTTTTATTTCTCATGCAGCTGTTGATATTAACGAATGCATAAACCTTTTGAAACATAATTTTGATAAACTGGAAATAATGACTTTTCCGAATTTTATTTTGATACTCGTCAATTATTCACCATTATCCGTGGAACTATTAAAAAATAAATAATTGCATTTCAAATGAATTGAATAAATTGTGAAATTATAATAAGTTGAAAATTTTGCAGCTTTCAAAATTTGTTTATTGTTAATTATTACTTGTGTAAAAAGTTGAGTAAGAAATTGAAAATACAATCTGTGATATAACCGTATTTCACGTCATAAGAATAGGCTTGAAAGAAAAAAGGGACTCAATTTTCCCCTGCCATAGAGCTGATACACAAGTAAGACTGGAGCTAATTCGTTTCCATTAACTGAACTTTTAAACTTTTAGAGATCTCCCCCAACTCTGGCTGTTTTTATTTGTCATGCAGCTGTTGATATTAACGAATGCATAAACCTTTTGAAACATAATTTTGATAAACTGGAAATAATGACTTTTCCGAATTTTATTTTGATACTCGTCAATTATTCACCATTATCCGTGGAAGTATTAAAAAATTAATAATTGCATTTCAAATGAATTGAATAAATTGTAAAATTATAATAAGTTGAAAATTTTGCAGCTTTGAAAATTTGTTTATTGTTAATTATTACTTGTGTATAAAGTTGAGTAAGAATTTGAAAATACAATCTGTGATATAACAGTATTTCACGTCATAAGAATAGGCTGGAAAGAAAAAAAAGGGGCTCAATTTTTCCCTGCCAGACTAATAATGGGCTAATACACAAGTAAGAGGTTGGTTATTAAATAAACAAAAACCGAGGTCCGCGGCGGTTGGGGGGGGGGGGGAGGGGGTCAACCGCCGCGGCGAGCGGCCCCTCTTCGTCCGCAGCCCTTAATTCATCCACTTATTCCGACTCTTTTGCGGAAGCTAGATTCCTAGGTCCCCGGCCACGTCCCGAGTGAAAGACACTCTAGCGAAAGCCAGATTGGAAAAAAAAAATCAAAAAGTGAAACCGGACAGATTTAAAAGGGAAATTGCACAAATTAAAGACACTGAAAACCGGGAACGGTGGGTTCGGGGCGATGAAGCTACCGAACGACTCCTAATCTTCGGGCAAACCTTAGTTGTCAATGGTGATTATACTGAGCGAGCCTTTTTACTGACTCTGGCGTTGTAGGATTTCCATACTGGGAGATATAGCGAGTAGTTTGGCGCGCAGAAAATCCTTTTTCGGATTTAATTTATATTATTTGTTTACTGCTGAAGTATATTCTTGGATCGCCAGGCTGTTTATCGTTGTTTGGAGGAATAAATTTGCGCGAGTTGAATTTACCAATTAATTTGTTTTTTCCCGTTCCACGCAATTTTTTTTTTTTTTTATATTCCTGAAAGAATTCCGGTTGATGATAGACAGCCAAAATACATTTAGAATAAAATTATTTAAAAAAAAAAAAAAACGAAAAATCCCCTTTAGGGACGCCGGCTGGGGAGGGGCCAGGAAGGGCCACCTCCTCTCTCTGGATTTTGAAAATTAATTTTAAACGAAACTTTCTTCATTTCTGATTGTTAAAAATGAAAGATAAAAAACTGCCTTGCCTTCCTCAACCCCTACCGTGGCAAAGAATTTTTAATTCTTTTTCTTTAATTTTCTTTTTACATTCACGTGTTTTTAATTTATCCAAAATGGATCAGAGACCCTGTGGCGGGAATTTTTTTTTTTTTTTTTTTTTTTTTTTTTTTTTTTTTTTTTTTTTGAATTGCCAGTTTTGTTAAATGTTGGTAGAAATCTATTTTTGAATATTTAACATTTCTTAATTGTTGTATTATTTTATTGCTTCTGAGTATGTTTAAAAATTGTCTTAAATGGATAATTCTGTCAATTTTTTTTTTTTAATTTAGCTTATTTCATACTTACATTCTGCAGCGTTCGAATGTAGACCATGGACCTCAGCCATCCAACAACAACAACAAAAAAAATATTTAAAAATGTGTAAATGCAAACGAGATATTAGAAAAGAACCTTCCCATTGGTTTAACATTAACTCCCGTCTAAGGCTGCTGTCCCTACAGGCGAAGACACTCGCGAACTAATGCTAACCCTATGGGGAGTTTATTTTCTAATATCTCGTTTGCACCTCGGAATTTTTAAATATTTTTTTGTATTGGATAGCTGAGGTCAATATCTACATCGCTCTCTTTTTTTTTTTTTTTTTTTTTTTTTACTTTTTCAATTTTGGTTGCAGATATTTTTTATTAAGTTACTTTCGCTTTCGAAACCGGTTCCGAAAATTAAAGTGTCATTCTAAAAAAATATCTGCAACCAAATCGAAAAAGGAAAAAAAGGAGAGATGTAGAGATAAACCTCAGCTATCCAATGCAAAAAAAAAAAAAAAAAAAAAAAAAAAAAAAAAAAAATTAAAAATGTCGAAACAAGTTTTTAAAAGGAAGAAGTCCTTAATCAGAAATTTGTATTCGAGTATGGGTTAAGGAACGGTGAAACTTTGAAACGAAAAATGTATGTACTTTCATTTTGAAAAAACATTCTCGATATGTATACATTTAATTTCTTGTAACAATCAAAATAAGATGTTTGTGTTGGTAGTCGCGCCCCTCAATCTCTGCGCCTGGGACGACTGCCCCCTTCCCCCCCTCCCATTTTGCACGGGCCTGATTGATTTATGTCAAGTTAAATTATAATTTTACTTATCAAATCAAATTAACTTACATTTATGCATAAAACTGTAGAATGCATTATGAATAACTGTTGAATTTTTTCTTGTTTTTTGTGGCTGAAATACTGTTAAAATATTGAATTTATACTATTGTTTAAAAGACAAATTAATTTAACTGCTAATCAATTCTTTCTAAGTAAAATAAGAATAGTTTAAATTTCTGTTTGCGGAAGGATAGAAATTATAACGTGAATGTACTTAAGAAAAGCCGCATTAGAAAAAAAAGAAAAAAGATTAATTTACGCAAAAAAGAAAAATCTTGTTATTTTACATATTCTTTCCATGTGCTTCATATTTACTTGAGATGAAATTGTCTAATCCACCAAAATTTTCTATCCAACGCGATTGTCCAGTAAATTAAAGAAATAAAAATACATTCTTAGATAACAATTGCTTGTAATTAATTTACCGGAAACTAAGAAAAACTGTTCGATTTCAAATATCATGCCTGCAAGTATCCTGTTTTTACGTTTAAAAACAAGCCCTAAAATATAAAGTTTCCGGTTCTTGGACGGGGAAAAATAGTTTTATGAGAACAGTCTTAAAATAAAGAGCTTCTTTTATTCGTTTTAATTTGCAAAAGAAATTTTCCTTTGTTATTTTAAATGTCTCAGCCATATATTGGGTATGTACTTGGGATGAAATTTTCCGAAAAATTCGAATCCACCGAAAATTTTTCTCTATATTTAATAGTTTTAAAAAAGAAACTTTTGATTGGACATCAAAAATCTACTATCTCTGATAATAAGAGGAGGCTTTATCTATTGACCATCACCCCGCAGATCTCTGTTGGGGGTCTAAGGTTACTAGCCATTTGCTTGCACCGCGCCAAATTCTCGCCAGAATTCTTCCTTGCGAATAAATACATTTCCTTGATTATTATTAGATATTTATCATAAGAATGAATATATGTTAAGTTCAATCGATTTTGATTAATGAGTCAATCATTTTTCATGTAAAAATGTGGAAAAAAGGAGATTTAATATGCCATTTCTTTCAGATTCTGTACAGAACTATTTATTGTCGCGGACTTACACTCCTCTCTAGTATAATCTCCATTGACAACTAAGGTCTGCCTCAAGTATAGCTGCTTTTAGCCCATTATTAGTCTGATAAATACTTGCTGATACACAAGTAAGACTGGAGCTAATTCGTTTCCATTAGCTGAAATTTCAAACTTTTAGAGATCTCCTCCAACTCTGGCTGTTTTTATTTGCCATGCAGCCAGTGGCGCCAACTTTTATGGGTCCATGGGGCGTGAGCCCACCCAATAATTTAATCTCTCCGCCCACCCAATTTCAATTGATTTAATTCGTAATTTATTTTTTAAATTATTTAATCGCTGAAATGAAATTTGATTCTATTAACGTTCTCAAAATAGTTTTGTTTGAAAAATAGTAAGGGCATCAATTACACTTACAGGAGCACTGAAACCTCCTTCAGCGTACGTATAGTTAAATTTCTCACGAAAACAAATTTCCTGCATATTTTGCCTTTTTTTTTGTTTTTTTTTTTTTTTTTTTTTTTTGGTGTTTTGAATGGATAAAGCACTTAGATGACTAAAATGTATGCTTTCCTTGACAGTTAGTTTTTTGCATTTTCAATAGTTAGCAATTCTAATTTTCCAATGTTATTTAAAATAAATGTTGATGTATTTATAAAGAAGAACGTACAGGAATATAATTTAATAAAACTATATATAAAATTATAATAAAATTATAATAATTTAAAAATTTACTTAGAAAAAGCATAATTTAATTTCGAATTATCCTTTTTAGTCATTCGCCTCTCTCCTCTCTCTCTTTACGCACATACACACTAAGGGAAAAAATTATGTGTTACTTTACTGAAAAATTTTTGAGCCCACCCAATGTTTTTGAAAGTTGGCGCTACTACATGCAGCTGTTCATATGCATGAACCTATTGAAATATAATTTTGATAAACTGGAAATAATGGCTTTTCCGAATTTTATTTTAATACACAATGACTTATAAAATTATCCACCATTATCCATAGAACTATAAAAAAAAAAAAAAAAAAAAAAAACTTAAATTAGGTTGAAAATTCTAACAACAACAACAAAAATAGACTTTCTTTTAGGTTTCCAAGTAATAGATCATAAACAAAAATACGAAAAACAAAATCCTATTTATGGATAAAACTGCGTTTCATGCGTCCTTGATGACGTGGCAGAATTTAACCCCTTGCCTGTGACGCCCGAATTCAGTTCGGGCAACGCAAATGCGCCAATTTTGAATGCCCGATCTGGGTTCGGGCAAGAGAAAAATTGGTGTTTCAATTCCGTGAAGCCCGAACTCAGCTCGTCCAATGCATGATATACAATTTACCATTTTCCCAATAAATGGCGATACTTTCCCGCGAAAAGTTCGGCAGTTTCGCCCCATTTGTCGGATATTTGTAATTCTGCAGTACTTCCTAAATTTCATTCAAACCACATTACCATACTGTAAAGGATTTGTGGAATTCAAAGAAATCTAAGGGACATGGATTCATCACAGTTGATATAAATAATAATATTGTTGTATTAGTTTATTATATTTATCTTGAAAATTATGTCATTTGATTTATTTTGCTATAATTGGAGCAAAAATTACTGTAATCCATTAACATTTCTCATATATGTGAAAATAATTGAATATAGTAATTATTTTTTTTTTTTTTTTTTTTTTTTTTTTTTTTTTTTTTTTAAATAGCCTATTTCTAACATTTTGATGATAATAACGAACAAAATTAAAGATTAAAAAAAATTCCCATTTTTGGCACGTTTTTCTCAAATATATTCCGCAGGCAAGGGGTTAAAGGGTCAAACTGGCGTGGACTGTATGTAGAGGGCTCAGGTTCAAAGTTAAAATTGTATTTATTCACAAATTTATAAAAAGGGTACACTGTGAAAAAAATACTGCCAGTTTTCCGGTAGGAATCGGAAAAATAGTTGCCCTTATCGTAACGGAATAATTTCCGACCCATCTCGGAATAAAATCCGTAAAAATAAGGAAATAGTCAGTAAAACGGTATTTTGCGGATTTTATTCCGATTTTACGGATTTTACTCCGAGCTGGGTTGGAAATTATTCCGGTACGATAAGGGCAACTATTTTTCCGATTCCTACCGGAAAACTGGCATTATTTTTTTTACAGTGTAGAAAGAATTGCTATTTCAGAAACAAGAATGTACTGTAAGTTTTTTAAGGTGTTTTACAATCCTTTAAATTCCTGAAGCAATATACAGTAGGGCGCCGATTATCCGAACTAGTCGGGACCGACTTTATTTCAGATAAGCAAAAGTTCGGATAAATGGACAGAAAATTTAAGGGATGTTCCTGACTGTACTAAAACCTTCGCACTTTATCCAAGCTTGGGACCGCGAGCACCAGTTAGTGCTAGCATGTTTAAAAACTGTTTATTTATTTATTTATTTTACTTTTTTATCATTTAAATTTTTTTTTCTCTTTTTATCATTTTCTGAACTCCAGAGATTATAATTCTAGTAAAAAAGCTTTTGATTGTTGCTTGCTTCAATGAAGACGTTCTTTCCAATGCTGCCATATCTCGAATTCTTCTTAAATACGTTTTTTGAATAGTATCAGAGTTCTTCTGCCGTTCGAGCCATTTCATACCTGTTTCCTACCATTCAAAGGCTTCGTTATGTAATGGATCTGGGTTATTTTCAGAGCAATCGTTTTCATTTCTTCAATTTCTTTTTCATCTTAACTCTCATCCACAATCTCATCATCATTAACAAAAAAAAAAAGTGAGAAATAGGCTGTTTACCATACAGGGAAGTTCTGTTAAAAAATTTTATTTGAGAGAAATAGGCTGCTCGGATAATTGGAAGTTCGGTTAATTGGAGTTCCGATAATAGGCGCTCTACTGTAAATGAGAGACGTGTATTTGCGGAGACCTGTATATGAATTTATTTATATTCTAGAGCCCTATCTTAGCACGTTAAAATATATATCTGCTGAATAATGAGTAATACAATTAAAAACACACTTTAACCAATTCATTCGCAACTGTTGTAATGCCTACATATTCTTTTATTCATCTCTATATATGACAGACAAAATTTATACATACCATGTAATATGCCAAAATGTAGTTAAGCTTTAAAACGCATATCACAAATGAAAACGCAGTTTCAGAAATTATCGCTCATAAACTATGTATTGAATTACTATAACCGAACTCTTTTGAGGGTCCCTGTAAATAAATGATAAATGCTATGCACATTATATTCTACAGAATGTATGTTCTAAAACACCATATTAGTAACGCATAACAATTTCATTATGTTTGAAGTGTTGAAAAATCATTAAAATATACTGAAAACATTTTTTAATATATAATATAACGGAATTCTTTTGTGTTTCTACGTAAAAGAACGATAAATGCTGCATACTCATAATAAATAAAAACTTTACGGTATCGAAACCATATCTAAACTGAAAGTAAAATGCAAAACGTGAAAAAATTATTTACATGCTACAGTTTAGATATGGCCTCGATAATGTAACATGTAAGCAATTTTTTGCCGTTTTGCATTTTAGAAAATTAACTCCCGAAGATGGGTTTAAAGGTAAACCGAAACGTCGAGTATAATTTTTATCTCTGTGATTTTAATTTTAATATCTTTGTTTAAAATCTCAGAATAAAATGTACCTTGGATAGCAACTTATTGTTTTGTTTTCACATTTGCTGCATACACAATTTTCAATAGGGAATGTCTTACAGTAAACCTACACAAAGCCTCTTTACAATTTCAAGCTTTTATTACAAACACAAATAAACACGTACATATATTTAAAGTAATATTATATTAGCAGTATATATTGAAATATTTTTGCCTCAATTAACCACCTTGGGATCATGGGTGCATTGCATATATATCCATATTCAAAATGCGCATACATAATTTATTGTTTATACCAGTAATAATGTAAAGTAATATTTGCCTTACTGAATTAAGAGGCTACTTCAGCCACCTGAAAAGACCCGCTCACTAATGCTAATCCTATGGAAGACATTTTTAAAGATATCTCGTTTGCATTTCAGTATTTTTAAACAACTAGCTGGCTTCGCCCGCTAGCGGGCCCCTCCTTTTCATGAAGCCCTCCTTTTTTATAAAATCTCGAAGCGAACGAACCTCGACCCGGGTCCCCGATGCCTACAGCACCGAATAGCAGACGTGCTGCGCACGCACTGCAAAATATTAAAAGAAGCGTATCGCGCTCAAACGAAAGTCGTACCGGATCACCGCTGCCTTCGGCACCGTATAGCAGGCGTGCTGCGCACTCACTGCAAACTCTTATAAAAAAGCCTTTCGCTATAACGAAAGTCCAACCTGGGCCTCGCTGCCTACAGCACCGAAAGGCAGGCGTGATGCGCACGTACTGCAAACTCTTTTTAAAAAGTCTATCGCGCTCGAACTAACCTCGAACCGGGTTCACGCTGCCTACGGCACCGTATAACAGTCGTGCTGCGCACGCACTGTAAAATCTTGTGAAAAAGGCAATCTCGCTCGACAGAACCTCGAACACCGTATAGCAAGCGTGCTGCGCACGCACTGCAAACCCCCTCCTTTTTATGAACCTCTAATAATATGAAATCTGGAAGCGAACGAACCTCAAACCGGGTTCCCGCTGCCTACGGCACCGTATAGCAGGCGTGCTACGCACGCACTGCAAAAACTGGAATTTCGCCTCTCCCCCTACCCCCACATGCCTGAAATTTCACGCGCACTTTTTTTTATAAAAGTTATCTTATGTGTTATAAAGTATCATAAAATTTCAAAAAGATCGACTTGTTATGTTTCCTGATTTTAACAAAATTGCGTTATGTTAGTTCCGCATTCCACCACCAGAGAGTGCACTCTATTCTTAACAAATCCGTATCTGAAGGACACTCCTTCACACAAACTTTCCGTAGATACATGGGTCAGGAGTGTGGTGGTCTTAAACAATATTTTAAGAAATTTAGAAAAGTGTCCCCCTAGGGGGGTGAAAAGGGGGAGGAGGAAAACCAAAGATGCATAACACGAATCAGCCTTTACAGACCTTTCCTATGATATATCACATGGCGGGTAACAGATAAATACAGAAAAGTGTGGGGGTGGAGGATTCGGGGGAATGGACACCGGAGATGCATAAACATAGTAGCAATGGCGGAACTTCCTACTTATAGGTTCAAAAAATACCGAGTTATTGTCTTTTGAAAGAAAAATTTTGCAGAAATTTGATTTTTTCGGCCATAACTTTCAGGAAAGACTTCGTGAAGCTTAGTTTGCATGATTTTCAGTTCGGAAATTTTAATACCTTTAATTTAAGGTGTATTATGCGGTGTAATATATTAATAATAAGGTGTATTGGCTTAACTTAAAAAGTTCAATAAAAACAGCCATAACTTTATGGTCGTGCCTTGTACGTCTAAGCTTGCATGTTATTCAGTTCAGAATTTACTTTACCTTTATTTTAATGTGTATATTGAGGGGGTGCGTAGGAAATTTAATGATGTCGGGTCTCCCCATACCTATTAAGCATGCATTATATAAAAATAGAACTGATTAATTAAATAATAATTAATATCTCAGCTTCTAATTGAGCTATCGCTTTGAACCGGGTATGTATGAAATCAGCGACAGACATCCCCTCCGGATGTAAAAAAATTTTATAAAAAAATTCAGTATTTAAAAAGTTTAAATTTCGTACTCTGAAAGACAGATGGCCAGGTGCCAATGTGTCTGGCGAGAAAAAATTATCTCGGCAGTAGTTAGCCTCGCTGGAGGGTCCCGAATCGCTAGCCTCGCAAAAGGGTTCAATTGTAGACAGATTGCTGCTTTTGATAAAGAGATTCAATTTTGAAAGGATTTTCCTTCGATAATGAGTTGCTAATTAGCTAATGACGTCCGTAATTACGGCGGAATTTTCTCGAAACCACAAAGTCCGTTTTTCTCGGAAAATGGCGGCCCGAATCGACATATTATAAGACCCTCTGCGTCGCCTGTGAGAAAAGTAGTTCCAGCGGCACGGGCGAGTGTTACCAACATACAGACAGACGTTTACGGACATTAATAGTAGTAGAGATGATGATGATTATAACGCAAAGAAATCCTATATTTTTTTCATATTTCCTTAAATATCTCGGCTCCTATTGGTCGTAGAGCTTAGATCTCGGGCCAAAAGTACTTCCGTGGCACCCAAGCAACCTTTTCCCCGCGATTATTTTGCCGTCTTCCGATTTCCTCTAACTGTATTAGGGGCCCGGGTAGGGCCCCTTTAAAATATTTTCTTAGTAATTTCAGCAATTATCTTAAATTATTGGTTGAGACCGCCACCCTCCCGATCCATGTATCTACGAAAAGGTTGCGTGAAGGAGTTTCGTTCAGATACGCTTTCGTTAAGAATAGAGTGCGCTCCCTGGTGGTGGAATGTGGAACTAACATAACGCGATATTGTTAAAATTAGGAAATCTAACAATGCGATCTGTTTGAAACTTTGAGATAGTTCATAACACATAATAAAAAGAACTTTCCGTAGATACATGGGTCGGGAGGGTGGCGGTCCTAACCAATAT
Organism: Maratus speciosus; assembly: GCA_963932465.1. NCBI lineage: Eukaryota > Metazoa > Arthropoda > Arachnida > Araneae > Salticidae > Maratus > Maratus speciosus. The sequence continues at coordinate 214,399,531 of OZ010797.1, read as the reverse complement.
TTTAAGAAATTTAGAAAAGTGCCCATTTGGGGGGGGGGGGAAGAGGGAGGATGAAAACCAAAGATGCATAACATGAATTAGCCCTCACAGAACTTTCCTATAATATATCACATGGCGGGTAGCAGATAAATACAGAAAAGTGGCCCCCTGGGGGGGAAATTGGGGGGATGGACACCGGAGATGCATAAAGATAGTAGAAAGAGGGGGGACAAACTGGGCTCGTGATGTCCAACAGTTTGATATGAAACACCGCTGTATTAAGTCAAAACCAGAAGAAGTTGCAAAAGTTAACCCTTTATGGGCACGCTGAGAGGGAGGAAGGCAGGAAGAGAAAGGTGGGGACAAACTGGGCTCGTGATGCCCAATAGTTTGATATGCAACATGACTGTAATATTTAAGAAAAAAGAGAAGATGAAAAAGTTAACCCTTTAAGGACCAACACCCAAAAAGTAAAATGATGTGTGTAGTAGAATTGCTTTGAAGAGCTATAACCAAAAATGCATTCAAAATGATGCTAAAAATATTTTTGGCGGTGCCCCCCCCCCCAGCCCCCTAACTTCTCACCCTTAGGAAATAGAGTTTAACTGATAGCATAGAAAGATAGTACGGGAAAAAATCTGCATAGAGCGAACTTTTTATAAGGCGGAACTTCCTACTTATAGGGGCAAAAATTACCGAGTTATTGTCTTTTGAAAGAAAAATTTTGCAGAAATTTGCTTTTTTCAGCCATAACTTTCTGGAAAGATCCCGTGAAGCTTAGTTAGCATGATTTTCAGTTCGGAAATTTTAATACCTTTAATTGAAGGTGTATTATATGTGGGGTATTGGCTTAACTTAAAAAGTTCAATAAAGACGGCCATAACTTATGGTCGTGCCTCGTACGTCTAAGCTTGCAAGTTATTCAGTTCGGAATTTACTTTATCTTTATTTTAAGAAGTATATTGAGGGGGTGCGTAGGAAATTTAATGATGTCGACTCTCCCCATACCTATTAAGCATGCATTATATAAAAATAGAACTGATTAATTAAATAATAATTAATATCTCAGCTTCTAATTAAGCTATCGCTTTGAACCGGGTATGTATGAAATCAGCGGGAGACATCCCCTCCGGATGTAAAAAGAAAATTATCAAAAAATTCAGTATTTAAAAAGTTTAAATTTCGTACTCTGAAAGACAGATGGCCAGGTGCCAATGTGTCTGGCGAGAAAAAATTATCTCGGCAGTAGCTAGCCTCGCTGGAGGGACCCGAATCGCTAGCCTCGCAAAAGGATTCAATTGTAGTCAGATTGCTGCTTTTGATAAAAAGATTCAATTTTGAAAGGATTTTCCTTCGATAATGAGTTGTTAATTAGCTAATGACGTCCGTAATTACGGCGGGATTTTCTCGAAACCACAAAGTCCGTTTTTCTCGGAAAACGGCGGCTCGAATCGACATATTATAAGACCCTCTGCGTCGCCTGTGAGAAAAGCAGTTCCGGCGACACAGGCGAGTGTTACCAACATACAGACAGACGTTTACGGACATTAATAGTAGTAGAGATTATTTTTTGCATTGGCTGGTTGAGATTGATCTGTACAAAGAACGTTTTTTTTTTGTTTGTTTGTTTGTTTGTTTTTTTTTTTTACTTTTTCGATTTTGCTTACAGATATTTTTAATGGGGACACTTTCATTTTTTAACAGGTTTCGAAAGTGAAAGCATCCTCTTGAAAAAAATCTGCAAGCAAAATCGAAAAAACAAACAAGGCCAGATGTAGAGATCAATCTCAGCTATCCAATGAAAAAAAAAAAAAAAAAAAAAAAAAAAAAAAAAAAAAAAATGCAAACGGGATATTTTTAAAAATTTCTTCCATGGGATTAGAATTAGCGAGCGAGTCTTTCCGGGTGACTTAAGTAGCCCCTTAACCCTTTCCGGCGCGGAGTAATTCTGTTTGTAAAATGTTGAAATGACGGACTGACACCAGAATTTACAAATGAATTTATTAGAAAATATAAACTTTCTTATTATTTCCCCGTAGGAAAATTCTAAGGAAAATTTTAATTAAATATTATTGGTGCCAGTACTCTTAAAATTAGGTGTCCTTTTTTGGAAACACCAGCCGCCCGTGTAATTTTTATTTGTTTTTAATTTTTTTAACTAAAGATATATATATTTTTAAAGTGGTGCCTACCGAATAAAAGTCATGAATAGGATGCCAGTCCCGAAGGGATTAATAAACCTCTACTTTATGCAAATGTGCACTATTGATTTCACGAAGCATGCCCAAGGTGATAATTGTCATTTTCCTCTGATACTCCTTATCGTACACTCCTTGCTTTACATAATACTGAGTCGGTCTCCATAAATTTTTTGTGCCATTCACGAATTCATGAACGTGGAAATAAGAAATTCATGGAAACCAACTCAGTACTGGTTAAAACAAGGAGTGGGCAAAAAAGAGTACAGTCAATTAGGGTAACTTTGATCCGCATTTTCTCTATTTTTATATGCCACACTCTTATTTGAAGAATATTGTCTCAACTAGAGGCATAAAAGAGAAGAAATGATCCTAAATTATTGTTTGACTATCAAAAAATAAGGCATAATAAGGATAAAAACAATAAAAATGGATTTTTATCCTGGTTCAAAGTTACTCAGCCATTTAGGGTAACTTTGCACCATATGATAAATTTTGATATAAAATAATTCATTATAAAAAAAGTATTGTAGTCGGGACAACTTTAAACCCCCAAAATTTTTTTCAGATATGTAAAAAATCCGAATTTACATTTCCCAACATCACAAGATTTGTATAATTTATGATATTACAACAAATATCAGGCATAAGAAAAGTGGAAGAAGAGAATCATATAGAAATAAAAAAATCTGCTTATTGTTAATATAAAACATAAAAATGCAGTGAAATACAATTTTCAATGTTTTAACTCAGTAATATATCCATAGTTACAGTAATACATACAAGTAATAGTATTATTCAAACAAGAATAAAAAAAGTCGAACGTATGAAATGTCAGATTTGAGTAGCTCCGCCCCTAATCACGCCTCTAAATGAATTTCATGTATTTTACACATATTTGTAAAAATATTTACATGTTATATCTAATGCACACTTTCGGCATTTATATAAAATATAAGTGCAAATATGGGAAATTTTCGACAGTAGCACCTATAATCAGTAAATTATAAGCATCAGTGTAACTTTGAGCCGGCTCAAAGTTAATCGGAAAATGCGGTAAAATGCTAGTGCCTTCTTATTTTACATTTTATTAACTACAGTCGAACCTCTATTTAAGAAACCTCTATTTTGCGAATTTCTCTATTTTGCGAACTTTTCCTTGGCACCAAGAATATTTTGCGAATTTCTTCGTAAAATAACCTCCAAATAGCGAAGTGCATTCTCTATTTAACGAACTTTTTCTTGGGATCAAAAATTTTTTTTCTCCCCATTTCTCAAAATATTTCTGGACATTTCAAACTTATTCTTTCTTTAAACACATTTTATGATGTTCAATGGCCTTGAACTGGTTTTACCAGGCGCCTTCTATGTCAGCAGTGAGAGTTCGGTAAGTACGGAGAACGAAGACGATAATCCCTTAGAGTAACTTTAAAAAATGTGGATAGAGTGAGAAAAAAAGAAGAAATTAACCATGATGTGCTGATTGATTATTCTATTTCACTTAATTCTGAAATTGACCTCGGAAACACTCTCCGAATAGGATATTTTCGACAGTGTGAAAAATAAAAACAATACAGCAATGAATTGCGATGAAGACGAATATGATGGTGATGGAAATTGTCATTATGCAGGAATTAACAAAACTTCGTATGATGAAACGCTAAAATCATGTGAAACAATCCCACGCGAATTATAGTTGGAAGAAAATACGCATGAAGGGGTTTTTGGTGCATTGCAAAGATCCGAGACGTATTATGAGAGAAAGCACTTTTTTAAATAAAAAACTCAGGCAAAATTAACAAAGTTTTTCAGAAATGAAATTTAAGGACGCATATGTTAATGTATGATTAAAATTATTTGTTATAATAATAATAAATACGATAATGTCATTAAAATTCGTTAATTTTAATGTAAAACTATTTACTTTAAACAGAAAATACAGTGTATTGCATACAATGCTTTGTTTTCCTTGCAGATTCCAAAGATAAACACATAGAAAAAATGAATTGATGATGGATATTGGTGGGTAAAATAAATAAAACAAATCGATATAATTTATTTTAAAAAATGTGATTAATTACTTTTAGTAAAAATATTTAGTGTTTATGAATTTAAAATCTGTTTTATGTAGTTTACAGTATTTTAAAATTTGAATCTCTATTTAACGAATTTTCCATATAACGAACTTTTTTCCGGGATTTAGCGACTTCGTTAAATAGAGTTTCGACTGTATTAATAAATAAATAATCACAAAATATTAACACATTTACAACATTTAGATAATAATATGTCTGATAAATGAGGATATTGTTACTTACTATGAAAATTTAATTGGATTACAAGAACTTCAAAACAGCATTCAAAATTCCCTTGAAAACAGTACTTCACAAAAATAGTTAGATGATGCATTTAATCGTGTATAATGTTGCTAATTTATTTTCTAAAATAAAGAGTAGAAATCCCAGTTTAGAACCTTGCCAACAGAGCACAGTTCTGGAGTTTATTTAGTCTTTTAGAGTCAAAAATATTGAAAAATAGGAGGTGGTGCAAATTTACACCCCGTGGTTCAAAGTTACCCTGATTGACTGTATCAGAGATAAACGTCGACGATTATCGCCTTAAAGGGCTTCGTGCAACCAATGCTGCAAATATGGGTCCATTATTAATTGATGTAAAAAATTTTCAACATTGACTCCTAATATTATACTACCTTCCATACATGTATCTGTCCCTTTGTGTTTGTAATAAAGGCTTGCAATCGTAAAGATACTTTGTGAGTACCCTGTATGTCATTGGCTTAGCAATAACGTAATAATGACTGCGTAATGGTACTACAGACCTCCTCCCCTTCTGAAGAGCCCTCAGACTGTTACTCGCGTAATCAGTTGATTACTTTATCACATCGGCAAAAGAAAATTCAGTAAGGAGTAAGATTGTGAAACCAATATACTACTGTTCCGTTCCACAGCTAAGGTCTCGTTTATTTAAATGGAGAATATAAACATGAAATAACACAAACTAAGATTTTTGTGTCTAATGGCCCCTTTTCTGTGAAAGTCAATAAAAAAAAAAATGAAATTAAAAAGCAATGCATGAATTTAACAATTACATATTATTAATATATATGTATTACCCCCCCCCCCCCCCCCTCCTCCTTTTTTTCTCAAAACAGAGAATTGAAACATTTCAACCCCCGTGAACACTTGATTAGAATAATTTTTAAACAGATGAAAGTTAAAAACAAAAAAATTAAGAATTCTATTGCACATATGGTTTAGGGGGTCCCTGCCCCCCCCCCACACACACACTGTGGTTTAATTATTTTAACTCACTTGGAACGTTTAAATTTTACTTTTTACTCATCGTTAGGAATAAAGACAATACAGGTAATTGTATTTCAAAATCCAGAGAGCGGAAATGGCCTTCACCAGAGCTACCCCCGTCCCCCCCCCCTTCATTACCCACTTTTCCCGTGCCTATAAATTCCCTTAAGTCTTTCGTACTTTTAGTAAAATAATTAAATTCTTTTAATTCGAATTCCTTAAAATTTAAAGTAGGGGACTTTTTTAAGCAGAATTATTCAACATTAAGAATAACTCCATTACACATTTTATTGTCTTAACATCTTTTTAATTATTTAAATCTCAAAAAGTAAAGTTTCGCCTTCAAACTTGAAATGCTCACAAACTTGAAAACGTATCTTTCGTTTTTTTTTTTTTTTCTGCGATTTAATCGATCCGATCCCAAACCGCCAAACCGTTACCAACTCAAACAAAAAATTAAAATTTCGATAAATGCTTAAAAGGTTTTAATATGAACAAGTATAACCAAAATTTCAAAATGCTAAAATAAATATATATATATATATATATATATATATATTCAAATAATTTGTTTAAATTGCTTTATACTAAAGAAAGAGAAAATAATATTAGTTTTATTAGTAGTTAACAGATGTCGCCACCAAAAGACTGCATTTTTTAATTTATGATTGAGAAAAGGACATTTACATCTCCACTTTTGGTGGTGACCTCTAGTGAGCATTTAAGAAAAAGCAATCTCAAAGTGGAGCCGATTATCTTTCATAAGACTCGGGGGCAGTGGCGTAGCTAAGGTGGGGGGGGGGGGTCTGTCCCTGTTTATTTACAAAAATATATATATAATTTTATAAGATTTTGGAAAAGAATTCTGACGAAAAATGAAATTTCTAACGCAATACGCAACAGAGTCAATTTTTATTTCTTGGAAAATCTTAAAATTTATACAGTGGCTTAAAGTAAAGTAAGTAAATCTGTTCCAAAAATTTAAGGCATTCGGTTCTGAAATTTAAAAAAAAAAATCAGTCATCAGTTCGGTGTTTAAATTAGATATGCACTAGCGAACAAAAACCTACGTATCCAACGATAACGAATGGGTATGAAAAACAAACTTTAAAAGATATAATTTTCTTTTACGTATCATTGTCTTATGAGGACTATAGGATGAGTGATGAGTCGCCCCCGTTTCGGCTTAGATGTGTTATTATCCCGGGGTCCGTCGTCTTGGATTTTTTTTCTTACATGACAACTCTTTTTTTCGCCAAGTAGTAATGTCACCAATGGTTATATATTGTTGAGAGGATAATATAATATTGAAAAAACTGGAATATAATAATTATAACTATTAATAAAAAAATTATTTTTAATTCAAGCCAAGAAAAAAATCCAAGATGGCGGACCCCGGGATAATAACACATCTGTTCCGTCGTTTCTTATGTTGGAGGCAAAGGGTAAATAAGGAATGGTATGTGGTCATTTTCTGTGCTACAATTGCCTTGGGTTCTTTTGCCTTTCTTTCGAAAGCGATTACCCCCACAGATAATATAATCTATAGTTGTCTGTGATTGCACTATTGAATTGCAGGAAAGGTTACAGATTGTAAACTAGTAGACCTCATGTTTACAATCACTGTTACAATCACAACCTAAGGCTCCTACAATTCGTATTACAGTAGTTCTAATTCAACCATCAGGAGAAGGCGGCTGTGACGTATTAATCACGCAGTGGTAAATCTGTTCCAAAAGTTTAAGGCATTCGGTTCTGAATTTTTTTTTTTTTTAAATCAGTCATCGGTTCGAAAATTCCGACATATCGACATCCGAAATATCGCGAATTTCGACAAAAGGTCGCCGAAAAAAATCAATTTTGTCAATTGTACGCAGAAAAAATCGCCAATTTTGTCAAAGGATCGCGGAAAAAACGGGAATTTCAGTAAAGCATGTAGAAAAAAAATGCAAATTTCATCAAAGAATCGAGAAAAAACCAGCAAATTTTGTCAAAGGATCGAGGGAAAAAAAAAACGTAAATTTCGTCAAAGAATCGCAAAAAACCTTGACATTTCTTCAAAGGATCGCGAAAAAAAAGCAAAGGATTGGAGAAAAAACGCGCCTTTCGTCAAAGGATCGCGAAAAAAGCGAATTTCGTCAAAGAATCGCGGGAAAAACGTAATTTTCTTGACAGAATCTCGGAAAAAACAGCAACAGTCGTCAAAGGATCGCAGAAAAAAAGCGAAATTTTCCAAAGAATCGCGAAAAAACCGAAAATGGCTTCAAGAGATCGCGAAAGAACGCAAATTTCGTCAAGGGATCGAGATAAAAAGCAAATTTCGTCAAAGAAGAGCCAAAATATCGCGGAAAAAACGCGAAATTCATCAAAGGGCCGCGGAAAAATGCATAATTAAGGGATCGCGAAAAAAACGCAAATTTCGTCAAGGGATTGCGGAAAAAACGCGAATTTCGCCCAAGATTCGAGAAAAAAGGCAAATTTCGTTAAAGAATTGCTAAATAAGAGCCAAAATATCGCGGAAAAAACTCAAAATTCGTCAAAGTTCCGCGGAAAAATGCATAATTAGTGCTGGGAGGAGATTTCCCCCCCCCCCCCTTGTCTCCTGTGTTGTAACGTTTCAGAAGATTTTCTGTGAATTTCAGAATTTATTATCTCAGAATCACCCGGCACGTGTGGTCAGAAAAGTTTATTTCAGCAATTTAGCGAACGGAGGAATGGGAAGAGAACTTTTTGACAAAGCAAGCGCTTCGATTTTGGAGTACCTTATTTGGCTACTTAATTTCAATTGATGAAAAATAGAAATGCATATTTTAAACTATATTAGCTATAACATTTACCTTAAAAAATTATTATGCTATTATTAGAAAAGAAATTGCTTTTAGAAAGAAAAGATTCAGTAAACAAATGCGGTCTGTTTTTTCTGTAGACTTGGGCCAGACCTGGCGATAATTCTTAACAGATCAAACTTTGTCGGGTCGTTAACTTTTTTTTTTTTTTTTTTTTTAAATAATATAGGCATTACATATTTTCTTTAACACAATATTTCGAAAATTATTATGGCTTAATATATTACAGAAAAAATATTTTTACAAGTCTATTTTTTTTCTTTGCGGTGCTTCAAAATTACGATTCTTTTAACTAACTCCGTTCCCAAGTTTAACTCTTTGAGCATTAGGCAAAATGGTTGCATATCTCTTTAAGGCTAAATAAAGCATTTTATATGCGAAATACCCGTATGTATAATCTTTTTTAGCTTTGATATACATTCATCTCATGCCGTTTGTCTTATCCATTTATCATATGCGGGCCAAACTCTCATTGGGATTCAAACTATATTGATTTCTCTAATGAGTCTTCATATGACTGTATATTTGTATAGGTAATCAATAATGTTGTTATTCCACATTTCATTGATTACGTTCATATAAACTAAAAAATGTACTTCCCATAAATATGCATGAAATATTCATTTAAAAGACCCTTAATTGTAGGATAATGTTTGTAAATAAATATCAACACGTTTTTAAGAAATTGTCTCGGGCCGTGCCATGATCTGCGAAAAAATAAATAAGCCGGGCCCGGGTCTGCAAATTTCGGCCCGTATAGGGCTTTAATACACATTTGAAAATTATCATTTTGTACGAGATTTTTTGAGTGAAATTAAATTAATGCAATGTAATTAAATTATGTAAATATTAATTATATAATTATATAATTATATATATATATAAATATTATTAAATAAATTGTAGAAATTATGAATTAAAAGTTTTACAAAATACCTAAAAGTGTGTATTAAATAAATCAGTTATGAACGCATACAACTTCTATTTAACTAAATTGAAACTGATTTTACATTGAAATTACGAAAAGGACTGAAATAGTTATTTCCAAACAAATTAAACAATTAAATTTATCAATAACTTAAAAAATATACTTATGAGAATAATTAGTCGTTTAAACTAATTATTAAAGTCATTATCACAAAGGTAATATTTTAAAATCATTTTAGATAGAATATTTAAGATATTGAATCGTACAGAATTATTATTATCAAATTAAAGGAGAAATTATAAATTAAAAGCTTTAAAAAATATTTAAAAGTTATGAACGTTATCTTAGTTATGAACGTATAAAACTTTTATTTAAATACATTGGAACTGATTTTATATAAAAAATATGCGAAGGGATCAAGTATTTATTTTCAAATAAATTGAACAATTAAGTTTATCAATAATTAAACAAATATTTATTAGAATGATTAATCGTTTAAACTAATTATTAAAGTCATTATCACAAAGATAATATTTTAATTATTTTAGATATATCATGGAAGACGGTAGTATTCCGAGTGACGCAGCCTTAAGCCTAAAATCGTATCGTATCGTTAAAATCGTATCGTATCGTATCATAGAATTCGTAGATGGCGGAACTCATATATACAGCTAACTCGACATCAAAGAAAACGCGAAAAGCCGCCTTTTAATATCTCAGCAGATATATGTCTTATTGTTCTGAATTTTCTAGAACAGTCTTATATCTGCAGTCTAATCGTATACTGAAATTTTTACATTTCTACGTGCAGTATATTTTGAGATCTAAATAGCCATTTTTAAAGTGAAAACGTTGGTATGATATCGAGGAAGTTCCTAATTTGAAAATCTCGAAAACGGTTTTAACGATTATTTTTAAATTGATACATAATATAAATGTGATTAAGACGAGGTCAATAACACTTTTCTTTTTTTTCTGGGAAAACTCTCGTTCGTTAAATAATTCGATTTTTTTTTCTATCGAAAATGACACGGGCGATTTTTTAAAAATCAAATAAATATGTTTCAGATGAACCAAATAACAATTTACTTGTTTCCAGCAAGACTCTTGTTCGTTTTATAATGCGCATGAAAAATCGGACTATATTTCTTCGCCATTCTATGGAAATTTCACCAAAAATGCATGACACTGTATTCATACATAATGCTTTCTTTTTAACCACTTTTGGGGAGAAAAATTCTGTCTTCCCACTGGCTGAGTGGCTAAGGGCCATCGTTTACTGATCTTACGATAGGCAGTTCGATACTCGCTGGTACGTGTTTTCAGATGTGAATGTGTTTTTTTTTTTTTTTTAAGTCTGCTAGTTGACCATTATTCTCAGTTCCTTTGTAATTTTTTTAATTGCTATTAAGTTAAATAAAATTACAATTATAATGACGCCAATTTGATGATGATTATTTCTTGGCAATTTTTCAACAATAAAAATATTACCATAAATTTTATAAATATATTTAATTTCAATCACTTTACAAAAAATATACATTAATAATTATTATTTGAATATAAATCACACGATCAGAAACGTAAAAAAATAATTCATTTCAGCTCTTCTTTTTATAATATCATTTTTTATTATTATGACGGTCAATCAATATATAATCACTGACATCCATAATATTATTATTATTATAATTATTATTTTCCTTGCATAAAAGCTATTGTGATGTAATAATTCTTTTATAATAAATAATTTAGTTGAAATGTTTTATTTATAAACATCAATGAAGTTTGATAACCCATAGACAATTGTTTTTATATAAGCATATCAGAATACTGGTGTCGCCATCTTTTGACTCAATTGCGTAGTATTATAGAGAAATGTTTGATAAAAACGTTGAAGTAGACAGCTTTTAAATCGAAGAATTATTTTAAGCGATATTTAATGTTAAATCTGGATAAAAATGACTCATTAAAAAAGTCTCATAGGAAAAAAAATATACATGGGAATTTAATCATTTTCATTCAATTTAATCATTCAATAGAAACTCGAAGTTTGCAGAGTGCACTTATTATTTTTAACTTGCCTAATTTTTTGACGGTTTATTTGAAATTTTAAATTAAAATTTTCAGAATTTCCAGAGATATTTTTTACATATTTTAGAAAAGGTTATTTTAAATTGTTGCCAATTGTTAAAACAGCGCAAAGAATAATATATCCTTTAAATTAAAAATTTATTCACACGTGACTATTATAAACAAAAAAATCCTTTTAAATTAGAATTAAATGATAACGTGTTAAAAGCAGGAAAATATTAAACATTACGTCATAAAAATTGTTTTTACACATGCTTACTTAAAATGAAAGAAAATTATAAAATAATCAATTATTTTCAAATTAGAATTAAATGATTACGCATTAAAAGAAGGAAAACATTGAAAATTACGTCATAAAAATTATATTTACACGTGAATATTAAAAGAAAAAGAAAATTTTTAAATAATAAATTCATTGATATGTGTTAAAAGTCGTAAATGGAGGAAATTACGTCATATTGGCCAAAGTGGCCAAAACAGTTTGCAAAGCATATTGCAAAACAGTTTAAATTAAAAAATATATTTATATGAGAGATTTATTTCAAATTTCGAGATGATATTTTTAACTATAGTTGCCAATTTTAAGGTAGCGCAAATAATAATATTATCTTTCTAATAATAAAAATATTTTCAGTTGAATGTTACAAAGAGAAAGGAAAGTTTGGTGAAAATTATGTCAGATTTAAAACGTTACATTTAAAATCTCTTATTTAAAATCATTTTCTTATAGCGTTGTTAAAAAATACCATAAAGCAAAGACTCTGTTGACTTAGTTCCTTTTATATTTGGTAATTTTCAAATGTTAACTAATCTTATTTAATCAAGCACGGAAACAGCAACTAACATCAGCTGATTCGGTTTTGAAATCCCTCAGTAAAAGGGAAACCCGTTTACAGTAAGATCGCCATTGATTTTTTAATTATACAGAGCAGCCTCGATTATCCGAGCTAATTGGGACTGTTAGTAAATCGGAATCGGAAATCTCGGTTAATAGAAACTGTGTGTAAAAACTCGCCGTGCTTGCGAATTTAACATCTCTTTTAAAAAAATATATAGAACGTTTTAAATAATAAAAATATATATATGTAAAGTTCTGTTTCACAGCTTAACAAATTTAAAAAGAAAATCAACTACCAGTAGTAAATTTTAAAATGCAAATTAAAAAATTTACGAAAGTTCATACAGCCACTGGAAACAAAGCATTGTTCGTTATTGACTTCTCAGGGTCCAATGTTTCTTTGGAGTTGAGTGCTTTTGGGGGCAGAAGGCCCTGTATAGCACAGACAGTGAGCTAAAGAGCGTGGTTATTTTTAAGGCTCATTCAAAAGGAAAAAAAAAATCAGACTTTGTTATCGGCTCGGTTAACAGAAACCTCGATTAATCGAATCTCGGTTAATCCAGGTTCTACTATAATTCAATCTTCCGTAATCTTTTTAAAGCAGATCAAATTAATGGACTTTAGCACAAAGTCACATAGCTGATAACTGCCATGCTTGTTGGCCACCTTTTTTTCAAAAAGTTTGCCTCACCTTATTCAATTAATGAGATATCTCCGATAAAATAAGTCACATTTTCCCGTTCTAAAATACTGGTATCCAAAAATCGTAGCATGTAACTGACACTACAAGTACTCATGGAACTAGACTATTTTAAGTCTTATTTTTATTATAGACTATATAAAATTATTAAAAATATATATTATGATAGGAACTAGCGGGCTTCGTCCGCTATTTACGTTACGGATATAAAAATCATGTTTTTTTTTAGGGAAAAAGAAATAAAAACCTATTTGACGATAGGTTTATAAAGACACATTTTGTATTTGTTGTATTTCCGGGGATGAGGAGGGGGGGGACTATTTTGATTAAATATCGCAATTAGTCTACATGGCAGATATAATTATGATAGACACTAGCGGGCTTCGCCCCTCTATGGCGCCTTATGGGTCCAGCTTCCATAACTCAGAAACTACATTTCGGACATCAATGCAACAGATTCCAAACGTTATAATTAACTTAATAATCACCCTATATAGCATTAAAGTAAATTTATGAGTACTGCATACTATTTTTTTATCGTAATTTCTGAAGAGAAAAAATTATTTCGGTTCCATTCTTAGGTACTGGTCTGAAAAATTTTGAAAAAGGGGGGAAGGAGTGGACATGAGACTGCTGTTTGTCAAACAACCCAACGGGGTCTGGCTTATTCAACTTGGTTTTTGATGACTTCAATTGGAAGGTGGTTTGTTTAAAAGAGTGCGTTCCCTGCCCCATGGCCCCACCAGTGGCCGAGAGGTTCTGCTCTCGAAGCTGGTAGACGGGAGGTGCTGGGTTCGATCCCAATCGCGCCCGTCGGCCTAATCGTTCGGAGTTTTCGTGGTTTTCTTCGAACCTTGGATTTCCAAGCGTTAATACGGGTTAGGTTCCCTTAGAAAGACCCCCACGAAGGGCACTCCCCCCTGGGCCTATATCCCTCGTGCAGATAATTGGCCGTCATAAATACAACCAACCAACCCTGCCCCATGAAAACTGGAACTATTGGTGCACCATCTATGTAAGGATTTAATAATTATAAATTAACATTTTGGATTTATTAATTTAAGGATAAAGTGTTTTTAAAGGAATATCAAATGAAACCCTCTGTGCGATCTGCGATTATACTTACCCAGTTGTTTTTATATACAAACTGCTATAAGGAAAATTGTAATAAAATAGTAAAAATTAAATCTGCATTAAATTCCATAAGTATCCTTTTTTTAATCATTTTATCACTAACCTCAAAAAAGTAATGATATCAATGCAAAAACCCTTGACGGGTTAAAAAGTTTCTGACGCAGCATTTTATCTTATGCTCTAAGAATTTTAAATATGGAACTTAAAAATACTGATATCAAATTTTGAGTGACGTTATGCTATTTCTTAAAAAATATATTTGTATTTATTTCATCATTTTATTTTTGTTTTATTTATAATCGCATGTGCAAAAGTTATGTTCAACATGAAAAGCTGCATAAAATTTTATTCGCTGTTGCTTTATCATTTACATCTCTCATAAATTCAAAATATGAGTTTTAAAAGATATGATATAAAATTTAAGTGACGCCTTGATGTGACTTTAAAAGGTTTGTTTTAAAATTCAATTTAAATTATTTTTGACTTGGTTAAAATATTTTTTTACATCTACATAATACTTTTAATTTTCCAATTCACTGTTAAATATATCACTTTCATTGAATCTATACTATGCATTGAAATGTATTTATTTCAATAAATTGATTTATCTTTTGTGTCACGCTATTCAAAATTGTGAGTAAGATTTATGTAAATGGTTTCTTTGCGTCATTGTGTCCAAACTACATGAAATGTATGAAAAAGGATAGTTTGACGCAAATAAACCATTTACATAAATCTTACTCACAATTTTGAATAGCGTGACACAAAAGATAAATCAATTTATTGAAATAAATACATTTCAATGCATAGTATAGATTCAATGAAAGTGATATATTTAACAGTGAATTGGAAAATTAAAAGTATTGTGTAGATGTAAAAAAATATTTTAACCAAGTCAAAAATAATTTAAATTGAATTTTAAAACAAACCTTTTAAAGTCACATCAAGGCGTCACTTAAATTTTATATCATATCTTTTAAAACTCATATTTTGAATTTATGAGAGATGTAAATGATAAAGCAACAGCGAATAAAATTTTATGCAGCTTTTCATGTTGAACATAACTTTTGCACATGCGATTATAAATAAAACAAAAATAAAATGATGAAATAAATACAAATATATTTTTTAAGAAATAGCATAACGTCACTCAAAATTTGGTATCAGTATTTTTAAGTTCATATTTAAAATTCTTAGAGCATAAGATAAAGTGCTGCGTCAGAAACTTTTAACCCGTCAAGGGTTTTTGCATTGATAAGAATATTACAGATACTGAATTGTAGAAAATTGTGGCTACCAAATAAATTAGACATGGGGGCTGTAGGGGGCACAACCCCCTGATATAACAAACGTTTTCACAGAAAATAATCAGTCCTGAAGTACAAGTATATAGTATACATATATTTGGCAGAAACAAAATATTGCATTTATAAGTTAATCTGTATAAACTGAGTTTTCCTTTATCCAATGGGGTTAGGGTGTCAATTATCTCGAATAATCGAGGGTCTACAGTACATAAAACTCTTCAAACGTAAAAAATAATGATAAGCTGCTTTGTTACATCACAATCACAACCAATATCAAAATTTCGTAAAGATTTCGATTTTCAGCTTATCAAATACCATATACAGTATGACTTCAGAAATACGGCAACTTCAAAAATCTGGCAACAAAACCACCTTTCCCCTTCTTTTTCTGTTACACTTTCAAGTTATGGGAAAAGAAAAATAGCAATTATTTATGAATTAAAAACTTCAAAACAGAAAGTAAAAACGGAAAAAAGAATATTTGACTTTCTTTTCACATTTGTCAGAGGCAATTATTTTCTGAAAAAATTTCTAGGAGCTACACCGTTCCTTAGCAACGGGAACAAATTTGAGAACAACTTAGGCGAACGCATGGCGCAATATTTGACCGGAACGAATTTCTGGCAACGGTGACATTATGAGGTAGAATTTTCAGGATTTTACATTTCCCGTGAAAAGGCCGCAATTCATGAGCTGATGGACACGCAAAATCTGAAAATGCATCAAGTGTCTAAAGAGGGATATAGATGACTGGCTAAGCATTGACGAAAATGCATCAACAGCGAACAATTTAACGGGCAGCGAGATCGTTGACGCTGTGCTAAATAGAACCGCCGATAATGCTAGTAGCAGCTCAGAAGACGAGGATGAACAACCGGCAGAAGAAAAGGTGTCACTGGAAAAATGTCAGTAATACATAATCCAGTAATACATAGTCAGTAATACACAGCCATAAATTTCACTGGAGAAGTAATATATACGTTAGAGAAACAAGACTGTATTTCCGAAATAGACATTCTTCATTTGTATAAAATACAAAAAATAAATAAATAAATAAATAAAAAATAAAAACTTGTTATAGAACGGCCAAAAAAATTGAAGCACACGAAATTGACATCTATGTTTCCGGAATTACAAGAAAAGAAATAATTTCAATGTTTATTAGATTTTCTTTCTTAACACAGAAAACATCAATTAAAGTAAGTTTTTTTAATATTTAATTTTCTCTTTTTCTGACATAATTATCACTTAATAATGAATTAAATTATGGCTAAAGGCACCATTAAGAATATAGCACTATTTTTGCAATTCCTAGTTACTACTTTTGATATTCCTTCAAAAATCCGGCATAGTCTTGATCCCGATGATGCCGGATTTTTGAAGTTATATCGTACTTTCGACTACATCCTGAAAAATTTTCAGACTGATACTGCATATTACGGTTATTGATTTAACAAACATGTAATATCATATTCACCCTTTAAAAGACATTTTTAAATTCATTTATCTCAGTTCGTGTTTTTTCAGATTTTCTATGTCTTCAAAATGATAAAGCTTTTCTAGTTAGGAATGAATGGACTTGAATTTTTTTTTCCCTAGTTGAACATCATACAGTATATAAGAGATTTAAGGATCAGATTTTTAATATTTTGATAACTTTTATTTTAAAAAAAAAATCTATACACAGTAATTACTCATTTTCTCTGTTTTATTCCGGTTGTCTTTAGTTTAGCTTTTATCTAAAAGTATTGCTCTTAAATAACTAGTCAAGTGCAAGTATTACTCGCGCAAGAGGGCCCGTACAATAAATAAGGAAAGGGCATGTTTACAAACAAACTCTTCCGTCAATTAATCTACTGCTACATTTTTATCTTAGCGATCATTGCAGGAATCACACTTGGCGACGTAGGCCAATCATATCATAGATCTGTTAAATCAATCTGTTAAAGACCAATCAAATTACCGGAGTTCATGTGTATAGTAGGAGTAATAATGAATGAAAGGGTTTTTCTTGCTGACCAACAGTAATTCGACCAACAGTGACGTCAGCTGCCCTTTCCTTATATATGAATTAGTAACAGGGCGTTGCATTACACAAATATATCATAAAAAGTTTTTATCTAGGCTTTAAAAACCGATGGCACATTGAGTACGCCGCCCTTGTCTTTAAGTATGTCTAAACCGTCCGTGTCTTTAATATCTCGCATAATTATCAACAATGTTTTTCTAAAATCATTATCAACGATCCTAATATACTACTGCGACGATAGGTACCTCCAGCGCTCCTCAACTCCGTTGCTGAACGCCCGCAAATCGAAATTTGAGAGTAACGGAAAAATGCGATTTTCTCAAAAACTATGTGACCTGGATAATTACTATAGTTTTCCTGCAAGGTTTAAATTAACTTCTACTACCCCTGTTGGTTTTTTTTTTGTTGTTGTTGTTGTTGTTGTTGTTGTTGTTTTTCATAATTTTTGTTTCAGTAGATTCGGAAATAGAGGGGAGGGGACATATTTTTGCATAACATTTTCGACGATATCTCTGAAAATATAATACCTAAAATTAAAAGAAATATATTTTTGAGTTCGGCATTACGAAAACTTTCACACGATGCCCCACATGATATACAAAGAAATTTTTTTTTTTCAAGTGCTCTACATTTTTCCTGAACATATTTGTGAATGGTTAATAAGCTATAAATAGGTGCTTTAATAGCCTTTATCATTTCAGACAATTTGAACTTCCCACGTTCCATAGTTTACGAGTAAAATACTAGTAACATCAGGCGGTTAAAATCGAACCTTTTTCTTAATTATGTGAAAAAGTAATTTTAATTTTCTAACTTTTTTTATTAAATTATTTGTATTTAACATTTACATAATAATGCCTAAAAATATTTTTTTAATTGTTGCTAATAAAAAAAAAAATGTTTTGGGTGCCGAATCCCCTTAACCAGGAGATTTTAACCAGGTAAGATTTTATGTATATAAGAATCGCCTAGCCTTTCATTGAAGGATAATTTATCTCTTTTTAGATTACAAATTCATCTCTTTTTAGATTACAAAGAGTAATTGAAATTATGCAAATTTACAAGTAAGCAATCTTTTCTTTTAAAAAAACTTTTCGTTTTCCCTTCTACTTTAAAATTAAATATTAAGAATCAAATATCATTACATATTATTCGAGAATTGTAAAATGATTTTTCAGTCATGTAACACGATCGCAACACTTAATACGACTTCTAAGTGTTGTATAACGCAGTTTTGAATAACACTGAACAAGTAAGCATTTTTTTTTTAAGGACGACTTTGAATAACATGGCCCCAATTAACCATATTACATGAGAACTGTTTTTATATCTAATTCTATTTCATGTACTATATTTACATATGTACACATGACGTAATTTATTTCTCTCTTTGTACTTTTGTTTTCTTTATTAAAGAAAGAAAAACAACAATTTGATTTTTCTAGATTTTCTCATATTAAATTTGAGCTTCGCGATTTCATAAAATAATAATTATTTAGCCCCATTAGTAAAATCTTTAGATCTCTTTGCACAGCTTTTTGTGCTTCTTTTTCCTTTATTCGCACAGTTATCTAAGCAGCCATATATACTGTTATCGGTCATAGAGGAACTAAGTATCAAATTGAAAATCCTTTCACTTCAAATGAATACGCTTATTCTACTGGCTGACCGATATGTATCAAGTGAAGGTAAAAATCAAAATAAATTTTACTATCTCTGAAAGTAATTTTTTATCTATCCTTTAAATAACACAGGTAAAGCAATTTTACTTTCTTGTAAGGTTTTTTATTATTATTTATTGTTTGAAATTGTATATGTTATAGATGTTTAGAATCGCAAAATTACCAGACTACTAACAAAGTACAAGTGCAGACAGAAATAAAATCCTATATTATTTTGTTATTTTATTATTTTATTGCATTTTATTACATTGTATTATTTTATTCCTATATTATTTTACTCCTATATTATTTTTCCTGGGTTTTTTTACGCAGATCTTTTTAGCTTTTCTTAGTAAATTGTATGGTTTTTCTACGACTTCCTTAACAGATATCGCCCTATTTCTGTAACCATAAACACCACATAAAATGTACAACATATTGAAACCATCCTCGCAAAATTACCTGACTTCTAACAGAGTGCAAGTGCTGTCGGTGAAAAAACGGAACCCTTAACTATTTTACGCTAAATTTTCTGTGGGTTCATTTTTTTCCAGTTCATTTTACTTTTTGATAGTCGGTTATAATGATTTTTCTGCTACTTCCTTAACTCTTAAATGCATAGTGATGTAAATTTCTATCACCCTTTTATTTAATTTTTAATACATAAATTAAATTCTTACAACCACTATATTTATATAAAAATATTAATCCTCTAAAAATTACAAAAATATGCTACTAAATAAAGTTAAAAATCTATCTTAATATTTCTTAATGTAAAAATAAAAAACACAATTCTAAAAGAATAATTCACGCAGTTAAGGGTTAAAAGATATCGCCTTATTTCTATAGTCAAGCGCCATATAAAATGTATATTACATTAAAATTCTCTGCACAAAATTACCTGACTACTAACAAAGTGCTAGTGCAGTCGGTCAAAAAGAAAAATAAATAAATAAATAAGGAATTCCATGCTATTTTATCACCAAATTTTCGCAAACAAATGCGAGAAGAATCGACTGAAAATTATGTCTTATTTTCCAATATATAAGCAGTTTTTGAAATAGGGGTTGTCTGTATGTTCAAAACCGGATCAAGTTTCATTTTACAAACGGTAACAGGCACTTTTTACACCATATATGAATTATTTGGATCAAAGCAGTATGGTAAAGCGTGTGGTTTTATTATTTTTTAATAAATCTTCACGATACTATAAAAGAAAATGTTTTAGGGATTTATCCATAAATTTGGATTAAGTTAAAAAAGAAGAAGGACGAAAGTCACAAGATTAATACTCAGAAAAATTATAGAAAAAAATCTTAGTATAAGATAATCTAATTTTATTTATAGGACAATTTCATAAAAGTTTTTGATTGCTTTCTACAATTTTCTTATTTGTGGTTAACAGGAGAAGGTCCTTTTAGACCGTAGAAATGTAAAATTTCTCAATGTCTCGTTAAAAAAAAAAAAAATGATTGGAACGAGATTAACACACTCATGTTTTTGATGATGCTCATACCGGGTGTCCCAAAAAGGACTGACTGATTTTAAAATTCAATAACTTGCAAACGGTGACAGATATTAAAAAAATTCTTACAGGAGGGTTATGCATAAGGTCAAAAGTTTTATTACAGTGATTTTCAATTTTAGTTCGATTTACAAACAATAGATGGCGCTGTAAGCAATAGTCGCTAAATTCAGGCTCGATTTTTGGTACTTCGTGGCCCGGATAATACATTTCCATCTCCTTTTTCTGCATGGAACAAGATAAAGGACCAAAAATCGAGCCTGTATTTAGCGACTATTGCTTACAGCGCCATCTATTGTTTGTAAATCGAACTAAAATTGAAAATCACTGTAATAAAACTTTTGACCTTATGCATAACCCTTTTGCAAGAATTTTTTTAATATCTGTCACCGTTTGCAAGTTATTGAATTTTAAAATCAGTCAGTCCTTTTTGGGACACCCGGTACTTTTTATGTAAAAATTAAAGTAGGTTAGGTTATAACTCATATTTTCAATACGAATTTATTAATAATTTTCATAATTAAAGATATATTTATGAAAAAAATACCTAGATAATGTTTGTATTAATTTTTAATTCATTGTATCTCATTAAAAAAAAAAAAGACATTTCAACCGGATGATTATTTAGGAAGATATAAATTAAAGTTTGCCACTTGGTTTTAACATTAGCATTCTCATATGTTAAAACCGTCTAACTTAAAAGAAAAAAAAAAAACTTTATTCAGAGTCTAATGATAACCTGGTTGTGATTTTATTGTAAACGAACTGGAAATAAAGTACCTATCTTTTTTTTTTTTTTTTTTTTTTTTTTTAACCATTTGGAAAAATGGTTATTGTCCTCGTCAGGGTAGGAAATCAAAAGCATATCTGAAGGTTTTTATTGGTTTAATCATCATTTAATTCGTTTTCTGATTGGTCTATACAGTAATATGTATTTCCCTTTACTTTCAACAGAGATGGATACCTTCTGTTGCCACTATGACAAAAAAGTAATAAAAACTACAAAAAAAAAAATTAATAACTCAGAAACAAATTGAGATACAGCTTTCAAACAAATTGCATTTAAAAGTACATTTTTTTCTCTATACGGCGGTATAAAAAGTAATATTGTGGAATGTTTAGAAGTTTAAGAATGAAATTTCATTTAAAATGGGGCGTCAGATTTCTTGGAAATCTGACAATGGAAAAGCCTTTTCCCGAACAGCCAATGAAATGCTTGGATAATACGTAAGTTTCAGGTGGATAATACCTACGAGTCGCAGGCGATTTTTGTCGCTTGGAATTTTTACGTGTAATAACACTATTAATGTTTAATTCATGGCGTACGTAATGCATGATCAACTCCGTGCGATTTTTTATGTCTTAAATTTTAGTCTTTGAAAAAATCATTTTCTAAATGGTCGTTGTAATTTGTTAAATGGCTTTTTTACTTCCTTCTATCTTTACAAGAAGAAAGTATTGGATTCGTGAAAATTTTCGACTTCCGGTTTTCGACGGATTTATACGTTTTAGAATGCCCAGAACACAATTTGATGGTTTTTAGAAAATGTCTGTCTGTAAGCCTGTCTCTCACACTGTCACTCTGTCACCCTGTCACTCTGTCTGTCACTCTGTGAGTCTGTATGTGACAAAAATTTTGAGGGCGCTCTATCTCAAGAACTAATGCACGGAATTTCACAAAACTTTATATTTAGCTAGACCTTGATATAAACTGGACCTGATTAGTTTTTGGTGAAATCGCCCAACAGGTGGCGCTGCTATGCGGCACTTTTCCCGATTTCTGCAATAGCTATATCTCAAGAACTACTGCATGAATTTTCATAAAACTTCAGATTCAGTTTGTCCAGGATATAAATTGGTGCTGATTACTTTTTTGTGAAAATCTCCCAACAGGTGGCGCTGCTATGCTGCATTATTCATGATTATCGCAATAGCTCTAACTCAAGAAAAAATGCACGAATTTTCATCAAACTTCAGATTCATTTAGTCCCTGATATAAATTAGTGCTGTTTAATTTTTGGTGTAAATCGCCCAACAGGTGGCGCTGCTGTGCTGCATTTTTCACGATTTCAGCAATAGCTTTATCTCAGGAACTAATGCTTGGATTTTCAACGAACTTCAGATTCAGGTATACCTTGATATCATATAGTGATGCTTATTTCTTAAACTTTTTTTTTTTTTTTTTTTTACCGATACTTTTTTCACAGGCATTTAAAATAAGTTTAGTAAAGGTTAAATTCTAAATTATTCTTGTTACCCATGATTGGTGATCAATTCATATGTGAAATATAATCATTTTATTACTATAACCGAGGGACGTTTTATATTTTAGCTAAGAAGCAGATAAGAGTCATATACGTGGATGGTTCAATAATTACTGTCCCTTGTGCATATAAAATATTTGTACTGCGATGGTTGATGTGGAATATCGAAGCCTAATGTTTTAAATGCCTATGTCCTCAATTTCAGAATCATATCATATTAACATAGTTTTGAAGGGAGGGGTGAAGTTTTAAAGACCTATTTTTGAGGGAGTTTTAAAGGAGGGGAGCGAGGGTGAAATGCTGGTTTGGAGCTTATGAGTTTACATTTGTGACAGTGGAGAAGATGTGGCTACATCACTATGATCTCGAGTTCAAACGACAGTAGTTACGTCTCATCCACTGTCACAAATCTAGCTTCCATACGCAAAAAAAAAAAAAAAAAAAAAAAAAAAAAAAAAAAAAAAAGAAGCCTTTCAAGCCCCCCACCCCCGTTTCACTCCTCCCTCCAAAACTATGTGAATATAGCAGCTACGGTTCTGAAATTGAGCATATAGGCATCTAAGACATTAGACTTCGATATTCCACAAGAACCATCACAGTACAAATATTTTATATACACTAGGGACAATAATTATTGAACCACCCACGCATATTATTTCTATTGTCAACTTCCATTTTCGCAACTAATATGTAGGGTACAATGATGAATGAGGTATCATTGGATAGTTTTTTTTTTTTTTTTTTGCCCACATCTGACATTGCGTGATGAATTTGACTAATATGAAGCGTAGAACGATGAATGAGGTATCATTGGATTGGATTTTTTTTGTCCACATCTGACTACGTACTGAATTTCTGTTAAAACACTTTTTCGTTTGAAATTTCACTTTAATTAAAAATTAGGGATATGCGGGGATGCAGAAGGTGATAACAGCGGTGGGAGAGATAACGGAGGGGGGCGGGGCAACTAAGTGGGAATTCTTCTCACAGGTACAGTGGTATATATTATTTCTGTCGTCAACGTTCCTTTTTCTTAACTAATATATAGCGTACAACGATGAATGGGGCATCACTGGGTAGAATTTCTTACCCACATTTGACATCATAAAATAAATTTAACTAATATGTAGTGTACAACGATGAATGAGGTATCATTGAATAGGCTTTTTTGCCCATATCTGACAAGGCATACCGAATTTTCGCTATACTTTTAGGTTAAGTGTCATCATATGAATCATTTTTTATGTCAACATTCCTTTTCCCACGCAGATACAAAACGCGCAAAGATGAATGGGGTATTGCACGAAAGGCTTCAGAACAACCTTTTGATATAGTACACTCATATATATTTTAAAAAAAGTTGTTTGATTTTAAAAATTGCAGTTAATTATAAAGTGAAAAATGTATTAGAAAATAAAGTTAAATATTGCAGTACGAAATTCTCGCACCGGTCTATTGGTAAAATACTGTATTTATCTTTTAAAAACTTAGCATTAATACCAAAAATCGGTTTTTCAAAGGTATTCCCGTAGTTTTTCTCATGCATATTTCTTTTTCGTAAGTCGAAGCAGAGGTAACTAAAGCCCTGAATATTTGAGTTAAACGCTTTTGACAATTTAGACGCTTCATCCAAGTAAAAAACCGTAAATGACCTCCAGGACAGCCTTGCGTTCCTTTCATAACCTGGAAAGCAACCAACTTTGAAAAAAAGCAAACCCATTCATCATATCGCAGTGCGATTATTGAATAAGTTATTTTGACAATCAGTAGCAAATACGTCAATATGAAGGATTAGTAATCAAAAATAGATATAAAAATATAAATAGTTTTTTAACGCCTTATATCCTGTCGGTACTTTTAAGTACCAT
Source organism: Maratus speciosus (assembly GCA_963932465.1). Taxonomy (NCBI): domain Eukaryota; kingdom Metazoa; phylum Arthropoda; class Arachnida; order Araneae; family Salticidae; genus Maratus; species Maratus speciosus. The sequence continues at coordinate 214,374,837 of OZ010797.1, read as the reverse complement.
TACAGAAAATTGAATGTAAAATTTATTTAATTCGTCTACTAATAAAAGTAGATTGTACTTTTCCTACAAAATAATTTGCTCAATCCTATTTAGAAAGCACAGTGAAACAGTCGAAGATAAATATTTTTTAACTAGCCGCCCTTGGCGACCAGCTTGATCTCCCTTAAGCATATGCTAAGCATTGTATCGCGTTACTTTTATACATAATTTAATTTACTTGCTCAATCCTTCGCCAAATCTGAAGATTCTGATACAGAAATCCTGAACTCGGCATTTTTATGTTAGGTGATAAATCGCCAAACATAGTTCTCGTCGTATTTTTTCGTATTTCATTTAAAATATAGTACTTTCACTCATTTGATTTAAAATGCATAACTTTAATTTTAAACTGAAATATTTAAAATTTATGACCCTCAATTATTGCTTTAAAAGAAAAGAAAAGTAATAAATAATACCATAAACCATGACATTTAATTTCAACATCAAAGCTTTGTTTTAATTTACCACGTGAAAAATTGTTTGTGATAGTCGCATGAAATGGAATATTATAATAATGATGACATGATATTTACAATATTTGGCGATTTATCACCTGCTCCCAACATTAACTTATCAAATTGGCCGCTTGGCATACAAAAAGTGAAGCGGTCAACCCGGAACTGTTGATTACAGTCATATGACTTAGGCTTTTATTATATAGATGTGGTTATTTTCTTAACCATTTACCTAGGTGTAGCTTTTGTCTTATTCAAAAATGGTAAACTAAAAATTTGTAACGACAAAACTCTTCTCTGTTACAGATAGGATCACAATACATTTATTTACATTGTTCTTGTAAGAATTATGAGATTTCCATAACGGTATTTTTTGTTAAGGCTGTTCTCAAGTCCATGAGGGCAACTTTATGACATAACTTTTAATTAATTTTTGTTCGGAAAGGCATGAAACTTGCAGGTGTTGTTGCTCAGAAACTATGTAATCGTAATATTTTTCATTTTTTTTAAAAAGGCAATATAGATCTTTCAGAAAATAGTGTCGAAGTGGGCATTTTGAACCGAATTTCCACGCGAAAGTAGAATAACCACTCAAGAAAGGTCAAAAAACGTGTTTGTCACGTGATCAAAATCGTTTATAACTCAATAGGTAATTTATTGATCCAAAAATGGAAAACACAGTTCGATTCCAAATCGTTTCCACGGTTAGCCTTTCCAATTTTACATCTTTCCGTTAAAAAGGGAATTTGTAAATGTGTCAAAACGCTTTGCATTTGTTGAGCAGAGAAGTTTAGAACAGCTTTAATAAATCTAATTATTCTTGTAAATATTTTGCAAAAAAAGGTCTAACTACCGATTTATTGAATCAGTTTAATTTAAAAAAATATCTAAAAAATCAAATTATTATTATATATGTTGTTCTGGATATCTTAGATATTAGCTTAAATAACTATTCAGGTGAAGCAATTTTTTTATACAAAATTCAGGATATAAAGTGTTAAAAAACACTTTCTTATAAGAGCATTTAATAACCTTGGGTCATCTTGGAAAATAATGTCTAATTTTTTTTTCTTCGTTCGTGTTTTTCCAAAAAAATTTTCGTTACAATACATTAATTTGGAGTGTGCGCCAAACTCGATTATGACAAATTCACTGCTTGTTTTACGCATGGGTAGAAAGTTACAAACAAGTGAATTTATTAAAAAATATGTAATTTTTGTTCTGTTTTCTGTTAGATAGCTTTCCTTACAAAAAGTAAAAAGCTACCTATTGCAGCCGTAAGCACTACCGGAAATTTTTGGTATATTTTCATCGATCATGACCCTCAGATCCCAAAACCAACCTCCGTTCAAATGTGACTTATATATACAGGGTGTATCTAAACTCTTGGGCAAAACTTTAAGGGGTGATAGTACGCATCAAGATAAACAATATTAAATAGGAAACTAAGGGTCCCAAACGTCTTCCGAAGGAGATAGGCGCCATTAACGTTTAGGATCCAAAATTTCAAATTATTATGAAAAACGGAAAAATTGGTCCATTCGTTTGCGGTTTTCACTAAAACTATTCTTTATGTTAGTATTTTCTTGAAAATAAATTTTAAAGATAAAGTTTAAAAAAATGCCGATAGAGGGCACTTTAGACTTTGGAGTAATGAACAACTATTTTTTACCGTTATTTTTTATATCTCAATAAATGCTTTCAAAAGCTTATACTTAAACTTAAATTTTGAGCTCAATTTTTCTGGTTTTTATAATCATTTGAAATTTTGGACCCTAAACTTTAATGGTGCCTATCTCCTTCTGAAGACGTTTGGGACCCTTAGTTTCCTATTTAATATTGTTTGTCTTGATGTGTAGTACCACCTCTTAAAGTTTTGCTTAAGAGTTTAGATACACCCTGTATATATATATATATGTATATATATATACCGGGTGTCCCAAAAAGGACTGACTGATTTTAAAATTCAATAACTTGCAAACGGTGACAGATATTTAAAAAATTCTTGCAGGAGGGTTATGCATAAGGTCAAAAGTTTTATTACAGTGATTTTCGATTTTAGTTCGAATTACAAACAATAGATGGCGCTGTAAGCAATAGTCGCTAAATACAGGCTCGATTTCTGGTCCTTTCTCTTGTTCCATGCTGAAAAAGGAGATGGAAATGTATTATCCGGGCCACGAAGTACCAAAAATCCAGCCTGAATTGAGCGTCTGTTGATCGCAGCGCCATCTATTGTTTGTAATTCGAACTAAAATTGAAAATCACTGTAATAAAACTTTTGACCTTATGCATAACCCTCCTGCAAGAATTTTTTAAATATCTGTCACCGTTTGCAAGTTATTGAATTTTAAAATCAGTCAGTCCTTTTTGGGACACCCGGTATAACCCTTAAATAAACATTAACGACCACCAACAAAAATTGTGAAATTATGAATAAAATGACATTAACAAATACAGTTCCCCCCAACACACTTAACATAGATTCCAAAAACATAGTAAAAAACAGCAGAAATTGAATAACAGAAATGGAATAATGGAAATTTGTAGAACTTAGACAGAATCGTCGGATCCTAAATGACTTAAGTTCCACAAATAAAATGTGCAGTTTCACCTTCATATTAGCCATAAATTAGCTAAAAAATATGGATTTGGGACTACCAGACACATAAAACCGAGAAAAAAACCATTGAACACCAATTAAGTTAAAAATTAAAACAAGATTAAAAAGAACAGATGAAAAATAAAAAACAAATTACCAAATTAAAATACTGTCATAGCATTAGGTATAACAAATACACTCATTATGCATTTTATTCTCATTTAAGATAGTATACTATTAGAAATTGATATGATATTGTCCTCTGATTTTTAACATGCGATAATTCTCGTATTTATGAACCGATTTGTATGAAATTAATTGTATGCCTAGTGCATACCAATGTCTCGACCGAATTCGTTGGCCAGCTTCATCCGCCATCTTGTTTCAAAATGGCGGCCATTTAAATTTTTTTTAACTTAAAAATTTAAAAAGCGGTGAAATAAATTAAAAACTGAAAAATATTATTTTTTAAGAGTTTGACTTTAATACAAGTATTCCGGAGCATATTTTGTTTGGTCTTTATCTTAAAAAATGGCTGAGATATAGCAGTTTGAATTTCTAGGGTGGCTGACATTTTGGTTTCATCTGCCATCTTGTTTGAAAATGGCGGCCATTGGTTCTTGAACAGCATTTAATGCATCACCATACCTATAAGGTGGGTTACCATAGGGGGGACCCTGTTCTGTCGCCAAATGCCATCAAGTTTATCGCCAAATTTGGGGACTAGAATTAGTCGCCAAAGGTGACGCCAACTTGGCGATATCTCTAATATTTCGCCAAATTCCCATAGCCTTCCATTGTAAACCAATAGGGTTTACTTTCTTACAGAAAATCATCAAATTGCGATATTTTAATGCAACAATAACTAATTTTTGCTTAAGGGAACATATTAATTATATTTAAGGGAGTCCAAGTAAATTAAATTATGAATAAAAGTAACATGATACAATGCTTAGCATGCTTTCCCAAACATAAATTTTAAGGCAGACCAAACTGGTCGCCAAAGTCGGCTAGTAGCTTACTAATTTGGAGCAATTCTCATTCAAATTCAGTATTAGCGAATATTCTCTTATGGAGTTCGTCGCATTTTAGCTTCTTAAAATTTGAGTAAAAGTAGCTTTGAGTAAAACTTGCAAAATTTTAAAACCAAGAAATATGAAAGCTACCTCTTCCTCCCGACACTGGTCGAAAGGACTTTTTTAAGATAAAGCAAGGAAAAAAAGATTATTTAAAGATTTAATGATTTAAAGAAATATTAAAGATTATCTTTGTAGGAATTCTAAATTGATTTCTCAATGCGTAATCGTAAATTAATCAATATTAAGCTAAAAGCGTATTTTTTTTTTTTTTAAATATTACACCCATAATTTTTTATTTATCATTTATTTTCTACCTTTTAGCCTTTAAAATGTTTCATTTTTGCAGTTTCACAACCATTTGGCATATTGTGGAGAGCAGTTATTGGCCCATCGTTAAATCCATTGTTGTTTCAACTCCTACAATTGTGCGCGTTACAGAGAATATTTGGTGATTGATCACTTGTGACCGGCTAACGGAAAGATACCTTAAAATTAATTTATTACTTTATAATTAAGGTCTATTGTCATCGAAAACACACCTGTGAACGTAATTTTTATAACTCTAGCGTGCAATGGCGCCAACATATTGGCCCGTCGGTCGCGAGCATAACCAATAATTTTACTTCTCTGCCCACCCAATTTCGTTATTTATTAATTAATTCGTTATTTATCTATTTATTTATTTATTTATTTATTTATTAACCATTTGGAAATGGTTGTTGTTTTCGGTCGAGGATGGGGCCAAATGATGCTCTCATTTTATTTTTTTTTAACGAACGAAATTCAACGATGTTCTTTACTTTTAGAAGAATTTTTATTTGAATAGGTAATAGAAAGGCATAAAATCATTAAAAATTGTTTGAATAGGTAATCGAAAGGCATAAAATCGTTAAAAATTGAAAAAGTTACAAAATGGGTAGGCGCAAATTATCAGATATGGAAAAATCCAAAGCCAAAGAGCGACGCCGAAATAAAAATCGTCTTTCAAAGCAAAAATCGAGGTCTTCAACTCATTATGTAGGCCATGAAAATCGAGGTCTTCAACTGATTATGTAGCCCATGAAAATCGATTACAGAATAAAAGACGAACGCGAAAAAGGAAACCATCTAATATTTAATCGATTGATAGTAAAAGGCCAGGTCTCGAGGGGCTCCAATCCACTAGCCGCGGCGTTTTACAATCGGTCGATACTAACCGGGAAAAATTCAGCTCAACGTAGGCAATTTGTCACAATCTGTGGATGATTCGGTGGAACTGCTTTCGATTTGTATACTGTTTTTCTTCTCGAGACGGGACTTGGAGAGTTTATCGAGGAAGGTTTTGGTCGTCTGAAGTTTGATCTTTGTGATCTGTTGTTGAAGAGGATGCGACGGAATTTGGTGGACGAAATTTAGATTTTTCGGTTAAATCTTGTTAGGAAGGTGATTTGTCGCCATCTGTGAATGATTCGGTGGAACTGCTTTCGATTTCTAACCTCTTATCTTTCTCGACTTCTCTTGTCGAAATGCCCCAAAATTAAAAGTAAGTAAATATTAAGTCAACAACAACAAAAAAAAATCCAAATGGTCGTTGTAATCTATTAAATTACAATTTTTTTTAAATTTATTTATTTGCTGAAATGAAATTTGGTTGTATTGATTTTCGCAAAATAATTTTGTTTGGAAAATATCAAGAGCATCAAATTTGACTTACAGGAGCACTAAAAGCCCTTTCAGCTGATGTATAATTAAATTTCTCTCAAAAAAACATATCCTGCATATTTTACCAATCTGTGTCTTGAATTGATAAAGCACTTAGGTGACTAAATTGTATGTTTTTCTTGACGTTTAGTTTTTTGTACTTTCAATAGTAATTTTTATGTTATTTATAAAAAATATTAATGTATCTTTACACACAACAAGTAATATAAAAATTTTGTTTTTAAAGTCAATTCCTACTTAGGTCATCAAAGAAAAATTTAATATAATCCCTTAAGCTAATATTAGTCTTTGTTGCATTAAAATATCTCAATTTGTTGACTTTCTATAAACAAGTAGGTTTACAATGGAAGTCTATGGGAATTTGGCGAAATATTAGAGATATCACCAAGTTGACGTCACTTTTGGCGACTCATTTTGGTCGCCAAATTTGGCGATATATCGCCAAGTTAGCGTCAAACTTGGCGATATTTGGCGACAGAACAGGGTCCCCCTATGGTAAATCCCCTTGTAGATATGAAGATGCATTAAATGCTGATCAATAACCAATGGCCGCCATTTTGTCTCCCATATAAAACTAAAATTAATTATTAAAATTTAATTAATGAATTAATATTTGAAAAAACTGTATTAACATCAATTGTCATCCAGTACATGCTTAAAAAAATTTATTTCAACTTGATAAGATGAATAATAAGTATTTTATTAACGATTGAAAATTTGAACAAGATATATACTAAATAAATAAATAAATATAGGGAGAGTGTGAACTAATAGTAGGAATTGAAAAAACAGGTTGAGTGCAATAAATATCTGAGAGTAATAATTAACTGAAAAGTCGGTTTATACAAAGATACTTCATAGTAGAGATGTGTCATTTGTTGAGGAACGACTCCAAAGGAACGATTCCGGCAGTGAAACTGAAGGAACGATTCCATTCTGTAAAAAGGAATCAGTCCTTTTCGGAACGATTCCGAAAAGGAACGACTCCTCGGAATCGGTTCCTCGGAAACAGTCCCTCGGAATCGGTCCTTTTTGGAAAGATTCCTCGGAATCGGTCCAAAATGTACCGACTCCGAAAAGGACCGATTCCTCGGAGTCGTTCCGAAATGTACCGACTCCGAAAAGGACCGATTCCTCGGAGTCGGTCCGAAAAGGAACGATTCCTTGGGAATCGGTTCTTTTCTTGTAGACTGGCCAGTTTTAATGAATTAAAATACGCTATTTTATTTCAAAATAACAGATTTTGATTCTATTAAAGATGACTTTATTGCCAAAATATCCTTCTAATGTGTGTGCCCCTTACCCCCCTCCTCAAAAAAAAAAAAAATAATAAAATAAAATAAAATAAAGAAAGAAAAAGAAAAGAAAAGAAAGAAAGAAAAAAGAAATTGAAGTACAGGGCGGAGTAGGTCCTTTAATAAACATTACTATTTGATCTTCTTGTGCTAAATTAATCTGAAAGAATTAATTGAAAAAAATATTTTATACGAATTGGATTTTTTCCACCTGAGTGGAAAAGTGCCCGAGATGGGATTCGAACCCAGAAACTTTACGTGCTTTACCGATTGAGTATCTGGACCCCGAAGGTAATGGAACACTATGTGTACTTTAATACACTAATACTTTTTTTAATTGGTAAATGTATCATACGAAATGATTTTTTTCTAAATGAATTCTTAAGGCTGTTCTCAAATCCAAAAGGATAACTTTGTGACAAAAGTTTTAATTTATTTTTATTCGGAAATGCATGAAACGAGCAGGTGTTGTTTTTCAGAAACTATTTAATGGAGCTGTTTTTCCGTTTTTTTGCAAACGCAATAGATCTTTCAGAAAATAGTGTCAAAGTGGACGTTTTGAACCGAATTTCCGCTCGAAAGAGGCATAATCGCTCAAAAATGGGTGAAAAACATGTTTGTCACGTGATCAAAATCGATTATAACTCAATAGGTAATTTACTGATCAAAAGATGGAAAACACAGTTCGATTTCAAATAGCTTCCATGGTCAAACTTTCCAATTTATATATCTTTCCGTTAAAAAATGAATTTGTAAATGTGTTAAAACCTTTTACGCTTGTTGAGCAGATCACTTAAGAATAGCCTTAAGAAAAACAAAGAAAATGCTTGTTTAATTAATAGTGAAAAATATTTTTTTTAATCTGGTTAGAAACAGTTTTGAATAATATAAGAAATATATCACTAGGCCATAAAAATTGCATTTTAATAGGATAATAATAACTGATTTTCAATTATTTTAATAATTGTAGAGTTACGCACTTTCATGCATATTTCACTATTTCATGTTTTTTCCTCAAACATAATTTCAATTTGAGAATCCTCTTTGTCAAAAGAAATATATGATCAGCTACGAGCGCTCGAGTACCACTTTATTTCCACAGTTTGGCGTCTTGTTTTTCTCTCCTGAAGAAGATGATTAAAAAAATCTCTAAACTCTCGAAGACTGTTGTTTTAATCAACTTACATTGAGGTTTATTACATAGAATAAAATCTGTTAGAACAAGGAATTTTTGTAAAACGTTTCTTTCTTTCTTAAGATAATGAATATTTCAAAAAGCATAATGTCTAATATTAATAATAAGATAACAGTAACAGTGGTGGGTGGGATTGAAATAATTTAACCGCGGTTCGTTCTCTTAATGGCCATTTTGAGTATAAAAACGGAAAAGAAAAATCACGTGCTACATATAGATTATCGGACTTTCTCCAACACTGCGACATATATGTAAAGCTGCATATTTTATGCTTATTTCGGTTTAATAGATTTATGTTAACCCTCCGCCTACCAGAAGGGTTCAATGGTCCCGACAGGTACATTTATAATGATATTTCTAATTTATTTTAAAAACTGAAATTTCTGTAAATATGGGGTTTTTTTCTGGGATGTTCTATTCTTTTAAGTAGAACATTCCAGAAAAAGTCACATATTTACAAAATTTTCATTTTTTTAAATGTGAAAAATCAATTTGAATATACCTATCGGGTCTGTTGCACCGGTCTGGTATGCGGAAGGTTAATATTGTATTTAAAAAGTTTTACAATATATGAGTTTAATTATTGGTTTGCAAAGAATGCACGTTGTGATTTTGTACAGTTTTTTTCATTTGTTATTTTATTTCTATTTCTTGCTAAATAATTAGAATTTAAATAACTGTGACTTTGTTTTAATTCAACGTAAAATAAAAGCAAAAAAAAAAAAAAATCGTTTATCGTAATAATTTGTTATAATAATTCAGATTTCTTGATCGTTATTGATACTCGCAATTCCCGAAATCAATGCCACGATTAATGCATGTCACTGTGGTGATGGATAATACATATCTGAGTTTAATTTCGATCAAAGCAAGGCTCCCTTCATGCCAAACTAAATTTAATGTTTCAAGCCTAATACCAAACTTCTGTTTTTATTGAGGTAAAACTTACTGCAAATGCGATACTAAATTTTATGTATTTTCCTTTCTTATTGTTATTCTTTTCACTTAGAAGATTTATTTATTTATTTTCTTTTTTTTTAATTACATAAAGTTTTCTGAAAAGTTCGAATTTAACAAAATGTTTTATCTATTTTAAGTAGTTTTGACAATAAAAAGTTTAACTCCGAATAAAAAAAAGTCAAATCTCTCTATTCTAAAAAAAGTAACTACCGCTGTCACCGCCGCCGCCGGTTTTGAATTTTTTGTGACCGGAGGTCTTTCTTCGTTAATATTGAGAAAAATAATGCATACAAAAATATGAAAATCAGTGGTTTTATACAGAAATGTTTGATAAACACGCTGATGCAGACAGTTTTCAAATCGAAGTATTATTTTAAGAGATATTTAATGCTAAAGTTGGACAAAATCGTTCCACTAAAAAAGTTTTATAGCAGCAAAAACTATACATGGCAGTGTAATCATTTTTAGATCATTTTATGCGTTAGAATTTGCCGGAGTGCAGATTGCATTAATTTTTTTATTTTGACTCATTTTTTCAGGTTTTATTTCTATTTTAAATTCAAATTTTCAGCATTTCTAGAGATATTTTTTACAGATTTCAGAAAATTGTACTAATTTAAACTGTTGCCAACTGTATAGAAAGCGCAAGCAATAATGTTTGCTTCAAATTAAAAATTTATTTACACGTGACTATTACAAACAGGAAAAAAACTTTCAAATTAGAATTAAATAATATGTATAAAAAGCAGGAACTTATTAAAAATTACGTCATAAAATGTATACACGTGAATTTTAAAAGAGAAAGGATATTGTAAAATAATAAATTCATTAACATGCGTTAGAGGTCTTAGGAGAAATTACGTCATATTTACGTCACATTATAGTTATTACATAAAATGAACACAATATAATATTGCAAAAAAGTTTAAATTTAGAAATTGCGCTAGACATTTATTTAATATTTTGAGAGGATATTTTCAACTATTTTTGTTAGGAAAGCGCAAATAATATTTCATTGCTAACAAAAGTACTTTCACGCGATTATTTAAAAGAGAAAGAATAGCTTGGTAAAAATTACGTCAGATTAAAAACGATTAATTTAAAATGTCTCATTTAAAAGAACTTTCTTTTCGCTTTGTTAAAAAATACCAGGAGACAAAGACTCTGTTTACTTAATTCCTTTTATATTAGCTTATTTTGAAATGTTGTTACACGTGTCTACGTCATCAAGTTATTTTTATTTCGACGTTTTATTTGTATTTTTATTAATGTTGTACGAATTTATTTGTTCTTTCGTTATTTAAAATAAAAATTATGTCAATTTGTATAATTTGGCGAGTGGTTTGGCGATTTATATAATTTGGCGAAATTGGTCGACGGGATAATCAAGTAGCACCGCAGCGGATTTGGCGTTAAAATTCCCCAATCAAAGAGAAATGAATAGAAATTCGTTTATAGGAAGGTCGCCACTGTGTTTTAAATTATAATTCAATCTTTCGAAATCTTTTTAAAGCCGATCAAATTAGCGTGCATTTAGAGCCTGCGGTGTCTGGACGGGGGTTGGCGAGCGTAGCTCGTAGGGGGCCGAGGCCCCTAGTTCTCAAAAAATTAAGGTTGGTATTATCTATAACACGTTTACAACAGATGTCTTTTATTCAACGGCCGAAACATCGTCAAAAGGATAGTTCTTTATATAGTACTACACTCTGTAATAATAATGGACATACTTTTAATTTGTTTAATTTAATTAAACCAATAAACCGTTTTTCAGTTAAAATGTTAGAAAATTTCAAATTTAAAGAAATAGAACTTCGAAGTTTAGTGAATCACTATATCTTTTGGCGGAGATAATATGTACTATATATGTATAAAATCATATATATTACTATATATATATACATATTATAATATTAATATATATAATATTATCTTATAAATATCACTAGCCATAGCCATGCTGCTAATGAATCTGTTTACAAATCATCTGAAGGAATTTTTACCCTTTCGTGTTACACAAGTGTTCCATGACTTCATGAGTTATGAAGCTCCAAAGATCCCAATCCAAACAAACATATTAGCATCGCAATTCACTCACACCGAACTGAGGTTCAGTATAAGTGGAGAGAGGGTTACGGCGGATGAGGGTGTGAAATTAGAGAAATTTCTGTAGGTTCTCGTGAAATTGGAAATTCAAAAAGAGTTGTAAGTTTATTGAAATTCTACGTAGTTAACAGCAGTTCACAAATAGCGATGTTAGGGTATAAGACAAGACATACATCAGTCACTCAGGAAAGACAGTGTGCAAAAACGTGCTTTACTTTTTAACCCTTTCCAATAAAGTTAGTGTTTATGAATGCGGTTTGTCTGTCCGTCAGACCGTCTGTTCACGCTCTAAGGCAAGTCACACACTAAGGCGACACATAAGACATGTCGCTTGAATTCGCTAGAAAAACTGGTTTAAAACAAGTTTGTAACAACTTCGTTCTTTGTTTCGACCTGTTTTTGCACTTCATGTTGCGCTTTATGTCGTTCTGTCGTCTCAGTGTGTGATATACCTAACTCCCTTAAATATACTCGGATTCCCATGAAATTGATATATGTTAATGATGTTTACCATGGGATGTTTGGTATTCAATATGAAGAGTGTAGCATTAATAGTTTATTTACAGGGGCACTCAAAAGTATTTCGTTACATTATGGTCAACGGGAAAAAGTCGTTTGCAGTGCATTTTAATGACATTAAGCTATTTCAAATGCATTAAAATTGATATATATCACTGAATTGCACTACAAGATGATTGCTATAGAATAGGGTGTTCCACTTCTGAACCAGATCCTGAAGGAGTGATAATAATTTTGATGAATTATGCGAAATATCCTGTGTGCGTAAAGTTAGGGAACTCAGGAGAAAGACGATAAAGGGGATAAAGTTATTGAAAGTACGGACACTGGAACAAAACGAACAAAAATGTAATCTATTTTAACAAGTTACATATCTAAACCAGTAGGGCCATCCAAATGAAAAATGAGATTCAGAATGAAAAATGAAATTAAGATTACCTAGAAGTAGATTTTGAAGAGGAATCTATGAGACTAAAAATTCCGAGACCCCGGTGACAAATAAATATCAGAGCAATAATAAAATTGCCTATACAGGATGTCCACTCTCAACGATGTCCAATGGCTAATTACTAAACCTTTAGTCATAGCCATATAGTTTCAATTACAAAAATGTTTTAAAAGGGGGTAAAGAAGTAATTAAAAAGTGATTTGGGTCAATAGAATCATTTCTTGAAAAATTACGAAATTTAATTTTTTATACAGTCCCCCGGTCCTTCAAGTTATAGTTAGTAAAGCTTACCTATTACACTTACAAGTAAGACAAATAAAAGTCCTAATATTCTACGATTAAAACTGACTGAAGTAATGGCTATTTAAAGTTGGAGCATATTTTTTGCTGTGAAATAGGGGTCATTTACAAATTTACTAGAAATATAAATAATCTTCAGATATATAAAAAAAATAGCTGATAGTAAAATTAACATTGCATTATAAATTTGAAATCTATAATCATTCTGAAATATTAATGCAAAATATACAGCTTGTACTAAACTCATAACAGGAAAAAAATAATAGAATTTTCGTTAAATAAAATGTTGAAAAGCAACAGCCTCAATTCTTTGCAAAATGACACATATTTTGAAATGTTATTAGATTACACTAGGATGCAAATTTGTGTTGTATCATGTGTTTTAGCTTTTGATAATTAGTTCTTACGTATTTTGTAGCACTGAATCCAAAAATGGCCTTCATTTTTTATCACAAAGTACAGATTTTTTGCAAATCGTAAATTTGAAATCTAAAAAGTGAAAAATTTACGGAAATCTGATAGTATAAAATAGACGTGATTGTTATTTCTTTAACTTTTGATAATTGGTTTTTATGTATTTTTTACTATTGAATCCGAAAATGACCTTCATTTTTAAACATAACGTCAGGATTTTTCGCAAATTGTAAATTTCAAAGTTTAAAAGTTCAAAGTTTTTATTGAACCTCTTCCCTTCCCACATCATCGGATCCCCGAGCTGTTTAGCTGTAAGAATCCCAGTATAAGCCAAAAATTGAATAAATTCTTGAATTAAATAAAATAAAATTGAATAAAAGAAGTTTTACATCTATTTTATAGTATCAGATTTTCGCTATTTTTTAACTTTGAAATTTACCATTTGCAAAAAAGTCTAACATGATGGTTAAATATGAAGGTAATTTTTATATTCAGTGCTAAAAAGCACATACAAATCAATCGTAAAAGTTAAAAAATGCAACCATCGACTCTATTTTATAGTATTAGCTATTTTTTCAATTTTTAAATTTACTATTTGTGAAAATTCCTGACATGATGGTTAAAATTGAAGATAATTTTCGGATTCAGCGCTAAAAAATACATAAAAATCATAATTTTAAAAATACATAATTTTAAAAATAAAAAAACACAACCATCGCAGTCTTGTGTTATCTAATCTAAAACTTTTTAGTACACTTGTTGGCAGTAATCTATTCGAAATTTTTTGTGTTACCCTGTAAAATAAGTACATAATGGTAAGCACTGAAAATCATAATAATATTACATTGTCATCTGATTTACGTCAATATGTAAAATTTAACCTCGATCGCATATTTTAAAGTGAGTTGAATTTCGAGTACAAATTTTGAACTGGAAAGACATACGTACGATCATTTCAAGTTAACCCATTACTCGCTGGTGTTGCGTTCACGCAATGGTCAAAATAATTGCTCATGCTTAAATTAATTACTTTGTCACCACTGTTTTACAATTAAAAAATTGCTTTACTTATTGGCAGAAATTTTGATATTTTAATAAAGCGAAAATTATCTTTCTGAATTTGTGGTGACAAGCGACTTTCAACAAGAAATTTGAAAATTCCTACTTTATAGTTTTGGCGGTTAATAGGTTAAATAAAAGCTTATAAAAATAGCATAATTCTTGTTAAAAAAATCATGAAAAGAAACAGCTTCAAATCCTTACAAAAATCTGTCGTAATACGATTTCTTTCAAAGCGCAGCTACACATGAAATAAATCCTTCAAATACTTTAAGCACTTTGTTTACGACCCCTAGAAGCATGGCTAAACTCATGTGTATTCGAATTCAGAAAAGTGACATAAGTCTTGCATTTCAAAGTTTCGTATAACTTCATGAATTTTAGTGTTAGATGAATGGGACTTTTTTGTCTCTCAGCAACCAGTATATTTATATCTATTTATATAAAATCCAAGTCTCTGTGTGTCCCTCACGATTCCGGTAGGACCGCCTCATTGAAATGAGCAATTGTTGAAAAAAAACTAATGCAGGGTTACCAGAGTAGCGCCAAATGTTAGCCAACTTGGTGATAGCTGGCTAATTTGGCGAAATTCTCATTTAAAACCATTAATCTTTCATAAAAGAGGTCACCGAAATTTAATTTAAACTCCGCTCTTTTAAGATATTCTTCAAAATCTATGAGTGAGAATTTAAAGTACATCTTTACATCTTCGTCCCGATGCTACTAATAAAATAACCGCCAATAGACGACGCTGTACTGTGTGAGCTCCTAACTGCGCGATTTTAATGTGCTTTAGGTACTTTTCCAGTATAGATACCTTGGCGAAAAAGGAAATTTGGCAACATATTTTCCGGGAACCTATCCACTGTTTCATTTTATATACACACGCATTTTTTTCGATATTTATACGATTTATTTAATATAAAAAAGACGTTTCTCTAATTTTATAAAGAAACAGATGTGATTTGTACATAAAAACATCAATAATATACATATAAAATAAACATATAAAACAAACAAAAACGCTCATCAAGTTTGTTTTCATAGCTGTTTATATGATTTGACAACAAATCTCGATATTTTTCCGTTATACGGACACCATGCCAAAATGTATGCTAATGCGCCAATTATTTCAAAATGCTAAAAGATATTTGTAATTTTATGCCAGCAGTTTAATATGAGTTTTATTTTATTGCTTTATTTTATAACAGTTATTTGTTCACTTATTTTAAGTATATAATTGTGATTTAATGAAATAGTTCGTAAAAGTCTGGAATTTTCAAATGTTATATTTTTTAAATGCTCACTTTAGTATCGACAATGTTTTTTCTGTACTTTTCGGTTAGCCGGGCGCCAGTGCTATATATATACATATTTATATACATACAAATATGTAAATATAAATATATATGTATATACACATATTGTATATATACACATATAGATATATGTAAATATATATGTATATATACATACATTTATATATACATATATATGTATATATAACACTGGCGCCCGGCTAACCGAAAAGTACCGTTTTTTCTTTTATTTTTCAAATGCTTCAATTCACGTGATTTTCATTTTGCGCCATCTATTACGCTTGGCGACAAAGGTATCCGTATAACGGAAAAGAACCCAAATCTTACTTTATCATGCCCAAATTACACCAAGCTTTTTTAAAAAAAAACGCCAAATCTCCCACAGTGGAAAAGTACCAAACTGTCTATTATTTTACGCTATCTGTTTTATAGTTTGTACTATATGTAATGGGTGTGGAGCGAAGAGTTTAAAAATTAAATATTAAAGTTTCGGCACAGATGTCATATACGCCCCATATTGGCGCGATTTTTCTCTGACGCCAATGTCATATACACAACGGGTACTTAACTGGCGGCAAAGTGTCGTTATTTTGCTTGATATGGTAACCCGGATATTGTTGTTTATGCTGTTGATGTTTTCGCCAAATTGGCGTATATGACAACTGTGCCAAAGTTTCTATAAAGCAGTATAAGACTAAAAAATTAAGGATAAAATAAATGCAAAATAAGACTAAAGAAGAAAGAAAAATCATGCGTTAAGCATAGAATATGAAACACTTTCCAACACATCCTGAATGTTTTAACAAAACTTCGTTATTTGGGGAAATAAGATAACTAAGTAAACATTTTAGAAGACGCATAAAAAATTTTAAAAATTGATTTCAGCAGGTACCGTCCATAGCCAATAGTATCGTTATTACATGCCACTATTTAGCCAAAATTTAATTTAAACAACTCTTAAAACTACTGAAATCACATTTCCAGATATTATCATTCATAGACGGTTATGTATCCAATTCTTTGCGTGACCCTGTATATCATTTTATCTATATTCTACAAACATTTCTTAGTAAACTAAATGCAGTTCAGCGTAAAAATGCATAACTCCTTTAAAAACCACCTTTAAGCAATTTACTCTCATACTCAGTAACCCTTACGAATACTTTTGTGTAGCCCTGCATATGAACTGTAGCATTTATACACACAGTATAGTATGCATAAATGTAGTGAAACATAAAAGCGCATATCATAATTAAAAATGCATTTCTAGCAATCATTGCTTATGTACAATACTTCGGAGAAAAGTTCCTTGGCAAGAAAGAAGTTTGCCAACGTATTTTCTGACAACCTATTTACTGCTTCATACTCACAAGCAATTTTTTTCAGATGTATGCAATTTATTTAGGTAGTTGTTAGCTATCCCGTCGACCAGTTTCGCCAAATTATATAAATCGCCAAACCACTCGCCAAATTATACAAATTGACATAATTTTTATTTTAAACAACGAAAGATCAATTAAATTAGCAAAACATTAATAAAAATACAAATATAACATCGAATTAAAAATCACTTGATGACGTAAGAAATACATGATCATGTTTAATGTCAACCATTATTGGCATTTAATCTTACAATTTGGCGACAGTAATTTGGTCGACGGGATAACTAACAAGTACCTTTATTTAATGTAAAAAAAGCTATTTACCCATTTTTTATAATAAACAGAAGTAATTTTGGCACAGATGTCATATTCGCCCCATATTGGCGCGATTTTTTTCCGACGCCAATTTGGCGAAAACATCAACAGCATAAACAACAACATCCGGGTTATCATATCAAGCAAAATAACGACACTTTGGCGAAAGTTAAGTACCCGGCGTGTATATGACATTGGCGTCAGAAAAAAAATCGTGCCAATATGGGGCGAATATGACATCTGTGCCGTAATTTTTTCACAGATGTCATATACGCATCGGGGTTGGCGTGATTTTTCTCTGACGCAAATTTGGCAGAAATCTCGCTTTCGAATACCAGTTACTTATATATTTTTAAATTATTTGCTATCATTTTGAAAAGGAAATAACTATAAATAAATAAAAGTTTGAAAAATAGCTATAGAACAAAACAGTTTATATAATTAAAAACAGAAAATAAAAGTAAATAAACAATTTATTAATAAATAAAAAACAATAGCTGGGTTACCATAGCAGGCAAAATAACACCATTTTGGAGCCAGTTAGGTATCCCGGTTCATATCTAAAATCTATGCCGTAATTTGTATATAAAATAATATTATATATATTTAGAAGCGATTTTTTATGTATATAAGTGCATATATAAACAAAAATAAATGTTCATTAGATTTGTTTTCATAGCTGTTTATATATTTTGGCAACATATCTCACTTTCTGATGCCCGAATTGCGCGAAGCTTTTTTAAAAATGCGCTATAATGGAAAAGTACCTAAATAATTAACAGAAATAACCAATTATACAAACTAAAACTTTTTCTTTCGAGATCAAAGCATTGTTTTTAATTTCAATTAAAAATACATATATCCTTGGATAACTTTAATTGAAAATAGGTTAACAGCTTAATATCTCATTCCATAAACCTAAACAAACACAAGTGATTCATTCATCGTGAAACTTAAAAATTTTTTAAATCATTGAGGTAATCATTCATAAAGTAAGTTCTCCAACAATCAATGGACAATATTCTAAGGACATCATAGTAGGTAAAATGGTGGCGGTATCGTTTGTTTATGGTTTGAAATCACAAAGATTTAATTTTGCAATGTCTCTTAGTTACATTATTTTATTGTCATATTTATGAGCTCAGAACAAAAGCATATTTTTTCATTATTTAGTTATTAAAGATGGAAAAAAATTATAAATGCATGATTTGAAAAATTTAAATAATTTTCCTTCTTAATAGTAAAAAATAACATCGGGAAGTAACAGCGGGTTTAAGTTAAATATGTTTACCTGTTTAATTCTGTTGTAATATTCAAAATAACTGTATTTATTAGATTTCAGTAAACAACATCAGGCCCGATTAAACTTTGAAGTTAGAGGAATTACAATGTCATTTCAGGACCTTTCTTTTGGAGAAGCTTTTCTAAATTTCATATATACATGGAAACTCTTCAGTGTTAGAAATATTATTCTTAGGACTGACATAACATGAGAACGGCCTGCAATTTTACACAAGTTTTTGAAAACTACTTTATATCAGAAATTTTGCCAAAAACTGGTTACATTTTTGTTATAGCGGCCGACACTATTAGGATTATGACAAGTTGCAGCCAATTTCGCCAACGTCGTAACCAAGATCGTGAAGCACACACATATAATACCATATAATACCATTTCATGAAATCGTATACGATAATTTAATAGTTTTTACCTTACTTCAAGTGTGAAATTTATTTATTTTTAAGGATTAACAATCTAAATTGTCCAATATATGAATTTTAAAAAATGTAAACAAAGATTGAATAGACATGACCGCAAAAAGCCTCAAATCTGCATAACACTTGGAACCAAACTGTGCAGATTAGTGGTCTTCTACTGTACACAGTTTTTTATAAATGTGTTTCGTTCTTTAAATGTGTTATTTTCATCTATCACTGCGGAACAAGCGAGAAAACTCATATTCTTGCACATGAGTTGTATATATCTTTATATCTAAACTTCCGTCATTTTTGACGGGCTACCTTTCTAGTAAAAATATAAAGGTTGTAAAAATTGCAAAAATGTAAACTTAAAAATCTATCTTAAAATTTCTGGTGTTTAAACTTTAATATAAGAGTAAAAAACATAATTCTAAAAAAATAATTTATGTATTTAAGGGTTAAGTTTTACAAAATAAAAATTTATATAAAAAAGGCATTTAGATTCACATTTATTAAAATATTTACTAATTTCAATATTTTAGTTTTTACTTCTATTGCAGATGTGCAACATAAGAAAAGGTTGGCGTATAACACGAAAAATGTATCTCTGATTTTTTTTTTTTTCATTATATTTCCTGTGTTATAAACCTTTCAGAGAATCATACATAATCTTTTCGAAACTAAAGAAAATAACTTGCATTTAAGGGTTAATTTTAGCAATAAGTATGCGAAACTGCTCAAATGATAAATAGAACTTTGGCAAGAAAAATTAACTCAGTATCGCCGTCTTTTGAGAATTCAGTGCGCAATTTATATTAACTGCTATTTTGGGAGAAATCAGCAATAAATAAAATCATACTTTAAAACCCACTGTATAAGTAACATAGACTTTCGGTTATGTTGCAGATATGCAACTTGGTGATACAAAGGGTTGAAGTACTAATCGTTTGGGTTAGTCGCTTTTGATATTTTGGCATCATCCCATTAAGGGTGTTCTCAAATCCAAAAGGGCAACTTTCTGACATAAGTTTTAATTTATTTTTGTTCGAAAATGCATGAAATTTGCTGGTGTTGTTGTTCAGAAACTATATCATCGAGCTGTTTTTCCATTTTTTTGCAAACGCAGTAGAATCTTTCCGAAAATAGTGTCAAAGTGGACGTTTTAAACCGAGTTTCCGCGCGAACAGAGAATAAGCACTCGAGAGCGGGCGAAAAACGTGTTTGTCACGTGATCAAATATGCTCATAACTCAATAGGTAATTGATTGATCAAAAAATGGAAAAAACAGTTCAATTCCAAATCGCTTCCATGGACAGGCTTTCCAATTTTATATCTTTCCGTTAAAACATGAATTTGTAAATATGTCAAAACGTTTTGCGCTTGTTGAGCAGAGCAATTAAGAACAGGCTTAACAAAAACGAAAAATCCTCCATCATGTATGGATTATGAAACACTTTTCAACAGTAGCAGATTATTATTAAGAAATACCATTTTTAGGGTTCCGTACTTAAAAAATAAAAACGGAACCATTATAAAATCACTCCTGTGTCTGTCTGTCCGTCTGTCACAGCCATTTTACTCATAAACTATGGAACGTGGGAAGTTCAAATTGGCTAAATTAATAAAGGTTATTAACCCTATGACCTACATATTTATATATTATTAACCATTCACAAATATTTATCAAAAATGTAGAGGGGCTAATTAAGTTACTTAAAAAATAAAATCCTTTCTATCTTTTCTTTGTATCTGGTGTGGGATATCTTGTGAAAGCTTGCTTGACGCTGAACTCAAAAATACACTTCTTTTGCTTTTAGTATTATATTTTCAGAGATATCGTCGAAAATGTAATAGAAAAATATGTTCTGCCACCTTTATTCACGAATCTACTGAAACCAAAAATTATGAAAAAATTAGGGGTAGTAGAAGTTAATTTAAACCTTGCAGGAAAATAAAGCGATTACGCTAGGTCACATGGTTTTAGACAAAATCGCATTTTTCGTTACACACAAATTTCGATTTGCGAGCGTTCAGTAAAGGAGTTGAGGAGCGCTGGAAGTACCTATTGTCGCAGAAATATAAAAGAATTGTTGATAATGATTTTGGAAAAAAGTGGTCGGTAATTAGCCAAGATATTAACATTTAAACACATGGACGGTTTGGACGTACCTAAAGACACGGATGGCGTACTCTATGCACCATCGGTTTTTAAAGGCTAGATAACAAATTTTAATGATACATTTGTGTAATGCAATGCCCAGTTACTAATTCACATATTTATTGTACGGAACCCTCTATACGCGAGTAACATCGGACTTGACCGATTATTTAATACAATGAAACGAGATATCTATATAAGTAATAACTCAGTAAAAAAAAAAAAAAAAAAAAAAAAAAAATCATTGTAAGCAATTGCTGACCATATGCGGACCATATGCGGGAATTAAGTTGTGCAAATCTGTATATATCTATAGAATTTATACATGCCGCGTAATACATTAATAACTAGATAAGTTTAAATGATAAGGAGTTTTAAAAGTAAAAATTAGATAAGTATCAGTTCCTAAATAGGATTTACCAGGACAATTTTCATTTTGGAAAAATTCATGAATACAGCATAGATTATGAAACACTTTTCAACATTAGCAGACTATTGTTAACAAAGTGTTCATTCTTTTCAAACGTAGACACATGAGATATTTGAATAACCATTATTAAAAAAACACATAACGCAGTAAGATCAACAATAACATGCTTTTCTGCAATTACTGTTAGTAGTATTCAGTAAGAGATGTGAATTATTTCGTACAGCCCTGTATATGTAATTTACCAGCTCCACATAATATACTAAAAATTAGTTAAAGGGTCTCAGGACTCTTAAATCTTCAAAATTTTCGAAATTTTAATTTTTTTAGATGTTAAACTTCTATTTTTTCTGAACATTTTGATATAATTGTTTACTTGAAATTCCCATTGGAACAGAAGTTATGGCTTTTAGAATTATTCCCGCTCTATAGCTGAAGCGGCGTTTCCGAAACTTCGAAGTCGTTTTTCTCCAAATGACGTTTTTGGGCATAACGCGCACGATATCTCAAAATCTTCTTAATGTTTTTTCATGAAATTTTCAAAACACATGTTTCATTTTAGTCTGTATAAACTGAATCTAAAATTTGCTTTTTATTGTTAAAATAAAATACTTTTTTAGGTGATTATACTGTTGAAATTTTCGAATTGTTGCATTAGTAACTAAATACAATTTTGTATCAAAAATATAAAAATGCTTTAAATACAAGTTTATTTAGATTCAGGGTAATTATTATAATCTGAAGTGTAATTATGCACAAAAAATTTCATTCTAGTTGCAAAATTTATTTTGTAATCCAGCGCGTAAACTGTTATACCAATTTTCTGCTCGACAAATGTCTGGCAGTTTGGAGCCCCCTATAAATACTAATTCTGCATCTTGCATTTTTTTAAATACATGAAATGAAAGAAAATACTTTTATCGTTTAACCCCAATAAAAATTGTGTTTTAAAATCATATAGATTTTAAGATATTAAATGTTGAAAATTGTCCTTTTTTTTTCTTTTTTTCCAATTTTAAGAATTATGAGATCCCTTAAGTATAAAAATACATACCTCAGCGTAAAACGTACTCCCAGCGATTATCGATCTTAGTCTGTCCTATAAGCGAAATCTTTTGCGCGTCTTTGTAAATTGGCGATAGATGCTATGCACTCCATAATCTATAGAAAATATGTTCTAGTCCACATCAGTGCAACTTTTTTTATTTCATTATGTTTGAAGCATCATAACATTGTTAAAATGCACCGCAAGCGATTTTTTTTCAGGTAAATCATAATGTAACTGAACTCTTTTGCGCATCTCTGTAAATGAACTATAAATGCTACTTATTCTGTTCTCCTGAGAAAAAATGTTATAGTCCGCCTAAGTGAAGCATACTAATCTGATTATCTTGAAATATCATTCATAACATCAATAAAATGCGCCGTAAACGATTTTTCCCCCATAGACCATAATGTAACGAAATTATTTTGTATGTTCCCTGTAAACGAACTATAAATGCTATATACTTCATTTTCAATGAACAAACATTCCATGATAAGCTTCAATAACACATAAAAATTACATGACAATCCGAGTATGTTTACGGAAGCGTAGAACACGGCCAGACAGACAGACAAACCGAAGTCATAAACACTTTTCAGCTTTATGGAAAAGTGTTAAGGCTGTTCTCAAATCCATAAGGACAACTTTATGATATAAGTTTTAATTTATTTTTGTTCGGAAATGCATGAGACTAGCGGGTGTTGTTGCTCAGAAACTATGTCATTGAGCAGTTTGTTCCGTTTTTTTTTTTTTTTTTTTTTTTTTGCAAACGCAATAGATCTTTTAGAAAATAGTGTCAAAGTGGGCGTTTTGAACCGAATTTTCGCGCGAAACAAGAATAAGCACTCAAGAAAGGGCAAAAAACGTGTTTGTCGCATGATCCAAATCGTTTATAACTCAATAGGTAATTGATTGATCAAAAAATGGAAAACACAGTGCGATTCCAAATCGCTTCCACGGTCAGGCTTTCCAATTTTATATCTTTTTGCAAAAAAATGAATTTGTAAATGTGTAAAAACGTCTTGAACTTGTTGAGCAGAGCAGTTAAGAACAACCTTAATAAATAGCAACAAATGATATTGAGAACAGATTTGAATTACCTTCATAATCTTGAAAGATACCAACTTTGTAAAAGCAAACTCATTCATCATAACACGGATATTGTTGAATAAGTTATTTATAAAATGGGTACCCTTTGTTTCAGTAATGAACAATCGTTCATTACTGAAACAAACGAATGACTATTTGAGAATAACAATTAATTGAAAACTTGTTTTATGCAAAGATATTTCCACAATATTTTCATGTATATTTCTCTTTTTACAATTTGCCACTGTGGGTACTAAAACATTTGAGATTTGAATTAGATGCTTTTGACATTTCAAGAGCTTCATCCAATTAAAAAGCCATAAAAGACCTCCAGGACAACCTCGCGTTATTCACATAATCTGGAAAGCTACCAATTTTGAAAAAGCACTTCCATACATCATATTACAGATAGCGTTAATTAACAGAGGTTTCTTCGGTATGAATGACTAGTAGACAATAATAAATATCTGAGAATAACAATTAATTGACAACTTATGCAAAGATATTTCGACATTTCTTTTATGTACATTTTCTCTCTTTATAATTTGCCACTGTGGGTATTAAAACATTTCATCTAGATGCTTTTGACATTTTAAGAGCTTCATCCAATGGACAGGGTCCGACTAATGCAGGGGCATGCGGGGCAGCTGCCCCGGGCCCCCCGATTTGAGGGCCCTCCCCCCTCAAGGGCAGATATAAGTTTTAGTTAAAGAAGAGCCAAATGATAAAAAATATCCAAAAGTGACCAGATTCTAATTTAAAGTGTTTTTCCTTTTGTGATATTTAACTTCTTCCTTACTGATTTCATAAAAAATTTTTAAATACATAATTTTAATTAAAATATTACAGTAATATCACACATCTGCTATCAGTTGCTTTCTGTTTTCATATTATGAAACTTTATACAAAAGTACTGTAAGGCATCATGGGGAATGCAGTAACAACATAACAAGTATTGAAATTTGTTGCTATTATTATTAAATGCATGCCACCACTTGCCTTTCTATATGATGGAATCACCCAAATGCAGGTTGATTGAATACAAAGAGTAAGTTAAATAGAAAAGTAATAACACAAACAGCGAGAAATAATAATACCTGA
This sequence comes from Maratus speciosus, assembly GCA_963932465.1. Lineage (NCBI taxonomy): Eukaryota > Metazoa > Arthropoda > Arachnida > Araneae > Salticidae > Maratus > Maratus speciosus. The sequence goes on along the minus strand of OZ010797.1, from coordinate 214,350,131 downwards.
GAGAACTGTATTTACATTTTAACGGCTCACATTTATCCTTATATTCCTATAAAAAAAAAAAAAAAAAAAAAAAAAAAAAAAAAAAAAAAAGGATGCTAGAGTTTCTTAAAGTTATCTTTCTTGTACTATACTGTATACAGATGTGAACAGTACTTGGTATGAAATTTAAGTCTACATACAATAGGTATGAAGTTTAGTTTTAGTCATTTAAAAACAATTCGCGAAAATTTTCAAAAGATCGAAGGGGGCCCCCTGAATAATGTTTGCCCCAGGGCCCCCCACTGTCTAAGTCGGGCCCTGCCAATGGAGGATATTCCATTTTCGTTTTGATCACGTGGTCAAGGTAAAAACTTCTAGCGTAAAGAAGGGAAGGCCCCGTAGACATGTAATATAAATCCCCGCTACCCATTGAAAAAGTTCATGAGGCAAAGCAGTAGTATCTTCCCTTCTTATCAGTTATAAGTTCTTTGGATAAATGGAGGATAATCCATCTACATTTTGATCACGTGGTCAAGGTAAAAACTTCTATCGTAAAGAAAGGAAGGCTCCGTAGACGTGTAATGTAAATCCCCGCTAGCCAATGAAACGGTTCATGAGGCAAAGTAGTAGTATCTTCCCTTCTTATCAGTTAGAAGTTCCTTGGGTAAATTACCGGTATCACGTGACTTTTTTCAGCCTCGAACCCATATTTGGAATATCCTCCATTAAAAAGCCATAAAAGACCTTGAGGACAATCTCGCGTTATTCTCATAATCTGGAAAGCAACCAAATATTACGGATAGCGTTAATTAACAGAGGTTTCTTCGGTATGAATGATTAGTAGACAATAATAAATATCTGAGAGTAATAATTAATTGAAATATCGATTTGTGCAACAATACTTTCAATTTTAGATAGGTACGAGTAATGTCAAACTTGTAGTGCATAGCTACTCTTTTATAAGGGTACTCTAGTGGTCAAGTGAGTTTTGATATTTTGCGTGCGGTCGTGGTGTCTTGAATTCGAACATTTTTGCATGAATGAGGCCTATTTTTATGATTTCTTTATGTTTTACAAAGTATATCTGAATTTCCGGGAATCTTATTGTTAGGGTTATTTTTTGAAATGGTGTGATAATTATGTATATGCGGTTGTGTAGTTGCTATACATAGTGCGGTAAGAATTGGATTCGATGAATTTTGAACGCATTCTGCCGTTATGGTACTTTAGTTCTGATTGCGAACGTCGGATTCGCCACGTGTTGGCTGCAAGCAAATTTCCCACTAGTGGTTTCGGGAACCTAGATAGCATGAACATTAGCTGCAAGCTTGATTTTTTCTGACATTATCTTGCCGTAACAAATTTGAATTAAGAAATTCGCAGCAAATTTCCCGGAAGTTATACCATCCCCCACTTGCATGAGTAATTTGTTGTGAAACTGGTGGCAAGACTGTCTTTAATTCACGAAAGTGACGAAAGCAAAAAATCCCTCTGCTGAGAGAATAGACAATCAGCAGATACGCAGAAATTGCAGACATTTTATTCGATTGGCACCACTTTTTCTAAACACTATACTTATCAAATACCAAAAAAGGCCTGTGTTGAAAAGTACAAATATTACCGTAACTTGTTTATGGTGATGAAAACGATGCATGCACCTTCTGACAGTGTGTTCGCATCAATAGACCTGATCAGGTCTATGGACCCCTCCGAAGGGGTTAAACTTATAGTGTAACAGTTGTAAACAGATAGTGAAGCATGGAAAGATTACTACTTTTCAGTAAGTTTTCAGTATTTTTGATTACTTGTTTGCTGTTAATTTGCAATAAATTTGATACAACATGAATTTAATTTGCACGACAAGTTAGCTGCAAGTCCAAAGTGTGGTGACTTCGGCGTTTGCGTTATTTTGCGGCAGTCTTGTTAGGAACTTTCAGTGTTGTCATGCTGAGCTTGCTGCAACTTTGCAGGTTTTCACAGCAAGACTGCTACAAATTTTCTGAAAATTAAAAATGCTATGTGGGAAGAATCTAAGGCTGTGAGACGCCAGCGTAGTAAGAAGTTCATCTTCGTATTTTTGAATAAAGAATTTGTTGGAATCTACGGAACTTCATTTTATAGTGACGTAACAGTGTTTATAATGGCATTTTATAGTAAGATACAGTGACTTTTCGTAGGTGCCTGTAGAAATCAAAAGTGAGGTCATTTTGATTCGAATTGAGTGTTTTGAATTTCATAGTTCTTTTGGGAAGGGTCTTTTCCCCTCACAGTATTTAATTTAATTGAGTTTAATCTTGATCGTCTGTGTTTTAATCTACATGCTTCACTGCCATTCTCCCTGTTTATCGTATGTGAAATTGTTGGGTTTTGTTGAATTCGCTGTCATGATGTCATTTCAAGCAAACGGAGCGAAAGGGTAGTTCAGTAAATGAATATTTGGGAGTAATAATTAAATGAAAAAAGTCCTTCCGGCCAGTGCCGGGAGGAAGAGGTAGCTTTCATAATCCTTATTTAAAAAAAGCCAACTTATATCATGCAAACACACGAAGCTCAATTTAGTGGAAACCGAATATAGGAGATTCAATACTAATTTTTATCAATATAATGAATGATAACTTCGCGAAATTAGCCAGCTTTATCCAAGCTGCTTTTCTTTAAAGTAACTTATATTTGGCTGCCAAATTCGGCAATTTCTTAAAGTGCCTGTCATTTTAAGACAACATGGTGGATGAGGCTAAGCAGTGAACTTGGTCGAGACCTTAGTAATTGCTGTGCACATGCTCACTCACATCAGAATCGGTTAATATATAGGAGTGCTGTCGCATGCAAAAAATCAGATTTTTCAAAATGTCACCCACAATAGAAATTGAAACTGCTATATCTGAGCCATTTTTTAAAGTAAAGACAAACAAAAAATGCTCCTGAATCCCTATATCAAGATCTAATACTTAAGAAAGAAACCTTTTTCAATTTCTAATTTTTTTGCACCTCACTTTAAATATATATATTTTTTTTAATTTAATGGCCGCCATTTTGAAACAAGATGGCTGATGAATCTGGCCAGCGAACTTGGTCGAGGTGTTGATGCATACTATCCACATGTCTTCTTACATCGAAATAGGCGAATACGTGTGTTATCGCGTTACAAATACAAGATCGTTTCAAAATGTTAGCCATGCTAGAAATTCAAAGTGCTATAAATCAACCATTTTTTAAGATATCAACAAAAGAACAAATTTTCAGAAACAAAAACTGCTCCGGAATCTTTGTATCAAGGCCAAACACATAAAAAAAATCTTTTTCATTTTCCAATTTTTTAATACCTCATTTTGAATTTTAAAATTAATTTTTTTTAAATGGCAACCCTTTTGAAACAAGATGGCGAATGAAGCTGGCCAACAAACTCGGTCGAGACATTGGTATGTACTATGTACAGACCAAGTTACATCCAAATAGGTTCATAAATACGCCTGTTATCGCGTGACAAAAATCAGGTCGTTTTAAAATGTCAGCCACAAGAGAAATTCAAAATGCTATTACTCAGCCATTTTTTTTAGATATAGGCGAAAGAAAAACTGTTCCGGAATCTTTGTATTACGGTCAAACACATACAAAAAAAAATCTTTTTCATTTTCCAATTTTTTGGTATCTCATTTAAATTTTTTTATTTTTTAATTTTTTTAAATGGCCGCCATTTTAAAACAAGATGGCGGATGAAGCTGGCCAACGAACTCGGTCGAGATATTTGTATGTACTATGTACACACCAAGGTACATCCAAGTCGGTTCATAAATGCGCCTGTTATTACGTGAGAAAAATCAGGACGTTTCAAAATGTCAGCCACGCTAGAAATTCAAAATGCTATAACTCAGCCATTTCTTAAGATATAGACGAAACAAAAACTGCTTCCGAATCTTTTTATCAAGGTCAAACACATAAGAAGAAAATATTTTTTCAATTTTCAATTTTTGGTACCACATTTCAAATTTAAATTTTTCATAAAAATTTAAATGGCCGCCATTTTTAAACAAGATGGTGGTTGAAGCTAGCCAACGAACCCGGTCGAGACATTGGTATGTACTATGTATAAACGAAGTTACATCCAAATCGGTTCATAAATACGCCTTTTATCGCGTGACAAAATTCAGGACGTTTCAAAATGTCAGCCACGCTAGAAATTCAAAATGCTATAACTCAGCCATTTTTTAAGATATAGACGAAACAAAAACTGCTCCGGAATCTTTGCATAAAGGTCAAATACATAAGAAAAAAATATTTTTCCATTTTTAACTTTTTGGTACCACATTTCAAGTTTTAAATTTTGTTAAAAATTTTAAATGGCCGCCATTTTGAAACAAAACGACGGATGAAGCTGGGCAACGAACTCGGTCGAGACATTGGTATGTACTATGTACACACCGAATTACATCGAAATCGATTCATAATTACGGGAGTTACAGTGTGACATAGGTCAGATATATATATATATATATATATGTATATATATATATATATATCAATTTTGAACGGAGGGTGGTTTCGGGGTCTGGGTGTCATGATCGATGAAAATATACCAAAATTTTTTGAAATCGTTTTCCTCCGAACGGCTGCAATAGGTAGCTTTTTTGTAAAGAAAGCTACCTAAAATAGCGACTACTTTAGTATAAATGAGTAATGGGCAGAAAGGAGCTTTGGGGAGTATTAGTTAATTTATAAATTGGTTTATACAAAGTTATTTCCCGTGTATTTCTGCTTTTGTAAATTGGAAGAGTGTAGGTGTAAAGCAGTTATTATTTAATCTAGGCGGGTTTTTTTCTTTTTACATTTTAAGAGCTTCATGCATTTTAAAAGGCCGTAAAATACTTCGAGGACAGCTTTGCACTCAGCCGACGAAAGTGACAATCCGCGGTATCCCCAGCCCTTGACTGTCACGTGGTCAAGACAGGCTGGTTTCCTCGAATTGTCGATCTGCCATGTGATCAAGGTAGGCTAAAGAAACAGCTGAGATAGATGGAGTACCGTAACCTGTCCTGTCTTTTTGGTTGGCTGCGCCTTGCGTTTCTCCCATAATCTGAAAAGTTACTCATTCTCATAAAGCAAATCAATTCGTCATATTATAGATATTGTTGATCAATTTATTTTTTAAATGAACAGCGACTACTTCAGTATGAATGACTAGTAGGCAAAAATGAATATTAGAGAGTAATAATTAATTAACTAAAAAATGGGTTTATGCAAAGATTTTTCCAGGGTATTTTTCGAAGATTAGTATGAAGAGTGAAATAAAACGAGTATTTTAAAGTAGGGGAGACCAGGGCACATTTTCCATAGGGGCAAGTTTTCCAACTCGCTTTAGTTTTTAAATGAGCCGCTAGGTGACGCTATCGAGTGAACTGGCTGAAGTGGCAACATCTTACACAACATCTACAAAAGTTATAGCTTAATAGCTGCTGTCACTTCGTCTGGAGAGCTGTTTTTTTCATTTTTTCAACGGTGAGTAAAATTTTAGGTCTTTATTAAAACGTAAAAAAAAAAACGTACTAGCGTTAAACTTACTGTTTTGACATTGCATACACTAAAAACGGGTTTCTTTCTTCAGGTAACTATGCGTTTGTTTTGCAAATAACTTACACCAGTATTCGTCCAGGTAGTGTAAAAGTTCAAATATGGCGACGGGGCAGGTTTTCCAACAGCATACGGGGCATGTTTTCCAACATGTTTCTCGTTTGAAAACCTCCCCCTCCTAAATCAGCTAGTTTTATTGTGTCAAAAAATCGGCCAAATAACCATATAACTACGAACCCGTTTGATCATTTAGTCATTTAAGTAAAACTATCAATATAAAAAACAAGGTAAATTCAAAAATATAATAAAATGTCAATTTTTTCTAAAATGGGTTCATTTAATGAATCCATTTTATGTTAATTATGCCTTTATAGTCATAAGCTAGCACACTGAGATCGCAGTGAGTATGAACCCATCAAAAAGCAAATTAACCGTGCTTAGAGCCGCTCCACTGGCGTTAATCCACAGTTAATATTATGGCGGGTTTTAAACGTTAGAGAATTTTCATACTGAATCCTGAAATATTTACAGACTCTGCTTTTACGCCATCCTACTTTTCTGACAGGCCAGCTCCTGTCGCGCCAAATCTTAAAAGCACCAACAGTCCTGAAAAGATTTGTAACTTTCCTCAATAATCCCCTCCCCCCCCCCCCCCCCCCGCAGAAACAAAACAACACCGAAAGCATCTAACCATTCTACACTAACGCAGGCTAGCATTTACAAAGAAGCTGTTCCTTAAGTTCTACTCAAAATTTCCCTATTGCTTATGAAAAAAGCGTTCCTTCTACATCCAAACAAGCTTTGCCTACACCAGAAGAAGTTAGGACTTTTGCGAAGGCTGCCCTAAGCAGGCAAACACGGCGTGGAAAAAAATAGGAAGTATTGTACATACTGATTCTCCTGTCAAAAATCAACTGAAAATGGAAAAAAGGGTTCATCTAAAAAAAAGGAAACTGCAAAAGGAATCAGATAAAAGGGGCGAGAAAAAAAAAAATCCAATTCTGGCCAGGGAGCAGTTTGGACCTTCGTCTTTAAATGTCAAATGGATTAAAACTGTTTTTTATGTTACTGTTATGTTACTGAGCATTTAGTTCACAATAAAAAATACTTATTAATTAACAAGCAAGATTTATTACCGATGTTTTACCATTTAAAGTATAGTTGGAAAACTTGCCCCTAACCATTTTTCGTAGGCTGGAAAACTTGCCCCGCATACGGGGCACATTTTCCAACGTAACATGGTTAGACTTAACTATTTTTTGTGAAAAAGTATATTTAGTTTTTTGAAAAATAATTATGCCAGTTTGTACAGGAAGGTCTAGGGAATACAATGATATCTTGTATATATCAAAATAGTTAAAAATAAAAAATACAAAAATAAAAATCTAAAAAGTTGGAAAACTTGCCCCGGTCTCCCCTAATTATCTAACTGAAAAATCAGTTTGTGTGAAGATATTTCCACAGTGTTTTCCCGCAATTCTTTTTCGTAATTTAAAACTGTGGGTACTAAAGCAGTGATCAATTGAGCTTGAAGGTTTTGACATTTTAAGAGCTTCATCCAATTAAATGACCTCGAGAACAACCTTGCGCTCCTCTCATAATCTGGAAAGCTACCAACTTTGGAAAAGAAAATCCATTCATCATATTAGATATTGTTGAATAAGTTATTTTAAAAATTAACAACTGCTACTTCAGTGTGAATGACCAATAGGCAAAAGTGAATATTTGAGTGCAAAAATGAATATTATAATCTACTTATACAAAGATATTTTCATAGTATTTTCCTCTGTGTAAGTGATCAAAAATGAATATTTGAGCGTAACAATTAACTGAAAAATCGATTTATGCAAAGTTTCTTCCATGCTATTTTCAGATGAGCAGTGGACAAAAATGAATATCTGAGTGTAATGATTAACTGACAAATCGATTTATAGAAAGATTCCTCCACAGTATTTCCTGATTAGTAGTGGACAAAAATGAATATTTAAGTATATTAATTAACTGAAAAATCGATTTATACAAAGATTCTTTTGCAGTATTTTCCGATGAGTAGTGATCAAAAATGAATGTTTGGGTGTAATAATTATTTGTAAAACCGATTTATACAAAGATTCGTGAACAGTATTTTCCGATGAGTAGTGGACAAAAATGAATATTTGAGTGTAATGATAATTGAAAAATCGATTTATACAAAGATTCGTGAATAGTATTTTCCGATGTGTAGTGGACAAAAATGAATATTTTGGTGTAATCATGATTGAGAAAATCGATTTATACAAAGATTCTTCCATAGTATTTTCCGATGAGTAGTGGGCAAAAATGAATATTTGAGTGTAATAATAATTGAAAAATCGATTTATACAAAGATTCTTTCATAGTATTTTCCGATGAATAGTGGGAAAAAATGAATATTTGAGTGTAATGGTAATTGAAAAATTGATTTATACAATGATTCTTTCATAGTATTTTCTGATGCATAGTGGACAAAAATGAATATTTGAATGTAGTTATAATTGAAAAATCGATTTATACAAATATTTTTCATAGTATTTTCCGATGAGTAGTGGAAAAAAATGAATATCTGAGTGTAATGATTAACTGAAAATTCGATTTATATAATGATTTTTCCAAAGTATTTTCCGATTAATAGTGGACAAAAATGAATATTTGAATGAAATTTTTAACTGAAAAATCCATTTATAGAATGATTCCTCCATAGTATTTTCCGACTAGTAGTGGACAAAAATAAATATTTAAATGTAATTATTAACTGAAAAATCCATTTATAAAAAGATTCTTCCATAGTATTTTCCGATTAGTACTGGGCAAAAATGAATATTTAATCATATTAATTAACTGAAAAATCGATTTATAGAAAGATTCTTTTGCAGTATTTTCCGATGAGCAGTTATCAAAAATGAATATTTGAGTGTAATAATTACCTGTAAAACCGATTTATACAAAGATTCGTGAATAGTATTTTCTGATGAGTAATGGATAAAAATGAATATTTGAGTCTAATGATAATTGAAAAATCAATTTATACAAAGAGTCTTTCATAATATTTTCCGATGTGTAGTGAACAAAAATGAATATTTGAGTGTAATGATAATTGAAATATCGATTTGTACAAAGATTCTTTCATGGTATTTTCCGATGAGTAGTGGACAAAAATGAATATCTGAGTGTAATGATTAACTGAAAAATCGATTTATATAATGATTCCTCCACAGTATTTTCCGATTAGTAGTGGACAAAAATGAATATTTGAATGTAATTTTTAACCGAAAAATCCACTTATAGAATGATTCCTCCATAGTATTTTCTGACTAGTAGTGGACATAAAAGAATATTTGGATGTAATTATTAACTGAAAAATCCATTTATACAAAGATTATTTCAAAGTTTTTTGCGATGACTAGTAGTAAAAGAATAATATTTTAGTGTAATAATTAACTGAAAAGTAGATTTTTACAAATATTCGTTCACAATATTTTGCGATGAGTAGGGAACAAAAATGAATATTTGATTGTAATAACTCAAAAGTCGATTTATGCAATTATTCTTCTACTGTATTTTGCGATGAGTAGTGGAAAAAAAATAATATTTTAGTGTAATAATTAACTTTAAAGTCCATTTATAAAAATATTCGTCCACAGTATTTTACGATCAGTTATGGACAAAAATGAATATTTTAGTGTAATACTCATAGTTAAATGAAAAGTCGATTTAAGCAAATATTCTTCCACAGTATTTTGCGACGAGTAGTGAGAAAAAATGAATAGTTGATTTCAATAATTAATTGAAAAGTCGATTTATGCAAATATTCTTCCACACTATTTTGTGATGAGTAGTAGATAAAAATGAATATTTGTGTGTAATAATTACCGAAAAGTTGAGTTAAACAAAGTTTCTTCGATAGTATTTTCCGATTGAGTGGCAAAAATGAATATTTGAGATTATAAGTTAATAGCTTTATACAAAGAATCTTCCATAGTATTTATCGATGAGTAGTGGGGAAAAATTAATATTTGAGAGCATTAGTTAACTAAAAGCATTTTTAGGGGTAATTTATTAATTATGTCACACTGCAAGAGGAGGGAGGGAGTCCACAAATTATGACACAGCGCGACCGGAGCAAGGAATGGGTTAACACGTTATGACATCACATCGTATGAATCCATAGCATGAATATGCAGTCGAACTTGTTTAATACGAGAAGCAAGGAAATTACCGTATTAACCTTTATTCGTAATACTGGTGAAGATAATAAAAATCTTAAAAACACGCGCATTATTAAACTTGTTACTACCATTAATTGTTCTAATCACAGTTAAACCTCCCTGTGTGACCACCTACCTGAACGACCATTTTTTCATGGAACGAAATTTATTCCCATAGGCTCAATGCTAATTTTACCTCCGTTCAGAGACCATCCTAGTTGAACTCCCTCCATGAGCGACCCATTTCTTTGAAGAAAATGAAACAAATTCTGTTTCTTCCTGGTCGTTTGAAGAAGGTTTTATTAGAAAAATAATTCCGGTGAGCGGATTATTCATCAAACTTCTAAACTCAGTTTAGGTTTTTTTTATTATTCCGGTAACTTTTAAGTGTTTAAACCCTTTTGTGCCTTTTTACGCAATGAATTTAACACTGGTGACAAATTAAGAATGACGGTCAATAAAATCCCCAGCCCTAGTCACTCAAGAAACTCTCAAAGAAATAGACAACTTAACGAAATCGTCATTATTTGTTCCCGCCCAAAAATAATTGTATTTATTTACTGAACTTTGAAAGGACTTGGAAATAAAAGTTATGAAAGATAAAATCGTAAAATCAAAGCAAACGTCAATGTATTCTTTTTTAAACTCTACAGTAATTAACTTATGTAATTAACTTTTGTTTTGATACTTAAATTTTTATATTTTTTTCTAAAGTGAAAAATAAATTTTAGTAACATTAATTGTTACCTTTTTTTAACAATTAAAATCTAGATTTAAACATGACCTCCGTTAAGAGACCACCTCTCGGAGCGACCAATTTTTATTGGAACTGAACGTGGTCGCTTTAGGGAGGTTTTACTGTATCTAGATGCTAAAACTAACTTAATATCATAAAGCTGATATAAAATATTCAATGCTACCTTTGTGCCATTTGTTTTAAACGGGTGTTTACGTTTACCTTAGAAAAAATCATACTACTAAAGTCAAATCCTCTAAAGCAGCGTTTCCCAACCTTTATTGGTAGCGACCCACCGTTAAGTAAAAAAAAAATTCGAGACCCACCTAATTTTGGGGTGTATCTAATATCAGTATGCAAATTTTGTATGACATCTAAAAGCTATCGACTTCTGCTATCCTGGAAAAGACAAATTTTCAACAAAACTATCAACAAAAACAAGAATTGGTAGTCCCAATGTGTGTAACTTGAATAGTAATTAAAACAACAAATATAATAAGAAATACGTTTAATTATTATCAAAACTGAACTCTACAATCAGCGAGATTTTTGGCACTGGTGTTTACCGATGTTTACCATCTATATCAGTGTTAAAACTAGGGCTGCGGAGTTGGAGTTGGAGTTGTGGAGTCGGAATCAGAGTCAGGCCCATTTTTGAGCGAAATAGTCGGAGTCGAAGTCGGATATGTTAAAATTCCCGAAGTCGGAGTCGTCCATTTTACAAGCAGGGCTGCGCAGTCGGAGTCGGAGTCGGAGTCAGGCCCATTTTAGAGCGAAAGAGTCGGAGTCGGAGTCAGGCCCATTTTTGAGCGAAAGAGTCGGAGTCGGAGTCAGGCCCATTTTTGAGCGAAAGAGTCGGAGTTGGATCTATTAAAATTCCCAGAGTCGGAGTCGGAGTCATCCATTTTTCCCACCGATTCCGCAGCCCTGGTTAAAACTGGTTAACTGTAACCTTAAGTCACTTTCTACACGCATCTTGTTTCTGTTCTTATTTTTCAAAAACAACAAACTGGAAAAAGCACGTTCACTCAAGTATGTCGTGTTGAACCACCTCAGAGCTGATTCAGATATTTCCGGATATCCCATGTTCAAGTTCATCCAGAAGGAAGTTAAAGATTTTTCCAGGTTTGCCATAACGACTGTGCGACTACTGACTTATCTGACAACGAGGTATAACATAATGCCGACTGTCTGTTTAAGAAAACACTGTCTTCTCACGAAGTTTTAGTTTAAGCTTTCATGATTATTGCGGTTGTAAAATATTGCATTTGTTATAAATTTTTTAAACAGATGAGATAAAAGATACATTTTTGGGTCAAACCTCCATTGTTTCACGATCTGCCAAAACATCCGCCGCGACAGTGGGTCGAGACCCATAGGTTGGGAACCGCTGCTCTAAAGGACAAATAATTCTAAAAGACGCAAACGACGCACTGTAATACAAATAATCATTTCCGTTTTTCCCGGAAAAACTGGTCTAACATTGAAATTGCCACTGCAATTTTGAATAATCATTTCCGTTTTCCCCGGAAAAACTGGTCTAACATTGAAATTGCCACAGCGATTTTGAATAATCATTTCCGTTTTTCCCGAAAAAACTGGTCTAATATTGAAACTGCCACTGCAATTTTCGAACTATTTATTTCATATAGCCTTTGCATTTTAACTTAACATTGCAATAAGAAACATGAAAATGCTACTTAATTTTGCCCAGAGTTCGTATTTAAGGTATCTCTTTATATAACAAGTTAGAAATTGCGCACCAAACGTGGAAAATGATGTGCGTTCGTACTATAACTAGTTTTATAAATAGGGTAAGGTGCCATATTAACGTCCCCCATTCACTTTTAGGCCCTTGGAAGTTGCCATTTTCTGTGAAAATCTGCCAAATTTGGATTTTAAATAGACTAACTACACACGCACACAGAAACATAGGCAAATATTGTGCAAAAAATTTTTAACAATGCGAAAAATTGTTTTTTCAAAAGTATCTAAAAAATTCAAAGGAAAAAAATGGTCCGAATTTCGTCCTCCCAAAAAATCCAATACGCCGAAGCTTAAGTTATAACTAAATCAAAATTTATTTCTAAAAGAGTAAGTAATTTAATTTACATTAAAGTAAGTCACAAAGAAATGTACTAATTATCAATGGAAGAATAACATAACGAAGCATTAGCCATCCAAACATGAGGAAAAAAATTGAAAAAAGTGTCATGAAAAAGCATTCCTAATTTCGTATCCCGGGACGAAAATAAGAACTGCAAAGGGGACGAAGTTGGGATTACGCTACTTCCCAATATGACGGAGCTTCATCTCTGTTTTATATATTATTTCTATGTTTACTAGAAGAGGAGTTATGGCAAATTTAATAAACAGGAAGTAATGAGTCAAATACCGGAAGTGGGCGTAGGAAGGCAGGGAGAAATGCAAACAATATTTCTATGCATCCTTTTCTTACGTTTTTTTGCATCAAAACACTAATAAACTTTAATTGACACTTCTAGATTAATTTTGTAGTACCCAAAAGATATAAAAGATTACTATCTATTAAAGATCTGAACTAGTGGTAGATATTTTGAACAAAACAATTTCTCAATTTGGCAACACTGGTTTAGAACTCAACCCCATGCAAAATGACACAAATCTGTGGAAAGCATACATGAACTACAAAAGAACTTTTGTCGTATCCCAGTAATTATATTAAAATATTGAACTTCTGAAAGCAGTATTTTCATTTATTTATTTATCTTTATTTTTTATTTACTTACCTTTTTTTTTATTTATAAGTTTGTTTATTTATGTTTACTTCTTTATGTAAAACCTCGACTATCATTTTCACTTCGATTATCGAGTTTAATAATAATGAAACGCCGCACACTGTGACAAAGTATGTGTTTGTGTGTGGGGGGAGGGGACTTATGTTTTAAAATGTTTTGTAATTTTTTATTTTTTTTTTACACAAAATGTCAATATTATATATTTTTACTACAAAAATCTCAAATTTTAGTTATTTTTAAACAAAAAAATATCGTATTTTTTCAATAGGGTGGGTGTAAAAGTATGTTATATCTACCCTATATATATAAAATCTTAATGAAACGAATTTTTGAAACGGGTAAATGAAACGAATTTATGAAACGGATATATGAATCGACTGATTAAACAACTGATTATGTCTCAAGTGATTTCTCCTAAAATATGGAATACTTTGCGATGAAATTAACTCCAAAAATCAGCATAGATCCGCAGATCTCAAAACTGGTATTAGAATTTTTAAATTCGAATAAGTTTTCGAAATATTAATTTTTTTCTAAATTTATATACATTTTTCTAATGATGGCAACTCAAATTTTAATCAAACAGATATTTTTTTTCATATTTCAGAAAAGGTTAACATGGTAACCCGGCTATTGTTGTTTATTTGATAATAAATGTTTATTTACTTTTATTTCTTTTTATAAATTATATAAATTACTAGCAGGCTATGCCCGCTGCGCTGGTCCATTTTTCTAAGCGAACCTTGAATCAAACGAAATGATGAGTCTGATCTTGTGATTTAAAGAAATAAGACCTTTAGCTGAATGTCCTTCCGCAGTGCTGAATCGATATGAACGCCATTGTGCTACTATATTTTCTAATGTGCAGACAAAATTTCAGCTGTTACGGTCTAACTCTTTTAGAATAATCCCTCCCAGTAGATTTGGTAAAGAATGATAGTACAGTATACAATATTTCATTTTGTATCAGAGAATTCTCGTATATATATATATATGTATGTATACGGTGGGCTTTCATTCCATCAAACACCGCTAACTGCCAAAGTCGCACCAGGGCGCAGGTAATCCCAACGTTTCCTACTGCTGAAATGCCATACGATTTTGCGGTAGTAGCGGGATTTTCACTTTGAAAGACGAAATGTTGAAAATTAAAAAATATTACAAAACCATATATATGTATCAAAACCCAATTAAATAAAAGAGGGAAAGAAGGCAGAGGATATTACTCACAAGAAGAAAAGTAATTTATAACAATATAAAAAATTGGGCTTACATATTTTTTTTTCAACAGTTACTCATTTTTAGGTGCGTTCGTAATTATATAAATACGTAGCACTTATAGTCGTCGTCTGATCCGTCCGTCTATCTGTCAGTCTGTCTGTCCATCTGTCCGCGTATAATAGTGTAAAAACTACCCAACCGAATGGTTTCAAATTTAATATACATAATCGTTGCTCAATTTTGTAGAGTCATTTCAAATTTTATGAAAATTGAATCCAAACTTAAAAAGATATTCATAAAAGTTTTCTTCATTCTATTAAGTCCTATGATACATAAATAATTCAATGATATCCCATGATAGGTAATGATTCTAGGTCACCATGGCGATTACATACGATTTGAGATGGAGTTCTATTACTGAATTTAATATATAGAATCGTAATAAATGTTGTGTTCATGCATTTTTGACCAATACCAAGATCTGAATATGTATAAAACTAGTTACAGTACAAACGCACCTCATTTGCCACGTTTGACGTACAATTTCCGACTTGTTGGTTTTTATATACACACATATATATATATATATATATTACTTTCATAGTTTTCCGATATATTTCTTTCTAAAAATGAGGCTAGACAGTACGTAATGAAAAAAATAAAATAAACTAGAGAACAGGAATTCTGCTTTTTCAGAATTTAGTGTCACCCCCGGCATTTCCATTACTTCATTTTCTTCTGATGGACTGGTGGCTTCTATTATTATGAAGCAGCCATTATAAATGACGTGTTAGGTGAAGATGAAAGCGCAGCTGTAAAAAAAAATTATGGCCATTTTTCCACCCCTTTCTGACCAGAAAATCAGAGTTTTAACTTTTTACGGTCGCTCTTTCATCTTCACCTAACACTTCATTTATAATGACTGTTTCATAATAATAGAAGCCACTAGTCCATCAGAAGAAAATAACTCGGTTAAGTGGAACTCTACTGCAGTACAAAACCTATTTCAATTTTAAGACTTAAAGTACACGTTTTATTTTATGTAAAATGACGTCTTTCGCATCCGCTTAAGAATTCTACATTTACGATCTACTCTCAAACATCCACAGTAAAGCATGCATAGCACATCACTATCGCGAAATAATGCACAAATGCAGCAAAAAGATGCCGTCAATCAAGAAAATCAACAAAAAAAAAGGGCTATCTAATAATTCATAGATACTTAAAATTAAATATAGTTTATAATAGCTCCATTGTTTTAACAGAAATCATTCGTTTATATTTTTTTCAAAATAGCAAGTATTTTAATTACATTTCCTTTCGGTTGTTATGAGAAAATGGCAACAAAAATATATAATTAATATTTTATAACTATTTTTCCTTTACTTTCTACAGAAATGGAGTACTTCTGTTGCAAATATTAAGCAAATGACTCTAAAAACTACAAAAAAATTAATATTTGAAAAATAAATGGAGATACAATTTTCAAACAAAGTGCATTTAAAAGAATTTTTTTTCCAATACGACGGTATAAAAATCGAAAATGTGCGATGCTTAGAAGTTCAAAAAAATTGCTATAGAGTATTTAATCGTACTGTTTTGTTTTACGGCTGGCTTCTGTAAGATAACGTTATTTTTTGGAATACACAAAATAAGCTGGGAGAAAGAAATAGCATACCGTACCGAGGCTAATAAACAGATATGGTTCCCCAGCCTGTGGTTTTTATACAACAATTTTATATAGTTAACAAACTTCGGAAAAATAAATAAAATGTTCAACTATGTCATAGAATTTCTTTGAACGAATGTCGTCGGCACACTGTGCGCCGCCGCCTTTGTATCAATCCATAAATAATCAATACGCCAATTGATTTTGTACCGATATCTCGAAAATGAGTTTCTCTTTTGCTCTTGTTCTTCCTTTCTTTCTCCCTATTTTCTTTGTCACACTCCTTCTTTTTCCAGAGCTTGGAAATGAACTGGATGGAAAATCGAAAACCGACAAAACCGGTTATTTCTGATGGAAGGAAGAAACAGAATTAAATCGAAAAAACTGCTTTTTTTATAAATTCACTTTGTAAAATTTTAATTATTTAAGGATATTCTTTCTTAAATCCAATCCAGATACTTTCTGACACATTCCACAATTCTTTTCTTTTTTTCCGACACATTTCACAATTCTTTTTTTTTTTTTTTTTTACTTTCTGACACATTCCACAATTCTTTTCTTTTTTTTCCGACACATTTCACAATTCTTTTTTTTTTTTTTTTTTTTTTTTTTACTTTCTGACACATTTCACAATTCTTTTCTTTTTTTTCTGACGCATTCCAGAGTTTTTTTTTTTTTTTCTAAGTGTATGAGAATAGCAGTTACTCTTATTCAGAAACTACGAAATAGAATAGTTTTTTTTTTTTTTTTCTCTTTTTTCGGAGATAAAGACGGAGGATTTTTATTAAAATTCTCTGAAAATTGGAGATTTGAATCACGTAAACCCGAGAAAAGTTGTTAAAAGAGAGCAATTGCTTATAACTAGAGTTTCCAGGTGTTCCACGTAAATCGGGGCTCCAAATTCTCTGTACACCGCTAATTTCTTAATGTTTATTTCGCCATCTTTAATCGCAGATAATTCTGCCATTAGATAAGGCGAAGACAATTACTTTAAAATACTGGTGTCCGGAGCATTTGGAGCCCCGATTTACGCGGCAAACCTATCAACACTACTTATATACACTACTCAAGCTCATCGCTTATAGCCCAAACCAATCCGCGGTTCGAGTTGGGCCTGCTTCACGCTCTTTTTTCGTTGCGGGTCGGGTTAGCTTTACTTATTTCGGGTTCGGGTTTCTTTTTCGGGTTGATATTCGACTCTTGCGAATCGGGTTTCGGTTGACCCGATTTTTCTAAAGAAAGTCTAGAATAATTTTTTTTTCAGATGAAATAAATACTTGACTATTAATGAGTATATATACGATCATTTTTCAAATTAAAAGATAACATTGACATTAGGTATATAATTGTAGACTACTTTTCCATAATTGTATGAAAATATGGATTAATTTTTTTTCATTTACCAGTCGAAGTGTGTGGGGTTCGGGTTACGTTTTTGACAAAAATGTTTGGCGGGTTCGGGTCGAATTTCGTATTGATTTAAAACAGAATATTTTTTTATTCTGGTCGTGTATAAGAGGAGCAGTGTATGACTCTAGTGTGAACACATGTTTTTAAAAATGCATATATATTGTTGAATTAAATAGCTTCCAGTTACAAATTCTGAAAAATATATATTTTTTAAAATTACACAGTAATTTATTACTATTTTCTTTCTACTTTCATTAACATATTCTAAACTAGTCGGATGTACCAATCCCAAAACTTTCTTCTATCTCATACATGTTAATACTTGAAAATTCGCTATCACACTGCCAAAATTAAACGGCAATCTTGCCCATCATGAGGATTCTAAAGATATGAAATTCCGTGCATTAGTTCTTGAGATATGGCTATCTCTGAAATCGTGTAAATCCAGCAAAATTCAGCCTAGCAGCGCCACCTATTAGGTGTTTTATACCAAAACCTATGTTACATCAAAACCACCAAGCAACCACTTATGTCAAAGTCTAACTGAATCTGAAGTTTGGGGAAAATCCGTGCATTAGTTTTTGAGATATAATTATTACTAAAATCATGAAAATTCCAGCATAGCAGCGCCACCTATTGGACGATTAACACCAAAACCTAATGAGCAACAACTTGTGTTAACATCTAACTAAATCTGAAGTTAGATGAAAATTCGTCATGTAAATTCGTCATGAAAGTTCGTCAGCATCAAGTCATGTACAGGACTAACTGAATCTGAAGTTTCTTGAAAATCCGTGCATTAGGTCTTGAGATAGAGCCATTGCAGAAATCGTAAAAAATGCAGTATAGCAGCGCCACCTGTTGAGCGATTTGCACTAACACGTAATCAGCATTAAGTCATATCAAGGACTAACTGAATCTGAAGTTTCATGAAAATCCGTGCATTAGTTCTTGAGATATAGCCATTGCGGAAATCGTAAAAAATGCATCATAGCTGCGCCACCTGTTGAGCGATTTGCACCAAAAACTAATCAGCATCAATTTGTATCAGGGACTAACTGGATATAAATTTTTATTAAATTCCATGAATTAGTTCTTGAGATAGAGCGCACACAAAATTTGTGTCACACACAGACAGACAGACGGACAGAGTCACAGACAGACATTTTGTAAAAACATGTTTTTCGGGTTCTCTGACCCCTAAAACGTGTAAAACCGTCGAAAACTGGAATTCGGAAATTTTCATTAATCCAATACTTTCTTCTTTAAAGATAGAAGAAAGTAAAAATCGATTAAAGTATGCAGACATTTCAAAAATGCGTTCCAACACAGAAAATTTTGCCTCAAATATAGATTTACATTTCAGGAAATGAAAGAAAAGTATTTTGCCTATATGAGGTAACATTAAAATTTAATAGAAATTCGAGCCATTTTACGGCGATAATAAATGATAATATATTCACATTTTTAATGTCTCTTTTAAAGGAGAAAAAATATTTTTTGAATATGATAATTGTTTTTAAAATGGGAAATACAGCTTTGTAACTTAACAACATGTTCCCATTTGATTAACCTATTTTTACGGAAGTATGCGCCCGGAAATATGGACAAACAGATAGGTAATCAAACGATTTTTTTTATATAAAAAAATTTATACAAATCAACAAGATAAACAAGATTTGTCCAACAAAAAAATGGATTTTCAAGATCAGAGATTCCCTCCGAAAGTTATACGTGAACACGTGTTTAAAAAGATTATTTATATATGTATTGTTAAATTTAATTAGCTTTCTGTTAACTAAAATGTATACCATAGTTATCAAAACTATATACTCTTAATAACACTTTTCCAAATAGAAATATTCTCTATGCATAATTGCAGATTTCAGCGATAAAATAATGCAAATATTTCTATAAAGAATTAATGGTATTAAAAAATCAGGAGACTCGGCAACTATGATATATGTAATATATCACATATATAAATTACGATTTAATTTATTATGATCTTTTTGTATACTTTCAATATTACATTCTAAAGAAAAGACTGAAATGTAGACGATAATATTAAAATGCCTTCCAACACTAAAATGTTTACTCTACTCCACATATAGATTAGCTTTACGATTATTACTTTTTTTAAATCTAAAATATTACTGTATACTTTGACAAAACGAGATCGATTTCGGAGTAATTAACCTATTTTTAGGCAATTTAGAGCTCGGAAATAAGGGGGGGGGGGATCCCTTTTTGGAGCTATAAAAATTACACGAGGCTACCAGTAAATAACATCTTTCAAACGAAACAAATAATAAATAAAAATAAATAAATAAAAAGAAGAAGAAGAAGAAAAAGGAAAAGAAAGAAACATCGAAAAAAACTGATAATTTGTCTGGATGTTATACACGCTAACATAAATTTAAAAACAGATTGTAGAATTTAATAACTTCTAATTACAAATTATATAAAATATATCTTACAAAAACTGTATCGGATTTTATAACTAATATTTTTGTACTTTCATTAATATATTCTAAAAAATCGATTAAATTCAGCAGACGATATTTTAAAATTCGTCCCAACGCCGAATTTTTTTACTCCGAATATAGATTTACATTTCGAGACTGTATCAGTAAGAAGGAGAGACTTTTCGATCCAGTTTTCCCAGTCCCGTTTTTCCGGGGTTAGTGGTATAGGAGGTTATTTACCCCGGAAATACATGTACTGTAGACAGTCCAGAATTTGTCTGGGACTCGAGGTCAATAAACCCTTCGCGCCTGCGTACGAAGAATTAATTTAAATTCTTTTTAGTTTTGAATGTTCTAACGACTTATAGTCAGGACACTTCTGTTTTTGTTTTACTATATTTTTTTATACTAGAATAATTACAGTTGAATGGTACTTATTCAGAAATTTATAATATAGAGATATTACACTATACAAAGCTGAAATCACCAATAACAGTTAAAAAATCTATTTCAGAACTCTACTGAGTATTTTAAAAAAAGAAAGAAAAATTTCCTGTCTTATGGTACATAGCATATAAAATAAAATAAAAAGTTGTCATTATGACTAATCAAAGATGAATGACACTTAATCAGAATTTCAAAATATACAGATTTATATCAAGCATATCTGAAATGCTAAAAAATCATCAAGAATATTATAAAAGACTATTTTAAAGCTGTTTACATTTTTTTTCAGATAAAAATAAATTTCTTTATGTTTTTGTGGTACACTGAGAGAAACTCTAAAAAATCTGTAATTAAAACTAAACACAGTTAAATGATTGTCAAAAATATTTAAAACTTTAAATACTGAAATATTGCACAATGCATGATTTCAAATGTTAAGAAATCATGAAAAATACTTTAAAAAATTGTTTGAGTATTAAATATTTTCCAAAAGTGCAAAGAAAACTGCCCTGTAGCACACTGAATATTTGTCTTTCATTAATAACAAATGAGCGCATCTATAACTTGAGATATGATTTTTGGTTCAAAAAATTATAAACTCGGTGCTGAAAACAGTGTTGCCAAATTATAAATAAAAGTAACATATGAAATAAAAAGAAAAATGCCCAGTTAAACTGATGACATTGAGCTCACAGGCTATTCACACTAATTGTATATTATTTTCTTATTTCAAAGAATAATGCCCCTCAAACAATAAATGAAGGGGATTAGCCCCCGTTTCTCCCCTTTATATTTAACCAATGAACCTCCAAATCAATTGAAGGAAGCGCCATATCGGAATAAACTGGTATACCAAATTTGAAGGAAATCGAATAATTCTGCATGAAAAACCCATTTATCTAAATTAAAGGAGGGACTAGCCCCCGTTCCCCTTTTATACTTAACCAATAAACCTCCAAATCTAATCAAGGCAGCTCCTTAACATAATATACCGGTATACCAACTTTGGAGCAAATCGAATAATTCTACATGAAAAACCCATTTATCTAAATTAAAGTGGGATGGCCCCCTTTCCCCCCTTTATACTTAAGTAATGAACTTCCAAATCTAATCAGGGAAGCTCCTTAACATAATAGACCGGTATACCAAATTTGGAGCAAATCGAATATTTCTGAATGGAAAACACATTTATCTCAATTAAGGGGTGAAAAAAAAACCCTTTTCCCCTTTATCCTTAAACAATGGAACCGCAAAACTAATCAGGGAAGCGCATTATCAAAATGAACTGGTATACCAAATTTGGAGCAAATCGAACAATTCTACATGAAAAACCCATTTATATAAATTAAGGGGGGTAGCCCCCTTTCCCCCCTTTATACTTAAGTAATGAACTTCCAAATCAAATGAAGGAAGCGCCATATCGAAATAAAGTGGTATACCAAATTTGGAGCAAATCGAATATTTCTTCATGAAAAACTCATTTATCTAAATTAAGGGGGGGACTAACCCCCCTTTCCCCCTTTATCCTTAACCAATGAACCCCCAGAACTAATCAGGGAAACGCCTTATCAGAATGAACCTAGAAAAAAAATTTGAAGCAAATCGGATATTTCTATCAAGAGTTATCGCGTTACGTACATACATACAAAACAGGCGGGCGCATAAGCTCTCAGGCTTTGATAGCTTGTGAGCTAAAAAGTCATTACTTTAAAGAATTTTTAAAGGAAAGTACAATTTTTTCCCCTCATGAATAGATCAGGAAATATATGTATGTTAAATACAATAAATATCGGTGATATCTCTATGAGGACTTAACCGCACTAAAATTGGAAAGTTAACATTTAAGGATCTTAGTCAATAAGATTTCTTTCAATCGTTTTCAAGAAATGCATTTTGGGATTGTTTTTAAACTTTAAAAATTAGTGGCTCACTATAAGTGCATTTATCTTATATAGTTTCTTCAACTGAAAAATATTCAGGACTTTCCTTTCAAAAATCGACTTACCCGAAGCAGACCCGAAAGAATCAAAACTCAACCCAAAAACTACTTAAATCGACAGATTTAATGTCAACCGGAACCGCAATTAAAGAAAAAAAAAATAGCGCCAACCCGACACGACCCGAACCGCGGGTTGGGCCATTTCGGGTAAAACATGGTTATCAAACCCGATGCAATGTTGTAATCTATTGCTAATATTATTTTCATTCAGCTATACTTTTTCTTTAATGATTACCCAAATTAGTAAAGTTCCTAAAAAGCTAGTGAGAACCCTAATTGTATCCCACAACATATACAGGGCTGACACAGGCGACTATTTTTTAATTCTATTTCGCACCCCTTTTTCAAAACAAAATTCTTTTGCATATGCTCTGACAACATTTGCAAGAAAAATATACTACAAAATGTATTTTTAAAAAAATAGTGGTGCGAACAGAATATAAAAATAGTCGCCTGTGGTAGCCCTGCATATAAGATGAAAATACCTTTCCAAAAAATTTGTAGCACTTTTAATTACGGAAATAATAAGACTCCATCTTAAATATGACGTATTCACCATGGCAACGTAGAATCATTACATTAGAGTATATCTATCTCGGGATATCATTGAATTAATTACGTTTGATAGGATTTAATACAATGAAGAAAACTTTTATCAATATCTTTTTAAGTTTTGATTCGATTTCCATAAAATTTGAAACGATTCGACAAAATTCTGCAACGATTATATATATTAAATTTCAAATCATTCGGTTGGGCAGATTGTACGCTGTTATATGTGGATGGACGGACAGACAGACGGACCAGATGACGACTATAGGTGCTACATATTCATATAATTACGAACGTACCTAAAAATTAGCATCAACCCGGCACGACCGGAACCGTGAGTTGGACCAGGTTCGGGTAAAACAGGATTATCCGACCCGATGCAAGTCTATCATCTATTGCTAATAATATTTTCATTACACTATAGTTTTTCTTTAATGATTACCCAAATTAGCAAAGTTGGTCAAAAGCTAGTGAGAACTTTAATCGTATCCCACAACATATAGGGAAGACCGGGTCTAGTTGGCTACAGGGGTAAGTAGGCGCAGTCCTCATCAATCGCCTGTTTGTGGATAGATTGCGCAACCAGTCACAGAGTACCTTTCTTCTTGCTTTTTACAATCCTTATTGTAGTTTTGCAGCGTTACTTACACGCAATGGACATTTATTACGATTTTTCTGTTTTTTGCACTCATAAGTAATTTTTTGTTGCTGCATTCTTTTTCTAATTTCTAATACTTATCTTAATAATTGTGATTTAACTTGTGCAGTTTTTCTTAGTGTATGATTACCCCATATGTAATTTACTTGGATTATTTATGCTTAGATGGTTACGTGTCCCTTTTGTGAAGAAATTTATTATAGGGCTAGTAGGCGCATTGAACATGGGGCAAGTTGGCTCGGTGTCTAGTGTGTGCTAGTAGCTTGAAAAATAGCAAACACCGAGAAAAATTATTGCAATGCAAGATTTTGGGTACACGAGGTTTGCCCAAACGGAGACACTCGATTTTTTATTTGTGACAACTGTAACGCTGATGATGATATCGAGTAGGATAGAAGTTGCTCAGTGTTAATGTTTTATTCATTATTTTTTTTAATGTCTGTATAATTTAGAATTTACATTGTACGGCGATAACGCCTTTGTTTAAACTTGCTGGTAATAATGAACTTGATTTCTCTTAACTGTGTGTCTTATTTGAGTTTCATTTAAATTTTTATAAAGCGTGTGCCAACTTATCCCATAGGTATAGGCAACTTGCCCCGTGACGGGGTAGGTTGGCGCACATTTTCCTTTTACCTTAGGCTTCCGCTAAACATAAATTACAAAAAACTACAAACTCAAAACTCCGGGTATTTAATAGCCCAATGCCTGTTCTTTAAAAGTACAGTTAAAGTTTCATAAAAAACTTAAACAAAAAATTAATAAAAATCAATAACTGAAAACTGCGCCGACAAGCCCCGGTCTCCCCTAAGATGGAAATAATTTTCCAAAAAATTTTTCTAGTAGTACAACTCATTTCGATCAATGAGTAGCAAATGAAAAAATAAAAACTGTCGAATATGAACATTTTATCCCTTCATCTAAGGAAAAATGGGGACAAAATCAGGAAAAAAAATCCGAAAGTCTCCAGACGGAAATCAATCGATAATTTCTAAGCTGGAGAGGTAAAAATAGCTGGGTGACGTCAAAATTTCCTCCATTTTACCATGATATCTTCTCTAACAGTTACGTATATCATTCGATTTACTGGGCCAATATTAATGTTACTTTTATTAAAGATATTAAATATGTATTTATTGCAGGGCTTCTAGTTCTTGAATAATATTTTTAGAAACTGAAGCAAGGTCAGTGGCAACTCTCATAACAGCTTACGTAATAAAAATTCGAAATGCTCATAAAATTTTGGTAACACTAAAGAGTTGCCCATACGAGTTGTGCATATTAACCCCTTGAAGGGCGGATGGAATCCCACCGACCGAGGGGGGCTCTGGGGTGGCTGGTGGAGGGCCGAGAGATGGCTGGTGTAGTTGAGGGGGGACGGTGTCCTCTCGCTTTTTATTTTCAAGGGGGACGCTAGGTACGTGGGAGGACGCAGACTTTCCAAACTTATTAATTTTTTAAAAAGATGAGCACACAAATAAATTAACATTTTAAGAAATAACGTATCGAGTTTTAATACTTTTCAACAAAGTTGAAAAGTATTAGTCAGTTCCCTTGTTTGTCTTTATCTGTTCGCATTCTAATTTTCGTAAGTTTGCTTCAATTGCGACAAAATTTTATATACATTTATGTGTCTCAATGTAGAATCACTATTCTAAATGATGTGCATATGGGAGGCCAATATTTCGCTTACAAGAGAAAAAAAAAAACAATTCTTTCATATTACGGTTTATTGACACTAAACTTGTTTGAGATACGCAGTAATGAATTTATAATACTTCAAATATAACGAAAATGAAAAATGTTATTGTAATTCGTTACATATTCTTTTTCGAAAACAACCTTTATCATTCGTTTACAGCGACATTCAAAAATATTTTGAAACACCAGGATCTATTAACAATAATCGCTTGAAATGTATCTTAATGGTGTTGTACTTTTTCAAACTGAAATAAAATTTCAAACTGAATCAAATGTATGTTAGTAAAGACCATTGCAACATATTTGCAAAGGAAAACGGTGCGTAACGCATTTATAGTACTTTTACAAGACTACACAAAAGAGTCATCTCGAACTCATTGTCATCAATAATATGGTGCTAGAAACGTGTTCTTGATTATATTTTGCATTTTTAGCTGAATAAAATATTAATTAACTGAGTGGTACGTAAATGCTATTCGTATACAGGGCCATACAAAAGAATACATATACACTACGGTCTATGGTCGGATATTTCTTGAAATGCGTTTTGCAGCTGTTTTAAATTTCAGTGTGTTATGAGATGCGCATAAAGTAACTAATTTTTATACATGACCTCTCAAAATAATTCGAATGAATACACTACCATTTGTAAGCAATTATTGCTTTATATGTGTTTAAATTGAACAAAATTCTATTTTATTTTTATTGAATTAGTTTTACAAACATTTGTGAATAATGAGTATAATATATAGAGTGTATCATAAAAGTACACCAGCTTTAAATTTTTACTAATTTTTTAGTATACTATATAAAACGGGGGGTGGGGGGTGCAGAAAGACCGTATTTTGTTACTAAAAATTAAAAAATAGGCTTCATATTCATTCCATATTCTAAAAAGTAAAATCGGTGTTAAATCGGGATTTAGCACTAAATCGCATTGTTAGAACTCGTATTTATCAATTGATTTCGATATGACTAAGTTTGTGTACTAGACAAATCAAGTTCTCGACCGAGTTCATTGGTCAGTTTCATCCGTCATTTTGTTCCAAAATGGTGGCCACTTACAGATTCTTGAATTTTTAAAAATAAAGTTTTTTTCTGTTAAGTGTTTGGCCTTGATATACAAGGATTCCGGAGCAGTTTTTTGTTTCGCCTCTTCCCTAAAGAATGGCTAAGATTTAGCAGTTTGAAATTCTAGGGTAGTTGACATTTTGAAACAACCTGATTCTTGTCATGCGACAGCATTTGTATTTATTAATCGATTTGGATGTGGCTGAGCATGTGTACAGGACCTACCAAGGCCTCCAAATTCTAGGGTAGCTGATTTTTCCATAATCAGGTTTCATTTATGAATTTTAGAAAACGTTGTTTCTCGCAGCTTTATTTTAACTTTTATAACCCTTGTTGTAACTCTCAAACGTTTAAAAATACACATATATGTTTTCGCCAGCATACGAAAAGCATTAAATGTTGAAAATTTCGTTATATTCAGTAGCGATATATTTATAACGTCATATTTTAAAAATCCCACAGGAATATTGAAAAAGAAAGAAAACTTTAAAATATCTAAATCATTACTTGCAAAAAGCATTTAATGGTGAAAATTACATCATACTTAAGCTATATTTAAAATTTCATATTTAAAACGATTTTATTATAGCATCTAAAAGAAAACATTTATTCGAAACATTATTAAAGCCCGGAAGGCAGTGCATTTTTTCCCTTCATCATTTTATACAAGCTGATTTTCAAACTTGTAATTGATCTTTATTAATCAATCACGAAAACAGCTACCAGCTGTCACAACAACGCTGGAAGCGGCCTTTGGCAAAGAAAAAGGTCAAAGAGAAATGAGTATGATAATCTCATTATAGAAGATAGCCACTGGTTGTGAAAATATCATTTAATTATTCATAATCTGGTAATCGTTTTAAAACAGAATAAATTAGTTTGTTTTCAGAGATAGTCTGGACGGGAGTTGGCAATGAAAAATACTGTTGGCAATCACTTCGTAACTGACAAAGCCCACTAGTATTACAAAAGATTGCAAAATATAAACCAACCAGTTGAAAAGCACTTTCAACAAATACAGAACTTGCCAGCCACTGATGGCTTCGTTAGCTTTTGTCTAAAGTGCCCGATGGGGCCCCACTATCTTTGCCCGTAGCGGCTCCGTCAAAAAAGGTCACGCCGGCCACAATGAAGCCGTATTTCAATTGGCCGGAAATACATGAAGACGCTCACAGTCGTACTACTAACTTCTTACCATAACTGGTAGATAGCCACAAACTGACCACACTTATTGTTTTAATGGCCATTAAAAATAAAAGCTAATGAGAAGCTTGCCCTAACCCAGGCATTTGTGTTTCAAAGAATTAAATTTAGTCCAAAGCTGCCCACAAAAAAGCCTGTTATAGTTTCTGTTAAATGTAAACTAGCCAAAAGCCTGCCACTGTCATGCCATAAAGATTATTTTAGCGCAAATTCAAAATTTGTTCTATAAAAAATATTTTTTGAAAATTGTTTAAATAATATAATGTCTTTGCATAAAAAAAATACATTAATAATCATTTAGAATTACTAAAAAAATCATAAATTTAGCTATCTTGATTTTTTTTCAAAAATTTCCAAAATACAGTACTTGAGATAGTGAATGTATTAATTTGTTTATTTACTCAATTATATATTTTAAAAATTTATATGTAATGCCATTTTTAAATAGTTGCATTTAATATACATTTTAAAAGTATTATAAAATAATTATATATCAAACATACACAAATAAAAATATCTATACTAATAAAACAAAGTATCGCTCTGTCTGTGTGTGTGTCTGTCTGTCTGTGTGCGATGGCTAGCGAAATCTACCGCATGTAGAAGTCTTAAAATTTAGGTGAGGATAGTCCAAGACAGGTCCTGATGCACCTGAGGCCCAGATTTTTAATTTTTTAAAGGCAGGGCCCCTGGGCTCCTTTAAGTTTTATGACTAAATTGTTAATAACTTGTCCCCCTTTTTATCCAATCTTCTTCGGTTTGGGGGACATTTCTCCATGTAGTTATTCTCACCTTTCTGCTCTTCTGTTAAGATCCTGGTCCCTTGGGTCCCGATACGGGGTCCATTGAAGTTTTTGTGCAAATAGATTGCTAATAAATTGCTTCCTTTTAATTCGATCTTCATTTTTGGGATGCTTTTTCCATTTAGTGATTTTCACGTTTCTACATTCCAGTTTAGATCCTGAGGCCCCCTCGGGTGCCGTATGGATCGTTCTAGGCCCCTTTAACTTTTTGGACACCAAGCATTTTTCACCCTTTAATTGTCTCACTTTTTCAGTATATAATTTTAAAGTTGAGTCTTGAACTATTCTTCCCGGAGCAACACCTTCATATTTTAAATGGGGCTCTAGGGCATTTAACCATTATCCAATTTTTTTGCTTTCCTTTAAAATATTATTCTAACTGCTTAAATTTGGCTAATTGAAGATCTAACGCGCTAGTCATTAATAAATTATTAATACCTTTGTCATGAAACTTGAATTATTATGAGTCAAATGTTCATATTGTTTTCTTTATATACATATATATATATAAACTTTCTGTACATTAATACCATTGAAAGATAATGAAATGACCAATAATATGAAATCACAAACACCACATAAACCAAATATTCTTTAAAATACATTGTCCCATGTACATATATAAATAAAGAACAAACAACTACAAACTATAGTACAAAAAATAAACTTCAACCTTCAAACTATGAAGCACAATAAAAATGCATCACTATTTATTAGCGAAAATTGTCATTATTTTATTATATTTTTTATAATTAGAGCTAAAAATCAGGAATTAAAAGAATAGAATTTGATCAATAAAGAACAAACAACTATAAACTATAACATAAAAAATAAACTTTAAAATTCAAACTATTAAATACAATAAAAAATCATTACTATACCTTAACAAAAATTGTTATTATTTTATAATAAGGAGTAATTAGAGCTAAAAATCAGGAATTAAAGCAATAGAATTTAATTAATGAATAACAAACAACTATAAACTGCAATACAAAAAGCAAACTTTAAATTTCAAACTAATACGTACAATAAAAAATCATTACTATTCCTTAACAAAAATTACCATTATTTTATTATATGGAGTAATTAGAGCTAAAAATAAGGAATAAAAACAATAGAATTTAATCAATAAAGAACAAACAACTATAACTATAATAAAAAATAAATAAACTTTAAACTTTAAACTATTAAGTACAATAAAAAATCATTACTATACCTTAGCAAAAATTGTTATTATTTTATAATAAGGAGTAATTAGAGCTAAAAATCAGGAATTAAAGCAATAGAATTTAATTAATAAATAACAAACAACTATAAACTGTAATACAAAAAGCAAACTTTAAATTTCAAACTAATACGTACAATAGAAAATCATTACTATTCCTTAACAAAATTTACCATTATTTTATTATATGGAGTAATTAGAGCTAAAAATAAGGAATAAAAACAATAGAATTTAATCAATAAAGAACAAACAACTATAAACTATAAACTATAATGCAAAAAATAAACTTTAAACTATTAAGTTCAATAAAAAATCATTACTATACCTTAGAAAAAATTGTTATTATTTTATAATAAGGAGTAATTAGAACTAAAAATCAGGAATTAAAGCAATAGAATTTAATTAATATATAACAAACAACTATAAACTGTAATACAAAAAGCAAACTTTAAATTTCAAACTAATACGTACAATAGAAAATCATTACTATTCCTTAACGAAAATTACCATTATATTATTATATGGAGTAATTAGAGCTAAAAATAAGGAATAAAAACAATAGAATTTAACCGATAAAGAACAAACAACTACAAACTATAGTACAAAAAATAAATTTTAAACTTCAAAACTACAAAGTACAATAAAAATTTATTACTATTTATTAGCGAAAATTGTCAATATTTTATTATATTTTTCAAAATTTGAGGTAAAAATCAGGAATTGAAACAATAGAATTTAATCAATAATTTACAACTATAAACTGTAATACAAAAAGCAAACTTTAAATTTCAAACTAATGTGTAAAATGATAAATCATTACTATTCCTTAGCAAAAATTACCATTATTTTATTATATGGAGTAATTACAGCTAAAAATAAGGAATTAAAACAATAGAATTTAATCAATAAATAACAAACAACTATAAAATATAATACAAAAATAAACTTGAAACTATTAAGCACAATAAAGAATCATTAATATACCTTAGCAAAAATCGCCATTATTTTATTACATGGAGTAATTACAGCTGAAAATCAGGAATTAAAGCAATAGAATTTAATCAATAAATGACATACAACTATAAAGTGTAATGCAAATAACAAACTTTAAATTTCAAACGAATACGTACAATAAAAAACCATTACTATCATTACCTTAGCAAAAATTACCATTATTTTATTATATGGAGTAATTACAGGTAAAAATAAGGAATTAAAACAATAGAATTTGATCAATAAATAACAAACAAGTACAAGCTATAATACGAAAAATAAATTTAAAACTTCAAAATATAAAATACAGGAAAAAATCGTTATTATACCTTAGCAAAAATTGCTATTATTTATTATATGGAGTAATTAGAGTTAAAAATCAGGAATTAAAACTATATAATTTAATTTATA
Source organism: Maratus speciosus (assembly GCA_963932465.1). Taxonomy (NCBI): domain Eukaryota; kingdom Metazoa; phylum Arthropoda; class Arachnida; order Araneae; family Salticidae; genus Maratus; species Maratus speciosus. The sequence goes on along the minus strand of OZ010797.1, from coordinate 214,319,020 downwards.
AATAACAAACAACTATAAACTATAATACAAAAAACAAACTTTAAATTTTGAACTAATAATACAATAAAAAATGCTATTCCTTAGCAAAAATTACCATTATTTTATTAAATGGAGTAATTAGAACTCAAAATAACGAATTAAAACAATAGAATTCAATTAATAAATAACAAACAACTATATACTATAATACAAAAAATAAACTTCAAACTTCAAAATATAAAATACAATAAAAATTAATTACTATTCCTTAGCAAAAGTTGTCATTATTTTATTATATGTAAAATTTGAGATAAAAATGAGGAATTAAAACAATATAATTTAATTTTTTTCTAAAGCCAAATCTTTTCATTATGTCATAATGACCCATATTAGCAATTCTGACCAAATAAGGAAGGGCTTTATGCACTTAGCTTTTATATTTTTCTAAAGTAAACAAGAGAGAAAAAATGACGCATGAAGCCTAGATTATGAAACACTTTCCGACACATTCAGAATAATGTGACAAAACTTCACCGCTTAATAAGTTTGAATATGACGCCTTTTTGAACCATTTGGAAAGGCATAACAAATTTGAAAACTCAATTTCAGCAATTCCCATTTACAATCGGAAGATTATCCGAATTCTTTGAACAGCCCTGTATATGATATATAGATTTTGTATCTATAAAATACATGCATGCAAAAATTTAGTTCAGTTAGGAAATACATACACAGTTAAAAATTCCCCCTCAGCAATTTCCGCTAATAAGGAGAATGGTACGTGAACTCTTTTGCGGATACCTGTATACGAGGCATAGAATTTATACACAGCCAGTAACATGCTAAAAAGTGGTTAAATTTAAAAGCGCTTACTGATTTTGAAAACACATTTCCAGCAATTATTGCTCAAAGACCGACTTGTAACCGATTTCTTTTGTGTGTCTCTGTAAATGAACAATAAATGCTATGAATGCTCAATTATGCAGTAATCATCTTGTAGAGAAATTCAGCGATTTATATCAATTTAAATACGTTTTAAATAGCGTAATGTCATTAAAATACTCTGCAAATAAATTTTCCGCACTGACCATAATGTAAAGGAATTTTTTGAGTGCCCCTGTAAATGAACTTTTAATGCTACACACTTCATTTTCATTACTGAAGATGCCATGGTAAACATCATTAACATATATCAATTGCATGGAAATCTGAGTACATTTACACGAGTTAGAGCGTGGACAGAAAGACGGACAGACAAGCCGAATTCATAAACACTTTTCAACTTTGTTGGAAATTTTTAAAAAGAGACAAAGAAAAAAATAGGATTTCTTTTATAAATTCACTAATCTGTTCTTTCTATTAAGCGTAAATCGAACAGGAGATTTTTTTTTTTTTTTTTTTTTTTTTTTTTTTTTACTAATCGGGGTCCATATCCAGTTAATGTACAATATTTTAACGGAAATCTTTTGGAGCTACATGTATTGCCATCATCAAATTATAACCATTGCCATCATCAATTAATGATATTTAATCTTTAACTCGTGTGATAGATATTGTCACATAACTACTGTGAGGCGGTTTGTCAGACCGCTCCATCGAAAGATGAATAAAAGGCGCGATTAGCTCATAGGACAGTGATTTTGTACTAAACTTTCCGTACAGGACTGCTATAATTAAAATTCACCTATTTAAAAGACTCTGGTAATAGTACTAAAGTTCCAAACGAAACAAAATTTCGGTAGTGTTTGTAGTTAAACTGAAAGCTACAAGTCAAACTATAAAAATTGAAAAAAGCACTGGTCTGTGAGACCGGTAACTTCAGTTAAAGGTTAAAATAAACTTTGAATGCTTATAAAAGAAAGGGGGGGGGGGAGGGTAACTGTTTTTACTTAACTTTGTTAGTGGCAGAATGGCGTCTATCTCCGTTTACCGATAGAAATATTGTTATCTAAAACTTCAAAACATTCTGATTATTACAGATTTCACAGTTGAAATATATGTTTTTTAGATTTTAATTCATTAGTTTTTTTTTTTTTTTTTTTTTTTTTTTTATATAAACTTATCCATAAGTAAAAGAATGAAATATTTAATGAAACCTGTGATTTCATTTAAGATATATACTTTTACAATTACAAGTTGCAATTCTAACTTATTTTCTTATTTAAAAACATATATTTTGCATGCCCCTAGATAGGGTGGAAAAGAGCATTATCCTCCGATCAAGGAAATAGATCATACCAAAGAAAATGACATAAAAGTTGCCAACTGAAATTTTTAAAGATTTCCTCATTTACAGATTTTATTGAAGTAAGGGGAGGTTGAGGGGGGGGGGATATATGTTTTAAAGTGAAAATAACAACATATTCATACTAACGTTAGCCTTTCGATGAAATATGCCAATAAAGCATGGTGTTTTTTTTTTCTTTTTTTATTTATTTTATTAAATAGAGTATAAATTTCGCTTCACAAAAAAAGTTTGTTTTATTCTCTACTTCGATTAGAAGTTACTACATTAAGTTTATGTTAACTTCGAATGCATAATTTACCACCAATTCCTAAGCATAATTTTTTTCCTTCGAAAAATATCATTCAAAATATTGGAATGGAACTTTTGTTAAATTTTCTTGACTTTGCTTAGATGTTATTTCCTGGAGCATGTACTAAAATAATTTTCAAAATTATGCTTAATTATTTGAGTAATCTTATAGTTAGATAGTGCTGAGAAACTTATAATCGTTCAATCTGCTCTTTTTTTTTTTTTTTTTCTTTCTTAATAACAAGTGTCTATAAGACGATATATCAAAAACTAATATATTGACAACTGGATACCTTGGATACCTAGAAGAAAATTGTCAGTGCTATTGCCAGAAATAAAAGTTATTGGAATATTCGTTCTCTATCGCTTATGTAAACGCATTTCCAAAATAAGGACCGAAAAATGCATTTTTAAATTAAATTCTTTTAAATTTTTACATTTTAAAATGTAACAACATTTTAATTTTTAAATATAACGATTATTTTAAGACTATATATCAGAAATCAAAGTATCAATACGTAGAAAATGTTTGCCATAATTATTGCCAAACAAAACTTATTTCAGAAAGTTTTTTATCGTCTGCATAAACACATTCCTCAAACGAGGTTATTAACTGCGCATGACGAATATAAGCTTAAAGAAGAACGCGAATCAGAGGAAAACACCCGGAAAAGTAGAACAAGGTTGTTTCACTTCAGACGAGCTTCAGACAGACTTAAAACAAACAAAAAAGAATCAAAATGGCACAAACAGGTGTAAAAGAAACATCTGCTAACAATACCGAAACTGAGTCTTAAGAGAAATGCATGAAAGACTCGTTTTGAATATATAAAGATCTGGAGCATATAAATTTATAACTGGACGTTACCTTGGAATTAGAGTAAAACGATCGAATTTCAAAATTCAAAATTGAAAACAAAAAATCGTCTGGCCTCAATTCTGAAAGAAATAATTGGCAACATGAGATAAATTTAAATAAAAATGTACAAAGCGATAAAATTCCAATGAATCCAGTGGTCCCGTAACCTGTGATGGTTTTGAAATCAAAACTCGAAACGGCTAAAGACCTCAATGAAAATATAGACACTACTCTGTTAACAAGCTTTTTTTTTTCTTTTTTTTTAATAGAATTACATTTAAAAAAAAAAAAAAATTGTCAGTGAACACAGGGTCGTGGACAGAGTGGTCAAGGGAAACATCTGTACCAGAATCTGGTTCAAAAGTGATCTGCCAAGACACCCAAAATGCTTATTAACCTTTAGGCTCTTTGGGTATCTACGGGTATCATGGAGTCGCCGCGCAGCGAAATTTGACTTTCCATAAGACTTTTAGCATTAGTGCGAAATCCCGCAATTCCATTGACTATCACTTCACCGATAGCCAATGAAATTGAACCGAAAACCGAACTTCTTTCCCTGAAAGGACAAGTATAACACATTGCGTAAAGCCGGCACATGGTATTTTGGTAAAATAAGCATATGAATGATCTAGTCCAGTGGTTAAGACTAGGGTTGGTTAAGATTTTGCATTTGTAATCCTAAAGTTGCGTGTTCTGTCCTCTCGCTGGCGTTTTCACTATTTTAGAGTTTTGTTTTGATTTTTATTTGAGTCAGTTAGATAAAATCAGTCGTTCTTTATTACCAGTTCCTTTGTATTTTTTTTTTTTTTAATAAATTCATTTAATCTATTTTTTAATAATTAAAGTAAACATTTATTAAAATGCAATAATTAATCTCCTAGGCTTACATTAAAAGTATTTTCATGTTAGAACTTTATAAAGTTCTGATCATTTTAAATTTATCTGTTACTATACAGGGTGATTCATAAATATCGAAACAATAGGCTATTTCCTTAAATATTGCCCCTAGACCCATACTTCCAGTTGCAAAGTTTCATGTAAAAATGTGCAAAATTTAATGACATAAGTTGCAACTCCATGGGAGGTCTATTTGAAAAAATACGAAAATTAAATTTTTATACGGCTCCCGTAGTGCAAAAATTCCAATCAGGAAACTTTCCTTATCCATTCCTGAATTAAACACAAAAAATTGCATCTTCATATCTAAAAAACTGGAAGAGTTATGGCCGTTTAAATAATTCATCAGGTTTTAAGGGATTAGACACAAATTGAAATGCGTGCAATCCAAGAAACAATGTTACTTTAAGAGTTCTAGCAAACATGTAAAAAATATATTTGTTGAGTTAGAATTTTGATTTTTTTTTCTTTTTTTGTGATGGTTAACCATATAATTTGCAAATAAAATCATATCCTAATATTTCTCATAAAGTTTTTAAAAAAAATTACATGATTAGTATTTTTTTAAGCGGATTTAATTTAAAATCTTTATAACTCGAAACATTATTCATCGGATTTCAAATTTTTTTCATTTAATTAAAGAGGAAAGTATAATTTTAGTGTTGTTTCAGGATTTTTTTAAATATTAATTTTAAAAACATTTAAAATATTTATTGAAAAAATTATGTAAATTATTTTTAAAAAATCATATTTTCAAAAGTAATTTGTTTTTTTTCAAATTTGCCGAAACAAAATTAATGTAAAATAATAAAAAAAGACATGTTCCAAGTTTATACCTTTTTTATTTACAATTCTTAACTTATAATAATTTAAAGACGGAAATGGTTAAAAAAAAAAGAAAAAAAAACATCATGCAGAAAAGATCATTTAAAGTTTTAAACATTGATTGGCTCTCCTAATGAAATGTTCAAATACATTTTTAAAAATTGCACGTGAAAAAATATCTTCTTTCTGTAGCTTAAACTTCCGATTCAGTTTAACTTTTGCCGTTTCCACCTCCTTTTTGTACTATTTAAATGTACATAAATAAATGTTAAATAAGTAATTTGAAACAATGCTTTTTCTAACATGACGATTAAGAATTTTTCATAATTTTAGCCCTCACAAATTCAGGCTTTTTATGGTCCCGGCGAGCCGTTAAAATGTCTGTTTTCTGGGGCCGGGCCAGACCCGGGATTGGCGGCTTTTTTTCCGAAGACTCGGCCAGGCCGGGCCTAACGTACTTTTTCATACCGAACCGGATGTTGGTGTGAATTATGACGGCCAATTATCTACACGAGGTATATGGGCCCAAAGGGGTGGGGGGTGCCTTCCGTGGAGGTCTTTCTAAGGGAACCTAACCCGTATTTACGCAAATATATCCAAGGTTAGAAGAAAACCACTGAAAACTCCGAACGATTGGGCCGAAGTGTGCGATTGGGTTCGAACCCAGCACCTCCCGTCTACCAGCTTTGAGAGCAGAACCTCTAGGCCACTGGTTATACCGAACAGGGACTGGCTTCCTTATTCCTAGGTCTCCCCGGGGCGAAATTTTCAGTCCCGGTCTCGAGACAACCGGTATTAAAATCATTATCTCTGATTGACCTAATCCGTGCAAAAATAACTAAAATTTGGCTCAGCCAAAAACTTTTACAACAAATGCATATTTTTTAAATGGCCATTATTTTACAATAAAACTTTAAAATTCATATTTTTAAAGGATAGTAGATTTCAAGGCAACACAATTAAAATACAGTAAAATTAAATTTTCTTATACCTATATTTCAGGCATTATAGTAGCCACCAGTATAGACACTTTTACCACATTTGTTTTACATTAATATATAAAGATTCATGACATTTAATTTTCATTTTAAAAGATCTTTTATCTTTCGTTTTGTACATATTAAAATCGAAAATTATATTTACATTTTTTTACTTTTCTTAAAAACAAAAAACACATTTTTTTACTTAAAAAGGACATATATTCCGGTATATCGTTAAAACTATGCTATTTATAAATATATACTGCATTGTCCATACTCTTTGGCACTTCTCTGAAAAAACGTTTTCGTCCATTTCGGACTTCATCAGTTTCAATTGGCGGCTCGCTGTTTCACTTTCGACCTTTTAACATAAAAGATAAAAGATTTTTTTAAAATGAAAATTAAATGTCATGAATCTTTATATATTAATGTAAAACAAATGTGGTAAAAGTGTCTATACTGGTGGCTACTATAATGCCTGAAATATAGGAATAAGAAAATTTAAGTGTAATATGGGCATTAAATGAGACAGAAATTACTGTCGAAAAACACTGGCTAAATACAGTAAAATTAGTGAAAAAAAAAACCCTGCCTATGACGGAATCCTTTCTTAAACGGGAAAATCTGTTGATCCATGGAAAATGAATAGAATAAAACCTGAGAAAAAATAGACTACATTTACAACTCCTAAGAAGGGAACTTGTCTATAACGCTTTTTTTTCTTTCCTATGTGATTCCATCTTAAAAGATTTTACTTTATAGCATTTTTCATTCTCTCCAACACATGGAATATGGATGATTAAAGGAGAAGTGAATCATTTACATATAAATAGAGATTCATTAATAAAACAAATAATCACAGTTTTTGGCGCTTCTTTAAAAATAATAATTATAAACATTAAAAAAGCAAAGATATAATAAGTATTTTTGGTCAGAACTCCTCCATACGAAACAACTTTTAACCATATCGATGTAAAAAACTATGTAGAAATTCAGTCAGGGCCAGGCTACGATTTGAACTTTTTTCCAAGCAGGGCCGAACTTTTTTCCTATAGGTCGGTTCGGGACCGGACCTAGATATTTCGACCCGTGCAGACCTCTAGTGCAGACCACCAGCATACTTTGAAAACAGGTTTAACGTAAAATCTATACGCTGCCTGTTTTATGTCCAAAGGAGAGGCACTGTCTTATATCGACTTTTAATAATGTACAATTTGTGGATGACCCCTATCTTGCATTCAAAATGAGTCAAAAACTCGTCGCTCAGAGGTGTAAATGAGAGGTCAGAGAGGTCAATGGTGTAAGTAACGAATTTTGTTTTTTGATATCTCTGCGAATTTTGAAGATATCGAGATGAATTTTTTTGCGTTTAATTCATGAATGGATAAGGAAAAATTACCTAACTGGGAATTTTACTCTACGGGGGACGGATAAAAAATTAATTTTTGTATCTTCTCATATAGACCCCCCCATAGAGTTGAAACTTATCTCATCAAATTTTGCACCTTTTTTTTACGAAACTTTGCAATTGGAAGTATGTGCCTAGGGGCAATATTTAAGGACATAGCCTATAGTTTCGATATTTATGAATCACCCTGTATAAACAGATAAATGTAAAATTATCAGAATTAATATATTAAAGGTTTTTCATTTTAAAATTATCCTTGAGACATAAAAAGTTTTATTAATTTATGAAAGGTTACTTTATAAATTTTTTATTGTAAATATTATACAGATAATTCAATTAAATTTTAAAATTCATATGATTTATAGGGTATTTTTCTAATAAATAAATTTCTTTAATAATTAAAGTGTAATAATAATATTTTCTTAAGTCAGTTAAAATTAGTTGATCTTTATTACCAGTTCCTTTGTAATTTTTTTTTTTTTTTTTTTTTTTTTTTGTCAATTAGATTTTTTTAAAATAAATTTAAAGAATTAAATTAAAAAATTCATTTAATCTATTTTTTAATAGTAATGTAATAATAATATATTCTTACCTTACATTAAAAATACTTTTTGTTGGAATTTTAGTATGTTATATGGTGTTTATTATTTATATTTTATATCCTATAAATATTTAAATACGTTTTATTGATTCTTCCATTTCATATTATTTGTTTCTATTCTGCTTTCATTTTTAATCAATTCACTTGATTTTATGGTTGTTTGGGCACAGGGGAAAATAACTTTTAGCTTTAGCTTATTTTTCCCACAGAAAACAACCATTTTGCTTATATCATTGAATTCTGTGCCCTTGATAACGTAATTCAATGTATAAGCTTTTCAATTTTTGTCGGTGTCCACTTTATTCTTCTTCTTCCATAATAATTCTTATATTAATTTTTTTTTTTTTTTTTTTTAATACTTACAGCTTTAATTCATAATATTTGACGGTGGAAGGTTATGTTTAATTAATGGTTATATATTAGCATTCAAATTACTATGATGCATTTGCGCAAGTAATTATGAATGTATGCTTTTTACGATATTTTTAAACATCTTTTCATTTTGAATGTCAACAATTCATTTTGATGTATTTTTTCCTTATGGTATCTTATATATATTTATATATATTCCCAGGTCGCTAAATTATTTACCAATCTTTTAAATATTATACGCTTAGATCATTGCTGCAATTAGCGCACTATCTATGTGTATTATCAATATGATTTCTACCATGTAGTTATCTGATACCTATTTTAGGATTCCATTAATTTTTTCATTCCTATCATTGCAACGATTTATTTAATGTTTTTTAATTTTCTAGTTATGATTTTATCTGAATTTTCTTGAAGTTAGTGTATGATATTGTCCTATATATTTTCTATTTTTGCTATAGCTTTACATAATTCTGTAGAGATAATCATTTTATATATACATTAATTTGGTAGCAATAATTATTCCTATTCATAGATTTAATGTTAATTTGCTTTAGTTTAAATTCATTTTAATTTGATCAGAGTAGTTAGTTGGGTATGCGTTTTGGTTGTCTTTGCATGGTTATAGTTGTTCTAGGATTTGGATGTTATGCGGATCTTTTTTGACTTATTTGTTATAAAATAGTTTAGTGGTTTCTTGCTATTATTAGTCTACGATATTTGGGTTTTCATAATTTGGTTATGGATAATTTGAAGATTGTTTCTGCGTTCTGCTTCTATTATTGTAAATATTGTATATATTTTTTCTTACTCAAGTTTTATTATTTAATCAAGGCTAATTTAATTAAATTATTAAAATTTCTTATTTTTATGGCAATTATTGCATTTTCCATACATAATTTTTATATGGCAGTTCTTAGTAAACATCTCGATACTGGCAAGATACACTTAGCATCTATGCAGTGTAGTGCCCGGTACAGGAATAATAATTGGGTTGTTCCTGGATCGTCATCCAGCGACCATTTATACTCTCCCCCTCGTCCTTTATTTTTTCGTAAGTGCTATGATTCTCGGTGCAAGACATGTCCATACGCTGCTCAGACACAAATTGTCTCAGATCCTAATTATTCAAGTTTTTGTAAAGCATTTAATGTTATTTATAGTATAAAATGCAACTTATGTAATATGAAATATATTGGTGAAACATCAGGTCCAATTCATAAACGAATCAATCATCATCGTTCAGACTCTAATAACAACAAAGCAAAAAATATACAATCTACAGCTGAAATTCAACATTTTCATAAACATCTATTTAAAAATACGACAATTGAAATCCTTCAAATTCTAAAAAATAAATCAGAACGTCTTTATATGAAATCATCATATATGAAATATTATAACACAATTTATCCTTATGGACTTAATAGTGAAGTATTTAACAGACCTGTCAAAGTCTTCACATCTATAAATAACAATATTGATTATTCTCAAATTTATCCTACTCTTAATCATAATTTAAATGCTAAAACAACACGTAATAAACGCGGAAAGGGTTCATCATCAGTTGTAGTTTCCAAAAAATCTATTACAAAACAAATTAATGATCTTCAACGAAATTACTTAGAGAATTATAACTGGTTGTTAATTCGAAAAAACATCTTTGCTATTAAAAAGAAACAGCTTGTACAACATTTAAATGTCTTTCTAAGTAAATCTTTCTCTAAACATTTCTCTGATATTTACTTTGACCTTATTATGAGTAGGGTTAATCTTTTAAATATTAATTTACAAAAAAAACACAAAATTCAGAACATGAATACTCAAATGATAATTACTTTTTCAAATCACATATTTAATAAAATTAATATCAATTCTATAATTAATGATAAAAATTGTTTTTTTCCTATCAATAATCTTCATATATCAAAAACCTTTAAATATCCGAATACAATTGGGAGAAAGATTTTTAACTACAATACATTTTCAAAATATACATCTGCTGCAAGTAATTTTCCGTGTAACTGCAAAGACCCCACTCTAAACAAATACATAAACAATGATCATGGACATATAATCACTGGAAATCTTGATATTGTTCATGATTTTAAATTGAAACAACTAATGGGTTATGGTACTAAATATAGACTTCCATCTAAATTTAATGTTAAATTTATTATCAAACAGTTTACATATGATATTGATATTTTTATTTATAAAATTTCTATCTCTTATAATAAGCCTATTGAATAGTTTAATCAATGGAAGATATTAGTAATTGAAAAATTAACTATGGCTTTAAAAAATAATATTGCTGATTTGGTTTCTATTAATACAAAGCATTATTTCCAACAAATTACTAAATTACAAAAAAACTACGTTATTACATATGTAGACAAATCTCCTAACAATTATGCTATTATATGTAAATCATATTATCACCAACTTCTTACAAATTCTATTTCTTCTAATAAGTCATTTCAAAAAACTAATGAAACTGTAATTGTAAATAATCGTAAAATTCGAAGTTATTATAAACTATTAAATATTTTATCTACTAATTTTAATTATCCATATTTAGTTCTTATTCCCAAATTTCATAAAACTCCTATTAAATTTAGGACTGTTACTATTGGTTGTAATACATATAATAATAAAGCCAATACACTTCTCTTAAAAATTCTTAATCAATTATATGTACTTACTACAAATAATGATAATACACATTGTATAAAAAATAGCTATCAACTTGTTAATATTTTAAAAAATCTTCATTGTGTTTATAATATAACGACATATGACTTCAAAGATCTTTTTAATAATATAGACCTATTAGATTTACATAAAATTATAAATGCATTATTTAAAAAATATTATAAAAAACTGGAATTACCATCTAATATAGATATTGCATATTTTAAATCTTTAACTAACTTCATTATCTATAATAATTATATATTGCAAGATAATACTTTATATTTACAGCATGTCGGTATACCACAAGGCGGTTGTACTTCCAGTTTACTCTCTGACTTATACTTATATCATTATGAACGTAATTTTACTAATAATAATCTACATTTATATCGTTATATTGATGACATCATTTTAATTGATACTGATCAATCTGCAATTACTCGATTTCCAGTTGATTATCCCACTAATTTGGAATTAACGGAAAACCTTTTATCTAACAATAAAATTACAATCAAAGACAATAAAACAATCACAGATTTATATGACAAACGTAAAGAATTTAAATTCAAAGTTAATACATTTACAAATTTTAAATCTTGTCTACATCATTCTGTATTTCGGAATATAATACTTAATCATTTATATAGAATAAAATGTTTATGTTCTTCTCCTCTAATTAACAATAATATTAAAAAACTAATTTATGATGCATTAAATCATGGTTTTCCAAAAAAATTCATAAATTCATTAATATACAATTAGTACTTTTCTTACATGATCTATTAAAACAAATTAACACATGCGTAAACAAAATTACAAAAAAATTATAAAATAAAAAAATATCTATAAAAAATTTAAAATTGTAAAATAATATAAAAAAAACATTATAGGTTGGTTGGGTGGGTAGATGTTAGAGTACGGAGGAGGGTGGAGTTGTCTGGATAATACGCAATGGTTAATTATATATATAAAAAAAATGGGGGCTCTTGTATTATTACTATTTTTTTGTTACGTATTTTATATGGATGTTGATTTGATATTTTATATGTAATTGGAGAATTTCATTAATATTATAATTAGCCTAATTATTGATTAATCTAATTTACAATTATTTGTTATTAAATTTTAAATTTACTAAGGACAATATCATATTAATTACTAATAGTATGCCATTCTTATAGTGAATAATATACATATAAGTATGTATAATATAAATATAGTTATACTGTATGCATTAAAATTGGGTAATTATTTTTATTATTATTACTCTATTCTTTTTAATATTTATTATCGGTTTAATGTTTTTGAATGTCCCACATTCATACTTTATGGTTTTTTATGGATGTCTGAAGATAATCCACACTCTATATTTGTGCTTTTTAAGTAATGGGTATTTAAGTATCATTTAACCTTCTATTTACTTCCACATGTTTTTTATTTCCTGTTCATTTTTTAAATATCTGATATATAATTCATAAAAAATAATTTTTATATTTAATAATTATTTATATTAATTATTACTAAATTTTATTTTGTTTTATAGCATATAGCTATATGCTATATATTATCAATGTTCTAGAATTATTTATTTCTTAGTTTAGTTTAAATAAGTTAGCTAATAGAATATATTGTATGCTTTTAAATTTTATTTACAATAGTTTTTAAATACATTGTGTGGTTTATATTCGGTTTATAATTCTCTATATATAAGGATATGTTTGGTTTTGCTGTTTATACAGTTATTTACATTCAATTGCTTATAATTATTTATACAGTTATTTACATTCAAATGCTTACAAATATTTTTCTTGCGTTAGTTGTTTAATAGAAATAATACTAGATGGCAGCACTAAATTTGTCTCTTTAAGATAGCTCTAATTGTTAATTTTTCTAGCTCCATTTCAGTTATAATTTAATACACCAGGGGGTATTTTTAGCTAAATTTTGACGATATTGTTAAACTGTTATTAATTAATTTAATAGTGCATTTTAAATAATGTAATTAATATCTATTTATTTTATATTAGATTAAATGTGTTTAACAAGGTATTTCAAATTTTATTTCATAATGTATTAACTGCATCCTTTGGTATCATTTACTGTGATTTCTTAACTGTTTTATTCACCTTAATCTTTTTGATATACTGGCAGCCATGTGCGCGTGGATTTTTGTAAAATACTGAAATATTAATCGGTATGGTGTTTATTATTTATATTTTATATCCTATAAATATTTAAATACGTTTTATTGATTCTTCCATTTCATATTATTTGTTTCTATTCTGCTTTCATTTTTAATCAATTCACTTGATTTTATGGTTGTTTGGGCACAGGGGAAAATAACTTTTAGCTTTAGCTTCTTTTTCCCACAGAAAACAACCATTTTGCTTATATCATTGAATTCTGTGCCCTTGATAACGTAATTCAATGTATAAGCTTTTCAATTTTTGTCGGTGTCCACTTTATTCTTCTTCTTCCATAATAATTCTTATATTATTATTTATTTTTTTTAATACTTACAGCTTTAATTCATAATATTTGACGGTGGAAGGTTATGTTTAATTAATGGTTATATATATATATATATATATATATATATATATATTGAAAAATCCAAATTCACATAATTTATTACACGAAAAAAACATCTAACAAACTGTAACTAAAACAATAATTAACAAAACCAAGAGTAACTAAGAAAAAACTAAACATGAAGACAAGTGGTCAAGGCTTATGACTTGTACTGCGGGGTTAAACATGTTTTACGTGCACAACATTCCCCCTCACTTGCCGAGACCAAACAAATAGAAATTGAAAGAAATGAAAACCACAAACTAACCGGAAAGCCGTCAAATGAAGTCTGTGAATATCCTCACCGCTAAGCTATTTTCGATAGGAATCACGTATCGATAAATCACCATCATCGAACAATTCCAATATTTTATTTCGATAGCTTTTTTTCTTGATAAAATTGAAAGTTAAATCATTCAGAAAATGTATTGGGTAATTTTGTTTACTGGCGTTTATGTAAAGGTTATAAATTTCACCAACCAATTTATCAACATTTGAACACAAACTTGCAATACGATTTAAACCGTTTAAATATATATTTCTAAAAATTGAAACATGCACGTTACTATTAAAGTTTAATATTTTTATTGTATCAAAATCAAAATAATTTCTTTTATCATAAATACTATATACTAAAATTCCTTTTATAATCTCCAAATTAACGTCCAAGTAGTTGACACTGCCCTGATCATCCGAAGCACTCTTTAAATTCAAAGTGTCTGGATAACATTTAAATTGATAAATTTCTTTATTGTTATTCAGCTCATTTCTTTATTGTTATTCATATATATATATATATATATATATATATATATATATATATAATTAGCAGACGTAATTTATTATTTAAGTGTTCATTTTTTAAAATTAAGTGTTATCTTTCATATATAAAAATATTTATCAATTTATCAGCTGCTTTCTAATTTTTTTTTTTCAAATTGTATATTCAATACTACTAAATTCTTATCCCTTATAAACTGTATGTTTAAAACGAATGTTTATTAAAATTGAATTTTAATATCTTCTAAACTTTCATGAAAAGTACTTTTATGTTAGAACTCCAGTAACTTATAAATAGTAATTAACAGAATTAATTTATTAAAGTATTCATCTTTAAAAATTAAATATTTATCCTTTATATATAAATTACATTAATAATAAATGTTTCAATGATAATTTAACTATTGAAGACAATAAATTACTATACTTTAAGGGTGTTCTCAAATCCAAAAGGGCAACTTTATGACATAAGTTTTAATTTATTTTTGTTCGGAAATGCATGAAACTAGCAGGTGTTGTTCAGAAACTATGTAATCGAGCTGGGTTTTTTTTTTTTTTTTTTGCAAACGCAATAGATCTTTCAGAAAATAGGGTTAAAGTTGACGTTTTGAACCGAAGTTCCTGAAGAAAGCAGAAAAACCTGTCAACGATTGGCGAAAAACGTGTTTGTCACGTGATCAAAATCGCTTATAACTCAATAGGTAATTTATTGATACAAAAATGGAAAAAACAGTTCGATTCCAAATCGCTTCCATGGTCAGGCTTTCCAATTTTATACCTTTCCGTTAAAAAAAAGAATTTGTAAATGTGTCAAAACGTTTTGCGCTTGTGGAGCAGAGCAGTTGAGAACAGCCTTAAGTAATTGAATGCATGGTAAAAATGCAACAAAAATACATATGTATATATATATAACCATTAAATAAACATTACCGACCACCAATAAAAATATATATATCTGTGATTTAATAGTTATTATTCGCAAATGATATTGTCATCATCATTAGAGGCAAGTTTGAAAATATTCTTTCAGACATCCTCAATAATATCCTTGAGAAGGTAGAGCGGTGGTGCAGGGATGTTGGTCTTTCTGCTAACCCAGAAAAGGCGACTCTTGTTGCTTTCACTAGGAAAAAATCAATCAAATTCAATGAGATTGTGTTTTATGGGCGCACTTTGAGTTGCTCAAAGGAGGTGAAGTATCTGGGTGTCTATTTCGATGAGAGATTGTGTTGGAAGAGGCACATGGATTACTGCATCAATAAGGACAAAAAGATTTTCTGGTCATGCAGAAATGCTATTGGCAAAACATGGGGACTCAGCCCAAAAGTGATCTGGTGGATATACAATATGGTGATCTGCCCTATGATAAATTATGGCAGTATAGCTTGATGGTCAAGAACAATGACTGACATTGCCAAGTCAGAATTAGCAAAACTGCAGAGGATGATCTGCTTGTCCATGACAGGTGTACTTAGGACAACTCCTACATCTGCTACGGCCCCACCAGTGGCCGAGAGGTTCTGCTCTCGAAGCTGGTAGACGGGAAGTGCTGGGTTCGATCCCAATCTCGCCCGTCGGCCTAATCGTTCGGAGTTTTCGTGGTTTTCTTCGAACCTTGGTTCTCCAAGCATTAATACGGGTTAGGTTCCCTTAGAAAGACCTCCATGGAAGGTCTGGTAGTCTAGCAAGGAAAGGGTCGGTTACTCCATTTATTGGACCTGAACCAACTATTGGCATTTCCAAGGACTGCATTAGAACTACTGTTTTTAGAATTTTAAGAGAGCAGCAGTATCAAGAATGGCTTGACTCAAGAGGACAGAGACAAGCGAAAGAGCTCAATAGCGGATGCCCTAGCAAAAGGGCAAAAGAACTCATTGGGCTCAGAAGGAATAGTCTAATAAATATGGTGGAACTGTTAACAGGACACTGTAGACTTAATGGACACCTTAGTACTATGAAGGTGGTTAATGACCCTCTTTGTAGGGGTTGTAAGTATGAAGAGGAGACTGCCTTACATGTGCTCTGTAACTGTGAGGCATATGCTGCTTACCGTTTCGAACACATGGGTCGACATCTGATTGAGCCATGGGAAATTCAGGATATTCCTATCAAATGTCTGCTGAATTTTATGTCAGCTACTGGTCTATTTAAGGACAAAGTGAGGATGTTTTCCTCTTTCATTTTTGGGGGATAGCACAATAGACCCCTGGTCGCGGTGCTTTGGCTCAGGCCACCCCACCCCCCAATAATACAGTATTATTCGCAAAAAAGTTTTATTATATATATACCGTATTTACTCGTGTATAACGCGCACTTTTTTTTCCAAAAATTTAGGGCAAAAACCCTAGGTGCGCGTTATACACGGAATAATTTTTTACTGCTTCATGTAATTACCCAATATACTTATGAATCAAAATATGTATTCAAAGAAGAAATTATAACTGGAAAAATCTTACTTAATAGAAGTATTGCTGCATCTTTATTTCACTCCTTGCACTTTTTTATACAACAGTGCTAGTAACATTTTTTAAACGTTAATTAGCAATTCTCACTGCCGCTACTGCTCTTGTCATCGTCATGACTGGCACAGTCAATGCCCTCGTAAATTATATCGTCTTCAATTTCATCCATCTGATTGGAAATTCCAGTCACTTTGAAGCCCTTTATTATCATCTCGGCTGAGATGGAATTCCAAGCTTCACATATCCACTCACATGTATGTGAGTAGTTGTACCAACTGTAGTTGGGAGTGACACACGTTTCATTCTCCCGCTTGGAGTGATGTTGTAATCTGTTGTTATCATCCACCGATTGTAGGCATGTCAAAATGCAACCTGAAATGGTCGGTTGATGACAACATCTAAGGGCTGCAGCACTTTCATCATCTCATCTGGTATCACAACCACATCACTTGAGTGACGAATTTTTGCTTTTACTCCAGGCGTCGTGTGTCCACAGAAGCTGTAGAGGACCAGCATCGATGGCTGACGTAAAGCACCTAGCCAAAGTTCCCATACAAACGTTAATCCAATCTTTCATGAGCTCATCCGTCATCCACCCTATTTCCTGTGCTCTTGCAATTATGCCGACTGGAAAAGATTCTTTTGGGACAGTTTTACGTTTAAAAAACACATATGGTGTCAACTTGCGGTAGTGAGCAGTAATGGGCAGCATAACGGTGAGTCGTTGCTTGTCTGTTTTTGTTGTGCGCACTTGAACTCTGCGCTCTGCAACGGGATGAACGGTTGTGGCTTCTGGCATATCAAACCACAATGGAGTTTGATCTGCATTGCCGATTTGCGTCATCTGATATTCCTTTTGTTTTCGTAGCCTTTTAACGTACTAGAAGAACTTGGTACGCTGTTCTTCGTATTCTTCCGACAGCTTTTGCAAGAGCGTTGTTTTTCACCTGATAGATAGACTATTACGGATCATAAAGCTCGTAGTCATAATCACCCTTGAAATCTTCTCTTTGAATATTTATTTTCCTGGCTATTTCACAGGCTTCGAACATCAACATTTCCGTCGAAACTGAGTACCCCGAACGTCGCAAATCCGTTACATGAGTTAAAAGCTGCTGCTCCACTTGCGGACGTTTACACAATCCCCCCCCCCCCAAAAAAAAAAACACGCTTTTTGGATGGTGCTTTATCAGTTTCTTCCATATTCTGCCACTCTCGCACACTTGACTCAACAACTCCGATTTTTCGTCATAAGAACAGTTGCCATTTTCTTTTTGGTTGCTGAACTATTTACAACTTAAATGTCGCAGTATAACTACATCAATTCACCATCTTACTCCAACGTTGTCAAAAGACGCTCTCAAGTATTTCGTTTAGCGAATGTCGTCACCACAGCATGATACTTCACTCACTCCTCCTACCCCTTGTCACTTACTCTCTCCCACACTCTCTGCCACAATCCCTCCCTAACCCGAAGTCTTAACCCCCTCACTGACAAGCCCGTGTTAATATGTTCACTAAGCTCCAGGTTTCACTGCAATACAAGCAATATTTAAAGTAATATAATTCTATTGATTTAATGTATTTTTAATACATTGAACAATGATTAATACTTCCAAGGATTGCATTCATATTCGTTATTAAGTTTTTTTATAAAATGATCAAAGAATCATTTTTTTTTAGCATTTAAAACAAAATGCAGAGAAAACAACATTACAATTTTGCCCTTTTCCAAGATAGTCGGAGGGTTAAAATAGATTTTCGCCTTCTTTCCAGGGCTGACGTGACATTTGTTTTGACTTTCTTTACTGAAATTCATTTGGTCATTCATTCACTTGCA
The DNA here is from genome assembly GCA_963932465.1 of Maratus speciosus. Classification (NCBI taxonomy): domain Eukaryota; kingdom Metazoa; phylum Arthropoda; class Arachnida; order Araneae; family Salticidae; genus Maratus; species Maratus speciosus. Next base: position 214,300,213 of record OZ010797.1, on the reverse strand, counting down.
TGTGAAATTTATGGTGCGCGTTATATACGAGATTTTAAAAATTCGCCATTTTTTCTTGTAAAGAACGGGGTGCGCGGTATACACGAGTAAATACGGTATATAGGTTGCAATAAAGGTGTAATATACATCAAACATGAACAATGTAAAATATGATGCTATTATATGCAATATATATATATTTAAAATAACGATTATTATTATTATGGAGATTTTTGTTTTTATCTTTATTTATTAACTTATTATCAGTAGCTTTACAATTTTTATTCGAAATCTAAAATTGTGATTATAATTTTACTACATAATACCACTTAGGAGCTAATGTTATATAATTAAAATAAAATATCTATTTAAAAGCAATAATAGTATCTTTTAAATTGACGTAGAAAAATATTTTTATATATCTAGATGGAACTTTAATTACTTATTTTTAGTTAAGCTGCTAGAACTTTAATATTGATTGCAAACATCTGAGTAAACAATAAAAAAGTTATAAGCAACTTATTATAACAATCTCATTATTTTATCATAATTTGACTAAGTCAATGTTGTTTTAGGGTTGTTGATAATTTTCTTAATAGAAAATTAAATCAAATTTAATAATTAATTATATATTATGTTATTAACTGTATAACAATTGTTTTTGTGTTCAGTATGAGAAATATATACCCTTTTTTTTTTTAGTACATCAAGTTATTGTGAGTAGCAGCGCTATTACTCGTAAAATGGATATTTTCCTTCCAGGGAAAGAAGTTCGGTTCACCGATAGCCAATCAAATTGCCGGTTTTTGCACTAATGCTAAAAGTCTTATGGAAAGTCAAATTTCGCCATTCCATAAATGTAATCTCTGCCGGGCTCAAAATATCTGAAACTGTACCGGCTTTTTCCAACGACTCTAAAATAGAATGCTGAACAATTTATGTTGTTTAACGGGCAAACAGGTTTATCTTCCGTAATCGGGCTGCATGTAACAAAGATGTATATATATATATATATATATATATATTTTTTTTTTTACTGTGGTTTAAAATTATTTTAAAGGTCAGAAAAAAAATCAGTAAAATGAACTACAATCTTAAAAAATTTGCATTTTGAAAGTAGATTTTTTCTATTCGACGGCATAAAAATTAAAGTTGTGTGATGCTTATAATTTAAAAAAAAATTGCAGTAAAAGCGATGTTTATTGAAAAAAATAACAACCATCGTCAATACGAGACCAGCAGTGGCGTGGCGTGAAAATTTTCGGTGGTCATCGCAATTATTTAAGTTTGTGGTGAAAAAGTATTAACTCTAAAATTCAATGGTTGAATGTTCAAAAAAGAAACTTTAAATCTTACTTTCACTTATACATGAACTCCAAATGTTCTGCTAAAACTGGATCGTAGAGTTTTAAAAGCTTATTAAGAGTTTTAAAATATTGCTTGGTCATCGCCGCATCCAGCGATGACCGGACGCCACGCCACTGGAGACCAGTATTACTCACGAACATGTTCTTCCTTCATAATATAGATTACCATTTAACGGGACAGTTTACCTTAAAATTGATCAAAACATCGATATTTTTTAATATTAAATGGAAACATGTTTAATCTCTATAATAATAGCCTAAGTCATGTGACTGTCATCAATAGTTCGGGGCTGACCGCTTCGCTTTTTATAAGCCAGGTCACCATTTTATACATTTTTTATTTTTCGCGTGGTAAATTAAAACAATGCTTTGATATTGAAATTAAAAGTCATGGTTTTTGGTATTATTTATTATTTTTCTTTTCTTTTTCTTAAACAAGGGAAAGAAAAAGTGAAAGTCATGAATTTCAAATTAAAATTATGTATTTTAAATAAAATGAGTGAAATTATTATATTTTAGATGAATTTAATGAAATATGAAAAAATGCGATTGGAAAGACAATGTTTGATGATTTATCACTTGCGCCTGGCTAGCATAAAAAGGTACTACTTAGTTATACCTTCGACCCATTTCGCCAAATTATACAAATTGACATAATTTTTATTTTAAATAGCGAAAGAACAAATAAATTAGTATAACATTAATAAAAATACAAATAAAACGTCGAAATAAAAGTAACTTGATGACGTAATCACGTGTAACTTGCTTAAAAACAAGCAAATATGACATTTATGGTCAACCATTATTGATATTTAATCTTATAGTTTGGCGATATATTTTTGGTCGTCGGGATAACCAAGTAGTAACCATAAAAATACGGAGTTCTTGATTTCTCTACTAGAAACTCCTGATTTGGCGAAGTATTGAGAAAGTAAAGTAAATTTTGGATAAAAGTAACATGGTACAATGTTTGGCACACATCTAACGGAGACCAAACTGGTCGCCAAGGGCGGCTAGTTATGAATATTTAGACACCTCATTTTTACCCATACGGCAATTATATCGCGAGATATTGTAAATTTTGTTAATACACCCACTGCAATTTACTCACACAAATGAAAACTTTAAATGACTTTTTCTCCCCATTCATATTTTCTTCACTTTCATGTTTTTTAAATGCTAAGGCTTTTTTTTTTTTTTTTTTTTTTTTTTTTTTTTTTTTTTTTGTATTTGAAATAGAGATTTAAACTTTATTGTGTATGTTTTTATTATAAACCTGCGCACGAAATTAACCTTTATTGTTAGTTTTTTTAAAATAGAACTATTTAACGATGTGTTAGATTTCATCGTTTTACACTATATACTATATCACTAAAAAAATTATATTAAATGTAATATTGGATGTATCTAAAAATCCATGTGCAGTCTTGTGTAATACACATTTGAAAAACTTTTTTAAAAAATTGGGCAAAAATATCAATATTTAAAAAAGTAGTAGCGTTTTTTTAAATCAAATTTTTTAAACTTTTTTTAAATTTTAATTAAATATGTAGTTATTTTTTTTTCTTTTCAAAATGTACTTTTAGTTGAACTTTGAAATGCAGTGGCTTCACCATTTGAACAATATTTTTAAAAATAAACAAAAAATTGTTGAAAAGGTAAACTATCTCCTTAACTGCCATAACTAGTGTTGTCAGAAGTCCCGATTTTCAGTGGCCACAAGATCTGTCGCGCGCAATCTCTGTGCGCGGACGCCAAAAGTGCCGATTTTTCATGCTGCACAAATTCTTTTAAATTACTATGCGTACTTATTACCTTAACAAAACGGAACCTGTTCATAACGGAATTATGTTTTAAAACTAAAAATTATATATCTCTACGATACGAATACTAAAAGCATTATGCAATTATACTTGTTAAATTGGAATTTTCTTTCAATCTCTAACGATTCCGATTTCACAGGTTTTACTGTATAGGATAATTCTGTTTATTTAATATTACAGAAATTATAATGATGTTTATCTGCTATCAGAAGACCTAATTTATTTCTATAATAAATAAAAGGTAAGATAATCGCTTACCTGTTTCTTATAGATCCGCCTTCTGGCATGTATTTATCCAACGCTTGATATTCATTAAAGCATTGCTGCTTTTTGGCACTGTCTATAGTGATAAGAAAAAATATGTTGAATTATGTTATACTAATTTGTAATGTGTTCATATATGGAAAGGAAATTCTAGCTCATTTGGACTTGGTTGACTCATGTTTACTATTTTTTATTAGAAATTGAATTGAAGATATAAAAAGTAATCTGATATAATGAGCGGGCTAAATAGCGACCCTCATATAAAGCAACCCACTACATAACAGACTTAACCTCTTGAGGGGTGGTGGGATATATTATATCCCACCTAAGATTAATGAAGATTTGCACCAGAAAAATTTTATTAAAATTTACTTTTCTAACTTTTGTAGAAAAAAGTCGTAAAATTGCTTTTCTTTATTTCGAAATAAAATTTTTCGAAGATTCCAGTGTGAATTCGACATTACGGAAACACAATTACTTGCCCCTGAAAGGGCTAAAGAAATTAAGAGACAGAGCAGCAATACACTTACATAGATACCACAATTAACGGAGAAAAAAACGTACGCTGCAAAAACATTTAATGTTATCAAAAGTGAAAGTCAAAAGTCTTGTTCTGAACCACGGAATGAAGTTTTAGCGACAGTTAATTTCGGGGTTTATTCTACATGACATTTAGTATAGAAAAATATGCTAAGACGGAATCGCAAAAAACTAGAGAAAAACTTCGTTTTAAACTGGTTTTTGTCTTAACAGGTGTAATTGCATGGTATTCGTTATAGACAGGATTCGTTTTAACAGATTTTACTGTACATTTATGTACAGATTTATAGTCGTTATCCCTCTTTTTTATGGCATTTAAAGCAGGCAACAATAGCTGTAAGTGTAACTCTTTTTTTGGTGTGTGAAGAAGAAACCGAATACGCATATTTACGAAAATTCATTTTATTCAGTAGTTCATTAACATGGAATATCATGCGTTATATATTTATTGCGTAGTATATATTGACACTTTGCTCTTTATTTAAAACGTTACTCAATCGATTCAGACTTCACTTTATCCATCTTAAATTAGACATCCAAATGCAATTTATTTAAAAGAGAAAATGAAGCTACCTTTTTACAGCACATATTTTAAACTGAGGTTTTTCTTTTTATCTCAATTTATTAGCAAACACGAAATAACGTGTGTCATATGTTGATTGCGTGATACGTGGGTACTTTCTATTTTTACACACTTTTATTTAGCTCAACCTTGTTTTCGAGTGAAAAGATGGAATTTTGTAATCGATTTTTAACCAGCTTCCTAATAGACTAGAATTATAAAAATTGCGTTCACGGATATGTTTTCAATGACAGTGAAATTTTTTAATACTTTTAGAACTTAAGGGGACCGGGAAAGCCCTATCTCCGCCATGTTAAATGCATCAACTTTATGTACCTTTTTCTCAGAAATGGTGAAAGATAGAGGTCTCGATTTTTTACATTAATTAAAATAACATGATTTACGTATTTTAACAGACCCTTTTCTAGTGAAACTCAAAATTAATTATTACCGTATATACTCGCGTATAAGTCGAGGAATTTCTGACAATTTTTGGCAAGCAAATTTAGGGGGTCGACTTATACGCGAGTCAATTAAAAAATAAAAAATAAAACTACCTTTTTACAGCACATATTTTAAAGTGAGGTTTTTCTTTTTATCTCAATTTATTATCAAACACAAAATAGCGTGTGTCATATGTTGTTTGCGTGATACGTGGGTACTTTCTATTTTTACACTCTTTTATTTAGCTCGACCTGGTTTTTGAGTGAAAAGATGGAATTTTGTAATCGATTTTTAAGGGGTCAGGTAACCTTTGAGCCAATAAAGTACATGGAAAAGTGACCTCTGTAAGAATTGCAGTCATTCTTTAACTAATTAACTTTTAATTATAAAATTGAAAACACATGTTAGGAACGATTTATTTTATCAATCAAAGTTGTTAGTAAAGATATACACATATATAGTTTTTTTTTAATTTATTTTTAAAGATAATACAATTTTTACGAAAGAATTATTCTTGCAAGCATTGCGCGCATGATTTTTCCCATTTCTAATGGCTGAAACAAGCCAACATTTTTTCAATGAGTACAGATATAAAGTGTTTTCAAAATGACCTACAATGAAAAAAATAAAACTTGTCGATCTCGAGAAAAAAAATTTTTTTAGAGTAATTCGAAATATCGAGATTTTTTTTATACAAAAGTAACCGTGAATTCTAAACGTCTTACTTGAAAAACATAATAATAGGTCATTTTGTGCGTCTGTACGTTTAATACATCCACCAAAAATTTCGTGAAATTCTAGGCAACCGTTTTTCAGAAATCGTGCGCGCAATGATCAAAATCGCTGTTTTGAGAAAATTGGCTTAAAAGATTGAAAAACCCGTAGATCACATAGCAAAAGCTCAAAGTGTTTTAGACATAACTTCTCTTCTAATGCAAATTTTTGTATGTGGTTTAATTTTAAATGTTCCCAAAGAATCATATTTAATTATAAGGTATTTTAAAAAAATTCGATTTTTGGACGCTTCACAGGTTACCTGACCCCTTAACCCACTTCCTAATAGACTAGAATTATAAAAATTGCGTTCACGGATATGTTTACAATGACAGTGAAATTTTTTAATACTTTTAGAACGTAAGGGGACCGGAAAAGCCCTACCTCCGCCATGTTAAATGCATCAACTTTATGTACCTTTTTTCAGAAATGGTGAAAGATAGAGGTCTAGATTTTTTAGATTAATTAAAATAACATGATTTACGTATTTTAACAGACCCTTTTCTTTCTAAGTGAAACTCAAAATTAATTATTACCGTATATACTCGCGTATAAGTCGAGGAATTTCTGACAATTTTTGGCAAGCAAATATAGGGGGTCGACTTATACGCGAGTCAATTAAAAAATAAAATATAAAACTACATTTTACAGCACATATTTTAAAGTGAGGTTTTTCTTTTTATCTCAATTTATTATCAAACACGAAATAGCGTGTGTCATATGTTGTTTGCGTGATACGTGGGTACTTTCTATTTTTACACTCTTTTACTTAGCTCGAAGTGGTTTTTGAGTGAAAAGATGGAATTTTGTAATCGATTTTTAACCCACTTCCTAATAGACTAGAATTATAAAAATTGCGTTCACGGATATGTTTTCAATGACAGTGAAATTTTTTAATACTTTTAGAACTTAAGGGGACCGGGAAAGCCCTATCTCCGCCATGTTAAATGCATCAACTTTATGTACCTTTTTCTCAGAAATGGTGAAAGATAGAGGTCTAGATTTTTTAGATTAATTAAAATAACATGATTTACGTATTTTAACAGACCCTTTTCTTTCTAAGTGAAACTCAAAATTAATTATTACCGTATATACTCGCGTATAAGTCGAGGAATTTCTGACAATTTTTGGCAAGCAAATATAGGGGGTCGACTTATACGCGAGTCAATTAAAAAATAAAATATAAAACTACATTTTACAGCACATATTTTAAAGTGAGGTTTTTCTTTTTATCTCAATTATTAGCACACACGAAATAGCGTGACTCATATGTTGATTGCGTGATACGTGGGTACTTTCTATTTTTACACTCTTTTATTTAGCTCGACCTGGTTTTTGAGTGAAAAGATGGAATTTTGTAATCGATTTTTAACCCACTTCCTAATAGACTAGAATTATAAAAATTGCGTTTGCAGTTGTGTTTTCAATGACAGGGTAATTTTTTATTACTTTTAGAACTTAAGGGGACCAGAAAAGCCCTGTCTCCGCCATGTTAAATGCATGAACTTTATGTACCTTTTTCTCAGAAATGGTGAAAGATAGAGGTCTAGATTTTTTAGATTAATTAAAATAACATGATTTACGTATTTTAACAGACCCTTTTCTTTCTAAGTGAAACTCAAAATTAATTATTACCGTCTATACTCGCGTATAAGTCGAGGAATTTCTGACAATTTTTGGCAAGCAAATTTAGGGGGTCGACTTATACGCGAGTCAATTAAAAAATAAAATATAAAACTACATTTTACAGCACATATTTTAAAGTGAGGTTTTTCTTTTTATCTCAATTATTAGCACACACGAAATAGCGTGAGTTATATCTTGATTGCGTGATACGTGGGTACTTTCTATTTTTACACTCTTTTATTTAGCTCGACCTGGTTTTTGAGTGAAAAGATGGAATTTTGTAATCGATTTTTAACCCACTTCCTAATAGACTAGAATTATAAAAATTGCGTTTGCAGTTGTGTTTTCAATGACAGGGTAATTTTTTATTACTTTTAGAACTTAAGGGGACCAGGAAAGCCCTATCTCCGCCATGTTAAATGCATGAACTTTATGTACCTTTTTCTCAGAAATGGTGAAAGATAGAGGTCTAGATTTTTTACATTGATTAAAATAACATGATTTACGTATTTTAACAGACCCTTTTCTTTCTAAGTGAAACACAAAATTAATTATTACCGTATATACTCGCGTATAAGTCGAGGAATTTCTGACAATTTTTGGCAAGCAAATTTAGGGGGTCGACTTATACGCAAGTCAATTAAAAAATAAAAAATAAAACTACCTTTTTACAGCACATATTTTAAAGTGGGGTTTTTCTTTTTATCTCAATTTATTAGCAAACACGAAATAGCGTGTGTCATATGTTGATTGCGTGATACGTGGATACTTTCTTTTTTTACACTCTTTTATTTAGCTTGACCTGGTTTTTGAGTGAAAAGATGGAATTTTGTAATCGATTTTTAACCCACTTCCTAATAGACTAGAATTATAAAAATTGCGTTCACGGATATGTTTTCAATGACAGTGAAATGTTTTAATACTTTTAGAACTTAAGGGGACCGGGAAAGCCCCATCTCCGCCATGTTAAATGCATCAACTTTATGTACCTTTTTCTCAGAAATGGTGAAAGATAGAGGTCTAGATTTTTTAGATTAATTAAAATAACATGATTTACGTATTTTAACAGATCCTTTTCTTTCTAAGTGAAAATCAAAATTAATTATTACCGTATATACTCGCGTATAAGTCGAGGAATTTCTGACAATTTTTGGCAAGCAAATTTAGGGGGTCGACTTATACGCGAGTCAATTAAAAAATAAAATATAAAACTACATTTTACAGCACATATTTTAAAGTGAGGTTTTTCTTTTTATCTCAATTTATTATCAAACACGAAATAGCGTGTGTCATATGTTGATTGCGTGATACGTGGATACTTTCTTTTTTTACACTCTTTTATTTAGCTTGACCTGGTTTTTGAGTGAAAAGATGAAATTTTGTAATCGATTTTTAACCCACTTCCTAATAGACTAGAATTATAAAAATTGCGTTCACGGATATGTTTTCAAAGACAGTGAAATTTTTTAATACTTTTAGAACTTAAGGGGACCGGGAAAGCCCCATCTCCTCCATGTTAAATGCATCAACTTTATGTAACTTTTTCTCAGAAATGGTGAAAGATAGAGGTCTAGATTTTTTAGATTAATTAAAATAACATGATTTACGTATTTTAACAGACCCTTTTCTTTCTAAGTGAAAATAAAATTAATTATTACCGTATATACTCGCGTATAAGTCGAGGAATTTCTGACAATTTTTGGCAAGCAAATTTAGGGGGTCGACTTATACGCGAGTCAATTAAAAAATAAAAAATAAAACTACCTTTTTACAGCACATATTTTAAAGTGAGGTTTTTCTTTTTATCTCAATTTATTATCAAACACGAAATAGCGTGTGTCATATGTTGTTTGCGTGATACGTGGGTACTTTCTATTTTTACACTCTTTTACTTAGCTCGACCTGGTTTTTGAGTGAAAAGATGGAATTTTGTAATCGATTTTTAACCCACTTCCTAATAGACTAGAATTATAAAAATTGCGTTCACGGATATGTTTTCAATGACAGTGAAATTTTTTAATACTTTTAGAACTTAAGGGGACCGGGAAAGCCCTATCTCCGCCATGTTAAATGCATCAACTTTATGTACCTTTTTCTCAGAAATGGTGAAAGATAGAGGTCTAGATTTTTTAGATTAATTAAAATGACATGATTTACGTATTTTAACAGACCCTTTTCTTTCTAAGTGAAAATAAAATTAATTATTACCGTATATACTCGCGTATAAGTCGAGGAATTTCTGACAATTTTTGGCAAGCAAATTTAGGGGGTCGACTTATACGCGAGTCAATTAAAAAATAAAAAATAAAACTACCTTTTTACAGCACATATTTTAAAGTGAGGTTTTTCTTTTTATCTCAATTTATTATCAAACACGAAATAGCGTGTGTCATATGTTGTTTGCGTGATACGTGGGTACTTTCTATTTTTACACTCTTTTACTTAGCTCGAAGTGGTTTTTGAGTGAAAAGATGGAATTTTGTTATCGATTTTTAACCCACTTCCTAATAGACTAGAATTATAAAAATTGCGTTCACGGATATGTTTTCAATGACAGTGAAATTTTTTAATACTTTTAGATCTTAAGGGGACCGGGAAAGCCCTATCTCCGCCATGTTAAATGCATCAACTTTATGTACCTTTTTCTCAGAAATGGTGAAAGATAGAGGTCTAGATTTTTTAGATTAATTAAAATAACATGATTTACGTATTTTAACAGACCCTTTTCTTTCTAAGTGAAAATAAAATTAATTATTACCGTATATACTCGCGTATTAGTCGAGGAATTTCTGACAATTTTTGACAAGCAAATTTAGGGGGTCGACTTATACGCGAGTCAATTAAAAAATAAAATATAAAACTACATTTTACAGCACATATTTTAAAGTGAGGTTTTTCTTTTTATCTCAATTTATTATCAAACACGAAATAGCGTGTGTCATATGTTGATTGCGTGATACGTGGATACTTTCTTTTTTTACACTCTTTTATTTAGCTTGACCTGGTTTTTGAGTGAAAAGATGAAATTTTGTAATCGATTTTTAACCCACTTCCTAATAGACTAGAATTATAAAAATTGCGTTCACGGATATGTTTTCAAAGACAGTGAAATTTTTTAATACTTTTAGAACTTAAGGGGACCGGGAAAGCCCCATCTCCTCCATGTTAAATGCATCAACTTTATGTAACTTTTTCTCAGAAATGGTGAAAGATAGAGGTCTAGATTTTTTAGATTAATTAAAATAACATGATTTACGTATTTTAACAGACCCTTTTCTTTCTAAGTGAAAATAAAATTAATTATTACCGTATATACTCGCGTATAAGTCGAGGAATTTCTGACAATTTTTGGCAAGCAAATTTAGGGGGTCGACTTATACGCGAGTCAATTAAAAAATAAAAAATAAAACTACCTTTTTACAGCACATATTTTAAAGTGAGGTTTTTCTTTTTATCTCAATTTATTATCAAACACGAAATAGCGTGTGTCATATGTTGTTTGCGTGATACGTGGGTACTTTCTATTTTTACACTCTTTTACTTAGCTCGACCTGGTTTTTGAGTGAAAAGATGGAATTTTGTAATCGATTTTTAACCCACTTCCTAATAGACTAGAATTATAAAAATTGCGTTCACGGATATGTTTTCAATGACAGTGAAATTTTTTAATACTTTTAGAACTTAAGGGGACCGGGAAAGCCCTATCTCCGCCATGTTAAATGCATCAACTTTATGTACCTTTTTCTCAGAAATGGTGAAAGATAGAGGTCTAGATTTTTTAGATTAATTAAAATGACATGATTTACGTATTTTAACAGACCCTTTTCTTTCTAAGTGAAAATAAAATTAATTATTACCGTATATACTCGCGTATAAGTCGAGGAATTTCTGACAATTTTTGGCAAGCAAATTTAGGGGGTCGACTTATACGCGAGTCAATTAAAAAATAAAAAATAAAACTACCTTTTTACAGCACATATTTTAAAGTGAGGTTTTTCTTTTTATCTCAATTTATTATCAAACACAAAATAGCGTGTGTCATATGTTGTTTGCGTGATACGTGGGTACTTTCTATTTTTACACTCTTTTATTTAGCTCGACCTGGTTTTTGAGTGAAAAGATGGAATTTTGTAATCGATTTTTAAGGGGTCAGGTAACCTTTGAGCCAATAAAGTACATGGAAAAGTGACCTCTGTAAGAATTGCAGTCATTCTTTAACTAATTAACTTTTAATTATAAAATTGAAAACACATGTTAGGAACGATTTATTTTATCAATCAAAGTTGTTAGTAAAGATATACACATATATAGTTTTTTTTTAATTTATTTTTAAAGATAATACAATTTTTACGAAAGAATTATTCTTGCAAGCATTGCGCGCATGATTTTTCCCATTTCTAATGGCTGAAACAAGCCAACATTTTTTCAATGAGTACAGATATAAAGTGTTTTCAAAATGACCTACAATGAAAAAAATAAAACTTGTCGATCTCGAGAAAAAAAATTTTTTTAGAGTAATTCGAAATATCGAGATTTTTTTTATACAAAAGTAACCGTGAATTCTAAACGTCTTACTTGAAAAACATAATAATAGGTCATTTTGTGCGTCTGTACGTTTAATACATCCACCAAAAATTTCGTGAAATTCTAGGCAACCGTTTTTCAGAAATCGTGCGCGCAATGATCAAAATCGCTGTTTTGAGAAAATTGGCTTAAAAGATTGAAAAACCCGTAGATCACATAGCAAAAGCTCAAAGTGTTTTAGACATAACTTCTCTTCTAATGCAAATTTTTGTATGTGGTTTAATTTTAAATGTTCCCAAAGAATCATATTTAATTATAAGGTATTTTAAAAAAATTCGATTTTTGGACGCTTCACAGGTTACCTGACCCCTTAACCCACTTCCTAATAGACTAGAATTATAAAAATTGCGTTCACGGATATGTTTACAATGACAGTGAAATTTTTTAATACTTTTAGAACGTAAGGGGACCGGAAAAGCCCTACCTCCGCCATGTTAAATGCATCAACTTTATGTACCTTTTTTCAGAAATGGTGAAAGATAGAGGTCTAGATTTTTTAGATTAATTAAAATAACATGATTTACGTATTTTAACAGACCCTTTTCTTTCTAAGTGAAACTCAAAATTAATTATTACCGTATATACTCGCGTATAAGTCGAGGAATTTCTGACAATTTTTGGCAAGCAAATATAGGGGGTCGACTTATACGCGAGTCAATTAAAAAATAAAATATAAAACTACATTTTACAGCACATATTTTAAAGTGAGGTTTTTCTTTTTATCTCAATTTATTATCAAACACGAAATAGCGTGTGTCATATGTTGTTTGCGTGATACGTGGGTACTTTCTATTTTTACACTCTTTTACTTAGCTCGAAGTGGTTTTTGAGTGAAAAGATGGAATTTTGTAATCGATTTTTAACCCACTTCCTAATAGACTAGAATTATAAAAATTGCGTTCACGGATATGTTTTCAATGACAGTGAAATTTTTTAATACTTTTAGAACTTAAGGGGACCGGGAAAGCCCTATCTCCGCCATGTTAAATGCATCAACTTTATGTACCTTTTTCTCAGAAATGGTGAAAGATAGAGGTCTAGATTTTTTAGATTAATTAAAATAACATGATTTACGTATTTTAACAGACCCTTTTCTTTCTAAGTGAAACTCAAAATTAATTATTACCGTATATACTCGCGTATAAGTCGAGGAATTTCTGACAATTTTTGGCAAGCAAATATAGGGGGTCGACTTATACGCGAGTCAATTAAAAAATAAAATATAAAACTACATTTTACAGCACATATTTTAAAGTGAGGTTTTTCTTTTTATCTCAATTATTAGCACACACGAAATAGCGTGACTCATATGTTGATTGCGTGATACGTGGGTACTTTCTATTTTTACACTCTTTTATTTAGCTCGACCTGGTTTTTGAGTGAAAAGATGGAATTTTGTAATCGATTTTTAACCCACTTCCTAATAGACTAGAATTATAAAAATTGCGTTTGCAGTTGTGTTTTCAATGACAGGGTAATTTTTTATTACTTTTAGAACTTAAGGGGACCAGAAAAGCCCTGTCTCCGCCATGTTAAATGCATGAACTTTATGTACCTTTTTCTCAGAAATGGTGAAAGATAGAGGTCTAGATTTTTTAGATTAATTAAAATAACATGATTTACGTATTTTAACAGACCCTTTTCTTTCTAAGTGAAACTCAAAATTAATTATTACCGTCTATACTCGCGTATAAGTCGAGGAATTTCTGACAATTTTTGGCAAGCAAATTTAGGGGGTCGACTTATACGCGAGTCAATTAAAAAATAAAATATAAAACTACATTTTACAGCACATATTTTAAAGTGAGGTTTTTCTTTTTATCTCAATTATTAGCACACACGAAATAGCGTGAGTTATATCTTGATTGCGTGATACGTGGGTACTTTCTATTTTTACACTCTTTTATTTAGCTCGACCTGGTTTTTGAGTGAAAAGATGGAATTTTGTAATCGATTTTTAACCCACTTCCTAATAGACTAGAATTATAAAAATTGCGTTTGCAGTTGTGTTTTCAATGACAGGGTAATTTTTTATTACTTTTAGAACTTAAGGGGACCAGGAAAGCCCTATCTCCGCCATGTTAAATGCATGAACTTTATGTACCTTTTTCTCAGAAATGGTGAAAGATAGAGGTCTAGATTTTTTACATTGATTAAAATAACATGATTTACGTATTTTAACAGACCCTTTTCTTTCTAAGTGAAACACAAAATTAATTATTACCGTATATACTCGCGTATAAGTCGAGGAATTTCTGACAATTTTTGGCAAGCAAATTTAGGGGGTCGACTTATACGCAAGTCAATTAAAAAATAAAAAATAAAACTACCTTTTTACAGCACATATTTTAAAGTGGGGTTTTTCTTTTTATCTCAATTTATTAGCAAACACGAAATAGCGTGTGTCATATGTTGATTGCGTGATACGTGGATACTTTCTTTTTTTACACTCTTTTATTTAGCTTGACCTGGTTTTTGAGTGAAAAGATGGAATTTTGTAATCGATTTTTAACCCACTTCCTAATAGACTAGAATTATAAAAATTGCGTTCACGGATATGTTTTCAATGACAGTGAAATGTTTTAATACTTTTAGAACTTAAGGGGACCGGGAAAGCCCCATCTCCGCCATGTTAAATGCATCAACTTTATGTACCTTTTTCTCAGAAATGGTGAAAGATAGAGGTCTAGATTTTTTAGATTAATTAAAATAACATGATTTACGTATTTTAACAGATCCTTTTCTTTCTAAGTGAAAATCAAAATTAATTATTACCGTATATACTCGCGTATAAGTCGAGGAATTTCTGACAATTTTTGGCAAGCAAATTTAGGGGGTCGACTTATACGCGAGTCAATTAAAAAATAAAATATAAAACTACATTTTACAGCACATATTTTAAAGTGAGGTTTTTCTTTTTATCTCAATTTATTATCAAACACGAAATAGCGTGTGTCATATGTTGATTGCGTGATACGTGGATACTTTCTTTTTTTACACTCTTTTATTTAGCTTGACCTGGTTTTTGAGTGAAAAGATGAAATTTTGTAATCGATTTTTAACCCACTTCCTAATAGACTAGAATTATAAAAATTGCGTTCACGGATATGTTTTCAAAGACAGTGAAATTTTTTAATACTTTTAGAACTTAAGGGGACCGGGAAAGCCCCATCTCCTCCATGTTAAATGCATCAACTTTATGTAACTTTTTCTCAGAAATGGTGAAAGATAGAGGTCTAGATTTTTTAGATTAATTAAAATAACATGATTTACGTATTTTAACAGACCCTTTTCTTTCTAAGTGAAAATAAAATTAATTATTACCGTATATACTCGCGTATAAGTCGAGGAATTTCTGACAATTTTTGGCAAGCAAATTTAGGGGGTCGACTTATACGCGAGTCAATTAAAAAATAAAAAATAAAACTACCTTTTTACAGCACATATTTTAAAGTGAGGTTTTTCTTTTTATCTCAATTTATTATCAAACACGAAATAGCGTGTGTCATATGTTGTTTGCGTGATACGTGGGTACTTTCTATTTTTACACTCTTTTACTTAGCTCGACCTGGTTTTTGAGTGAAAAGATGGAATTTTGTAATCGATTTTTAACCCACTTCCTAATAGACTAGAATTATAAAAATTGCGTTCACGGATATGTTTTCAATGACAGTGAAATTTTTTAATACTTTTAGAACTTAAGGGGACCGGGAAAGCCCTATCTCCGCCATGTTAAATGCATCAACTTTATGTACCTTTTTCTCAGAAATGGTGAAAGATAGAGGTCTAGATTTTTTAGATTAATTAAAATGACATGATTTACGTATTTTAACAGACCCTTTTCTTTCTAAGTGAAAATAAAATTAATTATTACCGTATATACTCGCGTATAAGTCGAGGAATTTCTGACAATTTTTGGCAAGCAAATTTAGGGGGTCGACTTATACGCGAGTCAATTAAAAAATAAAAAATAAAACTACCTTTTTACAGCACATATTTTAAAGTGAGGTTTTTCTTTTTATCTCAATTTATTATCAAACACGAAATAGCGTGTGTCATATGTTGTTTGCGTGATACGTGGGTACTTTCTATTTTTACACTCTTTTACTTAGCTCGAAGTGGTTTTTGAGTGAAAAGATGGAATTTTGTTATCGATTTTTAACCCACTTCCTAATAGACTAGAATTATAAAAATTGCGTTCACGGATATGTTTTCAATGACAGTGAAATTTTTTAATACTTTTAGATCTTAAGGGGACCGGGAAAGCCCTATCTCCGCCATGTTAAATGCATCAACTTTATGTACCTTTTTCTCAGAAATGGTGAAAGATAGAGGTCTAGATTTTTTAGATTAATTAAAATAACATGATTTACGTATTTTAACAGACCCTTTTCTTTCTAAGTGAAAATAAAATTAATTATTACCGTATATACTCGCGTATTAGTCGAGGAATTTCTGACAATTTTTGACAAGCAAATTTAGGGGGTCGACTTATACGCGAGTCAATTAAAAAATAAAATATAAAACTACATTTTACAGCACATATTTTAAAGTGAGGTTTTTCTTTTTATCTCAATTTATTATCAAACACGAAATAGCGTGTGTCATATGTTGATTGCGTGATACGTGGATACTTTCTTTTTTTACACTCTTTTATTTAGCTTGACCTGGTTTTTGAGTGAAAAGATGAAATTTTGTAATCGATTTTTAACCCACTTCCTAATAGACTAGAATTATAAAAATTGCGTTCACGGATATGTTTTCAAAGACAGTGAAATTTTTTAATACTTTTAGAACTTAAGGGGACCGGGAAAGCCCCATCTCCTCCATGTTAAATGCATCAACTTTATGTAACTTTTTCTCAGAAATGGTGAAAGATAGAGGTCTAGATTTTTTAGATTAATTAAAATAACATGATTTACGTATTTTAACAGACCCTTTTCTTTCTAAGTGAAAATAAAATTAATTATTACCGTATATACTCGCGTATAAGTCGAGGAATTTCTGACAATTTTTGGCAAGCAAATTTAGGGGGTCGACTTATACGCGAGTCAATTAAAAAATAAAAAATAAAACTACCTTTTTACAGCACATATTTTAAAGTGAGGTTTTTCTTTTTATCTCAATTTATTATCAAACACGAAATAGCGTGTGTCATATGTTGTTTGCGTGATACGTGGGTACTTTCTATTTTTACACTCTTTTACTTAGCTCGACCTGGTTTTTGAGTGAAAAGATGGAATTTTGTAATCGATTTTTAACCCACTTCCTAATAGACTAGAATTATAAAAATTGCGTTCACGGATATGTTTTCAATGACAGTGAAATTTTTTAATACTTTTAGAACTTAAGGGGACCGGGAAAGCCCTATCTCCGCCATGTTAAATGCATCAACTTTATGTACCTTTTTCTCAGAAATGGTGAAAGATAGAGGTCTAGATTTTTTAGATTAATTAAAATGACATGATTTACGTATTTTAACAGACCCTTTTCTTTCTAAGTGAAAATAAAATTAATTATTACCGTATATACTCGCGTATAAGTCGAGGAATTTCTGACAATTTTTGGCAAGCAAATTTAGGGGGTCGACTTATACGCGAGTCAATTAAAAAATAAAAAATAAAACTACCTTTTTACAGCACATATTTTAAAGTGAGGTTTTTCTTTTTATCTCAATTTATTATCAAACACGAAATAGCGTGTGTCATATGTTGTTTGCGTGATACGTGGGTACTTTCTATTTTTACACTCTTTTACTTAGCTCGAAGTGGTTTTTGAGTGAAAAGATGGAATTTTGTTATCGATTTTTAACCCACTTCCTAATAGACTAGAATTATAAAAATTGCGTTCACGGATATGTTTTCAATGACAGTGAAATTTTTTAATACTTTTAGATCTTAAGGGGACCGGGAAAGCCCTATCTCCGCCATGTTAAATGCATCAACTTTATGTACCTTTTTCTCAGAAATGGTGAAAGATAGAGGTCTAGATTTTTTAGATTAATTAAAATAACATGATTTACGTATTTTAACAGACCCTTTTCTTTCTAAGTGAAAATAAAATTAATTATTACCGTATATACTCGCGTATTAGTCGAGGAATTTCTGACAATTTTTGGCAAGCAAATTTAGGGGGTCGACTTATACGCGAGTCAATTAAAAAATAAAAAATAAAACTACCTTTTTACAGCACATATTTTAAAGTGAGGTTTTTCTTTTTATCTCAATTTATTATCAAACACGAAATAGCGTGTGTCATATGTTGTTTGCGTGATACGTGGGTACTTTCTATTTTTACACTCTTTTACTTAGCTCGACCTGGTTTTTGAGTGAAAAGATGGAATTTTGTAATCGATTTTTAACCCACTTCCTAATAGACTAGAATTATAAAAATTGCGTTCACGGATATGTTTTCAATGACAGTGAAATTTTTTAATACTTTTAGAACTTAAGGGGACCGGGAAAGCCCTATCTCCGCCATGTTAAATGCATCAACTTTATGTACCTTTTTCTCAGAAATGGTGAAAGATAGAGGTCTAGATTTTTTAGATTAATTAAAATAACATGATTTACGTATTTTAACAGACCCTTTTCTTTCTAAGTGAAAATAAAATTAATTATTACCGTATATACTCGCGTATAAGTCGAGGAATTTCTGACAATTTTTGGCAAGCAAATTTAGGGGGTCGACTTATACGCGAGTCAATTAAAAAATAAAAAATAAAACTACCTTTTTACAGCACATATTTTAAAGTGAGGTTTTTCTTTTTATCTCAATTTATTATCAAACACGAAATAGCGTGTGTCATATGTTGTTTGCGTGATACGTGGGTACTTTCTATTTTTACACTCTTTTACTTAGCTCGACCTTGTTTTCGAGTGAAAAGATGGAATTTTGTAATCGATTTTTAACCAGCTTCCTAATAGACTAGAATTATAAAAATTGCGTTCACGGATATGTTTTCAATGACAGTGAAATTTTTTAATACTTTTCGAACTTAAGGGGACCGGGAAAGCCCTATCTCCGCCATGTTAAATGCATCAAATTTATGTACCTTTTTCTCAGAAATGGTGAAAGATAGAGGTCTAGATTTTTTACATTAATTAAAATAACATGATTTACGTATTTTAACAGACCCTTTTCTAGTGAAACTCAAAATTAATTATTACCGTATATACTCGCGTATAAGTCGAGGAATTTCTGACAATTTTTGGCAAGCAAATTTAGGGGGTCGACTTATACGCGAGTCAATTAAAAAATAAAAAATAAAACTACCTTTTTACAGCACATATTTTAAAGTGAGGTTTTTCTTTTTATCTCAATTTATTATCAAACACGAAATAGCGTGTGTCATATGTTGTTTGCGTGATACGTGGGTACTTTCTATTTTTACACTCTTTTATTTAGCTCGACCTGGTTTTTGAGTGAAAAGATGGAATTTTGTAATCGATTTTTAAGGGGTCAGGTAACCTTTGAGCCAATAAAGTACATGGAAAAGTGACCTCTGTAAGAATTGCAGTCATTCTTTAACTAATTAACTTTTAATTATAAAATTGAAAACACATGTTAGGAACGATTTATTTTATCAATCAAAGTTGTTAGTAAAGATATACACATATATAGTTTTTTTTTAATTTATTTTTAAAGATAATACAATTTTTACGAAAGAATTATTCTTGCAAGCATTGCGCGCATGATTTTTCCCATTTCTAATGGCTGAAATAAGCCAAAATTTTTTCAATGAGTACAGATATAAAGTGTTTTCAAAATGACCTACAATGAAAAAAATAAAACTTGTCGATCTCGAGAAAAAAAAAATTTTTAGAGTAATTCGAAATATCGAGATTTTTTTTATACAAAAGTAACCGTGAATTCTAAACGTCTTACTTGAAAAACATAATAATAGGTCATTTTGTGCGTCTGTACGTTTAATACATCCACCAAAAATTTCGTGAAATTCTAGGCAACCGTTTTTCAGAAATCGTGCGCGCAATGATCAAAATCGCTGTTTTGAGAAAATTGGCTTAAAAGATTGAAAAACCCGTAGATCATATAGCAAAAGCTCAAAGTGTTTTAGACATAACTTCTCTTCTAATGCAAATTTTTGTATGTGGTTTAATTTTAAATGTTCCCAAAGAATCATATTTAATTATAAGGTATTTTTAAAAAAATCGATTTTTGGACGCTTCACAGGTTACCTGACCCCTTAACCCACTTCCTAATAGACTAGAATTATAAAAATTGCGTTCACGGATATGTTTACAATGACAGTGAAATTTTTTAATACTTCTAGAACGTAAGGGGACCGGGAAAGCCCTACCTCCGCCATGTTAAATGCATCAACTTTATGTACCTTTTTTCAGAAATGGTGAAAGATAGAGGTCTAGATTTTTTAGATTAATTAAAATAACATGATTTACGTATTTTAACAGACCCTTTTCTTTCTAAGTGAAACTCAAAATTAATTATTACCGTATATACTCGCGTATAAGTCGAGGAATTTCTGACAATTTTTGGCAAGCAAATTTAGGGGGTCGACTTATACGCGAGTCAATTAAAAAATAAAATATAAAACTACATTTTACAGCACATATTTTAAAGTGAGGTTTTTCTTTTTATCTCAATTATTAGCACACACGAAATAGCGTGAGTCATATGTTGATTGCGTGATACGTGGGTACTTTCTATTTTTACACTCTTTTATTTAGCTCGACCTGGTTTTTGAGTGAAAAGATGGAATTTTGTAATCGATTTTTAACCCACTTCCTAATAGACTAGAATTATAAAAATTGCGTTTGCTGGTGTGTTTTCAATGACAGGGTAATTTTTTATTACTTTTAGAACTTAAGGGGACCAGAAAAGCCCTATCTCCGCCATGTTAAATGCATGAACTTTATGTACCTTTTTCTCAGAAATGGTGAAAGATAGAGGTCTAGATTTTTTAGATTAATTAAAATAACATGATTTACGTATTTTAACAGACCCTTTTCTTTCTAAGTGAAACTCAAAATTAATTATTACCGTATATACTCGCGTATAAGTCGAGGAATTTCTGACAATTTTTGGCAAGCAAATTTAGGGGGTCGACTTATACGCGAGTCAATTAAAAAATAAAATATAAAACTACATTTTACAGCACATATTTTAAAGTGAGGTTTTTCTTTTTATCTCAATTATTAGCACACACCAAATAGCGTGAGTCATATGTTGATTGCGTGATACGTGGGTACTTTCTATTTTTACACTCTTTTATTTAGCTCGACCTGGTTTTTGAGTGAAAAGATGGAATTTTGTAATCGATTTTTAACCCACTTCCTAATAGACTAGAATTATAAAAATTGCGTTTGCTGGTGTGTTTTCAATGACAGGGTAATTTTTTATTACTTTTAGAACTTAAGGGGACCAGAAAAGCCCTATCTCCGCCATGTTAAATGCATGAACTTTATGTACCTTTTTCTCAGAAATGGTGAAAGATAGAGGTCTAGATTTTTTAGATTAATTAAAATAACATGATTTACGTATTTTAACAGACCCTTTTCTTTCTAAGTGAAACTCAAAATTAATTATTACCGTATATACTCGCGTATAAGTCGAGGAATTTCTGACAATTTTTGGCAAGCAAATTTAGGGGGTCGACTTATACGCGAGTCAATTAAAAAATAAAATATAAAACTACATTTTACAGCACATATTTTAAAGTGAGGTTTTTCTTTTTATCTCAATTATTAGCAAACACGAAATAGCGTGTGTCATATGTTGATTGCGTGATACGTGGGTACTTTCTATTTTTACACTCTTTTATTTAGCTCGACCTGGTTTTTGAGTGAAAAGGTGGAATTTTGTAATCGATTTTTAACCCACTTCCTAATAGACTAGAATTATAAAAATTGCGTTCACGGATATGTTTTCAATGACAGTGAAATGTTTTAATACTTTTAGAACTTAAGGGGACCGGGAAAGCCCCATCTCCTCCATGTTAAATGCATCAACTTTATGTAACTTTTTCTCAGAAATGGTGAAAGATAGAGGTCTAGATTTTTTAGATTAATTAAAATAACATGATTTACGTATTTTAACAGACCCTTTTCTTTCTAAGTGAAAATAAAATTAATTATTACCGTATATACTCGCGTATAAGTCGAGGAATTTCTGACAATTTTTGGCAAGCAAATTTAGGGGGTCGACTTATACGCGAGTCAATTAAAAAATAATAAATAAAACTACCTTTTTACAGCACATATTTTAAACTGAGGTTTTTCTTTTTATCTCAATTTATTATCAAACACGAAATAGCGTGTGTCATATGTTGTTTGCGTGATACGTGGGTACTTTCTATTTTTACACTCTTTTACTTAGCTCGACCTGGTTTTTGAGTGAAAAGATGGAATTTTGTAATCGATTTTTAACCCACTTCCTAATAGACTAGAATTATAAAAATTGCGTTCACGGATATGTTTTCAATGACAGTGAAATTTTTTAATACTTTTAGAACTTAAGGGGACCGGGAAAGCCCTATCTCCGCCATGTTAAATGCATCAACTTTATGTACCTTTTTCTCAGAAATGGTGAAAGATAGAGGTCTAGATTTTTTAGATTAATTAAAATAACATGATTTACGTATTTTAACAGACCCTTTTCTTTCTAAGTGAAAATAAAATTAATTATTACCGTATATACTCGCGTATAAGTCGAGGAATTTCTGACAATTTTTGGCAAGCAAATTTAGGGGGTCGGCTTATACGCGAGTCAATTAAAAAATAAAATATAAAACTACCTTTTTACAGCACATATTTTAAAGTGAGGTTTTTCTTTTTATCTCAATTTATTATCAAACACGAAATAGCGTGTGTCATATGTTGATTGCGTGATACGTGGATACTTTCTTTTTTTTACACTCTTTTATTTAGCTTGACCTGGTTTTTGAGTGAAAAGATGGAATTTTGTAATCGATTTTTAACCCACTTCCTAATAGACTAGAATTATAAAAATTGCGTTCACGGATATGTTTTCAATGACAGTGAAATGTTTTAATACTTTTAGAACTTAAGGGGACCAGGAAAGCCCCATCTCCGCCATGTTAAATGCATCAACTTTATGTACCTTTTTCTCAGAAATGGTGAAAGATAGAGGTCTAGATTTTTTAGATTAATTAAAATAACATGATTTACGTATTTTAACAGACCCTTTTCTTTCTAAGTGAAAATAAAATTAATTATTACCGTATATACTCGCGTATAAGTCGAGGAATTTCTGACAATTTTTGGCAAGCAAATTTAGGGGGTCGACTTATACGCGAGTCAATTAAAAAATAAAAAATAAAACTACCTTTTTACAGCACATATTTTAAAGTGAGGTTTTTCTTTTTATCTCAATTTATTATCAAACACGAAATAGCGTGTGTCATATGTTGTTTGCGTGATACGTGGGTACTTTCTATTTTTACACTCTTTTACTTAGCTCGACCTGGTTTTTGAGTGAAAAGATGGAATTTTGTAATCGATTTTTAACCCACTTCCTAATAGACTAGAATTATAAAAATTGCGTTCACGGATATGTTTTCAATGACAGTGAAATTTTTTAATACTTTTAGAACTTAAGGGGACCGGGAAAGCCCTATCTCCGCCATGTTAAATGCATCAACTTTATGTACCTTTTTCTCAGAAATGGTGAAAGATAGAGGTCTAGATTTTTTAAATTAATTAAAATAACATGATTTACGTATTTTAACAGACCCTTTTCTTTCTAAGTGAAAATAAAATTAATTATTACCGTATATACTCGCGTATAAGTCGAGGAATTTCTGACAATTTTTGGCAAGCAAATTTAGGGGGTCGACTTATACGCGAGTCAATTAAAAAATAAAAAATAAAACTACCTTTTTACAGCACATATTTTAAAGTGAAGTTTTTCTTTTTATCTCAATTTATTATCAAACACGAAATAGCGTGTGTCATATCTTGTTTGCGTGATACGTGGGTACTTTCTATTTTTACACTCTTTTACTTAGCTCGAAGTGGTTTTTGAGTGAAAAGATGGAATTTTGTAATCGATTTTTAACCCACTTCCTAATAGACTAGAATTATAAAAATTGCGTTCACGGATATGTTTTCAATGACAGTGAAATTTTTTAATACTTTTAGAACTTAAGGGGACCGGGAAAGCCCTATCTCCGCCATGTTAAATGCATCAACTTTATGTACCTTTTTCTCAGAAATGGTGAAAGATAGAGGTCTAGATTTTTTAGATTAATTAAAATAACATGATTTACGTATTTTAACAGACCCTTTTCTTTCTAAGTGAAAATAAAATTAATTATTACCGTATATACTCGCGTATAAGTCGAGGAATTTCTGACAATTTTTGGCAAGCAAATTTAGGGGGTCGACTTATACGCGAGTCAATTAAAAAATAAAAAATAAAACTACCTTTTTACAGCACATATTTTAAAGTGAGGTTTTTCTTTTTATCTCAATTTATTATCAAACACGAAATAGCGTGTGTCATATGTTGTTTGCGTGATACGTGGGTACTTTCTATTTTTACACTCTTTTACTTAGCTCGACCTGGTTTTTGAGTGAAAAGATGGAATTTTGTAATCGATTTTTAACCCACTTCCTAATAGACTAGAATTATAAAAATTGCGTTCACGGATATGTTTTCAATGACAGTGAAATTTTTTAATACTTTTAGAACTTAAGGGGACCGGGAAAGCCCTATCTCCGCCATGTTAAATGCATCAACTTTATGTACCTTTTTCTCAGAAATGGTGAAAGATAGAGGTCTAGATTTTTTAAATTAATTAAAATAACATGATTTACGTATTTTAACAGACCCTTTTCTTTCTAAGTGAAAATAAAATTAATTATTACCGTATATACTCGCGTATAAGTCGAGGAATTTCTGACAATTTTTGGCAAGCAAATTTAGGGGGTCGACTTATACGCGAGTCAATTAAAAAATAAAAAATAAAACTACCTTTTTACAGCACATATTTTAAAGTGAAGTTTTTCTTTTTATCTCAATTTATTATCAAACACGAAATAGCGTGTGTCATATCTTGTTTGCGTGATACGTGGGTACTTTCTATTTTTACACTCTTTTACTTAGCTCGAAGTGGTTTTTGAGTGAAAAGATGGAATTTTGTAATCGATTTTTAACCCACTTCCTAATAGACTAGAATTATAAAAATTGCGTTCACGGATATGTTTTCAATGACAGTGAAATTTTTTAATACTTTTAGAACTTAAGGGGACCGGGAAAGCCCTATCTCCGCCATGTTAAATGCATCAACTTTATGTACCTTTTTCTCAGAAATGGTGAAAGATAGAGGTCTAGATTTTTTAGATTAATTAAAATAACATGATTTACGTATTTTAACATACCCTTTTCTTTCTAAGTGAAAATAAAATTAATTATTACCGTATATACTCGCGTATAAGTCGAGGAATTTCTGACAATTTTTGGCAAGCAAATTTAGGGGGTCGACTTATACGCGAGTCAATTAAAAAATAATAAATAAAACTACCTTTTTACAGCACATATTTTAAACTGAGGTTTTTCTTTTTATCTCAATTTATTATCAAACACGAAATAGCGTGTGTCATATGTTGTTTGCGTGATACGTGGGTACTTTCTATTTTTACACTCTTTTACTTAGCTCGACCTGGTTTTTGAGTGAAAAGATGGAATTTTGTAATCGATTTTTAACCCACTTCCTAATAGACTAGAATTATAAAAATTGCGTTCACGGATATGTTTTCAATGACAGTGAAATTTTTTAATACTTTTAGAACTTAAGGGGACCGGGAAAGCCCTATCTCCGCCATGTTAAATGCATCAACTTTATGTACTTTTTTCTCAGAAATGGTGAAAGATAGAGGTCTAGATTTTTTAGATTAATTAAAATAACATGATTTACGTATTTTAACAGACCCTTTTCTTTCTAAGTGAAAATAAAATTAATTATTACCGTATATACTCGCGTATAAGTCGAGGAATTTCTGACAATTTTTGGCAAGCAAATTTAGGGGGTCGACTTATACGCGAGTCAATTAAAAAATAATAAATAAAACTACCTTTTTACAGCACATATTTTAAACTGAGGTTTTTCTTTTTATCTCAATTTATTATCAAACACGAAATAGCGTGTGTCATATGTTGTTTGCGTGATACGTGGGTACTTTCTATTTTTACACTCTTTTACTTAGCTCGACCTGGTTTTTGAGTGAAAAGATGGAATTTTGTAATCGATTTTTAACCCACTTCCTAATAGACTAGAATTATAAAAATTGCGTTCACGGATATGTTTTCAATGACAGTGAAATTTTTTAATACTTTTAGAACTTAAGGGGACCGGGAAAGCCCTATCTCCGCCATGTTAAATGCATCAACTTTATGTACCTTTTTCTCAGAAATGGTGAAAGATAGAGGTCTAGATTTTTTAGATTAATTAAAATAACATGATTTACGTATTTTAACAGACCCTTTTCTTTCTAAGTGAAAATAAAATTAATTATTACCGTATATACTCGCGTATAAGTCGAGGAATTTCTGACAATTTTTGGCAAGCAAATTTAGGGGGTCGACTTATACGCGAGTCAATTAAAAAATAAAAAATAAAACTACCTTTTTACAGCACATATTTTAAAGTGAGGTTTTTCTTTTTATCTCAATTTATTATCAAACACGAAATAGCGTGTGTCATATGTTGTTTGCGTGATACGTGGGTACTTTCTATTTTTACACTCTTTTATTTAGCTCGACCTGGTTTTTGAGTGAAAAGATGGAATTTTGTAATCGATTTTTAAGGGGTCAGGTAACCTTTGAGCCAATAAAGTACATGGAAAAGTGACCTCTGTAAGAATTGCAGTCATTCTTTAACTAATTAACTTTTAATTATAAAATTGAAAACACATGCTAGGAACGATTTATTTTATCAATCAAAGTTGTTAGTAAAGATATACACATATATAGTTTTTTTTAATTTATTTTTAAAGATAATACAATTTTTACGAAAGAATTATTCTTGCAAGCATTGCGCGCATGATTTTTCCCATTTCTAATGGCTGAAATAAGCCAAAATTTTTTCAATGAGTACAGATATAAAGTGTTTTCAAAATGACCTACAATGAAAAAAATAAAACTTGTCGATCTCGAGAAAAAAAAAATTTTTAGAGTAATTCGAAATATCGAGATTTTTTTTATACAAAAGTAACCGTGAATTCTAAACGTCTTACTTGAAAAACATAATAATAGGTCATTTTGTGCGTCTGTACGTTTAATACATCCACCAAAAATTTCGTGAAATTCTAGGCAACCGTTTTTCAGAAATCGTGCGCGCAATGATCAAAATCGCTGTTTTGAGAAAATTGGCTTAAAAGATTGAAAAACCCGTAGATCATATAGCAAAAGCTCAAAGTGTTTTAGACATAACTTCTCTTCTAATGCAAATTTTTGTATGTGGTTTAATTTTAAATGTTCCCAAAGAATCATATTTAATTATAAGGTATTTTTAAAAAAATCGATTTTTGGACGCTTCACAGGTTACCTGACCCCTTAACCCAATTCCTAATAGACTAGAATTATAAAAATTGCGTTCACGGATATGTTTACAATGACAGTGAAATTTTTTAATACTTCTAGAACGTAAGGGGACCGGGAAAGCCCTACCTCCGCCATGTTAAATGCATCAACTTTATGTACCTTTTTTCAGAAATGGTGAAAGATAGAGGTCTAGATTTTTTAGATTAATTAAAATAACATGATTTACGTATTTTAACAGACCCTTTTCTTTCTAAGTGAAACTCAAAATTAATTATTACCGTATATACTCGCGTATAAGTCGAGGAATTTCTGACAATTTTTGGCAAGCAAATTTAGGGGGTCGACTTATACGCGAGTCAATTAAAAAATAAAATATAAAACTACATTTTACAGCACATATTTTAAAGTGAGGTTTTTCTTTTTATCTCAATTATTAGCACACACGAAATAGCGTGAGTCATATGTTGATTGCGTGATACGTGGGTACTTTCTATTTTTACACTCTTTTATTTAGCTCGACCTGGTTTTTGAGTGAAAAGATGGAATTTTGTAATCGATTTTTAACCCACTTCCTAATAGACTAGAATTATAAAAATTGCGTTTGCTGGTGTGTTTTCAATGACAGGGTAATTTTTTATTACTTTTAGAACTTAAGGGGACCAGAAAAGCCCTATCTCCGCCATGTTAAATGCATGAACTTTATGTACCTTTTTCTCAGAAATGGTGAAAGATAGAGGTCTAGATTTTTTAGATTAATTAAAATAACATGATTTACGTATTTTAACAGACCCTTTTCTTTCTAAGTGAAACTCAAAATTAATTATTACCGTATATACTCGCGTATAAGTCGAGGAATTTCTGACAATTTTTGGCAAGCAAATTTAGGGGGTCGACTTATACGCGAGTCAATTAATAAATAAAATATAAAACTACATTTTACAGCACATATTTTAAAGTGAGGTTTTTCTTTTTATCTCAATTATTAGCAAACACGAAATAGCGTGTGTCATATGTTGATTGCGTGATACGTGGGTACCTTCTATTTTTACACTCTTTTATTTAGCTCGACCTGGTTTTTGAGTGAAAAGATGGAATTTTGTAATCGATTTTTAACCCACTTCCTAATAGACTAGAATTATAAAAATTGCGTTCACGGATATGTTTTCAATGACAGTGAAATGTTTTAATACTTTTAGAACTTAAGGGGACCGGGAAAGCCCCATCTCCTCCATGTTAAATGCATCAACTTTATGTAACTTTTTCTCAGAAATGGTGAAAGATAGAGGTCTAGATTTTTTAGATTAATTAAAATAACATGATTTACGTATTTTAACAGACCCTTTTCTTTCTAAGTGAAAATAAAATTAATTATTACCGTATATACTCGCGTATAAGTCGAGGAATTTCTGACAATTTTTGGCAAGCAAATTTAGGGGGTCGACTTATACGCGAGTCAATTAAAAAATAATAAATAAAACTACCTTTTTACAGCACATATTTTAAACTGAGGTTTTTCTTTTTATCTCAATTTATTATCAAACACGAAATAGCGTGTGTCATATGTTGTTTGCGTGATACGTGGGTACTTTCTATTTTTACACTCTTTTACTTAGCTCGACCTGGTTTTTGAGTGAAAAGATGGAATTTTGTAATCGATTTTTAACCCACTTCCTAATAGACTAGAATTATAAAAATTGCGTTCACGGATATGTTTTCAATGACAGTGAAATTTTTTAATACTTTTAGAACTTAAGGGGACCGGGAAAGCCCTGTCTCCGCCATGTTAAATGCATCAACTTTATGTACCTTTTTCTCAGAAATGGTGAAAGATAGAGGTCTAGATTTTTTAGATTAATTAAAATAACATGATTTACGTATTTTAACAGACCCTTTTCTTTCTAAGTGAAAATAAAATTAATTATTACCGTATATACTCGCGTATAAGTCGAGGAATTTCTGACAATTTTTGGCAAGCAAATTTAGGGGGTCGGCTTATACGCGAGTCAATTAAAAAATAAAATATAAAACTACCTTTTTACAGCACATATTTTAAAGTGAGGTTTTTCTTTTTATCTCAATTTATTATCAAACACGAAATAGCGTGTGTCATATGTTGATTGCGTGATACGTGGATACTTTCTTTTTTTTACACTCTTTTATTTAGCTTGACCTGGTTTTTGAGTGAAAAGATGGAATTTTGTAATCGATTTTTAACCCACTTCCTAATAGACTAGAATTATAAAAATTGCGTTCACGGATATGTTTTCAATGACAGTGAAATGTTTTAATACTTTTAGAACTTAAGGGGACCAGGAAAGCCCCATCTCCGCCATGTTAAATGCATCAAATTTATGTACCTTTTTCTCAGAAATGGTGAAAGATAGAGGTCTAGATTTTTTAGATTAATTAAAATAACATGATTTACGTATTTTAACAGACCCTTTTCTTTCTAAGTGAAAATAAAATTAATTATTACCGTATATACTCGCGTATAAGTCGAGGAATTTCTGACAATTTTTGGCAAGCAAATTTAGGGGGTCGACTTATACGCGAGTCAATTAAAAAATGAAAAATAAAACTACCTTTTTACAGCACATATTTTAAAGTGAGGTTTTCCTTTTTATCTCAATTTATTATCAAACACGAAATAGCGTGTGTCATATGTTGTTTGCGTGATACGTGGGTACTTTCTATTTTTACACTCTTTTACTTAGCTCGAAGTGGTTTTTGAGTGAAAAGATGGAATTTTGTAATCGATTTTTAACCCACTTCCTAATAGACTAGAATTATAAAAATTGCGTTCACGGATATGTTTTCAATGACAGTGAAATTTTTTAATACTTTTAGAACTTAAGGGGACCGGGAAAGCCCTATCTCCGCCATGTTAAATGCATCAACTTTATGTACCTTTTTCTCAGAAATGGTGAAAGATAGAGGTCTAGATTTTTTAGATTAATTAAAATAACATGATTTACGTATTTTAACAGACCCTTTTCTTTCTAAGTGAAAATAAAATTAATTATTACCGTATATACTCGCGTATAAGTCGAGGAATTTCTGACAATTTTTGGCAAGCAAATTTAGGGGGTCGACTTATACGCGAGTCAATTAAAAAATAATAAATAAAACTACCTTTTTACAGCACATATTTTAAACTGAGGTTTTTCTTTTTATCTCAATTTATTATCAAACACGAAATAGCGTGTGTCATATGTTGTTTGCGTGATACGTGGGTACTTTCTATTTTTACACTCTTTTACTTAGCTCGACCTGGTTTTTGAGTGAAAAGATGGAATTTTGTAATCGATTTTTAACCCACTTCCTAATAGACTACAATTATAAAAATTGCGTTCACGGATATGTTTTCAATGACAGTGAAATTTTTTAATACTTTTAGAACTTAAGGGGACCGGGAAAGCCCTATCTCCGCCATGTTAAATGCATCAACTTTATGTACCTTTTTCTCAGAAATGGTGAAAGATAGAGGTCTAGATTTTTTAGATTAATTAAAATAACATGATTTACGTATTTTAACAGACCCTTTTCTTTCTAAGTGAAAATAAAATTAATTATTACCGTATATACTCGCGTATAAGTCGAGGAATTTCTGACAATTTTTGGCAAGCAAATTTAGGGGGTCGGCTTATACGCGAGTCAATTAAAAAATAAAATATAAAACTACCTTTTTACAGCACATATTTTAAAGTGAGGTTTTTCTTTTTATCTCAATTTATTATCAAACACGAAATAGCGTGTGTCATATGTTGATTGCGTGATACGTGGATACTTTCTTTTTTTTACACTCTTTTATTTAGCTTGACCTGGTTTTTGAGTGAAAAGATGGAATTTTGTAATCGATTTTTAACCCACTTCCTAATAGACTAGAATTATAAAAATTGCGTTCACGGATATGTTTTCAATGACAGTGAAATGTTTTAATACTTTTAGAACTTAAGGGGACCAGGAAAGCCCCATCTCCGCCATGTTAAATGCATCAACTTTATGTACCTTTTTCTCAGAAATGGTGAAAGATAGAGGTCTAGATTTTTTAGATTAATTAAAATAACATGATTTACGTATTTTAACAGACCCTTTTCTTTCTAAGTGAAAATAAAATTAATTATTACCGTATATACTCGCGTATAAGTCGAGGAATTTCTGACAATTTTTGGCAAGCAAATTTAGGGGGTCGACTTATACGCGAGTCAATTAAAAAATAAAAAATAAAACTACCTTTTTACAGCACATATTTTAAAGTGAGGTTTTTCTTTTTATCTCAATTTATTATCAAACACGAAATAGCGTGTGTCATATGTTGTTTGCGTGATACGTGGGCACTTTCTATTTTTACACTCTTTTACTTAGCTCGACCTGGTTTTTGAGTGAAAAGATGGAATTTTGTAATCGATTTTTAACCCACTTCCTAATAGACTAGAATTATAAAAATTGCGTTCACGGATATGTTTTCAATGACAGTGAAATTTTTTAATACTTTTAGAACTTAAGGGGACCGTGAAAGCCCTATCTCCGCCATGTTAAATGCATCAACTTTATGTACCTTTTTCTCAGAAATGGTGAAAGATAGAGGTCTAGATTTTTTAGATTAATTAAAATAACATGATTTACGTATTTTAACAGACCCTTTTCTTTCTAAGTGAAAATAAAATTAATTATTACCGTATATACTCGCGTATAAGTCGAGGAATTTCTGACAATTTTTGGCAAGCAAATTTAGGGGGTCGACTTATACGCGAGTCAATTAAAAAATAAAAAATAAAACTACCTTTTTACAGCACATATTTTAAAGTGAGGTTTTTCTTTTTATCTCAATTTATTATCAAACACGAAATAGCGTGTGCCATATGTTGTTTGCGTGATACGTGGGTACTTTCTATTTTTACACTCTTTTACTTAGCTCGACCTGGTTTTTGAGTGAAAAGATGGAATTTTGTAATCGATTTTTAACCCACTTCCTAATAGACTAGAATTATAAAAATTGCGTTCACGGATATGTTTTCAATGACAGTGAAATTTTTTAATACTTTTAGAACTTAAGGGGACCGGGAAAGCCCTATCTCCGCCATGTTAAATGCATCAACTTTATGTACCTTTTTCTCAGAAATGGTGAAAGATAGAGGTCTAGATTTTTTAGATTAATTAAAATAACATGATTTACGTATTTTAACAGACCCTTTTCTTTCTAAGTGAAAATAAAATTAATTATTACCGTATATACTCGCGTATAAGTCGAGGAATTTCTGACAATTTTTGGCAAGCAAATTTAGGGGGTCGACTTATACGCGAGTCAATTAAAAAATAAAAAATAAAACTACCTTTTTACAGCACATATTTTAAAGTGAGGTTTTTCTTTTTATCTCAATTTATTATCAAACACGAAATAGCGTGTGTCATATGTTGTTTGCGTGATACGTGGGTACTTTCTATTTTTACACTCTTTTACTTAGCTCGACCTGGTTTTTGAGTGAAAAGATGGAATTTTGTAATCGATTTTTAACCCACTTCCTAATAGACTAGAATTATAAAAATTGCGTTCACGGATATGTTTTCAATGACAGTGAAATTTTTTAATACTTTTAGAACTTAAGGGGACCGGGAAAGCCCTATCTCCGCCATGTTAAATGCATCAACTTTATGTACCTTTTTCTCAGAAATGGTGAATGATAGAGGTCTAGATTTTTTAGATTAATTAAAATAACATGATTTACGTATTTTAACAGACCCTTTTCTTTCTAAGTGAAAATAAAATTAATTATTACCGTATATACTCGCGTATAAGTCGAGGAATTTCTGACAATTTTTGGCAAGCAAATTTAGAGGGTCGACTTATACGCGAGTCAATTAAAAAATAAAAAATAAAACTACCTTTTTACAGCACATATTTTAAAGTGAGGTTTTTCTTTTTATCTCAATTTATTATCAAACACGAAATAGCGTTTGTCATATGTTGTTTGCGTGATACGTGGGTACTTTCTATTTTTACACTCTTTTACTTAGCTCGACCTGGTTTTTGAGTGAAAAGATGGAATTTTGTAATCGATTTTTAACCCACTTCCTAATAGACTAGAATTATAAAAATTGCGTTCACGGATATGTTTTCAATGACAGTGAAATTTTTTAATACTTTTAGAACTTAAGGGGACTGGGAAAGCCCTATCTCCGCCATGTTAAATGCATCAACTTTATGTACCTTTTTCTCAGAAATGGTGAAAGATAGAGGTCTAGATTTTTTAGATTAATTAAAATAACATGATTTACGTATTTTAACAGACCGTTTTCTTTCTAAGTGAAACTCAAAATTATTTATTACCGTATATACTCGCGTATAAGTCGAGGAATTTCTGACAATTTTTGGCAAGCAAATTTAGGGGGTCGACTTATACGCGAGTCAATTAAAAAATAAAATATAAAACTACCTTTTTACAGCACATATTTTAAAGTGAGGTTTTTCTTTTTATCTCAATTTATTAGCAAACACGAAATAGCGTGTGTCATATGTTGATTGCGTGATACGTGGGTACTTTCTATTTTTACACTCTTTTATTTAGCTCGACCTGGTTTTTGAGTGAAAAGATGGAATTTTGTAATCGATTTTTAAGGGGTCAGGTAACCTTTGAGCCAATAAAGTACATGGAAAAGTGACCTCTGTAAGAATTGCAGTCATTCTTTAACTAATTAACTTTTAATTATAAAATTGAAAACACATGTTAGGAACGATTTATTTTATCAATCAAAGCTGTTAGTAAAGATATACACATATATAGTTTTTTTTTAAATTTATTTTTAAAGATAATACAATTTTTACGAAAGAATTATTCTTGCAAGCATTGCGCGCATGATTTTTCCCATTTCTAATGGCTGAAACAAGCCAAAATTTTTTTAATGTGTACAGATATAAAGTGTTTTAAAAATGACCTACAATGAAAAAAATAAAATTTGTCGATCTCGAGAAAAAAAATTTTTTTAGAGTAATTCGAAATATCGAGATTTTTTTTATACAAAAGTAACCGTGAATTCTAAACGTCTTACTTGAAAAACATAATAATAGGTCATTTTGTGCGTCTGTACGTTTAATACATCCACCAAAAATTTCGTGAAATTCTAGGCAACCGTTTTTCAGAAATCGTGCGCGCAATGATCAAAATCGCTGTTTTGAGAAAATTGGCTTAAAAGATTGAAAAACCCGTTGATCATATAGCAAAAGCTCAAAGTGTTTTAGACATAACTTCTCTTCTAATGCAAATTTTTGTATGTGGTTTAATTTTAAATGTTCCCAAAGTATCATATATAATTATAAGGTATTTAAAAAAATTCGATTTTTGGACGCTTCAAAGGTTACCTGACCCCTTAACCCACTTCCTAATAGACTAGAATTATAAAAATTGCGTTCACGGATATGTTTACAATGACAGTGAAATTTTTAATACTTTTAGAACTTAAGGGGACCGGGAAAGCCCTATCTCCGCCATGTTAAATGCATCAACTTTATGTACCTTTTTTCAGAAATGGTGAAAGATAGAGGTCTAGATTTTTTAGATTAATTAAAATAACATGATTTACGTATTTTAACAGACCCTTTTCTTTCTAAGTGAAACTCAAATATAATTATTACCGTATATACTCGCGTATAAGTCGAGGAATTTCTGACAATTTTTGGCAAGCAAATTTAAGGGGTCGACTTATACGCGAGTCAATTAAAAAATAAAATATAAAACTACATTTTACAGCACATATTTTAAAGTGAGGTTTTTCTTTTTATCTCAATTATTAGCAAACACGAAATAGCGTGTGTCATATGTTGATTGCGTGATACGTGGGTACTTTCTATTTTTACACTCTTTTATTTAGCTCGACCTGGTTTTTGAGTGAAAAGATGGAATTTTGTAATCGATTTTTAACCCACTTCCTAATAGACTAGAATTATAAAAATTGCGTTCGCAGGTGTGTTTTCAATGACAGGTAATTTTTTATTACTTTTAGAACTTAAGGGGACCAGGAAAGCCCTATCTCCGCCATGTTAAATGCATCAACTTTGTGTACCTTTTTCTCAGAAATGGTGAAAGATAGAGGTCTAGATTTTTTAGATTAATTAAAATAACATGATTTACGTATTTTAACAGACCGTTTTCTTTGTAAGTGAAACTCAAAATTATTTATTACCGTATATACTCGCGTATAAGTCGAGGAATTTCTGACAATTTTTGGCAAGCAAATTTAGGGGGTCGGCTTATACGCGAGTCAATTAAAAAATAAAATATAAAACTACCTTTTTACAGCACATATTTTAAAGTGAGGTTTTTCTTTTTATCTCAATTTATTATCAAACACGAAATAGCGTGTGTCATATGTTGATTGCGTGATACGTGGATACTTTCTTTTTTTTTACACTCTTTTATTTAGCTTGACCTGGTTTTTGAGTGAAAAGATGGAATTTTGTAATCGATTTTTAACCCACTTCCTAATAGACTAGAATTATAAAAATTGCGTTCACGGATATGTTTTCAATGACAGTGAAATTTTTTAATACTTTTAGAACTTAAGGGGACCGGGAAAGCCCCATCTCCGCCATTTTAAATGCATGAACTTTATGTACCTTTTTCTCAGAAATGGTGAAAGATAGAGGTCTAGATTTTTTAGATTAATTAAAATAACATGATTTACGTATTTTAACAGACCCTTTTCTTTCTAAGTGAAACTCAAAATTAATTATTACCGTATATACTCGCGTATAAGTCGAGGAATTTCTGACAATTTTTGGCAAGCAAATTTAGGGGGTCGACTAATACGCGAGTCAATTAAAAAATAAAAAATAAAACTACCTTTTTACAGCACATATTTTAAAGTGGGGTTTTTCTTTTTATCTCAATTTATTAGCAAACACGAAATAGCGTGTGTCATATGTTGACTGCGTGATACGTGGGTACTTTCTATTTTTACACTCTTTTATTTAGCTCGACCTGGTTTTTGAGTGAAAAGATGGAATTTTGTAATCGATTTTTAACCCACTTCCTAATAGACTAGAATTATAAAAATTGCGTTCGCAGGTGTGTTTTCAATGACAGGGTAATTTTTTAATACTTTTAGAACTTAAGGGGACCGAGAAAGCCCTATCTCCGCCATGTTAAATGCATCAACTTTATGTACCTTTTTCTCAGAAAGGGTGAAAGATAGAGGTCTGGATTTTTTGGTGTAGTTAGAATAACATGATTTACGTATTTTAACAGACCCTTTTCTTTCTAAGTGAAACTCAAAATTAATTATTAATTATTTATTGAAAGTTATTTTTAATTTGCATTTTTGGTAAGATTTCACTGCCTAAAATACATAATTCTCAACAAATCATTAAATCCCCGTGTTAAAGTATACAATATAACATAAGTATTAACAAAAACCTGAGTTCTTAAGTAATAGATATTGAAAAAAGGCAACATAAACGGGAAAAATCCAAGTTTTGAGAAAAAGTCAATTAAAGATTTAAATGGCCATTAAGCTGTGAAGTACTCTTTAAAAAGAATGAATAATTTCAAGACTTATTTTTTTATATATAAACTAGGGGGCTCTGCCCCCTGCAAGCTACGCTCGCCAACCCCCGTTCAGACACTGTGGAATCTAAACGCACGCTAATTTGATCGGTTTTAAAAAGATTAGAGAAGATTGAATAACACTGAAAAAACCTGTAGCGATCTCCCTGTAAACGGGTTTCCATTCAATTCCCTTTGATTGCAAAATTTTAAGGTAGTATCAGTTGCTGTTAAGACATCCAATGGTTGTTTTCGTGTTTGGTTAAAGAAGATCAGTTAAATATTTGAAAAGAAGCTAAAATAAAATGAATTAATTAAACAGAGTCTTTGTCTCTCGGTATTTTTTAACAGCGTTATAAAGCGATTGACATAATACAATTACTAAAATTTGCTGTTTTAACCCCTTTAAGGGCGGTGGCTCATTTTTTGACCACTTAATTTTAATTCTTAAATGCCACATTAGCATCAGAATATTGGGATGAAAATTTCCCTTTTATTAAGTAAGTGAACAAAAGCATTTTTGTATTTCGAAATTTGTTTGTAAATTCTGGTGCCATTCACTGATTTCAAGATTTTACGAATAGAAGTGCCTTGTCCGTGAAAGGGTTAAACGCATATTAATGTATTTATTATTTTAAAGTTTCCTTTCCCTTTTAATATTCACGTGTAAATACAATTTTCAGGACATATTTTTCAATATTTTCCTGCCTTTAACACGTACTTATTTAATAGTAATTTTAAAGTTTTTTTCTGTTTTTAATAGTCACGTGAAAATAAATTTTTAATCGTTAGGAAATACTATTCTTTGCGCTGTTTTTAAAATTGACAACAATCTCTATAATAATAGCCTAAGTCATGTGACTATCATCAACAGCTCCAGGCGGATACCTTCGCTTTTTATATTCCAGGCGGCCATTTTGGTACTTTAATGTTAGCCAGCCACAGGTGTGATAAGTCGCCGAATATTATTCAATCCCCATTATTTCGTTTATATTATAATAGTCCAAGTTATGTAACTGCCATAAACAACGGGCTGATTCCTTCGCTTTTCATAACAAAAGGTTTCCATTTTGATTTAAGAATCAAAATTATTTTTTCGAATAAAACTACATAAAAGTTGCCATGATCACAAAGAATTCCTGGTACTTTTATGTTAGCCGGGTGAAAATCTCGCCAATAGCTTTTTTTTTAACTCGCCAGTTAGCATTTTTTTTATTTTTCGAGTGGTAAATTAAAACGGTGCTACTTGGTTATCCCATCGACCAAAAATCTGTCGCCAAACTATAGGATTAAATGACAATAATGGTTGATTGTAAATGTCACATTCACTTGAATTTAAGGAAGTTACACATGTTCACTCCATCAAGTGATTTTTATTTCGACGTTTTACTTGTATTTTTATTAATGTTATACTAATTTATTTGTTCTTTTGTTATTAAAAAAAATGTCAATTTGTATAACTTGGCTATTTATATAATTTGGCGAAATTGGTCGACGGGAGAAGAAATAACATTAAAACGTTGCTTTGAAGTGGAAATCAAATCTCATGATTTGTTGCATTGTCACATACGCACCGGGTTTGGCGTGATTTTTTTTTCTTTTTTTTTACGACAATTTGGCGAAAACCTCTTTTTAAAATACCTGTTACATATGTATTTTTAAATTATTTTCTGTTATTTTAAAAATGAAATAACAA
Source organism: Maratus speciosus (assembly GCA_963932465.1). Taxonomy (NCBI): domain Eukaryota; kingdom Metazoa; phylum Arthropoda; class Arachnida; order Araneae; family Salticidae; genus Maratus; species Maratus speciosus. The sequence goes on along the minus strand of OZ010797.1, from coordinate 214,261,472 downwards.
TAAATAAAAAAAAATAATTAATAACTATAGAACAAAACAATTTATAACATTTTTTGTAAATAAAAAGAAAATAAATTCAAATAAATATTTATTAATAAATAAGCAACAATAGCCCGGTTACCATATCAGGCAAAATAACGCCATTTTGGCGCCAATTGGGTACCCCGTTGCGTATATGACATCTTTGTCTAATATTTTTCTGTTCGTTTCGTTTAAAAAAAGATTGAAGTAAAAGCCATTTATTTTAAAAATTTCAATTTTAAATGTAAGTTTTTTATTAAATAAAATGATAATGAAATACAAATTAAATTCTGAATAAAAGTAACATGATGCATTTCTCAGCATGCATTCAAGGGAGGCCAAACTCGTCGCCAAATTAATTTAAAATAACCTTTTCTAAAATATGAAAAAAAATATCCGTTATGATTAAAATTTGAGTTGCCATCATTAGAAAAAAGGTATTTAAAATTAGAAAAAAATTAATATTTCGAAAAGTAATTCTAATTTTAAAATTCTAATACCAGTTTTGAGATCTGTGGATCAATACGGATTTTTGGTGTTAATTTCATCGCAAAGTATTCCATGTTTTAGGAGAAATTGCCGTGAAACTTAATCAGTTGTTTAATCAGTCGTTTCATAGAATCGTTACATAAATTCGTTTCAATTCGATTCATTAGGATTTTATATATATAGGGTAGAAATGTGTGACACATCGTTGGAAAGATAAAAGTTTAAACTATTTAATGATATAAAAAAGTAAAAATCGATTTTTTGGTTGAATTTTGCTTTCCTGGTCCACTTAAGGAGACAAATACCTTCAAACTCACTTTTTTTATTCATTTAAAATTGTACTATAAATTCTATTCAAGGGGACACAATGTGAATTATGTCATATATTTATCACACAAGAAATTAAAAAAAAAATTGGAGAAAAATAAAGAATTTTCCTGAATATTTTAAGCGTTATGAAGAACTTTTCAAAATGCCCCATGCGCATTCCATATCAATTAATATCCCCAATATTTTTTATGCCAGTTTGGATAGAAATAAAACTGTGCATAGTTTTTTTTTTAACTAAATATAATTTTAAAAATTAAAGGTACTTAAGTGTAGAAATAGGATGCAAAAATGCTGAAAATTGCATAAAATTTAGAAAATATTTTTTTTTTCTTACATTTATATTAAAATATATGAAATTCGATGCGCGGTTTTGTTTGTATATGTAAACCAAACTGGCATAAAAATATTGGGTATTTTCATGGATATGGAATGCGCATGTGGCATTTTGAAAAGTTCTTCATAACGCCTAAAATATTCAAGAAAATTCCTTACTTTTCTCCCTTTTTAGGTACGTTCGTAATTATATAAATACGTAGCACCTATAGTCATCGTTCGGTTCGTTTGTCCGTCTGCCTGTCCGCCCGTCTGCATATAACAGAACAAAAACTACTCAACCGAATGGTCTGAAATTTTAAATACATAATTGATGCAAAATTTTGTCGAGTTATTTCAGATTTTATGAAAATCGGATGTATAGTTTAATTACAGGGCCAGTCAAAAGTTTTCCGTTACATTACGGCCAATGGAAAAAATTTATTTCAAGTGCATTTTAATGATGTTACACGCTTTCGAACAGAATGAAATTGATGTGCACTTATGAAGAGCACTAAAATATACATTCAGCCCAATATGCGGTGTAAAAAATATTTATAAAACTAGTTATAGTACGAATGCACCTCATTTGCCACATTTGACATGCAATTTCCAACTTGTTTTGTTGTCGAAGGAGAAACGCATCTTCACGAAAATTAATTTTATTCAGCAGTTCATAAACACAGAATATCATGCGTTGATTGCGTGATATACATTGACACTTTACGCTGTTATTTAAAACGTTACTCAATCGACTCAGATTTCACTTTATCTATCCTAAATTAGACATCCAAATGCAATTTATTATAAAAAGAAAATGAAGCTATCTTTTTGCAGCCCATATTTTAAATTGAGGTTTTTTCTTTTTGCCTCAATTTATTTTCAGACATGAAATAGCGTGTGCAATATGTTGATTGTGTGATACGTGGATACTTTCTATTTTTAAACTCTTTTATTTAGCTCAACCTGGTTTTCAAGTGAAAAGATATAATTCTGTAATCGATTTTTAACCCAATTCGTAATAGTCTAGAATTATAAAAATTACGTTAACAGATATGTTTTGAATGACAGTACAGTTTTTTAATATTTTTAGAACTTAATTATAAAATAATACACTAATTTTAAGGTATTTTTCTTTTGTCCCGCCACATGTGGTCTGGCGTCAAATATTCTTTGTAGCCTGTACAGTTATATATGAGTTGAAAAAACAGTGGATTTAACAATGTGTCAATAAGCATTTGTCAAAATAGACCAAATGGCTGTGAAACTTCAACAATGAAACATTTAAAAAGCTAACAAGTAGAAAATAACTTATAAATTTAAAATGAAGATTGTAATATTAAAACTAGAAAACAGGAATTTTGCATTTTCAGAATTTAGTGTCTCCCCCCGATGAAAAGAAATATATATGCATATATATATATATATATAGTACTGTATAATAAAGCATAATTCAGTTTGAAGACATAAAAGACACGCTTTTATTTTGTATGAAAGGACGTCATTCGCATCCGCTGAAGAATTCCATATTTACCATCCAGTCTTAAACAACATCTACAGAAAAGTATGCATAGAACGCCACCATCGCAGAATACATAGATCCCGCAAGAAAGCGATGTCGTCATTCAAGAAACTCGACAAAAAAAAAGAATATAATGATTCATAATTTTGTATAACATTAATATAAATACATAAAATTAAATATAGTTCATAATAGCTGCATGTTTTATGAGAAATCATAAATTTATATTTTTTCAACATAACACGTATTTTAATTACATTTTTTTTTTCAGTTGTTATGGGAAAATGGCAACTGAAAGATATAATAATCTACTATTTTCCAACTATTTTCCCTTTATTTTCCACAGAAATGGAGTACTTCAGTTGCCAAAATTAAAAAAAATAGCGTTAAAAACTACAAAAAAAAAATAATATCTCAAAAATAAATTGAGATGCAATTTTCAAACCAATTGCATTTAAAAGTATCTTTTCCCCCTATATGACGGTATAAAAATTGACAATGTGCGATACTTAGCAGTTTAAAAAATTGCAATAGAGATTATCAGTGACAGTACAATGATACATCTGCTTTATTTTAAGTATGTCTTCTGTAACGGAACGTTATTTTTGAGAGACGACACTTTAATTGCTGGCCGAAAAGAATAGCATATCGGGGGCTAAAAAAAGTCTTAATACTTTAATATTAATTAATTTACGACTAAACGTTTAGAAATCCTAAAAAGATAGTTTCAATAATGTTTAATTAGCCCCCGGTCTGGTATGCTATTTCTTTCTCCCAGCTTATTTTGTGTCGTCTTCAAAAAATAACGTTACCTTACAGAAGCCAGCCGTAAAACAAAGCAGTACGATTAAATACTCTATAGCAATTTTTTAAACTTCTAAGCATCGCACATTTTCGATTTTTATACCGTCGTACTGGAAAATAAAAAGTTCTTTAAAATGCATTTTGTTTAAAAACTGTATCTCCATTTATTTCTGAAATGTTAATTTTTTTGTAGTTTTTAGAGCCATTTGCTTAATATTGGCAACGGGAGTACTCCATTTCTGTAGAAAGTAAAGGAAAAATATTTTTAAAATAGTAATTATATATTTTTGTTGTCATTTTCTCGTAGTGACCGAAAGAAAATGTAATTAAAATACGTGCTATTTTGAAAAAAATATAAACGAATGATTTCTGTTAAAACAATGGAGCTATTATATACTATATTTAATTGTAAGTAGTATCTATGAATCATTAGATAGCCGGGGGGGGGTGTCGATTTTCTTGAATGACGGCATCTTTTTTGCTGCATTTGTGCATTATTTCGCGTTAGTGATGTGCTATGCATGCTTTACTGTAGATGTTTAAGAGTAGATCGTAAATGTGGAATTCTTAAGCGGATGCGAATGACGTCATTTTGCACAAAATAAAACGTGGGCTTTAAGTCTTAAAATTGAAATATGCTTTGTACTGTAATAGAGACCCCGTTATTTTTTTCTGATGGACTGGTGGTTTCTATTATTATGAAACAGACATTATAAATGAAGCGTTAGGTGAAGATGAAAGAGCAGTCGTAAAAAGTTAGAACTCTGATTCTCTAGTCAGAATGGGGAAAAAAATGGCCTTTTTTTTTTTTTTTTTTTTTTTGAAAAACGATCGTTTATCTTCACTTAAACACTTTATTTATAACGGTTGTTTCATTATAATAGAAACCACCAGTCCACCAGAAGAAAATGAAGTAATGGAAATGTCGGGGGTGACACTAAATTCCGAAAAAGCAGAATTCCTGTTCTCTAGTTTTTTATTTTCTGTTTCCCTATCTTAAAACAAAAACAGAACGCAAATTATATATTTTTTTAATAAATTCACTAGCTTGCGCTTTCTACCATGCTTTAAAAAAAGCAGTGAGCTCTTCATAACCGAGTACAGTATGCTCACGCCAAATTAATGCGTTGTAATAGAAATGTTTGGGGAAAATCATGTATTACAGTAGAAAATAGGTGTTATTTTCAAGGTGAACATTGATTGCTTATAAAAGAGTATTTCCTAAAAGAACTATGCATTTTAAATTTTGTACTTATTATTTATGATTCAATTTATTTAAATTTAATTTGAAATATTCAAGTACAACTTAATTTAAAGGAAAATGAAACTAGCTTATTTTACTGTTTACTATAGCTGACCAGCCCTGTGTTAACCGAGCCTGTTATAATAACCTTAAATATACCGGAAATCAGTCTTGAATGATTTCATATTTGTTAAACGAAAATCTTTTCAAATGAATCTACTGTTAGGGATCCACTGCCTTCGGCAACATGCACAATCGAATTTGTATCATTTTATATTTTTTTAATGAAAATCCACCGAAACAAACCCTACTGCTTTCGTCGCAGTATGCACGCACCGATTTGTTTTGTTCTAATATTTTTACACGAAAATCTTTCCAAACGAGCATAATGTTGGGAGTCCCATTGCCTTCGGCAGCGTACACTATCAAACTTGTATGATTTTATATTTTTAATCGAAAAACTATCCAAACGAACCTAGAGTTGGGGGCTCCGTTGCCTTCGGCAACATGTACCATCGAATTTGTGTGATTTTATATTTTTTAACAAAAATCCACCAAAACAAATCCCACTGCTTTCGTCGCCGTACTCCAGGACTGGTACGTACGCACCGATTTGTTTTGTTCTCATGTTTTTAAACGACAATCTTTCCAAAAGAGCATAATGTTGGGAGCCCCACTGCCTTCGACAGCGTACACAGTCGAACTTGTAGGATTTTATATATTTAAATGAAAATCTATCCAAACGTACCTAGAGTTGGGGCCCCCATTGTTTTCGGCAACGTACATCTGGTGATCTACGTATGCTCCGGTCTGTTTCTGCAAGTGAACTCAAATATGTATAATTTTATATTTATTAAACGAAAGTCTTCCAGAACGAACTAAAGAGCCCCGTTGCACATGATTGCTAATTTAATTTCTGACAGTTAACTATATCAAACCAAACAATCAAACATAACGTTAGAACCGGAAAATTACCGGGAATAAGTGGGTTTTTTTTGGCTCTTTGTATTATTATTATTATTTTATGTGTTTTTTTTTTTGTTGTTGTTGTTCGAGAAATGGATATGATATTTTAAAACTGGAGAAAAAACGGAAAAAGTGAAAACAAACGCAAATCGACCTTCTAAAAATAAGGTTTATGAACAATAAATATTAATATTTTTCGAAACCAAAGAATTCGCCATAACCATAAATATACCCCAAATAAGTAAGTATTTTTTTTTCCTTTTTTGAATTTTAATCCTGAAAGCGAATGCAACAATTTCAAATTGCAGAAAAATGAAAAAAAATTGAAAATCATCGTAGCGATGCTTTTTGAAATATTAAATATTAACACTTTTTTAAACGAAAGATACCGTTGGAACAAAGAAAGTAAGGCGGGAAAATTTTTTGCGGTTTTCTATTTTCTAACTCTACGGGACATCGGCGATCCCGATTTCAAAATGCAACATAAACTGAACGCTTCGCTTTTGTCAGCGTGAAGAACCGAGAGACATTCATCCATGCGCAATTGGCGAAACGAAAGAAGCTTGCATTCTGCGATGCTTGATAGTGTTTTAATTAATACATGGGCTAATTATCAAAAATGAAAAATCTTAACCTCGGTTCATTCGGACGTGCCTTCGTCTATCCTCATCCAAATTTTCGGACCTCTACTTTCACTAGATTTTCCTAGCCGTTGCCAAAAGACACTCAAATATACATATTTTATAAATATAGATTTTGCATTTACATTTTCTACCTCAAAAAAATACGGACTTTCCATTGAAATAGAAGAATATTAATTCAAATAATGAGCACATTAAAATTAATAATAATTATTATTAATTGAAGTTTTAAAATATATATTGTGCATTTGATTTTTTTATATGTGGAATAAAAATTAGAAAAATACTTTGTTAAAAAAAATTAGTACCAATTTATTATCATAAATCCAAAAACCGAAAAAAAATATTCAAACACTAAAAATTGAAGCACCATATAAAAACAATGTCGGTAGATACTTTTTCACCACTTCTCGCGTATTCATGTAGTAAAGTCTTTAAATAATTAGTGATTATAAGTTGACAGAATTATGCCCGAATTTAGACCTTGCAACGGGCTACAATTTCCCACGGGGAGAGAACAATGTGTCTTGCATGGACAATGAGCAGGCATCGCAAAGTATTTTTTTTTTCTGTGCCTCTTGACATTAAAAATTCGTCACGGTACATCCTTTATAGATGGCTTTCTCCTCTGGTTGACCCTCTCTGGCCAAAGTTTCAGCCGCGCATGAGACGTCCGGTGGCATCAACGGCATCTTAAAAACAACAAAGAACTCCAATCAACACTAAGGCCCCTTGCAGCGATTGGAAGTGCCGTAAGAGCGGACGCGTCCCCCGCCCCCTTTTTCTCCGGAGAGAGAGGATGCATAAAAAGACGGCAGAAGAAAGAAGAATTTTAGAATCGGAAAAGTGTGGTGGATTTTGCAGAGCTGCAAGCTGACAACCTCCATTCCTGGAAGAGACATCTTATCTCTTGAATAAGTAGAACTCCGTAATTTCACTGGACATAGTGATGAAATTGGACCTTCAGATTGAAATCGATATCCAACCCTGTCTCCGATATTCTTGTGTAATTACTTCGAGATCATTTTACCTAGAAATAAAATTGCCTTAGTTTATAAATTTGAATAATTTCTTGTCCCAAAGCTACCAATCATTAATAAGGACTTGAAATCACTACAATGTATTTTAAAACTTTCAGATCCGAACTATATTTCTTTTCTTTTTTTCCTTACAAAGAAAATCTTGAAGTTTTTTTTTTAAATGAACAAATAAAAAAATAAATGTTCATGCAAGTTATTGCTAGAGTACAGATAAACATGCGGATTGAAGAATCAAATATGTTTCAGAAAGAGCGAAATAAGTTTCAGAGAAAAAGAACTCTTTCAAAATATCAATTACGCAATTCGAATGAAATTTTACATATAGTAAAAATAATAAAAGAAAATAGAAAACATCTAGAACTCCTCTCGACTTTCCACCCACTTTTGTAGGGGTCCAGAAAATTAAAAATTAAATATACATAAAATGAATTTTATTAATTTCTACCACAATGGAATTGGCTGGATTCGAATACTGGTTTTCTCATTTTGAAATTGGAGACGTTACCGCTGCGCTACTAACGCTTGATTACGCTGTGACATTATTTATCACTTATACTCTACGAAATCTCCTTGCTGACTTTTCCCTAATAGAATCGATCGCAAAATGGCTTGAAAATGGTTTAAAAGTGAATTAAATGTCTAATCCTTCGACTGATTTGTAAGAATATCTATACAATTTTTATATCATTTTTATATCATCATGGTTTATAACATATTCGCCAAATATGATCTCAATTGAAAGTACGCTGTAAAAAATATATACCGTTGATTACCAGTACAATTTCCGTATTTTTACGGAATTTTTTTCTTCTATTATTTTTCTCCGTGGATATGTTGGAAATTTCTGGATTTGGAGTGAAGGATATCCTTGACATGTAATAGTGTTAAAAATCTTGTTAATTTATAATTTTCGCCAGATCTTTAAGTTTTTCATATTTTTACACTCTGAAAAGATTTTGTGTATTTTGCCAGTACAATTTCCGGATTTTTATTTATTTATTTATTTATTTATTTATTTATTTATTTATTTATTTTTAAGTGTAATAATAAAAAAATCCCTGCCGGGTCAGCTTACAGGCGGAAGTATGTTTCGAAATTAGGTACTAATTTCACCAACAAAAACTAAATCAAGATTAGAGATAAACCCAGTTTAACAATTTTAACTTGCCGCTTTTGACGAATTTTTAATTTAATTTTTCTGTAAGAGCAGGCTTTATCAGAATCATGCTAACAAGATAATTTTTTCTTCAACACCTATTTTTGTTTAATTTGTTTTTGTTGTAAGGGTTGGTCAAATCAAAAACTTGTCAATATAAAATTTGTAGATAATATTAAGAAGATTTATAATAAATTTAAGCGGATTAGATATTTTGTGAATTGAAGAAGTTATGAATTTTGTTCTTCTGCACCCAGCCTTTTTTTTTTTTTTTTTTCGCTTTTATTTTAATTTTTTTTTTTTTTTTTGTGTGTGTGCGGTAAGAGTTTGTCTTATCAAAAACTTGTCAACATAAAAGTTGTAGATAGTATTAAGAAGATTTATAATAAGTTTAAGTGAATTTGATATCTTGAGAATTGACGAAGTTATGAATTTTTTCTCCCTAAAACCCTATTTTTTCGCCCCTTGAGCCCATTTTTAATTTTATCGAAAATCTGTCATACATAAATGTTTCACCCTTTTCCTAGAAGTAATAATAACTTTAAACTGATTTGATATGTATTATAATTAAGAAGTTATGGGTTTTTTCGGTTTTCCCAAAACCCCTCTGTATTACCAACTCCTTTGTCCGGTTTTGCCCATTAACGAAGTTGACCGAGATTTTCTGCCCCTTAATTTTATGTATCAGTTTGAAAGAGATTTGTGCAGAATTATGGAAGTTATCGTGTCCATAAAAAAGTGATATAGATATAAGTAGATAAAGTTTTGAACTGGGGTGGTTTTGGGTTTTAGAGGTTATGATCGGCGTAGATCTGCAAAAAAAAATTCAAAAAGTTCAACATGAAAATGTAACAGGTAGTACTTCTTATGAAATCTACTTAATAAATCCCATGGCTTTAGAGAAAAAAAAATTAACATTTTTTGTCAAAGATATTTTCAAATCCATACTTTTTCACACACTTTTACACTATAAAATAAATAAATAAATAAATAAAATAAAAAAATCTGTAATTCTACAGATGTGCAGTTACATGCTTACTAAAATTTTATCTGTACATTGTACAAAAAAGATGTAAATCTACAAAACTAGTTTTTGTAAAACTACAGAAATCTGTAACTTTACAAATGAATCTGCTAAAATTACAGTAAGCTTACTAAAATTTTATCTGCAACCCCCGTTGCGATTACATAAAAAGTTCTAGGCATTCCAGTTTCCTAAAATAATCTTAGTAACCTCACAGATTATTTTATTCACGGTGCAAAAGTGTATTTATTACATGAATTTTTATTGTTATCGTTACATAAAAAGTTCTAGGAATCCCAGTTTCCTAGAAAAATTTTAGTAACTGTGCAGATTTTTTTTACAGTGTATCAGAAAAAAATCCGTAAAAATCCGGAACCTGTACTGCCAATCAACAGATTTTTTTATTTATTAACCATTTGGAAAAATGGTTATTGTTCTCGTCAGGGTAGGAAATCAAAAGCATATCTGAACGGTTTCATTGGTTTAATCCGCAATTTATTCGTTATCTGATTGTTATATACAGTAATCTGTATTTCCCTTTGGTTTCAACAACGATGGACAACAGAGTGTTGCCACTATGACAAAAAAGTAATAAAACTACAAAAAAAATTAATAAATCAGAAACAAATTGAGATACAGCTTTCAAACAAATTGCATTTAAAAGTACATTTTTTTCTCTATCCGAAGGTATAAAAAGTCATATTGTCGGATGTTTAGAAGTTTAAGAATGAGATTTTATTTAAAATTAGTCGTGAGATTTTTTGGAAATCTGATGATAGAAAAGCTTTTTCCCGAACAGCCAATGAAATGCTTGGATAATATGCAAGTTTCGGGAAATCTTGCAATTTTTACGTGTAATAACACTATTAATGTTTAATTCATGGCGTACGTAATGTATGACCAGCTCCGTAGAAGTTTAAAAATTTACAGTACCGAAAATTGTAAAACTGAAATTTCTTTTAAAATTTGTTCACGATGGGTCCAGGAATGTTATCGTTTAATCCATGGCGTACGTAATGTAGGATCAACTCCGTGCGATTTTTTATGTCTTAAATTTTAGTCTTTGAAAAAATCCTTTTCCAAATGGTCGTTGTAATTTGATAAATTGCTTTTTTTTTTTTTTTTTTTTTTTTTTACAATATTCACTATGACATTACACACAATGGAGTTACGAATAAAGACGAGGGGGCATATAGCGTATTGTCTAGCAGTTGCGAGTGAAGTAACTGAGGCGGTTGTCACAAGATGGCGGCTGTCTTTTTTAATCGAATCAACCGTTTCTGATTTTCGACGGTGAAAACTTCTAGAAGTAAAATAGAATAGAAAATTTCGTCTTATTAAAGCGCCTCATCCATGGAAAATTTCTTTCACAAATATGGCAAAAATTTTCGATTTCCTTTTACTGGTGTCAGTTTCCCCAGGTATTATAATCGTTTCACTGACACTAACAGAAGGTTGTCTTAGTTGTCACAATATGATGGAACTACTAACGCTGAAATAAATTCCCACCAGTAAAAATGAATATCAGTTTTTGCCATCATTTTCGATTGAAATTTTTCCATTAATAAGGTGTTTAAATAAAGAGAAATTTTCTACTTAAATTTACTGGTGCAATTTTGCACCGGCGGTAATGAACCCATGCGAAAGCGGTTACAGTTGAAGCTTCACTATTTTAAGGATATGTCAATTCCTCCTTTTTAATAGTTCCATGTTACACACATACAAATCATGATAACTTTACTTTCCTTATATTATGTGTTCAAAAAATTAAAAGTAACTTGTTTTTGTTTCGAAATGTTTTTCTAGTCGTTCTGCATATAAATTTCTTCAACAAGAAGTTTTATGTCAAACTATTGTTAGCGGGATCTGTTAAGGAAATATGCACAAAAATAAGTAATAGTAAAATGTATTGTGATTATAATTAGACTATAATAACCATAATAACTATTCACCGTAAATTGCGTTATTTTTTGTTAGCCTCCAGACTTCCTTCTTGCAAACAAGTTCAAAACGAGTTTGTCGAGGTAAAGTGTTTATTGTCTGGTATAAATATATTTAATAATTGGTTAAAGATTCTTTTTTTAAGAGTTTTCCTTTCTATTCATAATTATTTAAACTTTGAAACATTTGAGATATGGTTAACAATCACAATAACTTTTCATAGCAAATTACGCAGATTTATTTTATTTTTTGTTTTGTTTGTTGTTTTTGTTTATTTTTTGTTATTTTAGTTTTTGTTGTTCTGATTTATTTTATTTTTTATTTTTTTGTTTATTTTTTGTTTTATTTTATTTTTTGTTAATTTTTTGTTTTGTTATTTTTTGTTTTGTTTTATTTAAACTTTGACAGTTTCTTAAATTCAGAAGCATTTGATTTATATTGATATTGTCAATAATCACAATAACTGTTGATAGAAAATTACATTGATTTATTTCCTTTTTTCCTAACATCCAGACTTACATTTTACAAATAATAATTCTGAGCAAAATTTGTTAAGGTAAAATGTCTAATGTCTGTTTAAAATGTGTAACTGCTTGTTAAAATGTATTATGACTTGTTAAAAATGTCTTTTTATTTAGAATACTTTTTAAATTAGTTCATTTATTTAAATTTTCACAGTTTCTTAAATTCAGAAACATTTGATTTATACTGATATGGTTAATAATCACAATAACTATTGATAGAAAATTACATTGATTTATTTTCTTTTTTCTTAGCATCCAGACATACATTTTACAATTAGTAATTCAGAGCAAAATTTACTAAGGTAAAATGTCTAATGTCTGTTTAAAATGTGTAATTGCTTGTTAAAATGTAATTATGACTTGTTAAAAAGTCTTTTTATTTAGAGTATTTTTTTAATTAGTTCATTTATTTAAATTTTGACAGTTTTTTAAATTCAGAAGCATTTGGTTTAATTGATAAGGTTAATAATCACAATAACTGTTGATAGAAAATTACATTGATTTATTTTCTTTTTTCTTAACATCCACAGACATACATTTTACAATTACATTCCAGAAAAAAAAAATCTGTAAAGGTACTAAATTTTTTCTAAGAAACTGGGATTCCTAGATATTTTTATGTAACCGCAACAACAAAAATACGTGTAACAGATACACTTTTGCACTGTAAATCAAAAAACCTGTAATGTTACTAAGAATTTTTTAGGAAACTGGGATGCCTAGAACTTTTTATGTAGCTGCAATCCCTGTTACAGATAAAATTTTAGTAAGATTACTGTAATTTTAGTAGATTGTTTTGTAAAGCAATAGATTTCTGTAGCTTTACAAAAACTAGTTTTGTATATTTACATCTTTTTTTTGTACAGTGTACAGATAAAATTTTAGTAAGCATAAACATTTCTGTGACTTTACATCTGTAGAATTACAGATTATTATTTTTTTTTTTACAGTGTAGTAATTCAGAGCAAAATTTGTTATGGTAAAATGTCTAATGTCTGTTTAAAATGAGTAATTGCTTGTTAAAATGGGTTATGACTTGTTAAAAAGTCTTTTTACTTAGAGTATTTTTAAAATTAGTTCATTTATTTAAACTTTGACAGTTTCTTAAATTCAGAAGCATTTGATTTATTTTGATATGGTTAATAATCACATTAACTACTGATAGAAAATTACATTGATTTATTTTCTTTTTTTCTTAACATCCAGACGTACATTTTACAAATAGTAATTCAGAGCAAAATTTGTTAAGGTAAAAAGTCTAGTGTCTGTTTAAAATGTGTAATTGTTTGTTAAAATGTATTATGACTTGTTAAAAAGTCTTTTTATTTAGAGTATTTTTTAAATTAGTTCATTTATTTAAACTTTGGCAGTTTCTTAAATTCAGAAGCATTTGATTTATACTGATATGGTTAATAATTGCAATAACTATTGATAGAAAATTATATTGATTTATTTTTTTTTTCTTAACATCCAGACATACATTTTACAATTATTAATTCAGAGCAAAATTTGTTAAAGTAAAATGTCTAATGTCTGCTTAAAATGTGTAATTGCTTATGACTTATTAAAAAGTCTTTTTATTTAGAGTATATTTTAAATTAGTTCATTTATTTAAACTTTGACAGTTTCTTAAATTCAGAAGCATTTGATTTATACTCATATGGTTAATAATCACAATAACTACTGATAGCAAATTACATTGATTTATTTTCTTTTTTCTTAACATCCAGACATACATTTTAGAATTAGTAATTCAGAGCAAAATTTGTTAATGTAAAATGTCTAATGTCTGCTTAAAATGTGTAATATCTTGTTAAAATATATTATGACTTGTTAAAAAGTCTTTTTATTTAGAGTATTTTTTAAATTAGTTCAATTATTTAAACTTTGACAGTTTCTTAATTTGAGTTATATTGATATGATTAATAATCACAATAACTATTCATTGCAAATTACGTTGATTTATTTTCCTTTTTTTTTTAACCTCCAGACATACGTTTTGCAAATAGCAATTCAGAGAGAGAGCTTTTGTTAAGTTAAAATGTCTAATGTCAGGATAAAATGTATGATGGCTGGTTTAAAAATCGTTTTATTTAGAGCTTTTCTTTCTCATCACATTTATTTAAACTTTGACAGTTCCTTAAATTCAGAAGCATTTGAGTCATATTTATGTGGTTAACAATCACAATAGCTATTCATAGCCCATTAAGTTGATTTATATTCTTTTTTATTAACATCCAGACATTTGTTTTACAAATAGTAATTCAGATAGAATTTGTGAAGGTAAAATGTCTAATATGTGGCTAAAATGTATACTTGTTAAAATGCATGATGACTTGTTGAAAGGTCTTATTTATTTAGAATTTTTTTTTATTATTGCATTCATTTAAACTTTGAAAGTCTCTTAATTTGACTTATAAGATTAATAATCACAAAAACTATCGATAGCAAATTACGTTGATTTATATTCTTTTTTGTTAATATCCAAAAATCCATTTTACAAATAGTAATTCAAATCGAAATTGTTAAGGGGCTACTTCAGTCACGCGAAAAGACCCGTCCGCTAATGCTAATCCTATGGAAGAAATTTATAAAGATATCTCGGTTGCATTTCAATAATTTTCAAGGATCTTTTTTGCATTCGATAGCTGAGATTGATCTGTACAAAGGTCGTTTCTTACTTTTTCGATTTTGATTGCAGATTTTTTGTATGAGGATGCTTTCACTTTCGAAACTGGTTCGGAAAATGAAAGTGTCCTCATAAAAATATCTGTAAATAAACTTGAAAAAGAAATAAACGGCTTATATAAAGATCGATCCCAACTATCCAATGCAAAAAAAAATAAAAAAATAAATAAATAAATAAATAAAAATAAAAATACTGAAATGCAACCGAAATATCTTTATAAAATTCTTCCATAGGATTAGCATTAGCGAACGGGTCTTTTCGCTTAACTGAAGTAACCTCTTAAGTTAAAATGTCTAATGTATAGCTAAAATGTATAATTACTTGTTAAAATGTGTTATAACTGTTTTTAAAGTCTTTTTATTTAGAGGTTTATCTTTTTATTATTATTACATTTATTTAAACTTTGACAGTTTCATAATTTGAGTGATATTGATATGATTAATAATCACAATAACTATTCATGGCAAATTACGTTGATTTATTTTCTTTGTTCTTAGTCCAAACATCCGTTTTACAAATTGCAATTCAGAACGAATTTGTTAAGGTAAAATGTCTTTACATAAACTTTGCATATATTCAAAAAAATCACCATAGTCTATTGTCATGTTAATATCATGAAAAATAACTATTGGTATATCAGTTAGATTTCAGTAAACATTCATTTTTGACACTTAGATAGCTACTTTCAATGTCTTAAACTAAAATTTAAAAAAAAAATTCAAGATTAAAATAAAGGACTTTATCGGGTCTGGTTTCCTTAGGCTTTATATACCAATAGGCGAATTTGTTTTTTACCCTAATTTTTTGTTCTAACGCAAAATTTTAAATGCGGTTTTGTTTAAAATATTACAAAGTAATTAAATTTGAATATTTACAAAAACATTTTCATATTTATTCAGTTTTTATATTTAAAAAATGCATTACAGTAAGGAGAAATTTTATAAAACATAATGAAAGTTGTTTAATTACAGTAAAATATGCCAGTTTAATGATTAAAAAAAAAAAAAAAAAAAAACTATAGCTGGACGAATGTATTACTAACAACTCAAAAAAATGAACATTGTGCTAAAATTTTGTCTGCAGCATCCTCCATCTTTCTTCCCAGTAACACTGACTCCATCTGCATTTAATCGATTTCACACTAGAATATCGATTTCTACTTCATGACGAAATAATTTGCATAAATTAAGTTCGCAACTGAAACCTTTATGCAGTCCTGATGAGTTCGCTAGAAACATAGAATCGAAACTAAGGATACACCCCGGAAGCATATTTTTCGCTCTGCAGACAAGTTGCAGACGGTGAAAGAACGAGAAGGTTAAAGGAGCAAGGAGGAAGGAACGAAGAACGATCGAAATTCGTCTGCTCGCTTTAGCCGTTACAATAAAGCTTGGCAGACAATTTTTGATACATTTGGTAGGCATTATGTAAGACATTACGTACCGCATATAGAACAAAGTTTAGGAGCATTACATAACTAGCATTTCTTTGGCTGTATTCCAAAACCTCTTGAGTGTAATAGTAAATCGATTGGTGCAGAATAATTAATGTTCAAGTTTTGTTTCTATGGCGTATTTTATTTTATTACTTTTTATAAGATTATTGAAAATTATTTTTTATCGGAAGCACTTATCGCGTGTTTTATTTATTATTATTATTATTCATTTACAATTGTCTACGATTATATGACTTCCTTTCAATATTAATTACATCCAAGTAATGTTATTTGGAATAGTTTATAATTAATGACATAGATGCCAGCAAGGGAGGGCCTCCCTAAATTTTGAAATTTAATTAAAGAAATTTCCGTTACCTCTGAGGAATTTGAAAAGAATATAATAGTAAAGAATATAATAGTAAAAGAATACGATAGAAAAATTTATAGTTCTCAAATGATATAGAAAAAGCTGATAAATTGTAGGAAAAAGAAGAAATAAGAATTTTTCGTTAAGGATGCTGTATTTCCCGATTGAAAACTTTATACATATATATGTATATTCATGTACTATTTTAAATCTATCTTACATGATGGGTTCATAGGACAAAATGCCCTCGACAAACAGAAGAATAATCAGTTTCGGTTACCCATTGTGAAAAATGCTAGTAAAAATTTTATTTTTAATGTGTGATATTTCTTAATTGCTCTGTTTTGAACAGTTAATGTTTCTTAATTGCTTTTTTATTTGGAAATTTTTAAAAATTGTCTTAGTTTGTCTTGTTTGCCTTAATTTGTCTTGTTTAAAAATTCCATATTTGTATTCACCATTTTTTTAAAGGTCTGGGCTGAGCACTACAGGCACATCTGTTCCAAACTCTTGCACCTTTCAATCATTCCTTTAGCCGGCGCTCATGATTAACAAAATCATATTAAATCCTTCTGTCTAACGATACATTCAAAATATTATTGGCTTAAAGCTTATGTTTTACCTGTCCTGACAATTTTCCTGCTGATATTTTGGGATATTGCCGGCTTTAAACCCAACAGGTTTGCCCATGAACTGTCTTCTGTCCTGGAAATGTTATCATTGTGCCTTTTACCACCACACTGACCACCATCGTAACAGAAGTATCAAAGGGAAAGCAATTGAAAGATTTCGTCGTATAACTTATAAGATCTTTTTTAAAGTTCTACTTGGATTATTTTATGTTTTATTGCTTAGGAATACATTTTTAAGATGGTCCCTAATTTCCCCTGCTTTACCTGTAAAACTGGTTTCGCCGCATAATTAGTTTCAGGGGAAAAAAAAATATATATATATATATATATATATATATTTGTAAAAAGTGTTTCACAACATGATTACTTTCGCCATCGTAAAACTAGACTATCTGGGGCTACGTATCCTCTTCGATATAAATACATTTATAAGTAATAGCAATTATTAATAAATTACCCAAGTTACAGCGTAGGATACATTTTACCTTTTCCGAATACTATGTCCCATACTTCAAGTATGAAACTGGTTTCACAACATGATTACTTTCAACACCATAAAACTGAACTATCTAGAGCGACGTTTCTACAATCCTCTTAGACAAAAATACATTTCTAAGCCATCAGTAATTATTAATAAATTACCCAAGTGATAGTATAGGATACGTTTTCTCTTTTTCGCTCCCTGTATTCAATTACCTCATCAGTAAAACTTGTTTCACAACGTGATCACTTTCGACGCATTAAAAGTAGACTATCTAGGCCGACGTAGCTACAATTCTCATCACCTTAAGTATGTTTATACGCATTCATCAAATATTAATAAATTACGCAAGTTATAGCCTGAAATGCTTTTTCCTTTGTCCGGTCCCTATGTTCCAATACCTTATCGGTAAAACTTGTTTCACAACGTGATTACTTTCAGCACCGTAAAACTAGGCTGTCTGGGGCGACGTTTCTACAATCCTCGGTGATGTAAATATATTTCTAAGTATCAGCGATTATTAATAAATTACCCAAGTTATAGAATAGGATACGTTTTCTCTTTTTCATTCCCTGTATTCCATTACCTCACCTGTAAAACTTGTTTCACAACGTGATTACTTTCAACACAGTAAAACTAGGCTGTCTGGGGAAACATTTCTACAATTCTCGGAGATATAAATATATTTCCAAGTATCAGCTATTATTAATAAATTACCCAAGTTATAGGTTACGTTTTCTCTTTTTTGGTCCCTGTATTCCATTACCTCACCTGTAAAACTTGTTTCACAACGTCATTACTTTCAACACCGTAAAACTAGGCTGTCTGGGGTGACGCTTCTACAATCCTCGGAGATATAAATATATTTCCAAGTATCAGCTATTATTAATAAATTACCCAAGTTATAGAATATGATACGTTTTCTCTTTTTCGTTCCCTGTATTCCATTACCTCACCTGTAAAATTGTTTCACAAAATGATTACTTTCAACGCAGTAAAACTAGGCTGTCTGTGGCGGCGACATTTCTACAATCCTCGGAGATATAAATATATTTGCAAGTATCAGCTATTATTAATAAATTACCCAAGTTATAGTATAGGATACGTTTTCTCTTTTTTGGTCCCTGCATTCCATTACCTCACCTGTAAAACTTGTTTCACAACGTGATTACTTTCAACACCGTAAAACTAGGCTGTCTGGGGCGACGCTTCTACAATCCTCGGAGATATAAATATATTTCCAAGTATCATCTAAACCAAGTATCAGCTAAAAGTATCAGCTTTTAAATAAAAATTAATAAATTACCAAAGTTATAGTATAGGATACGTTTTCTCTTTTTTTATACCTGTATTCCATTACCTCACCTGTAAAACTTGTTTCACAACATGATTACTTTCAACACCGTAAAACTAGGCTGTCTGGGGCGACGCTTCTACAATCCTCGGAGATATAAATATATTTCCAAGTATCAGCTATTATTAATAAATTACCCAAGTTATAGTATAGGATACGTTTTCTCTTTTTTGGTCCCTGTATTCCATTACCTCACCTGTAAAACTTGTTTCACAACGTGATTACTTTCAACACCGTAAAACTAGGCTGTCTGGGGCGACGTTTCTAGTACAATCCTCGGAGATATAAATATATTTCCAAGTATCAGCTATTATTAATAAATTACCCAAGTTATAGTATAGGATACGTTTTCTCTTTTTCGGTCCCTGTATTCCATTACCGCACCTGTAAAACTTTTTTCACAACGTGATTACTTTCAACGCAGTAAAAGTAGGCTATCAACGTATAAGTTTCTACAAGTCTCGTCGATCTAAAAATATTTATACATATTCATCAAGTACTAATAAATTACTTAAGTTATAGCATGCAATGCTTTTTCCCTTGTTCAGTCCCTTTGTTCCATAACCTCACCTGTAAAACTTGTTTCACAACGTGATTACTTTCAACGCAGTAAAACTAGGCTATCTGGGCGATGTTTCTCCAATCCTTCGCCGATATAAATTCATTTCTAAGTCATCGGCGATTATTGATAAATTACTCAAGTTATAGCATGTGATGCTTTTTCCCTTGTCCGGTCCCTATGTTCCAATACCTCACCGGTAAAACTTGTTTCACAACATGATTACTTTCAACGCAGTAAAACTAGGCTGTCTGTCGGGGCGACATTTCTACAATCCTCGGAGATATAAATATATTTCCAAGTATCAGCTATTATTAATAACTTACCCAAGTTACAGTATAGGTTACGTTTTCTCTTTTTTTTTTTTTTTTTTTTTTTTTGGTTTCTGTATTCTATTAGCTCACCTGTAAAACTTGTTTCACAACATGATTACTTTCAACGAAGTAAAACTAGGCTGTCTGTGGGGGCGACATATCTACAATCCTCGGAGATATAAATATATATCCCAGTATCAGCTATTATTAATAAATTACCCAAGTTATAATATAGGATACGTTTTCTCTTTTTCGGTCACTGTATTCCATTACATCACCTGTAAAACTTTTTTCACAACGTGATTACTTTCAACACAGTAAAAGTTGGCTATCAACGCATAAGTTTCTACAAGTCTTGTCGATCTAAAAATATTTATACGTATTCATCAAATACTAATAAATTACTTAAGTTATAGCATGCAATGCTTTTTCCCTTGTTCGGTCCCTGTATTCCATTACCACACCTGCAAAACTTGTTTCACAACGTGATTACTTTCAACGCAGTAAAACTAGGCTGTCTGGAGCGACATTTCTACGATCCTCGGAGATATAAATATATTTCAAAGTATCAACTATTATTAATAAATTACCCAAGTTATAGTATAGGTTACGTTTTCTCTTTTTTGGTCCGTGTATTCCATTACCTCACCTGTAAAACTTGTTTCACAACGTGATTACTTTCAACACCGTAAAACTAAGCTTTCTGGGGCGACGCTTCTACAATCCTCGGAGATATAAATATATTTCCAAGTATCAGCTATTATTAATAAATTACCCAAGTTATAGTATAGGATACGTTTTCTCCTTTTTGGTCCCTGTATTCCATTACCTCACCTGTAAAACTTGTTTCACAACGTGATTACTTTCAACATAGTAAATCTACACTGTTAAAAATTTTGCAGCATTCTGGCAGGTCATTCGACCATTTTTTGAAAAAACGGTTTCATAACCATAATTTAACTATATTCTGACCATAAAATGGCCAATAATATGGTCAGAATAGTGTTAAATTACGGTTGTGTAACCGTTTTCGGAAAAAACGGTCAAATGACCTGCCATAATGCTGCAAATTTTTAACAGTGTAGGCTGTCTGGGGCGACGTTTCTACAATCCTCGGAGATATAAATATATTTCTAAGTATCAGCTATTATTAATAAATTAACCAAATTATAGAATAGGATACGTTTTCTCTCTTTCGTTCCCTGTATTCCATTACCTCACCTGTAAAACTTGTTTCACAACATGATTACTTTCAACACCGTAAAACTAGGCTGTCTGTGAGGGCGACATATCTACAATCCTTGGAGATATAAATATATTTCCAAGTATCAGCTATTATTAATAAATTACCCAAGTTATAGTATAGGTTACGTTTTCTCTTTTTTGGTCCCTGTATTCCATTACCTCACTTGTAAAACTTGTTTTAAAACGTCATTACTTTCAACACCGTAAAACTAGGCTGTCTGGGGCGACGCTTCTACCATCCTCGGAGATATAAATATATTTCCAAGTATCAGCTATTATTAATTAATTACCCTAGTTATAGAATAGGATACGTTTTCTCTCTTTCCTTCCCTGTATTCCATTACCTCACCTGTAAAACTTGTTTCACAACGTGATTACTTTCAACACCGTAAAACTAGGCTGTCAGGGCGACCCTTCCACAATCCTTGGAGATATAAATATATTTCCTAGTATCAGCTATTATTAATAAATTACCCAAGTTATAGTATATGATACGTTTTCTCTTTTTCGGTCACTGTATTCCATTACATCACCTGTAAAACTTTTTCACAACGTTATTACTTTCAACGCAGTAAAAGTAGGCTATCAACGCATAAGTTTCTACAAGTCTTGTCGATCTAAAAACATTTATAAGTATTCATCAAATACTAATAAATTACTTAAGTTATAGCATGCAATGCTTTTTCCCTTGTTCGGTCCCTTTGTTCCATGTTCCATTACCTCACCTGTAAAACTTGTTTCACAACGTGATTACTTTCAACACCGTAAAACTAGGCTCTCAGGGGTGACCCTTCTACAATCCTCGGAGATATAAATATATTTCCAAGTATTAATAAATTACCCAAGATTATAGTATAGGATACGTTTTCTCTTTTTTGGTCCCTGTATTCCATTACCTCACCTGCAAAACTTGTTTCACAACGTGATTACATTTAAGCAGTAAAACTAGGCTATCTGGGGCGATGTTTCTAGACTCCTTCGCCTATATAAATTTTCTAAATCATCAGCGATTATTAATAAATTACCCAAGTTACAGCATAGGATGCTTTTTCCCTTTTTCGTCCCCTATATTCTATTACCTCAAATGTAAATCTTGTTTCGACTCGTGACTACTTTCAACGCAGTAAAACTAGAATGTCTGGGGCGATGTTTCTACAATTTTCGCCAATATAAATACATTTCTAAGTCATCAGCGATTTTTAATAAATTACCCAAGTTATAGCATAGGATGCTTTTTACCTTTTTCGACTGTATTCCGATACTTACCTGTAAAACTCGTTTCATAACATGATTACTTTCAACACCGTAAAACTAGACTGTCTGAGGCGACGTTTCTAAAATTATCGTCGATCTAAACATATTTCTACGTAATCATCAAATACAGGGTCTCCAGCGAATAAGACCCTGATTTCAAAATTAAATATCTCAAAAACAAAGATCAATAGAATTATGTGGTAAACGGTTTGTTTATTAGTTAAGCTGTAAAAATGTTATACAGAAGTTTCAAAATTTAGTTGCAAAAACCGTTAACAGATGGCGCTGTAATCGCAATACTTGTAAACTGCTTCGAAGTCCAGAGCAATGGCGACTCAATCCTAGATAGCTCCCTACGTAAAAACGAATATTGGGAAAGTTCATTTTTTCATTGGGGTAATGTGCAGAAGTGGAGACATCTGGTCACAGAATTATTGCATCAGCTTTAATTTTAGAAAATTTCAATTAATAGAATTTTCAATAAAAAGTTTAGAAATCATTATAAGAATTTTTTAAATATTTTATTAAATTCAATCTTTAATGCCATATAATTATTTAAATCAAAATGCATATATTTAGAAAAATAATTTTGTACTTTCTATTTATTTTTTATATTTTTAAATCCCGGCATAATATTTTGGTATTATTGTTTATACCTGAATTATTATAAATAAAACAGTAATTTTTCAATTTTAATTTATTTTTAAATCACGGCATAATACTTTGGTTTTAGCACAACACATATATTTCTTTTCTTTGTAAACAAAGTTTTAGAGACAGAAGTTATCCATTAAATTATTTCTTTTTTCAAAGGAACTGATGATAACTCATATCATCAACGTCAAAGCAAAAGCATTTTGGATGCTGCATTCCTTTCGAACACTTCGGATCCTATCGCTAGAAGCTGCACCATATTTCTGTGCTCAGTGATAAAAAAAATGAAAACGAGTTTTTAAAATTAAAATTATTTTTTAACTTAATTAAATTTTTAAAAATAGAAACTTTGTATTTTTTCATTCAAACTATTCTCTACAATTAAAATAATGATTTATGAATCATTATTATAAATGCTCAATGATTTTTAAAAAAGGGGTTTCTTTTAAGTTAATTAAATTTTAAAACCAGAAATTTTAGATTTTTTTATTCAAACATTTTTCTAAGTTTAAATAATTATTAAAAAGTAAAGATTTCCATTTTTTTTTTCAAATCCTCCTCTACTTGGATTCGATTCCACGATCTACCAATTAGGAGAGAAAAGACATACAGCAGATATATTGGCAACCGGACCTAAGTAGCTTATAACAAAATTTGAAACAAACCTCAATTCTGTCAACACAGGGCTCCGCTTCTGCACATTACCCAAATAAAATATTTTTTTAAGTTCTTATATAATGATTGCTAAACTTTTTATTGAAAATTCTATTAATTGAAATTCTCTGAAATTGAAGCTGATGCAATAATTCCGTGACCAGATGCCTCCACTTTTGCACATCACCCCAACGAAAAAGCGGTCTTTCCCAATTTTCGTTCTACCATAGGAAGCTATCTAGGAATGAGACGTTAGGGCTCTCCACTTCAAAACACAATTTATAGGCATTGCGATTACAGCGCCATCTGTTAGCGGTTTTTGAAACTAATTTTTGAAACTTCTGTACAACATTTTTACAGCTTAGCTAATAAACAAACCGTTTACCGCATAATTCTATTGATCTTTGTTTTTGAGATATTTAATTTTGAAATCAGGGTCTTATTCGCTGGACACCCTGTATATACCCAAGTTATAGCATAGAATGCTTTTTCGCTTGTTCGATCCCTGTGTTCTATTACTTCACATTTTAAACTTATTTCGCAACAGGATTATTTTCAACACCGTAAATCTAGACTATTCCGAGTTTCGTTTCTACAGTCCCTGCCGATATGAATACATTTCTAATTCATGAAAAATTACGGATAAATTAACCAACTAGTAGCAAAAGGATACATTTTCACTTTTTTGGTTCCTATATTTCACTACTTTACCTGTAAAAATTGTCTCACAACATGATTACTTTCCACGCTGAAAAACTAGAGTATCTTAGAGGGGTGCTTGTTCATTCCACGACCCTCACAAAACACGATGCTAACTTATAAAGAAATTTTAAAATTTGTTCAATATTTTAAGGTTTGTTCAATATCAAATGCATTTAAAATATATATATTTCGCTGAATTCGAAAGTTGGAACACCCGTTTTGAAACTGAAGACCCCTGCACTACAAATGCTTGATTACAACGCTGCAATATTTATCAGTAATATTCTTTCACATTTCTTTGGGCATTTTCATTATAGAATCTTCCTCAAAATGGTGTTATAAACATATGGATTAAATACTTAATCCGTAAGGCAATTTTTAAAGAATCTGTCGAGCTCTTAAGACAGTGGTCTATTCATTAAATGGGAACTCGGTCGGAAGTATCGTTTGGGAGTTATCATGTTCATTCATACTCACATATATAAATCATTATTACAATAATTTCCTTACACTATGCAGGGTTCGGTCTAGATTTTTCTCACCGGACCCTGTTTTTGTGAAAAGTCTTTTATAACTTAGAAAAACCTAAGACATAAGGTAAACTGCCCATATTTCGTCCCCTATCCTAATTTCGCCCCCCTTAACTTTTCCGCTTCTGCGAAAGTGGCACCACTTATGACGCAAGGCACGGGGGACGGAAGGTAAAATGGGTCAGTATTGTAAGTTTTGTTCACCAAGATGCATACATAAATTAAAGACACCGAATTTCCTATCTTTAGAAGACCTGCATTCTTATTACGTCGTTTGTAGAACGTTATTTACTGCACTGTAAGTATTTATTTCTTATTCATTGCATGTATTTTACGTAGGTAAGATGGTGACAGTAGCATACAGTGAGTTTTAGGACGCTCAGATCATCTTACGGGAACTGAAGCTCCGCCATATTGGGAAGTAGCGTGGTCCCAATTTCGTCCCCCTTGCAGTTCTTATTTTCGTCCCGGGATACGAAATTAGGAATGCTTTTTCATGACAATTTTTTCCTCATGTTTGGATGGCTAATGTTTCATCATCTTATTCTTCCACTGATAATTTGTACATTTCTTTGTGCCTTACTGGAATGTAAATTAAATTACTTACTCATTTAGAAATAAATTTTGATTTAGTTATAAGTTAAGCCTCGGCGATTTGGATTTTTGGGGGGACGAAATTGGGACCATTGTTTTCTTTTGCATTTTTTAGATACTTTCGAAAAAACAATTTTTCGCATTGTTAAAAATTTTTGTACGATATTTACCTACGTTTCTATGTGCGTGAGTAGTTAGTCTATGCAAAATCAAAACTTTTCACTGAAAATTTCAACATTTAGGGCCTAAAAGTAACTGGGGGACGAAATATGGGCCCTTTACCCTAATTTTGTGAATTTGAAATGATTGTTATATTCAGGTTCTTGTTTAATTTTAACAAGATCGTGTATGGCTTAAACAACAAATAATAGGTTATTTGGCAACTTCACCTTCAGCTATTTTGTGAAGGTCAGATTTTATTTAAAAACAAATTGGAAATTGCACGTCAAACGTGGGAAATGAGGTGCGTTCGCACTATAGCTAGTTTTATAAATATTTTTTGCACCGCATATTGTAATGAATGTATATTTTAGTGCACTACAATAACTGCATATCAATTTAATTCTGTTCGAAAGTTTGTAACATCATTAAAATGCACTTTAAATATTTTTTTTTTCCATTGGCCGTAATGTAACGAAAAACTTTTGACTGTCCCTGTAATTAGACTATGCATCCGATTTTCATAAAATTTGAAATGACTTGACAGAATATTGCCACAATTATATATTTAAAATTTCAGACCATTTGGTTGGGTTGTTTTTGCTCTGTTATATGCGGACGGACAGACGGACTGAACGACGACTATAGGTGCTACGTATTTATATAATTACGAACGCACTTAATGACTAAATTTGTAAAAAGTTCAGTTTGGAGATGGAAAAGTTTTATGAAAAGCCTATATTTAAG
The DNA here is from genome assembly GCA_963932465.1 of Maratus speciosus. Taxonomy (NCBI): domain Eukaryota; kingdom Metazoa; phylum Arthropoda; class Arachnida; order Araneae; family Salticidae; genus Maratus; species Maratus speciosus. Next base: position 214,235,086 of record OZ010797.1, on the reverse strand, counting down.
ACAAAGAATTTTGTGAAGAGTCCTGTTTTATAGTGAAAATGTTTGTGAAAGATCCTATTTTAAGACAAAATGTTTTATGGAGAGTCCTGTTTTAAGGTGAAAAGATTTGTGAGGCTACTTTAAAGGACTCAAATTTTTCTTAAACAGACCCCTGCTATGTGTTTTGAAAGTTCTAATAATGAGTCTGACTAAGAAGAAGAACACAACTTTTGTACTTTGAAAAAAAATTTAAATGATGCAGATTATTGATAATTTGTAAAAACTTTTAATGAAAGTACAAGTTAGTTAAAATACGCAGAGTAAGAAATTTTGCATACATCTGCGTGACTTTCCGTGAAAAGTTACGTAGCTGATAATGTTTTTAACACTATTTTTACCGATGTCAAATGACACATTTTTAAAGTTTTGATTTATGTTTATTTTGTTCGTGGTTTTTGAATATAATAAGCATTAAAAAAATCTTCAATGCATAAAAAATGATTTGTACTTGTTTCAATCTAAAAATTGCAAATGAAAAATCATAAATCGAAATCTTTCAAAAGGTATCATTTAAAACCGGTAGAAATACGTTAATTAGGAATTAATAAAATCCGAAAAACCGATATTCTAAGTTCAGAAATTTGATTAATACGCTATAAAAACTAATAGGAAACGTTTCCGAAAACGTTCCAGTGGCGACAAAATAAACTTTTTTTTTTTTTTTATAAGCGCTTCTTTAAATCTCGAAACTATATTGGTTTCTGAAGTTTCTAAAGATAAAGAACGCTTTTTTGGAATCGTGAGTAACTCGGAAGAGATTATTGAATATATTTGTTTGGGTTATATCATATTTTCGTAGGTTAAAGGTGTTCTCAAATCCAAAAGGGCAAGTTTTAATTAATTTTTGTTCGAAAATGCACGAAACTTGCTGATATTGTTGTTCAGAAACTATGTCATCGAACTGTTTTATCCACTTTTTTTTTTTTTTTTTTTTTTGCAAACGCAATAGATTATTCAGAAAATAGTGTCAAAGTGGACGTTTTGAACCGAGTTTTCGCAAGAACGGGGAGAATAAGCACTCGAAAGCGGGCGAAAAACGTGTTTGTCACGTGATTAAATACGCTTATAACTCAATAGATAATTGATTGATCAAAAAATGGAAAAAAAACGCTTCAATTCCAAATCGCTTCCATGGCCAGGCTTTCCAATTTTATATTTTTCCGTTAAAAAATGAATTTTTAAATATGTCAAAACGTTTTGCGCTTGTTGAGCAGAGCAGTTAAGAACAGCCTTAAGGCTGTTCTCAAATCCAAAGAGGCTACTATCTCACACAGTTTTAGGTGCGTTCGTAATTATATAAATTCGTAGCGCCTACAGTCGTCGTAAGGTCCATCAGTCTGTCTGTCCGTCTGTCCGCATATAACAGCTCAAAAACTACCCAACCGATGGTTTAAAATTTAATATATATTTATATTATTTGCAGAATTTTGTCGAGTCATTTCAAATTTTATAAAAATCGAATCAAACCTTAAAACGATATTAATAAAAGTCTTCCTCATTCTATTAAATCCTATCATATACATAATTAATTCAATGATATCCCACGATAGGTAATGATTCTAGGTCGCCATGGTGACGACGTCATATTTAAGACGGTGTCTTATTATTTCCGTATTACTATTACTAAATTTAATATAATCATAATAAATTTTGTATTCATGCATTTTTGCATAAGAGTGCAACAACTATTGCACCAATATCTGAATATTTATAAAACTAGTTCTAGTACGAACGCACCTCATTTGTCACGTTTGACGTACAATTTTCGACTTGTTTGGTTCATTTTAGTTCTGAAACGCATGTAATGGGCAGGTGTTGTTATTCAGAAACTATGTAATCGAAAAACGTGTTTCTTTTTTTTTTTTTTTTTTTTTTTTTTTTTTGTAAACGCAAAAGATCTTTCAGAAAATTCTGTCAATGTTTTCATTTTGAACCGAATTTTCCACGCGGCAGCTCCAGAAAGGAGAAAAACTTGTCGTCACGTGACCAAAATTGCTTATAAGTTGACAAGTAATTTATTTATCGAAAAATGGAAAACTCATTTCGATTCCAAATAGCTTCAATTGTCAGACTTGTCAATTTTTTGCCTTTAAGTTTAAAAATGAGTCAGAAATTGTGTCAGAAATTTCCGCGTTGATGAACTGGGAATTTGAAAACCGTCTTAAGATACATTTGTCTTTTTTAGCTCACATGCTATCAAAGCCTGAGGCCCTCAGGTTCTGTAGGTATGTACGTATGTATGTACATAAACGCGATAACTCTTGATAGAAATATCCGATTTGCTTCAAAAAAAATTCTAGTTTCATTTTGATAAGGAACTTAGCTGATTAGTTTGGGGGGGGGGGGGGGGTTCATTGGTTAAGTATAAACGTAGGAACGAGGGATAATCTCCCCTTAATTTAAATACATGAGTTTTTCATGCAGAATTATCAGATTTGCTTCAAATTTGGTATACCGGTTTATTCTGATAAGGCGCTTCCTTGATTAGATTTGGAAGTCCATTGGTTAAGTGTAAAGGGGGGGACGGGGGCAAATCCCCGCTTAATTCAGATAAATGGGTTTTTCTATCCGATTTGCTTCAAATTTGGTACACACGTTTATTCTGATAAGGCGCTGCCCTGATTAGACTTGGAAGTTCATTGGTTAAATATAAAAGGGAGAGGAATGGCGGAGCTGATCCCCCCTTAATTTAGATAAATGGGTTGTTTATGCAGAATTATTCGATTTATTTCAAATTCCGTATACAGGTTTATTTTGATAAGGCTCTTGCCTGATTAGATTTGGAGGTTCATTGGCTAAGTATAAAGAGGGAAATGGGTGGCAGGGGGGTGGGGTGCTGATCCACCCCCTTAATTTATTTTTCGAGGGGCGTTAGTCTTTGAAATAAGAGTATAATATACAATTAGTGTGAATAGCCTGTGAGCTCAATGCCATCAGTTTAACTGGGCACTCTTCTTTTTATTATGGTGTATGCTATCCTTATTACATAAAAAAATAAATAGTAAAAAAAATAAAGAAAAAATAATGTACATAATGAAAAAATAATTGCTGAGACAAAATAATAGTCAGTGTAAAAACATGTCCTGTTATTACAGGACGCCAGACCCGAACAGGTTAATAATCGTGAAGATAGAACAATGACGCTTATCAGTTAAACTTATTAAGAATTTTAATACAAACACAAATTAGTTTTAAAAAGTGCTGAGTAAGAAATTTTGCATATTATCATGCGTGAAATTCCATAGAAAATTCTTCCCTTCGCTTTGTCGAAAGTGTACGTGCGAAAATTAGTAGACTAAGCTCTGATGCGGTCAGTCACACTGCAGACTAGACGGTCTGACAAGTAAATCTATTGATTTATGTTTTTCTTTCATTTTATTAGATTAACGGGATGAAATTATGTAAGCGATAGAGCACTGAACTCAACTTATGCCAAGAAACTTTTGCGAAATTCTGATTTTCTTGTATATTTATTTTTAAATGGGTTTACAAAGAGATGTTCTAGAGAAAACATTTAACAATGCTTGAAGAAAGAAAGGCTCGGATGTTTTATGGTTTAAACAGATAAATGTTATTTTTAATCAAAATTTTTGGACTATGTTAAAAATACTTCAACTATGATAGCTGAAAAATATTAAATATAAAAAAAATATTATTATTATTGTTATTACTAGGGGGATCTGCTTCCTACGAGCTTCGCTCGCCAACCCCCGTTCAGACATCGGAAACTCTAAAAGCACGCTAATTTGATTGGCTTTAAAAAAAATTCGAAAGGCTGAATTATAATTCAAATAAAAGAAAACAGTTGCGATCTCCCTATTAACGGGCTGTTTTCGTCTTTGACTAAATAATATCAGTGAAAATTTTAAAAATAAGCTAATATAAAATTAATTAAGTAAACAGAGTCTTTGTCTCCCGGTATTTTTTAACAACGCTATAAGAAAGTTCTATTAAATGAGGCATTTTAAATGTATCATTTTAAATCTGACGTAATTTTCACCAACGTATTCTTTCTCTTTTTAATATTCACGTGAAAATACTTTTGAGAAAGCAAATATTATTTGTGCTGTTTTAGAATTCACATTAATAGTTTAAATGATTATCTCAAAATATGAAATAAATGTCCGGCGCAAATATATTTTTAAATTTAAACTGTTTGACAATATTATTGTTTGGCCATTTTAAATATGACGTAATTTCCTCCATTTACAACTTTTAACGCATATTAATGAATTTATTATTTTACAATTTTCTTTCTTTTTTAAAATTCACGTGTAAATATAGTTTTTATGAAGCAATTATCAATATTTTCCTGCTTTTAATACATTTAATTCTAATCATTTAATTCTAATTTGAAAGTTTCTTTCTGTTTATAATATTCACGTGTGAATAATTTTTTTAATTTGAAGGAAATGTTATTCTTTGCACAGTTTTTAAAATTGGCAACAATTTACAGGGATGAGAGTACTCCGACCCAAATGGTTGATTTTCACCAATAAATTTTAATAATATTCTTTGCTTTATTAAATCCCAGCAGTTCTGTCATTAAATACGGCGAGAAATAACATTAAAATTTAGTGGTAGCAATCGGTTATTTCGGTCGGAACCTCGGAACGCTCTCATCCCTGAATTTAAAATAATACATTTTTCTAAAAGATGTAAAAAATATATCTCGAAATGCTGAAAATTTGAATTTAAAATGGAAATAAACCCTCAAAAAATTAGTCAAATTAAAAAAATAAATGCAGTCTGCACATCGGAAACTTCTACTGTATTATCCTTAGAAAAAAAAATATTACATTCCTATGTATAGTTTATGCTCCTATAAAACTTTTTTAATGGAACGATTTTGACCAACTTTAACATTAAATATATCTTAAAATAACTACAGTAAACTCTCTGTAAGGCGGACTCTGTGTAAGACGGAAATCTGTCTAACTCGGAAAGATTTTCAAGTCCCTGCGAATCCATAGACATAGAGTAAAATTTGTCTAAGGCGGAATATTGTCTACTACGGAAAATTTTCTCGGTCCCGATCGATTCCGCCTTAGACAGAGTTTACTGTATTCTATTTAAAACCTGTCTGCATCAGCGTGTTTATAAAACATTTCTCTATAATGCCACCGATTTTCATATTTTTGTATGCAGTAGTTTTCTTAATATTAATGAAGAAAATCCCCCGGTCACAAAAAATTCATAAACAGCTGTAGTGACAGCGTTAGTTACTTTTTTTAGAATAGAGAGATTACTAGATTTTTACCTATTTTAATTATCTTATCTTGGTTTATATATGTAAAAATTGTAATCAAATTTCCCTTTCTACTTCCTGGTACACTAAAACTATAAAATTATGCAAACAAGTGTGTTTCCGTTGACAACACAATATTTTAATATATTTAGAACCTAATTATACGGTATTTTTCTGTTAGGCGGACACAGTGATAAATCGCCAAATATTCTTTATGGTCACATTTGTATACGAGTTACAACAACAAATGATGAGTTGGATGGTGAGAATGGATGAGCAATGATGAGCCAAACCACGGTCGTTAAAATATGCCAACTGGCTCTGAAACTGTAAAAGACTAGATGTCTGACACATAAATCTATTGATTTATGTTTTTATTTCCTTTTATTAGATCAGCGAAATAAAATTATGTAAGCCATAGAGCATTGAACTCAACTTATGCCAAGAAACTTTTGCGAGATTCTGAACTGGATGAGCAAAGATGAGCCACATCACGCTCATTAAAATATGCCAACTGGCTTTGAAACTGCAACAGACTAGACGTCTGACAAGTAAATGTATTGATTTATGTTTTTCTTTAATTTTATTAGATTAGCGGGTTGAAATTATGTAAGCGATAGAGCACTGAACTCAACTTATGCCAAGAAAGTTTTGCGAAATTCTGATTTACTTGTATATTTATTTTCAAATGTTGCTTAGGAAAAGATGTTCTAGAGAAAACATTTAACAATGCTTGAAGAAAGAAAAGCTCAGATATTTTATCATTTAAATAGATAACTGTTGCTTCTAATCAAAAAATGTTTGTATACACTATGCGAATAAAGCGTTAAATATGATAGCTGGAAAACTATTAAATATGAAAAATTATTATTATTATTATTATTATTATTATTATTATTACTAGATTTTTACCTTTTTATATAAATTTACCTTGGTTTACATAATGTAAAGATTGTAATCAAATTTTCCCTTCTATTTCCTGGTATACTACAATTATATTCTTTATGCTTACATTTGTATACGAGTTACAACAACAAATGGTGAGTTGGATGGTGAGAATGGATGATCAATAATGAGCCAAACCACGGTCGTTAAAATATGCCATCTGGCTCTGAAACTGCAAAAGACTAGACGTCTGAAAAGTAAATCTATTGATTTATGTTTTTCTTTCATTTTATTAGATTAGGGAGTCAAAATTACGTAAGCGATAGAGCACTGAACTCAACTTATGCCAAGAAACTTTTGCGAAATTCTGATTTACTTGTATATTTATTTTTAAATGTGACTTAGGAAGAGATGTCCTACAGAAAACATTTCACAATGCTTCAAGAAAGAATGGCTCAGATATTTTATTATTTAAACAGATAAATGTCATTTTTAATAAAATTTTGGTAAAAGAACTATGTGAAAAAAGCTTCAAGCATGATAGCTGACAAAATATTAAATATAAAAAAATATTGTGTCTAAAGATGAATTTCATTGAGAGCATGTACTAGTATTTACAGAATGAAGACACGGGTGTATTTCAAATTATTTAAACAGATGTTACTTTGAAAAATTTTTTATATAAAAATAGGTTATAAACCACAATATAACGATGATATCGAAAATATTTAATAACAAATCCCTCCCGCCTCGGTCTGATCTGAACTGCGTGGCGGGTTCGGATTAAATCAGGGTACACGACCCGATTCAAGACTCTAATTAAAATCACCAAATAAATGACTGTCAATTTAATACTCACTAGCAGAAAAATTTCACATTATAGTCATGTTGTGACACTTGTGACTTTTATTATGTCAATGTGACTATCTAGCTATGTTTAGACGATGTTTGTGTACTTTTTTTTTCTTTTAATGAAAGCTTCATGTGTGTCTTCAGCAGCTGCATGTGATGACTCATGAAACCACAATTTCCTCTCAAGCTAAATTTAAAAATCGCGTGACATTCAGCAATAGTTATATATCACATAACTAAATGTAAATTCTAAACATAAAAATATTTTACGTTCAGAAAAGGCATTGAACTTCCAGACAATATTCTATTTTAGTAAAGAATTTTAGTCAATAACTATTTTTTATTTTTTCATTATTCGTAATTATGTAAATTATTTCTTATAAATGCTTAGAGTAAAACTTCTACAACATTGAAAGGCAATTCCATCGTAACTGACGTAACATTTGATCATCGAATTTTGTTTTCCAAACTGTGTAGAAAATTTTCTGAGAAAGCTAGAACAAATATTTACATTTTAAAATATTTCTTACTAAGGACTTAATACCTAAATACCTGCAGATTATTTCAATCTCTCTTGCAGTCCCAAAAATTGCAATTCAAAATTTTGTAACTGACGTAACATAACATATACAAACATTTTTTCTGCCTTCATTGAAGTGTAAAAATTATCAAAACTATCCCATTAAAAAAAAGTGATTTGATGTTCTCCACAACACTAAGTAATGCCAAATTATAACAGTAACTTGTTTAATTAATTTTCAATAATAATATTTAAAAAAACTGCCATTTACACGTGTAAGTGACGTAACTTTTATTTGTGTAACTGTATAACATTATGACTTTACAAAGACAAATATGGTACTTAACTTAGTTTTTAAACAGTAATTTACAATGCCTTTTTATTAGGATTTTATTATAGAATATAAAAATAACAAGATTTCCAATCATACCCTTAAATTAAACATATTATAAATCTTATCTTCCCCCCCCCCCCCCAAAAAAAAAGCAATTTAACAAATTACAACGACCATTTTTTCGAAGACTAAAATTTAAGACATAAAAAATCGCACGGAGTTGATCATACATTACGTACGCCATGAATTAAAGATTAATAGTGTTATTACACGTAAAAATTGCAAGCGACAAAAATCACCTGCGAGCCGTCAGATTTCTTAAAACTTACGTATAAAGTACGTAAGTAGTTTTTTTTACTCCACCTGAAACTTACGTATTATCCAAGCATTTCATTGGCTTTTCGGGAAAAGGCTTTTCCATCGTCAGATTTCCAAGAAATCTGACGACCCATTTTAAATGAAATTTCATTCTTAAACTTCTAAACATCCCACAATATTACTTTTTACACCGTTGTCTAGAGAAAAAAAGTGTACTTTTAAATGCAATTTGTTTGAAAGCTGTATCTCAATTTGTTTTTGAGTTATTAATTTTTTTTTTTTTTTTTTTTTTTTTTTTTTTTTTTTATATATAGTTTTTATTACTTTTTTGTCACAGTGGCAACAGAAGTATCCATCTCTGTTGAAAGTACAGATTACTGTATAGACCAACCAGAAAACGAATAAAATATGGATTAAACCAATAAAAAGCTTCAGATATGCTTTTGATTTCCTACCTTGACGAGGACAATAACCACTTTTCCAAATGGTTAAAAAAAATTATAATTTTCTGTGGAATTGCCTTGAAACTAATTCAAATTATTAATAGAATTCTTAAAAGATTATGCCACGTTTATTTTTTTTTTTGTTGTTGTTTTTTTGGTTTTTTTTTTTTTAACCAAAGCTTTATGTTTGTCTCCAGCAGCTCCAAGTGACGATCTTTGAAGCGTAACTTCCTGTCAAATTTAGTTAAAAGAATTATGTAACACTCAGAAATATTTATATCACATAGCTAAATGCAAATTCTACATATAAAAATATTTTACGAGCCAGAAAATCTATAATACTTATAGAAAATGTTATATCTTAGTAAATAAGTTTGGTCGCAATTTTCTCAGTAATTCTTTATTATGTTTTCATTGTTCTTTTTTTTTATTATTATTCTTGGAATAACATTTCTACTAGTTCAGAAACATATTTATCAAATGGAAGATTTGATTCTCTAGTTATCCAAAGCACTCTATAAGAATGCGCCTCTTTTTACTCGACTGCCAAGAAGGGTTATGTGTTTCACGCGTATCTGGGTAAGTGGATTTCTTCATACCCTCGAAACATACCAACGGCTGGATGGATTTTCATGAATGAGGTATCTATCGATTCGTCTTAATCGTCCTATGGTTATAGGCTAGGTTTTGCTTTTATAAATTCAAAACGGCGGCCGTAAAATACAAAATGGTGGTAGAGACGAAAAAAAATTTTGACGCACCCTATTGGGTGGGCATATCATTGGATAGGTCTTTCAAAATGAAGGCGATGTTTCATTGACTATTTTACAGTCAGAAGCTCCGTTTAAATATTACACAACCTGGAAGTTGTGTAGGTAGGATCTCTAGCTTTACTGCAACTCTAACCTTCATAGACATCAATAGGCCTAAACAGTGTTTATAGATAGGAACTAACAATTAAACACAACTTAAAAGTCATCAATACAAGTAAATAAAAAAAAATAGGTAAGTAAATAGTTTCACATTGAGGATAAATAATTAATTAGTTCACTTTTTACGCAGTCGGGTTTTTTGATTTTTTAAATTTATTTTTTACTTGTTTTCTCCGTAATTCTTGAAAAAATTACCACAGGCAAGTTATTACTTTAATCTTGCATCGGGTCGAGTAACCCGATTTTCCCCTAACCTGACCCGATCCGCGGTTTGGGTCGGATCAGGTGGAAACTATTAATTTTTCGTTGTGGGTCGGTTTCGAATTTGTTTGAATTGTACTTTGACTTTTTCGGCACGGGTTCAGGTTGACCAGATTTTTTAATATCCCGCATATTTTTCAAATGAAAAAGAAAACTATATATTTGAATATTAATGCGTTATTATATGAGTTTGAATATTAAGGATTATCTCTATAGCATAAAAAATGAGCTTATATACAAAGTTAATTTTTTATACAAAAGATAAAATTGGTATTAGGGGTATAATTGTCGATTACTTTTCCATAAATGTATTAAAATGTGGATTACTTTTCTTTCACTTCGGGTTCGGGTCGGTTTTAGATTAAAGTGTGTCGGGTCCGGTTCGGGTTTCGGGTTGACTTTAAGAAGAGTTTTCAGGTTCCGTTCGGATACATCCCCGTCCCGTGCAAATTCAAATCATCTACGGGTTTTTGAGGAACTAACGTAGGTGTTGATGTCTCAGGGTTCTCGCTGCCGAGCTCCATTGCGCCAAATTAGGACAAGATATTTCATTTAGGAAGAAAACTGTGGATTGAAATTGACAAATTGCGAAAGGTTTTTTTCTTTTTTGTTTTCGTCGACACTATCAATTACATTATTATACGATTGAAAGTTTATTTTTCAGAATTCGTTCACATTTCTCTTTAGTTTATTTATTTATACATTTTCCTTTTACCTGCTAACATCCTGTGTCAAATCCAGAGTTGATTACTGTTTTATTTTGTAAAACTATTTAAAAATAATTTGTTTTCGACTTCGCAAACCTCTATGTGCTATGGGTTTCTATAAACTCTAGTTCAATTTAAATCAATATCTATTCTAAAAGCAAGTACAAAAAATCGTAACACACCTTATAAAAGAAAAATAGTACACGTTAGGGAGTTTAAAGAACGATTTTACAATCTGCGTTTTACGACAAATCTATTTCAAACTTTATTTGAATTTAGTTATAGCTTACCTTTTATGATTAGCCAAATTGCTAAAGTTAGTCAAAAGCCAGTGGAGGAAAACCCTGTATCTATTCAACACTTGCTATTACAACCATCGAGGTTATATCAAGTCTATGATTACAACCAGATGCTTTTTATCATTCCCCAAACTTCCTCTTACCTTTTTGACTGACAGCACTTCGACGTTGCTTAAGGGGGCTGGTCACTCAGCTTCGGAATTATCTTCCGTAATGTTAAGTCTGTGGACTTTTGATGCATTCGTCTATTTAGACTATCTTCTCGGAAAATTCATATTTTTAACATATTTTTGCTGTGTACTCTTCTTAAATGATGTCTCTTTTTTTCTTAGTTTTCAAAATATTTCTAAAATCTATGCTGAATTTAATGTTTTATGTGTTAAAAGCGGGCGAACTGTGAGTAAGATTTTAACACTTAATATAAAATTAAGTCTATAAAGAAGATTAGATTTAAGATAAAGAATTATATTAGAAATATTTTGAGAACTAAGAAAAAAGATAAAGAATTATATTAGAAATATTTTGAGAACTAAGAAAAAAAGTGACATCTTTTAGAAAGTGTACACAAAAAATAGCAATTAAAAGTATTAATTTCCTTAGGAGATATTTTAAATATACGAATGCATCAAATGCCCATAGATTTTACATTAATGAGGAGAAATCGGAAACTGAGTGACCAGCCCCCCTTAAGTTTTATGTTTGCAGTGGCTTGTGAAAGTGACTATGTTTGTGAAAGGTGGGTAGTGACATCCTTTTATCTCGCTGCGATGTTAGTATAGTAAAAATATGGAGTTATTACGCAACTTTTTGCCCAGAAAGTTTAAAGACGGGGGGGGGGGAGCGTTTACAAATTTATGACACAATGGAACCGACTAGATTCGAACGTAGGGCCTTCCAGTTTGGGACTAGAGTCGTTACCTCCGCGCCACTAAAGCTTGAGGAAATCGCCGTAATATTTATCATTACTCTGTCACATTTCCTTGCTGATTTTTCCTATATAATCGGTTCAAAAATGGTTTGAAAAGGGTTTAAAAATTGATTAAATACCTAATTTATCGGCCGATTTTTACGAAAATCTATGCAGTTTTAGCGACAGTGTGCTATAACATATTCGCCAAAAGGCAGCTTAATCGGATGTACTGTTTTGAGATTATCGTGCTTGCTCTCTCTCTCACACAAACATATAAATCATGACTACAATACATTTTTTTTATTGCACTGTGTGTTTGGAAAACAAAAACAATTGAAACGAGAACGAAAAATTATTGCGTCCAGTATAAATTATGAAACACTTTCCAACACATTCAACAACAAAACTTCGCAATTTATTAAGGTAAAAATTATGTCTGAATGAACAATTTTGAAAATGCATAAAGCATTTGCAAACCCAATTTCTGCAATTCCCACTGGTAGTCGGTGAAATATACTATTTGTTTTGTGCTGCCCTGTATGGGATATATAGATTTATATGTATACTGCATAGTATGCTGAAAGTTAGTTCAATTAAACGCATAATAACATATTGAAAATTCCCATTAAACAATTTTCCTCAATAAATGGAAATGTACTTGAGAACTTTTGTGCAGCCCCTGTATATAATCTATAGAATTTCTAAACACCCACATAATACTCAAATAAACGGTCAAGTGCGAGCAATACTCGCGCACAGAGGGTTCCGTAGAATAAATATATGAATTTGTAATTGTATTATTAAAAAAAAGTAAAAAAAAAAGTTGCTAAAAGAATACCAAGACTTTGTAAAAAACTTTACAACATATGGTTGGGTATAACTGTATATATTAGAAAAGTGTAAATGGGTATACCATGAAAGTTCAAAGACATATGGAACCTAAATAATATCAAATATAGCTATTCGTATAACTCTTTTTTTAATATTATCCTAATCTGTTTATGATGAACTTAATTCGGTACTGACAATAAAAGCAGTGCATAGTTAAACTTCATTTGGCATTTCATGAAACTAAATTCAGCGTAATAATAACCTTTATTTCTAGAATGTAGCTAAAACGAAACCTTTGTTCAAAGTTTAAATTTGGCATTGTGCTAAGCGCGCTTCGAATTGAGGTCTCAAAGTTGCTACGCCACCTTGGTCAGTGCCGCGTTTTTCCAGAAAGGTGTTTAATTAACTTTTAAAGTCACTCGAGGCGTATTGAGAAGTACAATCAATGCAAACTATCGCGAATCCCACAGTATTTATGCGATTCATTCTAATTAAATCTTTCGAGGGCGATGCCCTTAAAAAACGGACACCTAATTTTAATTCCAAAACAGACAAACGGCACAAAGAATATTTAATTAAAATTTTCATTTTATCATGTACGGGAAAATAAGCAAGTTCGCATTTTCTAATAAATTCGTTTATAAATTCTGGTGCCAGTTCATTATTTCATAAGTTTATAAATAGAATTACTCCGTGCCGGAAAGGATTAAGTGGTCGCAGGACTCTTAAAGCTTCAAAATTTAAGAAATTTTAATTTTTTTAGATGTTAAACTGCTATCTTTTCTGAATATTTTGATATAATTGTTTCCTTGAAATTCCCATTAGAACAGAAGTTTTGGCTTTTAGAATGATACCCGCTCAATAGCTGAAGCGGCGTTTCCGAAACTTTAAAGTCATTATTTTCCAAATGGCGTTTTTGGGGCATAACGCGCAGGATATCTCAAAAACTTCTGAATATTTTTTCATGAAATTTTCAAAATATATATTTCATGTTAGTCTCTATAAACTAAACCTAAAATTTTTTTTTTATTGTTAAAAAAAAATATTTTTTTAGGTGATTTTACTGTTGAAATTTTCAAAATTTTGTATTAGCTAAATGCAACATTGCATTAAAAATATAAAAATGCTTTAAATACAAATTTATTTACATTCAGGGAAATTATTACAATCTGAAGTATAAGTAAGCACCAAAATTTTCATTCTAGTTGCAATATTTATTTTGTAATCCTGCGCGTAAACTGTTATGCCAATTTTTTGTTCGACAAATGTCTAACAGTTTCGAGCCCTCTATAAATACTAATTCTGTATCTTGCAATTTTTTAAATACATGGAACGAAAGAACATACTTATATCTTTCATTCCAATTAAAATTGTGTTTTAAAATCATATACATTTTAAGACATTAAATGTTGAAAATGGTCTTTTTTTTTTTCATTTTTTCCACTTTTTAGAGTCCCGAGACCCCTTAAATTAGTATGTTTTTAACAATTTGACGTTTATTGCTTTTATACTATTACTGGACATTACATTACACATATATATCATTAAAAAATGTTAACTATGCATAGAGTACGCTGCCCCTGTCCTTGTGTATGTCCAAACTGACCATACCTTTAAGGGTTAATATCTCGGCTAATTACCGATGATTTTTTTCGAAAATCATTATCAACAATGCTTTTATTCTTCTGCAACGATAGGTATATTCAGCGATGCTCAGGAATTTTTCTGAATGCCCGTAAATCGAAATTTGTGTATAACAGAAAAATGCTAATTACTCAAAAACTATGTGACCTAGGGTAATCGCTATAATTTTCCGGCAAGGTTTATATTAAGGTCTACTACCTCTACCTTTTTCATAATTTTAGTTTCAGTAGATTCGGAATTAGATGGGGGGGGGGGGGACATATTTTTGCGCTACATTTTCAACAATACCTTTGAAAATATAACACCTAAAATTAAAAGGGATGTATTTTTCAGTTTAGCGTTGCAAAAGCTTTCACAGGATACCCCACATGGTATACAAAGAAAATTTTTTTTTCAAGTAACCATAATTAGCCCCTCTACTTTTTTACTAAATATATTTATGAATGTTTATTAATCTGAAAATATGTGGGTCAATGGTCTTTATTACTTCCCCGAATTTAAACTTTCCACGTTTCATAGTTTACGAGTAAAATGCCTGTGACAGACAGACAGACGGACGAACAGACACAGGAGTGATCTTATAATGGTTCCGTTTTTACTTTTAAGTACGGAACTCTAAAAACTGTTTAAATTTAAAAACACATACCACAACTGAAAACGCACTTCTAGCAATTATTATTCATAGGCAGTTCTGTAGCCAAATTCTTTTGCGTGTCCCTGTAAAGGAATGATATGCATGCCATATTCTTTCTACAGTAAGTGCTTAGTAGTACACCTCTATATATCAATTTTAGTATGTTTAAAATAGTGTAATGTCATTAATACACACCGCAAACGATTTAGACCGTAATGTAACACAATTCTTTTGTGCATCCCTGTAAACGAACCTTTAATGCTACACACTTCATTTTCAATACCGAACATGCCACCGGTGCACTCAAATAACATGTATAAATTTCATGGTAATCGGACCATAATTACAAAAGTTACAGCACGAACAGATTTATAGACAGACAAACCGAATTCATAAACACTTTTCAACTATGTTGGAAAGTATTAAAAATGAAAATTGTTCATGGACATCTAATGTAAGAGCTGAATGTTTAACCCTTTATCTACCGGTACTTATAAGTACCATTAAGCTTGCTATAAAATTCATTTAATGCATCGATTAGTTATAATACCGTTTAGAATCAGTTATAGCTACACTACTTTATCTTGTTCCAAAAGCATTATGGGTTTCAAAAAACAAAAATATATTTAAAAGAATGATTTCTTTTGCCTTTGCATCTTTTCATCTTTCTTGGTGTTGAGGGGGGAGGGGATTTTTCAATTCGAAAATATTTCTATACTTCTATGGTAAGAACATTATATTTGTATATTTCCCTGTTCTACAAAATACTAAAAAAAATATTTCAAATAAAAGATTTGAGTGGGGTTATAAATATTGCACAAAATCCCTATAAATTCAAATTTAACGAATCCTTCTAAATCCTTCAATTCTTCTAAAATCCTTCTAAAATTTATTGAATGATTGTGTAACTCTTCTAATATAATTTAAACAATTCACGAAAAATGCCTTAGAAGATAAAATTTTCATGAATTCATAATTCAGTACGTAAAGAGTTAAAGGATTATTTGATTCGGAGAAAAATATGTATAGAAATATAAAATTTCTAACCTTTATAGATATAAAATAATTAAATATTCCTTTATCAACTTAGATAAATGTTTTAATTTTACTTGTAGCTATTAATCTTCGCTTCCCATTCATTGATTTATTAAAGTTTATCCATAGAATTGTACACATTTATTACACCATTGGCGTTTACGTAAAAAGCCATTATTTATAAATGCGGCCAAAGGAAACAGTTCATTCATTTGATCTGAAAAGCAGGTCATGATTTTGTAATGAATACTAATTCATAGATTTGAATTTAATTGTAGCATTGTAGTTTATAATGGTGACAGATTCATGAATTTTCTTAAGTATTTAGTTTAATAGAAACGAATGCAACAATTTTATGTAAAATGTATGAGTTTTACGCATTTTGAGCAAAATGGATTACGAAGTAGTAAACTCTCTGTATAAGTTTATATTTCTGGGTCTTACGGTTTGCATTCATGGGTTTCTATTGAAATAATTATTTTACAAATTTTATTAGGTTAGTTATTGTCAGCAAATTCTTCTTAAATTGTTTTTTCGTTACAAAAAATTTAATAAAACTATAAGGTAATCGGGAAGTATATCATAGTCTTTAAAAAGAAATTTTAAACTGCATTTCCCGTTTGTTTTTTACTGCAGAAAATTTTACGAATTAAAATTTGCATAGTCAATATATACGAAGTTATTTTCAGCATTTTTTGCTTAAATTATTTTTTCGTTAGAAAGTGCTGAAAAAACTGTAAGGAAATCGAAAGTGTATCCTATTCTTGAGAAATTTTAAACTGCATTTCCCGTTTGTTTTTTACTGCAGAAAAATTTACGAATTAAAATTTGCATACTCAATATATACGAAGTTATTTTCAGCATTTTTTGCTTAAATTATTTTTTCGTTAGAAAGTACTGAAAAAACTGTAAGGAAATCGAAAGTGTATCCTATTCTTGAGACATTTAAAACTGCATTTCCCGTTTGTTTTTTATTGCAAAAAAAATTACGAATTAAAATTTGCATGGTCAATATATACAAAGTTATCTTCGGCAATTTTTTCTTAAATTATTTTTTTCATTAGAATTAAGGAACTGAAAAAAACTGTAAGGTAATCGAAAGTGCATCATATTCTTCATAGAGAAATTTTAAACTGTATTTCACGTTTGTTTTTTATTGCAAAAAATTTTACGAATCAAAATTTGCATAATCAATATATACGAAGAAATTTATTAACACTATTTCTAATAGTGCTAAAATATATCTTTTAAAAGATTCCGATTTATGTTTTATTTATTTGTAATTTTTTGATTAAGGGACAATAATAGCTTTACACTACCTGTAATTGCAAGATTTTTTTGTCTTTATTTCACGTATCATAGTTTTTTTCCAATTTATTCGATTAAAACTTCCACTTCAGAAATTAGTCTTTACGGTCTGAATATTATATTCCATGATTTATTTTTATATCAATGAATAAAAATTATATTTATGACTCGAGAAATATTCACCATTTATTTTAAAAACTAATTTGAAAATGCAGTTGCTGCGCGAAATAATATAGGCATAAAAATTAAATTTTATTTTCAGATTTGAGTTTTTACTTAAATAAATGCATTAGATATAGACCTAGACCTATTGCTTTTTTAAAAATATGTGATGTAAATTTTATTTATCGTGATTAGAATGTGATTCTTTTCCATAATTTAACGATACATTTTTCTTCGTTAAAAAACATTTCATTATAAACTAAAACCTTTATGTCTAGATTTATAGATAATGTATTTATATTAATAAAAACTCAAAACTGAAACTAACAATTGGTTTCTGTGGCTGGGAGGTCGCGCGCCACAAATATATATATATATATAAATTAATAATTGGTGAATATTTTTCGTATCATGAATAAAGTTTTCATTCGTCAAATTAAAATCAAAATATTTAGACTGTAAATGATAACTTCTGAAAAATTATTCAGATCGAATAAAACTGAAGAATACTATGTTACATGAAAAAAAGTTTGAAAAAAAAAATCTTGTAATTAAACGTACCGTAAAACTGGTGAACCACTTAAAGGAAACAAAAATATTTTTTAATACATTGAAGATTTGTTTTCATACTTACTAGCTTTAAAAATACAAGTAAAATAAATATAAACAAAAACTTAATGTTTCATTTGACACTATAGTATAGAAATATTGTTAATTACAAACACTCTTTTGAAAGGGCCGGTATGGTTTGTAATCTGGGATTATTTCTATTGAAAGTAATTATTTTAAGACTTTTCAGAACTTGTTATTGACGCCAGAACTTGTTATTTTCTGCAAATTCTTCTTAAATTAACTTTTCGTTAAAAAGAACTGGAAAAAAACTGCGAGGTAATCGGGAAGTATATTATATTCTTCATAGAAAAATTTTAAATTGAATTTCACTTTTTTTTAATTGCAAAAACAGTTACGAATTAAAATTTGCATAGAAAAATTTACGAAGAAATTTTTAACACTGTTTCTACCGATTTCAAATTACATCTTTTAAATAATTTCAATTTATGGTTATTTTATTTGTAATTTTTAGATTAAGTGTATTCAAAGTTTAGTTTCAGTTTTGAGTTTTTATTACTATAAATGCATTAGAAATAAAGCTAGACCTATTGTTTTGTAAAATATGTGATATAATTTATTTATTTTTGTGATTAGAGTGTATTTTTTAATATTATTAGTTTCCATAATTTAATTACATTTTCACCTCCATTAAAATATTTTTCCCTATAATCTAAAACTTTTAGGTCCATATTTATATCTAATGTATTTACATTAATAATAACTCAAAACTGAAACTAATAATTAGATTTTGTGACTGTAACGTTGCGTGCTACAATTATCTTAAAATTTATTTTTTAAATAATTGCTGAATATTTTCTACGTCATAATTAAATATTTTATTTATTGATATTAAAACGAATCTTGGAATGTAATAATTAGACTCTGAAGAATAATTTCTGATGAGTAAGTTTAGAGCGAATAAATCTGAAGAAAACTATGATACATGAAAAAATCCCTGCCGGCTCAGCCTACAGGCGCAGGTAGATTTCGAAGTTAAGTACTAATTTCAACGAGAAAAACTAAATCATGGTTACAGATAAACCCACTTTAAAAATTTTATCTGGCCACTTTTGACGAGTTTTTAATTTAATTTTTATATAAGAGCTGGTTTTATCAAAATCGTGTTAAGGCGGTATTCAAAAAAATACTTTTCCATGCTCAACAACTCGAGATTTTCTGGCACATTTCCAGATTCATTTTTAAAAGAAAAAACATGAAACTTACTGACGAGATTTTTGAAAATATTTATAAACGACCTGTTTTTTTTATTTTTCCTTCAATTAATTAGAACTTGATTTATATACAATTATTTTCTCAGTAGGATAATATTTTTCGTTTCTAACACAATCGCTTCGGGAAATTCGGTTCAAAATGCCCGCTTTGACATCATTTTTTGGAATGTATTCTGCCTCTATCAAAACAAAACCATTACGGTACATTATACATTTTCTTAATAAGAAAACCTACCAATTGTGTGCGTTTGAGAGCAAAAATGAACTTAAAAATGAGTCAGAAAATAAGCAGTTTGGATTTGAGTACCGTCAACCTTTGGTCCTTGCGGGGTTACTCTGGTCCACCCCATACAAAAAGTTTTTATTCTTTGTATTGTACAAACAATACAAGATAATTTGGAGTTTTTGCCCTTGAAAAATATTTTATACCCTACTATAAGGTATTTGAATAGTTTGGGGGCAATTTAATTTTTTTAATGGCAACACTGGATGTGTTGGTAAACAACTGTTTTCGTGTGTAAATTTTAACTCTCCAAACTTTCTATAGTGAAACAATCTGGATAAGGGTTACAAATAAAGTAAGTGTCAAAATATTACCTTTAGTAACCTGTAACCCATGTGTGATCATAGTTTTTCCTTTAACTTTTTATTTTGACAGGAAATGTTTACGTTTTCATAAAGCTAACATGAAAACTAGTATTTCGGGGCTACTTTGTGCCAGGCCTATTTTGGTCCGAAAATAGCCCCAATTACTTAGAAATGTCTTTTATACAACGAAATCTGTTAAAACATGTTTTAAGTAACATTTTTTTTTCAAATGTTACTGTAGCAAAATATTACATTAATTGTTTTTGTTCCAGTTGCTGAGGATAACATGACGAAAACTGTTTCTCGTTTCTTTAATATTAACACTTGGTTTATTGTGTTTAAATGTAAAAAAAAAAAAAAAAAAAAAAAAAAAAAAAAAAAATTTGTTTATCGAGTTTGCAGTGTTACTTTATTAGCAAATGCTATTGCAAAGAAGTTTCAATAAAAATGTATTCATTTACATATGAAATGTATTAATTTTATATGAAACTAAGTTAATGGACCAAAGAAGCCTCCAGCAGGGGCTACTTTGTTCCCAAACTTTAAAAATAGTTAAAAAATTAAAAATTTCCTCTTAAAAACCATACAATTTACTTCATTGTTTCATGTTAATTGTTTATAACTCCATTTCGACGTTGAAAAATCACATATAATATTTTTTAATAATGGAAATGTGAGTGAAACCAGTAAAAAGTGGTTCAAAGTACTTAATACGATGATCTTTTCTTCAACCGCTATGTATTTTTAATTTGTTTTTGCAGTAATAATTGGTCCTATCAAAAGCTCGTCAATATAAAAGTTGTAGATAATATTAAGAAGATATATAATAAATTCATGCGGATTTTATATCGTGTGAATTGACGAAGTTATGGATTTTTTTCTTCTTTAACCCCTACCCCTTTTTGTTTTCGTTATTTTATTTTTTATTTATTTTTTTTTTTCTTTGAGGTACGAATTGGTCCTATCAAAAACTTTTCAGTATAAAAGTTGTAGATAATATTAAGAAGATTTAAAATAAATTTATTTGGATTTGATATCTTGAGAATTGACATAGTTATGATTTTTTTTTCCCCAAAACCCTATTTTTTCGCCCCTTGAGCCCATTTTTTATTTTATCAAAAATCTGTCATGCATAATTTTTTTACCCTTTTTTTAGAAGTAAGAATAACTTTAAACTGATTCAATATGTATTATAATTAAGAAGTTATGAGGTTTTTTTTCGTTTATCACAAAATGCCTCCCAATTTTCGCCCCCTTGGTCCGATTTTGCCTATTAACGAACTTGACCGAGATTTTATGCCCCTCGATATTTTTGTATCAGTTTGGAAAAAATTTGTGCTGAATTATGGAAGTTATCGTGTCCATAAAAAGTGATATATATATATATATATATATATAGGTAGATAGATAAACAGATAGATATAGACATAGATAGATAAAGTTTTTTACTGAGGGTGGTTTTAGGTTCTAGGGATCATGATCGGTGTAGATCTGCAAAACATTTTCAGAAATTCCGACATAGGGGAAATTGCAATAGGTAGTATTTCATACGAAATCTACATAAAAAAAAAAAGTAGCAAAGATCTTGCAATTAAAAGCCCCGTAAAACTCATGAACCCCCTTAAAACAATCACAAATGAATTTTTATGCACCGAAGACTTATTTTTATACTTATTAGCTTTAAAAATTACAAGTAACATAAATATCAATCACAGCTTTAAAAAGTGTTATTTGACACCGTTATAGAAATGGTGTTAATTTCAAAAACTCTTTTGACACTGTTAGTATGAAGAGAGAGGTGATGTGTGCTATGCACCAAGTCCCTTAATGGGACTATAAGAACTTATTTTAAGCTGAAATAGAATTAAGATCATAAAAAAGTTGTGTTCTCGGTCTTCTGTGCTTACAGGACCGTTTTAATCCATCCAGGAGGCTTTCTTTTCAACTGAGTTTTGTGGACAGCTGATAGATTAGTCTACATTGACTTATATATTATTTTTCTCTAACACGTATTCAGTCATGGGAAAACATAATCATCCTGTGGTTATATAACGAAACTTGTTAATACTCATATTCTGTTCCTATCGACTTTGAGAAAAATTGCCGACTTCGAAAAAATCGACCTTGAAAAAATACAAAAAAGTTTATTAATATAATGAACGATACTTAAGATATATTGCAAATAATTTCTTACTGATAATGATAATAACTGTAATAATAAAGCAGTTTTAGTTATTATTATCAGCGCCGCAGCAACTCTACTTGACGCCTGGTGAGAAACACTTTGTTAGTTTTTCTACCGATAATAGATACATCAGTAATGATTTAGTGTCTGTACCTATTAAGTTTCTCAGCGCCTATCCCAACTGATAGCGACTAATAAGGGTCACCGTCCACGCCATCCTTGCTGCAACCCTGGTTATTACTCATTGTGTTTTTATTGAATTCTAAATATAGTAAAACTGTTAAGGCAGAATCGCAAGAAACTGAAAAAAATCATTTTTGGCAGGTTTTTGTCTTATCCGGTACACTGTCTGTTATAAATTGCATTGTATTTTTCACTGAGATCCCGAAAATTATCGACTAAAGGCAGAGTTGCGTTATAAACAAATTTCGTTGTCGCAGATTTACTATACGTATTTTTTTTTTTTTTTTTTTTTTTTTTTTTTTTTGTAAATTTGTAAAAAAGGAAATTTATCCGGCCTTCGTTAAAGTATCTGCCTATATTAAAATGGCCGTTTTGATGAACAATTTCACAATTTTTCTATTGTTTTATTTGGAGGTGAAATCTTTTACGATTCCAAACCTCTTTTAATTTTATTTCTAAGTTTACTAGAAGAGGAGTTACGGCCAATTTAATAAACAGGAAGTAATGAGCCAAACATCGGAAGTGAGTAGGAAGGCCAGGGGAAATGTAAATAATGTTTCTATGCATGATTTTCTTACGTTTTTTACATAAAAACATTAACAAGATTTAAATGACACTTCTAGATTAATTTTATAGATAAGAAATAATATAGGTGAGATATCTTTAAATGTAATTTCTGAAAAATTAATTTTTCCGTTATTTCCATGTATGATAAACTTCATTACATAAAATGTTTTAAACATATTTCAGTGAAAATTTGTCAGAAGGCTTTCCATATTACTCACTATGTTCTGAACTAGAATCCAAGCTCTGTGTGATAATAGAGTTATTTTATAGGCTCTCGAATATAAAAAATGGTATTTTTTAATTTAAAAAATGGTATTTTTTTATATGTTTTGAAATATTTCAGTTAATTTTAAAGATATTGTAAAATTCCTAGTTCAATGCACAGGTAAATGTAATAGTAGTATAGGAATTGAAATATATTTAGTTTAATTGAGCATAAGCTGTCTGACGTAAGCATTGAATTTTGTTTAAAAAAAAGTAAAATAAAAAAAAACATTTTTTTAAATGTTATGAAGATATTGCTAGAATTTTATGTTTATTTATCATTATGCATTACATTTAAACTAAATGTGTGTATTTATTCAATATTGTACACTTTTGTTAAAAGTTCTCCTAACGTAGGACGTTGTCTTAAAGACGTTAATGCTTATAGGGAGGAACGTCAAAAATACAATAAAACCTCCCTAAAGCGACCACGTTCCGTTCCAATAAAAATTGGTTGCTCCGAGAGGTGATCTCTTAATAGAGGTCATGTTCAAATCTAGATTTTAAGTGTGAAAAAAAGTAACAATTAACGTTACTAAAATTTATGTTTCACATTAGGAAAAAATATGAAAATTTAAGTATCAAAACAAAAATAAATTACATAAGATAATTACTGCAGTTTAAAAAATGAATGCATTGACGTTTGCTTTGATCTTAGGGTTTTATCTTTATAACTTTTATTTCGAAGTCCTTTCGAAGTTCAATAAATAAATGCATTTTTTTTTTTTAACAAATAATGATAATTTTATTAATTTATCTATTTCTTTGAGAGTTTCCTTACAGAATAGGGCAGGAACCGTCATTCTTAATTTGTCATCAGAGTTAAATTCATTGCCTAAAAAGGCACAAAGGGGTTTAAACACTTAAAAGTTACCGGAATAAAAAAAATCTAAACCTCGTTTAGAAGTTTGATGAACAGTGCGCCCTCCAGAATTATTTTTCTAATAAAACCTTCTTCAAGGACCAGGAAAAAACGAAATTCGTTTCATTTTTTTCAAAGAAATGGGTCGCT
This sequence comes from Maratus speciosus, assembly GCA_963932465.1. Lineage (NCBI taxonomy): Eukaryota > Metazoa > Arthropoda > Arachnida > Araneae > Salticidae > Maratus > Maratus speciosus. The sequence goes on along the minus strand of OZ010797.1, from coordinate 214,211,081 downwards.
CATGGAGGGAGTTCATCTAGGATGGTCTTTGAATGGAGGTAAAATTAGTATTGAGCTTATGGGAATAAGTTTCGTTCCATGAAAAAATTTTCGTTCAGGGAGGTGGGCGCTTAATGGAGGTGGGCGCATAGGGAGGTTTCACTGAACTAAAAGATCTTTTTAAAACAAAATTTAAAGAAAAATGACCCTCTAAAAGTTCGTTGAACCTTAGTTTCTTTTAAAGACAGGCACTGCCTGATGGTATATTAAAAATATCTTCATTTTAGCCGCCATGCCGTATCTCTTACTTTGCCATTAAAGAGTAATGAAAAGATATTTTTCAAGAGGATATAATAAAGTTAATTTGGAAACAATGCGGCTGACAAAGAGGATAATGAAAAGTGCATAGCAAGCAATGATTATTATCTAAAGCCATTTGACCCAGAAAACTTTTAGTTTCGCTTAAGATCAATAGCACATATAAAGCATCCTGAAAAAGAAAAAAAAACTTCTATGTATCTGTATAGAAAAATCAGGTGCTTCATTTCGTATTACTTCATTATTTAACACTAAATAAAGAACACAAGATTATCAACGGTCAATTAAAGGAATACTGACGATAGCAAATCTTTTTATTCTCATACAAATTGAAATTATTATGAATTTTTTTTGTTGTTGTTTTTGTTTTTTTGTTTTGCATGACGAAAACTGTACTTCACATTTTCTTCAAAATGGCGCGAAATCTCTCTTCTCTGTGTTCGCGTGCGTGTGTGTATGTTCCTGAATTTACCTATTTGTCCATCTGACTTTGTATATGTTTACTTATTTGTCTATGTATCTGCATGATTGTATATTTATCTATCATTCATCAATCTGTCTTTGTCTTCCTTCTTCTGTTATTTCTCTCTGTTTTTCATCTATGGGAAAATCCCAAGATTTTTGGAGAGATTCTGAAAGGTTTAATTTTCAAAATGCTAAAATGATCTATGTCTGTGGAATTTCGAATTAGATTTTCGGGAAAATTTATTTATCTCTCTTAATCGTTATGTTGTTGTTAATGCAAAATCTGGTTCAACTATGATGTCTGCAACTTTAAAAAAATGTTCAATTTAACTAAATAGCCTTTTTTCTAGATTTTCACTTTGTTATTTTTATAAATTCATTTAGTACATAGTACTTATTTATTTTTTCTCTCTGTTTTCCATCAATGGCGAAAATTCCAAGATTTTTCGGGAGATTCTGGAAAGTTTAATTTTCAAAATGCTAAAATGATCTTTAATGTCTCTTGAATTTCCAAATTAAATTCTCTGGAAAATTTACACTAGCCTGCATTTTTAAACATTTTGTCAGATGATTTCTTATGAACAAGTTTTTCTGAATCAATTTTTGATGCTGATTCCGGAGATAACCTCCATTTTTGTCTATCACGTCAGGATTTTTAAAAAAATGAGAAGTTGTGTTTTCAATATTTTAATTAATGCAATCAAAAATTTATCACAATTTCATACAAAGTATTTCATTAAACACGTTAAAAATACTGTAAAAACGTTCTTATAAGTTCATGAAATTTCTTTAATAAAACGAAAAGCAAACAGTTTTCAATTAAACAACTTTCTTCTTTTTGACTTTTTTGTAGATCCTCCTTCAACGTTTATGTCCCTCTTCAACATCCAACAGTAGTCTGCCATCATAATTACATTACATCTTCCCTTATACTCTTCACTGTAATGTCCCAGATTTTCTGGAAAGTAGTCGATATGGGAATTCAGAGGTGCATTTTTACACTCATATTACAGCCCAATTTCTTGAAAATTTCCAGCATTGTTTCAACAATATTCCTGTAATTTGGATCTTTCTTATTGCCTAGAAAGTTTCCGATAACACATTTAAAAGCTGTCCATGCGTCTTTTTCTGTCTCATTCATCGTTTTTTCAAAATCTTTGTCCTTCATCAGTTTTTTGATTTGAGGACCAACGAAAATTCCAGATTTTGATTTTCCGTGTGTGATGAAGGGAAATTTACATTATGTGTGACTACCACATAATGCTCGTTCTCAGCGATGAATCTTCGCAATCAACTCGGGTCAATTGCAAACAAACTATACGTGGTACAAGAAAACTAAGAACAGTTTTGTAATCAGCATAAAAAATGCATTAACGGCAGTCATTGGTTTTTAATCATCTGATATTATGCAGACTAGTGTTATCTATCTATCTTAATCGGGATGTTATTGTTGGTGAAAAATCTGATTAAACTATGACTTCTGCAACTTGAAAAACTTGTTCAGTTTAACTAAGCAGCCCTTTTCTAGATTTTCCTTTCTATTATTTTTATAAATTGTATTTTTTTCTCTCTAATTTTCCATCAATGGCGAAAATCCCAAGATTTTTTGGGGGGATTCTGAAAAGTTTAATTTTCAAAATGTTAAAATGATCTTTAATGTCTGTTGAATTCCCGCATTAGATTTTCTAAAAAAAATTATATCTATCCCTCTTAATCGGGATGTTATTGTTAATGAAAAATCTGATTCAACTATGGATCTCTGCAACTGAAAAAACTTGTTCAGTTTAACTAAATAGCTTTTTTTGGCTTTTTACTTTCTATTATGGTTATAAATTAATTTAATACTTTTTTCCGCTCTCTGTTTACCATCTATGGCGATTGAATTTTCGAATTAGATTTTCTGGAAAAAATTATCTATCGCTCTTAATCGTGATGTTCCTGTTAAGGCAAAATCTGATTTAACTATGATCTCTGTAACTTAAAACAACTTGTTCCATGTTCAGTTTAACTAAATAGCTTTTTTTTTCTAGCTTTTGACTGTCTGTTATTTTTATAAATTCCTTTATTTATTTTGTATTATTCTGTCCACCACCGTTCTTAGTTTCTGTGTCTTTTTATTCTAATAGATTTCTACTTATCTTTATTCATTTTTGTGTCACTTTCTGATCGGTTATCGGCCTGCTTTCATGTTGGCTGCTACCTCCAATTTATCTCTTTCTCTTGTGTTTCCCTGCTCAACCTTTCAAAGCGGTAGCACATTTCCTTCGTGCCTGCTGAAAAAAAACCACATGCTTTCGAAACGCGTTGTGCATTTCTCATTTTTATGGTGTTTCCTCCTTATATTAAACATATAATCATTTTTCCTTTGTTATTTACGTCTGCATCAGTAAACGTTTAATTTAAAAAAAAAAAACCAGAAAGAAAATCTTACTTATTGGAATATTTTATCATTTCTGCCAGAGTGGCTAGGCCTTTTTTTCTCTTTAAAGATGAACACATCTAAACAAATAACCTATGCTATAATATAACGTCGTGTGCTATAAGATAAACATTTTCACACATAAACGTTTTTGTAACTTTGCATATATAACAACACACCTACACATTTACACCTAAACAGCTATTTCTACATACACATTTACATCCAAATTCAATTAAATCTTACTAAATACACATTTGAATTAATAAAATATTCTATAACCACTGGACTACCCACTTTTTTTTTCTTTTTTACCTAAAAAGTCAGGGTGCGAGGATATATATCAATGGATATATTTCTTGATAAATATCATGATATATATCCGATATTTATTTTTTAAATGTCATAAAGTTTGATATTTCTGATATTTTTTTAATATATGATATTTGTTTTCGTAATATTATGTGTGACATTTTTGATATTTTCAGTCAAAACAAGTGTAAATGAATTTTTTAACTGTTATTGACTGTGTCATTCTGCGGATAAGAACTTTTGCTTTAGAAGTCAATTTTTTAACACCCCACCCCTAAAAAAAATCTTTTCCAAGTTTTACATTTGGAACTGAATTTTTAAACATAAAACCAATAATTATGTGGAACAATATTTTCTTGAACAGATATTGAAAGATAAACTGTCCAATTTAGATAAGTTATTTACAGCTTCATTAGAATCTTTTCTGGTTTTGGTTTTCTCCACTTTAAACTACACAACAGGTTAGGGAATGAAAAAGTACACAAGCTTATATATGTGTTCAAATTTTTCCATAAAAACATTTTTTTGTATACAATTTTGTTGTAAAAACATAAACTTTCTTGAATTTTGATAATATAGTTTATTTTTTGCGAGTGTAAAAAGCAAATTGTGTCTGTTTTCAGTTAATTGATATTCAATTTTGTTATTTATAGGGAAAAAAGAAAGGAAAAACACATTTAGAATATTGTTTTACTAAATCCTCGCGTTATTTATATTAGGTCTGAAAAGATTTATAATCATCATTATTATTTTTTTTTTTTTTAAGTGCGGGATACATATAAAAAATATATCGGATATATATCGAAATATTAGATATTTTTAATATTTTCGAAAATATCATGATATTTACGAACCCTGAAATCCATTTTCCCAACAAATAAAATTAATAGAGCCCACCTAGTGACTCAGTCGCTAAAACTCCATATATCCGCATCTGCAAGTGTCATAAAAAGCTACATTTACATATTCTTATGCCTAAACAAACTATTGAACTCATTGTTTTGCTGATGATCATCCATATGGTAAAATAATATCACTGTCCTACTTTTTATTCAAATGTTACCCATTATGTATTGTTTACGATCGACGGTGGATTTAACTTCTGGGGTGAATGGGTACGTTTTTTACTCTCGCATAACAAGTGATTCTGTTCGAGTAACCCGAAAGTAGCATGCGTAAAAATAAGTCATAAAAATTGTTTATATATAGTCTTATAATAAAGAATTGGCTTTTATTAAGAGCACAGATGTCATCTGGACAGTGTGATTAAAGTAGATTTTGTATGATGTTTATAAACATGCAATTCATTTATAAGACAATAGGGTGCATACTTAGTGTCCCAGGTGTCCTGATTTTCAGGAACTACAAGAGCCATTCCGTGCATCCACTGCACGGGACGCCATAAGCAGAAATGGGCAAATTTGTAATCGCAATTATCTGCAATGTAATTGGAATTTAATTTATGTAATTGATTATAGATATATGCATTCAAGCGCAGAAATTTCGTCAAATATTGGGATGGGAAGCGGTTCCGGCCAGGGCTGTCGCAACGTCGCGGGGTCCTGCGTATACTGCAACCCTGAACTATAAAAATTTATTCTTAAATTGTACAGATCATAGAATAATATATAAAATAGATAATAAAATATATAAAAGAAATACCACTACTTTCACATTTAATGGGCGTAATTAATTTTAATTTTGCGAAATTTTCCATCCTCTACAGTATTTTAAATCTTTAATTTTTGCGTTCACAGTTACTTTAGTCGAATTTTTACATTCTCCAACATTTATGCCAACTTTGCCTGTGAGAAATAAAGTTTATACTCGCTTTTTTAACAGAAGAAACATTTAAAAAGAAATCTAGAGCGAAAATATTATTCTATAAAGAGGAAATCTTATTTTATAGAGAGACTCGGGGACCCTATCAAAATCTCAATTGGCGCGGGACCCTGGGAAGCCTCCCCCCGTTTGCCCGATGGTTATGCCGGCCCTGGTTCCGGCTATAGTGCTGCAAGAATTTTTTACGACATGTAATTGTAACTGCAATTAATTACATACAATTAAATTGTAATTATATTTTAGATAACTACTATTACAAATTTGCCCAACTCTGGCCATAAGTCCCAATTTTTCATGATGCACAAATTCTTTTAAATTTCTTTTAGTACTTTTTTTTTTAATTCCTATTCGTTAGTCTGCATCAAATGGAACTTAATTCATTAAAATCTGCGAAAACAAAACCTGTCTATACCGGAATTTTTTTTATGATTTCGCAAAAATTTTTACCGTACAAATTACAAATATACCTGCAAATACGGAATGTTTTTCCTATTCATAGCTATTTTGCTTTTATATATTTTATTGTATTTTGCGTATAAAATCTATGAATACAACGCTTGCTTATAACGAAATTTTGTCTAAGCCTCTTCAGTTCCAAAGCTAAAATAATAATACAAATGCTTATTCATTGGTTTTTTAAAAACAATATGACATCGTAAATGACAGAAAAAAATATCTTTTCTGAAATTGACTCTTTAGGGCTTAGTAATTTGGGTTCAAAAATATGGATCTAAAACTACAAAACCCCTTAAAACATCAATTTAATAACCATTAACCTAAATTAACGCAATCACAAATTTAAGAGCTTTAAACAAGTAAATAATCTACAAATCCTCAAAATTTTTTATTGAAAAAGATTTAACCCTTAAATACCTGGTGTTGCTTTTCGGCAACATACCCAATTTAGGCTTCTAAAATACTATTAGAATAATATTGAAGCTATAATGCCTAAAGTTGCCAATAAAATACATTCTGAAAATATTATTAAATCGATTTTCAACATGTAGATGGCAACACTTGTGCTGCTTAAGAATAAAGATAGATTTATTTTTTCAATTGTTGCTAAATGTTCTTTTTGTTTTGTTTGGAAGCTTGCGATATACCCTATTTTGTTTTGCAGTGAGCAAGTAAAATTTATTTCTTATTATAGTTCCTAAAATTCTTGTGTGTTTAATATTATAAAATTTTATCAAGGAAAATTATTTTTTCAATTAAAGACCAGTATTGCCGATTAGTAACAAAGTGTTAGATAAAGTTAAAAATGCTATAAAAAGTGATAGAAAATCTTTATTAAGATTGACGATCGTTTCGTCGCACCAACGGCGACATTTTCAAAATCATTTATGATAGAAAATACTTTCGCAAAATATTTTAAAACAATAAACCTAGTAAGCAATGTCACGAGACATGATGCATAATGAAAAATATTGCAACCATAAAATTAAATTAAAATTAAATTAGCTATTTGTGAGCGTGGATTAATTTTCATATAATTTAACAAAACAATAACATGGTAAACAATGTCACGAGACAACATGCATAATGAAAAGCATTGCAAAATATAAAATAAAAATAATATTATCTTGGCAATTTGCGAGCGTGGATTAATTTTTACTATTGTTACTAAAATTACATAGCATCTCTTTCCAAATTTTAGGTAATTCTATGGACACTGAATCATTGCAAATATTCTTGTTGCGTAAAAATATCTCTATTGATTCTCGGATTATTGATGGTAAATAAAATCTTGATGTATAAATTAACTTGCTATTTTTGAAATCGATCTGTAAAGGCTCTTCGCTGGATAATCTGGCCAAAGCTGTGGTTCTTCTGTTGTATTTGATGTCTGCTATATGTTCTTTGATTCTAGTTTTAAGTTTTCTAGTTGTCATACCTATATTTTTATTTTTTATTTTTTATTTTTATTTTTTATTTTTTATTTTTTATTTTTATTTTTATTTTTATTTTTTATTTTTATTTTTTATTTTTATTTTTATTTTTTATTTATTTTTATTTTTATTTTTTTATTTTTATTTTTATTTTTTATTTTTTATTTTTATTTTTATTTTTATTTTATATTTTGCAATGCTTTTCATTATGCATGTTGTCTCGTGACATTGTTTACCATGTTATTGTTTTGTTAAATTATATGAAAATTAATCCACGCTCACAAATAGCTAATTTAATTTTAATTTAATTTTATGGTTGCAATATTTTTCATTATGCATCATGTCTCGTGACATTGTTTACTAGGTTTATTGTTTTAAAATATTTTGCGAAAGTATTTTCTATCATAAATGATTTTGAAAATGTCGCCGTTGGTGCGACGAAACGATCGTCAATCTTAATAAAGATTTTCTATCACTTTTTATAGCATTTTTAACTTTATCTGTTTATAAGTGATTATTATACATGTGTTTATAACAAAGTGTTATTTAGCTGTAAAACATACTTAAAACAAAATATGATTTTTTAAAGTATTTTTCCCATGATTTATTTAAAAAATGAAAGCCGAAAAACATTATTACAATGATTTTGAAAAATCAGGCATTTAAGGGTTAAGTTAAATACTTATGAAAACTTCTCACTTTCTTAGTCATACTGTCTTTGGGGCATTTTTAGGCATTTTGCAAACTCCGATGAAAATGACATTTATTTTATGTGGGAATCAGCTTAGATGCTGCGATTTATTCGTTTGCTTTGAACGCAAAAAACATTCCGCTATTAAGAAGTGATGTGAAAATGTAAAAAAATTGGACATTTTAGTTTTTATAAGGAAAAGAACAGAGGTCTCCGTTTGGGGACCCAGGGACCAAAGTGGTTAAATATAAAAATTTCATAGTCCCTACCGAAGAACCTACCTAGCTATTTTACTTTTATAGGTTTTATTGTATTTTGCGTATAAAATCTGTGAATACGAAACCTGTTTATAACAAAATTTCGTCTTAAACGTAAATATTGCATAGTTCCTATGGAAGGTATACCTAGCTATTTTACTTTTATAGGTTTTATTGTATTTTGCGTATAAAATCTGTGAATACGAAACCTGTTTATAACGGAATTTTGTCTTAAACGTAAAAATTTCATAGTCCCTACGGAAGAATCTACCTAGCTATTTTACTTTTATAGATTTTATTGTATTTTGCATATAAAATCTGTGAATACGAAACCTGTTTATAACAAAATTTCGTCTTAAACGTAAAAATTGCATAGTCCTACGAAGGATCTACCTAGCTATTTTACTTTTATAGAATTTATTGTATTTTGCGTATAAAATCTGTGAATACGAAACCAGTTTATAACGGAATTTTGCCTTAAACGTAAAAATTTCCTCGTCTTTACGGAAGGATCACCTTGTTATAACTGCTCAATCGGAAATCCCTCCAAAAGGGAATTTTGTTTCGGTCTTTAGGGATTCTGTTTTCACAGGTTTTACACTGTATAACATTGTTGTGTTTATTTTCTAAAGTAAAATCGACAAGACGGAATCTTGAGCGGCAGGGAAAATCTTTCGTTTTAGAGAGATGTTCGTCTTAACAAGTATAATTGTATATTACATCCATAGGGACCCCGACTTTTTAACACTAGAACGGCGGGAAATTTTACTCAAGTTTAGTAAAAAAAAATTATTAGCAGAATTTTTATTTAAAACTATTTAACTTATTTATTAACCATTTGGGAAAATGGTTATTGTCCTCGGTCAGGGTAGGAAATCAAAAACATATCTGAAGCGTTTTATTAACCATTTGGAAAAATGGCTATTGTCCTCGGTCAGGGTAGGAAATCAAAAACATATCTGAAGCGTTTTATTAGTTGAATCTCGCATTTCATTTGTTTTCTGATTGGTCTATACAGTAATCTGTATTTTCCCTTTACTTTCAACAGAGATGGATACTTCTGTTGCCACTATGACAGAAAAGTAATAAAAACTACAAAAAAAATTAATAACTAAGAAACAAATTGAGATACAGCTTTCAAAGAAATTGCATTTAAAAGTACATTTTTTCTCTATACGACGGTGCAAAAAGTAATATTGTGGGATGTTTAGAAGTTTAAAAATGAAATTTCATTTAAAATTGGTACAGGAATATTAATGTTTAATCCATGGCATACATAATGTATGACCAGCTCCGTAGAAGTTTAAAAATTTACAGTACCGAAAATTGTAAAACTGAAATTTCTTTTAAAATTTGTTCATGATGGGTCCAGGAATGTTAATATTTAATTCATGGCGTACGTAATGCATGATCAACTCCGTGCTATTTTTATGTCTTAAATTTTAGTCTTTGAAAAAATCATTTTCCAAATGGTCGTTGTAATTTGTAAAATTACTTTTTTTTTTTAAACTTATTTTCATGCAGTGTAAATTTCACATTTTTCTGAAGAAATTTCTGGTACGAATTGACATGTATACGTTTATACGGGTCAAAATGACCCCTCATCGCCGTTCTAGTGTTAAAATAGAATTCCATTATAGACAATTTCCGTTTTCATAAGATTTGCTGCATTTTTATGTACTGATAAAGAAGCCACTATCACGCTTTATTTATTATTTATTTATAATTTATTTATTTATTTATTTATTGTCTCTTTCCCGCTTTTTGCGACCGCGGATCTCGCAACTCTATAAGTACATTCGCTGGAATTCCAAGAAATCTGGCACCACTATTTCAGATTAGAAATTTTCTGTTTAATGTTTCAACCGCAGAATTCATAATCACCTCATTTAACTCATTTGCATCATTAGCGTGCATTTCGAGAATTTCTATTTTATTCAGAAATCCTGAATATTTGCTTTATTTAATGGCCGACGTTCTTTCGGAATTTCTGAATATAAAAGAAATACCTAAAATGACGCATTTGTGTGTGAATGATACAAATGGGTTAATCATAAAATTCGTCACTTTTTCGATCGATTAAAAAAAAGTGAACAAATCTGTTAAAAAATTGTAGTAAAACTATACGAACCCTAATAAAAAATATACCAGAAAAAAATTCTCCCTTAAAATAGACGCATTTTAGCTTATATTTAAACCAGAGGCGGCTGCACAAACCATCCCCTCATCGAGTTGACGGCTGAAATTCCAGGATTAATTAAAACTCGAATAGCCTATTAAAATGCAACTGGTCTGCTAAGTCATATCTTTGTGGAAAACACCTGCAAACCCGATTTTAGTGGCAGATCGGTAGGTTTACCATTACGTTTTCCTGCTCCCAGTCCTCCATTTTTTTCATATCTTTGGGTGCAGAAAAACACAATGAAAAACCTACCGATCAGCTACTAAAACTGTGTTTGCAGGTGGTTTCCACCAAGATATGGCTTGGCAGACCAGTTTCATTTTAATATGCTAATCAATTTCTGTCTAATCCTGGAATTTCAGCCGAAAACTTGATGAGGTGATCGTCTGTGCAGTCGCCTCCCTGTCTACAAAATATATTTTCTTTATAGTACATAATTTTATTCAGAATAACTATTAAATTTTTACTTATCTATATTTAAATGCCAATGATTATAGATCAGTTAGGAACACTATTCTGGGAAAGCATTGCAGTTAAGTTCTTGGAATCACACCATGAAAGTGAAAAATATACCATTTAATAATTGAAGAGCTCAGTGGAAGAACCTGTTAAAGTAACAAAAATTGCATTTGAAGAAATTTGAAGTGAAAGTTTTTGCGGTAAATTTTAATGATTTATTTTCTGTTTGATACCAGATGTTTAAAATATTAAAAGGTATGGTACTAAATTCTCTCAGAAAAACTTATTCATATTTAATTTTCAAATATTAAAAATTATTAATATTATTGACATTATTAAATATTAAAATATTAAATATTAATGAATAATGTCTAAAATCTTCAAGACTAAATAGAATCTTAGTATTTTAGCTTCCCCATGTGATGGGATACCTCATAACCTTTCATCCAAAAGATAAAATAAAATTTTAGAAAATGTAGCATAACATGTTCATCCACTCAGCTCTTCAATTAGAAAAAGGACTTTTCATTTCTCTCAAAAAATAATGAATTTGAAAAATAATTATGAAAACATCCAGAAAATCTTAGAAAAATATTAACATGTTTAGTATATCTTCTGTAAGATAGTTAATTCATAATTTTAGTAGATAGTTAAAATAAATAAATAAATAAAATATTTATACAAGCAGATGAGGTTTCAACTACCTTTTTTTAATAACATTTATTTTTTTTAAAGGTGTACCTAAAGTTGTAAAAAATGCGTTCTGAGAAAGAAAAGAAAAATCAAGTAATTTAATAACCCCCCCTCCCCCTTCTCTAAATTTTTCCAAAAAACATTTGTGAATGCCTAATAATCTAATAAATATGTGGATCAATGGTCTGTATAATTTTGGAAAGTTTGACTTTCCACGTTCCATAATTTTTGAGAAAAACGGCTTTTACAGACGAACAGACAGACACACGACTGATCTTATAATGGTTCCGTTTTTACTTTTAAATACGGAACCCTGAAAAAAGGAAGAAGAAAGAAAAAGAAAAGAAAATGCTGTCTTGATACAACCCACAGAAGGAAGTCCAGATCCGGCCCGGCACGAGTCCAATGAAAGAAAATCGGGACGGATAGAAAATAAAAAATGCATATAAATATTTATCTGTAATTTATTAACCACTTAACTGTTTTGCTTGTACTCTGTTCGGGCAAGAAAAGTTAGCTTGCTCGTAGCTAAAAGCTTTTCCACATCACTAATTTTTACCTGAAATCTTCGGTTCTTTAAATGGCAGACTTTTCTTGATTATTTAAAGCAAATATTTTTGTACTTAAAAAGCGGTGTTGATTCCCTGTTTTTAGTGTCAAAAAAAGAAAAAAAAAAGTGACAGTTAAGTGGTTAAACAAATGTACAATATTATTACCTTTTTTTTTTACAAAAAAGAAAACAGAAAGAAAGAAAAAGAAAATGCTCGCTCGATACAGCCCAAAAAGAAGGAAGTCCAGACCCGGCTTGGCCCGGATCTGAAGAAAATAGTAAATCCGACCCAAGTCCGATGAAAGAAAATCGGGACAGCAAGGGCTCAATCTTCGGTCATGTTCGGATCAGTCCAGACCTCTAAAGGGGAATCATCCCCAAAATTCATTACTCCTTTCATTGCCCCATCATTGCTGATGGGGCTCCGCAGCCCCTTTATTCTTTCACTTATTCCGACTCTTTTGCTGAAGCGGGGTTCATAGGTTCCCAGCCACGTCCCGAGTAAAAGACACTCTAGCGAAAGCCACGTTGGAAAAAAAGAAAATCAAAAATTGAAACCGGACAAATTTAAAAGGGAAATTACACAAATTAAAGACACCGATAAGCGGGAAGGAAGAGTTTGGGGCGATGAAGCTACCGAACAACTCCTCCTGCGTCCAGCCAGGGCCGAAACTAGGGGGGGGGGCAGAGGGAGCACGTGCCCCGGGCGCCGCTTTAACAAAAGGTGAAGGGGGCGCCAAAATGAAGATTTTGTTTGACGTTTGACACAAGAATGTATATATATATATATATATATATATATGAAATCTGTACAAAAATGTCTCGCAGCCGGGAAATTTAAAAGAAAAACTGAACCAAATGCATTAAACTTTACAAATAGATAAAAAGATTGATTTACAATACAAAATTGCAAAGTATCATGCCTATGATTTACCTTCTATCTTTTAAATCACTTCCTATGAGGAGAATCATTACCGTTTTTCAAGGTCAGTCTCTATTGTGGGCATAGACTTCGTGGGACCCCCCACTGTCCACTACGGATAACTACCAAATGCGAAGCGACCCCTCAGTCTGATTTTTCTTCTAGATAAAAAAATTCCACGAAAACTGTTTGTTTTTTTCCCGCTGAACAGCGTTGAGCTTTCTTTCTTTTTGTTTTTTTCGTCTTGCTATGGGCGATGACTGCCCGGGATAATAAAATCAAACGTGAAGGGGAATGCACAAACTAAAATTCTTAGCAAAACCTTTTTTTTTTTTAGATAACGACCTCATCAGACTATGCAAAAAAAAAAAAAAAAAAAAAAAAAAAAAAGTTTAAAATGCAATTTGGTTCCTTTTCATTCCTTTTTCAAGGTTTTAATGGATCAATGTTTGACAAAGCTGATTACGTAGTTCAGTATTATATATTTTTAATTTAAATATAAGTTGTCTATTAGATACTTAGTAAAATTCTTTTTGTAAATTTACTTTGTGGTGGAGAGGGGGGAGGGCGCCAAAATCCATGTTTGCCCCGGGCGCCAAAAAGGCTAGTTTCGGCCCTGCGTCCAGCTTATTATTTATTAGTCTCGGTCGGCGGTTGGGGGCTTCATTGCTGGCCTTGGCCATCCATATGTAGGGGCGGATCCAGAGAATCGTTTTGGGGGGGGGGGGGGGGATCCCGAGTGACATGTAATCAACGTAGTCCTAATTTCTGTTACTCAAATCATTCCTTGCAGTTAATTATTAAATGAATATGAAATAATTAATGCGATTTGAAAATATTTCAGACTCTCGATTATCCGACATCCGATTAACCGAAACACCCGGGTATCCAGCACTCTTATTATATAATCCCGTCCTCTCCTCAAAATATTGTTTATTGTTACTTATTAAGTCTAAAAATTAAAAACGTTATAACAGAATTTATTTATTAAATGTCTTTTTTTTTTCTTTTTCTTTTACTCTTGTACTACGGTAATTATTTATCTTATTTTTTATTCTTTTAGTTATCGTGAAGTTTTAACAACGTTAATAACACAAGCCTGCGAGGATTATGTTTTTTAACTTTTGATAATTGATTTTGATGTATTTTTTAGCACTGAATCCGAAAATGACCTTTATTTTTAACCATAACGTCACGATTTTCGCAAATCGTAAATTTCAAAGTTAAAAAGTAAAAAAATAGCGAAAATCTCTCCAAGCAATTTGTCAAAGCCTTAAAAAAAGACGGTAAATGTTTTAAATACATCTGCGACAAATTTTCCAGCCTTATCAACCGCCAAAATAAAAGAGGATACCGAGATGAACCCCATAGAGAAGATTAAAGGAAAAGCGCGAAGCGGAGCATGAGCGGTTCAAAGAAACTTCCACGCATAGAATACAATTATAAGGATTTTAAATGCACAATATTTTACAAGTTTAACTGTAAAAATGCATAGTATAAGCAAAAAAGTTACGGCTATTTTATAGTAGCAGATTTCCGCAATATTTCGAGTTTTTAAAAATTTACGATTTGTGAAAAATCCTGACGTGATGGTATGGTAAAAAATGAAGGTCATTTTTGGATTCAGCACTAAAAAATACATAAGAACCAATTATTGGAAGCTAAAAAACATAACCATCACATCCATTTTTTAACATCAGATTTCTGAAAGAGGATAATCTCTGAAAAAGGATCCCCTCCAGAAATCTGAAGAGGGTCTTAACATCCTTAAAAGTCAAAATGTGTTATCTAAGTTGTGTGTATACCTCTTCACAGGCGCGGATCCAAGGAAGGGGAGAGATCGCCCCCCACTCTTGGATCAAAAAATATAAATCCACCGATTATCGCGAATTTCGACAAATGGTCACCGAAAAAAATCAATTTCGTCAATCGTTCGCAGGTCAAAGGATCGCAAAAAAACGCGAATTTCGTCAAAGGATCGCACAAAAAGCGACAATTTCATCAAATGATTGCGCAAAAACGCGAATTTTATTAAAGAAACACGGATAAAACGTGAATTTCGTCAAAAGATCGGGCATTTCGTCAAAGGACCACGGAAAAAACGCAAATGTCGTCAAAGGATCACAGAAAAAAACGCTAATTTCGCGAAAGAATCGTGCAAAAAACGCTAATTTTGGAAAAGAATCACGAAAAATATACGCGAATTTCGCCAAAGGGGCGCGGAAAAAACGCACAATTAGCACTAGGAGGAGATTTTCCTTGCCGCGCATCCATTGGGGCGGGGGGGGGAGTGAGGGATCGATCGGGCGATCCCCCCCCCCCCCCAAGATATAAATCGAACGCTTTTAACGGCAGTTTTCGTGGAACGGACAGACAAGCAAACGAAAACCAAACACTTTTCGGGCGTCAATGGTAAACCTCACTGACGTTTCGGCAATTACTGAACAAAAAAGGATTAAGTCATGTCAAAAGGCATATGACGCCATAATTTTTGGCACTATGGGTTGAGGTGGGGTACGATGCCACTTCGTGTACCTTTTGTTGAATCTCTATAATAGAAATTAATTTCATCCCCGGGACGAAAATAAGAATTGCAAGGGGACGAAATTGGGATCACGCTACTTCCCAATAAGACGGAGCTTCAATTCCCGTAAGATGAACTGAGCGTCATAAAACTCACTGTATGCTACTGTCAGCATCTTACCAACGTAAAATACATGCAACGAGTAGGAAATAAATACTTACAGTAGAGTAAATTACGTTCTACAAACGACGTAATAAAAACTCGGTCTTCTAAAAATAGAAAATTCACCGTCTTTAATTTATGTATGCGTCTTGGCGAACGAAACTTTCATCACTGACCCCTTTTACCACCCGTCCCCTGTGCCTTGCGTCATAAGTGGCGCCACTTTCGTAGAAGCGGAGAAGTTAAGGGGGACGAAATATGGGCACTTTACCCTACTGTTATTGTGTATGGTGTGTTGATTTCTTAAAAACCAATTTGGTAAATTTGTTCTTCCCTTCTTTGCCCCAGTCGAACCCCCCCCCCCCCCCTCGTGGATGGGCACCTAGGGGAATCTTCTCCCGGTGCTAATTGTGCGTTTTTTCCGCGGCCCTTTGACGAAATCCGTGTTTTTTCAGAGATTCTTTGGCGAAATTCGCGTTTTTTGCGCAATTGTTTGGCAAAATTCGCGTTTTTTTCTGCGATCCTCTGACGAAATTTGCGTTTTTTTTTCATGGTCCTTTGACGAAGTGCACGATTTTTTGACGAAAATCGCACTTTTTGCGATCCTTTGACGAAATTCGCGTTTTTTGTGCGATCCTTTGACGAAATCCGCGTTTCTTTTGCGATCCTTTGACCTGCGAACGATTGACGAAATTGATTTTTATCGGCGACTATTTGACAAAATTCGCGATAATCAGTGGATTTATATTTTTTTGGGGGGGGGGCGATCGCCGCAATCGCCCCCCCCCCGTGGATCCGCGCCTGATATGTTAAGATAGCATTACTGCCCCATTTAACGTTCAAATTTGACCTATAAGAAAACTTTTACAGTCCTTTGACAGCCTGAGATGAATGTGTAATTTTTGTTTACTTATAATATAAGGCATATTTCTCAGGGATAAATATCCTTATCCTTAAAAGGACCTGGGTGGGTGAAAAAACATATTTGTGGTTCCAAATTTTTTTTAATGTAAGAAAAGCCTTTTAGTCTCGTTGGACGTCTTATATATGCTGGATACATACAGATAAGAGTGCAAACCTTTTACAGGGTCATAATTTATTTATTTATTCAAAAGATTTTTTAAAGATATATATTAATAATTTCACTGGGCGTTTTAAGCGCATTGCCTACTCTGATGTCTGGCCCTGATTTCCGTGTCTGTTTGAGAAATTCTAAAATTGCTTCTTACAGTTTGACAGTCTACCGAAAGTTGAAAAATATTATATTTTTTACTCTGTAAATTTCTTAATATGCTTAAAAGAATTTTTCAGCATGATATTCTTAATTATCTGTATGAGACTATTAACTGTTATTTAATGTTTTAAAACCGTGATAAATGTAAAGAATTACACGAATTTAAATAATGCATGCATCGCGATGAAAAAGGCAGTGCAGCAAACGAGATAACTCGGACTTGACAGTCAGAGTTAAAGATAGGTCATACAATAAACATTTAGTCTTCTTATAAAAATGGACTTTTTATCCTTTAATCAATGCAATGTGCCTTCTAACAATGCGGAAATCTTCTATTTCTATTTAATATTTAATTCTTAAAAACAGTTGTTCGTGAACTCATTTTTAATTTATTCGCACATTTTAACGCGTATAATGAATTTAAAGAAAAAAATAATGATACATGTCTGAAACAATATTAAATATTTTTCTTTACGAAGTATAAAAATTTAAACATAATTAATATATAGCGGTAAATCTAAGCTTTAGTGATTACTACTGAATGAGGCTCCGCGTAGACGTAGTCAGACAATCCATAGCTGCACCGTTCGATGAAACTCTGCCTACGCGCAGATTCCCGGGCATTTTTGCCGCCCTTTTCCCCACGCTGAAATCGTCTGCTGGAACCGGTACACAAGTTCAGTCGCCCGTTAGCTCTGACTAGAGGTCGTCGACTGATATTTCCTTACGAGGCTACGCTACTACAAACGGCTGAACGCGGAGACAGTTAACGCTAGTTCGAAGATGCTGCGGGATAGCTGGTAAGTCCGAATTAAGAGGTGACTGACAGCTGTATTAATCAGTTAAAATGATCTTTATTATTAATTTTATGTAATATTTTTTTAATAGTTATGTTTCCATGTTATAACTTAATTGTAAAGAGTTCTTATGTTTCCATGTTGTAACATATATTGTAAAGATTTAATGTATATCTAAGAATGACAATGATTGATTTTCCTGTGACATTTGACAATGACTGAATATTATACTTAAATATACATTTAAAACTAAAAACGAGTTAATATAAATGGTTAATAACACCGATAGCTACACTACTGACATATGGAAACCGTTATCAATTATCTAAAAAAAAAAAAAATTAATAATAATAATAATAACATTATTACTACGAACACTTATTAACAATCTTATGGAATTTTAGAGTTAAAGTGTTCATTGCTGTTAATGAATTCTATTTAAGCTTTAGAATCAGTTTTCTTTTTTTTCTTCTCCTCTATAACATATATCTAAACACATCAATGAGTTACGTATATTGTCTATTTATGAATGAGCTATGATGTTTTATAATAATGACATAGTAAAGTGCTCTTTATTGCCATTAATTTTTTAATAGTATTTACTTGTCTTTATTTTCTTTTGATTGAGTATTATTTATATGTATATATATGTGTGTGTGTTTAAACCTAGGAACGAGCTAATGTAAATCATGGATAATTAATAATCTTGGTGGCTACAGACATATCCGAAATGTTGACAATTACGTAAATAATAGTATGAAAATTTATTAGTAGTTGTAGTATATTGGACTTGCAGGATGTTGCGGAACAGCTGATAAATTTCTGAATAAAAGGTCACTGACAGCTGTATTAACGAGTCAAACTGTTTATTGTTGTAAATGAATTCTGTATAAAATTTAAAATCGCTTATGTTTTCTTGTTTTTCTGTTTTTTAACATAATATAACGATGAGCTAACGTAAGTTAAGGTACATTTATCAATGAATTAACAATGATTTGTAATAATGACATGCTAATCTCCTCTTTATTATCATGGATTTTTAAGAATATTTATTTATCTTTTTTATTATTATTATTGTTAAGTAGACATTTAAAAATAAAAATTGTGTTAATACTGTGATAACTAGACAATGCGAAGGGTATATCTTGTAAAAAAAAATAGCAATGATATTATGAATATTTATTATTATTATTATGTAATTTCTGGGTTAAATTGTTCATTATTATTATAATTGAATTTTGCATAATATTTAAAATCAGTTTTTTTTTCTCAATTTTGTCAATGTTTCTAACATATGTCATCTGTCTCTAAATGTATCAAGGAATTAACGTATATTTATCTATGAACGAAGTTTGTTTGTTTTCATTTTGTAACATATATCTAAGTTTATCAATGAGTTAACGTATATTTATCTATGAATGAACAAGTACAATTTGTACATATCACACGTTAATCTGCTCTTACTTACCATAGAATTTTTCATAATAATGTCTTGTATTTGTTTATAAAAGAATATTATAGTTATTTACATGTTTAAATCGATATAAACAAAAATTAATATTAACTATAGTTGATTAGTAAACTTGATAGCAACAAACATACGCAAAACCACAAACATTTACATAAATAATAACAATAATACTACAAATATTTATTGTCATTGAATTTCTTTTTAAGAAAATTTCATTGCCTTTATTTTTATATAAATGGTATACGTTTAAATCCAGAAATAATTTAAATTTAATATAAGTTATGAATGATTAAAAACATTGATAATTACAGATATATGCGAAACTGCTAACATTTACCATAAGTAATAACAATAGTACTACAAACCTTTATTATCATTGAATTTTTAAGAATAATTGCTTTTCTTTATT
Organism: Maratus speciosus; assembly: GCA_963932465.1. Classification (NCBI taxonomy): domain Eukaryota; kingdom Metazoa; phylum Arthropoda; class Arachnida; order Araneae; family Salticidae; genus Maratus; species Maratus speciosus. Next base: position 214,191,506 of record OZ010797.1, on the reverse strand, counting down.
TTTATTTGAATATTACTGTTAAATATGCGTTTAAATCCAGAAATTAGTTAATCTTAGTGTAAATTATGAATGACAGTTACAGTTATACTAGAAATCATTAACACTTGCATATGTAATATAATAATAATACAATGAACGTTTATTACCAGCATTGTTATTTAATTCTGAACTTGTAGAATTTGCACTAGTTCAAAAGAGTTTTATTATTCAATCGCTCAGTAGAACCATTATTTAAAACTTATAGATAATGACACATCCACGACTGTTTCACAGATGCTATACCTGTAATTAAAAATATTGTAAGTTGATCATAATTGTCTTAAAGTCAAGTATAATTGATTATAATACTTCATTATTTCAATAATAAAAAAAATTGGTTTATGTTTTAATTTACAAGTGTGCTGCTACATAATTGATGATAGTATTTTAAATTTCACGATGAACATGTTTTTATAAATTGATACTTTTATAAGTGTGCTATTATACAGCCGATAATATTATTTCACTATGTTAATAAGAATGATTTAATAAATGTTTAAATGTATAAATATGCTGTTATGTAACTGATTATAGCATTTCAATAATTTTAATTTTAAATTAATCACTAATGTTTAAATTTATAAATTTATTGTTACATAACTTATATTAGTACTTCACCATTTTAATTTCAAAATAAACATTAATGTTTTAATAACTATTCAAACTTATCGAAATAATAGTATATATTCTACAGTATCAATTTACTATTTTAATTTTAAGATGAACATTAATGCTATAATAAATAAAAAAATTAAATGAACTGTTAAAGCTTCTGAATAAACGTTCATAACAATTATTTAATATGTTGTATTTTTTCCTCACATTTCAGATAAAATTAAAAAAAAAAATCCTCTTTAAGTTAATATGTACAAATATTAGCATTTTTATAGCTGCTTAGATAAATACTATTTCAAAACATACTTACGCATGTTGTTGATAATTCATGCTTTAACAATAATGTCATAATGATAACGATCTAATGACAGTTCATTAGAAAATATTTTGGCATCAATTATCACTTTTAAAATAATAATTATTAATTGTTATCAATCTCAGTCATTATCAATTTTAAATAAGTAGTAATTATTACTTTTTATTAATAATATTGTGAGTGAATATTGGTAAGAACTTAATTATATTCTTGTTGCAGTCGGTATTATTGTATTGTTATAAAATGATTACTAGCTTTTAATAATAATAATAATAAAAAGAATAATAATTCATTTTATTAATATTATTAAATGTTAAAAATTCTAGCTTTTTTTTTCTCAGTGATTTTAAATTTATAAAAAATAAATAAATTCTTCTTTGTCCTTTTTTATTTTGTTGTTAACATCACATTTAGGGTGTAAAAAAAATCAGGATTTAAAAAAAAAAAAAAAAATTTAAATCGGATTTTTTTTTATTTAAATCAGATCTTTTTTATTTAAATCGAATTTTTATGATTTTTTTTCCCAGCGTTCAAATACTTCAGTATTTGACTACCAAGAGTTTTAGGTTTCCAAAAGAATTAAACCACTAATTGCTAAATATAATCTATATTTTTACACTTTAATTAATAAAATTATAATTATTAGTTTGTAATTAAAGAAATTATAAATCTCCAAATTAGTAGTTTCATTAGTTAGTATCATATAATAATGCTATATACATTAATATTGTAATAATTATGTAAAACTTTATTAAATACTAGTGATATTTGACATTCATTACAATTATTACTAGCTGCATTTAATATTAAATAGTTAAAACTACTTCCAATTAATAATTATTAAACAATTAACTCGGTAATTACGAACATATTATACATTTTAAGCTTTAATTATTAAAATGATAATTAATAATGTAGTATTCATTTTAGAAAGAAAAAGGTGGCAGGATGCTAGTTCCAAAAAAGGGCATTATTTCATGAGGGTAATGATATAAGGGGGGGGGGGGGAAAGAATAATGTTTAGTATGATAAATAAATTGTTCTTAATTTTTAATAATTTTATGAATCAATACAATTAAATAACATCATGTTTTAATAATATCCTTTTTTTTTTTTTTTTTTTTTTTTTTTTTTTTTTTTTAAATAAAGTTTTATTATTTTTGCAAGATCTTGGGCACATGAGTTGAGAAATACTGTTGAATGGGGAAGTTTTTTGCAAGAAATCTCTGGCTACAACTACAGGTAAATTTCACTATTTTTTAAAAAGGTAAGGTGCATTTTGCCAATTTCAAAAGGGCCAGATTGCAGCACCCTTAAAAAAATGGCCTAGGAGAAACAGTAAGAAATTACAGAATTAATAAAAATTGTAAATAAGTAATTTCATTAGTTATTAGCACAAATAACAAAACTAACAAACATCATTTGCAGCCCGTTTTGCATTTGCACTTAGAAAAATTATTGTTAATCACCAAAATCTAAACTTACACACATGTATGTGTATGCTAACCAAAAATATTATGAAAGTGAGTTAAAGCCATTCATACACACATACATAATAAATGTAAAGAGAGGCAGTTATATCTGAAATCCTCAAAATATTTATATAACAGCCTTATTACATCTCAGTGGGGATAATTAGTTTTCAATGGTTAATTTTTTTTTCTTTTTAAGAAAAGTTTTGCTGCCTTTTCAATCCCTAATTAGTTTTTTTTTTTTTATTTAGTATATATGAGTTACAAAGAAAAAAAAAAAAAAAAAAAAAAAAAAAAAAAATTATTCAACCTATACCAAAGAAGCTCTTGCTGTGCTTAACATTTTTATACCAATTAGTTCTTTTTCTCCTATGCATTCATTTGGAATTTAGTTACTCTTTCATTCTTCCTTGACTCGAGATTGCTATTAATTTATTATTACAATAGTAGAACAAGAAACTAAGGCACTTGACTATTTATTCTTTTACTTGCAGAAATTTATTACACTCGCTACGTTTGTTATTATTTTATATAAAATAATGCATAAATTGATTACCTAAAGGAAATTATGACATTGCAAATTATATTAAATATCATTTTTAAATTAAACTGTTTTGTGTTGGATAAAAACAATGTTTTTTACAAAATTAACTGTTTTTAAGTTTTTACAATACTCGGTAATTAAGATTAGAAACAATTATTTAAAGCTCTTTTTTTGTTTATTCATAAGACAAAATACCTGTAGAAACTTTCAAATTATGTTCAACTTAGATTTTAATATTTTTTTTTTTGACATTTTAAACATTTAGAAAAATTTTTATTATAATCAATGATTTTTTTTTTATCAGTTGATTTAAATCAACTGATTAAAATCGCTAACACCCTAATCACATTATATCAAAATTTGATGCTGCAGCAATAAATAAGTAAATTACTTAATTAATAATACAGCAATAAATAAATTAAATAATAAATAATGTTTTTGAATAAATTTATTTCGCTTGTTATCTCTGTTTATAAAATTAATTATATACTAGTTATCTTCTTTCTTTTAAAATCACAGATCATATTTTAAATTAATTTGTTTTCTTTGTTAAATTTTAACATTTTGATTTATCCGAATTAAAGTTATTTGATTTTTAAATATTTTTATACATTATATAAATAAATAACTTGATATTACTTAACAAATTATTTTGTTAGCTGTTCACGAAAATATTTACAGTTATAACAATGATATAATAACAAGATTTCTTTTAAACTCCTTACATCCTTCTCTGTATACAGTTCAAGAAAACAATCATCGACAAGCCATAATCATAACAGATAGATGATAGAATGATTATTTCTGTTTTACTAATGTGCTTCTCTTTTTGTGTATATAGTTTTTCAAGAAAAAATTCAAAGACAAAGTTTCATAAAACATGTAAATAAAGTCAAATTTGTGCTTCACTAATGTGTGGTTCTCTTTTTTCTTTAAAAAAATATTTTTAAAATAGCTTTTATTTTTTAATATGCTAAATAATGTGAAACAACTTTTTTTTTCTTTCTTAGGATTCATTTCTTTTCGGTCTAGAAAATTATAATATACTTTTTACTCCTTGACTAGCATAAGAAAAGCTGCATTAACTCATATTTGACCACTGTCCTTATAAATAAAATAACCAAATAAAACGTCTTAGGAAAAAAAATATTAGATAAAAAATTAGATACACTCTTTTTTGTAACACTTTTAAAACACTTCTTAGTTTAAAATACTGGTGAAAAAATGGACTTAAAAATTAATTTCATTTTTAAATGTTCATAAAAATGATCCTTTAAAAATATCTATTTTTCTACTCGTTAAGCAATAGCAAACTTTTTTTTTACATTTTTACTTACTCTTTTTTTTTTTTTTTTCAAATAATAGAACTAATTTTAAAAATATGAATTTATCAGGAAACAAAATTACACGTAACTTTAATTAATAAAAAATAAATACAAAACAATAAGTAATAAATAAATAAAATTTAGTTCATTAAAAACAATATTTGAAATTTTTGTACTGTTGATACCTTTAAATTAAAAAAAAAAAAAAAAAAAAAAAAAAAAAGTTTTTTTTTTTATATGAGCGGTCCATTATTGGTTAATCATTGTTAGATTCTTAACTTCTATATGATGTGGCATTTTTTCATTGAACATTCTCGATATTTAAATAAAATGGCAACATATGTGATATCAAATAATTTAACGAAAGTAATAAAATATGATTTAGAAAATAAAATTGTCCATCACGATTACCAACTTTCTTTTTCTCCATCAAATATTATGAATAAAGAGTTACTTATTTATAATATTTCATGTTTTTTGTTTATTTATATTAATACAGTTTTTTTTTAAATAATTTTAAATTTCACTTCATTTTACATTTTTTGAGAAGTTAACTGATTTTTCCTATCTTTTCTTAATTTTTGCGTTTTAAATGTTATTGTGAATGTTAATTTATTATTATTCCAATTAGTTACTTTTTCTTGAAACTTCATTGAATTATACAGAAATATATTTATAATGGACTAGTCAAAGAAGAGAAAATAAAATGATACAACCATTTTATTTTTATGTTTTAGTCCTTTTTGTTTTTAATATTTATTCAACTTTGTTCAAAATGTTAAATCGAATACTTGATATTTCTGAATGTTAATTGTATTATTAGGTAAACAAATTTCAATAAGTAAAAGAAGAGACAATAAAATAATACAACCATTTTATTTTTATAAAATAATTTATTAAAGAATAGAATAAGTACAATAACAAACTAATAAGTGCAAAATAAATAAAACAATAAATTCAAAACAATATTTTAAATTTTCTACTATATATCTCTCAGTAATCCGTACTGCTGATGTCTATAAATTTTTCGAAAAAAATGGCATTTTTTATAAGTGGCCCAATATAGAATAATTATTGTTAGATTCTTAACTTCTATATAATATGGCACATTTTCATTGAACATTGTTAATATGTAATTAAAATTTTTATTGTACTGATAGACATTATCAAATAATTTAATGAAAGCAATAATAAATGGTTTAGAAAATAAAATTGCCCATCATGATTACCATCTTTTTTTTTCTTTTTTTTTTTAATCAAATATTAATAAAGAGTTATTTATTTATAATATTTGATTCTGTAAATAAATAGTTGTATATTTATATTAATAAGTTTTAAAAAAATAATAATAATTTTAAATTTCACCCCATTTTACATTTTTAGAGAAATTTGTAATTTTTCCTAGCTTTTTAAATTATTACATTTTAAGTGTTATTGTGAATGTTAATTTATTATTATTCCAATTAGTTACTTTTTATCTTGAAACTTCATTGAATTATACATAAATATATTTATAATGGACTAGTCAAAGAAAACAAAATAAAATAATACAATAATGGACTAGTTAAAGAAGACAAAACAAAATAATATAGCATTTTATTTTTATGTTTTAGCCCTTTTTGTTTTTAGTATTCATTCAGCTTTGTTCAAAATGTTAAATAGAATACTTGAGATTTCTGAATGTTAATTGTATTATTAAGTAAACAAATTTCAATAATTAAAAAAAACGACAATAAAATAATACAACCATTTTATTTTTATAAAATAATTTAATAAACAGTAGAATAAGAACAATAACAAACTAATAAGTACAAAATAAATAAAACAATAAATTAAAAAAAAGGTTTTTTAAGTGATCCAATATTGATTAATCATTGTTAGATTCTTAACTTCTATTTAATGTGGCATATTTTCATTAAACATTGTTGATATGTAATTGAAATTTTTATTGTGCTGATAGACATTATAAAATAATTTAATAAAAACAATAATAAATGATTTAAATTTTGAAAAAAATATCCATCATGATTACAAACTTTTTCTGTTTTTTCCATCAAATATTATAAATAAAGATTTATTTATTTATAATGCATTTAATAATTTTTACATTAGTAATACATTACATTAGTAATTATTACATTTTAAGTGTTATTGTAAATATTAATATTTATATTATTATTCCAATTAGATATTTTATTCTTGAAACTTCATTGAATTATACATAAATAGCTAGTCAAAGAAGAGAAAATAAAATAATGCAACCATTTTATTTTTTTTTGTTTCAGCCCTTTTTGTTTTTAGTACTTATTCAACTTTACTGAAAATGTTTAAAAATTAAATCGAATACATGAGTTTTCTGAATGTTAAATGTGTTACTGAGTAAACGAATTTCAATTAGTGAAAAGAAGAGAAAGTAAGATAATGCATCCGTTGTATTTTTATATTTTACTCTTTATTTTTTCTTTATTTCTTTATTTGTGTTAATCCTATTTTACTGGAAGCGTTTAAATGTTAAATCGAATGCTTAATCTTTCTGGATGTTAAATGTATTATTGAGTAAATAGCTTTCATTTGAAATTATTGCTTTGTAGATAATTAATGATCCCTCATTTTTTCTCTATTATTATATACTATCACAATTTTTTATTTCATATTTATAAAATTATTTAATAATTTAATAAGTAAGCATAATTAATTTTACTACTAAAGATTACAAGCTGTATGGCATTACGCAATGGAGTTGGAAAGTTAATTTATTTTGCGTTCCATTAATAAATAATTTAAATATTCTCCATAATAAATATATTGTGATTCTGTATGCAAGTGAAAAAAAAATTGAAATTGCAAATTTTTCAGAGGCATTTTGTAATTTAAAAAAGATTGCACCTATGTAAATGGTTAAAAAAATAAATAAAAAATATTTAGCTTTCACTATTACGCTGTGATCTTTAAATGTGCATGAGCAAAATATTTTATATGGAAAACAAAATATATCTTTATTAATATACGGATTAAATAAATATTATATTATATTTTCTTTAACGGCACTTAAAAATACCGTCAAAGCATGAAGTGTTAAAATATAAAACCAAATATACGTAAAACACTCTTTATAAAACTTAGTTTCCTGAAATCTTTTAACAAAAACTTTGTTAAATAAATAAATAAAATATCACTTAACCGAGTAGATTATATCTTATTTTTTACATGTATTTATCATTTTTTAATCATAAAAAATGGAGGAAGGAATATTTATTGTAAAATTAAATTTTGTATTTTTGAAAATTAATAGCATAAATTAATCATATACTTTATAAAGTTCATATTTTTTTAGCATAAAATTTTACTTGAAAACATAAAAATAATTTTCTAGTTATTGTAAACATTTGTCTTTTGTCGTAAGTAGAAAGTATGAATATTATATCAGCATGCTATTAAAATTTAAATGTTTTCACTTTACCTATTGATAGTAGCTGTTTTATCATTTGATACAAATTTAAAAAATGTAACAGTTTCTTTTACTCGTCAGAAATCAACTGCAAAATATGTAATACAAGGTTGTTATCAATATCTACCTCTACGTTTTCATACAAAGAAATATCAATCTGAAATATGAAACAGATTAACAACTGGCTTTACATACTTTATTGCTTTGTAAACATCTTTTTTTTTCTTTTCTTTTCTTTTTTTAAATAAGTTTATACTCCGTTTTTTTTTTTTTTTTTTTTTTTTTTTGTTAATGCAATATTTATCTTTACTTGTAAGTAAAGTATTGATTTCTCAGGTCATTTTTATGGTAATAAAATATTATTCTAGATGTAATTTTAATTTTAAAAAAAGGTCGTTTGGTTTAAATTACATTAATTTTAATTGCCAAGTTAATTGTTTCAGTTGTCGCTGAAACATGATATGAACTTTTTATAAAGAATTCTTTAAATATTAGTATGTTTTTCATTTGCGTATTTTGACATGATTTAAATATTATTTTAAGTCAGGTGTGAAACAAAAGTTGCATGAATTTCTAATGCAGTCATTCAATTGTAAAGAAATGCAAACTTTTTTACTTCAATGACATTTTCAATTAGAGAAACATTTATATATTATTTACTCATGTTTATCAAAATTTATCATTGTTTTGAAAAAAATATATATCTGCCGTTGTATAATTTAATAATATTATTGTAGATATATTTTACATAAAAAAGATTGTTTGGTTTAAATTACATTATTTTTAATTATCAAGTTAATTGTTTCAATTAAGTAAATTCTGTCGCTGAAACATGATATAAAATTTTTATAAAGAACTCTTTAATGTCTGTTAGTATGCTTTTCATTAGCATACTTTGACGTGATTTAAATATGATTTTACGACAGATTTGAAACAAAGATGCATGAAATCTTAATGCAGTCCTTCAACTGTACAGAAATGCCAACTTTTTTTACTTCAATGATATTTTCAATTAGAGAAACATTCATAAATTATTTACTAGTGTTTATCAAAATTTATTGTTTTTCAAAAGAGATCTACCGTTGCATAATTTAATAATCTAACAAGATTTCGGTATGAAAAAGTATTCAGACTGTTCTTTAATTAAATGTAAATTGCATTCTTTAAAATTATATTTACTAATTAAGATTTCTTTATATATATATATATATATATATATATATATATATATATATATATATATATATATATATATATATATATATATATATATATATATATATATATATATAATTCTTTGGTTTTGGAAATAGAAGTAACTAAAACTTGAACTTTTGCCAGTTAAATTTTTAGATAAAATTTGGGGAAAAAAATGCAGTCCAGGAAAATTGTTTTTTCGAACATGTCTAAAACTCAAATTACTTTTATTACTTTTTTCCACACATGTTTAAAAATTTTAAGACATTTCCATCTTTTTTTAATATAAAGCCATAAAATTATACATTTTTGTTGTTGTTGTTATTGCTAAGTTAATTGTTTCAATTAAGGAATTGCTGTCGCTGAAATATGATATGAACTTGTTATGAACTCTTTAATGTCTATTAGTGTGTTATACATTAGCATACTTTGACATGACTTAAATATAATTTTATGACAGGTGTGAAAGAAAGTTGCATGATTTTTTTTTTTTAATGCACTCATTTAATTGTAAAGAAATGCAAACGTTTTTACTTAATGGCATTTTCAATTAGAGAAACATTTATATATTATTTACTCATGTTTATAAAAATTTATTATTTTTTTTTTTTAAAGATATCTACCGTTGCATAATTTAATAATATTATTCTAAATAAGATTTTCATAAAAAGATTGTTTGGTTTAAATTACATTAATTTTAATTACCAAGTTAATTGTTTCAATTAAGGAAACTGGGAACCATCACTGAAACCTGATATGAACTTTTTATAAAGAACTCTTTAATGCCTATTAATATTCTTTTCATTAGCATACTTTGATATGATTTAAATATGATTTTATGACAGATTTGAAACAAAGATGCATGAATTTTTAACAGTCTTTCAACTGTAAAGAAATGCAAACTTTTTTTTACTTCAATGACATTTTCAGTTAGAGAAACATTTATAAATTATTTTCTCGTGTTTATCAAAATTTATCTCTCTTTTTTTTTTTCAAAAGAGGTCTACCGTTGCATAATTTAATAATCCAGCAAGATTTTGGTATAAAAAGTATTCAGGCTGTTATTTAATTAAATAGAAATTTCGTTCTTTAAAATTATATTTATTATTTAAGTTTTCTTTTTTTTTTTTTTTTTTTTTTTTTTAATAGATCTTTGTTTTTGAAAATAGAAGTATCTAAAACTTAAACTTTCGCCAGTTAAATTTTTCGATAAAATTAGGGGGGAAAATGGCAGTCCAGGAAAATTGTTTTTTCGAACATGTCTAAAACTCAAATTTCTTTTATTACTTTTTTTTTCCACACCTGTTTAAAAATTTTGAGATATTTCCATCTTTTTTTTAATATCGAGTCATAAAATTATAAATTTTTTTGCTGTTGTTGTTATTTCAAAGTTAATTGTTTCGATTAAGGAAATGCTGTCGCTGAAATATGATATGAACTTGTTATGAAGAGCTCTTTAATGTCTATTAGTGTGTTATACATTAGCATACTTTGACAGCATGACTTAAATATAATTTTATGACAGGTGTTGCATGAATTGCATGAATTTTTAATGCACTCATTTAATTGTAAAGAAATGCAAACGTTTTTACTTCAATGGCATTTTCAATTAGAGAAACATTTATATATTATTTACTCATGTTTATCAAAATTTATCATTTTTTTTTTTTTTTCAAAAGAGATCTACCATTGCATAATTTAATGATATTATTCTAAATATGATTTTCATAAAAAGATTGTTTGGTTTAAATTACATTAATTTTAATTACCAAGTTAATTGTTCTTTTCATTAGCATACTTTGACATGATTTAAATATGATTTTAAGACAGGTGTGGAACAAAGTTGCATGAATTTTAGTGCAGTCTTTCAACTGTAAAGAAATGCAAACTTTTTTACTTCAATGACATTATCAGTTAGAGAAACATTTATAAATTATTTACTCATGTTTATCAAAATGTATCATTAGTTTTTTCAAAAGAGGTCTACCGTTGCATAATTTAATAATCCAGCAAGATTTCGGTATAAAAAAAGTATTCAAACTGTTCTTTAATTAAATAGAAATTGCGTTCTTTAAAATTATATTTATTAAGTTTTTTTTTTTTTTTTTTTTTTTTTTTTTTTTTTTTTTTTTTTTAAATAGATTTTTGTTTTTTAAAATAGAAGAAACTGACATTTAAACTTCTGTCAGTTAAATTTTTAGACAAAATTTGAAAAATAAATGGCATTCCAGGAAAATTGTTTTTTCGAACACACCTAAAACTCATATATCTTTTATTGCTTCTTTTCTTTAATATATTTACATCTTTTTTCCATCTTTTTAATTTTCTATCGTAAAATTATACATTTTTTCTTTTTTTTTTTTTTTATTGCCAAGTTAATTGTTTCAGTTAAGGTAATGTTGTCATTGAAACTTGATACGAACTTGTTATGAAGAACTCTTTAATGCCTATTAGTGTGTTTTTCATTTTCATAGTTTGACGTGATTTAAATATGATTTTAAGTCAGGTGTGAAACAAAAGTTGCATGAATTTCTAATGCAGTCATTCAATTGCAAAAAAAAAAAAAAAAAATAAAATAAAATAAAATAAATTGCAAACTTTTTTAGTTCAATGACAGTTTCAATTAGAGAAACATTTATATATTATTTACTCATGTTTATCAAAATTTATCATTGTTTTGAAGAAAAAAAAATATCTGCCGTTGCACAATTTAATAATATTATCCTAGATATATTTTCATAAAGAAGATTGTTTGGTTTAAATTACATTAATTTTAATTACCAGCTTAATTGTTTCAATTAAGTAAAAGCTGTCGCTGAAACATGATATGAACTTTTTATAAAGAACTCTTTAATGTATGTTAGTATGCCTTTCATTAGCATACTTTGACATGATTTAACCGGGGAGAACTCGCTAGTGAGAATGCCCAATTGCTTATCTTTTACTTTACATTCATATAACATCAACTTTTTTTGGTTGGCTTAGTACTTTTATTCACAAAAGAGGTAAAATAATTGAAAAACATTTTGAAATTTTAATTAAAATGAAAAATGATTTAAATAAGTCTTAAAAAAGTACGACTGTGAGAAAAAATCTCATGCAGCGAGTTCTCCCGGGTTAAATATGATTTTATGACAGATTTGAAACAAAGATGCATGAATTTTTTTTACTTCAATGACATTTTCAATTAGATAAACATTTATAAATTATATATTCATGTTTATTAAAATTTTTTATTGTTTATCCAAAAGGATCTGCAGTTGAATAAGTTAACAATATGGCACGATTTTGATATGAAAAAGTATTCAATTAAATAAAAACATATTTTTCTTAAAGAAATTGTGTTCTTTAAAATTGTACTTACTAATTCAATTTTAACTAAAACTTAAAACTTTCTGCAAGTTTGATTTTTAGATAAAATGTGAAAACAAAATGGCAGTACAGGAAAATAGTATTTCTCGAACATATCTAAAACTACAATTTCTTTTGTTGCTCTTTTTTTTTTTTTTTTCCAACACTTGTTGAGAAAATTTTTTATAAAAATTATGAGACATATTTATGTAGAATCATAAAATTTTGATTCGTTTTATTTTATCATTATTATTATTTTATTCTTATCCATATTTCTCACTCTTTTGTATTATGGTTTTTTTTATTTTTCAAAAAAAATTTACAACTATGCGTTTCAACTGATACCATATTCTGAATTACTATTTAAAAACACTTTTACATCAACTTTTACTACTGTATAGATTCCTGATACAAAATAACGTTTAAAAGTTGATTATTTCGAAGGAAATAAAGATTAAATTTCTGTTTTGCAATGTCTTTGTTGTTTTTATATACGAATATTGAAAAACAAAAATAAAAACTATGTCTTAGGAGAAAAAACTTCCGAAAATTTGGGGGGGGGGGGGGGTTATATAAATGTGTCTTATTGCATCTAAATTCATTTAAAAAAAATAAGATAACTTCTTAGAAATTCAGTTTATTTTCCAAAATTTTCATTTTCTGCGATAACAGTTAATAGTACCCTAGGGAAATTCAGAAAGGATTACTTTCCTGAAACAAATACATTCGAAATTTTCGAAAAGATGGTGCGAGATAATTTGAAAAATCTATTTTCTACACAATTTTTCCTATAACATCGGTTTGTGTTGCGAAGGACAAAGCACAATTAAATTAAAAAATTCTCTTTTCAATGTTACATTTCTAAAATGAATAACAAAGGACATAAAATTGTGGTTCCGTCTGTGTTTAGTCTGTTTTTAAATAAAAAATATTTTTTCTTAAAAAAAATAATAATAATGTGTTACAAATCAGGAGCAAGACTTGTTCCTGCCTCGAAAGTGGTAGCACGTCTCCTTTGCGCCTGAAGAAAAAAAGTCAAAAACCATTCGAAAGGCCTTGCGCATCTCTTTGTTTTATGGTGTTATTGAAAAGTTTTTTTCTCTTTAAATCTAGACAAGTTAATTAGAAATTTCCTTATATGTTTATTAAAATCCGAATATTTGGAGTAAAATCAAATAATAAAAGATAGATATCAACAAAACACTATTTTGGTTGACTTATTATATTTTAATAAATTTCTCCAAAATATCTCCCTTTCTTAAATGAATAATAACACAAATAACGAATGTTCTTAAAGCTGTTTTCAAATTCAAACATTATTGCAGTTTGAATAAATAAAATAAATTTATTGGTATACATTTACATAATTTAAGGCTGTTCTCAAACCCAAAAGGGATACTGTCTGACATATTCTTTCCTTCATTTTTGTTCACAAACGCATCAAATTGGCAGGTTCTTTTATTGAGAAAGTGTGTAATCAAACATTTTTTTCCCTTTCTTTCTTTTCTTTTTTCTTTTTTTTTTTTTGGGGGGGGGGGGGTAAAGGCAAAAAATCTTTCGGAAAATGCTGTCAAATTTGGTGTTATAAACCGAATTTCCGGACGCGACAGCGATGAAAAAAAAATGCCGTCCTGAGACAGCAATCGCTTATAACTCAAGTTGAAATTTCATTCATGGAAAAATGAAGACACTGTTCTCTTACAATTCACTTTAATAATTATGTCTGCAAGTGTCGTGCTTTTAACTCTACAAATGAATCTGAAAATTTCGCGTTGTTTAGCAGGAAAAACATTTCTTTAGAACCATCTTAAAGCTGGCATATTTTTTAACTCATTTTTGTTCTCAAACGCATCGAACTGGCAAATTCTCTTAATCAGAAACTATGTAATCAAACAGTTTTTCCCATTTTTTGGTAAAGGTAAAACCTCTTTTAGCGTTATGGACCGAATTTCTGGACGCGCAGCAGTGTAAAAAAGAAAACTACCGTCCTGAGGCAACAATAATTTATAACTCCAGTTGTAATTCCATTTATTAAAAAAATGAAAAAGGGTGTTCGATTGCAAATAGGGACGCACCGAACAGTGATTTTGGCCGAATACCAAATACCGAATATTCGGCCAACAGCTAAACCGAATACCGAATATTCGGTCGGCCGAATAGTGACTATCAAGCCGAATTCCGAATATTCGACCTGTTAAATAGTAACTATTCGACCGAATACCGAATATTCGGCTTGCGGAATACTTTTAAATTTCCGAGTTTGGAAGTATTAAAAAGGTTCAATTTTAAAACAATTTTACATAATATTTAACACACATACTTCCATATTGATAAACAAGATCTTTTTACAAGTAAATTTTATACAAAAAAAAATATGCTTTGAATTGTTATTTAAAAAGAGGATAGTTTTAAAGCTTCTTTAATTGATATATTTTTTTTAATTTCATGGATTCCGCTCTGAAATAAAACAAACGAATAAAAGTTTCTTATATTCAAAAACAAATACAGTAAACTCTGTCTAAGGCGAAATCGATCGGGACCGAGGAAATTTTCTGTTGTAGACAATATTCCGCCTTAGACAAATTTTACTCTATCTCTATGGATTTGCAGGGACTTGAAAATCTTTCCGAGTTAGACAGATTTCCGTCTTACACAGAGTCCGACTTACAGAGAGTTTACTGTATTTTAAAATCAAAGTGAAATTTTGAAGGAATTGAAAGAAAAATTTTATGGTCATATACTGTTTATTTGTCAGGAAGGGACTAAAATTGTTATTATTGGTTAATTTTTTTACGTGATACTTTTCAAATAGCAAATGAAAATGTAAAAACATTCACTTTTATTTAAATTCTAGTTATTCTAAATATATTATTAATTGACAGTTAAAAATTGAAGTTGCTTTAAGGTTTTTAAAAATATTTTTAAAAAAAGGCCTTTTAAGTATTCGGTCGGGCCGAATACTTCAATATTCGGCCATGCCGAATAGTTTGATATTCAGCCCAACCAAATATTCGGTAGTATGGCCGAATAGGTCGAATACCGAATAGATACCGAATATTCAGTGCAGCCCTAATTGCAAATCATTTCAATAATTATGCCTAAAAGTGTCATGCTTTTACGTTTAAAAAATGAGTCAGAAAATGTGTTAGAAAGTTTCTCATTGTTGAGTAGGGGAAAATATATTTTTTAAAAACTCTCTTGATAGATGTGACAATTAGTGATAAATTCCGACTCTTTTTTCGGAGCCCGAGCCCGAAAAATTTTGTGTCATTACAGCCCGAACCGGATACCGAAAGTATACAGTAAAAAATTATTAATAATATATTAAAATTGTTTCAATATTAATTTCTCATTTAGAAACCTCTTCTGACATAGAAATGAGTATGATTCCTGAATGCTTTCTCATAAAAAATTATTTTATGATTTTCATATTCCCGCAAATCTGTTAAAGTAGCAAATTTGTTATTTATACCCAACCACACAGGCAGAAATCTTTTATTGTTTTAAAATATCAAAAATTCTTAAAAATTGTTATTGTTTTAAAATATCATTGTACAACTATGTTAAAAAGACATGAGTACTGTTTTCCTGTAATTCTTAAAAAGACTTCAAATAGAAAAGTGAGGATTGACAAGGAATACCCCACGGCTTCTTTGTGATATTAACACTAACCGTGCAATGTCTTTAGAATCGTACAAAATATTTTTCTTTATATCCTATCAATAACAATTCGATTCCCTTTCAAACTGATTTTTAAAGTTAACACATATTGGACAATTGCTCCAATATCATAAATAAGAATATATTCATAAAAACACATAACATTGCTAAATAGTACACAAAACAAGAACCTTTATATGAACTTGTATAAATACATATGATGATAAAAACATAATATCTACGTCTCGAACTGCTTCTGCATCTGCAGTCGTCCTCAGGATAAAATATGATGTTGAAGTAATTTCAACATCATATTTTATCCTGAGGACGACTGCAGAAGCAGTTCGAGACGTAGATATTATGTTTTTATTATAAAAAATTATATTTATTTATACAAATTCATATAATGGTTCTTGTTTTGTGCACCATTTAGCAATTTTATGTATTTTTATGAATATATTTTTATTCATGATTTTTAAAGGATCGCAAACACTTGAAGAAACTTAGACTACATTCTTGTTTCTCAAATAACAGTTATTTTTCTTTTTTCAATTTGGGAATAAATAACACTTTCATTCTGAGCCCAATCCCTTCTCATCTCTAATGACAATTAAAGAAGAAACCTCTTTGCAACTGTTCAATAGATGTTTTTTTTAGTACATAAATTATTTCCTAGCTTATCACACGTATCCTTGAATGCTATCATTCCATTCATCCGTATCTTTGAATGTTTGGATTTAACTGAGTAACATAAACAATGAATATTTTCTTATAGTTTTCTCATACTTCTTCGTTACAATTTTTCAGAGAACGTTGTTCTTTAAGTCGTTTAGTACATAAATTATTTCATTAGTCGTTCGTATCTTTCAATGATATTGCTCGAATATTTGAATGTTTAAATTTAGACAGATGCCACTTTTCCGCGGTTCAGCAGATATATCTTTTTCTTTTCTTTTCTTTTTTTAAATCAATTGAAATACTTTTTAATAATCCCACGTTATCTTTTGGCCTCTTTTTTTTCTTCTTTTAATTGGTCAGAATTTAAAAAAGTATGCATTAAGGCTGTTCTCAAATCTAAATTGGCTAATTTCTGAGACCTTTCCTTAAGGGGGCTGGTCACTCAGCTTCCGATTTCCCCTCACTAATGTAAAGTCTATAGGCATTGGATGCATTCGTATATTTAAAATACCTCCTCGCAGGGTTTGCACGGTTTAAACCAAATGGTTTTAACCATGGTTTAAACCACGGTTTAAACCAATTGGTTTTTTTGTCAAAAAAACCGTTTGGTTTTTTTAGAAAAAATCTGATATAATATTTTCTCTTTTTTGTAATTTAATTGTTTTAAATTATAGATAGAAATAATTTCTACTTTTAACACTTCATCTCAGCAGTCAACATCAGACATAATGAGCCTAGGTCCTGTTTCTATGCATGTAGAATGAAAATTAGCATGTGCTGATGAACATACTTGGTACCCTAAAGATTTTTCTTAAAACATGTGAAATTAGAAAAGATAAAATAGATGAAGAATATTCAATATTTAGCATAAAGCATTTACATTTAAAAAATGCAGATTATTTACAGCAGTTAATAACAATATACAATGATCTTTAAGTTAAGTTGCAAAAGAAAATTTCCTGGATTGGGATTGAGGAAGATTATCCTTAAAGAATTTAAAAGAGTAACTTAAGATATCAAATTGAATGACACAGCTTGCAAAAACTGAGTGCTAGTTATAGCATTTCCATAATAGCAATCAATCTTTTCTGTTAGTTGCTGAATCTAATGGCCAAAAATGTTGACTTGGACACTTGGAGTTATCACTCAGAAAACAAAATAACAAGAAGTATTTGGATATTAAAAAAGTAATAATAATAACAACCACAGAATAATATATTATATTCATGAAAGTACATCATATGTTTATTGATTGATTATTATATTATTAATCAAAGGATTCTTCATACGATTTTCAAGGTATCAATGTTTCACTGTGTAGAGCAGTTTACTTTGAACATAAGACATAGCTGTTACTAATAATGTTTAAATTAGAAATGATTTCAATTTTCTATATAATTGACTGTAATTATTTAATTTAAATATTTTCAAAAGTCATATTACTTATATAATATCCAAAAATGTTTATTTTATCAACAGATATGCATCTGTATGCAATAGGAAATTATATTTAAAAAAACCCAATTTAAACCAAAAAAACCTGGTTTAAACCAAATAAACCGGTTTTTTTTGTTTTTTACAAAAAAACCTGGTTTTTTTCCAACCCTGCCTCCTCGGGAAATTAATATTTTTAACTTCTGTTTTTTGTGTACGCTTCGTAAAAGATGTCTCTTTTTTTCTTAGTTCTCAAAATATTTCCAAAGTATAGACTTAATTTTATAGGAAGTGTTAAAATCTTACTCGCAGTTCTCCCGCTTTTAACACGTAAAATATTAAATTCAGCATAGATTTTAGAAATATTTTGAAAACTAAGAAAAAAAGAGACGTCCTTTAAGGTATCCGCACACCTTCGGAAGTGATTTTTTGAAATTTTTGAAAATTTCTCTTGTTATCCATTTTTTATAATGACATTTACTTTAAAACTTTGAAAAAAATATAAAACTTTTAGCAATTACCCAGAAATAATTTTTTTAAAGAGAAAAATAGTCAAAGTTATGTCAAAAATTGACATTTCCGCCAAACGTGATAACTCAAAAATTAAACAATGTATTGACATTTTGTAAATTGCATAATAAACAGTATAACTTTCTCCAGGACTTAGACTAAACACATTATAATCGAATCTCTGTCTCAGATAATATGGCAATTAAAGTACTAATGTAATGAAAAATTCGCAAAATTTGTCTTAAGTTTGTCATTTATACCAGTGTAAATATAAAACTATTTATTATATTATCATGAGTGTAGTCTATTCCCTCAAAAGATATTTGTAAAAGAAGTATAGAAAATTTCGTGGCATTTCATGCATAAATTTTTGTTTTAGGATGTTTTGCGTATAGTAAAAATCTGAAAAACTTTATTTTGAGAAAAAGCTAAAAATAACTTTTAAACACAATTCAAAAACTGTAATAGCTGTAACTTCAAACGGCTGTAACTCTGGTTCTCTTTTAGATACAGACAAAATTTAAGCAGATTTCGATAGATAAAAGATTCAATTTTAATATTATTGCAAAAATGATAAATCGATATTTTGATCGAAAATTACGTTTTAAAGGTGTTCGGATACCTTAAGAAGAGTACACAGAAAAAAGATGTTAAAAATATATTTTCCGAGAAGATATTTTAAATTTATGAATGCATCAAAAGTCCATAGACTTAACATTACGGAGGAGAATTCCGAAGTTGAGTGACCAGGCCCCTTAATTCATTTTTGTTCGTAAACGCACGCAATTGGCAGGTCTTTTAAGATAAAAATCACTTATAACTCAAGATGTAATTCATTTATCGAAAAATTAAAATACTATTCGATTCCAAATCACTTCAATAATCGTGCCTGTCAGCAGTGGCGCCAACGTATATGGGCCCATGGGGCACGAGTCCACCCAATAATTTGATCTCACCGCTCATGCAATGTCAATTGATTTAATTCGTAATTAATTTTTTTAATTATTTAATAGCTGAAATGAAATTTGGTTTTATTAACGTTCTAAAAAATAGTTTTGTTTGAAAAACAATAAGGACATCCATTACACTTACAGGAGCGCTGAAAATCTTTTCAGCGGATGCATAGTTAAATTTCTCATGAAAACAAATTTTCTGCCTATTTTGTCGTCTTTTTTATGTTTTGAATTGATAAAGTACTTAGGTGGCTAAAATGTATGCTTTTCTTGCCATTTAATTTTTTCCACTTTCAATAGTTAGCAATTCCAATGTTATTTAAAATAAATATTAATGTATTTATAAGGAAGAATTCTATAAGAATATAATTTAATAAAATTATTTATAAATTTATAATTAAATTATAGTAATTTAAAAATTTGCTTAGAAGAAACATAATTTAACTTCGAACTATCATCTTTAATCATCCGTCCCTCCCCCCCCCCCACACCCTCTCTCTCTCAGGGATGTAGTGGAGGGTATACGGGGGTGTACGCCGTATACCGTCTGAATTTTTTTAAGGAACACCGTATAACCTCTGTTTCTCAAGAAAGCTATAGTATATATATACTAGGGTATACCCTCTGCCTTGAGCATATACCCTCTGCTTAGAACGTATACCCTCTGTTTGTTTTTTTTTGTTTTTTTTGTTTTTTTTTTTTTACGACTACACCACTACTCTCTCTCTCCATACACATACACACTAACGGAAAAATTATATGTGTTATTTTACTCAAAACTTTTTGAGCCCAGCGAATATTTTTGAAAAGTTGGTGCTACTGCCTGTCAGTGTTCAAAAATGTGTCTTTTGCGTTTAAAAATGTGTCGATAAATATGTCAAAAAAGTTGCACGGAGATTTATGTTTGAGAAACACCCATAAACGATATTTTCCAATGAAAAATTCGTCCGCTCAAATATTATCATTAATCGCGTCGAGAACAGGGGAAAATAATAATAATAATAATAATAATAATAATAATAAGCGCGTCGTTTTATGCCATGATTGAAGTTGGCGGCGGCGTGGCGCAATTATTCGGCGGCACAGAACATTTTGAGTCTGAGGGATCCGAGATTAAAATCATCTTCGGTCCAACTGATAAAAATTTCTGTCAATGATTGTAGAGCCCTGCACGGGCAGAAATTTTCAATCTCGGCCCGAACGAAAGCTATCTTGGCCCGACCCGACCTAGTGTAAAAACACGTTGTTTGGTTCAAATTTGCAGTTAAATTAAAACTTATGAAAAAGTGTATCAGCAAATAATCTCAACGACTGCAGCGCGAAAACCTTGCACGAGTCTACTGTTTATTAATAGATGCATTATTAAGAAAAATTAATAAAAATTCGTTAATTGCCAGTACGATTTCCGTATTTTTACTGAAGAAAAAAAGAAATCCTGCGAAAATGATTTCGTGAATGTATCAAATAGTATGGATTTGAGAACATCTTTGACAGATAAAGGCAAAATTTTCATTTTCTCTAAAATTATAAGATTTATTTTTATTATTACACGGCAAAGAAAAAAAAATCCGAAAATTGTACTGTCAAAATACGGAAATTCTTTTTAGAGTGTAAAAATATAAAAAAATCCCAAAGCCTTAGCGAGAACGGCAAATTAACTGGACTTCTATAGCACTTCTATAGCATCTATCAAAGATATTCTCAAATTCTCTGCTCAATAAACGCGAAATTTTCTGACACATTTTTAAAAGTAAAACCACAAAATTGACGTGCTCAATGCTGGGTCGTAACTTTGTATTATATTATTTTTTGTCTATTTATTGTCATTTTACAAATTTTATTATTGTCACATTTTCATTATTGTGCTGTTGTCATGTTTATTGTCATTTGCATATTGTATACACCACTCCCGCCCTCTGTCGCGCTTATTGGCGGGCTCAGCTTTGGCTGAATTTTGTAATATAGATATTTTTAATATAGATTTTGTAATATATATATATATATTAAGATCTCAATAAAGGGGACCGGGAGGGACATCTATGCTCTACAGACTACTTAGTCTGAGCAGTCTCTCTCGGGCAGTATAAGTTTTTAAAAAAAGGCCTGGCTATTAAAGCAATTCGGAATCAAAATGTGTTTTCCATTTTTTGATAAATAAATTACTTACCGAGTTATAAGCTAATTTGGTCACGTGACGATGCGTAACGTCTTTCGATTACACAGTTTCTGAATAACAACACCTGACAATTTCATGCGTTTCCCAACATTAAAAAATATCTCGGAAAGTAGCCCCTTTGGATTTGAGGCCTTAACTCATTTCTGAAATCATTTCGGAAAAATTTCGGGGAAAAATTCCGTAAAAACACAAAAATTGTACGGAAATCAACGGACTTTTTTTTTTTTTTTTTTAAACAGTGTGTAGCAGTAAAATATAATTGAAATTTTCCTTTAAACTTTTAAAGTGACGCTATTAAGCCATTTAGTAACAGAAATTATTTCGTGACTTATATATAGCTTGTATCTTTAAACATTATCTGACAGTCCTATCTCCGATTTGATAGGACAATGTGTACTCAAATTACCTTATTTTATTTTAAAAAAAGATTCCTAAGACCTCAATTTCCGGTAACTCAATACAGGACTTTTCAAATAAGCAGCATGTGAAAGTTGAAACTCCAATTCGTATTCTCTCCCAGTGGACTTGATCTGAAATATCACGCAAATGCTTTCTATCGAAAAATGCTGATTTTGACACAGTTATGATGTGTGAATGATTTTCATTTGTATGCCCCTCTCACTCTTCTGTGTCTTTTGTCAAGAAACATAATTCCTAAAAATCAAAATCGAGTTTTTATTAGCAAAAAATAACAAAATATCTCAAAAACTTGTTTGTACAAACGTTTAAATTATCCCTCTACGTTCGACATTCTCGATACACATTATAAAAAATAATTACAAAAAAAAAAAAAAAAAATCTGCCAGCTAAGTACGCCAGTAAAAAACTTTATTTCGAACATAATCAGCATTTTAATACGTGCAAAATCTGTTAAAATAACAACAAATTTGTAACAAATACAGATCATTTATGTAAAATAAACAGTTTTTTACTGATGGCTTGGCTGGAAGGGTTTTTTTTTTTCTGTAAAATCAACAGATTTTTTTACAGTGCACGAATTCGATTTAGAGTTATTGAAAATAACTGCATGTACAGGATATTTGTGCAAGTAAGCTGCGTGTTACGATTAAGAATCGACCGACCGAAACGGAATTTCGGTAATCTTCCTATTTTTGGCCAAAAACTAAAACAAAAATGTCCCCAAAAAATTTTCAAGTATATACATTAATATACATAATTATTAATTAATTATACGTGTCTATTAAATATACATAATTATTAATTAATTATAGGTGTGGTCCAAATTGGCTCTCTGACCCAAACTTTTTATTTTCATATATAATAAAATGTAATTAATTCATAAACGTGTTTATAATTAATATACATAATATACGTGGTTATACGTGTTTATTAAATATACATAATTATTAATTAATTATACGTGTTTATTAAATATACATAATTATTAATTAATTATAGGTGTGGTCCAAATTGGCTCTCTGACCCAAACTTTTTATTTTCATATATAATAAAATGTAATTAATTCATAAACGACACAGAATGATTTTGTAATTATACGAATTTCATCTAATTAAAAAATGTTTTAGGTACGCCTAACTCGATTTATCTTTTATAATGGCTTTTGTAAATGATCATCTATTATACTAGAACTTTCTCAAAGAGTATTCGAAACACTTCTGCGGTTTCAAATTAAAAATTTTCTATTACTGTTAAGTCTGCAGCTTTTAATGATGAAAAACTTTTTCATGAAAAGTTTGTACAAGTACTTTTTAAACTTTCAAGTACTTTTTAAACGTTTGTACAAGTACTTTTCAAACTTTCACATGAAAAACTTTTTCAAAGGTTAGTCATATATGCATTGTTTGTTTTATAATTTGCACTGACTCATGACTGAGAATAAGCATGGAAGTTCATAGCAATAAATAAAAAGCGTCTCATTTGAGCCGGTACAGATCAAATCAATGAGTAGTGTTTAAATTTTCCGAAGGAAGAAGAAACTCAGATTTTGAGCCGAAAACGAATTTTCGGTCGATCTCTCTAATTATTATCTTATTCATCAAGATGAACAATTCTGTGTAGTTAAGCAATCCGCTAATAAATTAGTGAAAATACAACTCGTTTTACTTTAAGCGGAACCTGGACTTTCATAAATAACGTTAAAATAAAAATGAAGATATTTTAGCGAAATTTTCAAAAGACTAACTTTAGTTTGTGCAAAATGGGTTGACATCACGAGAAGTGAGACAATTGCATTGAAGTTCGGTCAGTGACACCGCATGTATTGTTAGCTACATTATGAATTATGGAACGGCAGTTTAGCGTTGCTTAGACGCGAATGAGGGTCATTTACAACACCTTATATAAAGAAAAAAAAATCTTTTAAAAATTTCGCTTATCATCATTTGTGTTAACGTTGTGTGCGAAAATCAGGGTTCAACTTGGAATGGAACACGCTGTGTCTTTGACTGAATAAACGGGTTGCGATCATAGAGTCCTATGCGGGTCGGATATAACCCGAAAACTCTTTTTAAAATCAACGCAAACCAGACGACTCGAAATTAATCCGAACCCGAAGTGAAAGGAAATTAATCTATATTTTAATGCAATTATGGAAAAGCAGTCTCCAAATCTCAAATATAAATTTTATCTTTTTTGTATAAAAATCAACAAACATATAGTTTTCTCAAATGAAAAAAAATCCATGACTTTCTTCAATCCGAAACCGACCTGAAAGAGTCAAAACTCAGCTTGAAAACAAAACATTTAAAATCAACCTGACCCGCAACGAAAAAAAAATAATACATGGAAATTATTCCAGAGAGAAACATTCGCCTTGTATACAATATTTCAAATGAAAATCAAATTTTCAAAGTAATTGCTTAAGAGGCGCAAAGGCCAACATAGTGAAACAGATTCCATGCCGGGACTCGAACCCGGGCCATCAGTATAGCGCACTGACGTTCTACCGACCAAACTACATGGAAAGATAACCAGCCTGGAAAATTTCTCACTATTATATGCTGGCAAGGCTACAAACGCAGCGCAAGATGGAATATTTATCGTGAGCCACCGACCTGGGGCGAACACGAAACTTAATTAAATCCAGCATATAATAGTGAGAAATTTTCCAGGTTGGGTATTGTTCCATGTGGTTTAGTCAGTAGAACGTCAGTGCGCTATACTGGTGGCCCGGGTTCGAGTCCCGGCATGGAATCTTTTTCACTATGTTGGCCTTTGCTCCTCTTAAGCAATTACTTTGAAAATTTGATTTTCATTTGAAAAAAACCGCTAGTGGGAAAAATCGCGCTACCCGCACTAAAGCAGCTTTCTAATGAATGTTATCACCTTTTTCATTTTCTAAAAATAGTTTACGAACACGCTGTACACTGTAAAAAAATCTGTTAATTTTACAGAAAAAAAAAACTGTCAGCCAGGACGGCAGTAAGAATTGTTTATTTTACAGCAATAATCTGGTTTTATAACAAACTTCCTAGTATTTTAACAGATTTTTTCCGTAATTTCGCAATAAATACAGATTATGTCCGCAAAAAAAAAAAAAAAAAAAAAAAAAAAAAAAAATACGGCGTCTTGGCTGACAGTTTTTTCTGTAAAATCAACATTTTTTATTTTTATTTTTTACAGTATTGTCAATTTGTTCTTTCATAATCGATATTCTATAAATCTAAATAAGTAATAATGCTATATATCTTTATTTTCTATAATTTATTTTATCTTTTAAATGATTAACTTTTTTTTTCTTTTAAAGGTATAAGAAGAGGAGAAAAAAGAGCAGCTTTTATTGATGATTACTGATCATAGAAATCACCCAATTTTTTTTTTTCCTTCAAAGGTTTGTTTCTATTCACGAATATTTCCATTATTAATGCTATCATTTTGATATTCTTATAAATAGAGAAGGTTTTTCACAATCTGAACAAATATTGTTGTTAATCATTGTAAAGACATTTTGCTGAATGTACCAGGATGTCCCTTTTGACCGTTGATCAGTAGTTAAATAACCATCGATTTATTCTGTTGAGCTGATTCAGATATCAGACCAGATGACTGTGATCGTTAAAGGTTAGTTGGGTGAATTAGTCCTCCAGATTCGTCCGGGATGGCTCAGTTGGTAGAGCATTGGCGGCTTCAGCCAATATATCCCTGTTCGAATTCTGGCCCCGGACTTGTTTCACCCACTTGGAAATTTACAACTGTTATAATTCCTAAAACCTAAACTGTTAGTTTTAGAGGTATAGTTCAAATTGAAAAGTTGTTTCACATTATGCTAGCCGTTATATAAAAAGCCATGTACGACAAAATACTTATTTTCAAAAAAAGTTACTAATTTTAAATTTTTATAAGGCCTTGTGTCCTTATAACTTATATTTAGAAAAACTTTCTGTATGTTCTATAACAAGTAACGTAGCAAAAATCCTTTCCTTCTAAAATCAAAACTTACATTTTGAATTTTCTGGCGTTGAAAACGCGTATTTTCCGGTTTTAGTGCCAGAAAATGCTGAAATTTTATAAAATTCGATGTATCATAACTCGGTCAGTTTTAATTTTAAATGAATGGAATTTTTGATATGTCACTTGTTAGAGCACAGAGAAAAATTTTCTAAATATTAACTTATAGGATGAAATCCGATGATTGGATGAAATTCGATGAATCGTATGAAATGGTATCGAATGGACCTTATGCACGCGACCTGAGGTTGAGGCTAAAATTCGTCTGCTGGCGGTATTTACTGGCGGTGTTTAGCATAGCAGTCTATGGAGTGTGAGTTATTAATGCTTGTTTGTTAAAAATACCGCAAAAGAATTCTTTGATGCAGCAGCATATACTTAATATATTGTAATCTAAATTCAAAATGTTGTTCTTTATGCGAGAAAATTCCTAAGTTTGCAAATTTCAGTTAAAACGTATGCATTCAACCTGGGTCAAGGCTAAAGTCGTTTGCTAGCGGTGTTTGCGCCTGCGCATACTGGTATTCTGCCGGTGCAGTAACTAGAATAACAGATCATCATACCGCCAGCTCTGGCGTCTGACGTCACCTGAATAGAGTCC
The DNA here is from genome assembly GCA_963932465.1 of Maratus speciosus. Classification (NCBI taxonomy): domain Eukaryota; kingdom Metazoa; phylum Arthropoda; class Arachnida; order Araneae; family Salticidae; genus Maratus; species Maratus speciosus. Next base: position 214,164,759 of record OZ010797.1, on the reverse strand, counting down.
ATTGTATGATTTTTTTTTTTTTTTTTTTTTTTTTTTTTTTTTTGCACACTCTTCTCCTAAAAAATTTTTGTGTAAGTAAAGAAAGGTTAGAGATTTATGTACTTTTTAATTTGGCTGACGGTTAAATGACTGTTTAAAAAAAAATTTAAACAAATAATTACTCTATATTATTTTTTTTCTATTAAAAGCTTTCAGTTAAACTGTGTTAGTTGGAACACAAAAGAGATTGGAGCCAGTAACAATTTGCAACAGGAACTAAAACAAGCATTTGGCCAACTAACAAAAATAAATCAGATTAGAGTTGTAACTTTATGAGCAACATGGTGACAATGATCCCACATTCCTAGAAGATTTTTGATCCCACAGCTTAAAAGTATTTTCAGTGTTGTAGGGTACAAAAAAGAAAGAAAGAAAACAAAAGCAGAATAAGTCAAAACAAACATCTAAACAGCATTTCAAAATGGCTTAGATACTCTTCTTATTTTTTCAGCATAGATAACGTTCCAACTCTTAATTTTCAGAGAAAATTTAACTTCTGAAGCACATGGGAGATTCTTAGAAGGTGGGATCATTAAACGTTAACTATGTGTAATTTTTAAAACTTTCAAATTTAAGGCCAATTTTTTTTTAATAGTATACAGGGTTGGAAAAAAACCGGGTTTTTTTGTAAAAAACCAAAAAAACCGGTTTATTTGGTTTAAACCAGGTTTTTTTGGTTTAAACCGGGTTTTTTTAAATATAATTTCCTATTGCATACAGATGCATATCTGGTGATAAAATAAACATTTTTGGATATTATATAAGTAATATAACTTTTGAAAATATTTAAATTAAATGATTACAGTCAATTATATAGAAAATTGAAATCATTTCTAATTTAAACATTATTAGTAACAGCTATGTCTTATGTTCAAAGTACACTAGTAAACTGCTCTACACAGTGAAACATTGATACCTTGAAAATCGTATAAAGAATCCTTTGATTAATAATATAATAAACAATCAATAATCATTTGATGCAGTTTCATGAATATAATATATTATTCTGTGGTTGTTGTTATTATTATTTTTTTAATATCCAAATACTTCTGGCTATTTTGTTTTCTGAGTGATAACTCCAAGTGTCCAAGGCAACATTTTTGGCCATTAGATTCAGCAACTAACAGAAAAGATTGATTGGTATTATTGAAATGCTATAACTAGCACTCAATTTTTGCAAGCTGTGTTATTCAATTTAATATCTTAAGTTACTCTTTTAAATTCTTTAAGGATAATCTTCCCCAATCCCAATCCAGAAAATTTTCTTTTACAACTTAACCAAAATCTTAAAGATCATTGTATTTTGTTATTAACTACTGTAAATAATCTGCATTTTTTAAATGAAAATATTTTATTCTAAATATTGAATATTATTTATCTATTTTATCTTTTCTAATTTCACATGTTTTAAGAAAAATCTTTAGGGTACCAGATATGTTCATCAACACATGCTAATTTTCATTCTACATGCATAGAAACATGACCTAGGCTCATTATGTCTCATGTTGACTGCTGAGATGAAGTGTTAAAAGTAGAAATTACTTCTATCTATAATTTAAAACAATTAAATTACAAAAAAAAGAAAATATTATATTAGATTTTTTTCTAAAAAAACCAAATGGTTTTTTTGACAAAAAAACCAATTGGTTTAAACCGTGGTTTAAACCATGGTTAAAACCACTTGGTTTAAACCGTGCCAACCCTGATAGTATAGTATTTTGTCTATAAATATAATATAGAAATATTTTTAATAGTATGTCTACAAAATTATACACAAACATTAAAAGACAGCAACTATTCTGGAAAATGAATTATTAAAGCATTTAATTAGCAGTTGTGTACGTTACAAATTTTGGACATTTTTTCGCACGTACGTTACAGATTTTGGACGTTGCGCTTAGTATTTGAAAAATTCTTAAGACTAAGAATGTAGTAAATGTGTCCTATAATTGTATGTGTATACATATATATATGTATAATTAACTTTTTGTTATCCAGTAATAATAATAATAAAATCAAATGCTTTGTCGCGTACGTTACTTTCGGGTATAACAAAATACAAAAAAATTCTTTATAGAAAAGTCCTTCTATCTTTAAAAAAGCAATAAATCAGCCTGCCATCTCTTAACGAAATTATCAAAAAATCACCCGTTTCTTTTATGCATTCGTTGTTTACCATTAGAACCACCTGGAAGCAAGTTAAAACTCTTTTTCTTGGTGGTACATTGGAGCAGTTAACGTTATGAATGTCCGAAATTGGCCTCTTTAGCATAAAATAATAAAATTTTAAGATATTTATACAAAGCTTTTACAATAAATTATGTCATTTTCTGTCTCTGAATAGAATTAAAAACTCAGTGTAAAAAAAAAAAAAAAAAAAAAAAAAAGTCAATGATAATTAAAGTTATGTTTGAAAGGCTTAAAGTTATGACGTGTGTCCAGTGCCCACCTTTTGAGAATCGCCCACATACTAATTTTAACTGCATCGGCGACTCAAAGTTGTCTTTAAATCAAAATCAGGTTATTTTGAATGCCGCAATCATGAAATAATTTTATTCATTCTTACATGAAAGTTAATTTAGGTTCCATTAATTTGCATGTTCATTATTATTTACCTGTAAACGCTTTCATTGCTAAAACATAAAATTTAGCTGCTCAATTGCAATAAGAATTCGATAACCCCCTTCCCCCCCCCCCCCAAAAAAAAGCCTGAAATAGGTTGCTCAAGTCTGTATCACCATTTGGCATTTAAAAAGTATACTATGTACCACTACTATACTATAATATGAACAGTTAAGCTAAATATTTTTTGAATGGATTAATACATATTTTTTTTACAGGGCTCCTATTCTGATTCAACAGCTAATTTTTACATAAACTTCTTATTATTGATTATCTTATTGCCTGTATTATTTTCCCTTGTAGATTAGCTTTTATAGATGCAAAGACTTCCCTTGTTAGCTTAAATTTTTATCTAAATTTTTATTTTCAGCAAGGAGTGAACTCCCCCACCCCCCCCCTCCTTCCGTGCATAAAGTATTGAAAGGCTGCCAAGAGTAGAGATTTTCAAAATAATTTGTCTTAATCCAGTTCCATCTATTCTTGAAATAAAAATCTTGCTAAATTTATGCCTACTTTTTCTTTTTCCTAATCCTGTATTATTTTAAATATAGCTTTCATTATGAAGACAAATTTTGGAACATAGTTAAACTTTCGATTGGCGGAAGCAGTTTAGCTAGGCAGGACATAAATCATTTAAAAATAAACTACGACAATATTTGGATAAAATTCATTTATTGAAAAAAAAAATTTGGAAAAAAAAACTTTCACTTCCAAAAAGAATTTCTCTGTCTTACAAACACACACACACAAAGAAAAGAAAACACTCTTAGATTTTTTTCACTCCTTCTTTTAATATAATTCAAATAAGCATAAATAAAAGTTACTTTTCTTCTTAGTTCATATCTAGATGCAACGCAAAGCATTCTGAACGTTTAAGAAATTTGTCAACCAAAAAAAAAAAAATAATAATAATAAAATTTCAACATTAATTTAAATCAATGGTTTTAAAAAATAAAAGAGATTTAGATCGTGCTTTTAACCAGCTTTTAAATCGGCGTAACTTTACTTTTTTTTCGGTGTACTTTTAATTATATTTTGGAAATTTGTCTCAAGAAAATCACAACACTACAAAACTATTACTACTCGTAAAAATGTGCATTACAAATTGTACACAGGATATATCACACGGACATGTCAACGTCACTTCAGTATTTTGAACAGGATATTATCACACTGGCATGTCAATATCAGTGTTTTGAACTGGATATATCACACTGACGTGTCAACATCAGTATTTTAAAGAGGATATATCACACTGAATGTTACCGTCAGTGTTTTGAACAGGATATATCACACTGACATATCAACATCAGTGCTTTCAACAGGATATAACACACTGACGTGTCAACGTCAGTGTTTTGAACAGGATATATCACACTGGCCTGCCAAAAAACAGATGATTGACAACTTTATTATAATCTCACTGATGATTTTTATAGATCCACAAATTTAATATTCAATTTTTAAACTGCTAGATTAACTTTCTATCAGATTTTTTATGTTTAAATATATTTATAGATACCATAATTCTTTAAAATTTATTTTACCATTATGCATTCAAACTCTCATCTATACTTTAAACTTTATATTCTTTTCTGCCTCTTTTTTAAGTAATTGTTGTTAATGCATATTGAAATAAATGAACTAGACTTTTCATTTAGGTTGAAAACACATGAAAAGTGAGCATGATATAATCACACTGGCATGTCAAAAAAACAGATGATTGACAACCTTATTATAATCTCATTGATGATTTTTATAGATGAACAAATTTAATGTTCAATTTTTAAAGCGCTGTGTTACGCTTTTGTGAAAAAATTTTACGTTTAAATATATTTATAGGTATTATAATTTTTTTTAAATTTAATTATATTTTATCATTCTACATTCAAATTCTCCTCCACACTTTAAATTTTATATTCGTTTCTCCTTTCTTTTAACTTGATTTTTTTGTAACATAATTGTTGTTAATGTAGAGTTGATTTAAGAATGTTTGGGAATGTTTTAGTTATATAAATGCTATCTAAATGCTCGATTCATCTTTGTAATTTATAATGAGCTGTATAGATTTATACAGTAGAAGATCTTTATAACGCAAAACTTCTCAGATGTAAACAGTGAATTTTGCAATTAAGTGTCAATTTAACAACGTGTGAAATGATCTATATTATGCAAAAATTTATAATCTGCACAATTTCTTGTTCCAAAGAATGCAATATAAAGATCTTCTACTGTATGTTATATTCCAGATATATTTTGCAATGTTTATAAGGTAGATAAAGTACACAAAAATGAGTAAATCGATGTACCGTAATACCTCAAGTCAGCAATCCGTTCCAAGACTAGCGACGTAAGTCGAAGTACATTTAGATAAGCAAAAAAGTATAAGTAATAAAAAAATCACCAAAATCTAATGAACAAATTCTATTATTTTTAGGGATTATGTTGCATACATTTAACATTAGCATAAAATTGCGTTTGAAATACAAGAATTTGAAATAAATCAATAAGTTGTTAACTTACAATTTATTGTTCTTTTAGCTGCCCCGCTCGAGAATTTGAGGATGTGAAAAAAAAAATTTGCAATGAAGTTTGAACCGACAAATTTTTCTTTTTTTCTCTTAGAAGCTCTTTGTAACAGCAGAGTGGGTTTTCTAAGCTTTTTCTGGTGACCTTTTTATTTGTTTGTCACTATCTCGTGACTGTCATAGAAAAGTTTCCCTTCAGAGAACCACAAATCTTCCAAAAAGTTCAGAGTGCTGCTTAATTATGATTCCCCCCCCCCCCCCCCACAAGCCAGACGACGTAAATGCGGGGTGACGTAAGTCAGGGTACTACTGTACTCATATACGAATTGAGTATGCTTGGATCAAAAATGAACCTATACTTTCTCAATTTTGAAACTTCACATGTTAGCAAACTAAAAAAAAAAAGAACGACAATTTTGTACTCTGTAATGGTTTATTTCATTCATGCCGGCAGGGCTTAATTTCTAACAACAAAAGTACCGGAGCCCTAATACTCTTCGGTACCGTTTACCCCTCTCCCTTGTCACTTCAATCTGCATATTGATATTTCGTACATTATTTGCAAAATTTAAACCATTTTTTTTTCGTTAGCAAAATAAAAACTTTAAATATATCAATCAATATATACTTGGCTGTTAACTACTCCACTTTTTAGTTATCACTCCTTCTGAATAGGAATCTTTGTCTAATTTTAATGCTAATTAATTGCAGAATTCTGCTATTAAATATGGTAAGGATTATGATTAAGGAATAGCGTTAACACAAAAAAGAGATAGTTCGCAGCTATGCATAGAAAAAATGAATGAAATTTACAGAAATTAATATTTATATGCTGAAGAATAGAACAATGTTTTACAATTTCCTATTAAAGGTACATATCTTAAACTAGAATCGATTCCTTCCGCATAACAATCTTTTGTGGTGAGTCCCTGAAAATCAGATTAATTTAAAAATTTGACACCGTTATCGTAAAGAATCGATGCTTTTATAGAAAAAGGGGAAACACTGTTCGATTGCTTTCTATCAGAATAAAAATGCATGGCAATTATATCTACTTGCAAATGAAAGTGACTTCGTAAATGTGCAGAGCAGAGCCTCATGTGTACTGGTCATGATACAAAATAAATATAAAAAAATCACTAACGTGATTTTTATACTCGTACGCGATAGAAGACAAAAAACCTCAAACAAACAAAACCTCAAGCTGATGCTCGTTGGCTAAAACAGCCAATATTCTTTTCATGTTAGATATCTAAATAATAAAAATAAAAAAACCAACCAATAAAAAATTATTCTACTGTCATAAAAGAAAATCGAACTGAAAACAAATTCATTGTTCAGTCTCTTGAGTGGCGCTGTATCAACACGTCGCCGACATAAATTTGAAATAGAAAAACACGATTTCTGTTTCCCCTACATTCTGATCAAAATAGCCTTAAAAGGATTTGAAATTGACTATAATACTTAATTTTAAAAGAAGAAAAGGTTTTTTTTTATATATATATATGAATAAATAAAATTCTAAATGTACTACAGAGTCAGCCCAAGCCCAAAAACTGATATAAAAATCGAGTCTGTTTTATCTCCATCTCGTACGTGTGCGACACATTACGTCACCAATGAGTGTTTTGGTAAAAAAGAATGCAAAAGCTTGTAGATGGGAAGGAAAGGAAAAGGTAATTTAGGCTTCGGTTTTCGGAAGCGCTATTGCACTGGGCTCCGGAATCCTCTATTTATGAGCTCCGGTGAATTCCGACCAATATTTAAATATTTACTGAAAACAGAGAATTACCGGAGCCGGGCTCCGGCGCAAATTATGCCCTGAATGCCGGCATAACAGATGTTTATTAATGTAAATATTAAATTATGCACAGTATTTTAAAATAATTTAAAAGAGCTTGAAAACAAAGCTCTTGTTGACATTTGATTTGGGTATCTTGATAATAAATTCGCTATTATCCTAAATAAATAATCAATTAAACTTTTCTCGTTAATAATTTTGAGCAGAAAATAAATGTCAGTATATTTATTCTTTAATTTGTAGGTTCAGAGGGGCGGTACATAAATATTCATATTTGAACACAACCATGAAATCAAAAATGAATACATGTGTTTCTCAATTTTGAGTACATTTGGATCGGAGCTATTTTGGGTATGTGACGTATTTAAATTTGAGTAGTTTTTACTCAATTTTGAGAACGCGTTTTTTTTTTTTTTTTTTTTTTTCAGTGAAGTTTTAATGATGTGTGAAATGATCTATATAATGCGAAACCTTGCGTTATAAAGATCTTCTATTATATTATATTGATGTATTTTTTCCCTCTTTTCTTTCAGCCGACAATTTTCAACGATTATTGGTTTACTATTTAATATATCCAATCTGAAAAGGAAGTAATGAAGACACCAATAGAAGTTTTTCTGTTATATCCTTTAACCCCCATTCAGATATTAAACATTTATTGATATGAAAAAGTTTTTAATGGAATTATAGTTGTGTTTTACACTTTTTTACTGTGGAAAAATATTAATACTGAATTTTAAATGTTATTGCATGGTCATGCAACTCATCAAAGACTGCTGTCATAGTTTTCAAGATTTTAACTTTAATTGTTACTTCATTGTTCTTCAATGTTCCACTCGAAATAAGTAAAAATAATTATGGTCTAAAAATGTTTCATTTTAGGTACTGTAGAATTCTACACACCGTAAAACTTTGTATTCTTTTCTGCTTTCTTTTCACTTGAATTTGATTGTTTTTTTAAACATAATTGTTGTTGATGTAATGTTGATTTAACTGTGTTTGTGGATGTTCATAGTTATGTAGTGTTTGATTTATCTTTGTAATGTACTGTTCTGCTGTATAGATCTGTAACACTGATGTTATACTGATGTTAAATGACCGTACATCTTCCGATGTATGAGAAAATTTACATCTATGGTAATCAAATCCCGGTGAAGAGAACATTCCAAAAGGGAGTTCTCACATAAATGTTTTTGAATTTTTCTTATATCTAGCTATGTATTGCAGCTCTTGTCTGTATGCAGAATTCAGTAGTATGCTTTCTTATTAATACTGTTATCCAAGGGTTATATTGTTGCCTGGAATCAAAATCGTTAAAATTTTACTAATAGTGTTTATAAAAATGTTAAATCTAACAGTGTTAAAATTTTGAATATAATGTTAAACAAACAAACAATGCATTATGCACAGCTGCCAAGACTTCCGATATTTGTGTACCATTATTTCTGAATAGAAATATTCGCTTTATTTAATGACAGAAATTTACAATAAAATAAGGCGAAGATTTGGAAATAGAGGTACTCAAAATTCAGAAGGTTTGGCAGCTATGATTATGCCATCTTCAATACTGTCAATTAAACTTTGATTCATACTGTTTCCAAGACAATATACCATAAAATTTAAAGATACGTACATTGCATTATTTCAAGTATATAAATCTTAAATTACAACTGATTATTTTATTTCATGCAATCAATGTTATACATAATGTTAAATATTATCGATAATACTATATTATTACAAACATATAAATACTAAATTTAAACTACAAATGCATATTTGGGATTTACATCAGCACTAAACATAACTTAAGTAATTTACAGATATTTATATAGCATTTCCTTAAGCTTCATATGCGAGGCAAAATATTTGCTTTAAATCATACCAAAACTGATTTTGATTCTGTGACATTCTTTGCTTTTCATTCATATTTCTTAGATTTCAAATGTATCTTAAAAAGGTATCCTTATGCTTCTATTTTCATAAGATTGCATAGTATTGCTTAGTTAAAATTGTTTCGTTATAAACATTTATTATTATTTTCTTTTTGTAAAATGGTGACAATTAGGATATTCATTATGATGAAAAATTATTTTTTTTTCATGAATCTTAGATTTGATCACATAATCTTAAAGCCAGAAACAGGAAAAATAAATAAATAAAACTAGATATTTAAAAAATGGGTAAAAATGTGTAAAACACTTAACATTTAAAAGTATCTAAATTTTGTGCATTTTATTTTGGTGAGCAGTGCCACTTTCAAACTGATCAAGAGTACGTGAAGCCTTGTTATTAAATTTTTCATTGTTAATCATTTGCAGCTATTTATCAGGCATTTTTGGCATAAATGAGAAGATTATTATAACTGCACTAAGAGTTACCTACCGAAGAGATTCTTGGCATAGTTAAAAAAAAATGAAGACTTGCTAACTGATATCAACTGCTAATGTCTAAACCTTATCATTTGTAGTTATTTATCAGTTAATAAATGACATTTTAAGCATTTTGGCATAAACGAGAAATTATTGCGGTGTGAGATCCCTGGAGTAGTTTAAAAGATAATTAAAATATTATTTCACACTGTGCTAACTGATCCCAGCTGTGATTGATCAAACTTGTGATTGTTCACTTGTAGTTGGTTACTTATCAGGCTGATAAATAAGATTTTAGGCATTTTAGCACAAATAAGAAAATTACAATTAGCTGCATTAAGAATACTCATCTAAGAGGAAGAAGACACTTAGAATAATAAAAAATAATGGAATATTTCATGTCTTGCTAACTGATACCAGCTGCTAATGATCAAAATTACTTATACTTGACATTATTTGCAGTTATTTAACTGACTGACATTTCAGCAAAAATGAGAATATTATTATAATTGCTTTGAGCACCTAACAGTGAGGAGATAATAATGGAATTTCATGTTTTGCTAACTGATCAAAGCTGCAAATGATCAAATTTATAATTGTTTAAAAGTAGGTCAAAGAATTGAGTTTTGAAGCTGGATTTCATTTTCACATTATATTTGTTTTAATACGTTTTTCCCACACTTAGAGTCAATTTAAGTAAAAGGATAAGAACTGGGCTTCACCAAGTATGGCTAAAGATTGGATTTTTAGAATTGTTAAGGTTAGTTTACACTGCCAGGTGCTGACACCAAATAATGTTTAAAAAAAACTGATACTTCATAAAATAATTTGCTAAAAGAAAATCAGATACCCCCAATATTTTTCGATACAGAATCAAATTGTCAGTAGTAAAATACTTGATATGTAAAATACTCCAAAATTGTCAGTTGCAAAAACTATATCCAATTTTTCTCCTGTTAACAACTGAAAAATTTAAAAACAGCTTATTTGATAACGTATATAAATTCTAAATGTTTTACATTATTAAAATATATGTATATATTGAAATAAACTAAAACTAAACTCTGCGGCTATACAATCCATGAAGGATCTGGGCCGACAATGCCCACTCCTGTTTTTTTGACCCTGGGCCCTGAGGAGCTATACAGCATACGTCCCGGCCAGGTGGTCAGCCTAACGCGGGACCCTCAGTGTTTAGTTCCCAAGCAAACTTGGTACTCATTTTATCGACCCCGAAGGGATGAAAGGCTGAGCGAACCTTGTCCAGTCGGGAGTCGAACTCTCGACCTGCAGCGCGGCTGTCAGATGCTCTGACCACTACGCCACGGGCTTCATATATATTGAACATACAATCAAAATATATCATTCAAACTATATTTAAAAATACCTTTGAAGAAATGTGTTCGAATCTCAGATATAAACATAGCAAATTACAAATATTTTGGTGTTCAAATGAAATATTTAAATAACATATAAATTTAGATATGCTATAATATGCATCATTTAAATAAAATACAAATTTAGGTATGCTATACTATGCATCATTTAAATAAAATATAAATTTGGGTACGCTATACTATGCATCGTTATGACAATCAGTGAAATTGCACCAGTTGTATTTCTGTATAAATAACTTTTAAAATTCTAAATAGCTACACACTTCAGTAGAGATATTCAATGCATGTCTACTAATTTAGTGTAATTTTGGTGTTTCAGTAAAGATATAAATGTTTAGCATTGTCGATCAAAGATATTTATTAGTGCTTGCATTTATTCTTGTGTTATTTTAATGAGATAAATTTTCTTAGAAAAACGCATTGATGTTATGAACAAACAAATGCAGAATTACATAACCAGTAAATCAAATATAAGCTTGTGCTTTAGATATAAAATTCTACCACAATGAATTATGTAATTTACTAAGGTAGCAATGGTATGTCTTGGCTGGATACTGACTGATGTTTCTGAAATGTGGTATTTTCAATAATTTTGAGGTTAGGAAACACCATTTCTTTTTTGATGAAAGTGGCAAAGTCTCATATTATATATCCTCCTACATTTCTCCCTTTAATATGTCCTTCCATTTTTTTTTCCTTCATGAGTTACCTTAAATTCTAAAACAATGAAACTCAATTTTAAAGAGACTTTGCCAGGAATGCTTGTAAACATGGAGAGTTTTATGGTGCGTTTGGACAGAAAGCACTGCCAGGTGATTTGCTACCTCATTTTGCTGGAAATAAAGCTACTTCAAAAACGAACAAATGTATTTACAACTGACAATTTCTCTGATAATCAAGCATTTGTATGTCTCACAGCTCAAAAAGCTACCTAGATTAATCATTATTATTTTGGCACTTATTAAAGCACAGTTAAATTTTCACTACTGTGAAGTTCGTACCATACAGACATTATTAATAATGCCATCATGATATGCTTCAATAACCAAAGATTAAATCAATTTCTCTATCATGAGCAGCAACAGGGAAACAACTAAACACAACAGCATTTCACACACGTATTCAAAATTATGAAGATCAGTTACTTTTTTGTGCTATCTTCCCCAATTTATATTGTGATATTAATGCTGTCGATGATAAGTATGATTACTTGTATGCAACTGAAATTTTGGAATATTTTACTCTTTTCCAAAATAAAAACTGTTGCTATAGTTAAACTATGTTAGGTGCCTCAATACTATTAGATTAATCTATAAAAAATTGTATGTATGTTGAAAAACAGTGACAACAATTATACCACACGTGTTTATCCATTTTTATCAGTTATTTTTGTTTTTGTTAAAGCAGCATTCATAAGCTTTTTGGTGAAGGAATAACATTAACACTGCTAAATTTATTAACTTAACCTAAAATGTAGTGATGCTATTTGATTTCTGCACTTAAAACATGGAAATAAAGTTCTGGTTTGATCTTTCAATGATGTGTTGTCTTTAATAGTAGTTTAGAAAAATTAAGTTAGAAAACAAATTATAACCTATAAAACAATATTAATAAATATTTCACAACTGAAAACATCAGTAAAGACATTAACCCCTTGGGGACGAGCGACGGTATATATGCCACTTAAAGTGCTCAGAATCCTTCGTTATTCCAACCAGTTATTTTTTATTGTAAAATTTATGTTATTCAATCAGAACATTTTCGCAATTCAATTGCAAAAAATTTTCTGATTTGAAATACCAGGATAATAGATTAAAAAATAAGCAAAGGCATACCTGCCAACTTTTGAAAACGACAAAGTGTAAAATAACACGTAAAGGTTATTTCACACAACTTTTAACAACAAAGCATCAAGTAACTCATTTTTTAATAACACATAAACAAGGGTGGGGAAATGCACCATTTTACTCGCAACTGGCGAGCGGACTTTCTAACAAGGCGAGTGGATTTTTAGGCAGTCTTTGAAGGACTGCAGGCTGTAGAAGATATGCCAAACACTATTTTTGCTAGTTAGATCTATTTTAAAACTTCCCAAATTACCACGACGTAAATATGGTACTAAATTCTACCCTATAATAAACTTTCCTCTGCTATATATATTTATTAATTTAATATAAATATATATATATATGTAAGAAAATGAATTATAGTAATAGTAATTAACTATTTTAACAAAGCATACATTTTATCATAATTTTCAACTGTACGTTGCATGTTACTGGTTGGTAAAATAAATCCTTGGCTGGTACGATTTTCTGAAAATTCCCCACCCCTGCACATAAAAGATATTTACCTTTTTTTAAAGCACACAATAGATGAACATTATTGAATAATACATTGATAACAGTTATAAAGGTAATTTGGTGATAAAAATATAAACATAAAAGACACTCATTAAGAAACTGATTTTAGACATAGACTTTTGCTTTTTAAAGAATATCTGAGAAAATGTATTCAAAACAAGACTCCTTTTTACATACAATGAAAATTAAAAGTTTCCCCTCTGATTATTTTTAACAATGAAACCTAAACTCATTCCTTTAACAATACTGCCCCACCAGTGGCTGTGAGGTTCTGCCCTCGAAGCTGGTAGACGGGAGGTGCTGGGTTCAAACCCAATCACGCCCGTCGGCCTAATCGTTCGGAGTTTTCTTCGAACCTTGGATTTCCAAGCGTTAATACGGGTTAGGTTCCCTTAGAAAGACCCCCACGAAGGGCATTCTCCCCTGGGCCTATATCCCTCGTGCAGATAATTGGCCGTCATAAATACAACCAACCAACCTTTAACAATACTAAATATATTTTTTACATTCACCACTTAGTTATTAAAAGCAACTAGGGGAGAATTTAAAGGAAGAAAAATAGAACTTAAAAACTTTACAAAAAAAGTGTAAAAATAGGTATTCTAAGTGTACATTTTACACCTAAAGTGTAAAAGATGGCATGTATGCAAAGGGCTCTCATTGCGAAGGGGTTAAGACACAATAATAACATTGTGGCAAACTGCTGTTATATTCAAAAACTTATTATAAACATCAATTATAAATTTTAAGCTTCCATAATGCAGATTAGTATGCAGGTTATCACATATAAAAAAAAAAAACTACCAAGTTTCTGTATGCAATTCAATAATCTTTTTCCAAAAAGGGGCTACACACATTTATTGCAATTTCATATACTTTTCTCAAAGTTTTCCACATATAACCCTCAATAACTGACACCATATGGATTCTTTCTTGTTTAAATCACTATTACAATGTTTTTAATCTATTTTATATTTATCTTTTTTTTTTAAGTATAATGAAGATACATTAAATAATTTTTAAAAATTTGTCAACAATAATTTTACTTTTTATTACTAAAAAAAAATGTTTCATAAAAATAGTTAATAAATTCAGTAACTGACATCATCCATTTTCTGAAAAACAAATAACACAAAAATAAGCTGTAACAGTTAAGACAAATAACTATATATAGTGTTATACTTCATGTTTATGCTTCAGTCATACAGGGTGGCTACTAAATACTGTTACAAATATTCAGTCATTTTATTTTACAAATATAAAATAGAAAATGATAACTACACTAACATGATGAACATTAGAGATGAAAGTTTAACCGGAAATAATTTTAATCAAATTGACCGCCATCTTTATCGATTACCAAAGATAATCTCTTATGCCATTGTCCGACTGCGGCACGAATCATTTTAAGAGGTAGTCGGTACCATTCACGCAGTATGGAAGCTTTGAGAGAGTCCAAACTTTTGTGTTTGTTGCTATTTACTTTAGCCTCTAAAATCCCCAGACGCAATAATCTAAAGGATTTAGATCCGGTGAAGAAGGTGGCCAATCTTCTTGCATGATAAAGTTCGGACAGGTGACAGGGAGCCAAGCCTGTGTTGATTTATCTCGGTGCGAAGATGTAAAATCTTGCAGAAATATCCAATTCTTTTTGGGATACAACCTGTCACCATGTGGTAATCAATGTGTAGCCAATATGTCCTGTTTGTAATATTCGCATTGATTTTTATCCCTTTATAGATGAACTCCAAAGGCAATTTTTCATTGTTGACACTGCAGCCCAAACCATAACAGAATTCTTGTTCTGAAAGCATTTAACAATTCGAAAGGTTTCAGGTATATCCTCGAGGGTTGCTAAATATACGATATCATTTTTAGCATTATAACACTGTTAAGTGCAAAATAGTTTCCCATCAGAAAATATTATTCTGTCAACACTTTTCCTACCATGCCGCTTCATCAATTTCTTCCTTCTTTCTAATTTTTTTATACTTTGTGCAGCAGTCAATCCTTGAATTTTTCTTTTGCGGTAAGGGCAATAACCCAGATCTTCATTTATAATAACTTGCATAGTTCTGCAATTCACGTTCTCTTCTGCAGCCATTTTATTTGCAGAACTTTGTGGATTTCTTCACACCTTTTCACGAATTCTTTTAATGCGCTCTATTGTGAGAACTGAGCGTGGACGACCAGACCTAGATCGATATTTACATAGCTATTAGTATCCAATAATCGATTTATAGTTTTATATATAAATGTTCCATAAAAACCGGGGCATTTTAATTTCTTAAAGGTTTTACTTGAGGAAAACCTGCGATCAAAGAGCTGTTTAATCATCATTCTTTTGGCTTACCTCTTTAAAATAATTTTAAATATTCGCTTTATAACCAAATTCGTCTGCACTAATAGAAGCTTGCCAAACCCTAAAATTGAGAAATAAATTGTTTTCCCAAACGATTAAAATTAATTCGTATTTTTTGGAGTGTAACAGTATTTACTAGCCACCCTGTATATATTAATAGCCTGTCTACCAAGAAAATTAAAAGAGTTAATTTGTACAAAAATTGATCCAACACCGAAAGATGAATTAGCTGGTGTATATGCCATTCCTTTTACAAATAGAATAATGGAGTACATCGGAATGACCAAAAGAAAACTCAAAGAAAGAATAAAAGAACATAAAGCAGATATAAAATTTTGTCGTCAATCCACAGCTCTCTCTCTCTCATTTAAGTTTCAATCAGAATATCGGCATAGACTTTTATCAAGCAAAAATCATATTCCCAACATACAATTATTACGCATCCACTATAAGAGAATCCATAGAAATCCTGTGTAAAAATAATAAAGTATGTAATGACGCCTTATAGTACAATATCCCCAGTTTATGGTTCAATATCCTGAAAACTTGACCAAAGTGAGGTATTAAAATTTAAGGTATGGCAATTAAATATTTTCTTTGTACCCAAATTTAATCAAACACTGCTACTGCGACTTTCCAGCTGCTCATTTAAAATGAAAAGTGGCATATGAGAACATAAAATAAATGGAACAGCAGTTAATAATAGTATATATTTTCTCTAATTAAATTTAATCCAAGAAACTGCTACTTCTACTTTCAGCTCTAATAATTATTGGCTCTCTCATTTTCAAAACAAAGTGACAAATTTGTATAAATAAACAACATTTAGTTAATAAAATATTCTCTGATGATGAGCTTGAAATAGCTTGAAAGTACTAAGTTTGAAATAAAATGCATATTTTTAACTTGTAACATTTTTTTCATTATTTTAGTAGCCTTTTAAATAAGACAGTGAACTTTTTGAAGTTCGCATTATATATTTTATGCTTAAATCAAGGTGAAAATTTGCGTTTCGTCTTATGATTTTATATGAAGAACACTGTTTGCAATTATTTTTACACTAACAGCAAAATTTAACTTTTAATCACAGTATTTTCGTTAGTGACCACGAACATGAGACCTCCAAAATTCCACTTATCTGTAGGACATGGGTGCAAGATCTTCAGTTTCTGCACTGATTTCAGTCTTGAAGAGATTCTTGACTGATAATAAATTTGACTTTTACTTTCAAGATACTATCAAGAGGATAGATAAATAATTGCACTTTTACTACCAAAAACTTTTAATAAATTTCTTTAGTTGTAAGAGATCAATTTTTAGCCATAATGCTAGACATGGAAATCTTCTAGCCCATTTCCATTTGGTTTTTTCCTAATATTCAAAAACGTTTCCAGTCTTGGCTTGCATGGTCTTCTTGCACCCATGTTGTAGGATCAATATCAAAATCTTCTAATACTGCTTGCTCCATTTGATGTTTATATTAATTTACTGTCAGAAATGCTACTTTTCACTGGCGAGTAGATAAATCTTATTCTGCAGCCTTGCAGAGATGTAAAATAAAATTGCAAGATATAACCATCATAAAATTTTGTTGATATTTTATTAAAAGATTTGAAATTTTAATTGCTGAATTTTTAACCACATTTTATTCGACATGACATAAAACCAACAGAGTGAAACAGTGTCATTGACATTTAAGGTACAATCACCAGGGTCATTGGAATAAAAATTCAACAGTTAAAATTTCAAATTAGTAAAAATAGGTATGTGAAATTTTCTACAAATTTCCACAAACTATATGTGTATATTCAATTTTTATTAAATGAGTTTAATAATCCCAAAATGGAAGGGGATGGGATATAAAATGTGCATAAAGTTTTATTGATATTTTATAAATAAAAAAATTCAATAATTCAAAGTGAAAGAATAAAAATAATACTATGGTGTTGTTATAAAATTTTATTGGTATTACATTAAAAATTTTCATAATTTTATATGGAAACAATAAGTAAGAACTTATTAAATTGCTATCAATCATTGAAGTCAAATTAGATATCTCATACCATTCACTCATAAGAAATGCATAAAATTTGTTTTGTCAAACTATTTACAATAATATAAACTGTTCTATGCAGACTTCAATTCACAAACTATACAATAATATTTAAACGTTATTTATTCAATAACAAAGTTTTATTGATATTGCATTAAAAAAAATTCATAATTTTATATGGAAACAACAAGCACAGAACTTATTAATTTGCTATCAATCATAGTAGCCAAATAAATATCTCAAACCATTCACACTTAAGAAATACATAAGATTTGTTTTGTCATAAACTATTTACAATAATATCAATTCTTCTATGCAGATTCAATTCACAAACCATACAATGATTTTTAAATATTATTTTATCAATAACTTTATCAATAACAAAGTTTTATTGATATTGCATTAAAATTTTTTCATAATTTTACATGAAAACAACAAGTAAGAACTCATTAATTTGCTATCAATCATTGCAGACAAATAGATACCTCAAACCATTCACTCATAAGAAATGCATAAGATTTGTTTTGCCATAAACAATAATAACACTTAACATTAATACACAATGTTACAATAATATCAATTAGTCTATGCAGACATCAATTCACAAACCATACAATAATTTTTAAATGTTATTTAATCAATAACTTATTAACATTAGCATTCAATAACAATGTTTTATTGAAATTCATTAAAAATGTTTAATAATTTTACATGGAAACAACAAGCAAGAACTCATTAATTTGCTATCCATCATTGCAGACAAATAGATATCTCAAACCATTCATTCATAAGAAATTTTGTTTTGTCATAAACTATTTACAATAATATCAATCAATTGCGCTATGCAGCCTTGAATTGATAGAACATACAATAATTTTTAAATGTTATTTAATCAATAAATTATCTAATCATACAATAAGTTAAAAAAAAAAACTTAATTAGAAAACTTAAGCAAATTCAGCTTTAAGACTAAGCAGTTGTAATAGAAAAACTATAAGTAGTATTTAGTTAGTTGAGCAAGAAAAGTAACACTGAAAAAGTGTTTTCAGGAAAATAATATTTTTGTAACAAATGCTAATACAGAAAAATGAAATAAACTAAATTATAAACTTTAAACATTACATAAATAATGCATATTACAAATGACTTATTTAATATCTCTGTAAACTAAAAAAAACATTTTAAGGGATAAACATAAAAGAACGAAAATGAACACAATATTTACGAATACTTACATTTCCTTGGGGTTATTCTTTTGGGAAAATTAAGACCTTGTCTTGAATTTTAAAATATGAATTTGTTTTTTTTTAATACTTTAATTAGAAATTTTCAATTTCATTGCAGCAGACTGCAAGTTCAAAGACTACAGAGAAATTTATTGGGAAGAATAATTTAGAATACTACAACTTGAACTTTAGCATAAAAAACAGAGTTCATATATGATATTTTTGAAAATATCAAAAACATCTGACATTTTGATATATATATGATATTTTCAAAATAGTCAACTTTCTGATGATTACAAATATTTTCAGACCTAATATAAATTAGGAACTACAACATATTGCACTTAGCATGAAAACTTTATAAAACAGTATTCTAAATGTCTAAATTCTAATGTCTTTGTTTATTTACTTACATAACAAAATTGAAGATTAACTAATTGAAAACAGGCACAATTTGCTTTTTACATTTACAAAAAACAAACAACAGGAAATTTTAAATACAAAATAACTTGTTTTAATTGAAAAAATTTAACATAAATGTAAGCTTGTCTGCTTTTTCATTCCTCAACTTGTTGTGTAGTTTAAACTGGAGAAGACAGAAAAGATTCTTTGTATAATAATTATCTTTAATAATATCTATAATAATTATCTTTGTAAATAACTAAAAAAGTGCATGGGGGGGGGGGGGGTCTAAAAAAAGGCACTGCAAATTTCTTCTTTATCTTTTAACGAAATGATTAATAAAAGTTGAAAATTTCCTTTCAACGTATTTTGACTGAAAATATCAAAAATATTATACACAATATTTTGAAAATAAATACCAAATATAAGAAAATATCAAACTTCATGATATTTTGTAAATAAATATCTGATATATATCATGATACGTATCCATCGATACATATCACCGAATCCTGATAAAAAATCTGCAATTTATGATGATTAATATGAAAAATGAGATGGGAACTAAATCCATAATTTTTTCTTTAATTCATTTCCAGCTTATTTGTTCAACTTTTTTAAAATAAAAAAGTTAATCTTCAGGAATCTATACAGTTTTCATAATGACAAAAACTTTCCCAGGGGAATATATAAATTTGAAAAACATAGTATGTAAATTTAATATAACAAAATTAGTTTAATTTAGTTTGTCTTCACAATGTCTAGTATTTTACACGTTATTGCAGTTTTTAAAAAAATAACACATGAAGAAATGTGTATGATAAAAGCACACTGATATTTCTAAACAGATTAATAACAAAGAGAATTATTAACAAGATTCATACTTTTTTTTCTGAGAAGAAAAATCAAGCACTTTCTCAGAAGTTTTGAAAATTAAAATTTTAATATTACAAAACATTATTATATAGAGGTACACTGCAAAACTATAAGGTATAAAGAAACTTTTTCACTTTAAGTCATAGAGTAGCAAAGTCTTAAGGGTGTTCTCAAATCCAAAAGGGTAACTTTCTGACATAAGTTTTAATTTATTTTTGCTCAAAAATGCATGAAACTAGCTAGTGTTGATGTTCAGAAACTATGTCAGCGAGCTGTTTTTTCCATTTTTTTGCAAACGCAATAGCTCTTTCAGAAAAGAATGTCAAAGTGGGCGTTTTGAATCGAGTTTCTGCGTGAATGGAGAATAAACACTCAAGAGCAGACGAAAATGTGTTTGTCACGTCATCCAAAACGCTTCTAACTCAATAGGTAATGGATGGATCCAAAAATGGAAAAAACAGTTCAATTCCAAATCCCTTCCATGGCCAGGCTTCCCAATTTTATATCTTTCTGTTAAAAAATGAATTTGTAAATATGTCAAAACATTTTGCGATTGTTGAGCAGAGCAGTTAAAAACAGCCTTAAATGTGAAATATAATGAGTAAACCCCCTGAAAAAAAATTAAAAATCATTTTGCATTTTACTTTGAAAGTTTTTGTCTAACTCTTGATGCTTGGTAATTTTACACTGTTAAGATGATATACAAAACAAAATTTTCAGGTCAACGGCCGAAACAATAAATCACCCATGTCATTTCATTCTCTTTTTTTAACAAAACAATATACACAGTATTTTAATCTCTCAGCAGGTTATAAGACAAAAATGTTGTCGTACAAAAACAAATAATTATGTCGATTAGGATTATTTTTTTCTTTCATATTCAGTTCCTCTGTTTTATTTTTATTATCTGAATATAAAAACTTAAGCACCTATCAAAGAAAATAAAGCACCTTCAGTAAAATGTAAACAGATTCAAATATTTTATGGACTTTTCTTACTTCATTTAAAAAACTCAAGTACTTTTAAAGCACCTTCAAGGATTGTATGTCGAGCTAACAATCTCTAAAAAAGTAAATGCTATATAGAATTTTAAAATCAATTATAAAGCTCTTAAATCAGTAACAAAAATATTATATTGGATAACACAATGGACTTCATTGTGTGATTATTGTGACTTCACAATAGGTAAAATGGTGGCATGTTCGTTTGATTACGATTTGCATTCACAAAAGTTTATTCCGCTTAATCAAGTTATTTTATTGCCACATATGTGAGCTCTGAAACCAAATTAATGAAAACAAAAGCATATTCTTTCATTATTTTATTAAATAATGATAAATTTGATAAAAGCATGATTTGCAAAATTTATATGAAAAATTTTCTAAATACTAAAAATTAACATTGAAATTGTGAAATTTGTATTATAATAGTCCAAGTCATATGACTGACATAAACAATTAGGGACTGACCGCTTCACTTTTCATATGCAAGGTGGCCACTTTTAATAAAAATTATTTTTTCGAATAAAACTATATAAAAGCTGCCATGATCGTAAAGTTCTAGGCACTTTTATGTTAGCCAGGCGCAAATCTTGCCAATAGCATTTTTTAACTGGGCAGTAGCATTTTTCATATTTCACAATGAATTAGAACAAAGCTTTGACGTTGAAATTAAATGTCTTGGTTTACGTATTTTTTTTTCCCTTTAAAAAATAAGTGAAAGTCATGAATTTAATGTTTCAGTTTTAAATTAATGTTATGTATTTGAAATAAAATGAATGAAAGAAATATATTTTAAATGAAATTAATGAAATATGAAAAAATGTGACGGTAGCAATGTTTGGTTATTTATCACCTGTGCCCGACTAACATAAAAATACAGAGTTCTTGAGTCTTTCGATTTGACAAACACAAAGGATTGAGCAAGTAAATTAAATTACGAATAAAAGTAACGTGATACAATGATTAGCAAACATTTAAGGAAGACCAAACTAGTCGCCAGGGGTGGCTAGTAAAAGTATATTTAAACAAATTAAGTTTAATTTACATAATTTATAAACAAACTTCAAACACTTGAAATTTCACTGTTTTGATAGACATTGGCTATAATTTAACATTAAATTTCTAATAAATTTGATAATTAACACAAACGGAAATTAAATTAATATTACTTATATTATTCAGATATATTGCATACATTTCTATCATTTTGGTATCAGAATAAAAAAGTGAATTCTTCAAGAGCATAATGCTTTTAAATGGAGCAATATTTCAATATTTTTTGAAATAGCTGATTTTTTTATAGCCTTGAACCCAAAGGAAGAATATTATCCATTAAATATCTTGTCTCTCAATAAAATTTTAAAACGGAGGATTTTAAAATGACGTATAAAAAAAGAACGGTGGGAGGGGAGAGAAAATATTCATATCTAACTTATCATATCAAATTTCTCTTCTTTAAGAAGTAATTATTCAAAGTGGAAATTGCACCCGTTTCAGCATGAATTAAATATCTCAAAAAGTAGCGAACACACTCTCAAGCTAATGTTAAACCAATGGTAATATTCTTTTTAAATTCCTTGTTCTTTTTTTTTTTTTTTAATGGAATTGCAGGGTCTGCGCTAACCATTCGCATATTCGCCAAATGCGAATACATCGTGAAATTGGCGATAAAAAATTATTATGGTGAAAAAGCTGGCAAATGATTTTTTTTAGACTCTCTTGTTGTTGTAATCCTGTTTTGCAACGTAAATGAATTTCCGTTTTTAGCACGAGTTCGCATACGGCCGCATTTCCAGTCTATATTCCTCCTCTTCTTCTCGGCTGGCTAATTAGAGGTGATTCTGTTCCGAAGCCATCAATCCGAAAATTTGGACATAAAAAATATCGCAGATTTGACAAATGGTCGCTGAAAAAAATTAATTTTGTCAATCGTTTGCAGAAAAATCACAAATTTCGACAAAGGATCGCGAGAAAAACGTAAATTTCTTCAAAGAATCGCAGAAAAAACATGAATTTTTGACAAAAGATCAAGAAAAAAATCTGCAAATTTCGTCAAAAAGTTGCAAAAAAACACAAATTTCATGAAAAAATCGCGAAAACCCCCACAAATTTTGTCAAAAGATTGCGAAAAAAAAAAAAACTACAAAAGCTACCTATACATAATATATTTAATAAAACTACTTCAGGCTTGAAAGGGCTAATGATAATAATAATATATATGACATATATCTATATGTAATATATATCATATATATGTGTATACGTAATATAATATATCCATAATATACTTTTGACTAATAATAGATAAATTTGGCTAATGATTTTCAAATTTGGTTAATGTGTTGGCTAATAGTCTTGATTTCTTAGCGTGGTTGCTGAATTGAATTTGAAAGTTTCCTAATAAACCTGCAACCAAAATTGAAAAAGCAAAAAAATACCTGGTAAGACACCAACCTCAAATATCCTACGAAAAAAAATTCATTTAAAAATATTGAAATGCAAACACGGGTGCAAGAAGTAGATCAAGTACAGGCTGAAAACTTTTCTGGGTATTAGGAATATCGAAATAAAAATGGGCTAGAAGATTGTGGTTAAAATTGTACAATAAAAAAAAAAAAACTTATTAAAAGTTCTTCATAGTAAAATGGCAATTATTTAACTGTATAAAGAAAGTCAAATTTAATATCAGTCGGGAATCTCTTCAAGACTGAAATCAGTCCTAAAACTGAAGATGAATTCACATGAGAAATTTGGAAAGAACACTTCCATTGGTTTAACATCCGCTTGTGAGTATCTTTGCACTACTAACATAGACTCTTGAAGTTATGAGGTGGGGACTGAGAAAGAACAGAAAGCTTTTTCATCAGTTATAACATCATTCGAAAAATTTAGCATGATATTAATAATGTAACAGAATTAGTTTAGCTTGTCACCACAATGCCTAATATTTTATGCTACAATCCAGTGGCAGAAACAGTATTATAAAGCAGCAGATGCTGCAGATTATTTTAGACTTTGCAGATGAATCTAACAGCTTAAAAATACATAATTTTTTTTTTAAATTAAAAAATAATTTCAGTGTGTAAATTTATTGTACTTTATTATATTTTCTTCATAAATAAAAATATCGCTTATTTTATGAATTACTAATATTTTTTATGACAAATTTGGCTTGGTTAAGCATTGTTTGGTCACAGATAAATTTAGTTTGCTGAAGATTGACACAAATAATTCTATTATTGGGCACATTAATGTAATCAATGTATAAAAATTAATTTATATTATGAAATTTAATCATTAATGAAATTGCGACAAAGGCACATTGATTTTTCTGAACAGAAAAACAACCAAAGTATTTAACAATCTCAAAAAAGCATACGCTATGAAGAATTTAAAAATTAATCATAAAATTGTTAAATGAGTAATAAAAATACCATTTGATGTCTACCACAGATGCCAACTTAACTTTGACAATAAAAAAAAAAATAATAATAATAATAAAAATGTGTAATTCAATATGCAATAATATTTTTATTGAAAATTCAAATTAAAAAAGGGTAAATAAAATAGTGAAAATAAAATATTTTAACTGAAAATACTTTTTATCAATGCTAAATGTGAAATGCAACAAACTTGTTTTATTTTTGTCATTACAAAAAATTATTATATTTTAAAATACAGCTAATAAATATATTAATACAGCTAATTTTCAAGACAGAACTACTCTAGAAATTGAAAACATAAAAAAGAAGTGGGATACTTTGTAGGTTTGTGTTCAATTTATTTATGGAATTGGATAATTTGTCTTTTGAATGAAAAATGGGAAAACTTCCAGGTAAATTGGAAGCATTGGTACCAATGTTCGTTGAATATTTTATAAAATTAATTCTTTTATTAGTATAGATTATTTTGATTATAAAATATTAATTAACAATCAACTACAAAGTGTTCATAATTATACTCTTCAAAATAAAAAAGATAACAAGATAACAGTTCAATGAAATGGAATAATATTACAAATGAAACATTTCCATAAGTCAATAAAAACTAAAAAATATTAAACATGAAACATTTTCATAAGTCAATAAAAACTATGTAACAAATAACTATTCAAAACAGAATAAATAAAAATTAAAAACAAGATTTTGCTACTATATCAATAGCTCTGATTTCACTGATATGTTACTATACAATTTTAGGTACTTTTCCAGTATAGAGGCCTTGACGTATTTTTAAAAGTTAGGCGCAATTTGAGCTTCAGAAAATAAGATTTATTGCCAAATGATATAAACAGCTATGAAAGCAAACTATATTTTCTGCTTGTTTATTTATGTTTTTTACATATCTAAACATTCACCTTATATATATATATATATATATTTGTATATTATATTGTTTTTTATGTACAATTTACTTCTGTTTGTATATAAAAATAGATAAATGGCTTCATTTTATTAAATTATACAAATATTACAAAAATTGCTTGTGTATAAAAAAATATGTTAACAGTAATAAACAATAAATGGGTTCCCACAATTTTTTTTCTGTATCTCGCCAAGGCTCCTATACTGGAAAAGTACCCAATTTTAAATAACTATTTCTCAGTAAAGCAAAGGGACTTTTTTGCTTTTGCACCATCAGAGACACTTGGAATTTCATCTTCAAGAACACACAATTTCCTTTTAAGTTCCAAAGATTTTTTCGGCGAAAATTCAGTAGTTTTATTACCTGCTAAATGTTTTGATGACTCAGACTCTGAAACAGTTATTTTTTCTCTGCCTAAAACAGAGACATCACCCGTACCATTGGAAGAGTTAGAATAATCTTCAACACACTTTTTTTCATTGGTAAATGTACCATTTTGCTCACATTTATCAAGAGAATAATCTGAACAGCCATTTAGAACAAAATTTGACTTTATCTTCTTTTCTGAAGACAATTTTACCCCATTACAAGATGAGGTAGAATGTTTGACAAATTCATCCTTCAAATCCTCTGAAGAATCGTCTGGAATTTCAAATATTCTTTTACTATTCTTTAATGGAAGTGATATTTGCAAAGTACCACTATCCTCACAATTCAAGTTTCCATTCATAGTGCTAACAGAAAGGTATTGATTATCTTTTACGTCTGACGAATTTGTAGAGTCATCGTTAACAAAATTTGAGGAGTTCTGTAATTTTGAAGAATCAGAAGGATTCAATTCTTCCTCATCACTAACAGAATTTGAAGAATCGGTACCATTTAGCAAAAATCCGTTACTAATAATAGGAAAATTTTGCTGTAATTCATCATCAGAAGTATCAGATAAATTATCAATAAGGAAGTTTGAAGAATTTTTTATTGTTTTTAAAGAATGAGAAGAATTTACTTCTTTCTTGTCAATAAAAGAATTTGAAGAATCAATACCATTTAGTGCAAATCCATTAGTAATAACAGGGAAATTTTTTTCTGATTCATCATCAGAAGCATCCGATGAGTCACTAAAATCCAGTATTCTTTCTGAAGATGAATTTTTCTCCAATTCATCATCATCAGAATATTTAGATTCTTGTTCTTTTGGTAGTTTTAACATAAACCAAGCATTAACATTAGACTCAGCAGAGTTTTCATCAACTTCCATTACCTACAAAAATTCAGAAAAAAAAATTTATAAACATTAAATTTATTCATGGGATTTTTAGGCAATTCAAATTCAACAAACAAGAGAAAAGGTCAGCTTAAATACATTTTATTATAAGAAAATTCAGAATTCAATTTTAATTATTAATTTTATATTCTAATTAATATACAAATAACTTTTTTTTAACCAGATAAATAAAGTGCAAGTAATTATATGTAAAGTAATGTACTATATAACATATAAGCAGATAAAACATATTAGCAGGTAAAGCACCAGAACTTTTTAACTTATAGCAGACTCTTTTCAATAGCATTTAGCATATCATCATTGGTGGTAAATGCTACCAAAACTAGTTTGCTTAAGTTAAAAAGTTCTGGTACAATAAACATTGTTTTATCTGCTTAAATTGTATTGTGCCAAGTATCTTAATTGGCAATATATTTTATAGTATTACCAATTATAATTAACCCTTTTGAAACAAACATCTTTACACTTCTTTTAATTCTACAACATCAGTTTTTAAAAACTGTAATTTTCTTTTTATTTAATAGCTGAAATTTTGTAATTAGATAAGGCAAAAAATTCTGTACTAAAATACTTGTGTTCAAATTCAA
The DNA here is from genome assembly GCA_963932465.1 of Maratus speciosus. NCBI lineage: Eukaryota > Metazoa > Arthropoda > Arachnida > Araneae > Salticidae > Maratus > Maratus speciosus. The sequence continues at coordinate 214,137,480 of OZ010797.1, read as the reverse complement.
GGATTTTGTGCACATTAAACTGCACATTTTTGTGACACTTGCCTCAAAGAGCTTAACAATACATTTCTGTGATAGTTAGGATTCATATGTTAATACAGCAATGGAAAAAATTATAAGGACAAGCAAAAAGTCGCCAAATGTAGGAGCTGCTTGGCTAGAAAATTATGCAAATATTTGTATGATAATAATGCTTGAAACGGAACATTTCCAAACAAACTTGAAGTTGAAATTTTGAAAAATCATTAAAAAGCATGAATTAAAAAGGTTTTAATAGCTTGATACTCGGAAAAAATTATAAGCACACCAGAGACCCGAGGCTGGAGCTGGGGCGCTCCGGAGCTGTGTTTTAAATGGAGCTCAAATTTTCCCCCTGCTCCGGGGCTCCTTTAGTTTAATATTCTTTTAAACCTTTCTTTTTTTCAGTCTTTTAAATTTCCAGACTTAACTTATTTTAATTACATCATTATTCAGTATTTTAATTATATCATTTTTTAAGTTTTTTTTTTTTTTTAAGAGATGGAAAACTTTTCAAAACATGGTAAGACTACTTTACTTCTACTTTTTACTTGAGGTAAGTGACAACACTATTTGAAAACAAATATGGCCGCCTGTTCTTTACATGTGTAGTTGTACATTTTTGGTTGTTTGAAAAGTGTGGAAGAAATTTAAGATTTTTGTGTTTAAAATTCCACCAAATTTTCTATTTTAAAAGTAAAAGGTAAAAGATGTCATATTTTCTGAACAAGCATTTCAAGTTTGATGAGAAGAAAAATGTATTTTGTCAGATCTTTAATGGAGGTAAAGGAAGAAAGAATTTGTGAGCAAAAAATTAAATGTGTAAATTAAAATCTGCAACTCAAAAGCGCAAAGTCGGAGCCGAGTTGGAGCCGGAGCCACGGTATTTTATCTAGGAGTGGAGCTGGAGCATAAAAAATTGTTCGGATCCGGGTCACTGAAGCACACACATTTCTTTTGAAATTTCAAACGAAATTTCACATATTTAATAATATCATAGGATTGTTTAAAGAAGCCTATATCTGTTGTGCAGTAAGATTGTTCAGTTTCTCTCCATTTATCATACCAAAGAGCAAAAACTATCTGAATTTGGAAAGGGAAAAATTATTGCCTACAGAAAATGTGGAATGAGTGGATGTGAAATTGCGAGAAATATAAACAGATCTAAAACAGTAATTTATAATTTTTTGAAGAATCCAAAAGATTATGGCATGAAGAAGCATACAGGTAGGCCTGTTTCTCTGACTAAGCACCAGAAGCGTGGAATTGTGCATCAAGCTTGCTTACAAAAACAGAGTTCTACTCAAATTAAAACAGAAATGAATATACCATGCACTAACCTAACAGTGTGTAATGTTCTGCAAAAGAATCCCAATGTTAGATATGCTAAACTATGGTCATGTCCACCACTTACAAAACTACATAAGAAGCTTAGATTGGAATTTGCTAAGAAACATGTTTCTTTTGGACCTCGCTGAAAAGATGTGATAATTTCAGATAAAAGAAAATTTAATTTGGACAGACCAGATGATTTTCACTATTATTGGTATGACTTGCGAAAAGATAAACCTGTTTCTTCCAAACGGCAACTTGGAGGAGATTCTGTGATGATGTGGCCAGGTTTTGCAGCCAATGGAACAACACCAATCTGTCCATTTGAGATTGAATGAATTCAGAAACATAAGTGGGTATGTTAGCTGAAAAATTATTGCCTGAAGCCCTCCTTATCACAGGTGGTGATTTTTTGTTTCAACAAGACAATGCAAGTTGCCACGTGTCTCGTGCGTAACGTTCATGGTTTGAGGCTAATTCTGTTCCTACTTTTAGACTGGCTGACAAGAAACCCCGATTTAAACCTCGCAGAGAATCTGTGTAGAATTTTAGTTATAAACAATATACAAATACAGATGATTTGACATCATCCATCGAATTAGAGTGAAAAAGCATTTCTAAACAAACTTTAATTGGACTTTCTGAGTCAATGACTGCACAATAAACAGGGTTCATAAATATCATGATATTTTCAAAAATATCCAATATTTTCAAAATACATTAGAACTTCTTCTATCCGAAACCCTTTTAACTGAAACTCTCGGTTAACTGAAATCCAATTTTAAAGATTTTTTTTTTTTTTTAACTATCACATTTCTTGTGTGCAAAATCCATTTTGAAAGCTTTTTCTCTTTTTTTAACTGTCATATTCCTTGTGTGTAAGCGGTGCTTTCCGAACTACAGGTACATACAAATATTTGCAATCTGCTTTCTTAGAGTTCCTTTGAATTTAACTTGAGCTTCCATAAGCTGCGGAGTGAAACGAAGAAAACAAACAAATTAGCAATTCTGAAGCTTTTGAATGTTTTGCAAAAGGTTTGGCATGGCTGGAGCAGCAGAAAGACTGTGATACTGGTAAACTAATATTAAAAAACTCTGTGATAGAGCTTCAAAGTAAGGGCAATTGAAACTGCGACTAACAAAATAATGTTTCAAACTCTTGTGATACATGCAAAAAGTACTTAATTTCAAAATTAAAATTCAGGTAATTTATACTTGTTTCTATTTTGCTATTGCTTTATTTTTATTAAGCATTTGTTGCCATAAGAAATATTGCATATATTTCTCCTTAATCTTAAAATTGAAGCATTCTCGATTTTCCGAAAGATGTTCAGTCCCAATTACTTTAGATAATCGAGGTTCTACTGTAGTCAATTTACTGTTGACAGTAAATATTTTCAAGCATATATATATATATATATATATTTTTTTTTTTTTTTTTTTTTTTTTGGCATTACACGCATTTCTCTTTTCACTTTTAATTTTATTTTTCACTTAGAACAAAATTGAAGATCAATTATTTGAAAACAGATAACATTTTTCAGTATTAAGAAATCAAATTTATAAAACAAAATAGTTTTTTTTAAATTGAAGATTTTAACATAACTGTAAGCCTGTCTTATTTTTTATTCCCTAACATGTTGTGCTATTTAGATTCACACTCAACTAAACTAAAATCAGAAAAGATTATTTTCTAATGAAGCTGTATATAACCAATTATCTAAATTAGACAGTTTATCTTTCAACGGCTGTTCTGAATTAATTGTTTCACATATTTATTAGTTCTACATTTAAAAATAAGAGCTTTAAGCATAAAGCATGGAAAAGAATCAAAAGATATTTGTTTTCTTAAGTTAAAATTTCACAGTTGAAAATTTCATTTACATTTATTTTGACTGACAATATCAAAAATATCTTGCACAGTGATATTTTGAAAATAAATATCAAATATAGAAAATATCAAGCATCTTGATATTTTGAAAATAAAGATCAAATATAGAAAATATCATGCATCTTGATATTTTGAAAATAAACATCAAGTATATGAAAATATCAAAAATCTCGATATTTTAAAAATAAACATTGGATATATATCATGACTTTCATGACATATATCAATGAACCCTGATGATAAATAACGGTCATTGATTAAAAAAAAGGTGATTTTGTAGAATATTAATTTATTTCCAAACATATTTCATTATGTCCTTATAATTTTTTCTATGTTTCATGTCATATACAGTGGAACCTGGTTAAGATGTGTTTCAGGGGAGTGGACAAAAATCGCATATTAAACGTGACTTGTATAATGTTGCAGGAACTGGTCTTATTTACCAATTTAATCATATAAATGAACATTAGAGCTTTCATTATCGATTAATACGTTGCAATCAAAAATAAAACAACAAAAATAATTTTATTACTAGACTAATTTTTTTAACAAGAATAAAAAAATATCAAATCTTTAAAGCAGACCCCAGTTTTTAAAATCATATTTAGTACTTGTAATAATGAGTACCATTATAATATGCCCTGTTTTTTTAATATAAGAAAAACTATTCTTATTAATCTTTGTAAAAAATATTGTTAGCATAGCAAAAAGTAAAGAAAACATAAAAGAATTATCCAACCACAGTCGTATTTGTTTAATCTTTATGAGTTTCATTTTTTGTTGCCTATAATATGCATTATAAAACATAGTAGTGATATAACGTACATTTAAAACCTCACAACAGGTATGATCATCTCTAAACATAATAATTTTTATGACCTATCTGAGTAACCTGAATTTGTCTATATTGTTCTATTACCGTAAAAACATACACAAAGCGAAAGACAAAGAATGTTAGGAGGCGGAATCAAAGAATAATTGCAGTTTTGCTAATTTAGCCGGGTTTTGTTTTATTCAAATATCTACCACTATTTCCGATTAGTAATTTTTGCCTTAATTAATCTGCTATTAAATAAAGTAAATAATACTATTCGGAAACAGTGCTTTTTATCTGAATAAAAGAAATCCGATAAATTGGCAACAGGCTCGAGAAAAGAGAAGGAATTCGCATATCGATGAATTCACGTCTTAAGTGGGATTTTTTTCCTCAAAAGACCGACAATGTATCGTGTATTAAGCTGGATCACGTAATAACTGTCCACGTATTAAACGTGATTTTTTGCATTAGCCTAATGGATATGTTCAAGGGATCGAAAAAAAGCTGCATATTAATCCGTTCAGGACCGCCATCTTTTGCACGAATTTTATTCGTTTGGCACCACTTTTTGTTAATTATTTGACTTAACTTTATAAATGACGCAAATGTCGTAATTAAATAAAATCAATTTTACTTTCCTTTTTTACTGGTATCAAACTCAAGCATTTTACGCACTTGTTGAGGGTGCATATATGCATCCATGGTCCCAAACGGGTTAAGGGGTATCGCATATTAACCATGAGCATCTTAACCAGGTTCGACTCTATTTCTATTAACATGTGATTTATAAATTTTATTGTAATTTAATTTCGTATTATTAGGTTCCTAATGTTTCCTAATTACAAGTAGTAAATTATGCTTGATTTTTTTTTTTTAAGTTGAGTATTATTTTAATACATATTACTCATTTTTCAGTGAGTACTTATAATTTTTTCCCATGGCTGTGATCTATTTTAACATGGATGACAAAAGATACATGAATAATTGCAGATACTCTAACACTCAAATGCACACTTAAAAATAAATTGAAAAAACTCAGATCTATAATATAATTAAGTCCAAATTTCAAGACGCTGATTATGGGAAACCCAGAAAACAATCATAATGGAAAATTTAATAAAATGACAAACTATATGAATCTTGTTACTTATCACTATTTTTAATTTAATGGGTAAAATATTTCTAGAAATTACCTAACCAGAGATCTGTTTAGGAAGAAATTGGGTCCTTTAAAGAACCCTTCACAAAACTTTTCACCTTAAAAAAGGGGCCTTCACAAATTTCTTTGTCTTAAAAATAGGCCTTTTAGCAAAATTTTCAGCTGAAAACTAAACTTTTTACAAATTTAATCATTTAAAAGTGAAATCTGGCCTGTCACTTTTACATATATATAGAAAATATATGTACTTTACATGCATATATCTTCTTAAAAACATATAAAAAAGAATCTGAATATAACAATCATTTTTAATTCACAAAATTAAGGCTAGATTTTTCACAAATATAAAAAAGCTGTTCAGAATTTCCCAAAAGCAGGACCCTGAGAGAAAAGTCTGGACAGACCCCTGTTAAGTATTAATTATTATACAGCCAGGGCTCTTTACCCATTTGCAAGCAAAGAAATTCCCTGAGTTATTTCTCAGTATCAATATATTGTTTTTCATATGAGTATCATCAACAAGGCATGGTAAACAGGAGTTACTATTGATTAGCATTTACTTAAGAAATAGATCATATATTCTTTTAAAGAGAAACTGAACAATTTTTCCAGGTTTCAGTAGAAATTGTGAACCTTTTTCTGATATTTTCGGACAGAATGAATTCTCTGATTTTCATTTCAGGGGTCGATGCAGGTTTTTATTCTTGGGGCCCATTTTGTGAAAAGTGGAAGTTATTTTTGTGAATTTTACTATATATTTGTGAAAAATAACATTTTGCTAAAATTGGTTTATCACGGTTTATTTGTAAATAAACTGTGATCTGGTTTATTTACACATTACATGTTTTAAAACAGTTTTTATGAAAAAGAATGTTACATAGGGGGCCCATTTTATTAAATTTATTTTTATAAAGGGGCCCATTTTATAAAATAGATTTTTGTGAAAGTGCCCTAAATAGGCCCCAAATTTTGCCTGGATTGACCCCTGCATTTACTTCTTAACGGTGATAGCAAATGGGAGTCATACACATAACATTATGGTCAGTAGAATTAGCTTGACTTTGCTCAAGGAGACTGCAACTTTGCTTATGCAACATTCATGCACTCAATTTGGACGAGTTGCCCCTGCGCTTAGCAAATTCAACCAATATGAAGGATATCACCATCCCAAAGATATCCATACTTATGCAGTTACACTACTCATTCAACAAACAATAGCTAACCCTACAAATAACTGTAAGAAACCTGTTAGCTTCTGTAGCTTTCGGACAAAGCAGAGTGAACATGCTTGTAAAATGTTTGTTCTTTATTCTTCTCCCATCTATGGGGGAAGGAGTAATAATTCAAGCATTATTATTATTATTAAACATAATTGTGTTTAGCATCAGTAAAGAATAAATATGTAGTAATAGCATAAAAACATTTTTAGTTATTTTTTATCTTTAAGATCATAGATGAGAGCAGTCAAACTGTAAAGAAGAAAAAATTAGCTTTCCCTCTTCCTCCTATCTAGAAATTCTTTTTTTTTTTTCTAAGGAGAGAAAGGTGGGATTTAGATGGTTGATTATTTATTCCTTGTGGTTACAAACAAATAATGCTGTCTACTTTTCTTTTTCTTTGTGTAAAGAGTTTAATACTTTAACAAGGGGATAAGCAGGAAGGATAAAAAAAAATAAGACTTTTTATTTTCTTCTTGTGGGAAAGGGGAACATTCAGATGGTTGCTTATTGCTACTACAAATACACAAATAAGGTGGGGAAAAGATTAATAAAGGTTTTAAAACTTATGTGCTAGGGGGAAAAGGAGTGGGGGAACCTAGAAGAAAATTTAAAAGAATGTTGACGGTACTTGTCTCTATAAGATACTATACTACTAATACTTCTTAAGTATAAGCAAGTGTTATATGTATATCTGAAACTATGTAGGGGACTGAGATAGACCTGGCTTATCAGAATACTTAAAACAGATCCTTAAAGACTTGCTTTTTATTTCTTATCATTAGTTTTACTTTATTTGTTACGCAATTTTTTTTTTATTTGATAGATGCATATAAACTCTTCATTTAAGGTTATTTAAAATATACCTTAAAAATATAAAACTAAAATTAAGAGATTAAGACATTACTTCATTCAGAAATACTCCAATCATTTACATCAGGCATGTCAAACTCATTCACCACCGAGGGCCAAATTAAGAATTGAATACAAAACCATGGGCCACATTACGAAAAAGAAGAGCAAATTTATTTTATTGCTATTGCACATTATGTAAGATTTTAACATTTCACATAAAATTAAGTATTACATTTCAGAAATATTTTGACAACTGAGAAAATTAGTTTGATGTGCCAATATCAAAACTTTCTTTCTCAAACATGTTAATATTTTAAAAAGTTGTTACACGTGTTAATCCTTCAGTGTTTTTACTTCAATACTACACCAACTTTCGTTTTCATCTTAAGTTCTTGCTTCATTTTTACTAATCAAAGTAAAAATGAGTTAATCTTGATCATAATATTTAATAAAATCAATATGTTATTCTGAGACGTGGTGAAACAAAAAAAAAGTAAACACCCCCTACTAACTCTGCAACAAATTATTGTAGAAGAAAGATACTAGTGCCAAATGATGGGAAATAAAATCTACTTTTAAATGGTGTATATAAAATTTGCTTAGGTGGCCATCTACATATCAAAACAAACACAAACTACGTTGTTTTTTTTTTTTTTTTTTAAATAGCAATACCAAACTTTGACATCATAAACAAATTCTACACCTTTCAATTAGTCTAATTACAAATTTTCATGAAATTTGTACGATTAGTTTGAGAGAAATTAATTATTTTAAAAGTGTATATTTTAGACGGTGTATCCAAATTGAAGTTCGGTACTCGATTGTTAAAATGCCACAGAATGACTATGTCACTTCTATTAATGCATTATTTCTTGCCAATAGAACCATTTCACTCGCTTAATATGTTTCAACTATTGCCAACTCAAATGTTTCAATAAAATGAGTAAAATATATTTTTTTTAAATTATGCTTTTCTGCACATCATAGACGATCCCTTAAACCATCATTTTGACTTTTTTAAGGCTGTTCTCAACTGCTCTGCTAACAAGTGCAAAACGTTTCAACACATTTACAAATTCATTTTTTAACGGAAAGATATAAAATTGGAAAGCTTGATCACGGAAGCGATTTGGAATCGAACTGTGTTTTCTATTTTTTGATCAATCAAATACCTATTGAGTTATAAGCGATTTTGATCACGTGACACAGCATTTTTCTCCCCTTACTGATTGGATTTTCGTCTTTCGTTCAGAAGTTCAGTTCAATATGCCAAATTTGACAGTATTTTATGAAAGATCTATTGCATTTACAAGAAAACGGAAAAAACAGTTTGATGACACAGTTTCTAAATAACAACACCTTCTAGCTTCATGCGTTTCTGAACAAAAATGAATTAAAACTTATGTCAGAAAGTTGACCCTTTGGATTTGAGAACAGCCTTAATCATAATTCAAAAACTACTTGGAAGAAAAATTTGAAATTGAGAATTTGCATAAAGCAGGACATAATAAATATAAATGTATCAAAAAAAATTGTAGGTTGCAATTCAGATTTTTTTTTAATATTAATTTCATAATTCACAATTCGTATTATAATTTTTTTTTAATTACAAGATCAGTGTATTTATGTTTGGGCTTTTTAGCATTATAACCACAGAAAAAATTATCACATTAGGATTATAAATAAAAAATATGAAAATGTAATTTAACATTAGAAGCTCTAAATTTTGATTGTTTATAATTCAAAAACTTTTCATACAAATGACTTGAAATTTAGTTTCTAAGCATAGCTTGAGCCGAAGATTTCAAATATATTGTCAAAATTGGGTGTTGCCAGTTGCCATTGGAAAAAACAAAGTTTGGTCTAGTTTTGATTTGTAAATGGTGCCCTAAGCAAATTTTATGCACATCATTTAAAAGTAGACTTTATTTCCAATCATTTGGTACCAGTAACTTTCTTCTACTATAATTAGCTGCAGATTAGTAGGGGTGTTTATTTTTTTTTTCCACGACTGAACCTCTCTTCCAGAAAATTTTAAAGAAGATACAAGCAGAAAAACTGAACAATAATTTTTGATACTGACATGTTTGCACATAAATAAAAACAAATAGAGTTTGATGATGATAGGAGACACATAATACAGTGAAATGTGTTTAACACGAAAATGCTTAACATGAAATGATATAGTGGTCCGGACAGTGTACTATGCAATTTAATACATTTTTTTTTTTTCTTTTAACACAAAACAAAAATCGTTTAACATGAAAAAAATTTGCTTTCGGTGTAGTTAGTTTGAATTGAAATTGGTGAATTTTGTGTTAAAACCACTGAATTTTGGGTGAAAATCAGTGAATTTTGTGGGGATTTTTGTAAATTAGCTTATGTTTTATGAGCACAATGGCTGAAAAATCAGTCCGAAAACAAACTGCTATTTCGCTTCAAATGAAGCTGCTTAATGTAGTTGATGAAAAAGGAGGACGAAAACAGAAATCTACAAAGAGTTTGGCATTGCCAGTTTATCAACGATAATTAAAAAACAGGGATCCAATTATGTTAATGTTTGAGAGCAATATGTTTAAAACAGAGAGAAAACATATGCTTAACATATGAGAACCGCTAAGCACAAGGAATTGGAGACATCTTTGCTTATTTGATTCAAACAAGCTAGATCTCAGAATGCTGAAAAAGACACTTCAAAAAAGATATCTGAATTTTTCCAAAAAAAAAATCAATATTTTTTTACCGCAAATAGTTTAACAGGAAATCGAAATAAAATTTTACGACATCGAAAATATTTGTGAGTTTTGTTCTTTTTTTATGAATCTTTTAACACAAAAAAAATTTCTGCCCCCTCAATTTCATGTTAAACATATTTCACTGTTTGTATGTGTAGTCACAATTAAAATCTTTTAATAAAACTTTACCACTTCAATTCCTTCTTTATTTTCTGAAAATTCATTAGGTTTCTCTGTTGAAGCATTTGACACATCTTGCTTCTTATCAATCAAACTCATCAGCTTTCTTACCCTTTCGAAAGTTTCTGAAACACAAAAGATTAATGTAAGCTTGAAGAATGTACAAAGACTTAGCAATATTAAAGATGGCAAAATATATATGTGGGAATTTCGCAAGCAACACTTGGATCAGACTGATGTCTCCGACTCCGTATTTCCGCTTCGAGATTAAAAAGTCAACGAAGCTGCGTGAAGTGAAAATGCAGAAAAAGTAAATAGAACGAAATAGAGTTCGACAATGGAGCTTTTGTTAAAAGAAACAGAACATTTTTCGATGAAATAAAATAGAATAATTAAACAACGTAAGAGAATCTTAGAAATATTCGACGGTGCTAAATAAATGAACCCTAAGTTGATGCTTTTTAAGTTAAATATAGATCGAAAAGAGTGCTTTTTAACTGTATTTTTGTTTTGTCTACGTCTTAATAAATGTCAGTGTTCGTCTCAGAGGTGAGTTATGATTTATGAATAGAGTCTCATCTCATATATATTACATTTTTTTTTATCTGACAAAATAACACTGATGATTTAAGGATGTTCTTTAACTTTTATTTGTCTGCTCAGCAACATGATTCTTTCTGCCAAAGCCATTTTTAAACAAGTGTGAAATTTATGGATATTAGTATTCAAGTTCTTTGAAATTAAAAAGCATTTTCATTTTCTTTCACTATAAATGAATCGATGATTGTTGAAAAGATCTTGATTTGAAATTTTTTGAGAATTAAAAAAAAAAAAAAAATTTTTAGCCTATCAAAAAGAAATTTTACAATTATATCTTTTTCTATTACTTTTTTGTTGGTGTTTTTTTAAATAAACAACATCCAACGACATATTTACAGCATACATATGTTGCTTTTAAATTTTGTACTCATTTTTTATGTTCAAAGAAAACATACTTTTTAAGGTAAAAATATGAAGATGTTTAAGGAAAAAATTAGAGTAATAAAATAAAAGAGATAAGATTTTAAATAAGAGAAGATTAGATGCTTTGTTTTACTTTAATGTATTTTTTGAAAATCACTCAACTTTTAAATTAATCCCTCACAAAGATACAAAATTAATACTCAGACTGAGTACCTTTCTTCACAAAATGGTCAATAAACATAAAAAAACATCAAAACTATTTTTAGATGAGAAATGTCAAGATATGGACATGGACAATCACTAATTCAAATGTATTATTACACTTTGAGCTGTAACCACTTCTCTCTGACATAAATTTTTCTCTTCCTGTTATCGTGTCTCAAAAATGGCTTAAAATGCCAACTTTGAGGCCATTTTCTAGACATTTCTTTACTTTTGTTAGAAAAAGAGTAAGGCTTATTCTATTTCATGATATCTAAATAAGAATTACTAGGATGTTTTGTGAATTTTCAAATGATTTTGTTAGAAAATAGTGAATTTGGATACAGACTTAAAGAGATACAAACCTCTGAAAATTCTTTTTAATTATAAGAATAATCACTGTCAGCAAAGGTTCCCAAACTATGGGTCATGAGCCACTGGTGGGGTTGCAAGTGATGTTTTGGTGGAACAGTGTTTGAAATTAGTGGTCATTAGTCATCAAATGCAACTAAATTACTGCATTTGATGACTACAAAATTATTTTTGGTCGTCAAATTTGATGCCTAGCTTTATTTAAAAATATTTATTTAACTATTATTTTAGCAGTTAGCACACACAGTGCACCTATTGATTTCATGTTACGGGATTCAAATGTTGATGTATTATTATTATTTTACTAAATTCAATTGTAATTATCAGTGGACAAAATTTTGTTTCTGTTTTGCTAAGTTATCAAATTTTATTTTATTTTACATGATTAAGTGCATTTTTCTATTAATTTATAAATATAACAATAATTAAAAATTCTTTACATCAATTTAACTGCTGCTTCAATTATTATAATCTGTCAGATTAAGAACTTCAATAATTTTAAATAAAAATGAGTATTTGTGTTTTTCTAAAAAGTAGCATACAATATTACAGTAACGTTAAAAATGAATTTTAGAAATAGCAACTAAACATTTCAATTTGATGCCTAAGATTTTTACAGAAGTCATCACTTGACGCCTACCTTTTATTTTCCCAATTTCCATCACTGTTGTGGAACATTCAGCCAAGTTTTCAAAAAATATATGATTAATTTTAACTGTTGTAAAAATATAGCAAACATAATATGCTACAACTTACAAGTAAATAACATAGATAAATAACTTCATGAAAAGACGATATTTTATTTTAAACTTTGGGCAGAGAGGACTGGGGGCTAAAATTAACAAGTTTAACATTGACACAGACTATCTTATCAGTGCAAAACAATGTCATAGTCATACATCAAACTGATTTTTAAAACACACTTTTTTATAATAATAATAAGTTTGTAAAAAGCATGGTTTTTATTTAACAAACATTAAAAGCATTTAATTTAAAAATGATATTTAAATCTAATATAACTTGCAATGTCATAATTTCCTTTTAATAATCAAGTTATTCATTCTTTTATATACAACACAGCAATAGAGTGTCAATGATTTTAATCAATTGATTTAAATCAGACGATAAAATCACATATTTTCTGATTTTTTAAAATGGTGTGAAAAAGCATAATGAAAACAATCACTTGTAAAAAATATGTTATTGTTAATTATAACAATATTAAGCTGTGTAAAAAGATGTATTATACATTTAAAAACATCTAACTAAATGTTAAATAACTTCAAAACATTATAATATTTAGTAGCTATTCAAATATTTTAATGTTGTGGGGGAAAAATCTGATTTAAATTTCAAAAATACAATTTTTGTAATCTATTTATAAATTATGTGCGAGTTTGCTGTATACATTGCTACAATTTTTGATCAATTTGATATACATATGCTTTAGAACCTGTGTAAAATTACTGGCTGCTTTATGAATTCATCAAACTATTATTTATCACCTTTTTTCAACCACTTTTTCAAAAATGTAGATTGTGTTCTTAATTAAACAGTTAATTGTTTAATAATTACAAAATTTAATCTGCATCATCAATTTAAAATTAAATGCAAGTTATCAATAACTTTAAAATATAAGCAGTATTTAATATTGGTTTACATAATTATTACAAAATATTAATGCACATAATATTGTATGTTACTAAAGAAATTTTTTATTTGCAGTTTTTTGTAATTTCTATAATTACATAATTAAAATTTTATTAATTAAAGCAAAAAATCATAGATTATGTTAGTAATTGGAGGGTTATTCATTTTTGAAATACTTAATTCTTGGTAGATGTTTAATATTTTAACACAGGGAAAAAAAAAAAAAAATCCGATTTAAATCAAAAAAATCAGATTTTTTTTTAATTTTTTTTTAAAAATCATGATTTTTTTACACCCTAATAAACATTCACTAATAAACATTTTGTCCCATGTAATAAAAGAAGGTTTTCTTTTATTCCACTTTGGCATTAGGATTACCTATTATTGTTCTTGAGTTTTGTATGAAAATTCACTTTTTGCATAGGACAGATTTATACTCATATATCAAAGACTCTCTATATCAGTTTTCTCCAAGGAATTTTAGGAGACTACACCTTGCCTGTACTTTGATTTTAAAAAAACCCATATTGCTCCGCAGACAAAAAAAAGGGATCCTAACTATATTTTGTTTTAAAAAAATTGCTTGTCTAGTATAAAATGACATTATCAAAATTTGAAAAAAGTACCCTATCTTTTAAATATTAGAAGTATTTAAAAAAAAAAAAAATCTTAAAGATGGTATTTAAAATTGGCTTTTCCCATCACCAGCACACTGATTTTTTTTTTTTCTTTACCCTGCAGGAAACTGTTCTATATATACTAGGGTGTCAACGATTTTAATCAGCTGATTTAAATCAGCGATTTAAATCATGATTTTAATCAAGCAATTTTTAAAAAAAAAATCATTGATTAAAATCAAAAATTTTCTAAATGTTTAAAATGACATAAAAGTATTCAAATCTAAGATGAACATAATTTGGAAAGTTTCTACAGGTATTGTGACTTATGAATACACAAAACAAAGCTTTAAATAATTGTTTCTAAGCGTAATTCCTGAGTATTGTGAAAAATTTTAAGTACGGTAAGTTTGTAAAAAGCATGGTTTTTATTTAACAAACATTAAAAGCATTTAATTTAAAAATGATATTTAAATCTAATATAACTTGCAATGTCATAATTTCCTTTTAATAATCAAGTTATTCATTCTTTTATATACAACACAGCAATAGAGTGTCAATGATTTTAATCAATTGATTTAAATCAGACGATAAAATCACATATTTTCTGATTTTTTAAAATGGTGTGAAAAAGCATAATGAAAACAATCACTTGTAAAAAATATGTTATTGTTAATTATAACAATATTAAGCTGTGTAAAAAGATGTATTATACATTTAAAAACATCTAACTAAATGTTAAATAACTTCAAAACATTATAATATTTAGTAGCTATTCAAATATTTTAATGTTGTGGGGGAAAAATCTGATTTAAATTTCAAAAATACAATTTTTGTAATCTATTTATAAATTATGTGCGAGTTTGCTGTATACATTGCTACAATTTTTGATCAATTTGATATACATATGCTTTAGAACCTGTGTAAAATTACTGGCTGCTTTATGAATTCATCAAACTATTATTTATCACCTTTTTTCAACCACTTTTTCAAAAATGTAGATTGTGTTCTTAATTAAACAGTTAATTGTTTAATAATTACAAAATTTAATCTGCATCATCAATTTAAAATTAAATGCAAGTTATCAATAACTTTAAAATATAAGCAGTATTTAATATTGGTTTACATAATTATTACAAAATATTAATGCACATAATATTGTATGTTACTAAAGAAATTTTTTATTTGCAGTTTTTTGTAATTTCTATAATTACATAATTAAAATTTTATTAATTAAAGCAAAAAATCATAGATTATGTTAGTAATTGGAGGGTTATTCATTTTTGAAATACTTAATTCTTGGTAGATGTTTAATATTTTAACACAGGGAAAAAAAAAAAAAAATCCGATTTAAATCAAAAAAATCAGATTTTTTTTTAATTTTTTTTTAAAAATCATGATTTTTTTACACCCTAATATATGCTCAACCTACATAGTACACCTATATTTTATATATATATTAGAAGAAAAGTTTTCATACTTTAAGATGGGTGGCCTAAAACTAAAGTTTGGTAACTATTGGCTATTAGACTTGAAAGTAATGTACCTAAAGTGATAAATATTTTGCAGGTACAAAAAATAGGAACAAGCTCTAATTTTATGAGACAGAAACCGTAATGATTAATCATTAATAGAGAATAATACGTATTTGTTTAGCATCTTACTTAATATTCTGAAAGTCAAATGCTTTAGAAATAATTGTATTTCATATCTAAATATTACATTTCAATCACTATTCAATATTACACTAATTAATTCAACATTACATTTCAAAAATTGTATTTCAATGTTTTTACATTTCTATTTACATACAAATTAGAAACAGAACAGAAATAGAACATAAGCAAAAAATTTTAACAAAACTTAGTGAGCATTAATTAAATAAAAATATTTTTAAAGAGGCAGAAAGGATATGTTTTCTGACTTTTGTACAGGACCAACTTGAAGTGAAGGTATACAGTACCCCTTTCCTTTTATTGGCACCTCTTTACACACTTTATCAATAAAAAATGATTGTAAAAAGGAAATTAGAGCCACAGGAAAATCAGGTCCTTATTATTGCATGGGCAAATTGCAGGGTTGCTGGCTTTTAGCCAGGCCAAAAAAAGCCGGCCGGCTTTTTTTGGTTTTAACCACTTAAAAAAAGCCGGCTTTTATTAAAAAAAGCCGGCTTTTATTGGAAGAAGTCAGTTTTTATTTTTTAAAGTTGGTTTACAGTAAATTTGTTTTAAATTTGGATCAATTAATTTTTAATACATTTATAAATATTTTCTACTAAAAAAAATAATAGACTTCTATTAAATTTTATCAAATAAATAAGTCTTTATAACTTCTAGAAGACAACTGTGAACGCATTATCTCTGAAAAAAAAAAATAATATATATAAACATTGAAAAGGATATATGTTAGGCTCCAAACTAGTGTTTTGAAATTCTATATTATATAGCTCCACATATACTACACATTTTAAAGATTATATTTAATTAAAACTGTTCTTAACTGCTCTGCTCAACAAGCGCAAAATGTTTTGACACATTTACAAATTCATTTTTTAACGGAAAGATGTAAAATTCGAAAGCCTGACCATGAAACATGAAAGCTATTGGTAATTGAACTGTTTTTTTTTTTCATTTTTTTATCAATCAATTACCTATTGAGTTATAAGCATTTTGGATCACGTGACAAACACGTTTTTCGCCCGCTCTTGAGTGCTTTTTCTTCCTTCGCGCGGAAATTCAGTTCAAAACGCTCACTTTGACACTATTTTCTGAAAAATCTATTGCGTTTGCAAAAAAAAAAAAAAAAAACAGTGCAATTACATAGTTTCTGAACGACAACATCTGCTAGTTTCATGCATTTCTGAACAAAAATAAATTAAAACTTAGGTCAGAAAGTTGCCATTTTGGATTTAACAGCCTTAATGACAAAATATAACATATCAAAATGGAAACGAGAAATTAGAAAAGATGTTTTATTTGAGGAGAGTGGTACATAAGTGTATAAAAAATAGAGCATTTAAAAAAATAAAAAAAATTCTCAAAATAAAATTTTGAAAAGCTTGTTGCTGCGCATATTCATGCATATGCTATTCATAATGTTTTTAATAGTGAGAAATGGTGGTGTTTATTAATATGACTATGTATAATTTTAAATGTTTGCTAGAAATAAAATAAGACTTGATATTAATAGCTCTTAAAATTAAGTAATAAAACATAACTAAGTAACCATTGTCCTCTTTAATTTTATAAAGCAGTAAAAATAAAAAAATTGGCAGTTGGTATGGCCCTTTTAAAATTTAGCAGACATATTTGCAATTCTGAATACAAATCACTAGCAAAATCATCTAAGTTTTATTCCAGTATTATGTCCTCATTATTGAGAAATTGGGTTACTTATTAAACTGTAAATCAATTAAATGTCATTAAAACTAATTAAAAACACTTTAAAATGTGTAGTTTATAATTACAATGCTTTATTGTATAAAAGCCAATTATGGCCAAAAAAAGCCAATTTTGGCCAAAAAAAGCCGGTTAAAACCAATAAAAGCCACCGGCCTGGCTTTTTTTAATTTTAGCCGGCTTTTTTGCAACCCTGGCAAATTGGGACTTTGCACCCCCAAATCCATATATTAATTTATAAAATATTTACTTTTTCCCCTCGATTCAAACTCTGAAAATTTTCAAATACAAAATACAAATTTAATTTTTAAAAGATTCTACTAAACTTTCTCAAAACAAATTTTATATTCTGAACTCACAGAACTTAATGCTTTCACAAAGCTAACTTCAACCACTATTAAATAAAAATAATATTTTGATTTTAATATATTTTATTAGCAAGGAACCTAAATCATATCTAAACTTTAGTGTTGAAAATAATCAGTTCTAATTGTCATGAGATAAACTTTCTTCCATATTCAAAGTTTTTTCTTTTAACTTCGAGTTAAATATGAAAAACAAACCCAAAATTGCAATCTTTTTAGATTTATTGGAAAAACACTTTCGTTTCAACTTGTGAATTACAATGTATTTTATTTAATATTATGTTGTGTGTAGTACAACTTTAAAAAAGAATGTAAAAGAAAGTAACTTGATTAACTCATATTTATATGTTAGAGTTAGAGTATTTGACACTATTAGATGAGTTGAAGTTATTAAATTCATCTTAAAGTAATATATAACAAGTTGCTAAAGTTATATAAAAGAGTTTTGTTCTGTACTAAGAAAAAAAAAAGAGTATTTTTATTAATTAAGGTACTTAACTTAAAAGTGACGGAGCCAAGAATTTTCTTTTATTTAAAATCCAAGGTGTGAAAATATTGTTTATGCATTACATGTATGACTCACCATCAGTTTTATTTGAATAATGTTGCAACAATGTTCTAATGAATGAGTCCCCCTAATTTATCTTTTCCCAGGCCCCAATTAGTCAGCATTCGAAATCCTTGGTGGTCCGCTGGTCCAAGACCACTAAAAATTCAATCAAACCACTAAAAAAAATTTAGTTGTCCGCAGGACCAGCAACTTTTTTCCCTCTCTGACAGGTAAACGTAAATTTTCCCGTCCCAGAGAAAACTGCAACCAAAACAAACCACAGAATTTTATTTTATTTAAGAAGATAGAACAAATGCTGTATTCGCCTGGAGTCTGCCATCTTGTTTCTTTGTTGGTCATTTATTATAACCAATTTATGCTTAATTTTTGAAAATTTAGAGATTAAACATAAACAACAACAAAAATTAATAAATAAATCCAAATGAAACAATTTAAAATCGGCAATGACCAACAAAGCCAACAAAGAAATAAAATGGCGAACTCTGGGTGAATACGGCATTTGTTCAAAAAAAAAAAAATAAATAAATAAATAAATAATTGCATTAAAACTTACAGTCAGTTGAAATAAATAAAATACATAATTAATAATTTTAAAGTTTTTGTTTCTGTACTGTTTATTTAATTTTTAGCAAATTATAATTTTACATTTTATTATGCCGAAAATTTTGGGTAACTGAAAGGAAGTTTGGTTTATATTCTAGGAGGAGGAGGAGGGGAAGAGGGGGTATCACTCAAAGGGTTGAAGGTACTTAATAGAATTTTATGTAGTGGGCCAGTGACAATGTCTGTGGACCCAGGACATCGTTGTTTACTGGTCCTTGGGACCAGTGACTTTTTTTTATCAATTCTACCACTACAATTTAGTCATGATCAAGGCCTGAGGGAAATGCCTCTAAATTGTGCCTATCATGCTTAAAAATAGAGTTAACCCAGACTTTGTAGTATAATAATTTGGCATTTTTATATACTGCATTACATAAATTAGATGACTGAGTTTTATTAAAGAAACACACATTTTTGAATAATTGTTACACATTCAAATTTGTGCATTGACAGAAGAAAATTAACAAAATTATATTTTAAGCAATCGATGATAAATTTAATTCATTACCTGATTTTCCTTTTGTCTTGAAAGATTCATCACTTTTATCTCGTATGTTCTTATTAGATTTTGTCTCCAACTTTTCTAAAACATGCTCAGCAACTAAAAGAAGGAAGTACAAATATAGTAAAATATAAGGTTCCATTAATAAAGCTTCTAAGACCTTGATGCATAATAAATTAAACAGTAATCAAAAATAAAGAAAAAAATATTTATTGATTTGACTACTTAAAATACATAATTTATGGTACTACTTCCATTTTATAGGGCTTTGAAAAATTTGAGAAAATGGACATGGAAAAAAAAACTTTTCACAAGTTCAAATATACTTCTAGCAATTCATCCATAATTTCATACACACAAGCCGATAGCAGAAAAAGTGCAGCACAGCCGAGCATTGATCCAAGGAAGAGGTCATAAGAGCCATGACCCGCACACACAATTCAAAGAAACATTTCTATAGAACAATACATATTTTAAATATAAATTTGTATTAAAGATGTTTTCATTTTTTTTTTCTGGTTAAAAATTCTAATCTTTCTTATGCACCAGGGTTATAAACATTTTTAAAAAATTACATGCCCAGTTGGGCATGTGGAAAAAAAAAAAAAAAAAAAAAAAAAAAATAGATGCCTGAATAAAAAATTTACATGCCTGACTTTTTGCACTTCTAAATTTCGTAGCTGTAATTTTAAAGCTGGTAGCTAAATATAACACCTATAAAACAATAAGTGATACACCTAATATTTTTTATTCAAGGGTATATGAAATTGTGATTCAAAAATTTTTAAATAAATAATTCTCATTTAATAAATAAAAATTACATCACAAAACTAATTAAACATTGTTTCATTATATTATAAGTTACATTCTCTACATTCGATTGCTGGTGTAGAGAACATCCACTAATGTGTCGTGTACCTTTGAAAATCGTTGCCAGTGTTCAATAGCCAGTGAGGGGTCATAGGTACAAGTGTCAGATCAAGGCCATCAATGCTTATTCGCCTTAAGTCATTCATAATTTCAGTCAAGAGGCTAGGCTAGACCGAAGGGAGATTTTAACTCGATTCATACAGCTAAAGCCCTTTTTACATGTAGATGTACTAAGCGTAAGCGAAAAACAAAACATTATTTCAACTAATAAAATATAGTATTGGTGATATCTTGTTGCGAATATCTATCGTATTAGATGTTTTTTCTAACTTTTACTGATCACAGATAGCACCTCAAACCTCAAATCCTCATTATTTCCAACCATCACTATTTCATCTCAAATGCCATAAAAAATACATGCCTGTTCGGGCATGTTGATAAAAATAATACATGTCTGATTGGAAATTTTACATGTCAGGCAATAGATTTTTCAAGCCCTGCTATACACACACTCACAAGGTTATTTTTAAAGAGAAATGCATGAAAACTACATACATTGTTCTTTAAGCAGCAAAGAATTGAACATCATTTTTCATTTTCCTATACATTTTCTGTAAGATTCTTGCCTTCTACAACAAAATGGAATATGATTTTTTTGTGTCTGTATAAAACTTGAAAATGTAATGTGGTAAACTTCCGATTATCCACCACTCCATCAACCGCCACCCTCCCCCTTTCCTATTTTATTTATTTATTTATTTAGAAACGAACACTGAAAATTCAAATGTGCATAAACCCAAGTGAGACAACGCTATTTTGGGTAAAAGAATTGTCTGGCATCAGGAACAGCAGCTAAATAATATTTCTGAGGATTGAGACTGTCTTAAGGCTCCTATCCCTGCTGGCGAAGACACTCACGAGCTAATGCTAATTCTATGGGGAGGGATTTTTCTAATATCTCGTTTGCATTTCGACATTTTTAAATATTTTTTGTTGCATTGGATAGCCGAGGTCCATCTCTACATCGCATCTTTTTTACTTTTTCGATTTGGGGTGCAGATATTTTTTATAAAGTTACTTTCACTTTCAAAACCGGTTCTGAAAATGAAAGTGTCATTCTAAAAAATATCTGCAAACAAAATTGAAAAAGTAAAAAAGGTGCGATGTAGAGGCGGATCTCGGCTATACAATGCAAAAAAAAAATATTTAAAAATGTCGAAATGCAAATGAGATATTAGAAAAATCCCTCCCCATAGGATTAGCATTAGCTCGTGAGTGTCTTCGCCAGCAGGGACAGGAGCCTTAATTGTGACAAAAATGATGTAGGTTATGAAGAATAACGGATAACGAAATTATTCAAAATGTTTTGAATCCAGTGAAACATGAAGCAGATGAACATGATGAATCGAGGAATGATCATCCAGTAGTCAGTCATGCAGGCTATGCTCTCTCTATATGCATTAATTGGTTTGAGATGCAAGAGAAAGCAGATGCAAGCCAAGTACTTTTATTATGTATAATTCATAATCTTGCTACAGTGAAAGAACAATCAAAATATAATGATTACTTTGTATGAAAACAGGTACTAGGGGAGAAGGGGGGTAGTGTGGGCAATTTTTATAAATTTCGCAAAAAAGTGTACTAAATACCATTTTTCACACTTCAAGTATTTTTTTTTTACAAGAATTTACTATTTTATCTTTGATTTGGTTGATATATTAAATTATTTGGCAATACAGTTATTTATTAATATATTTTTAAAAAAAAGTTTTTTTTGTCCACACTAGCCCCAT
This sequence comes from Maratus speciosus, assembly GCA_963932465.1. Classification (NCBI taxonomy): domain Eukaryota; kingdom Metazoa; phylum Arthropoda; class Arachnida; order Araneae; family Salticidae; genus Maratus; species Maratus speciosus. The sequence continues at coordinate 214,115,374 of OZ010797.1, read as the reverse complement.
GTGGTGGGGCTAATGTGGACAAGCTAGAATACTGATTTAGACAATGTAATACAACTCTTATAAGTGTTTGCAAAACCATTATAAAATAAATTTGAACCTAAACAACATAGTAAATATATTAATCGTAATAAAATATAACTTAATTAATGTTATACATAATATTTTTTTGTTATTACTGAGGACTGCAGTTGGGTATGTTATGAATCTATTTCAAAGACAAAATTAAATACATTATACAAAAGTACAAAACACTGGTCAAAATAAAAATGTACATTTTTATTTTGACCACATATGGATGTATTTACCTATCTTAAAATCTTAAGTTTGTTTTACAAGGTTAAAATATTTGTCAAAGCAACTAAATGTTTTTCATTAGTGTTTACACAGCCAGGAAACTGCATAATAAGCATAATGGCTTCTTGAATAACATCTGGCTATGAGAGTTTTTCAAAGATGTTTATTTGTGAAACATCATTTTCAATATAAATAAAGTGGTTTTTTTTTAGAGTTAATACTCTTGAGGTACTGTTTCATACTCGACAACAGAAACAGACTTTGAATAACTGCTACATATTTATAAAATCTGCTGCGGCTGGACTTCTTGCAAATTAAAAAAACTTGAGCCAATGCAAAATCTCCTGGCTTGATTGTTTTTTTCACTCATTTCTATTTCTTCAATTTCTAATTCATCAACTTCCATGTCAAAAGGCTGTTTCCACTGTCTTCTTGTGGGCTTACCTAATCTTTTGTAGTATCTATCTGGACATTCACGGTCAATAATATAGCTCCAAAAAAAGTAATCATCTCAAAAGGCTAATCAATTTAATGGGATAATTCCAGGTTTTTGCAAATCTTGATATAATATTACTTAGTGTAAATAATTTAGATATGCTTTTGCTGCTAAGGAAGGAATATCAGACTGATACTGTTTTGCCGAGATAATTTAACATCCAGTCCTTAAATGCAATTTTATACATTCCTTTGAATGCACCATAAATTGCAACATCTAGGGGTTGAAGTTTATGGGAGGAATGTGATGGGAAAGACAGTAAGACAATGTAATTTTCCTTCACATATGTGTAATTGCTACAAGAGAAATGCGTGAATTATGATTATTGAGAAGCAAAGGTCAATATCAGATTTTGTGTGTTCTTGTATATGGTGTAAAATAGCTGGAAATAGTTCTTTCACCATCCATCCGCTTTTTGAAGGCAAATCTAGACTTCCAGTCGGAGCACTAACAAGAAAATAACCCTTATAATTTACTCTAGGATACATCCTACCTATGCTATTATAATGGACTAGCATTAGTAATTTAAATGAAAAATTTTTATCAAACTAAATTCTACTATGTGTGTATTCTACACTTAAATTCAGTTATTACTTCACAAATGAATCTAATTTAGTATATAAATACAAATAGCATAAAATCTGATATATTTATATATCTAAATAATGTTTTACAACTGAAAGCTGAATGGGGCTGGTGTGGACAGGTCCACAGTAGCCCCACCACCATGTGTCCACACTAGCCCCATGGTGCCATTTAGTTTTTTAGGACTAACACTGGTAAATGTAAACCATGCAGAGCAAAAGTGAATATCAAAAAATATACTGATTAGATTCATTTATAATATAATAACCCCTTTCATTTGAAATAATGAATATAAATAGTCTAAATTAGTAATTAAAAAACAAACCATGAATTTACTTTTTCACCATAAAAACCTTTTTTTATAAATTGCAAATGAACTATGAAGTGTATTCTCATGTAATTACACATGGAAGTGTATATCAGGGCCATTCCACAGATTTTGAAACCAGGGTGCAATAATTTTTTTTTTTAAATTAGGGTAGTGAATGCTTGTTTTATACTGTAAAAAGTATGATCTTTCTCATGGTTAGCTTTATTTTTAAGTCAGGTTTTTTTTTCTAATAACATACAGTGCATTTTAAATACTCTGCAAGTATTTTGAAATATCACCTTTTAAGGTATGACAAAACTTTGTTGTAATTAGCACATCTATTTGTAGTTTAAAAGTTCCATTTTGCCATTATTATTAATAATTAACTTATTTTTAATCAAAATGCACCTCATCAAAACTACGAAGTATGTTCTAAATATTTTTTTACATATAAAATACCCAGTATCAAGTTTAGTGGTCACATACATGACCATGACATGAAAAAGTTTTTTTACAGCTTGTATTTTTTACTTCACAAAATCGATATTTTATTTGCAAAAGTAATCCATTGCAATCTATCTAAAACCATAAAAAAAATTTACTAATTTGCAATTAGCAGTAGAATAGATAATGATCAGGTATGTGACAAAACCAGTGGTCAGGTTTGTGACATTAATTTAATGTTTGTTAATTTTCTCACAAGAAGGCATTTTCCTATGAAATACATAGTAACCAGTAATTTAATGTGTCCTTACTATATTTTATTAGTAAAATTAATTCACTTCAATGAATCATTAGCAGCACAATTGATAATAGTCATATGTGACAAAACCAGGGGTCAGGTTTGTGACATCATTAATGTGTATATTTTCTCACTAGGGTGCAGTATATTATGAAATTCAGTGACCAATACTTTCAAATGTTCTTACCATATTTTATTTGCAAGATCAGTTCACTTGAACTAGCTGAAACAATAAAAAAAAAAAAAAAGGTTAGCTTAATTGCAGTTAACAAAATTAAAAAAGGACAGGTATGTGAGATTATTAGTGTTTATGTTCTCACTGCAGGGCAGTTTTCTATGATACACATTGACCAGAACTCTCAGATTTTCTAATCAGCTGGCTGCAAGTCCCCACTCTTGTTCAAAGCACATGTTGAGATAGTTGTAATGGTTCATTGCAGATACAATGAATTATCACTCAAATTTTAGCCCACAAGACATAAAAATGCAAATAACTGCTCTTTAGCATCACTATCGGTATACAGGGGCGTATTTAAGCAGAATTCATTAGGGGGGCGTATAGGACGATTTTGCCGACTAGCTTAAAAGTAGATATATATCTTTAGAAGTATGTTTCTGTGTCTGTATATATGCATCTAACCGGAGTCCTAAAATGGACTGACTGATTTTAAAATTCAATAACTAGCAAATGGTGACAGCTATAAAATAAAATTCTTGCAGGAGTGTTATGTAAGATGTCAGAAATTTTTTTACTGCGATTCTCGATTTTAGTTTAAAGTAGTGGCGGTAGATGACGCTGCTTGCAATAGGCGCTAAATCGGGGCCCGATTTTTGGCCTTTTTCTTTTCTCAATATTGATGCGAAAGAAGGAGATTAAATATATGCAGTGGGTCCCTAAGTACAAAATTTTATTGGCGACTGAGAACCATTCCATGTATTTAATCCCCTTCTTTCAATACTGAGAGAGAAGATAAACAAAAAATCAGGCCCCGATTTAGCACCAATTGCTAGCAGTGCCATGTATCGCTACTATTTTAAACTAAAATCGAGAATAGCTGTAAAAAAACGCCTGACTTCTTACATAACCCTCCTGCTAGAATTTTTTTAAATAGCTGCCACCATTTCCAAGTTATTGAATTTTAAAATAAGTCAAATCATTTTAGGACACCCGGTATGTTTTATATAAAATTGAACATTATTAACACATCGAGATCAAGTTTTCACTTTAGAACATCGAATACCTTGCATTTTAGAGGATTGGGAGAATATAAGGTAGATTTAAAGATGGATACACCACCCCTTTACTTACTTTACATTGTTGTAAATGTTCCAGTAAAGTATTTTGATATTTTTTGCTGAATGTGCAATGGAAATCTGCAATTCGGATTGATTAAACGAGTTGAAGTTTTTTGAAAGATGCTACTTGGAACTTATACAGAATCAGCTTATTTATATTTACATTAAAAAGGATTAAATCAAAACTCATTTTAATTACATTTTTGTTCATTCATTGCATAACATGCATTTTAACCCACCATTTTTTTAGACGAACCCATCTATTCACGACAGCGTCCAAATCTAGGTATTTCGAACTATCCTTCTCAATTGTAAACATTATGAGTGTATTCAAACGTGGATCGGTCATTGTTGTTCTTAGATTTTTTTTTTTTTCACAAATTTTAATTTACAATGTTCTTTCATTCGAGCCAACTGTGACTGGATGAGTTAGAGCCAAACGACTGACATGGTCCGCAAGTGGCAAAATGTATCTCAACGGTTCTGTTTTCATGTAAATATCGTCCATTCTTTCAGCCTCTGACTATAGTCTGACAGAAGTCTGGCAAAACTTTCAGCTCTGTGTGTAATGCAGGAATTTCCAATGTTTCACGAAAAACATTTATTTACCGCTTTCTTAACCAGATTTAGCGTTTATTTCTTTCTTGTAATGGGAGGATACATTATTTTATCCAGTAGTGAGATTATGCTGATGCAAGAATGAAGACTTTCAGCTATCACCACTGTAAGAGTATCCAGTACCTTCTGAAATTCCATGTGTTAGAGCATTAGAAGTTCGGAAACAAAGAGAATGTGTTAATTACCGTCTAACTTCTTTGGTGCCAATGTTCGTTGATACTGCATAGCAAATTCATTTAACGGATCAACACCTTACTTATAATAAAACACTCATACTACAATATATATTAAAACACACATACACACATAAATAACGCCTGCATTCAACAGTTAAAGGTATATATAAATATTATACAGACATTGTATTTATTGTATGTATGTCTGTATAATATTTATATATACCTTCAACACCTTACTTGCTTTAAAAGAGAACTGCACTCTATATTTCCCTATTAACATTTTCATTGTCATTGTTGATTGTTTCCAATCATTTGATACAAGTCTTCAGTATTTTCGTAGCGTCTATTTTAAGAGTCTTTGACTTCATTTCTTCATTAACCCCTTAACCTACAATGACGGGCATAGCCCGCGTACGATGATCGAACCAAATGTAAATTCTTCTTACCACTAAAATTTCACAGTAAATATAGTTTAATTTAATCATCGAAATACCATGATTAAACAAGGCGAAAATCTCTATTAAATTTTAGTGGTAGCTATGGATTTGCCAAACCGTGGAGCTGTTAAAGTAAATCGTAGGTTAAGGGGTTAACTAACTTACACGTGTAACTGAACGTTCTTGAGAAACATCATAGTGAAGCAATGAAGTCGAGCGATAACATTTTCTCTCTTAAACCTCGTGGCTTGATCATTGTTTTGTTAACAGAAGTAGAGGAATCAACTTTTCCAAAATTTGTAGGATACATTCATATGAGATCCAAACCACTTTCAATGATTCTATTTCTTGGAGCTTGCCTACTAATGGGCTCTTTCGTTTAGTACTTGCTGTGAAAAACACAATCATCTTCCAGCACGTTGAACACATCACCTATAACATTGCTGGCATTGCAGATATGCGAAACGAAAGTGTAGAGTCTGTGACATTGACAAGGAATATAGGGTACAATTCGATCTACTATTTCTAAAAACTCCTAAGTGCCGCTGAATTCTCCAGACATACTGCTTGTAAAATCGTATGACTGGAAAACTACCTGTTCTATTACGAGTTCATTCTTTGTAAGGATGTGCGATATCATTGGTTTTGACGACTTCTTATAAAACTTCCAAAAGCCGATCGGGGTTTTTCCATCTTTGTCGACATATTTCAACCCAACAGCTGATCGATCATGGTGCGAAGCATCTGGTGTCGTATCTGCCATAATTCCATAAAATAATGCTTCTTGAATATCTATGACTATCGTTTTGCACACTGCTGTAGCAAAAAATTCAATCATCTCGTTTTGGGATGAAGCGGAAAGGTAAGTTATACGGTATGGGCTGAAATGTGTATCCTCAAACACTTCCTCAGTTGCGAGTTATGTCTGGAAATTAATTTCACTATTTTTCAAAAGTTTCCATTTTCATCTTTGTTACTTCCACAAACCGTCTTTGTTACTTCCACCTTGTCTACTCAGCATTCGCGAAATGTCCATGAAAGTTGCTACAATTTCTGTGCTGAATGCAAGATGTTGCTATTGCTCTTCCAGAATAATCCGTTTGCGCTTGCTCTCGTCGAGTAAGTGATTATACGTCATCATGAACTGACAAAATAGGAAACAGCAAATTTGATGGGAGTTGGAAGAGAAATGTTGTGTGAACTTTCTGTTCTTTTTTTTTTTCCTTAAGCTCTTCATTTTGTGTCCTTTTTTACACCACTCTCAACTAAAACATTTTGTATTTTTTCTCTCCCAGGTCCTTCATGAAACACGCAAAACAATTAGCATTGAGCTCTGTGCTATATTCTAAAAACGGATGCTCTTTTGTGCCGAGCGCTGTTGAAATGTGGCTGTCTATCTTGCGGAATAGATGAATAGCGAACTTCTAGATGGAACTATTTATCGGATATACGCTGAGTTTTGGCTGATACGAACTTAAACTGATCAAATATGTCCCTGATTGTCTGACTTCATTTTAGACCCTTTTCTCGGATCATGTTCAATGATGGAATCGTTCCCACTTTCCGTAATGCTAACCTCTCCACGGTTCTTCTCGATTTCTTTCACGATCTTTCTGTAAATATTTGACACAGACGAACAATTTTATTTTTCCCTGTCAATTATATCTATGGTCTTCTTAAGGAACAAGAAAACTCTTAATTCATCAGATGGGGTCAATTTTTCAGTAATCGGCTTGCAATCATTTAAACAATCAGCTAAATGTTTCAATTGTAGAGCACATTTCAATACTCCACGAGTAATATAAATGCCTTCACCGAAGTCGTCATCATCTTCAGGGCTAGTCGATCATCTAGATGTGCAGAACCCTACTAATCCGGTGCGGAGTCTCAAAAAGACCCCTTTAAATATTGAGAAACTAGTGTCTCCTGGTTCTTTCTCAATTTACTTTCAGCAATCATGCGAAGTCGAAGAAAGGAGAGGCAAACTACGGATTTTTGAAGGAAATTAAGATAAATGCTAAGGATTGGTGTTTTTTAGTGTATGTTTTAAGAAGAAACGTAGAAAATTGGGGAAAAAATCGATTGTTTCAGAATTGTATCGATCGATACTGACTACCTAGAATTTGCCGACTGTGATCAAAGTTGCCGACATTGGGGGGGCGAGACGCCCCCCCAGTAGCTTCGCCCCTGTCGGTATAAGTACACGTTACCAGACATAATGTGAGAAGGTTGGTAATTAATTACCAGGATCCTTCAAATTATATTAAAGGATGATTTATTTATAAAATATTTACATTTTTAGGCACGGATATAGGAGATCCTGCCAAACATTAAATTACATGTTACGATATTATGCGCATACTGGTTATATCATTACGTTGCACTCTTCCCTTCTCAATTTACCATATTCAGCTAGGCTTTTTCAATGAGTTAACCACACAAGTACCTCCCACGCTCTCATACATACATTACTCCTCACAAGGATCAATACTTTTCCAAACTACGTTTCACTTCCAATGCAAGATTGCCTTCTGACCTTCCTCACTGTGTCTTCTTCATCTTCTGCCTTCCAAAAACATGGGGTACTGTCCTGTAAATTCAAGGACAATTTCCACTTGAAAAATCAAAATCAATACAACTGCCATTTCTCCTCACTTGCTCATTACACAGGCATCACAGTAGATTCTTTTTTGCTTATCCTCCCTTCTTTTCATTATCTGGCACGATATTGTTATTCACATTCTATATAAAACGGAAACTATTCTGGTATTTCCATTTATACAATAGAGCCTTTCATATAAGACATGAATACAGCAGTAATCATTCTAATCCTAAATAATCCTATCTAACATGCGGATTTTAGATATTAAGAGAATGGTGTAGTATACATACAGCAAGGGGATATAATTAAATTGCCTGTACTAACAATTAATAATTCTGGAATTGTTGTATTTCCCCACTCAGTAATGTAAAAATAACATTAAAGCCATGTTAGTTCATACTATGTCACATACATGACTCTCTGTCACATACATGATAGCCAGAATTTGCTTAAATTTATCCATTAAAATAAAGTTTTAAGTGAATTTTTCTTAGACACATTTCTTTGTTACTTCTTTATTAATTAAAAAAAGAAAAATCACTAAATTTAGATCATATGATTCACAGAATTTTAAATATGAAGCATTGCATGTGTGATGCAACTTCTATATTTTGTCACATACATGACCATACACAATAACTTGTTTATTAGACTTAAATATTATATATTTAATATTCTCTGCTATTATTATTTATTGTCACCTTCTATTTCACTGCAGTAAAATATAATTTCACCTTAATTATTATATTTATAGCCTGGATTACCCTAATTATATACATATACTTGCTATGATTGTCACATACGTGATTGTGGAACAGGCCATCAGTGTTGTCAATCTACAAAAATTTACAGAGCAACTTTAACTAAAAAATAACAGAATTATTCAAGTTGTCCACACTAGCCCCCTTCTCCCCTACATATTTATTCAGTAAATTTGTCTGATAAATAGGTTTATTGTTATCAGTTAAGCTTTTCATAAACGAAAGTACACAACAAATAAAATAAAAAATATTTTAATTAAGTCTTATTTATAAATTAACATATAGAAATGTAATTTTAGTAACGGTCTTCTACTGTTTTTCGATTATTTGTCACACCATCAGTCTCGTGAGTGACAGATAATCGTAAGTTTACTGTACTTCTATAATAATAAGGAAAGAAGTTTGTGTGTGAGTGTGTCTGTCAACAGTGTTCTGAAGGGACCGCTGCATGTACAACTACAAAATTTGGTAGGAAAATACCTATATATATAGTTTTTCACCTCAAAGCCCGATTTTGGATTTTTTAAAAAAATTTATGAGATTTTTAGCACTTTTTCACATTTTGACTTTTGAAACAATTTATAATTTTTCTTAACTTTTGCAAAAGATTGACAGCAACAGTATAAAAATTAGGAGAAAGAACCAGACAAGGACACAAGCATTCATTAAAACTGAACACTAAAAAGAGATCTGTTTCAGCTGATAAGCAGACCCCTATCTAATTTGGGATATGAAAGCATATGAATTATTAAACTTTGCCAAATGCTAAAGGGTTGTTCTCTACAATACTTGCAAATTTAAACAAGCAGTCTGACTTGAATGATACATATGTAAATTTTCATAAAAATTAGATAAATGGTGAAAATTTAGTCAATTATTGAAGATTTTAATAGCAGCAGAAATCGTTTTAAAAATTTGACTTAACAAAAAAATAAAATAAAATTTTGTGGAAAAAATAAAATAAAAAATGTGAGGGAATGACGAGTGAGGGAATGATGAAATAAGACATTTTTACTAGTTGTAGGGAAAAAATGCAAAATTATGAAGAAATCCAAACTGTTTCCTTTAAGAGCAACACTTAATATATAATGTATGATAAAATTAAAATTTTTGATATTTGTAAAAAAATGAGTATTCTGTGTGAGGGAATGACTGCTAATAAAAACGCTTCCAGATATATTGACTGAAAATTTTTTTAAAAAAATTAACAAAATCTTACACCACCAATTTATGTTGCTGGACTGACAAGTGCTGAAAATGGCTTCTTCTCTGTGAAGGATGCTAGACTGCTACTGCTCTTTAGTGGTAGATATTTGAGATAATAGCAGTGGGTGAGGGAATGATGGTCTAACATGGGGAAACATATAAGTGATTGAGTAGACTATATAATAATAGTAAAAATTAATAATTTTATTATTTTTTGTAATGTACCAAATAAGAACTTTATTTTGCTTAGGGTATTTTTAATTATATTTATTTCTGGATGGAAAGAAATAGGCAATAAAATATGGTAGTGCAGGTGGGGGAAAGGTGAGGGAATGATGTTTGCATGATATATATTACATTTTTAAATACTAAATTTATTTATTTTTAAATTTTACTTTCTGCCCCTAATAAACTATGTTTAGATCTTCTAATAAAATTAAAAATAAATAAAAATGTAATGAAATTAAAACATTTATATGACTGGGAAACACTTTTTGCACTATTGTAGAGAATAACCCTAAAAACAATTTAAAAGGATTTTATCAACTTAAAGATAATTAATGTGTTCTGAGGCAAAAGTAACTTTATATGAGTTAAGAGTTTACCTATCCATATGAGTTTCTCTTTCTTTATTTGAATTTTTAAAATGTTTTTTCTTAAATACAGACTTCAGTTACCACCATTTTCGAACATTAAAAGAACATTCTTTTCTCTGGTTCTGTTGATCTAATTTTAAAAGGAACCAATTCATTCAACTTAACATATGATTCTCTTACAGTTTTTAGTGTTTTATTTTATACAAATTTCATATTACACAAACTTTACTTCCTTGTACTCGGACTTTTCCGATGTAAAACGGATCTTTTTTGTAATACACATCATAATTTCCGTACATTGCATTATGTACATTTTTAAGCATCATTTTGGCATTTTGCAATGAAATAATATTTTTACTTAATTGTTCAGTCATATAGTCTGTGTGTATGTTACAATCAGAGCATTTACTGTTTCCATCCTTTACAGTTACAATAGATGCACCGAATAATGATTTTGGCCGAATACCCAATATTTGGCAACAGGTGAACTGAATACTGAATATTCGGCTAGGCAAATAGTAACTGCTAGGCCGAATACCAAATATTTGTCTTGAATACTTTTATATTTCAAAGTTTAAAGGCATTAAAATGTTAAATTTTAAAACAATTTTACATAATATTTAAAACAGAAACTTTTATTCCTAATAAACAAGAGCTTTTTTCAAGTAAACTTTATGCTGAAATAAAATCTGCTTTGAGTTATTTAAAAAGAGGATAGTTATAAAAAAAATTTTAATTAATAAAATTTTAAATTTCATGGCTTCTTCTGAGAATTAAAACAAATTAATAAAATCTTTATAAATTCTTAAACAAACTTTGTAGAATCAAACTGGAACAGATGTGTCTGTGGTCTGCACCATAAGCTTGGCGATTTTTTTCCGTGCCAAAATGTTGTCTTCGAAAGTGATCGCCAAACTGAAACCAGGAGAGAAATTTATTTTCAAATTTAGCAATCACTTTAAATACCCATGAAAATCCGCGTTTTTTTTTTAACAACGGAAATATAAGATTTAAAACTAATAATTTCTATGTCAGGGGGGCCAGCCCCCCTGAACCCCCCCGTTCAACAATTTTTTCAGGAAGAAAAATTTTGCCGTTAAATACTCATGAAAATCAGTGTTTTGTGTTTTTTTTTTTTCTTTAACAACGGAAATAAATATTTAAAACTAATAATTTCTATGTCAGGGGGGGGCCAGCCCCCCTGAACCCCCCGTTCAACAACAATTTTTTCAGGAAGAAAAATTTTGCCGACATATATTTCATTAAAGAAAATATAAAAACACAATTTTAGCAGATAAATTTAAAAGCTTTTAACTATTTAAAGTAATCGCCATATTTGAAAATGAATTTCGCTGATGCTTCAGAATTGCAATCACTTTCGAAAACACATTTTTAGCACGAAAAAATACAAATAAAACAAAAATAGTACTTACATTTTGCAGATTCCTTGAAATTTTGAAGAATAAAACCAGAAAATTAGAATAAAAAAAACAGAGTAGAATAATTTGGATTCTAAAGAAAAAAATCTATATACACATTGCGTGCGGTAAAAAATAACCGAAGATTCATTCAGCTGCCTCTGTCAAAACAATATGCCAATCTTTGCAATCAATATCGATCCACGTTTTGTGAATCATAAATCAACCTAAACATAAAATGAGCATGAAGCCATTATCAAAAGTACATCAAAAAAAGTAATAATAATTTAAAAAAAATACAAGGAATCTCGCAAAATTATATCAGCCATAGCTGACGTGACGCCACAGAAGAAATGAACGCCAGAAAGGTTGCGTTAGATAATTCAAGTTTGAATTAAGTCGCTCAGTTGCGCAGAAGTCAAAAGTGCAAACAGCACAGGTGCGTAATAAAATGACATCAGAGGAGCAAAAAAATTTCTCCCTCGCATCGCTCCGCGGAAGCTGCGCCAAGGGTTGCCAGAAACGAGATTTGGCGTGGGTTTTGGCAGGGTTACTAGAAATGCGAGTTTATCGCCACGTTTGGCAAGTTTTTTTTTCTCGAGAAATTTTGCAGACCAAAAACACATCTAAGCCGAGAAATTGAGAAAAAATTGTACAGGATCATATATTATTTGTTTGTCAGGAAGAGACTAAAGTAAAAGTAAATAACAGAGTTTCCCCCAGGTTTAAAAAAGGGCAGGGTGCTGCTTGTGGGAAAAGGGTATTTTTGGATTCCGAAGGGCATGTTTTGGATTCTTAAGGGCATTTCTTGAAATTTTTAATGGCATTCTTTTGATTTTTAAAATTACTTTTTAATATTTAATAGACAGAACGCTATTTTAAAGACAGCAATGAGTCCATTTTTACTATGCAAGTAAATTTTTTAATAAACAAGTAAAGGCACTTTTTTCAGATGGGGGCAACAAGGGAGCTAATTTTTTAACTGAGGGGCAAGAGGGATGCTATTTTGTAAACCTAAGGGCAGGCAGAGTGCAGCACCCTACTGAAACTGTCTGGGGGAAACTCTGTAAATAAATAATACAATCTATTCAAATTTTATATGGTGGTAACTTAGCAAGAATAACTATTCTACTCTCTTTGATTACGCAAGGAAGATTTTAAATGCATCCTAGATCGGTGTCTGGGGTGGGCAATCATTTTCAGAGATTGTAAATGTTGTTCTTAAAATCTTAGCAAGAAACAGTTTATTTACTGGACAATGTTCAGAACTTGCATTTGTACATAATTAATTCCTATGAAAATCCTCGTCATTGATTAATTTTCTTAAATAATACTTAAACAGTAAATAAATAATGTAAAAACATTTTCTTTTATTTAAATATGATTCTGTTTCTAATTATTTTGAATATCTTTGTAAGTTGACTGTTAAACTTAGAAGTTTAAGGTTTTTAAAAATATATTTTAAAATTTTTTTTGGTACTTTTCGGTTAGCCAGGCACCAGTGTTGTATATATATATATATACATACATACATAAATATACATATACGTATATATACATATATACGTGCATATAACACTGGCACCTGGCTAACTGAAAAGTACCTTTTTTTTTTAAGTATTCAGTTGAGCCGAATATTTCGATATTCGGCCAAACCGAATATTCGGTAACAGGGCCGAATACCAAATATTCGGTGCATCCCTAGTTGCAATTAAGAATGCTACTTTACGGTTATAATTAAAAATTAGGTTTTAGAGTGCACAGTTATAATAGATAAAATACCAAGAGTATAAATATTATAAAATTACATTATTAAGCACAGAGTAGGAATTACCCCATAAATAGGGGCTTAGTTTGGTTTGCTCATATAAGTTTTTAATGTATGAATAAAAATTTATGATAACTTTTAAAACTGCAATATGCCATAGTTGAAATAAAATAAAAATAAAATAATTAAAACTTTAAGAATGACACAGATCTTTTTAAAATGTAAAAAAAATCAAGGTCAATATTGTTTTGCAGAAATCTTAGTAGTTTTGATTTTTATTATTATTAAATTCCAACTACAGTCGTCCCCGCTTAAACGAATATTGACGGTTCCGACAAGTTGTATTCGATTAAGCGGGGTATTCGAATATCCGGGGAATCATTCAGATGATATTAATTTATTGCGATATGGTAGAATAACACATATGTAACAAAATAACATGGAAATAACATTAAAAATAAAAAAAAAGACAAAAATAGATAGCATAAAAGACAAATGTTATACATACCTATGGATTTTTAATATTCCAAAAAAATTTAAATTTAAGTACATATTACTTTGGCTGAAAGAAAGCTGTGATAGTTGATTGTTTTTTATCGCACGTGGAACACTTCTGTATTTCTTTTTCTAATTTATAAAGTACATTATAATCACCTCCACAAGCCTCAAAGTGTCGGCGAATTATAGCAAATGATGTATTTACTTCATTTAGAGAAGGGGGTGGCTCAATTGTCTCATCATCGCTCTCATTATCTTTTTCTTGCGAGGAAGATATAGTCATTTCTTCATCGTCTTCCGTCGTTTCATTTTCATCCAATTCAATAAATTGCACAAGTTCCGTCTGAGTAAATTTTAGCTCTCCGAAGTCTCCTGTCTCAAATTCCTCCAAATCCTGAATTCTACTGTCATCATAATCATAAATTACGGTTTCATCATCCCGTATTTCGCGTTCGAGATTTTCCAGTTTCACAAATTTCGCTTTTCTGAAGCAATTTTCAATGACTTTTACAGGCACACTGTCCCATGCTTTTTTAGAAAAGTGCATGGCTGTTAAAAGGTTTATTTTCTTATGGATGCCGGCAAAGGATTCGATATCATCCAAATGATGCAAAAGATCTTTGATTACTTGTCTTCGGTAAAGGGCTTTGAATGATCTAATTATGCCTTGATCTAAGGGCTGAATTTTGCATGTTGTATTGGGAGGCAGAAATTGTAGTTTAATATTAGTGAGGCGTACAGAACTGTCATCGATTTTATGACTATTTACGTTATCTAAAAACAACACAATTTTTTTGTTGCGTTTTTTGAAATCCATATCTAGCTTCATCAGCCAGTTTTTAAAAATTTGTCCTGTCATCCATGCGTTTCGAGAATGAGTATATTTCACGGGATAATTTTTTACGTTCTTTAGACACCTTGTGACCTTTACTTTTCCCTATCATTAGAGGCTGAAGTTTTTCTGTTCCGGTTTGATTTACGCACAATAATAATGTGACCCGATCTTTGTTTATTTTCAATCCAGCAACCTTTTCTTTTTTCTCAGCTAAAGTGCCTGTCGGTAAAGCTCGATAAAAGAGTGCAGTCTCGTCACAATTAAAGATGTCATCTGGACTGTATTTTGCAAGGATAGGCTCCAAAGTTCCTTTACACCAGGTGTCAATGCATGAAGTATCAACTGATCCTGCTTCACCATGTCCAGTTTTAAAAGTTAAATTATTCCTTTGTTGCCACCTATAAAGCCAACCTTTGGATGCACAGAAATTTTCACCATTTTCAACAGTCTTCGCTATTGACTCAGCTTTTTCCACGATCATAGGCCCATTTATCATTGCACCTTTCGCTCTTTTACTGGAAAACCACTCCAGTACAGCTTCATCAACACTATCAAAATTTGATTTACGTTTTCTCTTTCTGTCTAAATTTCCATTTCTCCTCCACTCTTCTTCAATCTTTTCAGCATTTCTTTTAATATTAGAAACTTGCGTTTGAGAAATTTGAAATTCTTTTGCAATTTCAGTTTGCGTTTTTTTATTTTTTAGTGAATCTAACACTTTTATTTTATCGCATAAACTCAAATCCTTTCGTTTCGTATTCATCGTGCTTACTAGTCAATTATTAAAGAAAGAATATCGGCCAGAATGTTAGCATATGTTCACAGAAGTATTCACAGGTATGAAGTTCGAACTAAACCTGTTCGGGTAAGACACCTCTTTTCTAATCCGTTCTCAGAAATCGATTGCAACAGCTTAGTGTCAGAGGTGAACTGACCTTTTCCAGTTCCATGAAAGAAAAGAGGGATCACCATGCCTTTGTCCAAAATATGCTGAAGAGGGGAAAATGAATACGTGTTTTGTAGGAAAACAATAATTTTATTTTTAGAAAAGAAAATCTGGTATTTTTCGGTTAAGTATGCATTTTTAGTAAGAAAGACAGTTCAGACTTTATTCGAATAACCGGGGACAGCAAGTAAAAAATATTTGATAAAGTGGGGAAATTTAACATTATTCCTATAAGACTGATTTTGGTTCTAGCGAATTTTATTCGTATAAGCGGGGTATTCGATTATCCGTTACCCGATTAAGTGGGGACGACTGTAAATGAATAATTGTAAGGCATACATTTCAAAGCAAAGGGTTCAAAGTACCTTGCAGATTTTTTATTGTTTGATAAATTGTTGTTTTGATAACAAAGGTGAAAATGACCATGAGTTACCCCGGAAACTCAGTGACTAGGAATTACCCTGGGTGACTCTACATTTTCCATACTCAACAGGAAACACGTTGTAGTCCACCGCAATGATGCATATCAATGTCATTATGTTTGAATTATTGTAACATTTAAAAGCACCACAAACTACTTTTCCTCATTATCCATAATGTAATGGAATCTTTTTGTGCATCCCTTCTCCGTAAACGAACTATAAATGCTACACACTTCATTTTCAAGAGTGAACCTCAATGATATACAAAAAATTAAGGCTTAGATGCATTATAATCCCACATCCACCATCCTGGATTTTTTTTCTTACATGAAAACTCTTTTTTTGCCAAGTAGTAAATGTCAGCAAGAGTTAAATATTATTGATAGATTAATATAATATTGAAAAAACTGGAATATAATAATTATAACTATTAATTAAAAAACAATTTTTAATTCATGCCAAGAAAATAATCCAAGATGGCGGATTCAGGATTATAATACGTCTGTTCCAAAATTACATTCCAGTATATTTATGAAAGTTGGAGCACAGCAAAACAAACCGAAGTTATAACCACTTTTCAACTATGTTGGAAAGTTTTATAATAAAGCACCATGGCAATATAAAAAATAAAGTAGTTAATTTATAAACTTAAAATTACCCTGAAAGATCACACATGAAACAAAGTTAATATACAATTTTTTCCAAAATGGGAGCTACCAACATTGGTATAATTGAATTACCATTAAAGATCACACGGAACACAAAGTCAGAGGTTAATATATAATTTTTTCATGGAGAGAACTATCAACATTTATTAAATGGTCGAAAATTTTCATTTATTGGACATGCAATATCCTCCAATCAAATCTAAATCTTACTAAGATTTAAAAAACAAATGTTCCTCTGCTGAATATATTACTTAATTTTATATTATTCACAATTATGAACAGCACTAAAATATGTGTAAACAAATGTTTATATAAATATCTGTATTAATAAATTTTGCACTTCTCCACAATCTCGCGTATTGCAGCATATTCTAGCAAAATCGAAATGCTTTTAAAAGTGTTATTTACCATAAAATAAGTAAATAAATGCACAGAGTAACGTACGTTACAAACACGAATATTGTTGTTTTATTATTTTTTTTCATTCGGTGATTGATATAAAAATAAAAACTGGTACTATGTGCTGTACTATAGTTTTTTTTAAACGTAGATAGGTTATAAAATCAAAATATACAAACCTGTAGTGCCGGTATATTCAGAATACAAAAGCTGTTTTGATGAATTGCCACTCACATTACGATCCATGTTTGATAAAAATTAGTTCAGAATTTCTTTAATTTCTTCGTATTATTTCATCATTATACTACAGACAAATTTATAACGTTAAAACTAATACTAATTACGCTCACACGTCACACTACTGAAGTTTACAAACAATCTACTGCACATGTGCACTCGCTATTTATTCTCTTAATTGTGCAACGGTCCTTACCAAATGAGCATGCGCCTGGCATGGTTCTGGATTCAATTAACCTATAGAAGGCGCTGTTTCATCGTTATCTTAATTGTAAAATAGTTGTAGAAAATAAGTTCAACTTACAATCTCCCTAAATGACTTCCTCTGAATAATTTAAATTGAATTTCCAACTTAAGGGGGACGGGTACCCTCCAGTTTTTGACTATGGATTTTTACTTCTCATTTTTGTAATTAAAAGATTGATACATATTCTTTACAACTGGCATTTAGTGAAATATAATATCTAAATTACAGTGTCTAGAAGTATATAGTGTGGAAATCAACAAGCGAAACCATATCCAAAAAATTACAATTTCGCCAGAGGGCGCTAAGATCAAGTTCATTGCAACGAATGTATAGAAATCCTATGTGCATTTGATACTTTTGATGCGGAAAACTTATTTTTTGAAATATAATTTTTTTGAAAAACAGAGTAAAAAAAGAAATTAGCTTGTAATACGCAATATATTAAGAATGAACGAAAATTCAGGCATATATTTTATATGCATTTCACATTTGTACGAATTGAAGAACACTTTATTTTCAGATTGCTCTGTTATAAACCGATTTAATATTTCATGTGGTCGCCGTGCATACTATTTTTTTTTTTTTTTTTTTTTTTTAGCCTATAGGTTTATTATAGTACAAGTATTTTTTTATATATATGTTGAAATTATAAAAAATAATTTATGCTTATGTATATAAATGATATGAAGTAATTTTATCGTTTGCATTTGGAATAAGATCTTTTTTGTATTAAATATATCTTTGTTTATATTAGTAAATTTTTACTTTCTTGTATCTTTACAAGAAGAAAGTATTGGATTCGTAAAAATTTTCGACTTTCGGTTTTTGACGGATTTATACGTTTTAGGGGTTAGAGATTCCAAAAAACATGTTTTTACAAAATGTCTGTCTGTGAGTCTGTCTGTTTGTATGTGACACAAATTTTGTGGGCACTCTATCTCAAGAACTAATGCACGGAATTTAATAAAACTTTATACTCAGTTAGTCCCTGATATAAATTGGTACTGATTAGGTTTTAGTGTAAATCGCTCAACAGGTGGCGCTGCTATGCAGCCTTTTTCACCATATCCGCAATAGCTCAATCTCCAGAACTAATGCACGGATTTTCATCAAACTTAAGATTCGGTTAGTCCTTGACATGAATTGAAGTTTTGTACATTTTGGTGTAAATCGCTCAATAGGCGGCGCTGCTATACTGCATTTTTTACGATTTCCGCAATAGCTCTATCTCAACAACTAATGCTTAGATTTTCATCAAACTTCAGATTCAAGTATACTTTGATATGAATTAGTGCTGTTTGTGTTTTGGTGCAAATCGTTCAACAGGTGGCGCTGCTATACTGCACTTTTCAGAATTTCCATTATAGCTGTATCTCAAGAACTAATGCAATAATTTTCACCAAACTTCAGAATCAGTTAATCCTTGACATGAATTGACATTTTGGTGTAAATCGCTCAACAGGTGGCGCTGCTATGCTGTATTTTTCAGAATTTCCCCTATAAATGTATCTCAAGAACTAGTGCACGAATTTTCATCAAACTTTAGAATCAGTTAGTTCTTGACATGAATTGACATTTTATACAGTTTGGTGTAAATCGCTCAATAGGTGGCGCTTCTATGCTGTTTTTGTGATTTCCGCAATAGCTCTATCTCAAGAACTAATTCTTGGATTTTCAACGAACTTCAGATCCATGTACACCTGGATATCAATTATTATTGTTTATGTATTGGTGTAAATCACTCAACAGGTGGCGCTGCTATGCTACATTTTTCAGACTTTCAGCTATAGCTCTATCTCAAGAACTAAGGCACGAATTTTCATCAAACTTCAAATCCAGATATACTTTGATATGAATGGGCGCTAAATTGATGTAATTTCTTGTACTATTTAAATGATTTAATTGACGTGATTTATATAGAAGAAAGTTTTGTGATGGCCACAACATACTAGTTATTAGTTAATTATATTAGTTAATTTTTTTCCATTTTTCAAAAAGATTTTGGTGATTACACCGAAAATAGACAGCTTGTTGTTCTTGTATTGCGTAACACAGTCCGGAACAAAACAATGATAATCTCGTTTTTTCATCATTTTTGTTAAATTTTACATATTTTTACATAAATTTGCAATATTTGTAGACGCTATACATAACGCTAAAAGTGTTTATAACAAAAAGAGAACCAAAACAAAACCTACTGATTTTTAGGTACACCGAAAATAAACAAGTTTGCTGTTCTTGTATTATGTAACACAACCGGGAACAAAATTATGAGAATCTCGTTTTTATATCATTTTCGATACATTTACGTGTTTTCACATCAATTTCTAATAATTGTAGACGTTGTATATAGCGCTAAAAATGTTTACAACAAAAAGAAAGCCAAAACAAAACCTATGCATCCACGCAATAAATTTGACGGCAGCGCCACCTAAGAAAATGTAATTTTTTGGATGTGTTCAAAAGCTATACCGGTATTAGCGATCTCCACACTATATACTTCTAGACGCTGTATCTAAATTTTCATTTAATATGCTTTATTTTGTTATATATTCAGTAAATAATTAATGATCTTTAAATTTTTTAGCTAGATCTAATAAAATCAATCCTGTTTACATTTCTGAATTATTGAAATTAGCGTTTGCTGGTGCTGCCATCTGCCTTTCAAAAGTAAAAATAATATTCCATATAACATCTTTCCTGTACGTTTTCAATTTTAAATAATGGTAAATAGGCTCCAAAAAAATTAATCTCGGTCTCGAAAATTCAGGTTAGTACCAAGCTTCAATATCTTTTATGAACAGCAACTATATTTCAGAGATTTAGTCAATTTATCGGTGTTTCATCATGATATCAACGAGATTACATGTTGGCGAGATTTCGGCGATTTAATGTTACCGGTTAATTTCGGCAACCCTTTCCTTAGGGACATTCATTTCATTTGACATTCATTCATTTGGGGGGTTCATTTGACGCGCTGAAGATTGTTTGATGCTTTTGCGCTATTTTTTTTTTTCTGTATGGAATGTATGTAGTATATTCGAACTGTTGCTACAAGAAAAACGAAAATGGATACTCAATTTGAATAGGAATTTATTTGTTTATTTATTTTTAATGTATGTTTATTTTTAATGTTGTAAAATAAGTTTTTTACCAGGCAAAGGCTCGTTGGTATTTTTTAAAAAGCCTGTCAGTAATTCCTAATCAGCATTTGTATTACAATAAATATAATTATTATTTTTTAATCAAAGGTTTTATGGCAAGTGAACTTGTCCTCTACTTCTGTAAGTACAGTTAAACTTCTATGACAGGCCCTCCCTGATAACGGACACCTCTATTAAAGTACATTTTCCCCTATCCCTAACAATTATATATCTGTGCATTTTTACTTCTCAATAGCAGTCACTTCCGAATAGCGGACAAATTACACTCTCCCGACGTGTCCGTTATTCAGAAGTTTTCTGTATTTGATTATTATTATAGTGTGTAGGCGGACGGAGGGGGGGGGGGGGTGCGGATAAACTACCTAGGGGCGATTCTGTTCCGAATTTTCCGAAAATTTAAGGCACTCATTTTCGAAAGTTTATAAAATTCGATCATCAATCTGAAAATTCGGACACAAAAAATATCACGAATCTCGACAAATGGTCGTCGAAAAAATTCATTTTGTCAATTGTTTGCAGAAAAAACGTGAATTTCGTCAAAGAATCGAGGAAAAGACGCAAATTTCGGAAAAATCGCGAAAAAAGGCAAATTTTGTCAAAAGATCCCGAAAGAACCGCAAATCTCGTCAAAAGGTCTCGAAAAACTCAAAATTCGTCAAGGGATCGCGGAAAAACGCGAATTTCGTCAAAGGGCCGCGGAAAAAAAGCGTAGTTAGTGCCGGGAGTGGGTTTCCCCCCCTCCCCCCCCCTTCTGCTGTAACTTTCAGAAAATTTGCTGTGAATTTCAGAAATATATATATATATTTTTTTTTTTTTACTCAGAATCACCCTTGAACTACCTTCTTACCCCTAGGCTAGATTTCTTTGGGCAACCCCTCCCTTCCTTCAAAATGATATATTTCAGTGTTTTCTGGTACTAAAAAAAGAAAAGAAATACTTTTAGTGTAGTTAAAAAACATTGAAATTTCATAAAACTGAAAGTGTCATAATATGAAAAGTGGGGATTTTTTTTATTTCCTTCCTAGATGTAGAACAACATTTCTGTAAATATAAGGTATTAGGGCCCAGGGGCCATATAAAAAAATTCATATTTAAATATATATATACAGCCTCTTATAAAACAAAAGCTTGATTTATACGCTCTTTTACAATTGGAAGAATGTTTCATCAGCAGTTTAAACGATAATAAAAGTCACCTCTGAAATAAATTAATCACAAACTGGTAGCCGAAAAATTCCAAAAATCCGCAAAAAAAAAAAATAATAATAATAATAATAAATAAACAAATAAATAATAATAAGAAGAAGAAGAAGAAGAACAAATTACAACGACCATTTGGAAAATGATTCTTTCGAAGACTAAAATTTAAGACATAAAAAATCGCACGGAGTTGATCATACATTACGTACACCATGGATTACATTTTTCGGTACTGTACATTTTTAAACTTCTACGGAGCTGGTCATTCCTTACGTACGCCATGGATTAAACCTTAATATTCCTGGACCAATTTTAAATGAAATTTCATTCTTAAATACTAAACATTCCATAATATTACTTTTTACACTGTCGTATAGAGAAAAAAACAGCGGCACTCCGGGAGTGCCAATAGCAGTGAAAACTTCAACAATTACGTGTGTGTGTTTTTAATCGTCAGGAAATGTTTTATTGTGCAGGAAATACTTTTAAATGTAGTGTTTTTTTATTCATTATTATAAACTATTACTACCAAAATCATATTACAATTTTCATAGTAATATAATTTAACTATAAATAAACATTAATAATTTGTAATATATATTATTATATTAAATTATATTATTAAATTATACATGTACATATAAATAAACAAATTTTCGTACAAAAATTCTCGTATTGCATTTAAAGATTTATCCGGTGAAATATAAACGCCAACCATTACAATTCAATACTATCCAAATATTGAAATCCATACTCCAATTCAATACTATCCAAAAGTATTTTTATTAATGAATACAATAATACCACAATTATATTACGCTTGGCGCGCTAGTGTCTATGTGCCAAAATGCTAGCATATCGGTTATGTAACAGTGTCTCCAAATCAGTGGTTTTTCTCCATCTCAAAAAAAGCTCAACGCGCCTAAAGAAGTTTTTGAAAACTGATAATGTGTGTGTGTGTGTTTCTGTGTGAACGACGGGAGAAAAAGTGAGCTTTAGCTTCGTTCTTCTTTTGCGGATTGAGCTGAAGAGGGAAAAGTTCCTGTCATTCACCGCTTGGCTCGTTAGTATCTATGTGCCAAAATGCTAGCATGTCGGTTACGTAACAGTGTCTCCAAATCAGTGGTTTTCTCCATCTCAAAAAAAGCTCAACGCGCCTAAAGAAGTTTTCACTTCAAAAATATTTAACATTGGAAACAATCTCTCCACGTGAAACGTATAAAAACCCAAGAAATCAGTTTTTCTATTTTCGGATTTACTGCCTAAAAACTTATTTCGTAACAGCGATAATCTCACTGTTAAAAATTTAGATTCAGCTACCAGTGAGGCTTGAACTCACGACCCCTGGTTTACGAGACCAGTGCTCTACAACTGAGCTATGGTGGCAACGGCTTCTGGGTGATAAAGTTAAAATTTCTTTGGATTTTTAAATTGATAGTCCAAGAGCTGTTAAACATTTTAGGGAAAGTATTTGAGGCACCCTGAAAATTTGTGCAACACTTCTTTTGTAATGCCTGAATACAAAATCGAATATCTGGCTGAACGATCGTGGCCCAAAACCTGTGCCAGACAAAAAATGGCACTTGACACGTGTCTAGCACAGTGTTTGTGCCGACTAAAGTGTCTGTCATTTTCAAAATATTTTTTTCTAAGCATAAATATTATTGTGCCTCAATCTCAGCGTGCCTCAAATACCTTTTTTGGGTAGTCAAAAAAATGGCACTTGACACGTGTCTGGCACAGTTTTTGGGCCGACTAAAGTGTCTGTCATTTTCAAAATATTTTTTTCTAAGTATAAATATTATTCTGTTTCAATCTCAGCGTGCCTCAAATACTTTTTTAAAGTAGTGTCAAAAAATGGCACTTGACACGTGTCTGGCACAGGTTTTGGGCCACGATCCTTCAGCCAGATATTCGATTTTGTATTCAGGCATTACAAAAGAAGTGCTGCACAAATTTTCAGGGTGCCTCAAATACCTACTCAAAAATGTTCAACAGCTCCCCTACTATGAAGAAGAGTTAAAAACTTTTTATTCTTTATTGTTTTATTTTCGTTTTCTGGAATCAATTGATTTCAGCTGATACAGCGCATGCTAAGGTTTTCCACATTCGGACACTCGAGAACCTAAAAAAGTTATAAAAGTGGAGCAACCATCGCAAGCCACCAGTGAGGATCGAACTCACGACCCCTGGTTTACAAGACCAGTGCTCTATCCACTGAGCTATGGTGGCGAAGAGATGTTGTTAATTCAACTCCGTTATCTTACATAATAAGTATTTAATAATTATAATGCGTCAAGTTTAGATTTTATAAGATTGCGTCTTTTCACAAAACATTGTCTGAGTTAAAGTTGTGCTAAAATCAACGTTAAATGTATGAATTGCGTTAAATCTCTAAAACATTTTGAGCTTGGAAACGTATATTTAATTTGCATTCATTTACAAAAGAAGTAGCATTTATATCAGTTATTTTTAGTGAAAAATGTTGACTTACTTTGAAATACTACATGAGATTGTTTTTTTTTTTTCGAAATTCAGCGAAATGTGTACGCTTAAATATAAAAATATATAGCGAAATTTTATCTATTTTGTTATTGTGAAATTTTATCCTAATATTTTATTTTATGAAAGCAAGCAAAGTCAGCATTTATTTGTATGATCTCCGTAAGAGAAATGCCCCACCAGTGGCTGAGAGGTTCTGCTCTCGAAGTTGGTAGACGGGAGGTGCTGGGTTCGAACCCAATCGCGCCCGTCGGCCTAACCGTTTCGGAGTTTTCGTGGTTTTCTTCGAAACCTTGGATTTTCCATGCGTAAATACGGGTTAGGCTCCCTTAGAAAGAACCCCCACGGAGGGCACTCCCCCCTAGGGCCCATATCCCTCGAGTAGATAATCGGACGTCAAAAATCAACCCTACCCGTAAGATAAATAGTTTAGTTCCAGAAGCTTTTCTAAAAAGACTGAAAATTTGAATCATTTAGAGGTAAGTTTAAAAATAAAACATTATAAATAATATAAACTCTAAAAAAATCCAGTTTAATTTTTTTATTTGATTCAATGAAAATGCAGAATACAGTCATGAAAACATGTAATATATAGAAAAATGAAATAGTATTCATGCGAATTAAACTATAATTAAAATTTTGTGTAATTTATATTTTCGTTTCTTATACGCTGGAAAATAAAAACTATTTTATCGAGGTTTAGAAATTTTGTTCTACGAACGAAAAAGAAATAAAAAATATTTTACAGTATCTCTGCACGTGAAACGTATAAAAACCCAAGAAATCAGTGTTTCTGATTTCTGATTTACAGCCTAAAAACTTATTTCGTAACAGTGATAATCTCACTGTTAAAAACTTAGATTGAGATTCAGCCACCAACGAGGTTTGAAACCCCTGGTTTACGAGACCACTGCTCTACCACTGAGCTATGAAGGCAACGGCTTCTGTGTGATAAAGTTAAAGTTTCTTTGGATTTTTAAATTGAAGAAGAGTTAAAAACTTTTTATTCTTTATTGTTTTATTTTCGTTTTCTGGAATCAATTGATTTCAGCTGATAGAGCGCATGCTAAGGTTTTCCACATTCGGACACTCGAGAACCTAAAAAAGTTATAAAAGTGAAGGAACCATTGCAAGCCACCAGTGAGGATCGAACTCACGACCCCTGGTTTACAAGACCAGTGCTCTATCCACTGAGCTATGGTGGCGACGGTGCTTATCATTTCATAGGCGTAACCAGCCTTTTGAACGGGGGGGGTGCCCAGACTTTTTAACCTGAACATGTTGGATACAAACTATATCTTATATAGTAAATCCTTCTAAAACGGAACTCCATGAAACGCGTCGAATTTCCGTTTTAGACAGGTTTTATCTTAGAAGGTATAATTGTATGGTATTTCTTTTAAAAAGGGCTCAAACGCGATTTTTGTTTGCGTGAGGAGGGGTGAGAAGGCGTTCAAAACATTAAAATTAGATCTACTGGTAAAAAAAAAAAAAAGATATGTAAATGTTCTTGCAGCAGTAACTAAGTGTGGTCACAAGTGTAAAACCTTTTTGCACCCCAACTTCTTGTAAAGATTAAAAAAGTCCTTTAACCATGCTGGAAACTTCTATAGGCACAGGGAACGCTGCATGAAATTTTGCCGGATAATAAATCTCAGATAATGTATGCGGTACACCAGTACATACGCACGAAAGTTTTTCAGAATGTTACTCCATGACTTCTTAGGGATCACCGGAGGGACCCAAGGAATTTTGGAGGAAAGTCAATATAAATAATTATTATAATATTATAAATAATTATAATATTCATTAATACCATAATTTCCGGCCTTATAATCCGCAAACAATCATGCTTCGACCCAGAAATTTTATTTCATTATTGAAGTTAAATATTTATCACGATTTAACAAGTTACGTTTCATGAAACAAGATTTCTGGGTCTGAACATAATTGTTTGATCCGCGGATTATAGGCCGGAAATTACGGTAATTCATATTTTTACCTCAGAATGTGTCGAATATATTAGGTAAAACAGGTCATGTCATGATAATATACAATAAATTTTATCAAGATGATAAAAATTATACTATCATGATGCGACTATAATAATAAAAATAGGTACTTGTCTGTCTCTGTGTGTGTGTACACGCGCGCGCTGAACTCTGAAAAAACAATGCAGCCCGCACAGCCGTAAGATTTGACAGGATTTGTATGCTTGAACTCATGCATATCGAAGAAAATTTCTGGAATTTTTCATTTAAATTTTTATGCGAATTTTTTCGCATTTTGCGGCAATTTTTTTCAAATTAGTAAAAAAGAATCCGATTTCAATATTGTATCCAGTAAACTTTGTCATCTTTTCAATAAAGTGTTTTCGAGATTCTTACAGCAATTTTTCCATTTTTAACAATTTTTAATGTTATTTTTAGAGGGTTTTTTCGCATTTCGTGGTGATTTTTTTTTCGACATTCCTAAAAGGGATCTGGTTTAAATCTGTTACCCAAATAGTTAATTTCGTTCCCTGTGGTTTTTTAATCTTTTCCGAATTCTTGATGCGATTTTTAGAGGGGGTTTTCGTGCTTTGAGGCGATTTTTTGACTTTTTTTTAAACAGAAAAAACTCTCCGGTAATTTTTGCAATTCCCGAGATTAAATTCGAATTGGAATAATGTCAAATCAGTTCTTATAAGAAAGCTGAAAATTTAATTTTGCTCGAAATAAAAAACACAATAATTCAAGATTTGCTTGTTTCGAGACAGAAGAGGTCATAGCTTGCTCGGGAGTACGTTGCCGAAGGCAGTCCCCCCTCCCAAATCCTAGATTTGTTTAATTCTATGGTCGTTTAAAAAACCAACCCACGAATTTTCTCTAGTAATGAACTTTTCTTTGAGGTACAGGCTTTGAAATAACGTGCGGGATCGCGCGATTTGTGCACAGAAAAGGAAAGTCTCGCATAATTAAAAAATTCTGTGCAGTATTCCCCCCCCCCCCCTCCAAATTCTTCACAGACCTGTGATTCTTCAGTGAGTATTTAAAAAAAATTTTTGAAGTCCGTGATTTTTATTTCTTTTATGGAATTTCTTAAAATCAATTCGTGAATCGGTCCCCGAAAAAAATGAGAATTTCTTCAAACGATCGTGGAAAAATATCGGAAATTTCGATAAAAAAGTGCAGAAAGTAATCGCC
The DNA here is from genome assembly GCA_963932465.1 of Maratus speciosus. NCBI lineage: Eukaryota > Metazoa > Arthropoda > Arachnida > Araneae > Salticidae > Maratus > Maratus speciosus. The sequence continues at coordinate 214,087,763 of OZ010797.1, read as the reverse complement.
AGTTTCGTCAAAAGATCGCGCAAAAAAATTACGAATTTCGATAAACGATTGACGAAAAATTTTTGCAAATTTCGTCAAAATGTCGAGGACACGAGTAAAGAATTTTGTTAATTGATACGGAAAGATATCGAGAATTTTCCCGATCGGCCGAGCAATACTATCGCGAATTTCGACAAATGATCTCTGTGTAAAAAAACACTTTCGTCAATCAGTCGCAACAGAAAAAATATTTCGGCAGAGGATCGCGGTAAAAACGAGAATTTCGTCAAAGGATCGTAGAAAGAAAGCGCGAATTTTGTCAAAAGATTGCGAAAAGAAAGAGCGAATTTCATCGAAGAATCGTGCTAAAAAATGCCAATTTCGTCAAAATATCGTGGTAAAAAATGCGAATTTCGTCAAAGGATCGTGGTAAAAAACACGAATTTAGTCAGGTTAGTGGTGAAAAGTGCGAATTTCGCCAAAAAATCGCGTAGAAAGACGTGAATTTCGTCAAACGATTTTGGGAAAAAATTGTAAATATTATGAAATGATCGCCGATAAAATCGCGAATTTGGTTAAATTTTACTACACTGGGCTGAAAGATTGAAACCGGGTTCCTTTTACTACTTTCGAAAGAACGCTGCGAAACGAGAAGATACTCTAAAAATCGTATAAAAATTTTCAGAGGAAAAAAATTACTATATTGACTTGAAAGACTGCAACCATATTCCTTTTTCGAATGTCAAAAAATGGCCGCGAAACACGAAATTCAACCAATCAACCAACCTTCAGATTAATTTGAATTTTCTGTGCTATTATTTTTCATTTTCAAAGGAGGCAGGTTCAGTGTACCCCCCACCCCCTTTCCCCCGGCTAATCACATTTTAGAATTATCGTTTCACATCTGCATTCCCTTTCAAATTTTTTTGCTTCTCTCTAGACTTTAAACTACGAAAGCAAAGAGACAAATAGTTTCTAGTTCGTCAAGAACTTGCATTTCTCATGAAATTGCAAAAGCATGCAATAGAAGGAACGGCGTTAAAAAAAATTTCCAAGAAACAAAAGACGTCAAAGTGGAGTTATAAAGCCACCTTTTTGACTTACTAAACTAATACAAATTCTTGTAAATGTTCTAGTTTAAAAAAAAGATAAACAGCATAATTTTCTTTAAAAAAAAAAAAAAAAGAAAAAAAGAACGTGGGTTTCATTTTGTATCACATTTCAAAACTTAGGCTGTTAGTTTTCTGAACTAAACTAATTTTCTAAACTAATGGAACTCTGCTTTCACTTCTTCTTTTTTCTTGCGTAGATTTCGATTTTTTTAAATAATTGTGCTTGAGTCTGCGGAAGCGGGGGGGGGGGGTGTGCCCGGGCACCCAGGGCACCCCCCCTGGTTACGCCTATGCATTTCAACTCCGTTATCTTACATAATAAGTATCTAATAATCATAATGCGTCAAGTTTAGATTTTATAAGATTGCGTCTTTTCACAAAACATTGTCTGAGTTAAAGTTGTGCTAAAATTAACGTTAAATGTATGAATTGCCTTAAATCTCTAAAACATTTTGAGCTTGGAAACGTACATTTAATTTGCATTCATTTACAAAAGAAGTAGCATTTATATCAGTTATTTTTAGTGAAAAATGTTGACTTACTTTGAAATACTACATGAGATTGTTTTTTTTTTTTCGAAATTCTGCGAAATGTGTACGCTTAAATATAAAAATATATAGCGAAATTTTATCTATTTTGTTATTGTGAAATTTTATCCTAATATTTTATTTTATGAAAGCAAGCAAAGTCAGCATTTATTTGTATGATCTCCGTAAGAGAAATGCCCCACCAGTGGCTGAGAGGTTCTGCTCTCGAAGTTGGTAGACGGTAGGTGCTGGGTTCGAACCCAATCGCGCCCGTCGGCCTAACCGTTTCGGAGTTTTCGTGGTTTTCTTCGAAACCTTGGATTTTCCATGCGTAAATACGGGTTAGGTTCCCTTAGAAAGAACCCCCACGGAGGGCACTCCCAACTAGGGCCTATATCCCTCGAGTAGATAATCGGACGTCAAAAATCAACCCAACCCTACCCGTAAGATAAATAGTTTAATTCCAGAAGCTTTTCTAAAAAGACTGGAAATTTGAATCATTTAGAGGTAAGTTTAAAAATAAAACCTTATAAACTCTAAAAAAATCCAGTTTAATTTTTTTATTTGATTCAATGAAAATGCAGAATACAGTCATGAAAACATGTAATATATAGAAAAATGAAATAGTATTCATGCGAATTAAACTATAATTAAAATTTTGTGTAATTTATATTTTCGTTTCTTATACGCTGGAAAATAAAAACTATTTTATCGAGGTTTAGAAATTTTGTTCTACGAACGAAAAAGAAATAAAAAATATTTTACAGTGGGAACAATCTCTGCACGTGAAACGTATAAAAACCCAAGAAATCAGTGTTTCTGATTTCTGATTTACAGCCTAAAAACTTATTTCGTAACAGTGATAATCTCACTGTTAAAAACTTAGATTGAGATTCAGCCACCAGCGACGTTTGAAACCCCTGGTTTACGAGGCCCCACCAGTGGCCGAGAGGCTCTGCTCTCGAAGCTGGTAGACGGGAAGTGCTGGGTTCGATCCCAATCGCGCCCGTCGTCCTAATCGTTCGAAGTTTTCGTGGTTTTCTTCGAACCTTGGGTTTCCAAGCGTTAATACGGGTTAGGTTCCCTTAGAAAGACCCCCACGAAGGGCACTCCCCCCACTTAGGGCCCCTATCCCTCGTGTTGATAATTGGCCGTCATAAACACAACAACCTGGTTTACGAGACCACTGTTCTACCACTGAGCTATGAAGGCAACGGCTTCTGTGTGATAAAGTTAAAGTTTCTTTGGATTTTTAAATTGAAGACGAGTTAAAAACTTTTTATTCTTTATTGTTTTATTTTCGTTTTCTGGAATCAATTGATTTCAGCTGATAGAGCGCATGCTAAGGTTTTCCACATTCGGACACTCGAGAACCTAAAAAAGTTATAAAAGTGAAGGAACCATTGCAAGCCACCAGTGAGGATCGAACTCACGACCCCTGGTTTACAATACCAGTGCTCTATCCACTGAGCTATAGTGGCGACGGTTCTTATCATTTCAACTCCGTTATCTTACATAATAAGTATCTAATAATCATAATGCGTCAAGTTTAGATTTTATAAGATTGCGTCTTTTCACAAAACATTGTCTGAGTTAAAGTTGTGCTAAAATTAACGTTAAATGTATGAATTGCCTTAAATCTCTAAAACATTTTGAGCTTGGAAACGTACATTTAATTTGCATTCATTTACAAAAGAAGTAGCATTTATATCAGTTATTTTTAGTGAAAAATGTTGACTTACTTTGAAATACTACATGAGATTGTTTTTTTTTTTTCGAAATTCAGCGAAATGTGTACGCTTAAATATAAAAATATATAGCGAAATTTTATCTATTTTGTTATTGTGAAATTTTATCCTAATATTTTATTTTATGAAAGCAAGCAAAGTCAGCATTTATTTGTATGATCTCCGTAAAAAAATGCCCCACCAGTGGCTGAGAGGTTCTGCTCTCGAAGTTGGTAGACGGGAGGTGCTGGGTTCGAACCCAATCGCGCCCGTCGGCCTAACCGTTTCGCAGTTATCGTGGTTTTCTTCGAAACCTTGGATTTTCCAAGCGTAAATACGGGTTAGGTTCCCTTAGAAAGACCCCCACGGAGGGCACTCCCCCTAGGGCCTATATCCCTCGAGTAGATAATCGGACGTCAAAAATCAACCCAACCCTACCCGTAAGATATAATAGTTTAATTCCAGAAGCTTTTCTAAAAAGACTGAAAATTTGAATCATTTAGATGTAAGTTTAAAAATAAAACCTTATAAATAATATAAACTCTAAAAAAATCCAGTTTAATTTTTTTATTTGATTCAATGAAAATGCAGAATACAGTCATGAAAACATGTAATATATAGAAAAATGAAATAGTATTCAGGCGAATTAAACTATAATTAAAATTTTGTGTAATTTATATTTTCGTTTCTTATGCGCTGGAAAATAAAAATTATTTTATCGAGGTTAATTTTGTTCTACGAACGAAAAAGAAATAAAAAATATTTTACAGTGGGAACAATCTCTGCACGTGAAACGTATAAAAACCCAAGAAATCAGTGTTTCTGATTTCGGATTTACTGCCTAAAAACTTATTTCGTAACAGTGATAATCTCACTGTTAAAAACTTAGATTGAGATTCAGCCACCAGCGAGGTTTGAAACCCCTGGTTTACGAGACCACTGCTCTACCACTGAGCTATGAAGGCAACGGCTTCTGTGTGATAAAGTTAAAGTCTCTTTGGATTTTTAAATTGAAGAAGAGTTAAAAACTTTTTATTGTTTATTGTTTTATTTTCGTTTTCTGGAATCAATTGATTTCAGCTGATAGAGCGCATGCTAAGGTTTTCCACATTCGGACACTCGAGAACCTAAAAAAGTTATAAAAGTGAAGGAACCATTGCAAGCCACCAGTGAGGATCGAACTCACGACCCCTGGTTTACAAGACCAGTGCTCTATCCACTGAGCAATGGTGGCGACGGTTCTTATCATTTCAACTCCGTTATCTTACATAATAAGTATCTAATAATCATAATGCGTCAAGTTTAGATTTTATAAGATTGCGTCTTTTCACAAAACATTGTCTGAGTTAAAGTTGTGCTAAAATTAACGTTAAATGTATGAATTGCCTTAAATCTCTAAAACATTTTGAGCTTGGAAACGTACATTTAATTTGCATTCATTTACAAAAGAAGTAGCATTTATATCAGTTATTTTTAGTGAAAAATGTTGACTTACTTTGAAATACTACATGAGATTGTTTTTTTTTTTTTCGAAATTCAGCGAAATGTGTACGCTTAAATATAAAAATATATAGCGAAATTTTATCTATTTTGTTATTGTGAAATTTTATCCTAATATTTTATTTTATGAAAGCAAGCAAAGTCAGCATTTATTTGTATGATCTCCGTAAGAGGAATGCCCCACCAGTGGCTGAGAGGTTCTGCTCTCGAAGTTGGTAGACGGGAGGTGCTGGGTTCGAACCCAATCGCCCCCGTCGGCCTAACCGTTTCGCAGTTTTCGTGGTTTTCTTCGAAACCTTGGATTTTCCATGCGTAAATACGGGTTAGGTTCCCTTAGAAAGACCACCACGGAGGGCACTCCCCCTAGGGCCTATATCCCTCGAGTAGATAATCGGACGTTTAAAAATCAACCCAACCCTACCCGTAAGATATAATAGTTTAATTCCAGAAGCTTTTCTAAAAAGACTGAAAATTTGAATCATTTAGAGGTAAGTTTAAAAATAAAATAATATAAACTCTAAAAAAATCCAGTTTAATTTTTTTATTTGATTCAATGAAAATGCAGAATACAGTCATGAAAACATGTAATATATAGAAAAATGAAATAGTATTCATGCGAATTAAACTATAATTAAAATTTTGTGTAATTTATATTTTCGTTTCTTATACGCTGGAAAATAAAAATTATTTTATCGAGGTTAATTTTGTTCTACGAACGAAAAAGAAATAAAAAATATTTTACAGTGGGAACAATCTCTGCACGTGAAACGTATAAAAACCCAAGAAATCAGTGTTTCTGATTTCGGATTTACTGCCTAAAAACTTATTTCGTAACAGTGATAATCTCACTGTTAAAAACTTAGATTGAGATTCAGCCACCAGCGAGGTTTGAAACCCCTGGTTTACGAGACCACTGCTCTACCACTGAGCTATGAAGGCAACGGCTTCTGTGTGATAAAGTTAAAGTTTCTTTGGATTTTTAAATTGAAGAAGAGTTAAAAACTTTTTATTCTTTATTGTTTTATTTTCGTTTTCTGGAATCAATTGATTTCAGCTGATAGAGCGCATGCTAAGGTTTTCCACATTAGGACACTCGAGAACCTAAAAAAGTTATAAAAGTGAAGGAACCATTGCAAACCACCAGTGAGGATCGAACTCACGACCCCTGGTTTACAAGACCAGTGCTCTATCCACTGAGCTATGGTGGCGACGGTTCTTATCATTTCAACTCCGTTATCTTACATAATAAGTATCTAATAATCATAATGCGTAAAGTTTAGATTTTATAAGATTGCGTCTTTTCACAAAACATTGTCTGAGTTAAAGTTGTGCTAAAATTAACGTTAAATGTATGAATTGCCTTAAATCTCTAAAACATTTTGAGCTTGGAAACGTACATTTAATTTGCATTCATTTACAAAAGAAGTAGCATTTATATCAGTTATTTTTAGTGAAAAATGTTGACTTACTTTGAAATACTACATGAGATTGTTTTTTTTTTTTTTCGAAATTCAGCGAAATGTGTACGCTTAAATATAAAAATATATAGCGAAATTTTATCTATTTTGTTATTGTGAAATTTTATCCTAATATTTTATTTTATGAAAGCAAGCAAAGTCAGCATTTATTTGTATGATATCCGTAAAAGAAATGGCCCACCAGTGGCTGAGAGGTTCTGCTCTCGAAGTTGGTAGACGGGAGGTGCTGGGTTCGAACCCAATCGCGCCCGTCGGCCTAACCGTTTCGCAGTTTTCGTGATTTTCTTCGAAACCTTGGATTTTCCATGCGTAAATACGGGTTAGGTTCCCTTACAAAGACCCCCACGGAGGGCACTCCCCCTAGGGCCTATATCCCTCGAGTAGATAATCGGACGTCAAAAATCAACCCAACCCTACAAGTAAGATATAATATTTTAATTCCAGAAGCTTTTCTAAAAAGACTGAAAATTTGAATCATTTAGAGGTAAGTTTAAAAATAAAACCTTATAAATAATATAAACTCTAAAAAAATCCAGTTTAATTTTTTTATTTGATTCAATGAAAATGCAGAATACAGTCATGAAAACATGTAATATATAGAAAAATGAAATAGTATTCATGCGAATTAAACTATAATTAAAATTTTGTGTAATTTATATTTTCGTTTCTTATACGCTGGAAAATAAAAACTATTTTATCGAGGTTTAGAAATTTTGTTCTACGAACGAAAAAGAAATAAAAAATATTTTACAGTATCTCTGCACGTGAAACGTATAAAAACCCAAGAAATCAGTGTTTCTGATTTCTGATTTACAGCCTAAAAACTTATTTCGTAACAGTGATAATCTCACTGTTAAAAACTTAGATTGAGATTCAGCCACCAGCGAGGTTTGAAACCCCTGGTTTACGAGACCACTGCTCTACCACTGAGCTATGAAGGCAACGGCTTCTGTGTGATAAAGTTAAAGTTTCTTTGGATTTTTAAATTGAAGAAGAGTTAAAAACTTTTTATTCTTTAATGTTTTATTTTCGTTTTCTGGAATCAATTGATTTCAGCTGATAGAGCGCGTGCTAAGGTTTTCCACATTCGGACACTCGAGAACTTAAAAAAGTTATAAAAGTGAAGGAACCATTGCAAGCCACCAGTGAGGATCGAACTCACGACCCCTGGTTTACAAGACCAGTGCTCTATCCACTGAGCTATGGGGCCCCACCAGTGGCCGAGAGGATCTGCTCTCGAAGCTGGTAGACGGGAGTTGCTGGGCTCGATCCCAATCGCGCCCGTCGGCCTAATCGTTCGGAGTTTTCGTGGTTTTCTTCGAACCTTGGTTCTCCAAGCGTTAATACGGGTTAGGTTCCCTTAGAAAGACCTCCACGGAAGGCACTCCCCCCACTTAGGGCCTATATCCCACGTGCTGATAATTGGCCGACATAAATACAACCAACCACTGAGCTATGGTGGCGACGGTTCTTATCATTTCAACTCCGTTATCTTACATAATAAGTATCTAATAATCATAATGCGTCAAGTTTAGATTTTATAAGATTGCGTCTTTTCACAAAACATTGTCTGAGTTAAAGTTGTGCTAAAATTAACGTTAAATGTATGAATTGCCTTAAATCTCTAAAACATTTTGAGCTTGGAAACGTACATTTAATTTGCATTCATTTACAAAAGAAGTAGCATTTATATCAGTTATTTTTAGTGAAAAATGTTGACTTACTTTGAAATACTACATGAGATTGTTTTTTTTTTTTTCGAAATTCAGCGAAATGTGTACCCTTAAATATAAAAATATATAGCGAAATTTTATCTATTTTGTTATTGTGAAATTTTATCCTAATATTTTATTTTATGAAAGCAAGCAAAGTCAGCATTTATTTGTATGATCTCCGTAAGAGAAATGCCCCACCAGTGGCTGAGAGGTTCTGCTCTCGAAGTTGGTAGACGAGAGGTGCTGGGTTCGAACCCAATCGCGCCCGTCGGCCTAACCGTTTCGGAGTTTTCGTGGTTTTCTTCGAAACCTTGGATTTTCCATGCGTAAATACGGGTTAGGTTCCCTTAGAAAGAACCCCCACGGAGGGCACTCCCCCTAGGGCCTATATCCCTCGAGTAGATAATCGGACGTCAAAAATCAACCCAACCCTACCCGTAAGATAAATAGTTTAATTCCAGAAGCTTTTCTAAAAAGACTGAAAATTTGAATCATTTAGAGGTAAGTTTAAAAATAAAACCTTATAAATAATATAAACTCTAAAAAAATCCAGTTTAATTTTTTTATTTGATTCAATGAAAATGCAGAATACAGTCATGAAAACATGTAATATATAGAAAAATGAAATAGTATTCATGCGAATTAAACTATAATTAAAATTTTGTGTAATTTATATTTTCATTTCTTATACGCTGGAAAATAAAAACTATTTTATCGAGGTTTAGAAATTTTGTTCTACGAACGAAAAAGAAATAAAAAATATTTTACAGTGGGAACAATTTCTGCACGTGAAACGTATAAAAACCCAAGAAATCAGTGTTTCTGATTTCTGATTTACAGCCTAAAAACTTATTTCGTAACAGTGATAATCTCACTGTTAAAAACTTAGATTGAGATTCAGCCACCAGCGTGGTTTGAAACCCCTGGTTTACGAGACCACTGCTCTACCACTGAGCTATGAAGGCAACGGCTTCTGTGTGATAAAGTTAAAGTTTCTTTGGATTTTTAAATTGAAGAAGAGTTAAAAACTTTTTATTCTTTATTGTTTTATTTTCGTTTTCTGGAATCAATTGATTTCAGCTGATAGAGCGCATGCTAAGGTTTTCCACATTCGGACACTCGAGAACCTAAAAAAGTTATGAAAGTGAAGGAACCATTGCAAGCCACCAGTGAGGATCGAACTCACGACCCCTGGTTTACAATACCAGTGCTCTATCCACTGAGCTATAGTGGCGACGGTTCTTATCATTTCAACTCCGTTATCTTACATAATAAGTATCTAATAATCATAATGCGTCAAGTTTAGATTTTATAAGATTGCGTCTTTTCACAAAACATTGTCTGAGTTAAAGTTGTGCTAAAATTAACGTTAAATGTATGAATTGCCTTAAATCTCTAAAACATTTTGAGCTTGGAAACGTACATTTAATTTGCATTCATTTACAAAAGAAGTAGCATTTATATCAGTTATTTTTAGTGAAAAATGTTGACTTACTTTGAAATACTACATGAGATTGTTTTTTTTTTTTCGAAATTCAGCGAAATGTGTACGCTTAAATATAAAAATATATAGCGAAATTTTATCTATTTTGTTATTGTGAAATTTTATCCTAATATTTTATTTTATGAAAGCAAGCAAAGTCAGCATTTATTTGTATGATCTCCGTAAAAAAATGCCCCACCAGTGGCTGAGAGGTTCTGCTCTCGAAGTTGGTAGACGGGAGGTGCTGGGTTCGAACCCAATCGCGCCCGTCGGCCTAACCGTTTCGCAGTTTTCGTGGTTTTCTTCGAAACCTTGGATTTTCCAAGCGTAAATACGGGTTAGGTTCCCTTAGAAAGACCCCCACGGAGGGCACTCCCCCTAGGGCCTATATCCCTCGAGTAGATAATCGGACGTCAAAAATCAACCCAACCCTACCCGTAAGATATAATAGTTTAATTCCAGAAGCTTTTCTAAAAAGACTGAAAATTTGAATCATTTAGATGTAAGTTTAAAAATAAAACCTTATAAATAATATAAACTCTAAAAAAATCCAGTTTAATTTTTTTATTTGATTCAATGAAAATGCAGAATACAGTCATGAAAACATGTAATATATAGAAAAATGAAATAGTATTCAGGCGAATTAAACTATAATTAAAATTTTGTGTAATTTATATTTTCGTTTCTTATGCGCTGGAAAATAAAAATTATTTTATCGAGGTTAATTTTGTTCTACGAACGAAAAAGAAATAAAAAATATTTTACAGTGGGAACAATCTCTGCACGTGAAACGTATAAAAACCCAAGAAATCAGTGTTTCTGATTTCGGATTTACTGCCTAAAAACTTATTTCGTAACAGTGATAATCTCACTGTTAAAAACTTAGATTGAGATTCAGCCACCAGCGAGGTTTGAAACCCCTGGTTTACGAGACCACTGCTCTACCACTGAGCTATGAAGGCAACGGCTTCTGTGTGATAAAGTTAAAGTCTCTTTGGATTTTTAAATTGAAGAAGAGTTAAAAACTTTTTATTGTTTATTGTTTTATTTTCGTTTTCTGGAATCAATTGATTTCAGCTGATAGAGCGCATGCTAAGGTTTTCCACATTCGGACACTCGAGAACCTAAAAAAGTTATAAAAGTGAAGGAACCATTGCAAGCCACCAGTGAGGATCGAACTCACGACCCCTGGTTTACAAGACCAGTGCTCTATCCACTGAGCAATGGTGGCGACGGTTCTTATCATTTCAACTCCGTTATCTTACATAATAAGTATCTAATAATCATAATGCGTCAAGTTTAGATTTTATAAGATTGCGTCTTTTCACAAAACATTGTCTGAGTTAAAGTTGTGCTAAAATTAACGTTAAATGTATGAATTGCCTTAAATCTCTAAAACATTTTGAGCTTGGAAACGTACATTTAATTTGCATTCATTTACAAAAGAAGTAGCATTTATATCAGTTATTTTTAGTGAAAAATGTTGACTTACTTTGAAATACTACATGAGATTGTTTTTTTTTTTTTCGAAATTCAGCGAAATGTGTACGCTTAAATATAAAAATATATAGCGAAATTTTATCTATTTTGTTATTGTGAAATTTTATCCTAATATTTTATTTTATGAAAGCAAGCAAAGTCAGCATTTATTTGTATGATCTCCGTAAGAGGAATGCCCCACCAGTGGCTGAGAGGTTCTGCTCTCGAAGTTGGTAGACGGGAGGTGCTGGGTTCGAACCCAATCGCCCCCGTCGGCCTAACCGTTTCGCAGTTTTCGTGGTTTTCTTCGAAACCTTGGATTTTCCATGCGTAAATACGGGTTAGGTTCCCTTAGAAAGACCACCACGGAGGGCACTCCCCCTAGGGCCTATATCCCTCGAGTAGATAATCGGACGTTTAAAAATCAACCCAACCCTACCCGTAAGATATAATAGTTTAATTCCAGAAGCTTTTCTAAAAAGACTGAAAATTTGAATCATTTAGAGGTAAGTTTAAAAATAAAATAATATAAACTCTAAAAAAATCCAGTTTAATTTTTTTATTTGATTCAATGAAAATGCAGAATACAGTCATGAAAACATGTAATATATAGAAAAATGAAATAGTATTCATGCGAATTAAACTATAATTAAAATTTTGTGTAATTTATATTTTCGTTTCTTATACGCTGGAAAATAAAAATTATTTTATCGAGGTTAATTTTGTTCTACGAACGAAAAAGAAATAAAAAATATTTTACAGTGGGAACAATCTCTGCACGTGAAACGTATAAAAACCCAAGAAATCAGTGTTTCTGATTTCGGATTTACTGCCTAAAAACTTATTTCGTAACAGTGATAATCTCACTGTTAAAAACTTAGATTGAGATTCAGCCACCAGCGAGGTTTGAAACCCCTGGTTTACGAGACCACTGCTCTACCACTGAGCTATGAAGGCAACGGCTTCTGTGTGATAAAGTTAAAGTTTCTTTGGATTTTTAAATTGAAGAAGAGTTAAAAACTTTTTATTCTTTATTGTTTTATTTTCGTTTTCTGGAATCAATTGATTTCAGCTGATAGAGCGCATGCTAAGGTTTTCCACATTAGGACACTCGAGAACCTAAAAAAGTTATAAAAGTGAAGGAACCATTGCAAACCACCAGTGAGGATCGAACTCACGACCCCTGGTTTACAAGACCAGTGCTCTATCCACTGAGCTATGGTGGCGACGGTTCTTATCATTTCAACTCCGTTATCTTACATAATAAGTATCTAATAATCATAATGCGTCAAGTTTAGATTTTATAAGATTGCGTCTTTTCACAAAACATTGTCTGAGTTAAAGTTGTGCTAAAATTAACGTTAAATGTATGAATTGCCTTAAATCTCTAAAACATTTTGAGCTTGGAAACGTACATTTAATTTGCATTCATTTACAAAAGAAGTAGCATTTATATCAGTTATTTTTAGTGAAAAATGTTGACTTACTTTGAAATACTACATGAGATTGTTTTTTTTTTTTTTCGAAATTCAGCGAAATGTGTACGCTTAAATATAAAAATATATAGCGAAATTTTATCTATTTTGTTATTGTGAAATTTTATCCTAATATTTTATTTTATGAAAGCAAGCAAAGTCAGCATTTATTTGTATGATATCCGTAAAAGAAATGGCCCACCAGTGGCTGAGAGGTTCTGCTCTCGAAGTTGGTAGACGGGAGGTGCTGGGTTCGAACCCAATCGCGCCCGTCGGCCTAACCGTTTCGCAGTTTTCGTGATTTTCTTCGAAACCTTGGATTTTCCATGCGTAAATACGGGTTAGGTTCCCTTACAAAGACCCCCACGGAGGGCACTCCCCCTAGGGCCTATATCCCTCGAGTAGATAATCGGACGTCAAAAATCAACCCAACCCTACAAGTAAGATATAATATTTTAATTCCAGAAGCTTTTCTAAAAAGACTGAAAATTTGAATCATTTAGAGGTAAGTTTAAAAATAAAACCTTATAAATAATATAAACTCTAAAAAAATCCAGTTTAATTTTTTTATTTGATTCAATGAAAATGCAGAATACAGTCATGAAAACATGTAATATATAGAAAAATGAAATAGTATTCATGCGAATTAAACTATAATTAAAATTTTGTGTAATTTATATTTTCGTTTCTTATACGCTGGAAAATAAAAACTATTTTATCGAGGTTTAGAAATTTTGTTCTACGAACGAAAAAGAAATAAAAAATATTTTACAGTATCTCTGCACGTGAAACGTATAAAAACCCAAGAAATCAGTGTTTCTGATTTCTGATTTACAGCCTAAAAACTTATTTCGTAACAGTGATAATCTCACTGTTAAAAACTTAGATTGAGATTCAGCCACCAGCGAGGTTTGAAACCCCTGGTTTACGAGACCACTGCTCTACCACTGAGCTATGAAGGCAACGGCTTCTGTGTGATAAAGTTAAAGTTTCTTTGGATTTTTAAATTGAAGAAGAGTTAAAAACTTTTTATTCTTTAATGTTTTATTTTCGTTTTCTGGAATCAATTGATTTCAGCTGATAGAGCGCGTGCTAAGGTTTTCCACATTCGGACACTCGAGAACTTAAAAAAGTTATAAAAGTGAAGGAACCATTGCAAGCCACCAGTGAGGATCGAACTCACGACCCCTGGTTTACAAGACCAGTGCTCTATCCACTGAGCTATGGGGCCCCACCAGTGGCCGAGAGGATCTGCTCTCGAAGCTGGTAGACGGGAGTTGCTGGGCTCGATCCCAATCGCGCCCGTCGGCCTAATCGTTCGGAGTTTTCGTGGTTTTCTTCGAACCTTGGTTCTCCAAGCGTTAATACGGGTTAGGTTCCCTTAGAAAGACCTCCACGGAAGGCACTCCCCCCACTTAGGGCCTATATCCCACGTGCTGATAATTGGCCGACATAAATACAACCAACCACTGAGCTATGGTGGCGACGGTTCTTATCATTTCAACTCCGTTATCTTACATAATAAGTATCTAATAATCATAATGCGTCAAGTTTAGATTTTATAAGATTGCGTCTTTTCACAAAACATTGTCTGAGTTAAAGTTGTGCTAAAATTAACGTTAAATGTATGAATTGCCTTAAATCTCTAAAACATTTTGAGCTTGGAAACGTACATTTAATTTGCATTCATTTACAAAAGAAGTAGCATTTATATCAGTTATTTTTAGTGAAAAATGTTGACTTACTTTGAAATACTACATGAGATTGTTTTTTTTTTTTTTCGAAATTCAGCGAAATGTGTACCCTTAAATATAAAAATATATAGCGAAATTTTATCTATTTTGTTATTGTGAAATTTTATCCTAATATTTTATTTTATGAAAGCAAGCAAAGTCAGCATTTATTTGTATGATCTCCGTAAGAGAAATGCCCCACCAGTGGCTGAGAGGTTCTGCTCTCGAAGTTGGTAGACGAGAGGTGCTGGGTTCGAACCCAATCGCGCCCGTCGGCCTAACCGTTTCGGAGTTTTCGTGGTTTTCTTCGAAACCTTGGATTTTCCATGCGTAAATACGGGTTAGGTTCCCTTAGAAAGAACCCCCACGGAGGGCACTCCCCCTAGGGCCTATATCCCTCGAGTAGATAATCGGACGTCAAAAATCAACCCAACCCTACCCGTAAGATAAATAGTTTAATTCCAGAAGCTTTTCTAAAAAGACTGAAAATTTGAATCATTTAGAGGTAAGTTTAAAAATAAAACCTTATAAATAATATAAACTCTAAAAAAATCCAGTTTAATTTTTTTATTTGATTCAATGAAAATGCAGAATACAGTCATGAAAACATGTAATATATAGAAAAATGAAATAGTATTCATGCGAATTAAACTATAATTAAAATTTTGTGTAATTTATATTTTCATTTCTTATACGCTGGAAAATAAAAACTATTTTATCGAGGTTTAGAAATTTTGTTCTACGAACGAAAAAGAAATAAAAAATATTTTACAGTGGGAACAATTTCTGCACGTGAAACGTATAAAAACCCAAGAAATCAGTGTTTCTGATTTCTGATTTACAGCCTAAAAACTTATTTCGTAACAGTGATAATCTCACTGTTAAAAACTTAGATTGAGATTCAGCCACCAGCGTGGTTTGAAACCCCTGGTTTACGAGACCACTGCTCTACCACTGAGCTATGAAGGCAACGGCTTCTGTGTGATAAAGTTAAAGTTTCTTTGGATTTTTAAATTGAAGAAGAGTTAAAAACTTTTTATTCTTTATTGTTTTATTTTCGTTTTCTGGAATCAATTGATTTCAGCTGATAGAGCGCATGCTAAGGTTTTCCACATTCGGACACTCGAGAACCTAAAAAAGTTATGAAAGTGAAGGAACCATTGCAAGCCACCAGTGAGGATCGAACTCACGACCCCTGGTTTACAATACCAGTGCTCTATCCACTGAGCTATAGTGGCGACGGTTCTTATCATTTCAACTCCGTTATCTTACATAATAAGTATCTAATAATCATAATGCGTCAAGTTTAGATTTTATAAGATTGCGTCTTTTCACAAAACATTGTCTGAGTTAAAGTTGTGCTAAAATTAACGTTAAATGTATGAATTGCCTTAAATCTCTAAAACATTTTGAGCTTGGAAACGTACATTTAATTTGCATTCATTTACAAAAGAAGTAGCATTTATATCAGTTATTTTTAGTGAAAAATGTTGACTTACTTTGAAATACTACATGAGATTGTTTTTTTTTTTTCGAAATTCAGCGAAATGTGTACGCTTAAATATAAAAATATATAGCGAAATTTTATCTATTTTGTTATTGTGAAATTTTATCCTAATATTTTATTTTATGAAAGCAAGCAAAGTCAGCATTTATTTGTATGATCTCCGTAAAAAAATGCCCCACCAGTGGCTGAGAGGTTCTGCTCTCGAAGTTGGTAGACGGGAGGTGCTGGGTTCGAACCCAATCGCGCCCGTCGGCCTAACCGTTTCGCAGTTTTCGTGGTTTTCTTCGAAACCTTGGATTTTCCAAGCGTAAATACGGGTTAGGTTCCCTTAGAAAGACCCCCACGGAGGGCACTCCCCCTAGGGCCTATATCCCTCGAGTAGATAATCGGACGTCAAAAATCAACCCAACCCTACCCGTAAGATATAATAGTTTAATTCCAGAAGCTTTTCTAAAAAGACTGAAAATTTGAATCATTTAGATGTAAGTTTAAAAATAAAACCTTATAAATAATATAAACTCTAAAAAAATCCAGT
The DNA here is from genome assembly GCA_963932465.1 of Maratus speciosus. Lineage (NCBI taxonomy): Eukaryota > Metazoa > Arthropoda > Arachnida > Araneae > Salticidae > Maratus > Maratus speciosus. The sequence continues at coordinate 214,071,513 of OZ010797.1, read as the reverse complement.
TTAATTTTTTTATTTGATTCAATGAAAATGCAGAATACAGTCATGAAAACATGTAATATATAGAAAAATGAAATAGTATTCAGGCGAATTAAACTATAATTAAAATTTTGTGTAATTTATATTTTCGTTTCTTATGCGCTGGAAAATAAAAATTATTTTATCGAGGTTAATTTTGTTCTACGAACGAAAAAGAAATAAAAAATATTTTACAGTGGGAACAATCTCTGCACGTGAAACGTATAAAAACCCAAGAAATCAGTGTTTCTGATTTCGGATTTACTGCCTAAAAACTTATTTCGTAACAGTGATAATCTCACTGTTAAAAACTTAGATTGAGATTCAGCCACCAGCGAGGTTTGAAACCCCTGGTTTACGAGACCACTGCTCTACCACTGAGCTATGAAGGCAACGGCTTCTGTGTGATAAAGTTAAAGTCTCTTTGGATTTTTAAATTGAAGAAGAGTTAAAAACTTTTTATTGTTTATTGTTTTATTTTCGTTTTCTGGAATCAATTGATTTCAGCTGATAGAGCGCATGCTAAGGTTTTCCACATTCGGACACTCGAGAACCTAAAAAAGTTATAAAAGTGAAGGAACCATTGCAAGCCACCAGTGAGGATCGAACTCACGACCCCTGGTTTACAAGACCAGTGCTCTATCCACTGAGCAATGGTGGCGACGGTTCTTATCATTTCAACTCCGTTATCTTACATAATAAGTATCTAATAATCATAATGCGTCAAGTTTAGATTTTATAAGATTGCGTCTTTTCACAAAACATTGTCTGAGTTAAAGTTGTGCTAAAATTAACGTTAAATGTATGAATTGCCTTAAATCTCTAAAACATTTTGAGCTTGGAAACGTACATTTAATTTGCATTCATTTACAAAAGAAGTAGCATTTATATCAGTTATTTTTAGTGAAAAATGTTGACTTACTTTGAAATACTACATGAGATTGTTTTTTTTTTTTTCGAAATTCAGCGAAATGTGTACGCTTAAATATAAAAATATATAGCGAAATTTTATCTATTTTGTTATTGTGAAATTTTATCCTAATATTTTATTTTATGAAAGCAAGCAAAGTCAGCATTTATTTGTATGATCTCCGTAAGAGGAATGCCCCACCAGTGGCTGAGAGGTTCTGCTCTCGAAGTTGGTAGACGGGAGGTGCTGGGTTCGAACCCAATCGCCCCCGTCGGCCTAACCGTTTCGCAGTTTTCGTGGTTTTCTTCGAAACCTTGGATTTTCCATGCGTAAATACGGGTTAGGTTCCCTTAGAAAGACCACCACGGAGGGCACTCCCCCTAGGGCCTATATCCCTCGAGTAGATAATCGGACGTTTAAAAATCAACCCAACCCTACCCGTAAGATATAATAGTTTAATTCCAGAAGCTTTTCTAAAAAGACTGAAAATTTGAATCATTTAGAGGTAAGTTTAAAAATAAAATAATATAAACTCTAAAAAAATCCAGTTTAATTTTTTTATTTGATTCAATGAAAATGCAGAATACAGTCATGAAAACATGTAATATATAGAAAAATGAAATAGTATTCATGCGAATTAAACTATAATTAAAATTTTGTGTAATTTATATTTTCGTTTCTTATACGCTGGAAAATAAAAACTATTTTATCGAGGTTTAGAAATTTTGTTCTACGAACGAAAAAGAAATAAAAAATATTTTACAGTGGGAACAATTTCTGCACGTGAAACGTATAAAAACCCAAGAAATCAGTGTTTCTGATTTCTGATTTACAGCCTAAAAACTTATTTCGTAACAGTGATAATCTCACTGTTAAAAACTTAGATTGAGATTCAGCCACCAGCGTGGTTTGAAACCCCTGGTTTACGAGACCACTGCTCTACCACTGAGCTATGAAGGCAACGGCTTCTGTGTGATAAAGTTAAAGTTTCTTTGGATTTTTAAATTGAAGAAGAGTTAAAAACTTTTTATTCTTTATTGTTTTATTTTCGTTTTCTGGAATCAATTGATTTCAGCTGATAGAGCGCATGCTAAGGTTTTCCACATTCGGACACTCGAGAACCTAAAAAAGTTATGAAAGTGAAGGAACCATTGCAAGCCACCAGTGAGGATCGAACTCACGACCCCTGGTTTACAATACCAGTGCTCTATCCACTGAGCTATAGTGGCGACGGTTCTTATCATTTCAACTCCGTTATCTTACATAATAAGTATCTAATAATCATAATGCGTCAAGTTTAGATTTTATAAGATTGCGTCTTTTCACAAAACATTGTCTGAGTTAAAGTTGTGCTAAAATTAACGTTAAATGTATGAATTGCCTTAAATCTCTAAAACATTTTGAGCTTGGAAACGTACATTTAATTTGCATTCATTTACAAAAGAAGTAGCATTTATATCAGTTATTTTTAGTGAAAAATGTTGACTTACTTTGAAATACTACATGAGATTGTTTTTTTTTTTTCGAAATTCAGCGAAATGTGTACGCTTAAATATAAAAATATATAGCGAAATTTTATCTATTTTGTTATTGTGAAATTTTATCCTAATATTTTATTTTATGAAAGCAAGCAAAGTCAGCATTTATTTGTATGATCTCCGTAAAAAAATGCCCCACCAGTGGCTGAGAGGTTCTGCTCTCGAAGTTGGTAGACGGGAGGTGCTGGGTTCGAACCCAATCGCGCCCGTCGGCCTAACCGTTTCGCAGTTTTCGTGGTTTTCTTCGAAACCTTGGATTTTCCAAGCGTAAATACGGGTTAGGTTCCCTTAGAAAGACCCCCACGGAGGGCACTCCCCCTAGGGCCTATATCCCTCGAGTAGATAATCGGACGTCAAAAATCAACCCAACCCTACCCGTAAGATATAATAGTTTAATTCCAGAAGCTTTTCTAAAAAGACTGAAAATTTGAATCATTTAGATGTAAGTTTAAAAATAAAACCTTATAAATAATATAAACTCTAAAAAAATCCAGTTTAATTTTTTTATTTGATTCAATGAAAATGCAGAATACAGTCATGAAAACATGTAATATATAGAAAAATGAAATAGTATTCAGGCGAATTAAACTATAATTAAAATTTTGTGTAATTTATATTTTCGTTTCTTATGCGCTGGAAAATAAAAATTATTTTATCGAGGTTAATTTTGTTCTACGAACGAAAAAGAAATAAAAAATATTTTACAGTGGGAACAATCTCTGCACGTGAAACGTATAAAAACCCAAGAAATCAGTGTTTCTGATTTCGGATTTACTGCCTAAAAACTTATTTCGTAACAGTGATAATCTCACTGTTAAAAACTTAGATTGAGATTCAGCCACCAGCGAGGTTTGAAACCCCTGGTTTACGAGACCACTGCTCTACCACTGAGCTATGAAGGCAACGGCTTCTGTGTGATAAAGTTAAAGTCTCTTTGGATTTTTAAATTGAAGAAGAGTTAAAAACTTTTTATTGTTTATTGTTTTATTTTCGTTTTCTGGAATCAATTGATTTCAGCTGATAGAGCGCATGCTAAGGTTTTCCACATTCGGACACTCGAGAACCTAAAAAAGTTATAAAAGTGAAGGAACCATTGCAAGCCACCAGTGAGGATCGAACTCACGACCCCTGGTTTACAAGACCAGTGCTCTATCCACTGAGCAATGGTGGCGACGGTTCTTATCATTTCAACTCCGTTATCTTACATAATAAGTATCTAATAATCATAATGCGTCAAGTTTAGATTTTATAAGATTGCGTCTTTTCACAAAACATTGTCTGAGTTAAAGTTGTGCTAAAATTAACGTTAAATGTATGAATTGCCTTAAATCTCTAAAACATTTTGAGCTTGGAAACGTACATTTAATTTGCATTCATTTACAAAAGAAGTAGCATTTATATCAGTTATTTTTAGTGAAAAATGTTGACTTACTTTGAAATACTACATGAGATTGTTTTTTTTTTTTTCGAAATTCAGCGAAATGTGTACGCTTAAATATAAAAATATATAGCGAAATTTTATCTATTTTGTTATTGTGAAATTTTATCCTAATATTTTATTTTATGAAAGCAAGCAAAGTCAGCATTTATTTGTATGATCTCCGTAAGAGGAATGCCCCACCAGTGGCTGAGAGGTTCTGCTCTCGAAGTTGGTAGACGGGAGGTGCTGGGTTCGAACCCAATCGCCCCCGTCGGCCTAACCGTTTCGCAGTTTTCGTGGTTTTCTTCGAAACCTTGGATTTTCCATGCGTAAATACGGGTTAGGTTCCCTTAGAAAGACCACCACGGAGGGCACTCCCCCTAGGGCCTATATCCCTCGAGTAGATAATCGGACGTTTAAAAATCAACCCAACCCTACCCGTAAGATATAATAGTTTAATTCCAGAAGCTTTTCTAAAAAGACTGAAAATTTGAATCATTTAGAGGTAAGTTTAAAAATAAAATAATATAAACTCTAAAAAAATCCAGTTTAATTTTTTTATTTGATTCAATGAAAATGCAGAATACAGTCATGAAAACATGTAATATATAGAAAAATGAAATAGTATTCATGCGAATTAAACTATAATTAAAATTTTGTGTAATTTATATTTTCGTTTCTTATACGCTGGAAAATAAAAATTATTTTATCGAGGTTAATTTTGTTCTACGAACGAAAAAGAAATAAAAAATATTTTACAGTGGGAACAATCTCTGCACGTGAAACGTATAAAAACCCAAGAAATCAGTGTTTCTGATTTCGGATTTACTGCCTAAAAACTTATTTCGTAACAGTGATAATCTCACTGTTAAAAACTTAGATTGAGATTCAGCCACCAGCGAGGTTTGAAACCCCTGGTTTACGAGACCACTGCTCTACCACTGAGCTATGAAGGCAACGGCTTCTGTGTGATAAAGTTAAAGTTTCTTTGGATTTTTAAATTGAAGAAGAGTTAAAAACTTTTTATTCTTTATTGTTTTATTTTCGTTTTCTGGAATCAATTGATTTCAGCTGATAGAGCGCATGCTAAGGTTTTCCACATTAGGACACTCGAGAACCTAAAAAAGTTATAAAAGTGAAGGAACCATTGCAAACCACCAGTGAGGATCGAACTCACGACCCCTGGTTTACAAGACCAGTGCTCTATCCACTGAGCTATGGTGGCGACGGTTCTTATCATTTCAACTCCGTTATCTTACATAATAAGTATCTAATAATCATAATGCGTCAAGTTTAGATTTTATAAGATTGCGTCTTTTCACAAAACATTGTCTGAGTTAAAGTTGTGCTAAAATTAACGTTAAATGTATGAATTGCCTTAAATCTCTAAAACATTTTGAGCTTGGAAACGTACATTTAATTTGCATTCATTTACAAAAGAAGTAGCATTTATATCAGTTATTTTTAGTGAAAAATGTTGACTTACTTTGAAATACTACATGAGATTGTTTTTTTTTTTTTTCGAAATTCAGCGAAATGTGTACGCTTAAATATAAAAATATATAGCGAAATTTTATCTATTTTGTTATTGTGAAATTTTATCCTAATATTTTATTTTATGAAAGCAAGCAAAGTCAGCATTTATTTGTATGATATCCGTAAAAGAAATGGCCCACCAGTGGCTGAGAGGTTCTGCTCTCGAAGTTGGTAGACGGGAGGTGCTGGGTTCGAACCCAATCGCGCCCGTCGGCCTAACCGTTTCGCAGTTTTCGTGATTTTCTTCGAAACCTTGGATTTTCCATGCGTAAATACGGGTTAGGTTCCCTTACAAAGACCCCCACGGAGGGCACTCCCCCTAGGGCCTATATCCCTCGAGTAGATAATCGGACGTCAAAAATCAACCCAACCCTACAAGTAAGATATAATATTTTAATTCCAGAAGCTTTTCTAAAAAGACTGAAAATTTGAATCATTTAGAGGTAAGTTTAAAAATAAAACCTTATAAATAATATAAACTCTAAAAAAATCCAGTTTAATTTTTTTATTTGATTCAATGAAAATGCAGAATACAGTCATGAAAACATGTAATATATAGAAAAATGAAATAGTATTCATGCGAATTAAACTATAATTAAAATTTTGTGTAATTTATATTTTCGTTTCTTATACGCTGGAAAATAAAAACTATTTTATCGAGGTTTAGAAATTTTGTTCTACGAACGAAAAAGAAATAAAAAATATTTTACAGTATCTCTGCACGTGAAACGTATAAAAACCCAAGAAATCAGTGTTTCTGATTTCTGATTTACAGCCTAAAAACTTATTTCGTAACAGTGATAATCTCACTGTTAAAAACTTAGATTGAGATTCAGCCACCAGCGAGGTTTGAAACCCCTGGTTTACGAGACCACTGCTCTACCACTGAGCTATGAAGGCAACGGCTTCTGTGTGATAAAGTTAAAGTTTCTTTGGATTTTTAAATTGAAGAAGAGTTAAAAACTTTTTATTCTTTAATGTTTTATTTTCGTTTTCTGGAATCAATTGATTTCAGCTGATAGAGCGCGTGCTAAGGTTTTCCACATTCGGACACTCGAGAACTTAAAAAAGTTATAAAAGTGAAGGAACCATTGCAAGCCACCAGTGAGGATCGAACTCACGACCCCTGGTTTACAAGACCAGTGCTCTATCCACTGAGCTATGGGGCCCCACCAGTGGCCGAGAGGATCTGCTCTCGAAGCTGGTAGACGGGAGTTGCTGGGCTCGATCCCAATCGCGCCCGTCGGCCTAATCGTTCGGAGTTTTCGTGGTTTTCTTCGAACCTTGGTTCTCCAAGCGTTAATACGGGTTAGGTTCCCTTAGAAAGACCTCCACGGAAGGCACTCCCCCCACTTAGGGCCTATATCCCACGTGCTGATAATTGGCCGACATAAATACAACCAACCACTGAGCTATGGTGGCGACGGTTCTTATCATTTCAACTCCGTTATCTTACATAATAAGTATCTAATAATCATAATGCGTCAAGTTTAGATTTTATAAGATTGCGTCTTTTCACAAAACATTGTCTGAGTTAAAGTTGTGCTAAAATTAACGTTAAATGTATGAATTGCCTTAAATCTCTAAAACATTTTGAGCTTGGAAACGTACATTTAATTTGCATTCATTTACAAAAGAAGTAGCATTTATATCAGTTATTTTTAGTGAAAAATGTTGACTTACTTTGAAATACTACATGAGATTGTTTTTTTTTTTTTTCGAAATTCAGCGAAATGTGTACCCTTAAATATAAAAATATATAGCGAAATTTTATCTATTTTGTTATTGTGAAATTTTATCCTAATATTTTATTTTATGAAAGCAAGCAAAGTCAGCATTTATTTGTATGATCTCCGTAAGAGAAATGCCCCACCAGTGGCTGAGAGGTTCTGCTCTCGAAGTTGGTAGACGAGAGGTGCTGGGTTCGAACCCAATCGCGCCCGTCGGCCTAACCGTTTCGGAGTTTTCGTGGTTTTCTTCGAAACCTTGGATTTTCCATGCGTAAATACGGGTTAGGTTCCCTTAGAAAGAACCCCCACGGAGGGCACTCCCCCTAGGGCCTATATCCCTCGAGTAGATAATCGGACGTCAAAAATCAACCCAACCCTACCCGTAAGATAAATAGTTTAATTCCAGAAGCTTTTCTAAAAAGACTGAAAATTTGAATCATTTAGAGGTAAGTTTAAAAATAAAACCTTATAAATAATATAAACTCTAAAAAAATCCAGTTTAATTTTTTTATTTGATTCAATGAAAATGCAGAATACAGTCATGAAAACATGTAATATATAGAAAAATGAAATAGTATTCATGCGAATTAAACTATAATTAAAATTTTGTGTAATTTATATTTTCATTTCTTATACGCTGGAAAATAAAAACTATTTTATCGAGGTTTAGAAATTTTGTTCTACGAACGAAAAAGAAATAAAAAATATTTTACAGTGGGAACAATTTCTGCACGTGAAACGTATAAAAACCCAAGAAATCAGTGTTTCTGATTTCTGATTTACAGCCTAAAAACTTATTTCGTAACAGTGATAATCTCACTGTTAAAAACTTAGATTGAGATTCAGCCACCAGCGTGGTTTGAAACCCCTGGTTTACGAGACCACTGCTCTACCACTGAGCTATGAAGGCAACGGCTTCTGTGTGATAAAGTTAAAGTTTCTTTGGATTTTTAAATTGAAGAAGAGTTAAAAACTTTTTATTCTTTATTGTTTTATTTTCGTTTTCTGGAATCAATTGATTTCAGCTGATAGAGCGCATGCTAAGGTTTTCCACATTCGGACACTCGAGAACCTAAAAAAGTTATGAAAGTGAAGGAACCATTGCAAGCCACCAGTGAGGATCGAACTCACGACCCCTGGTTTACAATACCAGTGCTCTATCCACTGAGCTATAGTGGCGACGGTTCTTATCATTTCAACTCCGTTATCTTACATAATAAGTATCTAATAATCATAATGCGTCAAGTTTAGATTTTATAAGATTGCGTCTTTTCACAAAACATTGTCTGAGTTAAAGTTGTGCTAAAATTAACGTTAAATGTATGAATTGCCTTAAATCTCTAAAACATTTTGAGCTTGGAAACGTACATTTAATTTGCATTCATTTACAAAAGAAGTAGCATTTATATCAGTTATTTTTAGTGAAAAATGTTGACTTACTTTGAAATACTACATGAGATTGTTTTTTTTTTTTCGAAATTCAGCGAAATGTGTACGCTTAAATATAAAAATATATAGCGAAATTTTATCTATTTTGTTATTGTGAAATTTTATCCTAATATTTTATTTTATGAAAGCAAGCAAAGTCAGCATTTATTTGTATGATCTCCGTAAAAAAATGCCCCACCAGTGGCTGAGAGGTTCTGCTCTCGAAGTTGGTAGACGGGAGGTGCTGGGTTCGAACCCAATCGCGCCCGTCGGCCTAACCGTTTCGCAGTTTTCGTGGTTTTCTTCGAAACCTTGGATTTTCCAAGCGTAAATACGGGTTAGGTTCCCTTAGAAAGACCCCCACGGAGGGCACTCCCCCTAGGGCCTATATCCCTCGAGTAGATAATCGGACGTCAAAAATCAACCCAACCCTACCCGTAAGATATAATAGTTTAATTCCAGAAGCTTTTCTAAAAAGACTGAAAATTTGAATCATTTAGATGTAAGTTTAAAAATAAAACCTTATAAATAATATAAACTCTAAAAAAATCCAGTTTAATTTTTTTATTTGATTCAATGAAAATGCAGAATACAGTCATGAAAACATGTAATATATAGAAAAATGAAATAGTATTCAGGCGAATTAAACTATAATTAAAATTTTGTGTAATTTATATTTTCGTTTCTTATGCGCTGGAAAATAAAAATTATTTTATCGAGGTTAATTTTGTTCTACGAACGAAAAAGAAATAAAAAATATTTTACAGTGGGAACAATCTCTGCACGTGAAACGTATAAAAACCCAAGAAATCAGTGTTTCTGATTTCGGATTTACTGCCTAAAAACTTATTTCGTAACAGTGATAATCTCACTGTTAAAAACTTAGATTGAGATTCAGCCACCAGCGAGGTTTGAAACCCCTGGTTTACGAGACCACTGCTCTACCACTGAGCTATGAAGGCAACGGCTTCTGTGTGATAAAGTTAAAGTCTCTTTGGATTTTTAAATTGAAGAAGAGTTAAAAACTTTTTATTGTTTATTGTTTTATTTTCGTTTTCTGGAATCAATTGATTTCAGCTGATAGAGCGCATGCTAAGGTTTTCCACATTCGGACACTCGAGAACCTAAAAAAGTTATAAAAGTGAAGGAACCATTGCAAGCCACCAGTGAGGATCGAACTCACGACCCCTGGTTTACAAGACCAGTGCTCTATCCACTGAGCAATGGTGGCGACGGTTCTTATCATTTCAACTCCGTTATCTTACATAATAAGTATCTAATAATCATAATGCGTCAAGTTTAGATTTTATAAGATTGCGTCTTTTCACAAAACATTGTCTGAGTTAAAGTTGTGCTAAAATTAACGTTAAATGTATGAATTGCCTTAAATCTCTAAAACATTTTGAGCTTGGAAACGTACATTTAATTTGCATTCATTTACAAAAGAAGTAGCATTTATATCAGTTATTTTTAGTGAAAAATGTTGACTTACTTTGAAATACTACATGAGATTGTTTTTTTTTTTTTCGAAATTCAGCGAAATGTGTACGCTTAAATATAAAAATATATAGCGAAATTTTATCTATTTTGTTATTGTGAAATTTTATCCTAATATTTTATTTTATGAAAGCAAGCAAAGTCAGCATTTATTTGTATGATCTCCGTAAGAGGAATGCCCCACCAGTGGCTGAGAGGTTCTGCTCTCGAAGTTGGTAGACGGGAGGTGCTGGGTTCGAACCCAATCGCCCCCGTCGGCCTAACCGTTTCGCAGTTTTCGTGGTTTTCTTCGAAACCTTGGATTTTCCATGCGTAAATACGGGTTAGGTTCCCTTAGAAAGACCACCATGGAGGGCACTCCCCCTAGGGCCTATATCCCTCGAGTAGATAATCGGACGTTTAAAAATCAACCCAACCCTACCCGTAAGATATAATAGTTTAATTCCAGAAGCTTTTCTAAAAAGACTGAAAATTTGAATCATTTAGAGGTAAGTTTAAAAATAAAATAATATAAACTCTAAAAAAATCCAGTTTAATTTTTTTATTTGATTCAATGAAAATGCAGAATACAGTCATGAAAACATGTAATATATAGAAAAATGAAATAGTATTCATGCGAATTAAACTATAATTAAAATTTTGTGTAATTTATATTTTCGTTTCTTATACGCTGGAAAATAAAAACTATTTTATCGAGGTTTAGAAATTTTGTTCTACGAACGAAAAAGAAATAAAAAATATTTTACAGTATCTCTGCACGTGAAACGTATAAAAACCCAAGAAATCAGTGTTTCTGATTTCTGATTTACAGCCTAAAAACTTATTTCGTAACAGTGATAATCTCACTGTTAAAAACTTAGATTGAGATTCAGCCACCAGCGAGGTTTGAAACCCCTGGTTTACGAGACCACTGCTCTACCACTGAGCTATGAAGGCAACGGCTTCTGTGTGATAAAGTTAAAGTTTCTTTGGATTTTTAAATTGAAGAAGAGTTAAAAACTTTTTATTCTTTAATGTTTTATTTTCGTTTTCTGGAATCAATTGATTTCAGCTGATAGAGCGCGTGCTAAGGTTTTCCACATTCGGACACTCGAGAACTTAAAAAAGTTATAAAAGTGAAGGAACCATTGCAAGCCACCAGTGAGGATCGAACTCACGACCCCTGGTTTACAAGACCAGTGCTCTATCCACTGAGCTATGGGGCCCCACCAGTGGCCGAGAGGATCTGCTCTCGAAGCTGGTAGACGGGAGTTGCTGGGCTCGATCCCAATCGCGCCCGTCGGCCTAATCGTTCGGAGTTTTCGTGGTTTTCTTCGAACCTTGGTTCTCCAAGCGTTAATACGGGTTAGGTTCCCTTAGAAAGACCTCCACGGAAGGCACTCCCCCCACTTAGGGCCTATATCCCACGTGCTGATAATTGGCCGACATAAATACAACCAACCACTGAGCTATGGTGGCGACGGTTCTTATCATTTCAACTCCGTTATCTTACATAATAAGTATCTAATAATCATAATGCGTCAAGTTTAGATTTTATAAGATTGCGTCTTTTCACAAAACATTGTCTGAGTTAAAGTTGTGCTAAAATTAACGTTAAATGTATGAATTGCCTTAAATCTCTAAAACATTTTGAGCTTGGAAACGTACATTTAATTTGCATTCATTTACAAAAGAAGTAGCATTTATATCAGTTATTTTTAGTGAAAAATGTTGACTTACTTTGAAATACTACATGAGATTGTTTTTTTTTTTTTCGAAATTCAGCGAAATGTGTACCCTTAAATATAAAAATATATAGCGAAATTTTATCTATTTTGTTATTGTGAAATTTTATCCTAATATTTTATTTTATGAAAGCAAGCAAAGTCAGCATTTATTTGTATGATCTCCGTAAGAGAAATGCCCCACCAGTGGCTGAGAGGTTCTGCTCTCGAAGTTGGTAGACGAGAGGTGCTGGGTTCGAACCCAATCGCGCCCGTCGGCCTAACCGTTTCGGAGTTATCGTGGTTTTCTTCGAAACCTTGGATTTTCCATGCGTAAATACGGGTTAGGTTCCCTTAGAAAGAACCCCCACGGAGGGCACTCCCCCTAGGGCCTATATCCCTCGAGTAGATAATCGGACGTCAAAAATCAACCCAACCCTACCCGTAAGATAAATAGTTTAATTCCAGAAGCTTTTCTAAAAAGACTGAAAATTTGAATCATTTAGAGGTAAGTTTAAAAATAAAACCTTATAAATAATATAAACTCTAAAAAAATCCAGTTTAATTTTTTTATTTGATTCAATGAAAATGCAGAATACAGTCATGAAAACATGTAATATATAGAAAAATGAAATAGTATTCATGCGAATTAAACTATAATTAAAATTTTGTGTAATTTATATTTTCATTTCTTATACGCTGGAAAATAAAAACTATTTTATCGAGGTTTAGAAATTTTGTTCTACGAACGAAAAAGAAATAAAAAATATTTTACAGTGGGAACAATTTCTGCACGTGAAACGTATAAAAACCCAAGAAATCAGTGTTTCTGATTTCTGATTTACAGCCTAAAAACTTATTTCGTAACAGTGATAATCTCACTGTTAAAAACTTAGATTGAGATTCAGCCACCAGCGTGGTTTGAAACCCCTGGTTTACGAGACCACTGCTCTACCACTGAGCTATGAAGGCAACGGCTTCTGTGTGATAAAGTTAAAGTTTCTTTGGATTTTTAAATTGAAGAAGAGTTAAAAACTTTTTATTCTTTATTGTTTTATTTTCGTTTTCTGGAATCAATTGATTTCAGCTGATAGAGCGCATGCTAAGGTTTTCCACATTAGGACACTCGAGAACCTAAAAAAGTTATGAAAGTGAAGGAACCATTGCAAGCCACCAGTGAGGATCGAACTCACGACCCCTGGTTTACAATACCAGTGCTCTATCCACTGAGCTATAGTGGCGACGGTTCTTATCATTTCAACTCCGTTATCTTACATAATAAGTATCTAATAATCATAATGCGTCAAGTTTAGATTTTATAAGATTGCGTCTTTTCACAAAACATTGTCTGAGTTAAAGTTGTGCTAAAATTAACGTTAAATGTATGAATTGCCTTAAATCTCTAAAACATTTTGAGCTTGGAAACGTACATTTAATTTGCATTCATTTACAAAAGAAGTAGCATTTATATCAGTTATTTTTAGTGAAAAATGTTGACTTACTTTGAAATACTACATGAGATTGTTTTTTTTTTTTCGAAATTCAGCGAAATGTGTACGCTTAAATATAAAAATATATAGCGAAATTTTATCTATTTTGTTATTGTGAAATTTTATCCTAATATTTTATTTTATGAAAGCAAGCAAAGTCAGCATTTATTTGTATGATCTCCGTAAAAAAATGCCCCACCAGTGGCTGAGAGGTTCTGCTCTCGAAGTTGGTAGACGGGAGGTGCTGGGCTCGAACCCAATCGCGCCCGTCGGCCTAACCGTTTCGCAGTTTTCGTGGTTTTCTTCGAAACCTTGGATTTTCCAAGCGTAAATACGGGTTAGGTTCCCTTAGAAAGACCCCCACGGAGGGCACTCCCCCTAGGGCCTATATCCCTCGAGTAGATAATCGGACGTCAAAAATCAACCCAACCCTACCCGTAAGATATAATAGTTTAATTCCAGAAGCTTTTCTAAAAAGACTGAAAATTTGAATCATTTAGATGTAAGTTTAAAAATAAAACCTTATAAATAATATAAACTCTAAAAAAATCCAGTTTAATTTTTTTATTTGATTCAATGAAAATGCAGAATACAGTCATGAAAACATGTAATATATAGAAAAATGAAATAGTATTCAGGCGAATTAAACTATAATTAAAATTTTGTGTAATTTATATTTTCGTTTCTTATGCGCTGGAAAATAAAAATTATTTTATCGAGGTTAATTTTGTTCTACGAACGAAAAAGAAATAAAAAATATTTTACAGTGGGAACAATCTCTGCACGTGAAACGTATAAAAACCCAAGAAATCAGTGTTTCTGATTTCGGATTTACTGCCTAAAAACTTATTTCGTAACAGTGATAATCTCACTGTTAAAAACTTAGATTGAGATTCAGCCACCAGCGAGGTTTGAAACCCCTGGTTTACGAGACCACTGCTCTACCACTGAGCTATGAAGGCAACGGCTTCTGTGTGATAAAGTTAAAGTCTCTTTGGATTTTTAAATTGAAGAAGAGTTAAAAACTTTTTATTGTTTATTGTTTTATTTTCGTTTTCTGGAATCAATTGATTTCAGCTGATAGAGCGCATGCTAAGGTTTTCCACATTCGGACACTCGAGAACCTAAAAAAGTTATAAAAGTGAAGGAACCATTGCAAGCCACCAGTGAGGATCGAACTCACGACCCCTGGTTTACAAGACCAGTGCTCTATCCACTGAGCAATGGTGGCGACGGTTCTTATCATTTCAACTCCGTTATCTTACATAATAAGTATCTAATAATCATAATGCGTCAAGTTTAGATTTTATAAGATTGCGTCTTTTCACAAAACATTGTCTGAGTTAAAGTTGTGCTAAAATTAACGTTAAATGTATGAATTGCCTTAAATCTCTAAAACATTTTGAGCTTGGAAACGTACATTTAATTTGCATTCATTTACAAAAGAAGTAGCATTTATATCAGTTATTTTTAGTGAAAAATGTTGACTTACTTTGAAATACTACATGAGATTGTTTTTTTTTTTTTCGAAATTCAGCGAAATGTGTACGCTTAAATATAAAAATATATAGCGAAATTTTATCTATTTTGTTATTGTGAAATTTTATCCTAATATTTTATTTTATGAAAGCAAGCAAAGTCAGCATTTATTTGTATGATCTCCGTAAGAGGAATGCCCCACCAGTGGCTGAGAGGTTCTGCTCTCGAAGTTGGTAGACGGGAGGTGCTGGGTTCGAACCCAATCGCCCCCGTCGGCCTAACCGTTTCGCAGTTTTCGTGGTTTTCTTCGAAACCTTGGATTTTCCATGCGTAAATACGGGTTAGGTTCCCTTAGAAAGACCACCACGGAGGGCACTCCCCCTAGGGCCTATATCCCTCGAGTAGATAATCGGACGTTTAAAAATCAACCCAACCCTACCCGTAAGATATAATAGTTTAATTCCAGAAGCTTTTCTAAAAAGACTGAAAATTTGAATCATTTAGAGGTAAGTTTAAAAATAAAATAATATAAACTCTAAAAAAATCCAGTTTAATTTTTTTATTTGATTCAATGAAAATGCAGAATACAGTCATGAAAACATGTAATATATAGAAAAATGAAATAGTATTCATGCGAATTAAACTATAATTAAAATTTTGTGTAATTTATATTTTCGTTTCTTATACGCTGGAAAATAAAAATTATTTTATCGAGGTTAATTTTGTTCTACGAACGAAAAAGAAATAAAAAATATTTTACAGTGGGAACAATCTCTGCACGTGAAACGTATAAAAACCCAAGAAATCAGTGTTTCTGATTTCGGATTTACTGCCTAAAAACTTATTTCGTAACAGTGATAATCTCACTGTTAAAAACTTAGATTGAGATTCAGCCACCAGCGAGGTTTGAAACCCCTGGTTTACGAGACCACTGCTCTACCACTGAGCTATGAAGGCAACGGCTTCTGTGTGATAAAGTTAAAGTTTCTTTGGATTTTTAAATTGAAGAAGAGTTAAAAACTTTTTATTCTTTATTGTTTTATTTTCGTTTTCTGGAATCAATTGATTTCAGCTGATAGAGCGCATGCTAAGGTTTTCCACATTCGGACACTCGAGAACCTAAAAAAGTGAAGGAACCATTGCAAGCCACCAGTGAGGATCGAACTCACGACCCCTGGTTTACAAGACCAGTGCTCTATCCACTGAGCCATGGTGGCGACGGTTCTTATCATTTCAACTCCGTTATCTTACATAATAAGTATCTAATAATCATAATGCGTCAAGTTTAGATTTTATAAGATTGCGTCTTTTCACAAAACATTGTCTGAGTTAAAGTTGTGCTAAAATTAACGTTAAATGTATGAATTGCCTTAAATCTCTAAAACATTTTGAGCTTGGAAACGTACATTTAATTTGCATTCATTTACAAAAGAAGTAGCATTTATATCAGTTATTTTTAGTGAAAAATGTTGACTTACTTTGAAATACTACATGAGATTGTTTTTTTTTTTTTTCGAAATTCAGCGAAATGTGTACGCTTAAATATAAAAATATATAGCGAAATTTTATCTATTTTGTTATTGTGAAATTTTATCCTAATATTTTATTTTATGAAAGCAAGCAAAGTCAGCATTTATTTGTATGATCTCCGTAAGAGAAATGCCCCACCAGTGGCTGAGAGGTTCTGCTCTCGAAGTTGGTAGACGGGAGGTGCTGGGTTCGAACCCAATCGCCCCCGTCGGCCTAACCGTTTCGCAGTTTTCGTGGTTTTCTTCGAAACCTTGGATTTTCCATGCGTAAATACGGGTTAGGTTCCCTTAGAAAGACCCCCACGGAGGGCACTCCCCCTAGGGCCTATATCCCTCGAGTAGATAATCGGACGTCAAAAATCAACCCAACCCTACCCGTAAGATATAATAGTTTAATTCCAGAAGCTTTTCTAAAAAGACTGAAAATTTGAATCATTTAGATGTAAGTTTAAAAATAAAACCTTATAAATAATATAAACTCTAAAAAAATCCAGTTTAATTTTTTTATTTGATTCAATGAAAATGCAGAATACAGTCATGAAAACATGTAATATATAGAAAAATGAAATAGTATTCATGCGAATTAAACTATAATTAAAATTTTGTGTAATTTATATTTTCGTTTCTTATACGCTGGAAAATAAAAATTATTTTATCGAGGTTAATTTTGTTCTACGAACGAAAAAGAAATAAAAAATATTTTACAGTGGGAACAATCTCTGCACGTGAAACGTATAAAAACCCAAGAAATCAGTGTTTCTGATTTCGGATTTACTGCCTAAAAACTTATTTCGTAACAGTGATAATCTCACTGTTAAAAACTTAGATTGAGATTCAGCCACCAGCGAGGTTTGAAACCCCTGGTTTACGAGACCACTGCTCTACCACTGAGCTATGAAGGCAACGGCTTCTGTGTGATAAAGTTAAAGTTTCTTTGGATTTTTAAATTGAAGAAGAGTTAAAAACTTTTTATTCTTTATTGTTTTATTTTCGTTTTCTGGAATCAATTGATTTCAGCTGATAGAGCGCATGCTAAGGTTTTCCACATTCGGACACTCGAGAACCTAAAAAAGTGAAGGAACCATTGCAAGCCACCAGTGAGGATCGAACTCACGACCCCTGGTTTACAAGACCAGTGCTCTATCCACTGAGCTATGGTGGCGACGGTTTTTATCATTTCAACTCCGTTATCTTACATAATAAGTATCTAATAATCATAATGCGTCAAGTTTAGATTTTATAAGATTGCGTCTTTTCACAAAACATTGTCTGAGTTAAAGTTGTGCAAAAATTAACGTTAAATGTATGAATTGCCTTAAATCTCTAAAACATTTTGAGCTTGGAAACGTACATTTAATTTGCATTCATTTACAAAAGAAGTAGCATTTATATCAGTTATTTTTAGTGAAAAATGTTGACTTACTTTGAAATACTACATGAGATTGTTTTTTTTTTTTTTCGAAATTCAGCGAAATGTGTACGCTTAAATATAAAAATATATAGCGAAATTTTATCTATTTTGTTATTGTGAAATTTTATCCTAATATTTTATTTTATGAAAGCAAGCAAAGTCAGCATTTATTTGTATGATCTCCGTAAGAGAAATGCCCCGCCAGTGGCTGAGAGGTTCTGCTCTCGAAGTTGGTATGTTACGAAATTGCGCTGGGGAAATCTAAAAATAGCCCAGCCTAGGTCACGTGGTTCAGTACGTGTTTTGCGTAAGAACGCAGATTGATACTAGAATTCTTTTAGTTAAGTATAAAAAACTTGAATTGTGTTCGAACGGGGAAAAATGTTTCCTCGTAAATGTTTAGTAAAGAAATCTTGAAATGTTTTGTCGGGAAAAAATATTTTCTCGGAATTATAATATTTATGTGAACAAGTGTGAGTTAATGCACAGAAGTAATGCTTGAATATATTTCTTCGAAATGAGCAGAATATATATGTTCTTGGCTGGGATATGTATTTATCATAATCTCGGAATTTATAGTGTTATTCAAATATTAATTGTTCTAAATGTTGTGATGTGGTGCTGTCTAATAAAACACAAAAGGAATCTCAAGATTTATTTACTTCACAAGAATTGTGTTTAATGAAATATGTTTTTTTGTGTTTTCTCGAAATAATTTTATTGCTTCGAACAATGTTTCAAGATAGTTTTGAAAAGAATAAATTTTTCATGGTGCCGAACACCTGGACTTTAGATTTGAAGTAGATTTCAAGATTATATAAGTATTAAATTAGTGAGTGTGCTCCATAGGATTTCACAGTCTCCGAATCTGGATTGCAAATATTGGATTACCCGTCATCGGCTTATTCGTCTTCTCGTCGCGGATAGAAAAAGGTACTGTAACCAATTTTGTTCTATGCATGAAAGTTATTCTATAATTGTAAATTATGGATGTAGAAAAATCTAAAGGTAAACGAAAGGTCATGAAGACCTCTATAACCAAGCTCATTACAAAAATTGAATCTTATATAGAAAGTATTGATTTTGAAAATAAAAGTAATTTTGATCAGTTGAATGAATATTTAAATAATATAATAGAAAAGCAAAACGAATTAAAAGTAGTAAACAATCAAATTCAGGAATTAATAGATGATGGAACCATTTTCGAAAATGATGTTCAAACGAGCATCGATTACGATTATGTTATTAATGAAGCCAAATTCAAAATTAAAATGAATTTGAAAAAATTTAAATTTGATTCTGATCAGCCTGATACTAGTTCTGTATTTAATGGGAGTACAATTCCTTATGTTAGTGCTAAGCCGGCAACAATAAATTTGCCAAAAATAACTATACCAGTTTTTAAGGGGGAACCAAATACTTTTTTAGAATTTATGAATAGTTTTAAGAGTACAATCGATTCGAATGAGAATTTAACGAAAATTGACAAATTCAATTACTTAAAATCTTTTTTGTCAGGTGAAGCCCTTAGATCAATTTCCGGTTTGACGCTAAACGAAACTAATTATCAACACTCTTTAGACTTACTGCAGAATCGATACGGTAAACCAGAAATTTTGATAAGCGGTTTTATAAATAAGTTGTTAGAACTAGAACCGGTAAAATCAACCGCGAACATAAAATTGTTACGGGATTTATATGACGAATGCGAGGTAAGCATTCGGAACTTGAAAGCCATTGGGGTGGCGTCAGATAATTTTGGGTATTTATTAATACCAATTATCTTAAAACAGTTACCACATAACTTAGTTATAGAATTTCAGAGAAAGAAAAATGCTGAAAAAGCTGGTGACGTGAATGAGTTAATGAATTTCATAAAGTTTGAAATAGAATCGCGCGAAGCAGCTAATGCAGTGTCAGGGCTTTCCTTAAAAAATCAGGAAGTAACACGATGGGAAAAAAGGGCTCCTAGGATAAAACCTAATGTTCCCACTTCAGTCGCGCTTAATACTGTTGTAAAAAATGTTTGTATTTTTTGTAACTCGAATCATTCAAGCTTAAAGTGTAACGAAATTACCGATGAACAGAAAAGATATAAGTTGAAAAAAGATGGGAGATGTTACCGATGCTTCTTGAAATCGCACTTAATATCTTTGTGTAAGGTAAAAATACCGCCTTGTGAATTGTGCAAAAGTAATCAGCATAATTATTTATTTTGCCCCACTAAAAAATCGACAAAAACGCGTCCCGATGATGGCTTAGTGAAAGCCGAAACGTCTAAAAATGACAAAAGTCAAGCCGTGTTTTCATATGTAGTAAAAACAAATAATTCACCCGAAAAGTATGCAACATTGTTGCAAACTGCCTGTGTACAAGTGCAGGGAACAGGAAATAAATTAAACACGAGAATTTTGTATGATTCTGCATCCTCTAGAACATTCATTACAAAAAGTTTAGCCTCAGCGTTAAAATTAAAACCTGTTACTAAGGAAACACTTTTGGTTTATACGTTCGCGAACCGCGAAGCCATAGAAAAGGAGTTTAATGTCGTAATTTTAACTATTATTAGTTGTCATCATCCTTATGAAAAAATAACTGTAAGAGCGCTGGTTTCTGAAATTATTAGCGGTACTAAGATAATGACTTCTGTTGATTATAAGTTGATAGATAAATTATATCTAGATAAACATGTATTGGCTGACACATTTATTCATTCGAAACCTGTTCAGATATTGCTTGGGGCAGATTATTTATTTGAAACTATAATAGGATCTGTCGAAAAAATTAATCATCAATTATTTATGCAGCCAACAATATTTGGTAAAACCTTGGTCGGTCGAGTTGACAGTAATAATTCTCACACAAGTCCCTGTTTAAATGTAATTTGTTTACCTCCAGAAAACGATCTTAGAAAGTTATGGCACATCGAGTCTTTTTTAATCGATTCTAATGATCAAAAGCACGAAGAGACTTATGAGGTCATTAATCAATTCCAGAAAGAAATCATTTTTAAAAATGATAGATATATGACTCCCTTGTTATGGTGTAATGAATTAGATAAACAAAATTTGTTTAATAATTACGAGGTTGCAAAAAAGCGTTTTGCGGGTTTGGAAAAAAGATTAAAGAGTGATAAATCTTTGTTTTTGAAATATAATGAAATTATGAAAGAGCAATTGAGTGAGGGAATTATTGAGAAATGTAGTGATAATTGCTCTATCGATTATGTAATGCCCCATCAATCAGTGTCCCGACCGAGTTCTTCTACTACAAAAACCAGGATAGTTTTTGACGCGAGTAGCCAAAAAAATGGGGAAAAAAGTCTAAATCAATGTCTTTTTGCGGGGGAAAATTTAAATCCTAATCTCATAGATGTGCTATTAAATTTTAGACAGTTTAAAATTGCTTTCACGGGGGATATTGCTAGAGCCTTTCTACAAATACAGGTATCAGAAAATGATAGAAATTATTTATGTTTTTTGTATTTCGATGACTGCGACATAGATCAACGCACCGTTTTATACCATTTTAACCGTCACTGTTTCGGTGTAACCAGCTCCCCTTATGTTTTAGCCTCTACAATTAAAAAACATATTGGTAATTATAAGGAAACGGAACCCACCGCTTATGAAATGATTAATAAATATTTATATGTGGATGACTTAATTTATGGAGCATCCACGGTTGCAGAAGCCATGAAACTAACAACTACTGCAGTTTCTATATTTAAAGATGCTAATATGCAATTGCGAAAGTTCGTTACTAATTCACAATAATTAAAGGAATCGTGGAATGGTAACCCGGTTATAGAAATTAATGAAAATTGTGCAGAGTCCAAAGTATTGGGGTTAAACTGGAACATTGAAGAGGATTTTCTGGCCATAGATTTGGCATCTTTAGTGTCAGTGGGTGACAGCTTGGAATTTACCAAAAGGCATGTTCTCCAAACTGCCGCCAAAATATTTGATCCTATTGGATTTATGTCACCATTTTTGATTAGAATTAAGATTTTTCTACAAGAATTATGGCAGAGTGGGTTGGACTGGGACGACGAATTTAATGAAGAATTTAAAATTAAATACAGAACATGGTATCAGGAAATAAAATTGCTTGAAGAATTAAAAATACCTAGATATTATTATCACTCGGGTGAAGTGCAGGACAGGGTAGAACTTCACATTTTTTCGGACGCTTCCTTAAAATCCTATGGAGCGGTAGCCTACTTCCGATTTAAATCTTCCGAAGGGCTCTTTAAGACTTGTTTTGTTATGGCTAAGGCTAGAGTGGCCCCTTTGAAGAAAATAACGCTGCCAAGACTCGAACTTTTAGGTGCTCTAATAGCTGCTAGGATAGCTAATCACTTAAAAAGTATTTTCTCCAATCTAGAAAAAATAGTACTGTGGACTGATTCAACCATAGTATTACATTGGATTCAAGGAGCGGCATCCAAATGGAAGCCATTCGTTGCCAATAGGGTAACGGAAATACAGGGAATGAGCGACCCTAGTTCTTGGAGGCATGTAATTAGCAAGGATAATCCTGCGGATATGCTGACTAGGGGGCTATCAGCTAAAGAATTATTGAACTCAATTCAATGGTGGTGTGGCCCTGAATGGCTTAGTAAATCTGAAAAAATTTGGCCCAAGGATGATAAGTATAAAACAAAATCAGTCAACCCTGAAATTGAAATTGAAGCCAGAAGTAAAATTATTGTTAATGCAACAATTGTTAAGGAAAATCTAATTGAAATAAACAAATACAGTAACCTGAAAAAACTATTACGAGTAACTGGCTATGTTGTACTCTTTATCAAAATGCTAAAGAAAAAACGCGAGAAAAATTCTAACCTTACGTCAGAGGAAATACGAGAAGCAGAAATTTTTTGGATAAAAAATTGTCAAAATGAAATTTTCGCGAAAGAAATCATGTGCCTGAAAAATTCTAAACCGCTTCCTAGAGATTCTAAATTACTTTCCTTGAACCCATACCTCGATCCAGAAGGAGTTTTGCGAGTCTCTGGAAGACTCTGTAAGACTAATTTATCGGTGGATGAAAAGCATCCAATAATTCTTCCGCCAAAAGCTAAATTGGCAGAACTAATAATTTGGGATGCTCATAATAAAGTTTTTCACTCTGCTGTTGCCCATACACTTCTACAAATTCGTGAAAGATTCTGGCTTATAAGGGCTAGACAAACCGTGAGAAGTGTGCTAAAAAATTGCATTATATGCAAGAGGTTTTCTTCAACTCCAGGAGACCAAACGGTAGCTCCATTGCCAGCTGATCGTGTAGAACAGGCAAATCCATTCAGTGTGATAGGATGTGATTTTGCAGGACCTTTGTACGTAAAAGACTGTGATAATAAGCAATACATTTTGCTGATTACGTGTGCAGTAACCAGAAATGTCCACCTGGAGCTTGTAGACAATTTGTCAACTTCAACATTTTTACTAGGATTCCGTAGATTCCTCTCACGACGAGGAATGCCAGCTGTTATATATACAGATAATGCTCAGACGTTCAAACGGGCCGAAAAAGACTTGAAAAAACTTTGGTCCATTATAACTCATCCAGATGTACAAGATTTTTTTTCTTCCCATTGCATTAAGTGGAAGTTCATAGTCGAACGAGCAGCATGGTGGGGGGGATTTTATGAACGTATGGTTAGGACTATTAAAACCGCATTGCGGAAAACTCTTGGCAAGTCATCCCTGACTGTGATTGAACTGAATACTGTACTAGTGGAAATTGAAGGCATGGTCAATTCTCGCCCTATAACCTATTTCTCGCCAGAAGGTCCAGACCCCCTACCATTAACCCCTGCTCACTTCTTAATTGGGAGAAGAATATCTTCTCTGCCACCAGTTCGGCTTCACCTTGACCCGAATATCTCTTCCAGGAAAGAGTTAATTAGATCTTACAACTATCGTGAAAAATTAATGCGCTTGTTTTGGTCTAGATGGAAAGGGGAATATTTATTAAATTTAAGGTCAGCTCATTTAAGCTCGAACAAAACTAATTTTCCTCAATTTAAATTAAATGACATTGTACTTATCAAAGATGATAAATTACCCAGAAATTTCTGGAGTCTAGGAAAAATTATTGAATTATTTCCTGGAAGAGACGGCAAGGTGAGGTCCTGTAAAGTCAAAACTGAGAAATGTATTCTCAAAAGACCCATCCAATTGATTTATCCTCTTGAACTTGGAACTGATTGTGACTCTAAAAATTAATTCATATATTAATCTTATTTTTTCTTCTTATTTTAGTTAGAATTTCATTGTAACATGTTTAAATACCCTGAAGTATGTATAACATTTCATTATTTTATATTTGTATTTGTATTAATTTCATTATTTGTATTTGTATTAATTTGATATATTGTAATTATTTGTGATGAACACCCATATGTTCATGGGTGGGCAGTGTTACGAAATTGCGCTGGGGAAATCTAAAAATAGCCCAGCCTAGGTCACGTGGTTCAGTACGTGTTTTGCGTAAGAACGCAGATTGATACTAGAATTCTTTTAGTTAAGTATAAAAAACTTGAATTGTGTTCGAACGGGGAAAAATGTTTCCTCGTAAATGTTTAGTAAAGAAATCTTGAAATGTTTGGTCGGGAAAAAATATTTTCTCGGAATTATAATATTTATGTGAACAAGTGTGAGTTAATGCACAGAAGTAATGCTTGAATATATTTCTTCGAAATGAGCAGAATATATATGTTCTTGGCTGGGATATGTATTTATCATAATCTCGGAATTTATAGTGTTATTCAAATATTAATTGTTCTAAATGTTGTGATGTGGTGCTGTCTAATAAAACACAAAAGGAATCTCAAGATTTATTTACTTCACAAGAATTGTGTTTAATGAAATATGTTTTTTTGTGTTTTCTCGAAATAATTTTATTGCTTCGAACAATGTTTCAAGATAGTTTTGAAAAGAATAAATTTTTCATGGTAGACGGGAGGTGCTGGGTTCGAACCCAATCGCCCCCGTCGGCCTAACCGTTTCGCAGTTTTCGTGGTTTTCTTCGAAACCTTGGATTTTCCATGCGTAAATACGGGTTAGGTTCCCTTAGAAAGACCCCCACGGAGGACACTCCCCCTAGGGCCTATATCCCTCGAGTAGATAATCGGGCGTTTAAAAATCAACCCAACCCTACCCGTAAGATATAATAGTTTAATTCCAGAAGCTTTTCTAAGAAGACTGAAAATTTGAATCATTTAGAGGTAAGTTTAAAAATAAAACCTTATAAATAATATAAACTCTAAAAAAATCCAGTTTAATTTTTTTATTTGATTCAATGAAAATGCCGAATACAGTCATGAAAACATGTAATATATAGAAAAATGAAATAGTATTCATGCGAATTAAACTATAATTAAAATTTTGTGTAATTTATATTTTCGTTTCTTATACGCTGGAAAATAAAAATTATTTTATCGAGGTTAATTTTGTTCTACGAACGAAAAAGAAATAAAAAATATTTTACAGTGGGAACAATCTCTGCACGTGAAACGTATAAAAACCCAAGAAATCAGTGTTTCTGATTTCGGATTTACTGCCTAAAAACTTATTTCGTAACAGTGATAATCTCACTGTTAAAAACTTAGATTGAGATTCAGCCACCAGCGAGGTTTGAAACCCCTGGTTTACGAGACCACTGCTCTACCACTGAGCTATGAAGGCAACGGCTTCTGTGTGATAAAGTTAAAGTTTCTTTGGATTTTTAAATTGAAGAAGAGTTAAAAACTTTTTATTCTTTATTGTTTTATTTTCGTTTTCTGGAATCAATTGATTTCAGCTGATAGAGCGCATGCTAAGGTTTTCCACATTCGGACACTCGAGAACCTAAAAAAGTTATAAAAGTGAAGGAACCATTGCAAGCCACCAGTGAGGATCGAACTCACGACCCCTGGTTTACAAGACCAGTGCTCTATCCACTGAGCTATGGTGGCGACGGTTCTTATCATTTCAACTCCGTTATCTTACATAATAAGTATCTAATAATCATAATGCGTCAAGTTTAGATTTTATAAGATTGCGTCTTTTCACAAAACATTGTCTGAGTTAAAGTTGTGCTAAAATTAACGTTAAATGTATGAATTGCCTTAAATCTCTAAAACATTTTGAGCTTGGAAACGTACATTTAATTTGCATTCATTTACAAAAGAAGTAGCATTTATATCAGTTATTTTTAGTGAAAAATGTTGACTTACTTTGAAATACTACATGAGATTGTTTTTTTTTTTCGAAATTCAGCGAAATGTGTACGCTTAAATATAAAAATATATAGCGAAATTTTATCTATTTTGTTATTGTGAAATTTTATCCTAATATTTTATTTTATGAAAGCAAGCAAAGTCAGCATTTATTTGTATGATCTCCGTAAGAGAAATGCCCCACCAGTGGCTGAGAGGTTCTGCTCTCGAAGTTGGTAGACGGGAGGTGCTGGGTTCGAACCCAATCGCCCCCGTCGGCCTAACCGTTTCGCAGTTTTCGTGGTTTTCTTCGAAACCTTGGATTTTCCATGCGTAAATACGGGTTAGGTTCCCTTAGAAAGACCCCCACGGAGGGCACTCCCCCTAGGGCCTATATCCCTCGAGTAGATAATCGGACGTCAAAAATCAACCCAACCCTACCCGTAAGATATAATAGTTTAATTCCAGAAGCTTTTCTAAAAAGACTGAAAATTTGAATCATTTAGATGTAAGTTTAAAAATAAAACCTTATAAATAATATAAACTCTAAAAAAATCCAGTTTAATTTTTTTATTTGATTCAATGAAAATGCAGAATACAGTCATGAAAACATGTAATATATAGAAAAATGAAATAGTATTCATGCGAATTAAACTATAATTAAAATTTTGTGTAATTTATATTTTCGTTTCTTATACGCTGGAAAATAAAAATTATTTTATCGAGGTTAATTTTGTTCTACGAACGAAAAAGAAATAAAAAATATTTTACAGTGGGAACAATCTCTGCACGTGAAACGTATAAAAACCCAAGAAATCAGTGTTTCTGATTTCGGATTTACTGCCTAAAAACTTATTTCGTAACAGTGATAATCTCACTGTTAAAAACTTAGATTGAGATTCAGCCACCAGCGAGGTTTGAAACCCCTGGTTTACGAGACCACTGCTCTACCACTGAGCTATGAAGGCAACGGCTTCTGTGTGATAAAGTTAAAGTTTCTTTGCATAGGCGTAGCGTGACCAGAAATTTTGGGGGGGCAACAAGGCCGTGAAACTGCGCCCCTAGCGAATTTTCAATTTTGCGCCCCCCCCCCCCCCCCAAAAAAAAAAAAAAAAAAAAAACTTTTTCTTTGTGATGGGTGTTATAAAATTGATATAAAGTGCAGAAACATAAATAAATTCTATTGAATAAATATTTCGCGTTTATTTTGGAACTTTAAGAGGTTTAATTTTAATTTAAAAATTTAGAACAACTAAATAACATAAGGGAAAATTGCACTCATTTTTTAGAGAGTTCATGATATTTTGCGACAGGAAAAAAAATGATCAAGAGAGAAAAAGAAATTCCCCGGAAAATGATCGGCGGCCAAAAAATGAATAAAACCGTGGTTCGCAGCATAAATTTTGCGCCCGGGGCGACCGACCTCTCCTTTAACAACCTCTTTCCAAGGCTCTGGGGAGGCACACTAGAGGTCTGCACGGACCGCAGTTTCAAGGCTTGGACCCAGCTCGGCGTAAAAATTAAAACTTCCACCCGAGCCCGGCCCGTTTATATTTTCACAGTTTATGGCCAAGCCCGGCTCGTACAAAAATCAGTAAAAACATGCACGGCCCGTGGAAAAATCAATTAAATCAGGCCCGGTCCGGCCCGACTCAATTTCTCATAAAATTCCAATTTTTCTTAACATACAACTGCAGGGCTGCACTTGCTACTAAAATGCTACTGAAATCGACTATTTTAAGCATCCGGCGGCTATGCCGACTATTTTAGGCCAAAAAGTGACCATTTCAAGAAAACAGGTGACTTTTTTCGGATTTAAGCGACTATTTTTACTGAATATATTCGATCTTTTTCTTCAAAGCGCTTGTAAAGTCATCTTCCCAAACTCACTTTTTCAACGGTTGTTTGAGGAGATTCGCGATCTTTTCCGCGACGAATTCCAAAATTCGCGATTTTCCCCATAATCGATTGACGAAAATACCTCTTTCTTCCTGAGATCTTTTTATACTATTGTTGAAGGAGATTTTGCGATTTTTTCCGCGATTCTTTGCCAAATTTCACAAATTTTTCTACGACAGATTGACGAAATTTATTTCTTTTTCGCTACCACTTGTCCAAATTTGCGATACATATTTTCCGCGACCGATTGATGGTAGTTACTATTTGTTTCAGAGATACTTTGACGAAATTACCGATTCTTTTCCAGATTGTTTGTCAAAATTCATGATTTCTTTTCACGACCGACTTACGAAATTCGTGATTTTTTGCGCGATCATTTGGTTAAATTCTCAATTTCTTTTAAGAACCAAATTTGCGTTTTTTTGTCTGCGACCATTTGACAAAATTTGCGATTTTTTTTCTTGTGATCGTTAGACGAAATTCGCAACTTTTTGTCCATTTTTTGACGAAATTTGCAATAATATTTCCGCGACCGACTGACGATAATCGCCATTTGTTTCCGCGACCTTTGTTAAATTTCAAGATATTTTTTACTGTTGTTTGAGGAGATTTGCAATTCTTTCCGTGCTCCCGATTGGCAAAAATAGTTATTTCTTTTCGCCATCTTTTTCAACGATCGTTGAAGGAGATTTCGCAATTTGTCTTTTCTTTTGTCGACCGACTGAGGAAGTTCTTGAGTTTTCACTCAATTTTTGATTAAATTCGCGGGTATTTTTTTTCCTGTCCATGACAGTTTGACAAAATTTTCGATTTTTTCCCATAATCCTTAGGCGAAATTTACAAATTTTTTTTGCGACCGATGGAAAACTTTTTTTTCTACGACCAATTGTTGATATCTGCGATGTTTTTCGTTACCGATTGGCAAAATTCGCGGCTGTTTGAGAATTGATTTTGCGGAATTCCCGAAGAAAAAAAATCGTGGCTTTCACGAAAAAAAAGAAAAAAATCGCTTACCAATCATATGCCTGTGAAAGAAGTAAATTTAAAGATTCCATCCAAACGAATTTTCTTATTATGCGGGATTTTCCATTTTTCTGTGGGATTTACGATATCCCACACGTTATTTCTAACCCTGCCCCTCATATAAAACTTTTCTTCCTTCTGTTCAAGAAACTCTTGAATTTGAAAGGTCTGATGGAAAATAGTATCGGGGGTAATCTGCAAGAAGTTTTTACTACTATGTTTCCTGGTGCTGTACATAATTTTTATTGTTGAAGAACCAAGCTTACTTACTTCATAACTGAAACATTAGGGCCTTATTTTCTGGATAACTTGCTTTCTCATTTGAAGAAATCACTCTATTCTTTATTCAGTGATTTGAGTGATTTCAGTGATTGATTGATAAACTGTGAAATAAGATCTGAACATTCATAAAGTCCCTTCAGTTGTTATAGATACATTTTTTCTTTCTTTTTTTTAAAGTGATGGGTATAGGACTATTTTGGCTACTATTTTTTTCGTTGGCGGCTACTAAATCTACTATTTTCAGTGTCATTAGGCAGTGGCAGCCCTGCAATTGAGATGCTTTTATGAAATAGAATAAAGTTTTTTTTTCTAAAAAACTCCGATTTTTTTTATAAAATAACATCAAAGTTGGACTTTTCATTTCCGAATTCGAAGACTGACAATTACAAGACGGATCCATTTAGCAATCCGCTTTAAATCAAGCTGCTTCGAATTAGGAAAAATGTTAGGAAAAGAAAGGACGCTACTCGATTCTTAAGCACCTGTCACTTAAACATCTGTAATTTTCAGGAAAATAAGAATAGAAATGAGTTTATGATGTGCCAAAAATAATCACATTTTTGAATGGGGATTTTTGTTTTTTCTGAAAACGTATTAATTTACTAAAACAAACAATTCTGTATATTCTTACCTTCTGTTCCATTTTCGTCCTTCTGAAGCCAGACTTGCATGAATTTAAAACCAGCATGTCGTACTCCGTGACATCTATTTTTATTGAGTTTTCTATAAAAAAATTCCTACTTTTTTATCGCGCTTGTTTTTGCGTGGGTCATTCATTCCTGACCAGTTTAAAAAATAATAACAACATTTAACTACAAGCACATTCCCACACAAATGACCAGATTAGACCAAACCAAGTGTGTGTATGAGTGTGTGTGGGGGAGGGGGGGTAGGTAAAGACACTCCTACTATCTCACTTTGCACAAGAGGGAAACACGAGTTCAGAGGTCAAAGAAGTTCTTTGCGTGACCATGTTACTCACTGCAATTAAACTATGTGGGTGACTGGACACTATAAAAAATAGTATATAGCTTTGCAGGAAAAAATTTTCTTCTACCGATCAACTTACAACTACTGACCAAATATCAATGATTGGCTAGCACCGTATTGATGGTTGAGAACTAAAGCGTTTTTGTTTTTTGTGGAAGAGAGAGTGGGTGAAGTGCTACACACTAAAGAGGTTTAAATTTAATTGCATCTTAAAAAAAATTAAAAATTGAAAATCACTGCCATTTATCGTTTTTGTAAAAGTCTCAATAAGTCACAATCCTAAAATATGTGAATATAAATTTCACATTAATTTATCTGAAAATCCCATGTATAATACACTATCGCATATTCTTTTGAAACAGTGATTAATGAATGTTTTTAATAATTTGCACAATAAGTACTCCCATAGGATTAACATTAGCCTGAGCGTTAAGAGCCTAAACTAGTTACGCGAAGAAACTGGATCACTAATGCTAAACGTATGGGGGCGTTCTTTTTAAATTGTCCCGCTTGCATATTAATAGTTTTAATTTTTTTTCCTTAGAAAAGCTGAGGTTGAATTCTAACCAGGTTAGTGTTTACTTTTTCGATTTTGGTCGCAAATTATTTTTATAAAGTTACTTTCACTTTCAGTACCGGTTTCGAAACCTAAAAGTGTAGCAATGCTAAAGATCAATCTAAACTATCCTAAGAAAAAAACAAAAACAAAAAACTCTTAAAATATTAAAATGCAAGCGAGAAATTTGAAAAGGTTTAACATTAGCTTGCGAGTTTCCTTGTATTTCATATATATTTATACATTTTTGTATGAAACGACAACCAAAATCTTCATTTGGCGCCCCTTCGCCTTTGTTCTGGCACCTGGGGCACATACTCTTTCTGCACCCCCCCCCCCCCTAGTTTCGGCCCGGGCTATAATAGTCTTAAAAAAAACATTAAAAAAGGGAGTTACTATTCTATCTTGCATATATTTCAACCCTTAGTCTTTAGCCGTTGACAGTTGCCCTACCTCGCGCCCTTTGAGGCCGGATCTGGATGTAAAAAAAGTAATTTTAGTAAAAGGCATGGGCGACATTTTTCAGTTGTCACCTACCTAGAAGTTTCAAAAGGACGAGAAATGTAATTTGGTAAGGTAAAAGCAGGAGCGGCTGCGGCTTTACTATTCATGGCGCCCTGGGTGCCAAAAAAAAAAGGGCGCCATGGCGCACTTTTTTGTTTATCACGGGCAGTCACACAAGCTCGCCTCGTCTCTCTAAGACTGGATCTAGTTGGTAGCAAAAAACATTGCCCCAAAAGTAATGCAAAAAATAATGCACGAAAAGTAATGTAAAAAATAATTGCACCAAAAGGGACAGAGCGGTATTTTTCAATTTCCGCCTAGGGTGGCAAAACGCCTAGAAATGACAAAAAGAAGAGAAAAAATCATTTTGAGGGATAAAGGCAGGGACGACTTTATTAGCCATGGCGTCCTGTGCGAGATTTTTTACTGTACCACTGCAAATGCTATACTCTTTTTTTTCTTTTAAGTGGTTTTACTAGAGGATTAAACTTTTTGCACTCCTTCCATTGCCGAAACTAGCTATCTTTTCACTCGAGGCAAACATGGTTTTTGGCGCCCCCCTCTTCTTCCGCAAAGTAAATTTACAAAGAGAAATTTGCGAAAGTTTCAATTAGCGGACTTATTTTTAAATTTTAAATGTGTAACAGTAAAATACGTAATATTGAAATATATAACCAGCTTTATCAAATATTTATTCACTAAAACCTGGGGAAAAATCGAAAGGAATCGGAAATAATTACGCTTTATACAGGTTTCCGTCTTAGCAGGCATAACTGTTGGTATTTTTTCTGTTGGGAACCATGTAGTTTTTTCATTTAAGACAAGATTCCATTGTATACACATTTTATTTTTCCTGATTTTACATGTTGCTGTAGCATTACAAATTATTACAATTGAGGCACTTTAATGTCATAGTGATATGAGTCACATCGTTTTAGGAACTAAAAAACCACGATTTACTATAGGCATAAAAATGAATTCCAGTATTGTAAAATATTTTCCTGTACTATCTACACCAGTTTGTGTAATTATCACTTATACCACTCATCTTATTTATAGATTGATATGTCTAGATACTTTCCTGAACCTAATGCTAATTTCTTTATGTGTGACTCAAAACAACAACAACAAAATTATTAAGTTTTTACTTTGTGAATTTTCGACCGCTTAGTTTTTATTGTCCCAGCCAGTCACCTGATCTCACCATCTCTAAGTTCAGATATGGTGATATGCCTGTAAAAAAGTAATTATATATTAAAAAAAGAATGGGATTATTCATTTTCTGTCTTGTATATTGCAGGCGAATCTTTTTATCTATTTGACAATTTTAATGCAGATTACTCAGCTTTTCTTTTTGATTTTTCGGCTAGAAAATATTTTTTACACAAATTTCACACGCACATATATATATTGCATAAAACGGCAAACCAAATTTTCATCTGTCGCCCCCTTCGCGTGGCGCCCAGGGCACATTCCCCCTCTCCCCCCTTACTTTCGGCCCTGACTCCTTCTCTTGTTTGTTTTTATTGTCCCGGACAGTCGCTCGACCTCGCCCATAGCAAGGCGGGAAAAAAGAAAGTTCAATGCTGCTCAGGGAGAGAGATTTAAAAAAAAATAGAACTACCTTCTTGGAATCTGTTTATCAGAAAAGTCAGAGTCAAACAAAGTCTTCATTTGGCGCCCCCTTCGCCTTTCGTTCTGGCGTCCGGGGCATATGGCCCCGCTGCACTCCCCCTCCCAGGGAAAAAGGTTGGCGTTTGGCAATTATCGAGGTGTCAGTTTCACACAGAAGATAGGGGTGGAGACTGACCTTGGAAAATGTTATTGATTCTCCTGACACAGGAAGGGATTTAAATGATAGAAGGCGTAAACATGGTACATTTGGAATTGTAGAACAGCTCTTTTTTCTAATTCAGTTGCAGTATTCTGTTATAGATGAATCTTTTTATATATTTGTAAATTTTAATACATTTGGTTCAGTTTTCTTTTTGGATTTTCAGGCTGTGAGACATTTTTATGCGAATTCGATATATATACATATACATTATACATTTTTGTATGTAAAGACAAAAAAAATCTTCATTTGGCGCCCCCTAAGCTTTCTGTTCTGGCGCCCGGGGTACAGAAGATTGGGGGGGCACGTGCCCCCCCGTGCCCCCCCGACGCTACGCCTATGTTTCTTTGGATTTTTAAATTGAAGAAGAGTTAAAAACTTTTTATTCTTTATTGTTTTATTTTCGTTTTCTGGAATCAATTGATTTCAGCTGATAGAGCGCATGCTAAGGTTTTCCACATTCGGACACTCGAGAACCTAAAAAAGTTATAAAAGTGAAGGAACCATTGCAAGCCACCAGTGAGGATCGAACTCACGACCCCTGGTTTACAAGACCAGTGCTCTATCCACTGAGCTATGGTGGCGACGGTTCTTATCATTTCAACTCCGTTATCTTACATAATAAGTATCTAATAATCATAATGCGTCAAGTTTAGATTTTATAAGATTGCGTCTTTTCACAAAACATTGTCTGAGTTAAAGTTGTGCAAAAATTAACGTTAAATGTATGAATTGCCTTAAATCTCTAAAACATTTTGAGCTTGGAAACGTACATTTAATTTGCATTCATTTACAAAAGAAGTAGCATTTATATCAGTTATTTTTAGTGAAAAATGTTGACTTACTTTGAAATACTACATGAGATTGTTTTTTTTTTTTTCGAAATTCAGCGAAATGTGTACGCTTAAATATAAAAATATATAGCGAAATTTTATCTATTTTGTTATTGTGAAATTTTATCCTAATATTTTATTTTATGAAAGCAAGCAAAGTCAGCATTTATTTGTATGATCTCCGTAAGAGAAATGCCCCGCCAGTGGCTGAGAGGTTCTGCTCTCGAAGTTGGTAGACGGGAGGTGCTGGGTTCGAACCCAATCGCCCCCGTCGGCCTAACCGTTTCGCAGTTTTCGTGGTTTTCTTCGAAACCTTGGATTTTCCATGCGTAAATACGGGTTAGGTTCCCTTAGAAAGACCCCCACGGAGGACACTCCCCCTAGGGCCTATATCCCTCGAGTAGATAATCGGGCGTTTAAAAATCAACCCAACCCTACCCGTAAGATATAATAGTTTAATTCCAGAAGCTTTTCTAAGAAGACTGAAAATTTGAATCATTTAGAGGTAAGTTTAAAAATAAAACCTTATAAATAATATAAACTCTAAAAAAATCCAGTTTAATTTTTTTATTTGATTCAATGAAAATGCCGAATACAGTCATGAAAACATGTAATATATAGAAAAATGAAATAGTATTCATGCGAATTAAACTATAATTAAAATTTTGTGTAATTTATATTTTCGTTTCTTATACGCTGGAAAATAAAAATTATTTTATCGAGGTTAATTTTGTTCTACGCACGAAAAAGAAATAAAAAATATTTTACAGTGGGAACAATCTCTGCACGTGAAACGTATAAAAACCCAAGAAATCAGTGTTTCTGATTTCGGATTTACTGCCTAAAAACTTATTTCGTAACAGTGATAATCTCACTGTTAAAAACTTAGATTGAGATTCAGCCACCAGCGAGGTTTGAAACCCCTGGTTTACGAGACCACTGCTCTACCACTGAGCTATGAAGGCAACGGCTTCTGTGTGATAAAGTTAAAGTCTCTTTGGATTTTTAAATTGAAGAAGAGTTAAAAACTTTTTATTCTTTATTGTTTTATTTTCGTTTTCTGGAATCAATTGATTTCAGCTGATAGAGCGCATGCTAAGGTTTTCCACATTCGGACACTCGAGAACCTAAAAAAGTTATAAAAGTGAAGGAACCATTGCAAGCCACCAGTGAGGATCGAACTCACGACCACTGGTTT
This sequence comes from Maratus speciosus, assembly GCA_963932465.1. Classification (NCBI taxonomy): domain Eukaryota; kingdom Metazoa; phylum Arthropoda; class Arachnida; order Araneae; family Salticidae; genus Maratus; species Maratus speciosus. The sequence continues at coordinate 214,036,502 of OZ010797.1, read as the reverse complement.
ACAAGACCAGTGCTCTATCCACTGAGCTATGGTGGCGACGGTTCATATCATTTCAACTCCGTTATCTTACATAATAAGTATCTAATAATCATAATGCGTCAAGTTTAGATTTTATAAGATTGCGTCTTTTCAAAAACATTGTCTGAGTTAAAGTTGTGCTAAAATTAACGTTAAATGTATGAATTGCCTTAAATCTCTAAAACATTTTGAGCTTGGAAACGTACATTTAATTTGCATTCATTTACAAAAGAAGTAGCATTTATATCAGTTATTTTTAGTGAAAAATGTTGACTTACTTTGAAATACTACATGAGATTGTTTTTTTTTTTTTCGAAATTCAGCGAAATGTGTACGCTTAAATATAAAAATATTACATGAGATTGTTTTTTTTTTTTTCGAAATTCAGCGAAATGTGTACGCTTAAATATAAAAATATATAGCGAAATTTTATCTATTTTGTTATTGTGAAATTTTATCCTAATATTTTATTTTATGAAAGCAAGCAAAGTCAGCATTTATTTGTATGATCTCCGTAAACAAATGCCCCACCAGTGGCTGAGAGGTTCTGCTCTCGAAGTTGGTAGACGGGAGGTGCTGGGTTCGAACCCAATCGCGCCCGTCGGCCTAACCGTTTCGCAGTTTTCGTGGTTTTCTTCGAAACCTTGGATTTTCCATGCGTAAATACGGGTTAGGTTCCCTTAGAAAGACCCCCACGGAGGGCACTCCCCCTAGGGCCTATATCCCTCGAGTAGATAATCGGACGTCAAAAATCAACCCAACCCTACCCGTAAGATATAATAGTTTAATTCCAGAAGCTTTTCTAAAAAGACTGAAAATTTGAATCATTTAGATGTAAGTTTAAAAATAAAACCTTATAAATAATATAAACTCTAAAAAAATCCAGTTTAATTTTTTTATTTGATTCAATGAAAATGCAGAATACAGTCATGAAAACATGTAATATATAGAAAAATGAAATAGTATTCATGCGAATTAAACTATAATTAAAATTTTGTGTAATTTATATTTTCGTTTCTTATACGCTGGAAAATAAAAATTATTTTATCGAGGTTAATTTTGTTCTACGAACGAAAAAGAAATAAAAAATATTTTACAGTGGGAACAATCTCTGCACGTGAAACGTATAAAAACCCAAGAAATCAGTGTTTCTGATTTCGGATTTACTGCCTAAAAACTTATTTCGTAACAGTGATAATCTCACTGTTAAAAACTTAGATTGAGATTCAGCCACCAGCGAGGTTTGAAACCCCTGGTTTACGAGACCACTGCTCTACCACTGAGCTATGAAGGCAACGGCTTCTGTGTGATAAAGTTAAAGTTTCTTTGGATTTTTAAATTGAAGAAGAGTTAAAAACTTTTTATTCTTTATTGTTTTATTTTCGTTTTCTGGAATCAATTGATTTCAGCTGATAGAGCGCATGCTAAGGTTTTCCACATTCGGACACTCGAGAACCTAAAAAAGTGAAGGAACCATTGCAAGCCACCAGTGAGGATCGAACTCACGACCCCTGGTTTACAAGACCAGTGCTCTATCCACTGAGCTATGGTGGCGACGGTTCTTATCATTTCAACTCCGTTATCTTACATAATAAGTATCTAATAATCATAATGCGTCAAGTTTAGATTTTATAAGATTGCGTCTTTTCACAAAACATTGTCTGAGTTAAAGTTGTGCAAAAATTAACGTTAAATGTATGAATTGCCTTAAATCTCTAAAACATTTTGAGCTTGGAAACGTACATTTAATTTGCATTCATTTACAAAAGAAGTAGCATTTATATCAGTTATTTTTAGTGAAAAATGTTGACTTACTTTGAAATACTACATGAGATTGTTTTTTTTTTTTTTCGAAATTCAGCGAAATGTGTACGCTTAAATATAAAAATATATAGCGAAATTTTATCTATTTTGTTATTGTGAAATTTTATCCTAATATTTTATTTTATGAAAGCAAGCAAAGTCAGCATTTATTTGTATGATCTCCGTAAGAGAAATGCCCCGCCAGTGGCTGAGAGGTTCTGCTCACGAAGTTGGTAGACGGGAGGTGCTGGGTTCGAACCCAATCGCCCCCGTCGGCCTAACCGTTTCGCAGTTTTCGTGGTTTTCTTCGAAACCTTGGATTTTCCATGCGTAAATACGGGTTAGGTTCCCTTAGAAAGACCCCCACGGAGGACACTCCCCCTAGGGCCTATATCCCTCGAGTAGATAATCGGGCGTTTAAAAATCAACCCAACCCTACCCGTAAGATATAATAGTTTAATTCCAGAAGCTTTTCTAAGAAGACTGAAAATTTGAATCATTTAGAGGTAAGTTTAAAAATAAAACCTTATAAATAATATAAACTCTAAAAAAATCCAGTTTAATTTTTTTATTTGATTCAATGAAAATGCCGAATACAGTCATGAAAACATGTAATATATAGAAAAATGAAATAGTATTCATGCGAATTAAACTATAATTAAAATTTTGTGTAATTTATATTTTCGTTTCTTATACGCTGGAAAATAAAAATTATTTTATCGAGGTTAATTTTGTTCTACGAACGAAAAAGAAATAAAAAATATTTTACAGTGGGAACAATCTCTGCACGTGAAACGTATAAAAACCCAAGAAATCAGTGTTTCTGATTTCGGATTTACTGCCTAAAAACTTATTTCGTAACAGTGATAATCTCACTGTTAAAAACTTAGATTGAGATTCAGCCACCAGCGAGGTTTGAAACCCCTGGTTTACGAGACCACTGCTCTACCACTGAGCTATGAAGGCAACGGCTTCTGTGTGATAAAGTTAAAGTTTCTTTGGATTTTTAAATTGAAGAAGAGTTAAAAACTTTTTATTCTTTATTGTTTTATTTTCGTTTTCTGGAATCAATTGATTTCAGCTGATAGAGCGCATGCTAAGGTTTTCCACATTCGGACACTCGAGAACCTAAAAAAGTTATAAAAGTGAAGGAACCATTGCAAGCCACCAGTGAGGATCGAACTCACGACCCCTGGTTTACAAGACCAGTGCTCTATCCACTGAGCTATGGTGGCGACGGTTCTTATCATTTCAACTCCGTTATCTTACATAATAAGTATCTAATAATCATAATGCGTCAAGTTTAGATTTTATAAGATTGCGTCTTTTCACAAAACATTGTCTGAGTTAAAGTTGTGCAAAAATTAACGTTAAATGTATGAATTGCCTTAAATCTCTAAAACATTTTGAGCTTGGAAACGTACATTTAATTTGCATTCATTTACAAAAGAAGTAGCATTTATATCAGTTATTTTTAGTGAAAAATGTTGACTTACTTTGAAATACTACATGAGATTGTTTTTTTTTTTTTTCGAAATTCAGCGAAATGTGTACGCTTAAATATAAAAATATATAGCGAAATTTTATCTATTTTGTTATTGTGAAATTTTATCCTAATATTTTATTTTATGAAAGCAAGCAAAGTCAGCATTTATTTGTATGATCTCCGTAAGAGAAATGCCCCACCAGTGGCTGAGAGGTTCTGCTCTCGAAGTTGGTAGACGGGAGGTGCTGGGTTCGAACCCAATCGCGCCCGTCGGCCTAACCGTTTCGCAGTTTTCGTGGTTTTCTTCGAAACCTTGGATTTTCCATGCGTAAATACGGGTTAGGTTCCCTTAGAAAGACCCCCACGGAGGGCACTCCCCCTAGGGCCTATATCCCTCGAGTAGATAATCGGACGTCAAAAATCAACCCAACCCTACCTGTAAGATATAATAGTTTAATTCCAGAAGCTTTTCTAAAAAGACTGAAAATTTGAATCATTTAGATGTAAGTTTAAAAATAAAACCTTATAAATAATATAAACTCTAAAAAAATCCAGTTTAATTTTTTTATTTGATTCAATGAAAATGCAGAATACAGTCATGAAAACATGTAATATATAGAAAAATGAAATAGTATTCATGCGAATTAAACTATAATTAAAATTTTGTGTAATTTATATTTTCGTTTCTTATACGCTGGAAAATAAAAATTATTTTATCGAGGTTAATTTTGTTCTACGAACGAAAAAGAAATAAAAAATATTTTACAGTGGGAACAATCTCTGCACGTGAAACGTATAAAAACCCAAGAAATCAGTGTTTCTGATTTCGGATTTACTGCCTAAAAACTTATTTCGTAACAGTGATAATCTCACTGATAAAAACTTAGATTGAGATTCAGCCACCAGCGAGGTTTGAAACCCCTGGTTTACGAGACCACTGCTCTACCACTGAGCTATGAAGGCAACGGCTTCTGTGTGATAAAGTTAAAGTTTCTTTGGATTTTTAAATTGAAGAAGAGTTAAAAACTTTTTATTCTTTATTGTTTTATTTTCGTTTTCTGGAATCAATTGATTTCAGCTGATAGAGCGCATGCTAAGGTTTTCCACATTCGGACACTCGAGAACCTAAAAAAGTTATAAAAGTGAAGGAACCATTGCAAGCCACCAGTGAGGATCGAACTCACGACCCCTGGTTTACAAGACCAGTGCTCTATCCACTGAGCTATGGTGGCGACGGTTCTTATCATTTCAACTCCGTTATCTTACATAATAAGTATCTAATAATCATAATGCGTCAAGTTTAGATTTTATAAGATTGCGTCTTTTCACAAAACATTGTCTGAGTTAAAGTTGTGCAAAAATTAACGTTAAATGTATGAATTGCCTTAAATCTCTAAAACATTTTGAGCTTGGAAACGTACATTTAATTTGCATTCATTTACAAAAGAAGTAGCATTTATATCAGTTATTTTTAGTGAAAAATGTTGACTTACTTTGAAATACTACATGAGATTGTTTTTTTTTTTTTTCGAAATTCAGCGAAATGTGTACGCTTAAATATAAAAATATATAGCGAAATTTTATCTATTTTGTTATTGTGAAATTTTATCCTAATATTTTATTTTATGAAAGCAAGCAAAGTCAGCATTTATTTGTATGATCTCCGTAAGAGAAATGCCCCACCAGTGGCTGAGAGGTTCTGCTCTCGAAGTTGGTAGACGGGAGGTGCTGGGTTCGAACCCAATCGCGCCCGTCGGCCTAACCGTTTCGCAGTTTTCGTGGTTTTCTTCGAAACCTTGGATTTTCCATGCGTAAATACGGGTTAGGTTCCCTTAGAAAGACCCCCACGGAGGGCACTCCCCCTAGGGCCTATATCCCTCGAGTAGATAATCGGACGTCAAAAATCAACCCAACCCTACCTGTAAGATATAATAGTTTAATTCCAGAAGCTTTTCTAAAAAGACTGAAAATTTGAATCATTTAGATGTAAGTTTAAAAATAAAACCTTATAAATAATATAAACTCTAAAAAAATCCAGTTTAATTTTTTTATTTGATTCAATGAAAATGCAGAATACAGTCATGAAAACATGTAATATATAGAAAAATGAAATAGTATTCATGCGAATTAAACTATAATTAAAATTTTGTGTAATTTATATTTTCGTTTCTTATACGCTGGAAAATAAAAATTATTTTATCGAGGTTAATTTTGTTCTACGAACGAAAAAGAAATAAAAAATATTTTACAGTGGGAACAATCTCTGCACGTGAAACGTATAAAAACCCAAGAAATCAGTGTTTCTGATTTCGGATTTACTGCCTAAAAACTTATTTCGTAACAGTGATAATCTCACTGATAAAAACTTAGATTGAGATTCAGCCACCAGCGAGGTTTGAAACCCCTGGTTTACGAGACCACTGCTCTACCACTGAGCTATGAAGGCAACGGCTTCTGTGTGATAAAGTTAAAGTTTCTTTGGATTTTTAAATTGAAGAAGAGTTAAAAACTTTTTATTCTTTATTGTTTTATTTTCGTTTTCTGGAATCAATTGATTTCAGCTGATAGAGCGCATGCTAAGGTTTTCCACATTCGGACACTCGAGAACCTAAAAAAGTGAAGGAACCATTGCAAGCCACCAGTGAGGATCGAACTCACGACCCCTGGTTTACAAGACCAGTGCTCTATCCACTGAGCTATGGTGGCGACGGTTCTTATCATTTCAACTCCGTTATCTTACATAATAAGTATCTAATAATCATAATGCGTCAAGTTTAGATTTTATAAGATTGCGTCTTTTCACAAAACATTGTCTGAGTTAAAGTTGTGCAAAAATTAACGTTAAATGTATGAATTGCCTTAAATCTCTAAAACATTTTGAGCTTGGAAACGTACATTTAATTTGCATTCATTTACAAAAGAAGTAGCATTTATATCAGTTATTTTTAGTGAAAAATGTTGACTTACTTTGAAATACTACATGAGATTGTTTTTTTTTTTTTTTCGAAATTCAGCGAAATGTGTACGCTTAAATATAAAAATATATAGCGAAATTTTATCTATTTTGTTATTGTGAAATTTTATCCTAATATTTTATTTTATGAAAGCAAGCAAAGTCAGCATTTATTTGTATGATCTCCGTAAGAGAAATGCCCCGCCAGTGGCTGAGAGGTTCTGCTCTCGAAGTTGGTAGACGGGAGGTGCTGGGTTCGAACCCAATCGCCCCCGTCGGCCTAACCGTTTCGCAGTTTTCGTGGTTTTCTTCGAAACCTTGGATTTTCCATGCGTAAATACGGGTTAGGTTCGCTTAGAAAGAACCCCCACGGAGGACACTCCCCCTAGGGCCTATATCCCTCGAGTAGATAATCGGGCGTTTAAAAATCAACCCAACCCTACCCGTAAGATATAATAGTTTAATTCCAGAAGCTTTTCTAAGAAGACTGAAAATTTGAATCATTTAGAGGTAAGTTTAAAAATAAAACCTTATAAATAATATAAACTCTAAAAAAATCCAGTTTAATTTTTTTATTTGATTCAATGAAAATGCCGAATACAGTCATGAAAACATGTAATATATAGAAAAATGAAATAGTATTCATGCGAATTAAACTATAATTAAAATTTTGTGTAATTTATATTTTCGTTTCTTATACGCTGGAAAATAAAAATTATTTTATCGAGGTTAATTTTGTTCTACGAACGAAAAAGAAATAAAAAATATTTTACAGTGGGAACAATCTCTGCACGTGAAACGTATAAAAACCCAAGAAATCAGTGTTTCTAATTTCGGATTTACTGCCTAAAAACTTATTTCGTAACAGTGATAATCTCACTGTTAAAAACTTAGATTGAGATTCAGCCACCAGCGAGGTTTGAAACCCCTGGTTTACGAGACCACTGCTCTACCACTGAGCTATGAAGGCAACGGCTTCTGTGTGATAAAGTTAAAGTTTCTTTGGATTTTTAAATTGAAGAAGAGTTAAAAACTTTTTATTCTTTATTGTTTTATTTTCGTTTTCTGGAATCAATTGATTTCAGCTGATAGAGCGCATGCTAAGGTTTTCCACATTCGGACACTCGAGAACCTAAAAAAGTTATAAAAGTGAAGGAACCATTGCAAGCCACCAGTGAGGATCGAACTCACGACCCCTGGTTTACAAGACCAGTGCTCTATCCACTGAGCTATGGTGGCGACGGTTCTTATCATTTCAACTCCGTTATCTTACATAATAAGTATCTAATAATCATAATGCGTCAAGTTTAGATTTTATAAGATTGCGTCTTTTCACAAAACATTGTCTGAGTTAAAGTTGTGCTAAAATTAACGTTAAATGTATGAATTGCCTTAAATCTCTAAAACATTTTGAGCTTGGAAACGTACATTTAATTTGCATTCATTTACAAAAGAAGTAGCATTTATATCAGTTATTTTTAGTGAAAAATGTTGACTTACTTTGAAATACTACATGAGATTGTTTTTTTTTTTTTCGAAATTCAGCGAAATGTGTACGCTTAAATATAAAAATATATAGCGAAATTTTATCTATTTTGTTATTGTGAAATTTTATCCTAATATTTTATTTTATGAAAGCAAGCAAAGTCAGCATTTATTTGTATGATCTCCGTAAGAGAAATGCCCCACCAGTGGCTGAGAGGTTCTGCTCTCGAAGTTGGTAGACGGGAGGTGCTGGGTTCGAACCCAATCGCCACCGTCGGCCTAACCGTTTCGCAGTTTTCGTGGTTTTCTTCGAAACCTTGGATTTTCCATGCGTAAATACGGGTTAGGTTCCCTTAGAAAGACCCCCACGGAGGGCACTCCCCCTAGGGCCTATATCCCTCGAGTAGATAATCGGACGTCAAAAATCAACCCAACCCTACCCGTAAGATATAATAGTTTAATTCCAGAAGCTTTTCTAAAAAGACTGAAAATTTGAATCATTTAGATGTAAGTTTAAAAATAAAACCTTATAAATAATATAAACTCTAAAAAAATCCAGTTTAATTTTTTTATTTGATTCAATGAAAATGCAGAATACAGTCATGAAAACATGTAATATATAGAAAAATGAAATAGTATTCATGCGAATTAAACTATAATTAAAATTTTGTGTAATTTATATTTTCGTTTCTTATACGCTGGAAAATAAAAATTATTTTATCGAGGTTAATTTTGTTCTACGAACGAAAAAGAAATAAAAAATATTTTACAGTGGGAACAATCTCTGCACGTGAAACGTATAAAAACCCAAGAAATCAGTGTTTCTGATTTCGGATTTACTGCCTAAAAACTTATTTCGTAACAGTGATAATCTCACTGTTAAAAACTTAGATTGAGATTCAGCCACCAGCGAGGTTTGAAACCCCTGGTTTACGAGACCACTGCTCTACCACTGAGCTATGAAGGCAACGGCTTCTGTGTGATAAAGTTAAAGTTTCTTTGGATTTTTAAATTGAAGAAGAGTTAAAAACTTTTTATTCTTTATTGTTTTATTTTCGTTTTCTGGAATCAATTGATTTCAGCTGATAGAGCGCATGCTAAGGTTTTCCACATTCGGACACTCGAGAACCTAAAAAAGTTATAAAAGTGAAGGAACCATTGCAAGCCACCAGTGAGGATCGAACTCACGACCCCTGGTTTACAAGACCAGTGCTCTATCCACTGAGCTATGGTGGCGACGGTTCTTATCATTTCAACTCCGTTATCTTACATAATAAGTATCTAATAATCATAATGCGTCAAGTTTAGATTTTATAAGATTGCGTCTTTTCACAAAACATTGTCTGAGTTAAAGTTGTGCAAAAATTAACGTTAAATGTATGAATTGCCTTAAATCTCTAAAACATTTTGAGCTTGGAAACGTACATTTAATTTGCATTCATTTACAAAAGAAGTAGCATTTATATCAGTTATTTTTAGTGAAAAATGTTGACTTACTTTGAAATACTACATGAGATTGTTTTTTTTTTTTTTCGAAATTCAGCGAAATGTGTACGCTTAAATATAAAAATATATAGCGAAATTTTATCTATTTTGTTATTGTGAAATTTTATCCTAATATTTTATTTTATGAAAGCAAGCAAAGTCAGCATTTATTTGTATGATCTCCGTAAGAGAAATGCCCCGCCAGTGGCTGAGAGGTTCTGCTCTCGAAGTTGGTAGACGGGAGGTGCTGGGTTCGAACCCAATCGCCCCCGTCGGCCTAACCGTTTCGTGGTCTTCTTCGAAACCTTGGATTTTCCATGCGTAAATACGGGTTAGGTTCCCTTAGAAAGAACCCCCACGGAGGGCACTCCCCCTAGGGCCTATATCCCTCGAGTAGATAATCGGACGTTTAAAAATCAACCCAACCCTACCCGTAAGATAAATAGTTTAATTCCAGAAGCTTTTCTAAAAAGTCCTTCCGGCCAGTGCCGGGAGGAAGAGGTAGCTTTCATAATCCTTATTAAAAAAAAGCCAACTTATATCATGCAAACACACGAAGCTCAATTTAGTGGAAACCGAATATAGGAGATACAATACTAATTTTTATCAATATAATGAATGAGAATTTCGCGAAATTAGTCAGCTTTATCCAAGCTGCTTTTCTTTAAAGTAACTTATATTTGGCTGCCAAATTCGGCAATTTCTTAAAGTGCCTGTCATTTTAAGACAACATGGTGGATGAGGCTAAGCAGTGAACTTGGTCGAGACCTTAATAATTGCTATGCACATGCTCACTCACATCGGAATCAGTTAATATATAGGAGTGCTGTCGCATGCAAAAAATCAGATTTTTCAAAATGTCACCCACAATAGAAATTGAAACTGCTATATCTGAGCCATTTTTTAAGGTAAAGACAAACAAAAAATGCTCCTGAATCCTTACATCAAGATCAAATACTTAAGAAAGAAACCTTTTTCAATTTCTAATTTTTTTGAACCTCACTTTAAATATATATATATTTTTTAATTTAATGGTCGCCATTTTGAAACAAGATGGCTGATGAATCTGGCCAGCGAACTTGGTCGAGGTGTTGATGTATACTATCCACATGCCTTCTTACATCGAAATAGGCGAATACGTGTGTTATCGCGTGACAAATACAAGATCGTTTCAAAATGTTAGCCATGCTAGAAATTCAAAGTGCTATAAATCAACCATTTTTTAAGATATCAACAAAAGAACAAATTTTCAGAAACAAAAACTGCTCCGGAATCTTTGTATCAAGGCCAAACACATAAAAAAAATCTTTTTCATTTTCCAATTTTTTAATACCTCATTTTGAATTTAAAATTTAATTTTTTTAAATGGCAACCCTTTTGAAACAAGATGGCGAATGATGCTGGCCAACGAACTCGGTCGAGACATTGGTATATACTATGTACAGACCAAGTTACATCCAAATAGGTTCATAAATACGCCTGTTATCGCGTGACAAAAATCAGGTCGTTTTAAAATGTCAGCCACAAGAGAAATTCAAAATGCTATTACTCAGCCATTTTTTTTTAGATATAGACGAAAGAAAAATTGTTCCGGAATCTTTGTATTAAGGTCAAACACATACAAAAAAAATCTTTTTCATTTTCCAATTTTTTGGTATCTCATTTAAATTTTTTTAAATGGCCGCTATTTTGAAACAAGATGGCGGATGAAGCTGGCCAACGAACTCGGTCGAGATATTTGTATGTACTATGTACACACCAAGGTACATCCAAGTCGGTTCATAAATACGCCTGTTATTACGTGAGAAAAATCAGGACGTTTCAAAATGTCAGCCACGCTAGAAATTAAAAATGCTATAACTCAGCCATTTCTTAAGATATAGACGAAACAAAAACTGCTCCCGAATCTTTTTATCAAGGTCAAACACATAAGAAGAAAATATTTTTTCAATTTTCAATTTTTGGTACCATAATTCAAATTAAAATTTTTCTTAAAAATTTAAATGGCCGCCATTTTTAAACAAGATGGCGGGTGAAGCTGGCCAACGAACCCGGTCGAGACATTGGTATGTACTATGCATAAACGAAGTTACATCTAAATCGGTTCATAAATACGCCTTTTATCGCGTGACAAAATTCAGGACGTTTCAAAATGTCAGCCACGCTAGAATTTCAAAATGCTATAACTCAGCCATTTTTTAAGATATAGACGAAACAAAAACTGCTCCGAAATCTTTGTATAAAGGTCAAATACATAAGAAAAAAATATTTTTCCATTTTCAATTTTTTGGTACCACATTTCAAATTTTAAATTTAAAAAAAAATTTTAAATGGCCGCCATTTTGAAACAAAATGGCGGATGAAGCTGGCCAACAAACTCGGTCGAGAAATTCGTATGTACTATGTACACACCGAATTACATCCAAATCGATTCATAAATACGCCTTTTATCGCGTGACAAAATTCAGGACGTTTCAAAATGTCAGCCACGCTAGAAATTCAAAATGCTAGAACTCAGCCATTTTTTAAGATGTAGACGAAACAAAAACTGCTCCGGAATCTTTGTATAAAGGTCAAATACATAAGAAAAAAATATTTTTCAATTTTTAATTTTTTGGTACCACATTTCAAGTTTTAAATTTTTTTAAAAAATTTAAATGGCCGCCATTTTGAAACAAAACGGCGGATGAAGCTGGCCAACGAACTCGGTCGAGACATTAGTATGTACTATGTACTCACCGAATTACATCGAAATCGGTTCATAATTACGGGAGTTACAGTGTGACATAGGTCAGATATATATATATATATATATCAATTTTGAACGGAGGGTGGTTTCGGGGTCTGGGGGTCATGATCGATGAAAATATACCAAAATTTTTTGAAATCGCTTTCCTCCGAACGGCTGCAATAGGTAGCTTTTTTGTAAAGAAAGCTACCTAAAAGACTGAAAATTTGAATCATTTAGAGGTAAGTTTAAAAATAAAACCTTATAAATAATATAAACTCTAAAAAAATCCAGTTTAATTTTTTTATTTGATTCAATGAAAATGCAGAATACAGTCATGAAAACATGTAATATATAGAAAAATGAAATAGTATTCATGCGAATTAAACTATAATTAAAATTTTGTGTAATTTATATTTTCGTTTCTTATACGCTGGAAAATAAAAACTATTTTATCGAGGTTTAGAAATTTTGTTCTACGAACGAAAAAGAAATAAAAAATATTTTACAGTGGGAACAATCTTTGCACGTGAAACGTATAAAAACCCAAGAAATCAGTGTTTCTGATTTCTGATTTACAGCCTAAAAACTTATTTCGTAACAGTGATAATCTCACTGTTAAAAACTTAGATTGAGATTCAGCCACCAGCGAGGTTTGAAACCCCTGGTTTACGAGACCACTGCTCTACCACTGAGCTATGAAGGCAACGGCTTCTGTGTGATAAAGTTAAAGTTTCTTTGGATTTTTAAATTGAAGAAGAGTTAAAAACTTTTTATTCTTTATTGTTTTATTTTCGTTTTCTGGAATCAATTGATTTCAGCTGATAGAGCGCATGCTAAGTTTTTCCACATTCGGACACTCGAGAACCTAAAAAAGTTATAAAATTGAAGGAACCATTGCAAGCCACGAGTGAGGATCGAACTCACGACCCCTGGTTTACAAGACCAGTGCTCTATCCACTGAGCTATGGTGGCGACGGTTCTTATCATTTCAACTCCGTTATCTTACATAATAAGTATCTAATAATCATAATGCGTCAAGTTTAGGGTTTGGGTTGATTTATGACGGCCAATTATCTACACGAGGGATATAGGCCCGGGGGGAGTGCCCTCCGTGGGGGTCTTTCTAAGGGAACCTAATCCGTATTAACGCATGGAAGATCCACGGCTCGAAGAAAACCACGAAAACTCCGAACGATTAGGCCGACGGGCGCGATTGGGATCGAACCCAGCACCTCCCGTCTACCAGATTCGAGAGCAGAACCTCTCAGCCACTGGTCAAGTTTAGATTTTATAAGATTGCGTCTTTTCACAAAACATTGTCTGAGTTAAAGTTGTGCTAAAATTAACGTTAAATGTATGAATTGCCTTAAATCTCTAAAACATTTTGAGCTTGGAAACGTACATTTAATTTGCATTCATTTACAAAAGAAGTAGCATTTATATCAGTTATTTTTAGTGAAAAATGCTGACTTACTTTGAAATACTACATGGGATTGTTTTTTTTTTTTCGAAATTCAGCGAAATGTGTACGCTTAAATATAAAAATATATAGCGAAATTTTATCTATTTTGTTATTGTGAAATTTTATCCTAATATTTTATTTTATGAAAGCAAGCAAAGTCAGCATTTATTTGTATGATCTCCGTAAGAGAAATGCCCCACCAGTGGCTGAGAGGTTCTGCTCTCGAAGTTGGTAGACGGGAGGTGCTGGGTTCGAACCCAATCGCGCCCGTCGGCCTAACCGTTTCGGAGTTTTCGTGGTTTTCTTCGAAACCTTGGATTTTCCATGCGTAAATACGGGTTAGGTTCGCTTAGAAAGAACCCCCACGGAGGGAACTCCCCCTAGGGCCTATATCCCTCGAGTAGATAATCGGACGTCAAAAATCAACCCAACCCTACCCGTAAGATAAATAGTTTTATTCCAGAAGCTTTTCTAAAAAGACTGAAAATTTGAATCATTTAGAGGTAAGTTTAAAAATAAAACCTTATAAATAATATAAACTCTAAAAAAATCCAGTTTAATTCTTTTATTTGATTCAATGAAAATGCAGAATACAGTCATGAAAACATGTAATATATAGAAAAATGAAATAGTATTCATGCGAATTAAACTATAATTAAAATTTTGTGTAATTTATATTTTCGTTTCTTATACGCTGAAAAATAAAAATTATTTTATCGAGGTTAATTTTGTTCTACGAACGAAAAAGAAATAAAAAATATTTTACAGTGGGAACAATCTCTGCACGTGAAACGTATAAAAACCCAAGAAATCAGTGTTTCTGATTTCGGATTTACTGCCTAAAAACTTATTTCGTAACAGTGATAATCTCACTGTTAAAAACTTAGATTGAGATTCAGCCACCAGCGAGGTTTGAAACCCCTGGTTTACGAGACCATACTGCTCTACCACTGAGCTATGGAGGCAACGGCTTTTGTGTGATAAAGTTAAAGTTTCTTTGGATTTTTAAATTGAAGAAGAGTTAAAAACTTTTTATTCTTTATTGTTTTATTTTCGTTTACTGGAACCAATCGATTTCAGCTGATAGAGCGCATGCTAAGGTTTTCCACATTCGGACATTCGAGAACCTAAAAAAGTTATAAAAGTGAAGGAACCATCGCAAGCCACCAGTGAGGATCGAACTCACGACCCCTGGTTTACAAGACCAGTGCTCTATCCACTGAGCTATGGCGGCGACGGAGTCTTGTCATTTCAACTCCGTTATCTTGCATAATAAGTATTCTCCGTCGTTCAGGAGATGGCGTCTGTTAATCATTCATGACGTAGTAGCGGACGAGTCCATTAGCTCTGAAGTGGCCGAGAGGTTCTGCTCTCAAAGCTGGTAGACGGGAGGTGCTGGGTTCGAACCCAATCGCGCCCGTCGGCCTAATCGTTCGGAGTTTTCGTGGTTTTCTTCGAACCTTGGATTTCCAAGCGTTAATACGGGTTAGGTTCCCTTAGAAAGACCCCCACGAAGGGCACGCCTCCCCTTAGGGCCTATATCCCTCGTGTTGATAATTGGCCGTCATAAACACAACCAACCAACCAACCATTAGCTCTGAAACGGTCAAGCGGACATCGCGGGAGAGTATAGTTTGCCATATTTAAAGCTCTTTTGCTTTTTTGGCTCATTTTTTTCTTTGGTAGCACAGCTTTTTTTCTAATTATCATGTGGTAACTCTTTATCATTACTTTGCTTTAAAGCCCAGAGGTAACTGTATTAAAAATATTTTTTTTCTTTTTAATTCTTTTAGTTTGTTTGTAAGTTTTGTTGTGAGAACATTTCTTTATAAATTAATTTCATAAAAAAAAAAAAAAAAAAAAAATCAAAAGTTTTAAAATTGAGAAAAATGCATGTTCTTTGCCTAACATTTATTTTTGTGACCAGTTCGGCTTATATTAAGAAAACTATCAATGCAAAAACCCTTGACGGGTTAAAAGTTTCTGACGCAGCACTTTATCTTATGCTCTAAGAATTTTAAATATGGAACTTAAAAATACTGATATCAAATTTTGAGTGACGTTATGCTATTTCTTAAAAAATATATTTGTATTTATTTCACCATTTTATTTTTGTTTTATTTATAATCGCATGTGCAAAAGTTATGTTCAACATGAAAAGCTGCATAAAATTTTATTCGCTGTTGCTTTATCATTTACATCTCTCATAAATTCAAAATATGTGTTTTAAAAGATATGATATAAAATTTAAGTGACGCCTTGATGTGACTTTAAAAGGTTTGTTTTTTAAAATTCAATTTAAATTATTTTTGACTTGGTTAAAATATTTTTTTTACATCTACACAATACCTTTAATTTTCCAATTCACTGTTAAATATATCACTTTCATTGCATCTATACTATGCATTGAAATGTATTTATTTCAATAAATTGATTTATCTTTTGTGTCACGCTATTCAAAATTGTGAGTAAGATTTATGTAAATGGTTTATTTGCGTCAAACTATCCTTTTTCATACATTTCATGTAGTTTGGACACAATGACGCAAAGAAACCATTTACATAAATCTTACTCACAATTTTGAATGGCGTGACACAAAAGATAATCAATTTATTGAAATAAATACATTTCAATGCATAGTATAGATTCAATGAAAGTGATATATTTAACAGTGAATTGGAAAATTAAAAGTATTGTGTAGATGTAAAAAAAATATTTTAACCAAGTCAAAAATAATTTAAATTGAATTTTAAAAAACAAACCTTTTAAAGTCACATCAAGGCGTCACTTAAATTTTATATCATATCTTTTAAAACACATATTTTGAATTTATGAGAGATGTAAATGATAAAGCAACAGCGAATAAAATTTTATGCAGCTTTTCATGTTGAACATAACTTTTGCACATGCGATTATAAATAAAACAAAAATAAAATGGTGAAATAAATACAAATATATTTTTTAAGAAATAGCATAACGTCACTCAAAATTTGATATCAGTATTTTTAAGTTCCATATTTAAAATTCTTAGAGCATAAGATAAAGTGCTGCGTCAGAAACTTTTAACCCGTCAAGGGTTTTTGCATTGATATCATTACTTTTTTGAGGTTAGTGATAAGATGATTAAAAAAAAGATACTTATGGAATTTAATGCAGATTTAATTTTTACTATTTTATTACAATTTTCCTTATAGCAGTTTGTATATAAAAACAACTGGGTAAGTATAATCGCAGATCGCACAGAGGGTTTCATTTGATATTCCTTTAAAAACACTTTATCCTTAAATTAATAAATCCAAAATGTTAATTTATAATTATTAAATCCTTACATAGATGTAGCACCAATAGTTCCAATTTTCATGGGGCAGGGAACGCACTCTTTTAAACAAACCACCTTCCAATTGAAGTCATCAAAAACCAAGTTGAATAAGCCAGATCCCGTTGTGTTGTTTGACAAACAGCAGTCTCATGTCCCCTCCTTCCCCCCTTTTTCAAAATTTTTCAGACCAGTACCTAAGAATAAAACCGAAATAATTTTTTCTCTTCAGAAATTACGATAAAAAAATAGTATGCAGTACTCATAAATTTACTTTAATGCTATATAGGGTGATTATTAAGTTAATTATAACGTTTGGAATCTGTTGCATTGATGTCCGAAAGGTAGTTTCTGAGTTATGGAAGCTGGACCCATAAGGCGCCATAGAGGGGCGAAGCCCGCTAGTGTCTATCATAATTATATCTGCCATGTAGACTAATTGCAATATTTAATCAAAATAGCCCCCCCCCCCCTCCTCATCCCCGGAAATATAACAAATACAAAATGTGTCTTTATAAACCTATCGTCAAATAGGTTTTTATTTCTTTTTCCCTAAAAAAAAACATGATTTTTATATCGTAACGTAAATAGCGGACGAAGCCCGCTAGTTCCTATCATAATATATATTTTTAATAATTTTATATAGTCTATAATAAAAATCAGACTTAAAATAGTCTAGTTCCATGAGTACTTGTAGTGTCAGTTACATGCTACGATTTTTGGATACCAGTATTTTAGAACGGGAAAATGTGACTTATTTTATCGGAGATATCTCATTAATTGAATAAGGTGAAGCAAACTTTTTGAAAAAAAGGTGGCCAACAAGCATGGCAGTTATCAGCTATGTGACTTTGTGCTAAAGTCCATTAATTTGATCTGCTTTAAAAAGATTACGGAAGATTGAATTATAGTAGAACCTGGATTAACCGAGCTTCGATTAATCGAGGTTTCTGTTAACCGAGCCGATAACAAAGTCTGATTTTTTTTTTCCTTTTGAATGAGCCTTAAAAATAACCACACTCTTTAGCTCACTGTCCGTGCTATACAGGCCCTTCTGCCCCCAAAAGCCCTCAACTCCAAAGAAACATTGGACCCTGAGAAGTCAATAGCGAACAATGCTTTGTTTCCAGTGGCTGTGTGAACTTTCGTAAATTTTTCAATTTGCATTTTAAAATTTACTACTGGTAGTTGATTTTCTTTTTAAATTTGTTAAGCTGTGAAACAGAACTTTACATATATTTACTTTTATTATTTAAAAAACGTTCTATATATTTTTTTTAAAGAGATGTTAAATTCGCAAGCACGGCGAGTTTTTACACACAGTTTCTATTAACCGAGATTTCCGATTCCGATTTACTAACAGTTCCAATTAGCTCGGATAATCGAGGCTGCTCTGTATAATTAAAAAATCAATGGCGATCTTACTGTAAACGGGTTTCCCTTTTACTGAGGGATTTCAAAACCGAATCAGCTGATGTTAGTTGCTGTTTCCCTGCTTGATTAAATAAGATTAGTTAAACATTTGAAAATTACCAAATATAAAAGGAACTAAGTCAACAGAGTCTTTGCTTTATGGTATTTTTTAACAACGCTATAAGAAAATGATTTTAAATAAGAGATTTTAAATGTAACGTTTTAAATCTGACATAATTTTCACCAAACTTTCCTTTCTCTTTGTAACATTCAACTGAAAATATTTTTATTATTAGAAAGATAATATTATTATTTGCGCTACCTTAAAATTAGCAACTATAGTTAAAAATATCATCTCGAAATTTGAAATAAATCTCTCATATAAATATATTTTTTAATTTACACTGTTTTGCAATGTGTTTTGTAAACTGTTTTGGCCACTTTGGCCAATATGACGTAATTTCCTCCATTTACGACTTTTAACACACATCAATGAATTTATTATTTAAAAATTTTCTTTTTCTTTTAATATTCACGTGTAAATATAATTTTTATGACGTAATTTTCAATGTTTTCCTTCTTTTAATGCGTAATCATTTAATTCTAATTTGAAAATAATTGATTATTTTATAATTTTCTTTCATTTTAAGTAAGCGTGTGTAAAAACAATTTTTATGACGTAATGTTTAATATTTTCCTGCTTTTAACACGTTATCATTTAATTCTAATTTAAAAGGATTTTTTTCTGTTTATAATAGTCACGTGTGAATAAATTTTTAATTTAAAGGATATATTATTCTTTGCGCTGTTTTAACATTTGGCAACAATTTAAAAGAACCTTTTCTAAAATATGTAAAAAATATCTCTGGAAATTCTGAAAATTTTAATTTAAAATTGAAATAAACCGTCAAAAAATTAGGCAAGTTAAGAATAATAAATGCACTCTGCAAACCTCGAGTTTCTATTGAATGATTAAATTGAATGAAAATGATTGAATTCCCATGTATATTTTTTTTTCCTATGAGACTTTTTAATGAGACAATTTTATCCAGATTTAACATTAAATATCTCTTAAAATAATTCTTCGATTTAAAAACTGTCTACTTCAACATTTTTATCAAACATTTCTCTATAATACTACGCAATTGCGTCAAAAGATGGCGACACCAGAATTCTGATATGCTTATTATGTAAACTGTAAATATTGCAAAGAATTGTCTCGGGTTTATCAAACTTCATTGATATTTATAAATAAAACATTTCAACTAAATTATTTATTATAAAAGAATTATTACATCACAATAGCTTTTATGCAAGGAAAATAATAATTATAATAATAATAATATTATGGATGTCAGTGATTATATATTGATTGACCGTCATAATAATAAAAAATGATATTATAAAAAGAAGAGCTGAAATGAATTATTTTTTTACGTTTCTGATCGTGTGATTTATATTCAAATAATAATTATTAATGTATATTTTTTGTAAAGTGATTGAAATTAAATATATTTATAAAATTTATGGTAATATTTTTATTGTTGAAAAATTGCCAAGAAATAATCATCATCAAATTGGCGTCATTATAATTGTAATTTTATTTAATTTAATAGCAATTAAAAAAATTACAAAGGAACTGAGATTAATGGTCAACTAGCAGACTTTAAAAAAAAAAAAAAAAAAAACATTCACATGTGAAAACACGTACCAGCGAGTATCGAACTGCCTATCGTAAGATCAGTAAACGATGGCCCTTAGCCACTCAGCCAGTGGGAAGACAAAATTTTTCTCCCCAAAAGTGGTTAAAAAGAAAGCATGTGTATGAATACAGTGCCATGCATTTTCGGTGAAATTTCCATAGAATGGCGAAGAAATATAGTCCGATTTTTCATGCGCATTATAAAACGAACAAGAGTCTTGCTGGAAACAAGTAAATTGTTATTTGGTTCATCTGAAACATATTTATTTGATTTTTAAAAAATCGCCCGTGTCATTTTCGAGAGAAAAAAAAATCGAATTATTTAACGAACGAGAGTTTTCCCAGAAAAAAGAAAAGTGTTATTCACCTCGCCTTAATCACATTTATATTATGTATCAATTTAAAAATAATCGTTAGAACCGTTTTCGAGATTTTCAAATTAGGAACTTCCTCGATATTATACCAACGTTTTCACTTTAAAAATGGCTATTTAGATCTCAAAATATACTGCACGTAGAAATGCAAAAATTTCAGTATACGATTAGACTGCAGATATAAGACTGTTCTAGAAAATTCAGAACAATAAGACATATATCTGCTGAGTTATTAAAAGGCGGCTTTTCGCGTTTTCTTTGATGTCGAGTTAGCTGTATATATGAGTTCCGCCATCTACGAATTCTATGATACGATACGATACGATTTTAACGATACGATACGATACGATTTTAGGCTTAAGGCTGCGTCACTCGAAATACTACCGTCTTCCATGATTATATATAAAACTATGAAAAATGCTAGTTTTATAGATAAATGTTCGATAAAAATGCTGAAACAGACAGTTTTTAAGTCAGGTTATTATTTAAAGCATTGTTTAACGTTGAATTCTGTTAAAATAGTTCCGTTAAAAAAGTTTTTTAGAATAAAAAACTATGCATAGCAATTTAATAGTCTTTAGCAGGCATATATTTGATGAGCTGGTGGTATGCAGTGTGCAATCATTTTTAAATGTGACTCATTTTTTAAGTTTTTCAGAATTTGTCTGTCTTACAGGAAGGAAAATTGCAAATTTTGTTAATCGGCCGTTAAAAAAAATTGCGATAGTCTTCAACCAATTTCTAAAAAAATCGGCAATGTGGTCAATCATTCGCTGAAATTCGCGAATTTCAGCAAACGATCGAGGGGAAAAAACACTAATTTCGGCAAATGATCGTGGTAAAAAATCGCAAATTTTGGCAAACGTTCAAAAAAAAAAAAAAGAAAGAAAAGAAAGAAAGAAGAAAAGAAAAAAAATCGAATTTCGGCAAACGATGACGGGGGGGGGGGGGGGGGGGAAGACTCTAGTTTTGGCAAACGATTTCAAAAAAAAATCTTGAGCTTTGGCTAGTGATGGTAGAAAAAATTCTCGAACTTCGAGAAACGGTCGTGGAAAAAAGTAGTATTCTGGGTAAATGTGTCCTGAAATATTGGAAAAAGTATGTCCTGAAATATTCACGAGCAAATGCGATTTTGTAAAAGTATTAATAGCGATAATGACTTTCTGTAAACAGTATCTTTGGAAATATACCTTAAGATGGTTCTTATATGCACTGCTCAACAATGCGAAACTTTCAGGCACTTTTTCTGACTCATTTTTAACCTTAAAGGCCATCTTAAACATTGACAGGCCTGACTATTGAAGGCATTTGGAATCGAATAGCTTTTTCCATTTTTGATAAATTACTTACATCGATAACAGAGTTTAGGTATATAATAGTACCCCTAGGGAGAGCCCTAGGGGGGAGTGCCCTCAGTGGGGACTTTCTTATGGGACCTAACCTGTATTTATGCAAAGTTCGAAACTCCGAACGGTTAGGCCGACGGGCGCGATTGGGTTCGAGCCCAGAACCTCCCGTCGATCACCTTTGAGAGCAGGACCTATCAGCCACTGGTTGGGCCGAAAAAAAAGAAACTTTTTGTAGAAATTGAGTCGGGCCGTGCCTGTTTTCACTGATTTTTGTACGGGCCGTGCTCGGGCCGAACTTTTAATTTTTACAGTGGGCCGGACCGGGACAGTTTTCGCTCGGGCCCGGCCCTGGAAATTCCGGCCCGTGCAGACCTCTAGCGAGGTTTACTCGTAGGGGGCCGAGCCTGGTAGAATAATAAATTTTTTTATCCCGAATTTCAATTGGTAGGGCGGGGAGATATCAAGATATAATTTTTATTTATTTATTTATTTGAATAACAATTATAAATCTTACAATGTATATCAAATACATTGTAAAAGAAATCTGAAATAATATCTAGATTTATAGTTTGAAATTAAGCCCACCCCCCTAGTGCTTTTTGTCTAATAAAGGTCATACTATTTTTTCAGATGTAACAGCTACGTATTGTAGATTATTAATTAATTTTCAGAGAGGAGTTTAAAATGTCATTCAATTTTTTTCACTTTGGGTCAATAAAAATTATTTTTTCGAATAGATTTAAAATTAAATTTTCGGGTTCGGTTCGGGTACTACTCTAGTCTTATAGGGATCTGGGAATTTGAGATAATGCGTTTTGACTGTATAAGTGAAATAATGTAGAGGGGAATTTATTAAGCATCAGGCAGTTTAGTCCGTATTTCTATAGGTCATATGCCTTCAGGGAGGACTTTCAAAGGGAAAGTGACTCGAATTATCGTTCTCGTACAAAACCCTGAAAATCTTGCACAGTCACCCCGCTTAGACCGCGCTGGTATTGAACCTGCGAACGTAAATCCAAGCTCCTCATTTTGCGGCCAGCATGCCAGCCACAGGGCTGAGTGGATCCCGACTATATCAGTAAATTTGTTTGCTATTGCTCAATAATTAAAAGGAAATTATAAAAAATAAAATGGAATATAAAATTAAGGGCTTAATAAGGGAAATAAAAATTTAAATGGAATGTAAAAAATGGACTATTGGAAGCATATAAATTAAAAAGCTTCTATACCACTCATCTCTGAATCAGATTCATTACTAATTTCATTAGTATCATTAAATGAATAATCAAATTCATCGTCCGTTTCAGAGTCTGAATTTACGATGAAATTGAGCTGTTCTACAGTTTCTTCAACCAGTCTGTCATTTTTCCAATAATCGCTTTCGAGTTCTTTTATGCGATTGCAGAACTTCTTCCATGTTTCCGCAGTTATGCTATTTATGGCATCACCAGTAAGTTTGAAGAGAGTTTCTGTGTTCAGATTGCTTTTCGTATTTCTTTCACGAATATAGCGTTTTATTTCCGCCCAAATTAATTCTATTGGGTTCAGATCACAGTGGTAGGGAGGCAACCTGATGACTTCATGGCCATGTCGTTTCAAAAGTTTGTCGACGCAATACTTTTTTGAAGGACAGGCATTGGTCGAAATAATTTCGAAAAGTTCTGCTTTCCTCATACTTTCATCGAAATTGATATTTTTTTGTTTCAACCACTCGATCATCACTTTTTTAGTGTCATATTTTTTTGGAACTGGATCCTCAATTTTCGTATGATAAGAGGCGTTATCCATACAAATAACAGAATTGGAAGGAATGTTCGGCATTAATTTTTCTTTTAGCCACTTTTCAAAATTATCATAGTTCATTTGACCATGATAATCACCAGAAGCACTCCCTGCCTTAAAAACTAAATCGGCGT
This sequence comes from Maratus speciosus, assembly GCA_963932465.1. Classification (NCBI taxonomy): domain Eukaryota; kingdom Metazoa; phylum Arthropoda; class Arachnida; order Araneae; family Salticidae; genus Maratus; species Maratus speciosus. The sequence continues at coordinate 214,013,009 of OZ010797.1, read as the reverse complement.
TTGGAATAAATCCAGATTCAGACCCAGCATGTAAGACGATCAGACGGTGCCCGGCTCTTTCTTTTACAAGGGCACCAATCTTCTCACTTTGCCAACATTTTGAAAAAGCCAGATTACAGTCAATTCAGGTTTCGTCTAGATATATTATACTTCTCTGGCTCTCCCTGAATTTTCTCATTGCCCTTAGAAATCGAAATCTCCAAGAGACAATGTCTGCTCTTTCAATTAGAGCTTTTCTTTCATTTTCACATCTTTTCCACCGAAAGCCAACATTGTGGAGAAATTTTCTTAACGTGTCTCTTTTCCATGGGAATTTTATTCTTTCTTTCACTACAGGAAGAAGCGAATTAAGGGATGGCATTCTGTCCGAAGCATAAAATTCAATTACAATACGCCTTAAAACACACAAATTAAAATTGTCCAATACAGCATTTCTTTCAGCATTACGCTTGCGAATTTTTCCTGGTGAGGAAAATACAGCACTGGATTGAGATTCCTTCTTTATTCGCTGTATTGTTCGAAGGGATATTCCAGTAGCGGCAGCCGCACGCTTTTGTGCTTGCGATAAAGGAAACAAAAGTTTCTGTGCGTTTGCTTCCTTCTCAAAAAACTTTGTGACATTATTCACAATCAATCTTTCCTTCGAACGAATGGTTTTTCCTTTGGGCCGCATTTCAGATTGTTATATAAATAACAACAGTTGGTTATATGCAAATGACAGTTTGTTTTGAAAAAAACAGTTTAATAATAAATTAATAAGTGAGAGAAACGCAATACGCTGCTTATCGGTAGAAGAAAAAACAGGTATCTGCCTGCCTGGAGCGGCGAGCTGTAGCAATATCGAGAAGGGTACTTGGCGATTTTTCTTGTCCTAAAGCAACACCTCCTCCCAATCCATTACGCCTTCTTCAAAATGGACTTTCCTTCAGAGAGGGAGGGACCGACCGCCATTTCCTGGCCTACGGACTATATCTAATAATTATAATGCGTCAAGTTTAGATTTTATAAGATTGCGTCTTTTCACAAAACATTGTCTGAGTTAAAGTTGTGCTAAAATCAACGTTAAATGTATGAATTGCGTTAAATCTCTAAAACATTTTGAGCTTGGAAACGTACATTTAATTTGCATTCATTTACAAAAGAAGTAGCATTTATATCAGTTATTTTTAGTGAAAAAAGTTGACTTACTTTGAAATACTACATGAGATTGTTTTTTTCGAAATTCAACGAAATGTGTTCGCTTAAATATAAAAATGTATACGAAATTTTATGTATTTTGTTATTGTGAATTTTTTTCCTAATATTTTATTTTATGAAAGCAAGCAAAGTCAACATTTATTTGTATGATCTCCGTAAGATAAATAGTTTAATTCCAGAAGCTTTTCTAAAAAGACTGAAAATTTGAATCATTTAGACGTAAGTTTAAAAATAAAACCTAATAAATAATATAAACACAAAAATAATAATTAAAAAAATCCAGTTTAATTTTTTTATTTGATTCAATGAAAACGCAGAATACAGTCATGAAAACAAGAAATATATAGAAAAAGGAAATAGTATTCATGCGAATTAAAATATAATTAAAATATTGTGTAATATATATATTCATTTCTTATACGCTGGAAAATAAGAATTATTTTAGTGAGGTTTAGAAATTTTGTTCTACGAACAAAAAAGAAAAAAAAAACAGTACAACTCCGGGAGTGCCAATAGAAGTGAAAACTTCAATTACGTGTGTATTTTTTTAATCGTCAGGAAATGTTTTATTGTGCAGGAAATACTTTTAAATGTAGTGTTTTTTTATTCATTATTATAAACTATTACTACCAAAATCATATTACAATTTTCATAGTAATATAATTTAACTATAAATAAACATTAATAATTTGTAATATATATTATTATATTAAATTATATTATTAAATTATACATGTACATATAAATAAACAAATTTTCGTACAAAAATTCTCGTATTGCATTTAAAGATTTATCCGGTGAAATATAAACGGCAACCATTACAATTCAATACTTTCCAAATATTGAAATCTATACTCCAATTCAATACTATTCAAAAGTATTTTTATTAATGAATACAGTATCACAATTATATTACGTTTGACGCGCTAGTGTCTATGTGCCAAAATGCTAGCATGTCGGTTACGTAACAGTGTCTCCAAATCAGTGGTTTTTCTCCATCTCAAAAAAAGCTCAACGCGCCTAAAGAAGTTTTCGAAAAATGATAATGTGTGTGTGTGTGTTTCTGTGCGAACGCCGGGAGAAAAAGTGAGTTTTAGCTTCGTTCTTCTTTTGCGGATTGAGCTTGTTGGGCAGATCCAGGTCCATATACCGGTACCAACTTAACTACCCAAACATACATTTAAATGGGGGGAAAATAATAATTGGGTAATAAGGGGTAATTACCAAAAGAGTAATTGGAGGTTAACTACTCCTCAATTACTGTATCTGAATTATTATAGTGGATATTTAAAACATTATAATTTATAAACAACATTTTGTGATCGTAATTATATATCAATGGTCCTGGCTATTCCTGATAATTAAACTAACCTTAATTATCTTAAATTGAGGCGGGAGGAAACACATCTCCGAAACGCCCCAAGCTGCGTTGTGTAATTTTAGTGAAGAAATAGCGTATAGACCGCGCAATTATATCTAAATAAAACCTATCAAAACTACGCATAAATAGCATCATAAAGCAGACTGTCATCTGAAATAAAACTTACATTAAAGAAAAACAGTGGACTCATGTTGTATTAAAACATAGCCAAAAGATAACAATAAACAAAAGGTTTATTTACAACTAATTTACATATTTACAAAAATAAAATAAACAAAATAGAATTGTGTCACAAGACACCAGCGTTCCAAAGAACGAAATTGAATAAGTAATTGCATTAAATTTACCTTTTAAATTATCCTTACAATTATTATTACTTAATCGCTTGAGTACCATAAATTGTACATCCCCAACGCAACATAGATTATTAAAACAATGGGAATACAAAAACGTTAAATAGAACATACCTTCTGTAGATGGGGATTACTCGTAATTAAGGTTGCACTTGAATCCTTGGCACATTGAGTGTTTTTTGTTTTACACTCTAGGAAAAGTTCACTAATTTAAATCATTTAATGATGAAAGTAATGTCCGAGGACGGTTGATCATAGGGCCATCCCCTAACGGGAAAACACGACCCGAATAAATCGTAATCATCGTAAAATTTCCCTTTTAAACACTTAGGAAATTGGAGCTGTACTCAATCCTTTAAACCATCCTGGTTTGAGAGCTGGAACGCATCTCTTTGAAATTATCATAGTCTGGGAGCTCGTCTTCATCTCTGTTCAGACATCATAGTTCAGGAACTCGCATCACTCTCTTTATTTTTAAGACTTCATGGCTTTGGAACTCGCATCGATATCTATTTTAAGTCATCATGGTTTAGGACTGGAACTCATCTGACTGTAACTTCATTCTTCAGTTACGAAATCACCTCGTGATGACAATATGGAGGAGGGTCCTCTGCCCAGCGCCATCGCTAAGACTTTTTATTGGTGGGGGAGAGAACCTTAAATTGCCAAGTCAAATTTCAGTATTTGCCAACTCGTTTTATAATTTTGCCAACTTACCACACTTAGAAAATGTAATATAGTTCTTATTTGTTAAAAGTTTAATAATATTCCCAATTAGTTTTGTAATTTTTGCCAAATCTATCAGAAATAGAAAATATATTATACTTTTTATTAAAGATTTAAACAAATTTGACAACTAAGTTTGTAAATTTGCTAAGTGTAATAACATTCGCGAATGTTTTTTTTGGGGGGGGGAGGCGAGGCCCCTCCCTCTGCCCCCTTCATCGAATGGTCGGTCAGCCTTGGTGTCCCCCCTCTTCTTCCTTCCACCTGCAAACCTCTGATTCGGTATTGCACTTTTCTCGGGGTATACCGTACTCCGCCCCCTGAGCGTCAGCGATCTTGTTTTTTGGACCCCGGGTCTTCTTACTTCGTCTGTGTGGTCTGTCTTATACGCCTTCTTTATTAGGTACCATAAATAAAGTAGCATCCCGTCAGAAATTCGACTTGGCATTTTATGTCAAGCTATTGTTAGGTTCGGAGACTCCGTGTCTCGCTAAAAAGATCCCCTCTACAGATAAGACTCACTGTGCAGTCCTTCTCTTATTAAGACTTTACAGCGTAAATACATATATGGGTATATTTATATTAAATAATAATAATAATAATCAAAATAAATACATGTAAGAACACACTCTAAATATCTATATACATTTTATAAAATAATAATAATAATCAAAATATAAATAATAGTATTTTTTATGACAATAAAATAAAATAACAACCTGCTGAAGTGGTATCAAGGGTATTTATGTCAGTTACATGATACACTTCCAGCATATCCCCTCGTTTTTATGGAAAAAATTATTCATCAATTAATTTTTTTGTTCAGTACTCCAACCACTCTAGGTTGAGAGACAACGGTCGTTGTTAAAAGAAGGTCCTTTCACTTCTCGACTGATCCGTTGCTGGCGACCACTCATTGATCATGTAAGAATGAACCGCAGCTACACGCTGCTTATCTGTCTGCACTGTTGCAAGATAGTAACTGTCCTTAGTGTGGAAGTAAAGTTCAACAAAAGTCACACTGGTTGATCACAGTAGTATGGTAACACACAAAATTGTCCTTGTGTAATATCACTAAATGGAGATTCTGGACTGGTTATCACATTGTTCGTTATATGTAAACACTATAGTTCTGCGATTATACAGTTCTATATACTTGTAGACTGGTGATGTATGTCACTGAATCACACACAATTTTTGTTTCCCCCCAAAAAAATTTCCTATCTATTTTAATAGCCAATGAAACACATAGCAATAATAATTTAGAATAATTCATAAGTCCAAAATTATTTAGCTAAATTGAAACATGTTTCTGACTTATTTTTCAAATACAACATACAGTATGGCTTTTACACATGATTATCAATTAAAAACACATTATATAATACTAACAATAATTTCAATATGATACCCTACTGTATATATATACACTTTAACAAATTCACATAAAATATATAACTCATTTCACAAGATTTAAATACTCTGTAACATATACATTCTTTTGCATTATTTTATTTTCGAAGTTATGAATACTAATATTCATTTTCATAATACCTGTCACATTCTTTTCATGAAGTATTATCTATGATTAAAGAATTGCCGTACTAAAAACTAAAATAACTAGCTTACTAACTGCTTAAAAAATCTGTAAGTCTAACCTGTAAATCTACTATTCTATTTAATTAATTCTTTTTTTTTTTTCTAAAAGAAAGATTTATTATTTAACTCTTATTTCATTTATTCAATATATACTTCAACACAAATGTTAGATTTATTCTTATCAACCACAGAATACGTAACCTAACGTTTATTACTTCACTCAAAGGATAACTGTCAATCTCTTCCACTGAAGAATAAGCGCAAAACCCGAATCCAAAACCCGATTTAAAATTTACGCTTTAGTAAACCCGAGAGAAAAAAAATTATTTTAAAATTAAAATTACATCTAAACACTATATTTTTACTTTTATTTCTTTAAAGTATTTAATTTCTTTATATTAACACACCTTCGCTTTTATTTTATTTTTATAGGTAAAGAGATACTCCAGTGCGGCCGAACTGTCTGCCCATCCGAGTTTCCGGAAAAGGTGCACCTCAACCCGCGAGCGTAGCACCAACACGGATGTACAGCCTCAACCACCTTGGATTACCAAATTTACCAGGTAAATATTATTACTACTCTATACCTTTCTTTTTTTTAAATTAAAATTACTTTACTGTTTTTAAAAGTGCTATTAATCCCGAAATTTATTTATTTTTAGTTTTTTTATTTAGCGACTAAAAATTGCCAATTCTGGAAAAAATTGGTGATTGGTATACACCTTTATTTATTTATTTTTATGCCTAATAATTTTTCTTAAAACCAATTGTTAAATTATATTTTAATAACCTAACCAAAATTTTAAGTTTAAATTTTATTTTTAAACTTTTGAATTTTACAAGTGCTAACGCTAATTTATAATTAAATTATTTAATTATACCATTGCTTAAATGCATTTTATTTAAAATTAATTAATTTAAACTTTTCCTACTAAATTAATTTATTTAACTAATTTTTAATTTAAATTTAATTAGCAAGAATAAAACATTCATTAAAACCTCAAATGTTTTATATATATATATATTTTTTTATTTAGCCTACCTGCAATTTACAAAATTTATTTATTTATTCTGCATATAATTTGCTCAAATAAATAAAATACTCTCAAAAAAATATTTTTTGCTGAATTCGTTATCAGAATTCCGAACCTTATTTAAAACGAAACCTTCATTCTAATATTTTAATTATCCCTTTTTAACCTTCTAAAAAAATTATTTTATATTTTTTTATTTATTTATTCTCAATTTTAATCCTAATTTAGAATAATTTTCTTTATTTATTTATTCAGTTTATATTTTGATAGCAAGCCTAAAATAAATTAACTTTTCGTTAAATAAATGGCTAAACACTACAAACCTTATATAAACTCTACATTTTTTTAAATTCAAGAAACTCATTTATTTTAACCTCATTAACACTAATATATGCGTGGTACCAAAGAATAGTCATTGTACTTTAAAATACGTAACTTCTACCAAATCCAAGATAATGATATTTCGCTGGTTTTTCTTTCAGATAATGACACATGTCGAAGAATTAATTAAGACGAGGCCCATACTCCCAATGTAGATTGTGTCGCCCAACACGACACCTCGGGAACCACCCAAAGCCGCCTCAAGACTACAAGCCAAACACGAGGTTTCGTGACGTCACGACGCGGGGCTTAGATCAGCCGTGAAGAGCACATGCGTTATTTAAAACATATTAATTCTTTCCTCTATATACCAACTTATTATCACAACATATGAGAAAAAAATAAAAACGTATAGTTTAAAGACCCTAATTAAGTGCTTTTTAATCAATTTCGATCAATCGAAACAATAATAATAACGATAACACAAAAACAAAAATTATGAAATAATATCACTGTGTCAGTCAAAATGTGCACTTAATTAAAGTTACATTAAAGAAAAATGATTGGTTAATGAAAAAAAAAATCGAAGTATTAAATTTAATTTAGTGAATAGTTTATTTATTCTACTTTGAAATTTACAAAAATATCAATTATCTATTTTCTATATATTCTAAAACAAGACATTAATAAATATATTTAAGCAAAATCTACAAATATGTATATAATATATATATAAACATATATATGTAGTTTTAAACACATAGAGAGAATTACTTTGCTTTCAATTATTTCATTTTCAAAAATAAATAAATAAATACCAATATTCTGTCAATCAAAACCCACATTTAAAATTAAATTAAAGTGGATGAAAAATGATTGTTAAATGAAAACAAATTCAAGTTGTATGCTATTTTTATTATTCATTGTGGCTTGAAATTATACAATAAATATCCTATTAAATATTTAGTGATTTGAAACATGCAAAGGAGTATAATAAATTTAATATAAATAAATAGTAAAACTACAGAGTGCATGAAATTAGGTAACAACACAGATAAATTTTTCTTACTGTAAACTTTACTTAGCAGAAGTGGGTAATTTTCACATAAAATCGATTAAATTGAAAAAACACAAAGCTCTCATAATAAAACAAAACAAGGTCATGAAACAGAAAATTATTATTTTCTTAATTTTTGTATTATTTTAAGATATTATGCAAGGTACAAGCAATACAGTTTTTAAAAAGTGTACTGAAACCTGGTGAGAACAAAAGTAAGAAAGAAAACACTTTCATCAATTGGAATTGAAATATTCCTAACATATATTTATTTTGTTCAGATATTCAAGAATTAAGATTTTGGACTTTGTACTATATATCATTAGAAAACTAATGATTTAAATTTTATTATAACAACTTAGTATTACATTGTTTTCAAAAGAAATTCTTCATACACGTTTTCCTCATAACGAGTCAAGTTGAAATCATTTATTATGGACCAATTGGGGGTATTTTTTTAGACACCTTATAACATAAATAGAAAAACAAATAAAAGTTTGCAAACAAATACTCCTTTGCAACAAATCCATGATTTTTTCTACTATTATTCTACTAATATTTTTTCATAAAGTTGTGACCATCTTTTTGTGATACCCTGTATACAAATGTAAATAGTACCTGGTACGAAATTTATGCATGCATACAATACGTATGAAGTTTAGCACTAACTACTTATGCATTATTCGCGAATAATTTCTACCGATAGATAAAAGGGGGGTCCCAGAATGGTGCTTGCTCCGAGGACCTAGATAAACAAAGCCGCGGGTCCTGACTACACAGAAAAGTAAATTTATAATTATGTAACAATAATTTTATTTATTGTTATTTTTAATTAAACGTTAAAAGTTATATAAAAACACACAAAATTTTTGAGAATTCGGAAGGGGGGGGGATAAATTGTTTACAGTCATTGTAAAAATAAAGAGATTCAGACACATCATTCCCATATCCGTAATTGTCATGTATAAGCGTGCACTGTGTAACAAGTATTATAAAATGAATTTTTATTAAGAGTTTAAGATTAAAAAACACCAATAAATTAGTATGTATATTGATCGGGCTTTAAAAGAAATAAACAAGATAACAATGTTATGCATCCATAGAAATTATGATGAAAGTTTCTAGTACATTTAAATTTTTAAGTATGAAAATATCTATAAAAATACATAAATTTTGGTATCAAATTAAAGCCCAATCAATTCTGCCTACAGAATAATCAGAGTTATACTATTCTCACGACCAGTGTTTTCTAATAAAAGTCGATCATTAAAAGTCACTCTAATGAGAGAAAACAGAACAAATTAAAAAGATAGGAAGGTGTGACAAGTTATAAATTACATAATAATTAAGCTTGTAATTAAGACTTTTGGCTGAAAATGTTTTAGCATGATTAGTATCCAAGAAACTCAGTCTGACATAAATTTCAGCTATCTGGTGCCAGTATTTCCGAGTAAATAAAGTCAGAAGTTTTAATCGAAATTATTGAATAGCAAGAAAGGTAAAGTTTAAACTAATAATATTTATGCTGTACTTACTGTATACAAAATTTCATCAGTTTTCAGTGGTAAATTTCTGAGTAATAATAATTTTAAAGTTTTTTTTAATTAATTTGTTTAAATTAAAAGAACTAATTAAAATTTCCACTTGAAAATATAATAGTTGAGGTAGAAAAATATGTCGCATAGGACATTAAAATTTCAAACTGAATTGGCCGTATAGCTTCCAAATTATAAGGAGAAATGTGTTGGCCCGAACAGAGCTGTCTAGCTCTGGCACATGTTAAAATGAAGCTATTTTTACATATTTATAAAGAATATAATTAAACAATGAAAACTTTATTAATTAATAACTTTTGTGATAATTCACCGATTCACACCATTCAAGCACCAATTTTTAGCAAATTACGATAGACAGGGAATGATATAAGTCTCGATACCATTTAGTGATTTTTGCCACTTTAAATTACTGCTGTTTTTGAAATGAAACAGAAGTACAATAATATCGTTTTGTTTTGAAACACGTACACGGGATTGTTGACAATACGATACTGGGATTTAATAGTTAATTTATTTTAAAGAAGTTAAAAATAAAAGATATTCTGAACACAAAAAATAGAGCTAGTACTAATAAAATATTGGAAGTTAATTTGAAAATAAAACTTACCTTCAAAAGAATATGTTCTATTAGTTAAGTAAACAACACGTGCATACGTTACATTTTAATTCTAAACAACCAGATACAAGTTTCAAAATCTCGGCATTGGCGCCAGCCCCGGGTCGTTACGTCACATATGTGGGGGAATGAAATCGTGTCTGGCTTGATAGTCTTGAGAAGGCTTTGAACCACCCCTCTACACTGGACCTTGTAAGTACGCCTACTAAATCATTATCCTGTTATATATGCATGAATCACTATCCTGTCTACAGTACACTCCGCCCACTGTCTGGACGAACACGTCTACTGTCTGTTGTTTACCAACATGTCCCTTTAAATTTTGACACGAAAGTCGTTTGATAACAACATACCACTTTGTGCATTTGCACCGGAACCAATTTTAAAATTTAATACACATACTTATTTACACAAATATTATATACAATTATTACCAAAAGTAGAATATACCTGGAAACTACCTTTTTTTAGGTACCATTAACCCAACATTCAAGTGAATTATTTTAAAAATAGTTCCGTTGAACAGAAATACCCAAATTTTGGTACGCCTGTACCGCTACCTAAAACTTGACAATAGTAATTTTAATGAAAACCATGGCTTACGTAACCAATATTTGTTACCGCTGGTTTAAAATTCCTATCATACGAATTTATTTATAAATAAACTTCAATTTTTGTTTTACCCATAAAAATGCACTTTGCATGTACAACACTTGCCTGCCGATGCATGAAAACATAAATTTTGTTTTGCTATATTTATATGCCTGCATTTTATTTCTAACACGCATGCTGTCAAAATTATTTATTTATTTATTTTTTATTTAAACCTGCATGCTAACACCTTAGTACTATATCATACTGTGAATTTCAGAACAGATGAAGATGATGATTGTAATCGACAACCACTATTTCAATTGCATTTATTATTTATTATAACTTGTCAATATAAATTTTATTTATCATATTTTAACGTACTTTTGCAATGTGTCCAAACACGTAAAACTGCTACTAGCCTAAAATAAACTCCTACCTTTAAACAAGGCCCTGAGGAAAAAAAATCCTCAAAAATCCCAGCAAAATTAAATCTTTGTGATTTCAAACCATAAACAAATGATACCGCCACCATTTTACCTACTATGACGTCATTAGAATATTGTCCATTGATTGTTGGAGAACTTACTTTGTGAATGATTACCTCAATGATTTAATATTTTTTACGGTTCGCGATGAATGAATCACTTGTGTTTGTTTAGGTTTATGGAATGAGATATTAAGCCGTGAACCTAATTTCAACTAAAGTTATCCAAGGATATATGTATTTTTAATCGAAATTAAAAACAATGCTTTGATCGCGAAATAAAAAGTTTAAGTTTGTATAATTGGTTATTTCTGTTAATTATATATTTAGGTACTTTTCCATTATAGCGCATTTTTAAAAAAAGCTCGGCGTAATTCGGGCATCAGAAAGTGAGATATGTGCCAAAATATATACACAGCTATGAAAATAAATCTAATGAACTTTTATTTTTGTTTGTATATGCACTTATATACATAAAATATATTCTAAATATATATAATATTTTTTATATACAAATTACGGCACAGATTTCAGATATGAACCGGGATACCTAACTGGCACTAAAATGGTGTTATTTTGCCTGCTATGGTAACCCGGCTATTGTTTTTTATTTATTAATAAATTGTTTATTTATTTTTATTTTCTGTTTTTAAATTATATAAACTGTTTTGTTCTATAGTTATAATTCAAACTTTTATTTATTTATAATTATTTCCTTTTCAAAATGATAGCAAATAATTTAAAAATATATAAGTAACTGGTATTCGAAAGCGAGATTTCTGCCGAATTGGCGTCAGAGAAAAATCACGCCAACCCCGATGCGTATATGACATCTGTGCAAAAAATTACTTCTGTTTCTTTATAAAAATGGGTAAATAGCTTTTTTTACATTAAATAAATTGTATACATATGCAAAATATTGCTTGCTAGTATGAAGCAGTAAATAGGTTGTCATAAAATACGTTGGCAAACTTCTTTCTCGCCAAGAAACTTTTCTCCGAAGTATTGTACTTAAGCAATGATTGCTAGAAATGCATTTTTAATTATGATATGCGCTTTTATGTTTCACTACATTTATGCATACTATACCGTGTGTATAAATGCTACAGTTCATACGCAGGGCTACACAAAAGAATTCGTAAGGGTTGCTGAGTATGAGAATAAATTGCTTAAAGGTGGTTTTTAAAGGAGTTATGCAGTTTTACGCTGAACTGCATTTAGTTTACTAAGAAATGTTTGTAGAATATAGATAAAATTATATACAGGGTCACGCAAAGAATTGGATACATAACCGTCTATGGATGATAATATCTGGAAATGTGATTTTAGTAGCTTTAAGAGTAGTTTAAATTAAAGTTTAGCTAAATAGTGGCATGTAATAACGGTACTATTGGCTATGGACGGTAACTGCTGAAATCAATTTTTAAAATTTTTTATGCGTCTTCTAAAATGTTTACTTAGTTATCTTATTTCCCCAAATAACAAAGTTTTGTTAAAGCATTCAGGATGTGTTGGAAATTGTTTCATATTCTATGCTTAACGCATGATTTTTCTTTCTTCTTTAGTCTTATTTTGCATTTATTTTATTCTTAATTTTTTTAGTCTTATACTGCTTTATAGAAACTTTGCACAGTTGTCATATATACCCCATATTGGAGCGATTTTTTTCCGACGCCAATTTGGCGAAAACATCAACAGCATAAACAACAACGTCCGGGTTACCATATCAAGCAAAATAACGACACTTTGGCGACAGTTAAGTACCCGTTGTATACATGACATTGGCGTCAGAAAAAAATAGCGCCAACATGGGGCGTATATGACATCTGTGCCGAAACTTTAATATTTAATATTTAAACTCTTCGCTCCACTCACCTTGCATATAGTATAAACTATAACACAGATAGCGCAAAATAATAGACAGTTTGATACTTTTCCACTGTAGGGGATTTGGCTTTTTTTAAAAAAAGCTTGTTGTAATTTGGCATCAGAAAGTGAGATTTGGGTACTTTTTCGTTATACGGATACCATTGTCGCCAAGCGTAATAGTTGGCGCAAAATGAAAATCACGTGAATTGAGGCATTTGAAAATTAAAAGAAAAAATATTGTCGATACTAAAGTGAGCATTTAAAAAATATAACATTTGAAAATTTCAGACTTTTACGAACTATTTCATTAAATCACAAATATATAATTAAAATAATTGAACAAATAACTGTTATAAAATAAAGCAATAAAATAAAACTCATATTAAACTGCTGGCATAAAATTACAAATATCTTTTAGCATTTTGAAATAATTGGCGCATTAGCATACATTTTTGCATGGTGTCCGTATAACGGAAAAATATTGAGATTTGTTGTCAAATCATACAAACGGCTATGAAAACAAACTTGATGAGCGTTTTTTCTTTTTCTTTTTTTTTTTTTTACATGTTTATTTTATATGTATATTATTCATGTTTTTATGTACAAATTACATCTGTTTCTGTATAAAATTAGAGAAACGGCTTTTTTATGTTAAATAAATCTTATAAATATCGAAAAAAAAATGCGTGTGTATATAAAATGAAACAGTGGATAGGTTCCCGGAAAATATGTTGCCAAATTTCCTTTTTCGCCAAGGCACCTATACTGGAAAAATACCTAAAGCACATTAAAATCGCGCAGTTGGAGCTCATACAGTACAGCGTCGTCTATTGGCGGTTATTTTATTAGTAGCATCGGGAGGAAGATGTAAAGATGTACTTTAAATTCTCACCCATAGATTTTGAAAAAATGTCTTAAAAGAGCGGAGTTTAAATAAAATTTTGATGACCTCCTTTATGAAAGATTAATAGTTTTAAATGGGGATTTCGCCAAATCAGCCAGCTATCGCTAAGTTGGCCAACATTTGGCACTACTGTGGTAACCCTGCATTAGTATTTTTCAACAATTACTCATTTCAATGAGGTGGTCCTACCGGAATCGTGAGGGACACACAGAGACTTGGATTTTATATAAATAGATAAAAAAGACGTTTCTCCAATTTTATAAATAAAACAGATGTGATTTGTACATAAAAACATCAATAATATACATATAAAATAAACATATAAAACAAACAAAAACGCTCATCAAGTTTGTTTTCATATATTCATGTTTCATTGCTGTTTATATGATTTGACAACAAATCTCGATATTTTTCCTTTATACGGACACCATACCAAAATGTATGCTAATGCGCCAATTATTTCAAAATGCTAAAAGATATTTGTAATTTTATGCCAGCAGTTTAATATGAGTTTTATTTTATTGCTTTATTTTATAACAGTTATTTGTTCACTTATTTTAAGTATATAATTGTGATTTAATGAAATAGTTCGTAAAAGTCTGGAATTTTCAAATGTTATATTTTTTAAATGCTCACTTTAGTATCGACAATGTTTTTTCTGTACTTTTCGGTTAGCCGGGTGCCAGTGCTATATATATACATATTTATATACATACAAATATGTAAATATAAATATATATGTATATACACATATTGTATATATACACATATAGATATATGTAAATATATATGTATATATACATAAATTTATATATACATATATATGTATATATAACACTGGCGCCCGGCTAACCGAAAAGTACCGTTTTTTCTTTTATTTTTCAAATGCTTCAATTCACGTGATTTTCATTTTTCGCCATCTATTACGCTTGGCGACAAAGGTATCCGTATAACGGAAAAGAACACAAATCTTACTTTCTCATGCCCAAATTTCACCAAGCTTTTTTTTAAAAAAAACGCCAAATCTCCTACAGTGGAAAAGTACCAAACTGTCTATTATTTTACGCTATCTGTGTTATAGTTTGTACTATATGTAAGGGGTGTGGAGCGAAGGGTTTAAAAATTAAACATTAAAGTTTCGGCACAGATGTCAAATACGCCCCATATTGGCGCGATTTTTCTCTGACGCCAATGTCATATACACAACGGGTACTGGCGGCAAAGTGTCGTTATTTTGCTTGATATGGTAACCCGGATATTGTTGTTTATGCTGTTGATGTTTTCGCTAAATTGGCGTATATGACAACTGTGCCAAAGTTTCTATAAAGCAGTATAAGACTAAAAAATTAAGAATAAAATAAATGCAAAATAAGACTAAAGAAGAAAGAAAAATCATGCGTTAAGCATAGAATATGAAACACTTTCCAACACATCCTGAATGTTTTAACAAAACTTCGTTATTTGGGGAAATAAGATAACTAAGTAAACATTTTAGAAGACGCATAAAAATTTTTAAAAATTGATTTCAGCAGGTACCGTCCATAGCCAATACTATCGTTATTACATGCCACTATTTAGCCAAAATTTAATATAAACAACTCTTAAAACTACTGAAATCACATTTCCAGATATTATCATCCACAGACGGTTATGTATCCAGTTCTTTGCGTGACCCTGTATATCATTTTATCTATATTCTACAAACATTTCTTAGTAAACTAAATCCAGTTCATCGTAAAAACGCATAACTCCTTTAAAAACCACCTTTAAGAAATTTACTCTCATACTCAGTAACCCTTACGAATTCTTTTGTGTAGCCCTGAACTGTAGCATTTATGCACACAGTATAGTATGCATAAATGTAGTGAAACATAAAAGCGCATATCATAATTAAAAATGCATTTCTAGCAATCATTGCTTATGTACAATACTTCGGAGAAAAGTTGTTTGGCGAGAAAGAAGTTTGCCAACGTACTTTCTGACAACCTATTTACTGCTTCATACTCACAAGCAATTTTTTTCATATGTATGCAATTTATTTAGGTAGTTGTTAGCTATCCCGTCGACCAGTTTCGCCAAGTTATATAAATCGCCAAACCACTCGCCAAATTATACAAATTGACATAATTTTTATTTTAAACAACGAAAGATCAATTAAATTAGCAAAACATTAATATAAATACAAATATAACGTCGAATTAAAAATCACTTGATGACGTGAGAAACACATGATCATGTTTAATGTCAACCATTATTGGCATTTAATCTTACAATTTGGCGACAGTAATTTGGTCGACGGTATAACTAACAAGTACCTTTATTTAATGTAAAAAAAGCTATTTACCAATTTTTTATAATAAACAGAAGTAATTTTAGCACAGATGTCATATTCGCCCCATATTGGCGCGATTTTTTTCCGACGCCAATTTGGCGAAAACATTAACAGCATAAACAACAACATCCGGGTTACCATATCAAGCAAAATAACGACACTTTGACGAAAGTTAAGTACCCGGTGTGTATATGACATTGGCGTCAGAAAAAAAATCGTGCCAATATGGGGCGAATATGACATCTGTGCCGTAATTTTTTGCACAGATGTCATATACGCATCGGGGTTGGCGTGATTTTTCTCTGACGCAAATTTGGCAGAAATCTCGCTTTCGAATACCAGTTACTTATATATTTTAAAATTATTTGCTATCATTTTGAAAAGGAAATAACTATAAATAAATAAAAGTTTGAAAAATAGCTATAGAACAAAACAGTTTATATAATTAAAAACAGAAAATCAAAGTAAATAAACAATTTATTAATAAATAAAAAACAATAGCCGGGTTACCATAGCAGGCAAAATAACACCATTTTGGAGCCAGTTAGGTATCCCGGTTCATATCTGAAATCTGTGCCGTAATTTGTATATAAAAAAATATTATATATATTTAGAAACGATTTTTTATGTATATAAGTGCATATATAAACAAAAATAAAAGTTCATTAGATTTGTTTTCATAGCTGTTTATATATTTTGGCAACATATCTCTCTTTCTGATGCCCGAATTGCGCGAAACTTTTTTAAAAATGCGCTATAATGGAAAAGTACCTAAATAATTAACATAAATAACCAATTATACAAACTAAAACTTTTTCTTTCGAGATCAAAGCATTGTTTTTAATTTCAATTAAAAATACATATATCCTTGGATAACTTTAATTGAAAATAGGTTCACAGCTTAATATCTCATTCCATAAACCTAAACAAACACAAGTGATTCATTCATCGTGAAACTTAAAAATTTTTTAAATCATTGAGGTAATCATTCATAAAGTAAGTTCTCCAACAATCAATGGACAATATTCTAATGACATCATAGTAGGTAAGATGGTGGCGGTATCGTTTGTTTATGGTTTGAAATCACAAAGATTTAATTTTGCAATGTCTCTTAGTTACATTATTTTATTGTCATATTTATGAGCTCAGAACAAAAGCATATTTTTTCACTATTTAGTTATTAAAGACGGAAAAAAATTATAAATGCATGATCTGAAAAATTTAAATAATTTTCCTTCTTAATAGTAAAAAATAACATCGGGAAGTAACAGCGGGTTTAAGTTAAATAAGTTTAATTGTTTAATTCTGTTGTAATATTCAAAATAACTGTATTTATTAGATTTCAGTAAACAACATCAGGGCCCGATTAAACTTTGAAGTTGGAGGAATTACAATGTCATTTCAGGACCTTTCTTTTGGAGAAGCTTTTCTAAATTTCATATATACATGGAAACTCTTCAGTGTTAGAAATATTATTCTTAGGACTGACATAACATGAGAACGGCCTGCAATTTTACACAAGTTTTTGAAAACTACTTTATATCAGAAATTTTGCTAAAAACTGGTTACATTTTTGTTATAGCGGCCGACACTATTAGGATTATCACAAGTTGCAGCCAATTTCGCCAACGTCGTAACCAAGATCGTGAAGCACACACATATAATACCATATAATACCATTTCATGAATTCGTATACGATAATTTAATAGTTTTTACCTTACTTCAAGTGTGAAATTTATTTATTTTAAGGATTAACAATCTAAATTGTCCAATATATGAATTTAAAAAAATGTAAACAAAGATTGAATAGACATGACCGCAAAAAGCCTCAAATCTGCATAACACTTGGAACCAAACTGTGCAGATTAGTGGTCTTCTACTGTACACCGTTTTTCATAAATGTGTTTCGTTCTTTAAATGTGTTATTTTCATATATCACTGCGGAACAAGCGAGAAAACTCCTATTCTTGCACATGAGTTGTATATATCTTTATGTCTAAATTTCCGTCATTTTTGACGGGCTACCTTTCTAGTTAAATAATAATAATAATAAACAAAATAAATACATGTAAGAACACACTCTAAATATCTATATACATTTTATAAAATAATAATAATAATCAAAATATAAATAATAGTATTTTTTATGACAATAAAATAAAATAACAACCTGCTGAAGTGGTATCAAGGGTATTTATGTCAGTTACATGATACACTTTCAGCAGAGCTGAAGAGGGAAAAGTTCCTGTCATTCACCGCTTGGCGCGCTAGTGTCTATGTGCCAAAATGCTAGCATGTCGGTTACGTAACAGTGTCTCCAAATCAGTGGTTTTTCTCCATCTCAAAAAAAGCTCAACGCGCCTAAAGAAGTTTTCACTTCAAAAAAATGTACTTTTAAATGCAATTTGTTTGAAAGCTGTATCTCAATTTGTTTCTGAAATTTTTTTTTTTTTTTTTTTTTTTTTTTTTTTTTTTTTTGTAGTTTTTATTACTTTTTTGTCACAGTGGCAACAGAAGTATCCATCTCTGTTGAAAGTAAAGGGAAAATACAGATTACTGTATAGACCCATCAGAAAACTAACAAAATGCGGATTCAACCAATAAACGCTTCAGATATGTTTTTGATTTCCTACCCTGACAGAGGACAATAACCATTTTTCCAAATGGTTAAAAAAAAGAAAAAAAAATGAAAGAAAATCTTAGCACCGGGCCCTTTTCCTTCCAGAACCCTAGGCTTCAGCTTGTTTAGCCGAATGGGTAATCCGTTTCGATTAAGCCTACCAAAATAATCAAAACAACCCCCCCCCCCCCCCTACACGCACATCCTGACTAGCAAGTTATGACTTTGCTTGAAAACATTGCTTCAGTAGCGGATTTTATTTATGGAACAGAGAGCAATATATGTCTTTTTTAAATAAAAGTAATTATTTTATTTTGTTCAGTAGTATGTGCAAAGGTGATTCCGTTCCGAATTATTTGAAAATTTACGGCTTCCGGTTCCAAAAACACTTTAAAATCGATCATCAGTCTGAAAATGCGGGATAAAAAAATACGCGAATTTCGACAGATGATCGCTGAAAAAAATCAGTTTTGTTAATCGTCCGAAGAATAAAAATCGGCAACTTTGTCGAAGTATCGCGGAAAAAACACAAATTTCGTCGAAGAGTGCAGAGAAAAGACAATTTTGTCTAAGGATAGCAGAAAAAAGTGAATTTTGCCGAAGGACTCGGGGAAAAACGGGAATTTTATCAAAGGACCACTAGAAAAACACGAATTTCTTCAAAGGTCTGCGAATTTCAGCAAAGGATCGCGAAAATAATGTGAATTTCGTCGAAGGATCATGAAGAAAATGAAGTTCTTCAAAGGGGTGCTTAGAAAACACTACTTTCGTCAAAGTAACTCGGAAAAAATGCGAATTTCGTCAAAAGATCGCAAAAAAGCGAATTTAATCAAAGTATCGCAGAAAACCCGTAAATTTCTTCAAAGGACACCCCCCCCCCCCCCAAAAAAAAAGCGAATTTCGTCAAAAGACTTAATTAAAAACGCTAATTTCGTCTAAGTATCGTCGGAAAAACGTGAATTTCGTCAAAGGATCGAAAGGTCGAAGGTCGAAAGCGAATTTTTCGCATGACATGAAAAAAGTAGAAAATTTCTAGAAGGGGCCGCGGAAAAAACACGAAATTCGTCATAAGGCTGAGGAAAAACGAAAAATTCGTAAAACGGCCTAGGAAAAAATTTTGTCAAAGCACCGCGAAAAACGAGAGTTACTCCAAAGAACTGCAGAAAAAAAGCGAATTTCGCCAAACGGCCGCGAAGAAAAAACGCGAATTTTGTGAAAGGGCCGCTAGAAAAATCAAGAATTTCGTCAAAGGGCCGCGAATATAAAACGCAAATTTCGTCGAAGGATCGCAAAAAAAACGGAAATTTTGTCGGGGAATCTCTCTATCTCTCTATTCTAAAAAAAAAGTAACTACCGCTGTCACCGCCGCCGCCGGTTTTGAATTTTTTGTGACCGGAGGTCTTTCTTCGTTAATATTAAGAAAAATAATGCATACAAAAATATGAAAATCGACAGTATTATACAGAAATGTTTGATAAACACGCTGATGCAGACAGTTTTCAAATCGAAGAATTATTTTAAGAGATATTTAATGCTAAAATTGGACAAAATCGTTCCACTAAAAAAGTTTTATAGGCGCAAAAACTATACATCGGAATTTAATAATTTTTAGATCATTTTATACGTTATAATTTCCCGGTGTGCAGAATTAAGTTATTTTTTTAATTTGACTCATTTTTCGAGGTTTCATTTCTATTTTAAATTCAAATTTTCAGCATTTCGAGATATATTTTTTACTTATTTCAGAAAATTGTACTAATTTAACCTGTTGCCAACTGTATAAACAACGGAAACAATAATGTTTGCTTCAAATTAAAAATTTATTTACACGTGACTATTATAAACAGAAAAAAAACTTTCAAATTAGAATTAAATAATTACGTAATAAAAAGCAGGAACTTATTGAAAATTACTTCATCTATTACACGTGAATTTTAACAGAGAAGGATATTGTAAAATAATAAATTCATTAACATGCGTTAGAAGCCTTAAATAGGAGAAATTACATCACATTTACGTCACATTACACTTATTACGTAAAATGAACAAAAAATAATATTGCAAAACAGTTCAAATTTAAAAAGTCCTTCCGGCCAGTGCCGGGAGGAAGAGGTAGCTTTCATAATCCTTATTTAAAAAAAGCCAACTTATATCATGCAAACACACGAAGCTCAATTTAGTGGAAACCGAATATAGGAGATACAATACTAATTTTTATCAATATAATGAATGAGAATTTCGCGAAATTAGTCAGCTTTATCCAAGCTGCTTTTCTTTAAAGTAACTTATATTTGGCTGCCAAATTCGGCAATTTCTTAAAGTGCCTGTCATTTTAAGACAACATGGTGGATGAGGCTAAGCAGTGAACTTGGTCGAGACCTTAGTAATTGCTATGCACATGCTCACTCACATCGGAATCAGTTAATATATAGGAGTGCTGTCGCATGCAAAAAATCAGATTTTTCAAAATGTCACCCACAATAGAAATTGAAACTGCTATATCTGAGCCATTTTTTAAGGTAAAGACAAACAAAAAATGCTCCTGAATCCTTACATCAAGATCAAATACTTAAGAAAGAAACCTTTTTCAATTTCTAATTTTTTTGCACCTCACTTTAAATATATATATTTTTTTTTAATTTAATGGCCGCCATTTTGAAACAAGATGGCTGATGAATCTGGCCAGCGAACTTGGTTGAGGTGTTGATGTATACTATCCACATGCCTTCTTACATCGAAATAGGCGAATACGTGTGTTATCGCGTGACAAATACAAGATCGTTTCAAAATGTTAGCCATGCTAGAAATTCAAAGTGCTATAAATCAACCATTTTTTAAGATATCAACAAAAGAACAAATTTTCAGAAACAAAAACTGCTCCGGAATCTTTGTATCAAGGCCAAACACATAAAAAAAATCTTTTTCATTTTCCAATTTTTTAATACCTCATTTTGAATTTAAAATTTAATTTTTTTAAATGGCAACCCTTTTGAAACAAGATGGCGAATGATGCTGGCCAACGAACTCGGTCGAGACATTGGTATATACTATGTACAGACCAAGTTACATCCAAATAGGTTCATAAATACGCCTGTTATCGCGTGACAAAAATCAGGTCGTTTTAAAATGTCAGCCACAAGAGAAATTCAAAATGCTATTACTCAGCCATTTTTTTTTAGATATAGACGAAAGAAAAATTGTTCCGGAATCTTTGTATTAAGGTCAAACACATACAAAAAAAATCTTTTTCATTTTCCAATTTTTTGGTATCTCATTTAAATTTTTTTAAATGGCCGCTATTTTGAAACAAGATGGCGGATGAAGCTGGCCAACGAACTCGGTCGAGATATTTGTATGTACTATGTACACACCAAGGTACATCCAAGTCGGTTCATAAATACGCCTGTTATTACGTGAGAAAAATCAGGACGTTTCAAAATGTCAGCCACGCTAGAAATTAAAAATGCTATAACTCAGCCATTTCTTAAGATATAGACGAAACAAAAACTGCTCCCGAATCTTTTTATCAAGGTCAAACACATAAGAAGAAAATATTTTTTCAATTTTCAATTTTTGGTACCATAATTCAAATTAAAATTTTTCTTAAAAATTTAAATGGCCGCCATTTTTAAACAAGATGGCGGGTGAAGCTGGCCAACGAACCCGGTCGAGACATTGGTATGTACTATGCATAAACGAAGTTACATCTAAATCGGTTCATAAATACGCCTTTTATCGCGTGACAAAATTCAGGACGTTTCAAAATGTCAGCCACGCTAGAATTTCAAAATGCTATAACTCAGCCATTTTTTAAGATATAGACGAAACAAAAACTGCTCCGAAATCTTTGTATAAAGGTCAAATACATAAGAAAAAAATATTTTTCCATTTTCAATTTTTTGGTACCACATTTCAAATTTTAAATTTTTAAAAAAATTTTAAATGGCCGCCATTTTGAAACAAAATGGCGGATGAAGCTGGCCAACAAACTCGGTCGAGAAATTCGTATGTACTATGTACACACCGAATTACATCCAAATCGATTCATAAATACGCCTTTTATCGCGTGACAAAATTCAGGACGTTTCAAAATGTCAGCCACGCTAGAAATTCAAAATGCTAGAACTCAGCCATTTTTTAAGATGTAGACGAAACAAAAACTGCTCCGGAATCTTTGTATAAAGGTCAAATACATAAGAAAAAAATATTTTTCAATTTTTAATTTTTTGGTACCACATTTCAAGTTTTAAATTTTTTTAAAAAATTTAAATGGCCGCCATTTTGAAACAAAACGGCGGATGAAGCTGGCCAACGAACTCGGTCGAGACATTAGTATGTACTATGTACTCACCGAATTACATCGAAATCGGTTCATAATTACGGGAGTTACAGTGTGACATAGGTCAGATATATATATATATATATATATATATATATATATATATATATATATATATATATATATATATATATATATATATATATCAATTTTGAACGGAGGGTGGTTTCGGGGTCTGGGGGTCATGATCGATGAAAATATACCAAAATTTTTTGAAATCGCTTTCCTCCGAACGGCTGCAATAGGTAGCTTTTTTGTAAAGAAAGCTACCTAAAATAGCTCGAGACATTTACTTGATATTTTGAGATGAACTTTTCAACTATTTTTTTTTTTTTTTTTTTTTTAACAGCGCAAATAATATTTTATTTCTAATAAAAGTATTTTCACGTGAATATTAAAAAGGGGAAGAAAAGTTTGGTGAAAATTACGTCAGATTAAAAACGATATATTTAAAATGTCTTATTTAAAAGGACTTTCTTTTCGCTTTGTTAAAAAATACCGGGAGACAAAGACTCTGTTTACTTAATTCATTTTATATTAGATGATTTTGAAATGCCATTGTATATTTTAACAGCAGCTGATTTTTCCGTAAAATTCCCCAATCAAAGAGAAATGAATAGAAATCCGTTTATAGGGAGATCGCCTTTGTTTTTTTAATTATAATTCAATCTTCCAAAATCTTTTTAAAGCCGATCAAATTAGCGTGCTTGACAGCAGTGTCTGAACGGGGGGTTGGCGAGCGTAGCTCGTAGGGGACCGAACCCCCTAGTTCTGAAAAAAAAAATATTTTAGTCAAAATGCTGCTTAAAAAAGCTATCGTGAGGATATTAAAAACTGTTTATGCTTTCGTCAAAGTATTGTGGAGAAAATGCGAACTTTGTCGAAGGGCCGCTAGAAAAAAATGCGGGACCGCAGAGAAAAAGCTAATTTTATCGAAAGATCACGAAAAGATAGCGAATTTCGTCAAAAGGCTGAGGAAAAACGTAAATTTTGTCAAATGGCTTCAGAAAAATGCAAATTTCTTCAAAAAAATCGCGAAAAATGCGAATTTCGTGAAAGGGCCGTACAAAAAACGCAAATTTCGTCAAAAGACCGCGAAAAATGAGAATTTCACAAAAGGGCTGCAGAAAAACTTGCGAACTTTGTCGAAGGGTCGCTATAAAAAAACACAAATTTCGTCAAAAGGCAGCGTAAAATCTCAAATTTCGCGAAACGGCTGCGAAAAATAAACGAATTTCATCAAAAGACCGCAGAAAATCGCGTATTTCAATACCCATGTAATGTTTATAAAGAATGCCCATGTCTTTATAGTAACCATCCCAATTTAATAACTGTTTTTAATTATTATATTATGTATGCTTTCCTTGTCTAATAAAATTTCCTCTACTCATGTTTTGTACATCATGGTGAATTATAAATATTTAAACGAATACTTTTTGAACATCCATTCAACGCTGTTATTCAACCATTTTATTCGATTTTCTCTATCGAATCAAAACCGCATGATGAATCATCTGTCATTAGACTGGAAGGAGAAAAATATATATATAATGTCAATAAAACTTTTAATTATTTGGAGAGTGATTACGCTTTATCTCTTTAGCTATTTTATTAGGTTTTACTGATTATGTGTAGATTTAAGACAAACAAAGTTTTGAAACTAGAACTAATTTTTTCTTTGTTATTAAAATATAACATTTCTGTCTTTCTTTATTGATAGTTAAATAGCTTTTGTAATTATCATCTGATATATATTTTAAAAAAATTGTCCTTGTGTCAGTATAAATTTTAAAGAAAATTTAAATTTTAAGAGAGCACAGGACCTTAAAACTTTCAAAAAATCTGTTTTCGGTTTTGTTTTATTCTGATTGTTTTAAAATTTCTCAACAATATGCAAAAAAAACCCATTCAAAAATTTGCACTTTTTTCTTGAGTTATAATCATTTATTAGAAAAGGTGATAGGGAAAAGGTCATTTATAGGTGAGTATAATTGAAGGTCCGCAGATATCGAAACTTTAAAAAGCTTTTCTCTGATTAGTAAATTTGAAGTTTGTGCGCACTGTTACTTTCAAACTACGTAAACTACAGCTTTTGAAAAATAAACAAATGTGCGTTTCTATATAGTCTACATGTAGAACAAAACAACAACAACAACAACAACAAACCACATATTTTGGTTATTTATTTGTTTGCACTTGAAATTTGATTTTTTTTTTTTTTTTTGTACGAAAATTGAATTTTAAACGAAACTTTTTGTGTATATTTTGGATTTAATTTAGAAGTAGGTGTGGTACGATTCTATTTTGTTCAAAAATTGTTTTCTATATGCGTAATTTAGAATTTTATCATGCGCGCAGCACTTAGATTTTATTTCACGCATTAGCAATATGAAGGTTTAAATTTAAAATTTAAATATTAATTTTGTATATACAACATTCTTTTTTTTTTTTGATAATACAGTTAAGAATATATACTTTAGGTAGAAAGGAAAAAAAAAATCTTAATTGCATCTTATTTGCGTTTTGGTATTTTGAAAAAAGCGGTGTTTTTGATCGTTTGAAGATACTCAAAAGATAAATATCCCCTATAATATGAATTTAATTTTTTTTTTTTTTTTTTTTTTTTTTTTTTTTTTTTTGTGTGTGTGTGTGTGTGTGTATAAAAGTTTTCAACTGCGGACATCTGCAGGCTGCGGAATTTGTTCGATAATCGAAGGTGCATGTCTGCTTTTGTGAGGTAAAAATAAACAAATATGTCAGGGTTGTTGATTAAAAAAGGCTGTCGCTAAATATAAAGGTGTCCGATATTAGGTATCCGAGGTCCATTAACCTTCATAACGGACACTTCCGAATACCGGACACCTCTATTTAGCGGTATATGATGCTTCTATATAATGCAGGGTTGGAACTTTTTGCAGAAGGAGCACTTGGTTAAATGTTGGGCAAACTGAACAGTGTCCCCTATTCCCTCCTCCTTCGCTTTTAGGGGCCCCAAATTAAAGATTCAATTTTTGTAAAGCTTTTACTTCAAATGTGTTTCGACGTTGTACTGATTATAATCAATATTTTGAACTTTTAAAATACAATAAGATTAAAAACTAAATAAATTTTAAAAAATCTAAATTCAGTAAAACTTCTCAATCACGGGCACCTCGGCAACGAATGGCAGACAAATTCCGTAGTAGCACCCTATTGAGAGGTTTTACTGTATTTAGATAAACATTTTTTTTTTAATCTTATTCTACTACAGAAGTTCAAAATAGTGGTTATAATCAGTACAATATCGAAAAAGATTTAAATTACCAGCTTTACAAAAATTGTATACCAACTTTGAGAGGCCCTAAAATGAGGCTGTATGGGGGTGGAGGGGCAAGACCATGGCCAAATATTTTCCCAGGATTCATTGTGGTCAAACATGGCTTTGTATCAAGCTTACAAAAAGAAATAGCTGCGATTCAGACGTTTGAAGTGCCTGAAGTTCAGACGCAAGAAGCGTCTGAAAAAATTAAGACATTTTAAAAGTCTAAAAATCGAACACTCCGTTTCAGACATTTCAATTTACAGTGTATTGGTATTGTAAATTGCTAAAAGTGAATTTTAAACTGTGTCATGCCTTTTTCTAACTAAACTGAATTTTAGCATACATGTACAATATGTACAAGCCGATAGATCATTTATATTGAGCTGCACAAAAGGAATTGGAATACCTTTCCGGCTATGTGAAATTATTTTTCAAATGTGGTTTTCAAATGTGTGCGCTTTCTAAAATGTTTCTTCGGTATCTTCGTCACACTATTAAATAGCGAAGTTTTTTTTTTTTTTAAATACTCTGGAAGTGTTAGGAAATATTTTTTCTTCAATCGAATAACGAAATTTTTTTTTTTCGCGCCCATTTGTCGAAATTCGCGATATTTTTCCATGGCCTATCAACAAAATTTGCTTTTTATTTCCACTATCTTCTTTTCAGAAATTCGCAATTTTTTTACATAATATTTAACAAAATTCGTGATTTTTTGACGAAATTTGCATTTTTCTCTGCGACAAATAGATGATTTTTTTTTTTTTTTTTTTTTTGATCGATTGAAAAAAATTGCTTAGTTGCTTCTGTGATCTTTGACGGAACTCAATTCCTCGGTCGTTTGTAGAAATTCAAGTTTTTTCTCGCGAGCGACTCACCAATTAATTTTGCGAAATTGCACAAAACAAAAGGAAAAAAATAGCTGACTTCCGCGATAATTTAAAAACACTGCTAAAGAATCCCCTGCCTGTGCAATAATTTAAGGAAGGTAAAATTTCGCTCAGCATTTTTTATTATGCGGGATTTTATACTTTATGGATGATTCACGCAATGCGCTACTTCAAACTTAGAAGCCTGCACGGTCCCGGGCTTAGTCTGACTCTGAGGTCCGTACCCGAAGGTAAATTTTTAAACGGGCTAGCAGAAGTATGTCAATTTCTTTAACGGGTCGGGTCTATAGACAAAATATACGGGTCCGGCAAAAAAAAAAAAAAAAAAAAAAAAAAACCTGCTTCCCTCCCCCCCTTCCCACCAAAAAATAAATAAATAAATAAATAAAATAAACTGGACCATATAAAAATTTAAAAGAATCCCATAAAATATGAACCATTTTCAACGAATATGACTTTCCTAAGAATAACTATAAATGTGCTGCACGAACCGATCCTAGTTTGATTACATCCAGGGCCCGACTTAGGCTATGGGGGGCCCCGGAGCAAGAACCATTCTGGGAGGCTCACTTCTATCTATCTATAGATTTTTTGTGAATAATGTGGAAGTGGCTAATATACTAAACTTCATACCTATTGTATTATATGCATAAATTTTGCACCCGGTACTGCTCACATCTGTATACAGAGTATCACAAGAAGATGGTCACAACTTTAAGAAAAAAATACCAGTGATAATAGTAGAAAAAAAAATGATAGATTGATTGATACGAGTATTTCTTTGTAAACTTTTACTTTGCCTATTGCTGGACAGATAATTACACCTGTTTATTTTTTTATTAAATATATTCAAAATTGTTAATTGGTCCAAATCATCCAAGCAACCTCATAGCAAATTGGTATATAGTTTTATATACCTTAGATAAATTTAAATAATATAAGTGATCGTATTTACCTACATTCTAGTAGAAGAGCAACGCGAAGCATTAATAAAATTAAATTATAATTCGCGTCAAAAAGTAATTATTAAATTTGAATAATTACGAATAAAATTAAGAGTTTGCGTTGTGAATTATTTAGACGAACTCTTCCACTTATGAATTAAACTAAAGTTTAAGCTGTAAAAAAAAAGAATTGACACACTTTAAATATTATTAATTAAATAATTACAGAAACTTTTTAAAACTTGATTAAATAATTTATTTACATTGAACAAATCTATTTACAGAAAAACATAATATTAATTCAAAAAATAGAAAGCAACACTTTTGTTTGCTTCTCATTATTTTAAGTATGTTTAATCTTTTTTTTTAAAAAAAAGACAATATTTTCACGTACTCTAATTATTATAATTGTTGCTTTTTGCTAAAAGAAATACTCTCTTTCATTTTTAAAATTACCTTAATCTTATTTAATTATTGGTTTGGTCGGATCTCAGATAACTCTCTACCATAAAATATCAGAAAAGTATTTTTTAAGATTATTCATATGAACTTATGTGGTAAAAGAAAATGTGTAAAATAGTACCTTCTTTTAATATACGGGATGGTGGCCTTTATTTGTCAAATTCCGAGTTGTTGCGTTGCTTAGGATCATGGCAATGTGTCATCAGGAACGCATCCTCAATTTGGCTTGTTTAGGATCACTCCGTTCTGTACCTCAGGAAGACATCCTCAATTTGGCTTGTGTAGGCTCACTCCGATAGGTACCTCAGGAAGACATCCTCAATTAGGCTTGATTAGGCTGGATTAGGCTCGCTCCGCTAGGTCCATCTCGCCTGGGCTTTACTAGGGCTTGCGGGACTCATTGCACGGGCTTTCAGGAGAGCTCTTGCATCCTCTACATCTTTTTTCAGACTATATTTTTTTAAAACTTATTCTTCTTGCACACCAGTTCCTGCAGTGGGTGGAGCTATTTTGTCTAGTCCACTGTTATTGGATGTGAGAAGATTTTTTATTATACTTCGATAGGCCTATTAGCTAGCAGTCTGCAAATGGCCCCTAACATATACTTTAATATGTTATACTTTATCTGCCTTAAAGTTTGGGTGGTCTGAAGAGTTATAAATTTATCCCAACACTTTTATTGAGGCCATAAATTGATTCCAACGTTTTTATGATTTTACGACTTCTAATTATACACCACGTTCCATTGGCTTGTCATAAGACGACACCATGGCGTCTGCGTATTGTTGTTGTCTGAGATCCGAATTCCATTCAATATTATACATTCATTTTACAATACAACAATTTTTAAAAATATATATTTACTATTTAAAATCAACTTAATAATTTTTGTATGAACTTACACTCTTATTTTACTTAAATATATAAACATTATAATTTTACACTCATAATTATATTTTATAAAAAAATATTTATACAAACAGAAATAACAAATTACGCAATTTTACTTTGATTTCACCAACATGGTGCGGGAACATATCATAGTTATATGTTGCCCAGCATCTCTCCCAGTATCGGAAGAAAAAAAAAAAAAAAACTGATTGCTGGTTTTTTTTTTTTTTTTTTTTTTAAGCTTGAAGGAATATACGTGTCCATATGACTGTGTATCTACACGGTTTTTGATCGAAGACTGTAAAGTTCAATTATGAATGGTTCTGGTATATTTTATAAGAAGTTCTTCTATTGTTTCATAACAGAAAGTTCAACACATGATAGCATAGTTGTCTGTTGACATTCACATTTAGAAGACCTCTGTACTGACAATCAGACGTCTTTCTCGAAGCCTTTTTTCTTTACCACACACATGTTTACTAATTTTGTAACTTTACAGTTTAAGTGCCCAAAATACATTCAAAGCTATAATTTTGTCTGAAATTAATATGCCGAAATAAACCTCATTATAAGAAAAATAATGGCATACGCATTTGACATATTATTTCATCACATACAACCTTATGACACAGTGTTTTATCTAAAACACATTTTATACTGAATAAAAGTAAATACAATGCTTGTAATATGACATGTTATATTTTCACATAATTAATCTGATGTATTCAAATTATAAACAGAAAAAAATATTGTATACAAACTTGTTACATTATTTTATTCATTTGTTACTTCAAACATGTATGATCTGTCAAAATGTACAAGCTAATTCATCTCCTTTAATATATCATTACGCAATGCTTTCCAACTTTACCCGATACGAGAGAAAAAAAAAGAAGAAGCAGGAGAGAATAAAACCAGTTTTTTGACCTTCGCCGATCCTCCCGAAAAGTGGGGGGTGGTCAAGCTACTAATCGCTTTCTGTGAGGTGAATTGTGCTGTGACAAAATTTTACGACTTCAAAAAGTAAGTATTTAAAACCATTTCATGCTTGTAATTACCGTATTAATTAGTATAATTTCTTGATATACTTTCTTCTTAACTCACTGTGCATGCCTGTATGTAATTTTAAACATAATCTATGCATAAACAGTGTATGTATTTGTATCGTATCTAATGTAAACCTTCTGCCTTTTTTTTTTTTATTTTGCAGGGGAAAAATGGCGATTCTAGCATGTGCATTCTCCTGCCTCATACTTGAACTGAAGCGAGGGTGGCTTTTTATTCATCCAGGTTTAATCTAAACCAAATTGCCTTTCAGGATTAAAAAAAAAATGCATATAATTTTCTTTAACTGATTACATTGTATATTTTTAGACCTTTCTAACAAACACAAATTTTGATTCATGATATTGTTTACTATTAAAATGTAAACAACACGGAAAAATGACTTCTACGGCCTCTCCAAAAATGCCAAATATGCATTACGCTGACCTTAAAAATTCACCTTCATTTAATACTATTAAATAGTGTTGTCAGAAAATGCCATTGACGAAGAAGAGAACAATTTTTGTGTCTTAAATTATTATTTATTTAGCCAACAATTCTATCTTAAAAGATTGTTCAATTTTCATATTTATTTATTTTTTTTACTGAATGAAATAAAAATTTATTTATTCAAAATTTTATTTATCATTAACATTCCGTATGTGAATTCTACTGTCTAAAATTTAATGATATGTTTAAAAATAAAAGATAATAAATTATTATTATTAATCCAACATTAATAATTATTATTTAAAAAAAAATGTTATTAATACACTTGTAAAATTTTTAAAAGTACTAAAAGCAAATGATAAATATTCTGTAAAATCGTATGCAGTAATCCATGAGTACTCGGGCCCGAACCAAAGAATTTCTGCCAGCAGAAAAGCATCTTTGTATACTCATACATATCCACATCAAATTGCTACAGATCAAGTTTTTAAAATGATAAATTTATGTACTATAAAAAAATTAAATTAATTTATTAAGCCATACTACCTATTTTAATAAAAATAAGGCCAATATATATAAATATATTTATTTATTTATTTTGTTTTCTTATGTTAAATTGGCCAAATTATATAAAAAAAAATTTATGAACTCACACACTCAAATTTATCAATACTATGTATATTTATATGTGTTAAATTTAGAATTGCATTTAATTCTAAGGGAAAGAAAAGAAAAAAAAATGCTTAAATTCTAAACTAACATAAATTTATAAAATATTTTATTTAAAAAAAAAAATCTAATTTCTAGCTGATTTCAGCAAGATGTCAGTTAATATTTATATTAAATAATTTTTCGAATACATTTTATTAATTGTTAAATTTGCATATTTTTATATATACAATAAAAATATAATAGTCTTACATAAAATTTTACACTACAACAATGTTATTAATTAATTTAACTTGAATTTAAGCCTACTTTAATTCTAATTGAATACCGTTAATAAAAGTAAATTAGCTTATCAAGTTAAATATAATATAAACTATGTTTGTCTAATGCTAATTTTGATGAAAATTCCATAAATTTTAACTGTAAATGCTAATTGCTATACCTTTTGTTATTTATTTTGAAAACAACACGAACTTATATTTTTATTTATTATTTTTTTTATTAAATCTAGGAACTATACACTGAGCTAGACACTCCATAAATGTGTAAAACCTAAAAATCAAAAATTTTCCTCAAGAAAACTCAAAATGCTGCTTTTTTACAATATAATATTACTAATTTTATTGTTTCTGAGCATAACATCTAGTAATTATACCATACTTAATTTTTTCTTCGATTCCTTTTTCAGCCAAGAATCCTGAAATTTATGCCTAGGTGGACCATATATTGATGTATCTGTGAATTGATAAATTTTCTACAAAAATTTTGTTGGTGTTGGTGCATACCCAGCCGTAGGCCAAAATTGTACCCTATACAGAAAGCCTTTGGTGAGAAAATTTTAATTTTACTTCAATTATTTATTTGTGTATTTTTACTATTATTTTTGTGTGCAATCATGTTGAAATAACTTGCCTTGTCCATTGTTATACATATATGTGTTTTTTTTTAAAAAACCAATGTGCTACACCAAAATCCTTTTTTTAAAATTTTTTTTATAACACTTTTGTTCATAAAACTTATCCCTGCTGTCTAAATTCTAGACTTTAGCATATAAGTTGTACTTGAACTACCGGAATAAATCTTAGCACTTTTTGTATATTTTATTATATTTAGGCTTATAGCTGACCGCTATCCTAATATAGAGTGCACTAATAATTTATTCCTTGTCAACCATATATTTATATAAAAAAAATATATATATATATGAGTATGCTATAAAGCTGTTCTAACTACCCTGAACCTATAGCTTACACCTACTCATTTTAAAGAGTAATTCTGAAATTTTGTCATCTAAATTGTAAGGCTATTAGCAAAGGCTACCCTTATAGAAGACAGAAAAAATTCTCTTTTTTTTTTTTTTTTTTTTTTTGAAAATTACTCCAACATTATTTACTATGAAATTAATTAAGTTTTAATGTTATTTGGCTTTGTTAAGATTTTATATTTTCTAATTCATATTCGAAAAGAAAAAAAATATATAACTTATGCCTGGAGCGAAATATTTCACTGCTCCATTGAAGTTTTGTGAAGCACATTACATAATTTTATAAGTATGTTTTCGGGTGCGCCCTGCACATTTGCTCAATATTGTAACCCTGAGACAAATTGGCGTTCCCATGTTCCTATCCTTTCTTATTATTATTTTGAATTTTAAAAAGGCAAGTTATTAATTCTGTTTCAATTTTTTTTTTTTTATCAAAAAAAAAAAGAAAAATTTATTTTTAAATTTTGAAAAATTTTTTAAATTTTGAAATTCGGTTAATTATGCATTTTGATTTATTTTTAATACCAATTCATATACCTTACTTGTCCCTTTGATCATCAGTTTTACCCTTATTTTTATACTTTTTTGGATACTTTTGAGCATTGTCTTTTAAATTCTCATTTTTATCCTCATTTGGATAATAACTGGCATGACTCTGAGGTTGACTATTCCTATATGGCACATGCTGAGGGAAGTAATTTGGTGGGGGTGGGGGATATGGAGAATATCCATAGTAACCACCTGTGGGTGCATAAGATTGAAAATGCCACTGCTGGTTTGGGTTAACAAATCTAGGATTAAAATTCGCTCTCGGTTGATACTGTCCATTATAAGAGTACCTTTTATTAAAATGCCGACCTGCGAAATCTCTGCTATCCTTATATGTATTTTTATTATCATTTTTGTACCAGCACGTTTCTAAAGTATGCGAATTTTTTTTACATAATTCGCACCATCTGCTTGATGCAGTATCTTTTGTTTTAATTTTCAAATTGTTTATTTCGGAAGTCAAAATTTTAATTTGCTCCGCGCTTTCCATATTTAATTTTAACAATTTGTCCAAATTTTCCTCAGTGGAGGTTTTTGTAATCGAATTAATTTCCTTTGATGCAACTTGATTGTATGCATCTTCCATTTGTTTCGCAAATTTACATGCGTCGTTGAAATTTTTCGGCGCCATTCTTCGAATGTCCAAACTTAAATCTGCCCTAACTGATTCTAAAAATCTTGTGAATTTTATCATTTCAAATAAACTACCATTACCGTTGTCAATATTTTGGCCACTTTTGTCTAGGTAAAGTTTTGCAGCCGCATTGAATTCACTGATAAAATCAGCGATAGTCTGCGCAGGTTTTTGCCTAAGAGAAAAAAAATTGCTTTGAGCCGCCGAAAAACTTGTTTTAGTAGAAAAAGTATCGATTAATTTTTCTTTAAATTTACCGTAATCTTTTTCTGTATTAAGATTTTCTTCATTAGCTAATTTATCTCTAGCACTACCGACTAATTTCGTTTTCAAGAGCGCTAGTTTCGAAACATTCTCTAATTCCGTTTGTTTAATTAGATTATCGAATTCGTTCAAAAAGAATTTAATATTCGACTCTTTCTTTCCGTCAAAGACGGGGATACAATTCAACAGCGTATCAACACTAGGTTGAGTCATTGTATTCTTTTTAGTTTTTTGTAGCGAATAATTTAGAGAAATAATTTTATTTTTCTGTCCTCTGGTTTTAACTCCAGAAGTATTTAAATCTACACTTCTCCTTTTAAATTTTCGCTTATTGTTGGGCATAACCTTTTAACAGAATGTTTCTGTTTATCATACTTTTTTTTTTTTTTTTTTTTTTTATTACCACATATGTATGAAAATATTCTAAATTGCACAAATACATAAAAACAACAACACTAAAATTTAAAAAAAAAATTTCTTAGGAGATGAAGTTGTTTTGTAGATTATTCTTTTACACACATAAATACCCCTAAAATATTTATAATACACGTATATATAAAAAACAACATAATTTCATTTAACAGAAAAATATCTGTCTTTTTCTACAGAAAAAACAATCTTATTTTTTTTTTTTTTTTTTTTTTTTATAACTATTGTACTACTACTTCGTAGTACGACTCATAAATTTTCTTTTGTATCAAGGTGATACAATTTCAAAAATCG
Organism: Maratus speciosus; assembly: GCA_963932465.1. Taxonomy (NCBI): domain Eukaryota; kingdom Metazoa; phylum Arthropoda; class Arachnida; order Araneae; family Salticidae; genus Maratus; species Maratus speciosus. The sequence goes on along the minus strand of OZ010797.1, from coordinate 213,977,944 downwards.
TGATCTATTGACATTTCAATCATTTTTATACCAGACATATTATAAAATTTTACTCATTATTCTTATTATTATTATTATTTATACATTATATAAGAAAAAATTATTTTTACAAATGTGTCATCTGTGATGTGAATGCCATTATTTTTCAATGGTAACTGAGATCCAACCACAAGAGAAAAGAGAGAAAAAAAAACAAAATTGTAATTCCTAAATTTACCTATTATAAATCCCAGAATTATTTCTTTATTTCTTTTTGTTTTTTACTAACATATATTATTCATTTTATTTATATAAAATTATTATATGTGTGTCAGTATTGTTACAATAATAAAATTAATTTTAATAAAATTTTAATCAATTAAACTTACATACCTACAATAATTTTAAAATTGTGACATTAAAATAATACTTAAATTTATTTTCCTTTTTTATTATTATTTCTAATGACCTCAGATGAACGTTCCTGAGTCATAGCACCATTGTACTTAATGAACGTTCCTGAGTCACGGCGCCATTTGTACTATGAAGGGGGGATGCTGGCCAGATAATTACACCTGTTTATTTTTTTATTAAATATATTCAAAATTGTTAATTGGTCCAAATCATCCAAGCAACCTCATAGCAAATTGGTATATAGTTTTATATACCTTAGATAAATTTAAATAATATAAGTGATCGTATTTACCTACATTCTAGTAGAAGAACAACGCGAAGCATTAATAAAATTAAATTATAATTCGCGTCAAAAAGTAATTATTAAATTTGAATAATTACGAATAAAATTAAGAGTTTGCGTTGTGAATTATTTAGACGAACTCTTCCACTTATGAATTAAACTAAAGTTTAAGCTGTAAAAAAAAAGAATTGACACACTTTAAATATTATTAATTAAATAATTACAGAAACTTTTTAAAACTTGATTAAATAATTTATTTACATTGAACAAATCTATTTACAGAAAAACATAATATTAATTCAAAAAATAGAAAGCAACACTTTTGTTTGCTTCTCATTATTTTAAGTATGTTTAATCTTTTTTTTTAAAAAAAAGACAATATTTTCACGTACTCTAATTATTATAATTGTTGCTTTTTGCTAAAAGAAATACTCTCTTTCATTTTTAAAATTACCTTAATCTTATTTAATTATTGGTTTGGTCGGATCTCAGATAACTCTCTACCATAAAATATCAGAAAAGTATTTTTTAAGATTATTCATATGAACTTATGTGGTAAAAGAAAATGTGTAAAATAGTACCTTCTTTTAATATACGGGATGGTGGCCTTTATTTGTCAAATTCCGAGTTGTTGCGTTGCTTAGGATCATGGCAATGTGTCATCAGGAACGCATCCTCAATTTGGCTTGTTTAGGATCACTCCGTTCTGTACCTCAGGAAGACATCCTCAATTTGGCTTGTGTAGGCTCACTCCGATAGGTACCTCAGGAAGACATCCTCAATTAGGCTTGATTAGGCTGGATTAGGCTCGCTCCGCTAGGTCCATCTCGCCTGGGCTTTACTAGGGCTTGCGGGACTCATTGCACGGGCTTTCAGGAGAGCTCTTGCATCCTCTACATCTTTTTTCAGACTATATTTTTTTAAAACTTATTCTTCTTGCACACCAGTTCCTGCAGTGGGTGGAGCTATTTTGTCTAGTCCACTGTTATTGGATGTGAGAAGATTTTTTATTATACTTCGATAGGCCTATTAGCTAGCAGTCTGCAAATGGCCCCTAACATATACTTTAATATGTTATACTTTATCTGCCTTAAAGTTTGGGTGGTCTGAAGAGTTATAAATTTATCCCAACACTTTTATTGAGGCCATAAATTGATTCCAACGTTTTTATGATTTTACGACTTCTAATTATACACCACGTTCCATTGGCTTGTCATAAGACGACACCATGGCGTCTGCGTATTGTTGTTGTCTGAGATCCGAATTCCATTCAATATTATACATTCATTTTACAATACAACAATTTTTAAAAATATATATTTACTATTTAAAATCAACTTAATAATTTTTGTATGAACTTACACTCTTATTTTACTTAAATATATAAACATTATAATTTTACACTCATAATTATATTTTATAAAAAAATATTTATACAAACAGAAATAACAAATTACGCAATTTTACTTTGATTTCACCAACATGGTGCGGGAACATATCATAGTTATATGTTGCCCAGCACCTATCTACGTACGTTATACGTTGTCTAAAAGAAAATGTCACAAATTGGTCATAATTAATCGTTTTAACTTGCCACGTTATGAGGAAAACGTTAATAAAGAATTTCTTTTGAAAACAATAGAACACTAAGTTGTCATAATAAAATTTTAATCATTAGTTTTCTAATGATATAGTTTATTTTTTGATGGGGGGAGATGGTACTGGAAGCAGAGAGGGTAAGGATGACCCCACTCCCTTCTTAAATGTTTGGAAATATATGAATTTTGGTAATTTTTGGCTACCCATTTTTGCTTTAACCATTTAGCACCTTTTAATAAAAATCCTGACTACTCTCATGGGGGTCCCCCTAAAAAAGGGGGGGGCCCGGGGCAGCTGCCCGCATGCCCCTGCATAAGTCGGCCTCTGATTACATCAACATCAATACAGAGATGATTTAACAAGTCCTTGCGTAGATATCCGTAATCGGACAGTTAAATCTTCTCTGAGAGCGGGCTTAATTTTTTCAGCAGACTCCGACCGGGCCGGGATCAGGGTTACATTTTTTCTCTGCATAGTCCAGACGAACCGGAACTGGATTTAATTGTTCCTACAACGTGTTGGAGAGGCGTAAAAATAGTGCCGTATTTTATGGGAGAAACGCTGCGGCGTTTACGAGTTTAAAAGTTAATTTTTTTTTCAAGTGCGGCGTTTACAAATTTTTTTTTAAGTACCAACTGAGTTTCCTTAATTTAAAAATTCATAAAAATATTTAAAATAAAATTTAAATATTTTAAATAAAACTTCAGACATCTTAAGATATTAAAAACGAGGCATCCTACACTGCTCAGAAAAGTTTGATTAAAGTTAGGTCAATGTGACGCTGTCGACAAAAGTAGCGTTCCCACAGGTGCGGCGTTTACAACGGGTGCGGCGATTACGATATTTTTAAGCTTATTCAGGCCAATTTGAGGAGTGCGGCGTTTACAACGTGTGCGGCGTTTCTTCCATAAAATACGGCAACAGTGATAATGAATTCCTTTAAGGTGATTCTCAAATTCCATGCTCTACAACGCAAAACTTTCTGACACATTTTTAAATGTAAAGTCATAAAACTGACGAGTCTAACTACTGAAGTGATTTGGAATAGAATACCGTTTTCCATTTTTTAATAAATAAATTACTTAACGAGTTGACAACAGGTTTTTTTTCCTTTTCCTATCGCGTCCGCGAAATTATATTCAGAACGCCAACTTTGACAATATATTGTGAAAGATCTTTTGCCTTTATCAAAAAATGGAAAACGCTATTATAATACATAGTTTTTGAATAAAGACATCTGCCAATTTTATGCGCTTCCGAACTAAAATGAAGAAAGTAGCCTTAAAACACTGAAAACATTTGAAAACAGCCTTAGTAAATGTCAGAGAAATATAAATCTACTTTTTAATATACAGCTTCGAAAGCTATATTTTTAACCATCTTTTTTTTTTCTTTTATTCTGAACTGCATTATTTTTTTAATGAATCTTTATTTAAATGTTGAAAAGTCTAAGCGTCTAAGTAATCATTAATGTTGCTATTGTGTATTTACTATCTTGCGAACAACACCTAGTATTCTAAAATATACTGCAAAATTTCCCCACAAATATGTATGTATTATTTATTAAAAGAATCGTAATTGCATATCAAGAAAAATCGAATGTTTTGTAGAAATCGAATCGTGACGGACCGAGCTTCATTTAATAGACTTTTGCATGGACCAAGCCGGGCTCGGGCCTAGAAATTCCGGCCCGTGCAGATCTCTACTTCAAACTTTGCTCCGCCCCACCAGTGGCAGATATGTCCTGCTCTCAAAACTGGTAGACTGGAGGTGCTGGTTTCTAAACCAATCGCGTTCGTCGGCCTAATCGTTCGGAGTTTTCCGTGGTTTCCTTCGAATCTTGGGTATCCTTGCTTAAATACGGGTTAGCTTCCTTTAGAAAGACTCCCACGGAGGGCACTCCCCCTAGGTCCTATATTCCTCGTGCAGATAATCGGCCGTCATAAATAACACTACTAACACCATCAAACTTTGCTCCTCAAATTCGGACCGCCGCAACGTCGCGCGGGACCCTGGGAAATCAGTTTATGACACTCAACTTGTATTGGAATACTGAACTAATAAAATTTATTTTTTAATTGCAAATATCATGGAATAATATACAATACATGTAATAAAATGCATGAAAAATAGTACTAGTTTCACATTTAATATGCATGTTTTTTTTTCTTTTTTTCCGAAAGTCCTTTAATCAGGCCCCGAAATGACTAATTGGGGCCCTGGGCAAAGATAAAATTAGGGGGCCCCATTCGAATCATTGCAACATTATTCAAATAGATCTGGTTGTCAGTCATATTTGTAATAAATAAACAATGTTTTCGCACCTTGGATTTTAAAAAGAAGAAAATTCTTAGTTCCATCAATTCTAAATTAAGTACATTAACTAATAAAAATACTTTTTTCTTAGTACAGAACAAAACTCTTTTATGTAACTTTAGCAACTTGTTATACTACTTTAAGATATGAATTTAATAAGTTCAACTTATGGAAGAGTGTTAAATATGTAGTCTTACATGTAAATATGTGTTTATCAAGTTAGTTTCTTTTACACCTTTTTATGTTAAACTACACACAATATAATATCAAATCAAATGCATTCTACTTCACAAGTAAAAAGTGTTTTTTCAATAAATCTAAAAAGATGGCAATTTTGGGTTTGTTTTTCATATTTACTCAAAGTTAAAAGAAAAAAAACTTTGAATACAGAAGAAAATTTAGCTCATGACAGTTAGAACTGATTATTTTCAACCACTAAAGTTTAGATATCATTTAAGTTCATTGCTAATACAATCTATTAAAATAAAAATATTAATTCTTATTTAATAGTGGTTGAGGTTAGCTTTGCGAAAGCATTGAGTTCTGTGTGTTCAAAATGAAATTTGTTTTTCAGAGAGTTTAGTAGAATCTTTTAAAAAAGATGAAATTCGTGTTTTGTATTTGAAAATTTTCAGAGTTGGAATTGGGGGGGGGGGGGGGGAATAAATATTTTATAATTAATATATGGGTTTGGGGGTCCCTTGAGGTCCGGGGCGCCTGGGCAAAGTCCCGATTTGCCTATGCGATAATAAGGGGCTGCCTTTTATCATTCACAATATTTCAAATAATTTTTTTCTGCGTTGAAGGTTACTTTCATGAAATCTGTACAATCCCCACAATTATTATCAACATTATCTGTAAGAAATAAAGTTTATATTTGCTTTTTTATCACAAAGAAACATTTAAAAACAAATCTAGAGAAAGCTATACAGAGGCAATCGTTATTTCGAATCTTATAAAAAGACACGGGAGCTTGGCATTTGCCCGATGATTGAGAAAAAAAAAATCTTTGCCCCACAAGAGAAACTTTTTAAATGTTGCCCTTCCTTCATAGGAAAAAGGTATGTGTTTTTACGTACAACAAGAAGTCATTCTTGCTATTTTATTTAAGAAACCAGATCCGAAATAGGCCCTAAAAAACTCCAGTCCCGTAAAAACTCTCTGAAAAGATTTGACCTTGTTTGATTCTTTTGTAAACAATCCAAGAGGTACTACGATTGGATATTTCCGCTATGACGTTCAACTGGAAGCACGCCTCCAAGGGGTGATCAGTATTACCAGATTTTGGCAGGAAAGCGCTTACCTTTTCTTCAGTAAAAACCGCCATTTTGCCAAACTCCTAATACCCTGTTGCAATCAGAGCCATCTATCGGAAATATTATACCCCAAAAGTGTCTCCCCTTAGACCTTAATGGGATTTTTTTAAATTTAATATTAAAATATTGATTGATTTAAATCAATATTCGTTCATGTCAATATTAATGGTATGGAATTAGGATTATCTTTATTTTAGTAGTTGGGAGCCGAATTAACTCGAAATCGTTGTGAACAATTTCAAGAAAAAAACTTCCGAATCTATCAATAATCATAAAATAAAAATATATTGAACAAAACAACATAAATAATACATAATATTTACGGGTATTTTCAACACATCTTCAGAATCAAAATGAACATGTCTATAACCAAATTCAAGTCTAAAAAAATTTTCTTATCTTAGTCGCTCGAGAGAAAGACAAAACTCTTTTCTTTCGAGCGCGAGACGCAAAACCTAAAGATCGCAATTAAATGGGAGCAACAACATAAGAATTGAAACATACTCCTACCTTTGAGTTACGATTTTCCATTCGGAAACAAAAATTTTGCTTTTACACATATCTTAAATGGAAATTAATATTTACGAAATTAAATTATGCAGTAATAACTTACTTCAGTTTGTCAATCCACTGATAAAGATTAATTAAGCGGGTTAAATTAATAATGGATTGGCCAGCATTTACAAATATTAAACTAAGAAAGTAAAGAAAACTCAGACAATCAAAACATAATCAATCCCTAACGCAGAAATTCAAAATATTATGAAGCTTGTAGGATATTTTAGATGTAGGACTCATAATGCATTTTTATTTTTATTTTTATTTTTATTTATTTATTTATTTATTTTTTGTATCTCAAATTCACTTTAAAAAGAAAATTTATCCATGGCATATTTTTCGACTTTTGAAAGTTATTTATTTTTTCATCAAATCATGTTTTATCAAATTTTAACAAAATAGAATTTATTATTAGCATTTGATTACTTTTAACAAAATTAGAAAAATTTCATTTATTCTAGCACAATTTATATTAGATTTTATTTTTTATTTTTTATGTTATCAGTGATTCTGAGCTGCTAGGTGTAGGTAGAACAGAACTCGCCTCTCACATAAAGAGCAAGACGCGTGAGAACAGATGAGACAGCGATGAAGATATCAGCCGAAGTATAGAGTTGGAAACCAAGTTGTTCTATCTCTATGAGTATTTTGTTGGTATTTATAACTCATAGAATAAGGAAAGAGCATGTTTACAAACAAACACACCCGTCAACCAATCTACCAATATATTTTTGTCGTTACGATCATTGCAGGAATCGTCTTGTCGACGTAAGGCCAATCATATCATAGATCTGTTAAACGTAGACCAATCAAATTGTTTTAACTCTTGTGTACAGTAAGAGTCGTAAAGAATGGAAAAGTGTTTCTTGATGATCCATAGTATTTCGACCCACGGAGGCGATAGCTGCCATTTCCAAGGCATACACTATCCGCACTTTTAATGTATGAGGGTGCCGGCTCCTCAAACGAATACTGCGGCAACACGCACAAGCGTTTTAAAAAACTGGAATGAGCAGAATAAAACGAAAGAACTTTTCCCATTCCCAATCTGATAACAGTTCGCCGATAGTTGATGCGAAATATGTTGTTGTGTACACATACGAGTTTGATCATGCATTTTAAATGTGAATGTAAGAATAAATTTGTAATTATTGGACAAAAAAACCTTCTGATTAATTTCTAAGAAACTTGTGTGCAATCTACGAAAATGTACAGTGCCAATATAGACCTTGAAAGCTATTAGATCGTAGTTTTCAAGATTAGGTAGGTCCAACGCGCTGAAAAATCGCCGCGGTGATGTTTTTCAATCCTACATTGAGCCATAATTGCGTCTTATAGTCAAAGAGCCGACAGCGCAAAAACTTACGTTATTAGGCACAAGAAAAAAATCTTTATTTTATGGTAGAGTAGAAGTAGGGGAATCTAATGATCCATGTCTGCCGGAAGTGAAATTGTGCATAAGCCAAAAATTAATACCACCAGTGGTTGACTCGCAGGTTTATCATTGTGTTTGTCCTACAACTATCCTCCATGTTTTCATACCTTTGTTTGTAGGACAAACACAATGTTAAACCTACGCGTCAACCGCTGTTGGTATTAATTTTTGGCTTATGCACCACTTCGCTTCCGGCAGACATGGATCATTAGATACCCCTACTTCTACTCTTCGATAAAATAAAGGTTTTCTTCTTGTGCTTGATAACATAGGTTTTTGTGCTATAGGTTCTTGGACTATTACAACGTATACGACGCTCATAGGTCTACATTCTTTCGGGGAATAGTTATCTCTCTCAGGCAGCCAATATCATGCTGCTTAATATTAAGTAATTAGAACCCAGACAGTTTAATTTGGTACTGTTTATGTCTCCAAGATAATATAGTTATGTTTTCCATGGCTATTCTTTTACGGTTTCTATTTTATAATATACTTACTTATCGTAATAGCGGAAAATTAATTGTCGAATATATTAAATATCTCCTAAAACCATAATTTTTCAACATTTATATTACGTATATATTTTATTTTATTTGTGTAAAATGTAATATTTTTCCATTATTATTTTGTCCATGGCCTGTTTACGGAATAGGCCCGTGAAGACCGTGCTTACCCACTGAAATACAAAAGGCCCCCAATTTTACTTTTCAAAACTAATTTTTAGAAAAAAGAAACTCAGTCACTGTAAAAAGTACATTTTTTTTTCCTGGCGAAGCTTTTTTTTTTCCCCTTACTATATGGCAATTTGTAAATCACAAAAAATATTTTTAAGTTCACATATTCTCAACTATAGTTCCATATTTGTCATTTACAAAATAAATTGATTATTTACAATTAAACATATAATAAAATACTTTTACATAGGTAGTTTTAGTTTAATATTAAAAATGTTATTTACTCTAAACTTTGATGGTAAAATTTCAAATTATTTAATCATACGAAAAAGAGATTTAGTAAATAAAAAAGTAATTTGTAGAGTAATAGGGGGGGGGCCCTGTGTGACGTCGGGCTTCCCCTATTCCTAAGTGTTAAGCGGGCCCTGATTTTGTCCTTTCATTTTTAAAAAATATTTTCATGGGCAGAAATTCCAGCTGTGCAAACTAAAATGGCAACTTTTTCTAAGAATAATATAAAATTATTTTGTCCAACTTCGCTCCTCGGCATTCATGCTAAACAAAATCGATGATAAAAAGACGACATGTCAAATTTTGGGCACAGAAATTCTTCCTTTATTAGTGACATAATTTTTACTCTACCTTCTGAGTGAGAATCCATTTACAATTCACAAAGACGAATTGTTGAAAAGATTCAAAAATTCTATTGCACAAAATACTAAGGCATTGCTACAGGAGGGGGTAAATTACTCTTCCGAACCAGAAACCCAGTATTTTGTCTAGGAAAATGATAGATCACTTTTTGGGACAATTGTCTGATGAAGTTGGTGCTTTCTGAAGAATCTTTGGCTACAATGTGTACCAAATAAAATTCAAACAGTTTTAAATGGTTTTAGTTGTAAATAATGATGAATTGAACAAGCTTACTATCCTTGAAGAAAAAGTGTCCGAACTGAGTGTTCCCAATAATAATAGCGCAATTGCATTAATTTCTGAAATCAGAAATAAAAATTCTGCGGCTTCATATCCCTGAGCTCTCTATAAAGCGTGATACACGAACAGAATCTCACAACGTAGCAGAGGAAATAGTTTTTCTGGGAACCTCAGTATCTGTAAAGACCGCAGACATAATTCTGATATCTGCTATTATCATTCACGTTTTGGCTCTCGAAAATGTACAAATCTTGTTCTTTTTACCGAGCGGAAAACGACGTGGGTGCATCTCAATAGCAGCATGTGATCGCACACAACACCCATACCATAGTTGCTTATGCATTTATGATCCATCCACAAAGACAAATTTTTAATCGAATGTGGGGGGGGGGGGGGGGGATTCTTTGTAATACCCAATGCAATCAAATCAAATATAGCCACAGATGCACAAAAATTAATTGAAGTTGAACTAAATCTTCTAGTGGAATTTCCCTTTGGCTGATGTTAAACACTCCATTTATTGGAAAAGATTTTTTAGACCATTTTGTATTATTAATCGATTTTAAAAATATTTTTCTTATTGCTTGAGAAACGGAATTAACTACTAAAGGCCAGTTTACTAAGGGTATATTTACATCAGTCAAAAACATCTGTAAAGATTCAAATGTTCATAAAATTTTAAACTAATTCTCACTAATCTTACACCTCCTCGCCTTTTTAATTGCAAAAAAAGACGATTTCAGTATGATGACAGTTATGACACTTTGGTTGGAAACCGACTCCAAACAAACGGCTGCTATGTTTCATTTCTATTTAAATTTATTATTAGAGTTGTGCGATATAGTTATAAGATTTATAATATACAAACAAAATAGAAAATACCACCTAAAATGAAACCGTTTGTTTGGAGTCAGTTTCCAACCAAAATATCATGACTGAAAGCGTCTATTACTCATAATATTTACCATTTCGTTGAGAACTCTGGACCAACTGTCTTTAGCAAAGCGAGAAGACTCCACCCTGCACAACTCATTGTAAGTAACTGAGAATTCCAATTTATGTTAGAACAAAGAATCTGTCGTCCATCAAAATCTAATTGGGCATCCACTTTGCATCTTGCTCATCTAAAGTTACTGGCGTCCCAATGGGGATTATAGAACCTTTAAGGTCCATTTGCATTAGGGCTTTATCATCGTAGATGTTGACGCTCCAAGCATTAAATTATAAGACCCAGTCAATGAGTGACGCGTAAACAACAATTGAAGCACGCTGATTAGTTGGTAAACCTGTGCCTCTCAGAACTGGGAAGACGGTTACGCCCTAATGTGACGCAGCATAACGCCCTGATAATTACCCTATCCCACATATACAAGATTTAACTCATAATTTGCATGGTGCTAAAATTTTCTCAAAAGTACATATTATCAGAGCTTTTGATTACATTCCTATAAATCTTGCCATTATTCCCAAAACAGCCATTATTACCCCATTTTGTTTATTCGAATTTATTTCCACGTCGTTCATATTTTTCAATGCTACCCAAACATTTCAAAGGCGTATACATAAAATCCTTTATGATCTTGATTACTGTTTTAAATAGCTGAGTAACATTTTAATAACCAACAAATCACAAGCTAAACACGAATCGCACTTAAAGCAAATATTAAGTCGTCTTGATAAATATAATTTGACTCTTAATTCATCTAAATGTGTATTTTTCGTTGATGGAATTCAGTTTCTGTGACACATTGTCTCTTAACATGGCTGTAAACCGATTCCCGACAAACTCAAGGCTATAGTAGACTTCCTGAACTACAGACAGCGAATTAACTTTAGGTGCCTTAAATTTTTTCAGACATTTTCTTCCTGATACAGTTCCCACTCAAGTGCAATTAAATGACTTACTGCAAAATTACCAAAAAAAGATAAAAGACAAATTTAATGGCCTGAATCTGTCATGTCTGTTTTTAAAAGACATTTTTCAAAGTAATACACTGTTAAAAATCTTTAGCTTTAGCTGATTAGTCACTCCACTGCTTGTATAGAATATCTCTATTCTGACTAATGAGAATGCTCCATAGTATCGTCAAGTAGTCGTTTTCTACAAAAGCGGTGACTATACAGCAAACTCTACAGTTTTTTAACAGTGTACTCTCTCAAGCCACGGTGCTAGACCATCCAGAGATTCAACTGCTACCTTAGCATTGCATGTTGATGTATCCGATACAGCTTTGGATGAGCAGAACATCAAACATTGAACAATGTTTTCAGCCACTTACGTTTTTTTTCGAGAAAATCTCTCCTGCGCAGCAAAACTATTTAGCTTATAAGAGAGCTATTAGCCATTTATGAGGCAATGGAGGATATTCCATCTCCGTTTTGATCACGTGGTCAAGGTAAAAACTTCTAGCGTAAAGAAGGGAAGGCTCCGTAGACGTGTAATGTAAATCCCCGCTAGCCAATGAAACAGTTCATGAGGCAAAGCAGTAGTATCTTCCCATCTTATCAGTTAGAAGTTCCTTGGGTAAATTACCGGTATCAAGTGACTTTTTTCAGCCTCGAACCCATATTTGGAATATCCTCCATTAAGTACTTTAGGTACATGGCTGAAGTTACGTCATTTACAATATACACTGGCCACAACCCAGATAGTATTTTTTATTTTCAGAAAATTTGCAGCAGTCTTGCTTTGAAAACCGGCAAAGTTGCAGCAAGCTCAGCATGACAAAACTGAAAGTTCATAACAAGACTGCAGCAAGATAACGCAAACGCCGAAGTCACCACACGTTGATCTTGAAGCTAAATTATCGTGCAAGTTAAATTCATGTTGCATCAAATTTATTGCAAATTAACGACAAACAAGTAATCAAAAATACTGGAAACTTACTGCAAAGTAGTAAAATTTTAACGCCCCACTATCTGTTTACAACTATTACACTATAAGTTTAACCCCTTCGGAGGGGTCCATAGACCTACCTGATCATGTCTATTGCTGCGAACACACCATCAGAAGGTGCATGCATCGTTTTCATCACCATAAACAAGTTAAGATAATATTTGTACCTTACAATACGAGCCTTTTTTGGTATTTGATAAGTATAGCGTTTAGAAAAAGCGGTGCGAACCGAATAAAATTTCTGCAATTTCTGCATATGTGCTGAATGTCTATTCTCCCAACAGAGGGATTTTTTGCTTTCGTCCCTTTCGTGAATTAAAGACAGTCTTGCTATCAGTTTCACAACAAACTACTCATGCAAGTAAGGGATGGTATACCTTGCGGGAAATTTGCTGCGAATTTCTCAATCCCAATTTGTCACGGCAAGATAAAGTCAGAAAAAATCAAACTTGCTGCTAATGTTCATGTTATCTGGGAAATCTGTATGCTTCACTTTTGGTCAGAAACTTCGACAACTTCGTGATTTTGACTTCATCTGTCAAGTCAACAAATATGCGGCATATCTGCGGGCAAGGTAATAGTGTTGCTGATGTACTCTCCCGCATGAATGCAAAAACTGTGGATCTCAATTTTAAAACGATGCTTGATGCACAACATGATGTCAGTAAATTTTGTGGCCTATTGCAAAATCTTTCCTCATCGAGATTAGTGATTAAAAATTTTCCTCTAGCAAGTTGTTCTCTATGTGAACTATACTGAAATGTGTTAACTGTCAAATCAGATCAGTCGTACTTAAAATGATGTGTAGCAGGATTTTTGATAGTTTTCAGTTTTCATAGACTTTCCCATCCTGATGTCATGCCTAGTATGCAGCTAATAAAACAACATTTCGGTTGGCAGAAGTCTGATTACGCAGTCTGACACACTTTTTTGCATTTTTTGTCAATTCAGGAAGATTCATAGGCATATTTCACATTTCAAGCCACCTTAGACAGTTTTCCATCCAAAGCTCTCGCTTTAAGCCCGTCCACTCGGATTTGGTTAGGCCTATACCTCAATCGAAAGACTGCGAATATCCTTTAACTTAGACTGGTTCACATGTTGGCCAGAGGCCATTTCAATAGAGGTTATAATAGTTGGCACAATTGCTTTCAAATTCTATTCTGAGTGTATTGGCATAGTTGATGTATCCCTCCATATCACCATAGACCGCGGGCACCAGTTCTAATCTCAGCTGTTACAAAGTTTGACAGAATTATTGGTACTCGTGATACATACACCACACCGCACCATTCAGCATCGAAGGACTTGTTGAACAATTTCACTGAAGTCTTAAAGATACCATTCGATACTATGCCATAGAACGATGAGTTGAGATATCGCCCGCTATTTTCCTCGGTCTCGCTCAACCATCAAAGAAGACCTACAAGCCAGTCTTTCCGAGCTTGTGTATCATAAAACACTTTGCCTACTTGGGGATTTTTATCTACCTCCTGAGAGTATGTACGTAGATTCAACTACATACGTATGTTGGAGGATTGAAAGACTACATGTCTTCACTTCGCCCTATTCCAACCGCTTACCTACTGAACGTTCTATTTTTGCCACGGTGTACATTCTTCATGTAGCCATGTCTTTTTACGACAGGATACCACAGTCTCCAACCATTGAACATAGAACCATTTTGGGTGTTATTCCTATACCATCATTATTCAACTATTCATTGATGTGGCAATACACACAAGCGATCTTTTAAGAAAATTGAACTGAACTAAACAAAATGGAAAAACTTCTTCCGACTCTGAATCGCCGATCATTTCGCCGATGATTGCTGTGAAATGTATTGTTGCAGTGTGCACGTACGTTTTAATCACGCATTTTGAGTGTGAATAAATTTGTTATTATTTGTTAAGAAACCTTCTGATTAATTATTAAAAAACTGTTTTACAATCTACGAATGCATACAATTGCACTGCTCCTTTCTGATAAGTAAGATCGGATGATTCCAGAGATGTTTTCTGGATTGTTTAGTGCTTATTTAGTGCCTGCTGTCTACTCCCCAGCTTCTAAATTATGTGCTACAATGCACATTGAGCTTTTATTACCATGTTAAAAACCATAACCATATCCAGCAATATCCAAACATGTTATCCAATGTATATATTGAAAAGAATGAATTCCTTTTCCAGAACCATGATTCCCATTTTGTTGATACAGCGTGGATTTTGCCTCCGATCAAGATGATACATATCCTTATACGCTTTTTAGTTTTGAACTATTATCATTATTTTTATTTCTAGTTTTATATCACTAAATTGACCACATGCGCTGAGCGGAGCTCGCAATGTTTCCCACAAGCATTGGGGTATTCGATTGGCTTTTGGTGAGCGCTTGTGGGAAAAATCGAGAAGCTGATTAGCTATAATCCATCGTGACGTTGTATGACATTAGTAATGCTTGTCGTCCATTTTTAGTTTATGGTTCAATTTTTTTAGCGTTATGATTGTTTTTATATTTTCGCATTTGCTATGTTGATATTTTAATTGGCGCCATTGTATTAGTATGATGACACACTATAGTAAATATTATTTCAAATACATATTACTACAAAGTATCATTTCGAGTTAATATTTGTTATTTAGGATTTTCTGCATTTATTATATTTATTAGTATCGTTGCATTTATCACCCCGTTTAGCTAATGGAAATAATTCACAAAGGGTCTAAAAACGTTATCTGTAATATATGTACAAACTGAATCGCTGTATCAAATACTTTGATTCTCATAATAGTTAATAGCAGTATATTTTATTCAATGTAAAAGAAAGGAAAAAATATAACAGTATTACTATGTAAAAATGGCATCTTCGCATCTAATTATTCTGTTTTAAACCCTAAACTTTATTTAGCTTTAACGTAATGCTCACACGTTGTTGTTATTTTAAAGAAGTTGGATGAAATCTCTGTTTTATAGCTGCTGCGCAGCATGTTCATTATGTAACTATCATTTTATTCGCTGAAAATGGAAGGTCTTCCTTTTAGTAGAATTTCTCTGGCCCCTGATCTTTGCGGAGATTTTGAAATGGCAATACCGTACTCCTCTGAAATGAGATCCCTCGCTTCAATGTCAATTAATTGTGGTTCATCTTTTTGAGAGGGTCGACAGCGTGGTAGTAGGTTGGAAACTTGTTCCAAACTTGACGTTTTCAGGAAACAATCAGTGTGCATTTGGACACCTCTTACTCCCATTCTTTTTTCATGAATAAAATGTTCGACACCACACGATTTCAAATGGCAGGGATCATCTCCCTAGAGTATGACATTAGGTATGTTTTCCAACCAAGATATATACCCCATAAAGCACTGCTTCGGGGTCTTAGTTTTGGATCTTCCCCTCCCCCCTCTGTATGGGAATCCCACTCCATTTCATGTTATCAAAACTCCTCTGGATATCCAGTGAGATAAGAGAAGTTTATTTTCCATTTTCGATGTATGCCTTCGTTTCTGCAGAATCTGAAATAGCTGCAGATATTTCAGTTTCCACCGTTTTTTCGTATCGACGCCGGCTATAAAGACAGGTTGCAGCAGTAGCTTTCGCATTAGAGTGCTAGAGTCATGTTATGCTGTTTCCATGCACCTGCATTTGTGTATCACGTGACTCAAGAAGTCTGAAATAAAAAGACACGTGCAACGCACCATGGAAACCTGTCTTTTCGTTAGCCTCGTCTCGCATGATCTGCACTCTTTGTACACGATTTGTCGAGGGTGAACTTTTACGTTAAATTCGAATAAATGTTTTAGTTTAATCTTGTTAGAAATAGTTTTTCTATTAATTTGCCTGGTATCGAAGCAAGCAGATAAGGTAGTACACGGAAAAAAAGATTTAGTTAATATAGCCCCAGCTAAAATGTTTGGTTGGACTGACTAAATGTTGGTTCGACTGATCAAATGATTTTGTTCGTTCAATAGCATCTTATTGAACTAACAAAAGGATTTTGTTAGTACAACAGAAAATATTTGGTGGGGGGGCAAAATTTGGTTGGCACAACTATTTTTTTGTTGTTTTAACAAAATCGTTCTTTCCGTGTAAGATTTAGGTTCAGAAATTATCTTCCCTTGTTTTAAGAAAATATCACTTCTCTTTGTTTCAAAGTATGTAGAAAGTATAATGAAATGGCAGCTGACGTCACTGTTGGTCGAATTACTGTGGATCAGCAAGAAAAACCTGGTCCATTTCTTATGACTCCTACTATACACATGAGCTTGGGAAATTTGATTGACCTGCGTTTAACAAGTCTATGATACGGTTGGCCTACGTTGCGACGTATCGTTGGCAACGCGTCGCCAAGACGATTCCTGCAATGATCGCTATGACAAGAAATGTAGTGGTAGATTGGTTGACGGAAGTGTTTGTTTATAAACATGCCCTTTCCTTATTGATGTTTAAAGAAAAGATTTCTCAAGCAGCTGAGGAGTTGTGTTATTATTTTAAAAGTCAAACTAGACCAATTTGAATTTTATGGAATCTGGATTCTAAGTTATAACTTCAGTTTATCAGTACAAATTTTATACGGCTTGTTTAACTTATTAACTTAATATTTATGACTAATTATTCATTATTGTTAAGATTATTACTCATAAAATATGCTGCATTGTTTATATGCTGTGTAATGATTTGCACTCAGTTCTAATTTTCTCGGTTAATTTTTTTCTTTACATTAATCGACTGCAAATCTTATGTATACCAAAAGACCAAACAAATATGTTGCATTGTCATTCTCCATAAATATATGCCCAACTCTCATTCCCATAGTTATTTTTCGTCGTTCTATTCATCGAATGTATGATATTGTTCCAGATTTGCACAAACGTATTTTCTACATTACATAAAAAAATTCTCGAAAGGTCAATAAAGCGTACTGTATTGTTATGCAACGTATTAATACGTATGTCCAAGTTATATTTCCACGATCCATATTTTTCTTTTCCATTCATCAACTGTATGCTATTCAAAATTTGTAAATTGTTCAAAGCAATTTTCTGCACCACACAAAAAATTCTTATATATACAACAGACGTATAAAATGCGTTCAAAAATTTATTTATACGTAAATCACTAAATAAACATTAAATATATCTTTCTTCAGTCTATCTTCTTTATCAGCATCCAGATCCAGTTATTACACTGTACAACGGTGGTTTTGTCCTAGAACTAAAATTAGTTGATTCTATATCAGTTTTTGGCGCTGATTCCGAATATGCTTTCCGTTTATCTCTAGGTAGTCCAGGTTTTGAGAAATTTGCATATTTAAATTTATGCAAATTTAAGCCTTTTTTGTGCTATTTTATGCAAATTTTAGATACAATATGTGTCACATCTAATTGCGTTTTCTAGATAATGACTACTTGACTATTTGCTTCAGATAAATGTCGCGATTTGTATATTCTTAACATTTATTTATCAGTTATTACGCCTAATTTGCATATTTTCCAATGGTGTAATGTTTACATCACTATCAACTTTAAAATAGTACCCACAGAATTGACGTAATGTTTTTCTAGACTAGATTTTTGTGCTTATTTCAAATCTGCAGTCTGTTTTCTTATGTCATGTCCAGTTTTTGAGTAAGATGAACTCCTACTTTTGCACGGCATTAACGCAGGTTTGATATAAGACGCTTTTTAGGGGTGTGTAATTCATTGACAAGAAGGTGAACAGGGTCAGATTCATATCAGAGACATAAACAAAAATTTATATAATCGAAAAAAAAAATAAGTAGTAGAATCTATCCTAACTAGTTGAAGTTTATCATACAAAGTATTATAAAAAGCTATTTCTGGCTTTTTTGACTAAAAAATAAAATTTTACTTTTTTCAAAAACTAGACGTGATAGAAGAAAACAGATACAAGATTTGAAATAAGCTCAAAAAACTGGTTTAGAAACATATTAGCGTACTCGTGTGGCAGAAATATTTGAACGTCAAGAAACATTATTAGAAAAACATGAAAAATATGCAAATTAGGTACAATATTTCACAGTCACATGTCAGTATAATCTCAGAAACAACGTTTTTGTGAAGTAAAGGGGCTATGCATATATAACGTTATCATTTTAGGGGGGAGGAGGTGTCTGGCACATGATATCGTAAGATACCTCTAGGGGGAGGGGGAGTTTGTCTTTTGATATTGTTATCATTTTTGATCCAACGAAAATTTTCTCTTCTTATTTGTAACTTGTTCTTTACATAAAAACAGTATGTTATCTTTCTTAGTATGTTATCTGTTTTTATGATAATACAGAGTTATTATTAAAATCATCAAATGATTACAAAATTATTAAAGTCCAAATAATGGAATACCCCAATGTTTGGCTTTCCTATTCTTCTGTCATACATGTATGCATATACAATCTGCTGTTCGGCAAACCATATGCGAAGTATATTTGAAGTGATACTTGTGTTTAAGAAGTAAATAAAAGAGACTGTTGTCCACCTGTTTTGTTGATAAGAAGTTCTGTCTGCCCCACCCCGTGTGGGGCAAAAAGACATTATTACTGTTGAATGCATTATGTAACAAAAAGCTATTATTAAATACTTTTAAACAATAACTGTTTCTTTTAAGTGTTATTTGAGATACTGTTATTTCATATATAAAATGATATTTTATTGGCTTCTCTTTGAATCAATAAAGTATGGGAAAAATAAATGTAACCATATTTGTATATCACTCCAAACACAAGAAAAAAATTCCAAAAATCTAAAGAATTTTTATACATTGATAACGATATCATTACCGGGAGGGGGGTTCAAGGGATGATAACGTATGATATCGTAAGGGGGGGAGGGGGTCCAAAATTACCAAAAAGTTGATAACGTTATATATGCACAGCCCCAAATTAGGTAGTAATCATAACATAAAACAAAAAACCCTGTCTGATATTGCTTTATACCCTAAATTTGCAAATAATTGTATGCAATTTACTAAATTTGCATAAATTGAAATATTCAAATATCTCTCAAACTTGACATGCTAGAGTAAATCTAAAACTAGATTCGGAATCAGCACAAAAAACCGCATAAAAAACAACTAATTTCTGTTTTAGGACAGAGCAAAAGTTCAAATTTGTTGACCAGTGTTATTAGGTCTAAGTATCAAATTTGTAAATAATCATACCATCGTCATCAATCAACAGAATAAATCGATGATGATGGTACTTAATGAGATCTTAAGGGGTCTCAGAACTCTTTAAAGCTTCAAAATTTTCGAAATTTTATTTTTTTTAAATATCTAATATAAAAGATAATTCAACTCCTATCTTTTCTGAACATTTTAATATAATTTTTTCTTGAAATTCTCGTTAGAATAGAAGTTATGGCTTTTAGAATTATACCCACTCAATAGCTGAAGCGGTGTTTCCGAAACTTTGAAGTCATTTTTCTCCAAATGACGTTTTAGGGCATAACGCGCACGATATCTCAAAAACTTCTCAATATTTTTTCATGAAATTTCCAAACATATATTTCGTGTTAGTCTGTATAAACTGAAATATGACGTTTTGGGGCATAACGCGCACGATATCTCAAAAACTTCTTAATATTTTTTTCATGAAATTTTCAAAACGTATGTTTCGTGTTAGTCTGTATAAACTGAAATATGACGTTTTGGGGGATAACGCGCACGATATCTCAAAAACTTCTTAATATTTTTTTCATGAAAATTTCAAAACATATGTTTCGTGTTAGTCTGTATAAACTGAAATATGACGTTTTGGGGCATAACGCGCACGATATCTTAAAAACGTCTCAATATTTTTTCATGAAATTTTCAAACATATATTTCGTGTTAGTCTGTATAAACTGAAATATGACGTTTTGGGGCATAACGCGCACGATATCTCAAAAACTTCTTAATATTTTTTCATCAAATTTCAAAACATATGTTTCGTGTTAGTCTGTATAAACTGAAATATGACGTTTTGGGGCATAACGCACACGATATCTCAAAAACTTCTTAATATTTTTTCATCAAATTTCAAAACATATGTTTCGTGTTAGTTTGTATAAACTGAAATATGACGTTTTGGGGCATAACGCGCACGATATCTTAAAAACTTCTTAATATTTTTTCATGAAATTTTCAAAACGTATGTTTCATGTTAGTCTGTATAAACTGAAATATGACGTTTTGGGGCATAACGCGCACGATATCTCAAAAACTTCTTAATATTTTTTTCATGAAATTTTCAAAACACATGTTTCATGTTAGTCTGTATAAACTGAACTTAAAAGTTCCTTTTTATTGTTCAAAAATTTTTTTTAGGTGGTTATACTGTTGAAATTTTCAAAATTTTGCATTAGCTAAATACAACTTTGTATTAAAAATATAAAAATGCTTTAAATACAATTTTTTTAGGTTCAGCATAATTGTTAGAATCTGAAGTATAAGTAACAAAAATTACATTCTAGTTGCAATATGTATTTTGTAATCGTGCGCATAAGCTGTTATACCAATTTTCTGATCGTCAAATGTCTGACAGTTTGGAGCCCCCTGGAAATGCTAATTCTGCATCTTGCAAGTTTTTAAATACATAAAATGAAAGAACATACTTATATATTTTATCGCAATAAAAATTGTGTTTTAAAATAATATACATTTTAAGATATTAAATGTTGAAAATGGTCTTTTTTTTCTTTTTTTTTTTCAATTTTAAGAGTCCTGAGACCCTTTAAGCGCCTACGCTAGCAACACCCCCTAGATATTTGAGAAAGCCTTAACACGCGTCATGAAAACGTCACATAAAGCAGACACGAGGCTAACGAGAAAGACAGGCTACCGCGGTGGGTCCGATTCTTCTTTTTTTACAGACCGCTGGAGTCACGTGATGCTCTTTTCGCACACCTTCATTGGTGCATTCGAGCATCACGTGACTCCAGCGGTCTGTAAGAAAAGAAGAATCGGACCCACCGCGGTAGCCTGTCTTTCTCGTTAGCCTCGAAGCAGACAAAACAAAGAAAAAAGATTATTCATTGGCTCGTAGCCAGTCAATGATTTTTTTTCTTTGTTTTGCCTGCTTTATGTGACGTTTCGGTGACACGTGTCAAGGCTTTCTCAAATATCTAGGGAGCGTTGCCTTTGACACTAGTCATGGGAAGAAACGAGAACGCTAATTTTAAGTTTATGGGAACGTTATTTTCAAATATCTCGCTTGCATTTTAATATTTTTGAAAGACCTTTTTTGCATAGGATAGCTGAGGTCTATCTCTAACAGGGCTAGTTTTTACTATTTCAATTTTGTTACAGTTTTTTTTTTTAAATATTAGGATAGTTTCAATTTCAGAACCGTTTCCGAAAGTAAAAGTAATTTTTTTTAAAAAAAATCTGAAACCAAAATCAAATAAGTAAAAACTACCCGTTAGAGATCGTTCTCAGCTATCCTATGGGGAAAAAAATCATAAAAAATAGCATAATCCAAGCGAGAAATTGGAATACAACTTCCCCATAGGATTAACATTAGCTTCCGAATCTTTTCGCGTGACTAGTGTAGGACCTTGTTGTTACCACACTGGAAAGCTCTAGAAATTTGTTTACGTCATATGCTTTGGAAAATTAATAATATCTTCCACTTAATATTTTAGTCTGTAGGTTATGATTCTAAACTTCTTTTTTAGTCTTAAATTATACCCTTTTTTTTTTTTTTTTTTTTTTTCAAAGTCGTAACACATTTACGGGACACGTTTTGAAAGGACTTCTAGGCTTAGATTTTAAGTGACTATGTTTCGTGACGACTTTATTGTGATCTAGAAAAGTTTACCTAATCATACAAAAAAAAAAAAAAAAAAAAAAAAAAAAAAACGTTTCAAATCTTTTGGATTTTCTTATAATAACCTTCCAAACATATATACCTCCTCCAAAGAAGAAAAGACTTGAGTTGATCTTCTTTTTTAGGATAAAAAAGTTAACTAAATATTGAATTGGCATTTGAAAGATTTCGAATGCTTGATTAATTTCTGTTGCTGTGATGCGATTTTGAATTTGTGTATCACTTAGCTGATAGCATATATTTTTTGATTAAATTTGTTTTTTGTTGAACTTTTTTAATGAAAATAATACAATACAACCCGCGAATTAAAAAATATATACATAATTTTATTTACGGATGTTGAAGGGTTAAAGAAGGCTGAAAAAAAGAAAATTACTTGTTATTCTCCAGCACATAATTACACATTTTATATGGCTTGTTTAATTTATTAATTTAATTTTTATTATTCATATTTATTAAGATTATTAAGAAAGAGATCAATAAAATATGTTGCATTGTTATATGCTGAAAATATGATATATTTGCTCCAAAGTCTAATTCCCATTTTTATTTATTTATTTATTTATTTATTTATTTTTGCACTCATCAAGATATGATAGTGTTTAAGATTTAAAAGCAGATATTTCCTGTACCACATAAGAAAATTCTTATACATATTGTAGCGATCTCATCTCACTTGAGCAGTATAAAGTGTGTTACAAGATTAGAGTAACTGACTTGGCCTTTTGCTCAACGCTAACATTCTCGCTTACTGATCATGAGATGTTTGGTTCAACATTCAACTCCCACTGGCAGCACCAATTCACTATCTCTAAATTGGTGACCTGGAGGTGATCAACCTTCAACAACAACAATCACCTCTTCACAATACTAACAGATGGCAGCACCAAACAAATCCTCCCCAACACACCCAACAAAGCCTGTGAAATGCTCACAGCACAAAGTCTGCCGCCCACACCGCGCATCTCATCTGTGCCAGTGCAACACGACTGCAGCACTCACTCGTGCGCATTGCTCGTCATCATGTTTCTTCACTGGGGATGAAGTGAGTAGTGATCTTATCTTACTTGAACAGTATAAAGCGAGTTACTAGTTTTGAGTAACTGGATTGGCCTTTTGCTCGACGCTAACGTTCTCGCCTACTGATCATGAGATCCCTGGTTCAACTCCCACCGGCACTAATACACACTCTGTTCATTATCAACAGACCAATAAATGTATTGAGTTATTACTCTCTGTAGTCTAGTTCCATGAGTACTTGTAGTGTAAGTAACATGCTACGATTTTTGGCTACCAGTATTTTAGAACGGAAAAATCTGACTTATTTAATCTGAGATATCTCATTAATTGAATAATGCGAAGCAAACTTTTCGAAAATAACGGTGGACAACAAGCATAGCAATTATCATCTATGTGACTTACACTACAAAACCCCAGGGAACTACCCTGTATAAATATTTATGCTCGAGTCTGATTCCCACAGTTATATTTCTAGTTTCCATTCATCAAATGTATGATATTGGTCAAGATTTCAAATACCTATTTTCTGTAGCACATAAGAAATTTCTTACGCATAAGCAGGTCAATAAAATGTGCTACATTGCTATGCATGATATTTATACCCAACTCACATTTCGACGATTATTTTTTTTTTTCTATTCATCAACTGCGTATGATATTGCTCAAGATTTTTAAACAGCATTTTATGGACCACACAAGAAAATTCTTATATAATTCATCTAGTTCTACAGTCATTTGAAAACAAGCAAATTATTCTAGATACTATATTCTACAATCTTTCAAACATCAACAATTTATTAATACATAATTCACTAAGTATATATAAAACATCTCTTTCTTCAGTCTGTCTTCTTTACCGGCATCCACATTCAGCCACTACCATGTCTTCGTAATCATATTTGTAAGTCACCGTGCCATCGTCATCGATGTACAGAACAGATATTGAGGAGAGTTTTGTTGGCACGCAGCAAGCTCTAGAAATCTGTTTGGGTTCGAGGCTATGCATCAATGTCTGGATGATTGCATGTTTCGTTGGTGTCAAATGTGCACTCATAGGAAAAGAGCATTTACCAGAGCATTCAAAAGCCTGTAACAGTAAATAAAAAGGTGAAATAAATGCATGAGAATGTGATTACAACAAATGAGTTAAAATGCCAAAATAAATATAATACTTCTTCAGTATGAAAATATCATACACTTTAAAGTCATTTTTTGTAAAAGGGTAATATAATAAAACCACAAATGAAACTATAACTAGAGTTGCAAAGAGTAGAAAAAATCCGGTTTAAACCTGGGAATAAACCGGGTTTTTTAGGAATAAGCCAGGTTCTTTTGGGAATAAACCAGGTGCTTTGGGAATAAACAGTGTCTATTGAAAATTAAACCCAGTAATAAACCGGGATTTTTGGGAAAAACCGGGTGCTTTGGGAATAAATCGTGTCTATTGGAAATTAAACCCGGGAATAAACCGTTTTTTTTACTCTAACTATAACCTCTTCCGAATTACCCACGATTCCAAAAAGCGTTCTTTATCTTTAGAAACCTCAGGAACCAACATAAATCCCAGATTTAAAGAAGCATTTTATAAAAACAGAGTTTCTTTTGCTGCCACTGCTTCCGAGTAGTTTTTATAACATATCTTTTCTCAAACTGGAAATATTGTTTTTTTTTTCAGATGCTATCCGATCTCAAATAAACATTTTCACCTTCAATAAACATAAATCACAGACAAGCATGATAAATTAACAGCATTCAAACTAACATTACTCTTGCATATATAAATTCAGTTGCGCATTTGAAAATGTTTAATGGAGAATTGATAGCATCTTAAAAACCGACATTCTGATTTGAGAAAACTAATTAATACACTATAGAAACTACTCGAAAATTCTCCGAAAATAAGCAGCAAGAAAAGAAACTTTGTTTTTATAAATGCTTCTTAAGTCTCGAAAACATATTGCTGTCTGAGGCTTCTAAAGACAAAGAAGGCTCTCGTGAATCGTGGGTAACCGTGACCAACAATAGACAATGCCAGTTCATAACTTTAATGACGTCAAACGGATCGTATCATCTAAACTTAACCTCTCCGTAGTAAAGTATTACGAAAGTGCATAACGTCTTTAAAAGATGACTTTTAAAAGTATATTATAGGTTTTTAATGAGTATGTATTGTTTTTATTTATAATCTATAAAGATTTGTGATCATTTAGACATATTATTTTAAGGGTTTGGTTAATTTTTTATTAGTTAAATTTATTGCTATCTTTTGATCTGTCATCGATGTGCTGGAGGATATGGGGGTTTAAGCCTAACTATAAACTGATATACAGTTTCATGTTTTCAGAAGTAAATTTATTTCATTGCTTATCTTAAGCATATAATCTACTTATTTTATAGGCCGAATACGCTGTTCACAGTTTATGTTTTCTTTCGCCATAGAATTAAAAGCTTTAAATTATGCATTCTATTAAATGTTATATTTGTACATTTGTTTAGAATGTAGCTTATGTTTAGTTTTAATTTTCTCCCTAAAACATTTCTACGCAACAACCTAACGAAGTAATTTCTAAACATATTTAATTTCTCATTTTGATTAGATTTAACAGTTTTTGTATAATTCAGAATATTACTGTACCGTGGCTTTCTATCAGTTTTTTAAATTGCATTTTAAAACTTAAGATAACCTTCAGATGAATATTTTAACCCTCTCGCTGCGTAATTGCTTTTTTAAAATAGCTTCAAAATAATTAAAATAGCTTCTTTTGTCACCAGTTTTTCAAAACAAAAATTTTTGTCTAATTTAATCGGGGAAATGCTCCGATTAAAAAAGGCAAAATTTACACAAAAAAAGTGATAATAATAATAATAATAATAATAATAATAATAATAATAATAACTGGTAGGAATAATGAAGGAGGATTAATTAGACGGAAAAATGCATCCCCGAGAAAATCTTGGGCTGCGCAGCGAGAGAGTTAATAGTACTGAAATATACATATTCTGTATTTAAAAAAAGTATGTTTGAAATACATGTGCATATTTTATTTATTTATCAATAAGCAAATATGCTATTTCATTTAAGTTGCTGTAAAACAGATTTTCACAGTCCTTCACAAAACTAATATGTTGTGGCCATCACAAAACTTTCTTCTATATAAATCACGCCGATTAAATCATTTAAATAGTACAAGAAATTACATCAATTTAGCACCAGTTCATGTCAAAGTGTATCTGAATTTGAAGTTTGATAAAAATTCTTGAGATAAAGCTATAGCAGAAATTCTGAAAAATGTAGCATAGAAGCGCCACCTGTTGAATGATTTACACCAATACATAAACAGCAATAATTGATATCCAGGTATACATGGATCTGAAGTTCGTTGAAAATCTAAGCATTAGTTCTTGAGATAGAGCTATTGCGGAAATCACAAAAAACAGCATAGCAGCGCCACCTATTGAGCGATTTACACCAAACTGTATAAAATGTCAATTCATGTCAAGGACTAACTGATTCTAAAGTTTGATGAAAATTCGTGCATTAGTTCTTGAGATACACCTATAATGGAAATGCTGAAAAATACAGCATAGCAGCGCCACCTCTTGAGCGATTTACACCAAAATGTACAAAATGTCAATTCATATCAAAGATTAACTGATTCTGAAGTTTGGTGAAAATTATTGCATTAGTTCTTGAGATACAGCTATAATGGAAATTCTGAAAAGTGCAGCATAGCAGCGCCACCTGTTGAGCGATTTGCACCAAAACACAAATAGCACTAATTCATATCATAGTATACTTGAATCTGAAGTTTGATGAAAATCGAAGCATTAGTTGTTGAGATAGAGCTATTGCGGAAATCGTAAAAAATGCAGTATAGCAGCGCCACCTGTTGAGCGATTTACACCAAAGTGTACAAAACTTCAATTCATGTCAAGGACTAACTGAATCTGAAGTTTTATGAAAATCCGTGCATTAGTCCTGGAGATTGAGCTATTGCGGAAATCGTGAAAAGCCCACATAGCAGCGCCACCTGTTGAGCGATTTACACCAAAAACTAATCAGCACCAAGTTATATCAGCGACTAACTGAATATAAATTTTTATTAAATTCCGTCCATTAGTTCTTGAGATAGAGTACCCACAAAATTTATGTCACATACAGACAGACAGACTCACAGATGCACAGACTCACAGACAGACATTTTGTAAAAACATGTTTTTCGGAATCTCTGACCCGTAAAACGTGTAAATCCGTCGAAAACCGAAAGTCGAAAATTTTCACGAATCCAATGCTTTCTTTTTGTAAAGATAGAAGAAAGTAAAATACGTGTTAAAAAGGAATTTTGGATTTTTCCTTTACTTTTGATAAACATGCGATGCTGCATTTTACTGAAATAATTATATGCAAACACAAAACACAGCTGCTAGCATTCCCATTTCTTTCCAAGCAAATAAACATATTATGAAACAGAAGTTTTACTTAAATGAAATTTAAATAAAAACAAGACACATTTTACATTTTTTCTGTGTTTAAGTTTATAAACTATGTGCAAAATAAAATGTAGTTTGCGTGTATTTTTAAATAAATCCTTAGAATGCAGTAAAACTCTTTAATCTTAAACCTAGATCTAAAAAAATTGAATGCAGAGTTCAAACATTTATGTTTTCTTTTCAGAATCTTAATTATATGATCTTTAAAACTCGGTGAGAATAGTCTTCACATGGACCTTTCGTGGTCCAAAAAGCGTCACAGAGTGCATGTTGAGTATTTTAACATCACATTCCTCAGTTACACTTTTCCGGACAGATTTTCTGCAATATTTAACACGTTGAGTGCCGCGGTGACTGTGATGTTTGTACAACCCCTCTCACCTATAGAAGCGCCATCTGTGGCCAAAAGGGAAGAAACAGAGTAGAATCTGGGATGGCTTCGCCTAAGAAGGTGATCCAAAAACTACTGAGAACGGTTTTGGCTAGTGCCAGCCGTAAAGAATCAAGATGAAACTATAAGTTTTGTTTTATATGACTTAGTGTCATGTGTAAATTTGTTTGTGCCAGTCTGTGTTCACCGTCCCGTCCTATGTGCATAATAAACGTTTGTGTTGTTTTGATAATTGGCCAATCCTTATAGAAAAAGCCCACACGCGACCATCCGGTTGCCCTTTACACTGGCGTCAGAAGTATTGTGGGATTTGGCCAAAGTGAATTCAACAAGTGAATTTAATGTGCAGTAAGGATACCCTATCCCTGGATTATTTTTTCCCTGGACGTGCGGATTATTTTTGATTTATATTATCCGTATCGGATTATATTTTTACGGAGGTAAGATTTTATTACATTACTTTAAGTATGGCAGATAAGTTATCAAAATTAAAAAAAGCTCGCGGAGTCACTAAAAGTTCTATTACGTCAATAATTAAAAAAATCGAAGATAATTTTGCGTCCGACACGCCAAACTTAGACGATCTTGAAGAAAATTTGGCGATGTTAGAACAGAAAGGTAGTGATTTGAAACAAGAGGATAACGAAATCCTAACATTAATTGATGATTTATCTGAAGTCGAGAAAGATGCCAAGGCGTCGGCAGAGTACCAGGAAAAAATTACGCTCTGGAAGTTCAGAGTGAATAAAAAATTAAAACAAAAAGAACCCCCACCCCCTGTATGTCCCGCAAATAGGTGCGTAGAATTTCCTAACACGGTCAAACTACCGACACTTAAAATTGAGAAATATTATGGAGATATTAAACTTTTCCAGAATTTCTTGAACTCGTTTAAAACAGCGGTACATGACAATGAACACCTCTCAAATATTGAGAAAATGAATTATTTATTCAGTTATTTAGGAGGGAGTGCGTATAATTCTATATCGGGTTTTGCGTTATCTGATAAAAATTACATAGAAGCAGTCGACTTACTTAAAAGACAATTTGGTAGGAAAGATTTAATTATTACCAGTTATATTAATACGCTGTTAACTTTAAAACCGGTTACAAAATCGCATGACGTCATGTCATTACGTAAATTATATGACGCTATTCAAACGCAGATTCGTAGTCTAAGGTCATTAGAAATGGAAGCGGACAGTTTTGATGCATTATTGACTCCGATAATATTAAAAGCATTACCGTATAATTTATCGCTTGAGTTCAATAGACAAAGTGTCAAAAATTCTGAAGAGAATTACAGCTTGGATAAATTATTATCATTTATCCGAAATGATTTGGAGGCTAGGGAAAAGCAAACTCAAATTATAAATTTATCTTCTGACCATTCAAGGCCAAAGTACTTATCAGGAATATTACCGGAATGTAAACAGATTAACAAAACATCTGGCGTAGCTGAAGTGTTTGCTTTAGAGAATGTTTGTTTGTTTTGCAGGTCAGATAATCATCTAACTGAAAAATGTGACAGATATTCAATTCAGGAAAGGATTAATAAATTAAAAGCTGAGGGTAGATGCTTCGCTTGCCTGAAGCGAAAACACATAATTAAATATTGTACGTAAAAAACTAAATGTAGGCTGTGTTCTAAATTACATCACGTGTCAATTTGTAATTCTTTAGTTGGGAAGGGTAATAAATCAGAAAAAATACGAATGAAAATGCGCTGACAGCCCGAGTAATGTCGCGGAATGTATTTGATTTAGAACGGGTGCGAGAAAGGAAAAAAATAATTGAACCACTCCAATTTATAGACTTAGAATTTGAGAATAAAATTTTGCGAGGGGTCGTCGATAGCGGTACTCAGATTTCAATTATAAAGAGCGTTTGTGTACCGGAGCATTTTAAAGTACCATGCGGTTCAATTATACTTAAATCAGCTTTCGGACACGAGTTAAGAGCACCGTTAATAAACATTCCATTAAGCATAGCTGCAGATAAAGTACATTGCAGGGTGTTCCCAAAAATAGTAATAACGTGCGCGATGGTTGATAATTTAATTAATGATTTACTGTTATCTTTAAATGCTCATAAGGAATTAAGCACAATAAGCGAAAGTAACGAACCCGACACCACAATAAATGATTTTAGTACTATAAATTTGCCCCGTACGAGTGAAAACAACGCGGTAGATTTAGATTTAGCTTGCGCTGCTACGGAGGCCGAGCAGGTTAAAATAGGAAATGCAAACGAGAATATTGATAACGATGGCAATGAAAATACCAGAAATTTCACGAACGACTCGGAAAAATTTAAATGGGAACAAAAGACGGATGCATCACTAAATCAGTGTTGGACAGATGCCAAAAATGAGCGTAATAATTATTTTGTTCAGGACGATCTGTTATACCATCGTGACAAAATATTAGGGGAAACGGTACATCAATTGCTCGTGCCCGAGCCGCGTAGAAAGCAGTTGCTAGAGCTCGCTCATTCAAGCCCCTAGGGTGGACATTTAAGAAAACGAAAGACCACTGAAAGATTAAAATATTCTTTTTTTTTGGTTTGGGATTAAGACAGATGTGAGCGAGTTTTGCGACAAATGTTTGTCCTGTCAGCTTCGAGCGAAAGCAAATAAATTTGATGATATACCAATAACCCCAGTTACTCGTCCTGACGAGGCAATGCAGATTGTAAATATAGACGTAATAGGCCCAATAGAACCGGCTAGTGGAGGGTACAAGTACGTACTAACCGCGGTAGACCAGTGCACGCGTTGGCCGGAAGCGGTCTGTTTACGGAATCATTTTGCAAAATCCACATGCGATGCCCTTTTACAGATATTTTCACGGACCGGAATTCCTAAATTAATAGCTAGCGATCAGGGTAAAAACTTCACTTCGGCCCTCACGAAAGAATTTATGAAACGTTTAGGGACGTCCCCGCGTTTTTCCGTTCCGGGGTACGCACAGTCGAATGGATTGGTGGAACGATGGAATGGGGTACTTAAAGGGATGATACATCATGTTATAAGAGAAAATGCCGGAAGTTGGCATAAACACATACCCTTTTTGTTGTGGGCATACAGGGCGGTACCAAATGCTACGACGAACGTTAGTCCATTCCAAATGTTATATGGTAGGCGTCCAACTGGTCCCCTTTCCATATTAAAGTCATCATGGACCAACGAAACACCTCTACCAATTGGCCAGTTAGGCTCAGTTACCAATTACTTAAATGACCTGAAAATAAAGTTGGAAAAAGCAGCCGAGCATGCCGGAATTTCTTGCAAGGATTAGCAGCAGGCTTACGCTTATTATCACAACAGGAAAGCTAGACATAAAGAATTTAAACCGAATGATCAAGTTATTGTATTAATTCCGGACAGTAATCACAAAATATACACTAGGTGGACAGCACCAGCTACGATACTTGAAAAGAAGTTTCCCTATAGTTATTTAGTACAATTGCCAGATAATAGTATAAAGCATTTACACGCGAATAAAATCAGAGAATTAAAAGCTCAGACAACACACATAGGCGTCATCTATGATGATGATATCGATTTCGGTGAGATCGAAAACATCCCGCAGATTAGTAAAGACGATCCAAATAACCTCCACCAAAAATTACACTTGGACCATTTAACAGAAGATGAGAGGGAGCAACTGATCAACATATTATGTAGACACTCCAACCTTCAGTCGGGAATCCCTAAAATTGCAAATGTAGGAGAACATAAAATTAAATTAAAACCTGATAACCAACCAAAACGTCAGAAGCCCTACAGAATCCCAGAGGCTCTCAAAAGTGAAGTCGACAGACAAATCGAAGAATTATTAAGTTTAGGACTAATCGAGCACTCGGAGAGTGAATATGCTCATCCGATCGTATGTGTAGCCAAAAAGGACTCCTCAGTTAGATTATGTGTGGACTATCGATATTTAAACTCCCAGACAGAAGTCGACTCATTCCCTATGCCTAACGCTGCCGACTTGCTCTACAAAGTCGCTCCTGCGAAATTCATCAGCCTGTTGGACTTACTGAAAGGGTACTGGCAGATAAGATTAAGTGAAGACTCTAAACATTTAACGTCTTTCGTCACACACCGAGGACAGTATTCCTTCGTAGTTATGCCGTTCGGGCTACGTAACGCGGCAGCCACGTTTCAAAGGTCCATGAATCGCACTTTAGTCCAACATAAAGAATATGCCGAAACATACATAGATGACGTGGTAGTTTTTTCTAATAACTGGACTGACCATCTCAAGCACCTAGACGCTGTTCTGACAACCCTCGAAGAAGCAAACCTGACAGTAAATTTTCAGAAATGTGTCTTTGCACGATCCCAGATAAAATTCCTAGGACATGTGGTAGGATCAGGCAGACATGCTCCTGATCCAGAGAAAGTAGCAGCCATCCAAAATTTAGAAGTGCCGAAATCCAAGAAAGATGTCAGAAGTTTATTAGGCCTTCTGTCCTATTATAGGTCCTATATCCCGACCATTAATTGAACTTACAAAAAAACGTGCTCCTAATGAAATTACCTGGACTGAGCAGTGTGAAACAGCTTTCCGTGATCTGAAGCAGGCAATCAGCCAAACGCCCATTTGTTATTCACCGAATTTTACAAAACCCTTCATCATACATGCAGATGCTTCATCGTACGCGATAGGTGCTTGATGAAAATGAGAAAAAAAGATGAAAATGACCAAGAACATCCCATTGCTTTCATTAGCAAAAAACTATCGAAATGCCAAGAAAATTATGCTACTATAGAGAAGGAAACCTACGCAGTTATTTTCGCTCTAAAAAAGTTTGAACATTATATATATGGCTCGCAAGTGACTGTTGTGAGTGACCACAACCCTTTGAAATCCTTGACCAATTGTGCATCCCAAAGTGCGCGCCTTCAGAGGTGGGCTCTGGCATTGCAGCGATTTCAAGCCCACATAGCCTATCGACGTGGAAATCTCCACACTAATGCAGATTCCTTAAGCAGACTATATGCCTCACACTGGACTTAAACGAAAGAGACTTTGCCGTTCAAAAAAAAAACTCACGATAAACTTTTGATTTATTTTGTTTGTGATGATATGTTTCCTTCAAGACTTTTCTGAATATGACTTTTGTGGACATTAATTGATTGAACATTATTACTTAAACTTTAAAATATTTATTCAAGAACTTTAACGTATTAGTACTAGTATCATAATCTCATATTGCATAGTATCTTAGTTATTCTTTTTAGTTATCTTTATGTTAAGTAAGTATTGTAATTTTGATTTTTATTAATAGTGTGTATACTAAAATGTTTATAGAGATTCCATTAGATTTTGATTAGTCTTTAAAGACTAAATCAAAACTTTGAATGGGGGAGGTGTGATGTTTGTACAACCCCTCTCACCTATAGAAGCGCCATCTGTGGCCAAAAGAGAAGAAACAGAGCAGAATCTGGGATGGCTTCGCCTAAGAAGGTGATCCAAAATCTACTGAGAACGGTTTTGGCTAGTGCCAGCCGTAAAGAATCAAGATGAAACTATAAGTTTTGTTTTATATGACTTAGTGTCATGTGTAAATTTGTTTGTGCCAGTCTGTGTTCACCGTCCCGTCCTATGTGTATAATAAACGTTTGTGTTGTTTTGATAACACTACCCAACATCAAAAATGTTTCGGGCTCAAAAATAGTTATTTCCGAAGTATTTCGTCTCGCTAAACACGAAAATCAACATAAAAAGTTGATATTAGCTCTTGTTTTCAAGATATGAACCAACTTGAGAAATCTCACTACGGCTGTTTTATGGGAAATCGAATTTTCTGAAGTTGGTACTCCTAATAGCTGTAATTCCCCTCAACATGATTTGGCCTGAGCCAACAAACCACGTTGACAATTGTTATTTCTGCATCACACCCTCCATGAATCGAGGTTGGACAAAAAAGAAGGAATCGGTACAGTATCCCAGTGTTCCATCAGCCATTCGGCCCGTTCTCACTCGGCTAATCTGCCAATTCCTGAGCCACATCAAAATTATGAGATTAAAGAGGATGATGCTGTAGAAGTCACTAAACCTGGGACTTTCCGTGACCGAGATTTCGAGGCAAAAGATTTGAATGAGCCTCACACACTAAATCAGACAGAATTGTCACTTGCCAAAGGAGAAAGCAGAGCTTCTGGTATCAAGACTGAAGCAATGGCATCTACTCCAACTAGAACTCAAGATCACAGAATACAGGACTCGTCACAAGAATCTTCATGTCTTTAAGAAGAAAGAACATGTTGTTGCTTGTACTGATGTGAATGGTTTGATGAATTCCATGAACATAACTCATGATCTACGGAAGTGGAGTTTATTTATAGACTCTTCCAAACTTAGTTTGAAAGCAGTCTTACTACACAACGGCAACATTATTCTTTCCATTCCCATTGGACATTCCGTTCACATGCAGGAAACTTACGAGAATGTGAAATTACTTCTCGAGTCAATCAAATACCAGGATCATAAATGGCAGATTTGTGGTGATTTGAAAGTAATTGCTTTACTCCTGGGAATGCAATTAGGCTGTACCAAGTACTGTTGTTTTCTGTGTTTGTAGAACAGTCGAGATAGAAACTCTCACTGCATAAAAGACAAATGACCTTCAAGAAATCTAAATTTCGGGGAGAGAAATGTTCGAAATGAGCCTGTAGTTGATACAAAAAACATTCTGCTTCCACCCCTGTACATTAAGCTGGGATTAATGAAGAACTTTGTAAAAGCCATGGACAAGGATTGAGAGGCTTTCCAGTACCTTAGAGCGAAATTTCTAGGACTGGCTGAATCAAGGGTTAAAGAGGGAATCTTTGTGGGCCCTCAAATACGCACAATAATGAAGGATCCTGCTTTTGATAAAGTTTTGGAAGGGGAAGAGAAAGCAGCCCGGGAAGCCTTCAAAGGTGTGGTACGAGGATTTCTAGGCAACAGAAAAGCCGAGAACTACCAACAGTTGGTGAAAGAACTCCTACAAAAATACCATGACCTTGGATGCAACATGTCTCTGAAACTTCATTTCCTCCACTCCCATCTAGAATTTTTCCCTAAAAACTGTGGAGATGTAAGCGATGAGCACGGTGAAAGGTTTCACAAAGATATCTCTGTAATGGAACCCAGATATCAGGGTCGTTGGGATGAGTCAATGCTGGCCGACTACTGCTGGACTGTTACAAG
This sequence comes from Maratus speciosus, assembly GCA_963932465.1. Taxonomy (NCBI): domain Eukaryota; kingdom Metazoa; phylum Arthropoda; class Arachnida; order Araneae; family Salticidae; genus Maratus; species Maratus speciosus. The sequence continues at coordinate 213,942,614 of OZ010797.1, read as the reverse complement.
AGATGCTCCGGCGTTGACTACAAGAGGCAATTCAAAAGGAAACGTTTTCAAGAATAGGCTAGAAACAACTACTCCTTTCTGAAAAATGAACATTGATTAATGAAACATGTCTATTGTATTGTATTTATTACATAGGATTTTTTTTCTCCTTCAATTTGCTTTTAAATCGATGTGTGGGATGTTGTGTGTCAACCTCCAGTGGGCTGTATTGTATCTTGAAAACAAGAGCTAATAAAAACATTTCATTTACATATTCGTTTTTTTCAACCCAAAATTAGTAAGAATTGACTATCTAGAACCAGGAAACTGACAAAATTTTTTTTTTTGTTGGGTAGTGTAATTGGCCAATCCTTATAGAAAAAGCCCACACGCGACCATCCGGTTGCCCTTTACAGTGACTGACACTAAAGCTGAAAAATTTACAATGTTTTAAGTATTTTTTTAGAAAGTATAATCCTTTAATAAATAAAAGGTAAGTAAATTTTAAATAAATTTTCAGTAATTACTTAAAACAATATATATATATTTAGTTTTATATCATATTTTAGAATGTAAGTCATCGGTGAATGACGCGTTCTAAAAGAAAAGTTCCCTGTCAGTCAACGGTGACTGACGTGGCGCTTAACGTGTTAAGCGTTTGAGATCAATGTTTTGGTTCTCACTTAACCAGTTCTTCATGATTACGTGACTCAGTTTAGGTATGTCTTAAAATATTAATATATTTGCTAGTTCTCATCAGCTAGTTTAAATTAGATTAGCTTCCATTCTAATAAGTTTTTTATTTGAATTCTATTATATATAGAAATATATTTTTATTATAAAAAGGCACAATTAAAAAAAAGTTTTTTTTTAATTTTTTTATTAAGATCTTAGAGTATAAAGGGCGAGTCCAGCAGACCTCACCAAAGTCACCGGTGAGATTGGTTACGTGACGTTACGGTAATTGACCGGTCTCTAACCGGTCGACAGACTTACTGGACGGCACTGGTGTTATTTACTATTGGCGCCATCTGTATTACGTTGCCGTAATTATTCTTTTATTATTGTTTCATCATGTACGATGCAAATGTAAATAAACTTTCATGTAACCGATCACGTGACCCAACTAACCAAGAATTTTCTTCGGTTAGTTCGGTCTCTCACCGATCACTTTGGTTACTTGCGCGGAACGACATTGGTTGCGACCCGGTTAGCAGCACTGAACGCCTTGGTGACTAACCGATCTCACCGGTCACTAACCGGTGGCTCCTCTGGACGCGCCCAAAGTAAACAACTATCAGTAGTTTAATGCATTTTGTTGGTCGCGCTTCGACCGACTGCTCTCATGGTCGTGACGTCATTACTTTGACGTCACACCACGAACTGGCCTTGTATTTCGTTGGTCACGTGGTAATTCGGAAGAAGTTATTGTATATTTTCGTTCGTGTTTAAATTGAATTTTCGTAGTTTAAAAAACACTTTTCCTTTTTTTTTTTTTACAATGTAGTGCTATCTATTGTTTATATTTTCAGCCTTCAACTTTGACCGTGGAATGGAAATATAGTATGTCTATAGGTATCGTACTCTCTTGTCTGTAGAGCAAGAATTCATCTCAAACGCGGGTGGACGAAAAAATGGATTTGATTGATTCCCTTTTGTTCTGAACGCCTCATTTATATGTAATTGCAGTTTGAGCCAAATAAAATAAATTTATTAGTATAAATTTACATAATTTAAAATATAAAGTGTTTATAATTAAATTACGTTTTGTGTAATGGCTTTTGAGAACATAGCAAATTTACGGTAACCGGCTCTCGTAACGAAGTTTTGCCTTGTCTTGTTCATACGAAGGGTCTTATAGGAATTTTCTTTTCAGCCCACGTAATAGATTCCATACATGTTTGTAATGTCACGAAAACGTATCAGGGGTCTCTAAGTCTACTTTATTGTACATGTTTTGAACGCACTGAATAAATTTACGAACGTATTTGACGGAACCTTATGTTGCAAAGACATGTGCATTTGAAAATCGTAGATCCAGATCGGTTTAATAAGGTTTGTTTTGATGGTTGTGATTTAACCTTTAAATGCGTGATTTTTTTATTTTATCTCGAATAAAATATATATGATTTTCTGAAAGGTTTATTACACAGGAAAAAGAATTAAAAAAATCAGAGATACATTTTTCCTATAATACGTCAATCTTTTCTTCTGTTGCACATCTGCAATATAAGAAAAAACTACTGCCGTGTGGCTGTTTCACGGTAAAATATTGCAAATTAGTAAATATTTTAATAAATATGAATCCAAATACCTTATTGTATATAATGATTTATTTTATAAAACTTAACCTTTAACCCTTTAATTCCCATGATAGAATACATTCTAGAAATTACGTAGTTCAGACTTCAGAGCAACTGACTTTACACCAGAAAGTTTCAATAGTTAATTTCGCTTTATTTAAATACGGAATGTCTGTTATTAATTAAAGCAAATATTGCTATTTTAATTTTCTGGTGTGAATTAGGTATATGGGAAAGGACTCTGAAAAGTGGCTGCTGAAAAAAATTGCGGCCCAATAAAATTGCCTCAAAAAACTCAAAATTTCGCCTACAAGTACCTTATTGCTATATTTATCAAAAAATAATATGAACCAAACTGTTTCTCATAGTTCTTCTGATATTTTAATTTCAAAGCACTTCCATTGCTAAAATGTTCAAATAAATGATTGACACCGGAATTTAAGAACAAATTTATTTGTAAATATGAAAAATGCTATATTTCATATACATGCTAAATAGATAAAAGTTTATAAAAAGTCTGGTGCCATTGTGGCGCTTGGGAATTAAAATTAAGTGGTTTCATAAACATACCATCGCCCTTGAAAGGGTTAAAAAAGAAAAGAAATTATAAATAGAAGTCATACTGTCAATAAATAATATTTTTTTTTACTCTATGTCAATTGAAAAAATAAAGCATAAGCATTAACATTTAGAAGAGTTAATGTTTATTTGAATTAGTACAAAATTTTTTTAAACTTCTCCCTGTAAAATAATAAAAATTAAAAATATATTATCTTTACTTACAGTAATTAAAAGTTTTATGAGTGTTTTAATGTGTATTTTATTGCATTAGATTTTCTTATTTTACTGTTTAGTACATATATAAATGGATTCAGATCATTTGCTCACAATTTAAATCATCCCCTCATATTAAAATTATGAGGGAATGATTGTGAGGGAATGACGAAATACTTCTGAAAACCATGTTATACAAAAGTGATTAGTCTTAGGTTACTAAATATCCTTTGAAACACATTTCTAATAATATAATAACATAAAAAGACATTTCATTAGTTTTTATTAAATTTATAATAGATGAGGGAATGACGCGTAATTAAAATACTTACACTGATCTAGTACTTCAAAGCCATATACTAACTATTCAAGAACGTTTTTGAGCAAACAACAAGATGGATACTTCACTTTAATCTTGTACAAACTGTCATAGACATATATAAAGCATGCTATGCTTTCTACTAAGTAAATAATGGCAAATTTATAGTTATGTGAGAAAATGACGACAAATGCTAGGGACACCATTAAAAAGTGCCCGAAATCATTCATTATATAAAATATAAATATAATTAAGTGGCTAAATATGTATTTGAGTGTGTTTAATGGATTGAGAAAAAAATAATTATAAATATACGTGCAGGAATGGCAGAGAAAGCATTTTCTTTCCTACATATGTGAATGGGGACATAGTGAGGGAATGATATTTACATTAAAAAATACATTACATTTAACAAATTTCAATTTCAATAAGCAAATAATTGCAGTTTATATATATAACTGATTAATATTGATAGTTTAAATCACTTTTTCTTTTTGTAATTTTAAAAATATGTCTTCAAGATCCCTGGGACATAAAACTGTCACTTTTCAGAGAATGACTCATATACGAATAAAAAATGTACTAAATTCAAAACAGTGTTGTTTGCATATATGCAAAGCTGCGCACTAAAGGGTTAAGCTGAATAGACCAGTAGCTTTTAGTGCATCAATTTAAAGGTGTTGACAGACAGATATAAAATTTGATTGGTTGAGACTGTTTAGTAAAATACGAATCCACCACCATCTTAGCGAGCCTGTTATAATCGCTAAGCCAATGCTTGTTAACTATTTGTTTCACCTAAGCGGACTCGTCCAGGCGAGTATCGTAAAGTTCTGGAATGTAGATAGGCGATAGTTTAGACAAAAACGACTGTCTAAGCACATTCAGAACATGTGTTCTATGTGTATGTCGTCATTCTCATATGGAAGCACCCTAGTCCTTAAGAAGCACCTTAAGATCCTTCAGAACAATGGGTTCATCTAACACGCCACCTATAGACAATGCCGACGAGCTCGATTTTGTCGTCACGGCAGATCGGCCATCAGCGGATCGTTCATTGGACCCTATTCTTGTGGTCACAAGAATAGGATCCTATGAATGATCCGTTAATGGCTAGTCACAGGAATAGGGTCCAATGAATGATCCGCTAATGGCCGATCTGCCGTGACGACGAAAGTCATAAGAATAGTGTCCAATGAATGGTCCGCTGATCGCCGATCTGCCGTGACGACGAAATCGAGCTCGTCGGCATTATCTATAGGTGGCGTTGGTTCATAATCATTTTGCCTTATTCTACTGTACATAGTACATGTACAGGCCTTTGGTCATTTGGTCTTTTGTACAGTTAAATAATTTGGTCTTTAGCTGTAACATTTTTTACAATGCACCATTAGGCTCATTACCAGTTAATTGCTTTAATTTGGTACTCCTTCCTTGGAATACAACAATACTTTTCTTAAAATCTTCTTTTTATAAAATGTAGCAGGTATTATTGATTTTACACAATATAAAATATTTTTATTATTACAAACTTCTGGCTTAATTCAAAACAAACATTTGTTTACTATGATCCGTTATTTTACTATTACTATCAGATAAAAGGAGAAACCAGAGAAAGGAAAAAAATCTACAGTCACGTGATAAGCCGGGCCGGGTACGGCCCATGCAGACCTCTACACCAATTTCTGAATATTTATAAAACTAGTTATAGTACGACGCACCTAATTTGCCACGTTTGACGTACAATTTCTGACTTGTTACATTATCGGTTACTTATAGATTACCTGGTATTAAACTGCTTTCTTTTTTTTCTTTCGTTCTTCTTTTTCTTAGCAGCTTAAAAAATTCTACTTAATATTTTGGTCTGCTTTGTTTAATCTAGACGAGAGTTAAAGATAACTCTTTAAATATCATATAAATCTGAAAAAATATACCTCATAACTTGGAGGAGCTATGATCCACTGATCATAATTTATATCAGCAAAGTTGACATGCAGTGGTTTCCTCCGACAGGGATTCTTCTTCTTCTTCAACTTCCCTTTTCTTATTCTTCCCAACTCTTCTACTATGAAGTTACTTTGTTCTTCAGCTTCTTCATCGTCCTCTTCGCTACGCTTTATCCGACTTATATATGCGGATGATTCTATCAAAGGATAATTAAAATTATCATATGTAATTAAATATTAAGATTATTATTACTAGGATGAAAACTACTAAAACTACATTTTATTGTTACGTATATTTTCAATTCGAAAATTTTTAAGATATACAGTTATGAAATGGTTTTATTACAATTCAGTTATTTCTTCCCTGAAAATACATTCCATTATAGACTGGGTGACGGCTTCACGAAATATCACCACATCGAGTTCACGTCTGAAATTCCAGGATTAGGTAGAACTCTGCATATTAAAATGAAACTGGTCTGCCAAGTCATATCTTGGTGAAAACCACCTGTTAATCCAATTTTTATTGTTGAATGTCCAATTGTCCAATTTTTATGCATCATTTTATTCCTTTTCATGCTAATATGCTAACTGATGCAGAAATTTCATTGGAAAACTCAATGGAGATCTACCAATCAACTCCTAAAATTGGATCTGCAGGCGGTTTCTACCAAAATATGACTTTGCAGACTTTTCCATTTTTAGGTGCGTTCGTAATTATATAAATACGTAGCACCAATAGTCATCGTTCGGTCCGTCTGTCTGTATGTCTGTCCGCATATAACAGAGCAAAAACTACCCAACCGAATGGTCTGAAATTTTAAATATGTAATTGTTGCAAAATTTTGTCGAGCCATTCCCAATCTTATGAAAATCGGATGCATGGTTTAATTACAGGCACAGTCAAAAATTTTCCGTTACATTACGGCCAATGGGAAACAATTATTTCAAGTGCATTTTAATGATCTTATAGCCTTTCGAACAGAATGAACTTGATATGCACTTATGAAGAACTAAAATATACATTCAGTACAATATGCTGTGAAAAAAATATTTATAAAACCAGTTATAGTACGAATGCACCTCATTTTCCACGTTTGACGTGCAATTTCCAACTTGTATTATGCTAATCCAGTTCTATCTAATCCTGGAATTTCAGCCGTGAACTCGGTGAGATGATGTTTGTGCGTCCGCTGCTTGCACTATTAGCTACGCGACATTTTACTATTAAAAGGTTACATGGGTTTGGAAATTTAAAAGAATCATTATATATATAATAGCGCTAAGTATATAACAGTTCCGGAGTGAACTCATCCCCCGATAATCGCTCTCATCCTTGGAAAAAAGAATATCGTTGCCATGTTAGTCTTAAACATTATGATCCCGTGAATAAGGTAATTGTTGGACTTATAATAATCCACGTTGTATCACATCTATTCTTCTTCATTTTCTCTAAAAGCTTAGAAAACTATACCATTATAATGCTTTCAGTTCTAATTTAAAAATACCCAGTTACAGATTATTGATATTAGCAAACGAAAACCGTTGTCATTCATAAGCACGAATTCCAAATCTAGAAACAAATGAACGACTCTTTGATCGTTTCATTAAAAAAATACAGTTTAACATCCAATTCTGCTCTTAAAATATTTGTAAAAGCATATTAAAGCTTTTAAGTATTTTGAAATGCGTTTTCCACTTTTATATGCCGACTTATGTTTTGTGAAAAAACGGAGTTAATTATTTTATGTAAACAAGACAGCAGTTCCACGTGTGAACTACGCTTTATTTCAAAATTGTTTTGGCGCCATCTCTCGGCAATGAAAATAAATGATGGCATTTTTGACTGGAATTATAGTTTTTTATTTAAAAAATATATATACAGGGCGTTATGATGTAATTCGAGATCATTTTTTAAATGTTTTCGTTATGTAATTTTAAAATTTTGTTCAATATAAATAAAATAATTTTTTTTGTTATGATACCTTCGATAGAATTTAAATTTTGTTTTATTATTTTTTTAAGAGGTTAACATTTATCCGCTTTTTTAAGAATTTTGTTTGCATTATAAATAAAGTGATTTTTTTCCTCAGGTGTTATGAAATATAAGATGTTATCATGATTGCATTAGTATGAGAAAATTATTTTTTTACATTCTCTTATTAAATTACAATTTTGTTTTCACTCCAAAGTTATGTTTAAATTTTATAATGTTAAAAATAAAAAAAAATTATCTGCATTGATGTAATTAATATATGTAGTACATGGCAATGTATGTTCTTTACATATTAATTACATTTGATAAGAAATATAAATTTTATTTTCAATGCAAGCAAATTTCAAATGGATATAAGCTAAGCTATTAAACATTGATAAAGTTAAATTAAAATTTTACGAAAGAAATAATAATAATAATTTTGATTTTGTCATTTTCTGCAATACAAACCCTTTAATAATAAAACCTTCATTCTGCTTGTTTGTATGAAATCTTATGAAAATGAAACGCAGATCAACATTCCGTCCTTTTTGACGGGAGTTATGTACTAGTTTATTATTATTATTATTATTATTATTTTATCTAATAGTACAATATGTCTAGAATATTTTCCTAATGTTTCTAGTCATTCGGAGTAAAAGTCTAGACTAGGGGTGCACAACCTTTTTAAGAGAAGGGCCACTTACGAAAATTTCTGGGTTGTCGGGGGCCACATCAATAACACGGAGAGAATTCTACTTTGGGGAGGTGATCTGTGGCCTATAATCAGATAAAAATTATGGTTACAGAGGGGGGGGAGGGGAGATTACCCCTCTAGGTTCCCCTACCCAGTAAACGTATCCAATTTAGTTGGAAAGGATATTTCAACAATTTACGTTTGTATATATAACAGAGATATAGCAAAGATTATTTAAGAGGTTCCTTGACTTTATTCGGGGGAGTAAATTTTGTTTTATTAAAAGTGATAAAAAAACAAACATAGGCATGAAAGTGTCTAGAGTCGAAAAAAACGTGAACTTCATAAACGAAGGGGGGAGGAGGAGCCGAAATTTGCGATTTTTCCTCTCGTGATCAACGAAATTCGCGATTTTTCCGCGCCCGGTCAACGAAATTTGCTATTTTTTAACACCTGATCGACAAAATTCGCATTTTTTCCGCAGCCAGTCGACAAAATTCGCGATTTTTCCGCACCTGATGGACGAAATTTACGATTTTTCCGCGCCTGATCGGCGAAATTTGCAATTTTTTCGTGCCTGGCAAACGAAATTCGCAATTATTTCGGAATCCGATCGACGAAATTTTCTCATTGTTAGCTCCTGATTGACGATATTTACGATTTTTCTGCATCTGATCAACGAAATTCGCGATTCTTAACTGACTCTGACGAAATTTGCAATTTTTACGAAATTCGCGCTTTTTTCTTGTGACAAACAGACGAAACTCGCGCTTTTTCCGCAGTCGATCAACGAAATTTTCAATTTTCCGTGCCTGATCGACAAAATTCGCGATTTTTTTCGTGCCTGATTAACAAAAATTTGCTATTTTTTCGCGCCTGACTAACAATGTTCGCGATTTTTCGGAGCCCGACCGACAACACTCGCGATTTTTCGGAGCCCAACCGACAACACTCGCGATTTTTCCGTACCCGATTGACGAAATTTGCGATTTTTCCACACCTAATCAACGAAATTCGCGATTCTTACTTATTCGGACGAAATTTATTTTTCCAGCGGCAAATTGGCAAAATTCGTGATAAACAGACTAAACACGCGACTTTTCCGCAGCCGATCAACGAAATTTGAGATGTTTCTGCTCCTAATAGACAAAACTCGCAATTCTTCCGCACCCGATTGACGAAATTCATGACTTTTAATTGTTTGACGAAATTTGTAATTTTTTCCCGCGGCAAATTGACGAAATTTGCGATTTTTTCTCGTGACTGACGAAACTCAGGATTTTTCAGTAGGAAATCTACAAAGTTTACAATTTTTCCGCGCATCATCAGCAAAATTGACAATTTTTTAGTGCCCATAAAAGAAATTTGCGATTCTTCAGCTCCTGATCGACAAAATTCGCGATTTTTCCGTCCCCGATAGGTCAAATTTGCAATTTTTCCGCGCTTTATAGACAAAATTCACTAGTTTTCCGCATTCGATCAACGAAATTTGCGATTTTTAACTGACTGACGAAATTTTCAGTTTTTCCCGCGGCAAACTGACGAAATTCACGAAATTTTGACGAAATTTTTTTTTCTTGCGACCTATGGACAAAAATTGCAAATTTTTTCCAGTTGTAAATTGACGAAATTCGCGGGCCACACGTTAACCCATCGCGGGGCACAGGTTGTGCATCCCTAGTCTAGAGCCTTTGGAAAATCCTCTCATTAGGCTAGACCGGCAGGGAGCGACGTAAGTAACGGGTGATTCAGAAGTCCGGTGCGAAAGTAAAACGCGATAAAAAAAAAAATCTATGTGTCGGAGAGACATGAGATTTGCAGATAAAGATTCAGCGTGGTACGGGATTTTGTATGCACCAACAAAAAAATTATTCAAAATCTCGATAATAGAGGGCGCTATTACAGATAATTCCATATTGCTCATAGAGCGCAAGGTTTGGATACAAAAAAGTGTATATGCAGTATTCCCTAATGTTTTTGTATCTAAATTTTGAGTTGTGTAAGCAATATGGAAATATTCCATGCAATTATCTGTAATAGCGCCCTCTATTATCGAGATTTTGAACTAATTTTTTGTTGGTGCCATACAAAATCCCGTACCACGCTGAATCTTTATCTGCAAACCGCATGTCTCTCCTAGTCCAAGAGCTGTTAAACATTTTAGGGAAGGTATTTGAGGCACCCTGAAAATTTGTGCAATACTTCTTTTGTAATGGCTGAATACAAAATTGAATGTCTGGCTGAAGGATCGCGGCCCAAAAACTGTGCCAGACACGTGTCAAGTGCCATTTTTTGACTACCCAAAAAAGGTATTTGAGGCACGCTGAGATTGAGACAGAATAACATTTATACTTAGAAAAAAATATTTTGAAAATGACAGACACTTTAGTCGGCCCAAAACCTGTGCCAGACACGTGTCAAGTGCCATTTTTTGGCTACCCAAAAAAGGTATTTGAGGCACGCTGAGATTGAGGCACAATAATATTTATGCTTAGAAAAAAATATTTTGAAAATGACAGACACTTTAGTCGGCACAAAATCTGTGCCAGACACGTGTCAAGTGCCATTTTGCCAAAAATGTGCCATTTTTGGCACACGTGCCATTTTTGGCAAAATGGCACTTGACACAGATTTTGTGCACAGAGTCTGGCACAGATTTTGTGCCGACTAAAGTGTCTGTCATTTTCAAAATATTTTTTACTAAGCATAAATATTATTCTGTCTCAATCTCAGCGTGCCTCAAATACCTTTTTTGGGTAGTCAAAAAATGGCACTTGACACGTGTCTGGCACAGTTTTTGGGCCGCAATCCTTCAGCCAGACATTCGATTTTGTATTCAGCCATTACAAAAGAAGTGTTGCACAAATTTTCAGGGTGCCTCAAATACCTTCCCTAAAATGTTCAACAGCTCTCCTACTATCCGACCCATATAGATCTTTTTTTTATTGCGTTTTACTTTCGCATCGGTCTTTTGAATAACCCGGTATATTGAGGCAGTTGCTTAGCTATTGCTTGTCTGTCTCACTCTCTCGCTTCTCTCACTTTCTAATAGTCATCTATTTTGAATATTTTAGTTTAACCCCTTGGGTACAGATTTATTTGAAAAAATTCTTGTGTTTGGAGCGGGTTTAATTTGCTGATGCGAAATCCCAAATAAACTATGGATACTCCGTAAGATCCTAAAGCAGGACTTGCATCGATATAAAAAATGGCCGAAATAGTCAGGAGTACGCGCGGAAAAACGATAAACAACGCATACTCATAGCTGAGAAAAAAGATGAGACTGGGACGCGAGAAGCAAGAATTCGTCTCAGGCCGGAGAAAAAGGATGCCCTGGCAATTGCAGCTGCAGCAGGATCTTTGCTTTGTGGAGCTGGAATCGACGATTCTATGTACGTTAAAAAAAAAAAAATCTTCGTTTTATTCCTACTTAAAACTTTAATCGCTTTTTTTCTAAAAACACTGTTTTTGAAGTCGGTGGACAGAAATTCTCTAAAACTGTTTGCGCATTTCTTCAAAATAGGATTTACTAGTGATTGAATGAGGAATTTTTTTGTTTTTTCGATTACAACTTTTACAAGGCTATACGCAGTGTAAATTATGCCAAAAATTGTACTGTTTTTCATACAACTCTACCAAAAATTCAAATTTTATTATTATTTTTTAAATCCTTCGTTCAATCACAAGCTATACTTATCTACTAACAGAAAAAATTACGTTCTTTGTAATTTCAGATAAATCTATCATGATTTATCCTGATCACGACGAGGACACTTTTTTGGAGGGGTCTCCGGAAACCAGCCCCCACCGGCTGAATTTTCAATATTTTTGAATGAAAATTTTATAAAATGTTGATTAAGGGGGTGGATACCTTTGAACACGTCGAAAAAGTAAAAATATCACTATGTTCCAAGCTTCAAAACTTGTGTAATAAGACAAAAATAAAAATCAAACTTCATTTAAATATAAAGCTCATATTTAAATTTATATTTAAAAATATATACATACTTGTAAATTCATAAATAAATATTGAAATGATAAGTTTAAAAATATATGATAATAAGAGAAAAAAATCTTGCGCGCATGATAATGATCAAATCTGAAAATATACATATAAAGAGGAAATTTTGGTGAAAATAAGTACATAATAGTGTTACCTTTATACTAAAACCAGAATATTTGAAAAAAAATATTGACTAAATAAAAAAATTAACAATTTTTTTAATTGTTAAAATTTAAAATTTTCCCCTTTTAAAAAACATTTTGAAAGTAAAAAAAAAAAAAAAATTACCTTTTTCTGATTTTAAGTTGTAGATAATACAGAAATGAATATGTTTTGAAAATTTCTTTTGATTGCCATACATAGTTTTTTAGTAACACTGCGCTCCGTATCAAAATTCATCATTTTGAGTAAACGCAAAGTAAAATTTTATTATCCTATGTAGTCTTAATATGTAGGCTTAATAAAACAGCCATAATTTGTAAACTAATGGGAATTTTTTAATGCATTTTTTTTTTTTTTTTTTTTTTTTTTTTTTGCATATTGTTCAGAAATGATTACGGAATCAAAATATGTATTGAAAAAATTTCGAAAATTTTCTAGGTTTAAAGGTATCCTACCCCCTTAAATGTTAGACTTTTATATATGCTTAAAATTTTGAATAAAATAATTTTTTTATTATATTAAAAAAATGGAGAATATATGCTTTTTTTAACCTTCGAAACTCATGTAAACCCTTAAAGAGGGAAAATATAGCGATACTGGTATTTTCTTTTTTCTCGAAATCATAGTAGCATTAGAAGGGATTACTCAGGAGTGCTTTATTAATAAAAAGAATGTAGCGCCATTGAGAAAAACTTCTTAAATACACCATTAAAAATGAGATCATACCTCGTAGTGATAGCAAATATTCTTCCACATGAAGTAGAATTTTGAAACGCGTTGTGTTTGTTCACTTCACTTTTGATGGTGTATTTAAGCAGTTTCTTTCAAAGATACTGTGTTTTACAGCAGTTTGAAAAGTTTCGCTTATTTAAGAAATCCCTGCCGGCTCGGCCTACAGGCGCAGGTACATTTCGAAGTTAAGTACTAATTTCAACAACAAAAACTAAATCATGATGAAAGATAAACCCACTTTAACAATTTTATATGGCCGCTTTCGATGAGTTTTTAATTTTATTTTTATATAAGAGCTGGTTTTATCATAATCAAGTTAAGGCGGTGTTAAAACAAGTGGGTAAGTGTGATCACAGATCGCACAGAGGGTTTCGTTTAATATTTCTTTCAAAACACTATCCTTTTGCAAAATCTGTTAGCTCCACTATTCTAAACAAACGTCTGCCCGACAAAACTCCGTTTTAGAACCTAATCGCACTTATATTAGTTTAGGAAATTGGACCCATAAAACTTAAAACAGGAAGGCCCTCCTGGCCAAATGGAAATAAAATATGAAAGCCTATTGTGCATAAAATGAAAGAGTGGCCGAAGGGTCGTCAAATGATATATCAGATGAAGGGTTTGGGGAAAAATTGACCCCCCCCCCCTCCCGGAGACTTCAAGTGAAACTAGCTCGCTGTAGCTTAATTAGCGGCTAAGTTAGAAAAAATGCTTAAAAAACACAAGTTAGAGCCCAGAAGAGTCAATAATATAAGACTTTTTGAAAAAATTATTATTTGTCGTGTGATCACAAGTGTTCTGCTATAAGTATGCAAAATTTCATATTCCCAGCTTAATTAGAGCTCAGTTAGAAATAATTGCTTATAATACAGAAGTTGAAACCCAAAGGGTTAATTATAAGACTTTTTCAAAAATTCATATTTTGTCTCTGAGACGTTCAGCTATAAGTATGCAAAATTTCATGTCTCCAATTTAATTAGGGGCTCAGTTAGAAAGAATTGATTAAAAAACACAAGCTGGAGTCCAAAGGGTTAAATATAAAACTTTTTCGAAAAAAAATATTTGTCGTGTGGTCTCAGGTGTTCTGCTATAAGTATGCAAAATTTCATGTCTCCAACTTAATTATGGGTCTCATTTAGAAAGAATTGCTTAAAATATATATGTGGGAGCTCAAAGGGTTAAATGTAAGACTTTTCCAAGATTTCATGATCTGTTGCCTGGCCTCAGGTGTTCTGCTATAAGTATGCAAAATTTCAAATCTCCAATTTAATTATGGGCTCAGTTAGAAAGAATTGCTTAAAATACACAAGCTGGAGTCCAAAGGGTTAAATATGAAACTTTTTTCGAAATTTATTATCTGTCGTGTGATCTGAAGCTTTCAGCTATAAGTATGCAAAATTTCAAGTCTCCAATACAATTAGGGGCTCTGTTAAAAAGAATTGATTAAAACACATAAGCTGGAGTCCCAAGGGTTAAATATAAAACTTTTTCGAAATTTATTATTTGGCGTGTGATCTGAGGCGTTCAGTTATAAGTATGCAAAATTTCAAGTCCCCAATTCACCTAGGGACTCTGTTAAAATGAATTGCTTAAAATACACAAGCTGGACTCCAAAGGGTTAAACATAAAACTTTTTCAAAATTTATTATTTTTCGTGTGATCTGAGGTGTTTAGCTATGAGAATACAAAATTGTATGCCTCCAATTTGATTAGGAATTCTATTATAAAGGATTGCTGAAAATATACAAATTGGAGCCCAAAGGGTTAAGTATAACACTTTTTCAAAGTTTTATGATTTGTTGTGTGGGCTCATGTGTTTAACTATAATAATTCAAAATTCCATGTCTCTAACTTAATTAGGGGCTCTGTTAGAAAAAATTGCTTAAAATGTACAAGTTGGAGCCCAAAGGGTTAAATATAAAACTTTTTTCAAAATTTTATGATTTGTCTTATTGTTTCAGGTATTCAGCTATAAGTATGCGGATTTTCATGGCTCCAACCTTATTAGGGGCTGACTTAGAAAGAATTGTTTGAAATACACATGTGGGAGCCCAAAGGGTTAAATTTAAGACTTTTTCAAAATTTTAGGATTTGTCGTTTCATGTGAGGTGTTCAGCTATAAGTACTCAAAATTTCAAGTCTCCAACATGTATAGTTTCTGAGAATGGGCTCTGTGACGGACAGACAGACAGACAGACAGACAGACAAAGGAGCGAGACGAATAGGGTTTCGTCAGATGAACGAAACCCTAAAAAAAAATACTTTTCCAACAACTCAACAACTCGAAATTTTATGACCCATTTTCAGATTCATTTTTAAAAGAAAACAACATGAAACTTGCTGACGTGATTTTTGAAGAGATTTATAAGCGACTTGTGTTTTTATTTTTCGTTCAATTAATTAGAACTTGATTTATAAACAATTATTTTCTCAGTAGGACTATATTTTTCGTTTCCAACTCTCTCGCTTCGGGAAATTCGGTTCAAAATACCCACTTTGACATCATTTTTTGAAATATATTCTGCCTTTATTAAAAAAAAAAAAAAAAATCGACCATTACGTTACATTATATAGTTTCTGAATAAGAGAAACTACCAATTGGATGCTGTTTGAGAGCAAAAATGAGGTTAAAAATGAGTCAGAAAATAAGCAGTTTGAATTTGAGTACACCCTTAATAGGATGATTTTTTTCTTCGACCGCTATGTATTTTTAATTTGCTTTTGCTGTAAGAGTTGGTCCTATCAAAAACTTGTCAATATAAAAGTTGTAGATAATATTAAGAAGATATATAATAAATTCATGCGATTTTATATCTTGTGAATTGACGAAGTTATGGATATTTTTCTTCTTTACACCCCCCCCCCCTTTTTTTTCGTTTTTATTTATTTTGTTTGCTTTTTTTGCGGTACGAAATGGCCCTATCAAAAACTTGTCAATATAAAAATTGTAGATAATATTAAGAAGATTTATAATAAATCTAATTGGATTTAATATCTTGAGAATTGACGAAGTTATGAATTTTTTCCCCCCCAAAACCCTGTTTTTTTCGCCTCTTGAGCCCATTTTAAATTTTATCAAAAATCTGTCATACATAAATTTTTGGCCCTTTTTTTAGAAGTAATAATAACTTTAAACTGATTCTATATGTATTATAATTAAGAAGTTATGGGTTTCTTTCGGTTTTCATAAAACCTCTCCCTATTTCCACCCCCTTGGTCCGATTTTGCCCATTAACGAACGTGATTTTATGCCCCTTATTTTATGTATCAGTATGGGTGAGATTTGTGCAGATTTATGGAAGTTATCGTGTCCATAAAAAGTTGATATAGATCGATAGATAGATAGATAAAGTTTTTTACTGAGGGTAGTTTTAGTCTCCAGGGATCATGATCGGTGTAAATCTGCAAAAATGTTTCAGAAATTCCAACATAGGCGAGAATGTAATAGGTAATATTTCATACGAAATGTACCTAAAAGAGAGTATTTTGCCATGCCAAAAATCTTCTATATTATCTTTACCTTTGTTTACATTTCTATCAAATCTATCTTCCAAAACGTTACTTCTTGAAGAATCTTTCATTATTTCGGGCACAGATCGTTTCATGCGCTTGAAAAAAGAGTCTTCAACTATTTCGGCTTCAGAAATTTTCTTGGACAATATAAGCAGTTGAGGTCCTTTTTCCTCGGTTGTATCCCAAATAAAGAAATCATCCGTATACTGAGGTGAAATCACCATTTCAAAATGTATAGGTTGCATTGTTGATCCTGCTATATTGCGAATGAAAGTTGTTAAATCGAACGTCAAGAGGAATCTTTCAGATGTAACCATATTACGCGAAGCTAATTGCTTCATTGTGTTGTCTTGAGCAGTGTGTAGTTCTATCTTCACACCAACACCTGTATAGAAAATAATAAACATTACAAAAAGTAAAAGTTTACCAATAATGCATAAAAAATGTAAAGAACGATCATTCATCACGTATAAATCGCTAAACATATTAAAACACTGCGGAAATACTGTTACATCAAACTTAATGTGGATCAATTATACCGGGTGAGACAAAAGTTCGTAAAAACTTTAAAAACTCATAAAAAAGGAAGAAATTATGATAAAAGAGTGCGGTTTGCAAATAAGAGCTCACAAGGTAGTCGGATTTTTTTTAGTAGAAAAAAAATTAGTCAAAAAAATTACATGTAGAGGACGCTGACGACCCGAAGCACAATGAACAGGACAACAATACGCTCCATTCATTTGTTCTTCCAATAACAAATGTTCAACATGACCTCCAGAATATTCTACGACACAACTAGATTGTGTCGTAGTACCTAAGGCTCCTATAATCTGGGCTGACTCATGCCGCCATTTAATTGCCGCTAGGAGAAGAACGATTGGCCACGGCGCGTGGGCAACAATCGCTCATTGGTCTAAGAGGGAAACAAAATGCTTGACGATTCAGCCTGTATTATAGGAGCCCTGTAGTACCTGTTCATTGTGTTTCGGTCGTCAGCGCCCTCTACATATGATTTTTTTTACTACATTTTTTTTTGTTCTAAAACAAATCCGACTACTTTGTAAGCCCTTTCTTGCGAACCGCACTCCTTTATCATAATTTCTTCCTTTTTTTACGAGTTTTTAAAGTTTTAACGAACTTTTGGCTCACCCGGTATTTATTCTTTTGCCTTGGTGACAAAATTTTGTGACTTCATTACAGACAATTAGGATTGTTCTCGATAATGCAGCTTCGACAAATATTAGAATCTTGATTTCTTAAATTTTGTAGATATTTGTTTGCCGTTAATTTCGCCATATGCCAAAAAACTCGCCCAGAAATTACCTTTGTTCTGGCCAATACTCTATTATTTACATAAGCCTGTAAAACTGCTTTTATAACAACATCAGTTGGTGTACGTGAAAACCATTTTTAGCATTTTGTATAAAAAAACAGACTTTCATTGAGTTCAGTTCAGTCAAAAAAATGTATAACCCCACTGAAAACCATTTCAAGCAATAATTGTACATGCATTGTAATATTGTACTCTCATGCGTTGTATAAGAATTTTAGATTTTGAGCACACTTTATATATACCAAAACATATTTCAGCTAAAAATCACATAGCACAGCTGAAAAAGTAAATGCCCTTTTAAGAATTAGAATCCATGTAACTTATGCTCTTGTGTGTCCGTGATAAATAAATGATAAATACTCACTCTTTTCAATTGAGAACATGATACATAATTTCAATAACATAATCGATTTCAAGGTAATATTGGTGAAAGTTGGGGAGTGGAAAGACAGACGAACACTTTTTCTTAAACACTTTTTAACGTTATCAAAAAGTTTAAAAAGAAAATTTTGAAATCACATAATTCAATACCCTCTATTTAAATCGTGCATGCCAAGAGTTAACAAAAAAGTGCGATATACAGGGTCATCGAAAAATAATGCCTAGATTTAAAAAAATCATAACATCGAAACTTTTTATTTAAATGAGTAATTATTTCATTACACAATAACTGGTGAATGCAAGTTTAGTTTTAGTTCACCAGAATTCGTTTGCGTGTCTGTGTTATGCGCGAATTAGTTGCGCAGTCGTCAAGGTCAGCCAACACACCAGACTGCAGCTGCTCAGTACGATGTTGACCGTGCAACAAAAAGCGCAGTGCGTGATTTGGTATGCGGGTTATTTCATGACAAAGTTATTGGACCTTTCTTTTTCGAAGAAAAAACCATGTACTGAGCAGCTGTAGTCTGGCGCGTCTTCTGACCTTGACGATTTCGCAACTAATCCTCGTATAACACAGACACGCAAACGAATTCTGGTGAACTAAAACCAAACTTGCGTTCACCAGTTATCGTGTAGTGAAAGAATTACTTATTTAACATAAAAGGTTTCGATTTTATGATTTTTTTTTAAATCTAGGCATTATTTTTCGATGACCCTGTATTCGAATAAGTGATGTAAAACACGGCATTAGAAATTGAAAAAAAGACGATAAACTGCAAGTAAACGTCTTATATTGATCTCTAAAACGTTAGTGTATACGCACATAATAATTTTCTTAATAAAATTAAAGGTACAGACAATTTCGAGAGACATGAAAAAAGAGCGATATATCCGAAAGTACGATATAAGGAGGTGCCGTATAACAGGGCTCTAAAACGTTAGTTTATACGCACATTATAATTTTCTTAATAAAATTAAAGATACAGATAATTTTGAGAGACATGAAAAAAGAGCGGTATATCGGAAAGTACGATATAAGGAGGTGCCGAATGAGAGGGCTCTAAAACGTTAGTTTATACGCACATTATAATTTTCTTAATAAAATTAAAGATACAGACAATTTCGAGAGACATGAAAAAAGGGCGGTATATCCGAAAGTACGATATAAGGAGGTGCCGTATAACACGGCTCTAAAACGTTAGTTTATACGCACATTATAATTTTCTTAATAAAATTAAAGATACAGACAATTTCGAGAGACATGAAAACAGAGCGGTATATCCGAAAGTACAATATAAAGAGGTGCCGTATAACAGGGCTCTAAAACGTTAGTTTATACGCACATTATAATTTTTTTAATAAAATTAAAGATACAGACAATTTCGAGAGACATGAAAAAAGAGCGGTATATCCGAAAGTACGATATAAGGAGGTGTTGTATAACAGGGAAGGGATGGAGGTGGTTACTGAAATTTGAATTTTCACAAAAATTAACACATTTGAAGACGCCTAAATATTTTTCTTTTGCTTCGTAAGAAACCATGAAGTACCGAAACTAAACCTCCCTTTTAACCGACAGGAAATTCTAGTTATTTTAAGGAGGGCTTATAATTGAAACTTTTGTGAAAAG
This sequence comes from Maratus speciosus, assembly GCA_963932465.1. Classification (NCBI taxonomy): domain Eukaryota; kingdom Metazoa; phylum Arthropoda; class Arachnida; order Araneae; family Salticidae; genus Maratus; species Maratus speciosus. The sequence continues at coordinate 213,922,867 of OZ010797.1, read as the reverse complement.
AATAGGATGATTTGGAGGGTTGGTGGGAATTCCAATATTTGGAATTTATGAAATTTCACGGGATTTTTAAAATTTGCAAAATAAAATCAGATCAAATTAACATTTTTGGTATTAAAAATTCCCTTCCATGGAAGCTAAGTAGTGTCCATTAATAAAAATAATAAATTAATGAAACAAACTTACATAAAATAATTAAATTAGATATCAAAGAAATATGAACTAAAATTATAAAATTTCAACTCAGTATAAATATTTATTAAATCTTTGTGTAGAAAAATCAAGGAAAACAATAGTATCTTTCGAAAGGAACATTCCTTTGAAAGGTCTGGTAGCACACATAGCTAAATTTGCCATTATCTGATGCAATGATATGTAAAGAGATCAGATAAAAATAAATTCCATATGATATATTCATTTTGGAGATATGCAAACAAAAAAATTAAGGAATTTCCAGAAAAAAAAACCCCAGAAGGATTGAAAGCGTCAGAAAATGAAACTTGAAGGGAAGGGTTTATAAATGGCACCTTTTCAAATAAGGGAAAATTCCCATACATGAGGGGGGGGGGGGGGGGAGGGGGATGTTACAAGAGGGCATCAATAAGTTTTTGCCCTCACATAGAGATAATTAAGTGAAATTTTTGAAATTGCTACATTGTATTAGTCCTTTTCTATATAGTCCCCGTGCACAGTAACGTATTTCTGCAAACGATATTTCAAAAAGAGGGGGGAGGATGTATTCCAGGAGACGCCATAGTAGACCCGAAGGGGGCCATTTTTCTAACTTTTGCCGACCCCCACATGTGACATATTGTTGGAAAGGACTGTGACCACTTATTCATGCTGTGTACCTCCGGATCCCCTCTCCCCAAATTTGTCCCCCGGGGGGTATGAATGATGTCCGCGAAATCTAGAAAAGCGCCCCCGGAGTGTAAATTTGGGGGAGGGGCTCGGGTGGTGCATAGTATGAATAAGTGGTCACAGGTCTTTCCAACAATATGCCACATGTGGGAGTCGGTAAAAGTTAGAAAAATACCTCTCCTTGGGTTTACTACTATCGCGCCTCCTGGAATACATCATCCCCCCTCTCTTTGAAATACCGTTTGCAGAAAAGTGTTACTGTGCACGGTGACCATATAGAAAAGGACTCATAAAATGTAGCAATTTCATAAATTTCACTTAATTTTTTCAATATGAGGGCAAAGACTTATTGGTACACCCTGGTATTTAGTAGTTTAACGGTAGTTTCTTTTTCTCATGATTATTTTAGATCCACTCTCCTGACCCATAAAATAATATGAAGAACAACATTTTTTCATTTTTACCTGGGCTAATGCGTCTAAACGCAGAACTTACGTAAATAATACAAAGATTGACGTGTAACTTTTCAAGTCTAGACGACGCTAGGTACAAAATGAAGAACATTATCAGGAAAAAATGTGCCCAGCATTCTCATAGACGATAAGAACAAGAACCTCTTATTCCATTATTTTGTTCGCTAGTGGAAACTCGCCAAAAAAATTTAGAATAAACAGAAATTAGTAAATACAGTACAGTTTCGACGCAACAGAGTCTAACGTCCTTCTTAAAACATTTTTTTTTTTATTTATTTATGCACTTTACATTCTTTATGTTACGCATTTAAAATAAATATTTATAGCGCTAATTCTGGCCTTCTAATATTTAGCAATATTACGTGAAAGGTCAGTTACCTTTGAAATGTCAAAAGTTGACGAAATATTTAAAACTTAGTGTTTTAGAAATTATTAGACACAGCTTTGGGAAATTTTTCTAAAAGGAATATTCACAAAATCCTACACTGTAAAAAAAAGACAATTGTTCTTTGATTTATAAAAATAAATACAAGGTGGTCATAATTAAGAGGCTACTTCAGTCAAGTGAAAAGACCCATTCGCTAATGCTAATCCTATGGAAGAAATTTATAACGGTATCTCGGTTGCATTTTAATATTTTTAAATGATTTTTTTTTGCATTGGATAGCTGAGATCGATCTGTATGCAGACCGTTTTTTACTTTTTCGGTTTCGATTGCAGTTTTTTTTAATGAGGATGCTTTCAGTTTCGAAACCGGTTCCCAAAATGAAAGAGTCCTCATTAAAAATATCTGTAAACAAAATAGAAAAAGTAAAAAACGCCCTTTGTACAGATCGATCTCACCTATCCAATGCAAAAAAAAAAAGAAATCATTTAAAAATATTAAAATGCAACCGAGACTTCGTTATAAATTTCTTCCATAGGATTAGCATTAGCGAACGGGTCTTTTCACTTGACTGAAGTAGCCTCTTAAACTGACATTACTCAGAATGTTCTGTAGCGCGATCTAATTGAGAGAATGACGCCAAATTTTGTAAGAAGATTAAACAAGACGGGGGACGAAGGATTCTGCGAAGAAAATTAATTCTAAAAGTCACCGCTAGGGGAATATGTGGCGTTGTGTAACAGAAAAGAGAGACAACAATGAAAACATGTTTGATTTTTAAACAATGAAAAATCAACACTGAAATAAAATGACGTTCTATTTAGCACATTTAACGTATTGGTTCTACATTTTTTAAAACTGCCTTTTCTATTACACAGCGCCATATGTTCCCCTATCGGTGATTTTTGGAACTAATTTTTTTTTCGAGGAATCCTTCGTCCTCCGTCTTGTTTAATATTCTTACAAAATTTGGCATCATTCTCTCAATTAGATCGCGCTACAGAACACTCTGAGTACTGTCAGTTTAAGAGGCTACTTCAGTCAAGTGAAAAGACCCGTTCGCTAATGCTAATCCTTTGGAAGAAATTTATAACGATATCTCGGTTGCATTTTAATATTTTTAAATGATTTTTTTTTTTTTTTTTGCATTGGATAGGTGAGATCGATCTGTACAAAGGGCGTTTTTTACTTTTTCTATTTTGTTTTTGTTTTCTATTTTGTTACTTTTTCTATTTTGTCGGACCGATAGAGACCTCATTCATTAAAATCCATCCAGCCGTTGGGATGTGTCGAAGGTATAAAGAAATCCACATACCCAGATACGCGTGAAACACATAATTAGTAAGATAACATAAGTAATATATCAAAACAATATAACAAAGTTAATATTAACAATATTAACAGTAGGGTTGAACGTCTGTTGAGGAAGAAATCTTAACAAGAAATATTTAATTCCACTATTTTTAAACAATTAATTTCGTCGTAGATTTCTGTTCCAAACGATATAAAAATATGCCGCGAAGTTTGTTGTTAGAAAATAGTGTTTAAACAATTTTGGTTTCAATTTTTTTGCGAGATAAACGTTTAACTCTGAAAAGTAGCATTAGCTATATAATAAGGATAAAACGCAATAATACGACAATGCATAATTTCCAAGCTCTAAAGAAAACAAAACAGGAGATTTTCTCTAATAATCTTTTGCTCTGTGTAAAACTTTTTTTTTCCTTTTTTTTAATTGTAGAAATATAGTACAAATTTAATTAAATTGGAATAATATTTGAAAAAATAATGGAGTTTGAGAATTTATTACATTCTTACTGTAGCACAAGTAGGAGTACATGTGAAAAGAACTTTTAACTAAACACACGCATTTAAAATGCTTTAACATACTTTTAAATTAATTATTATATAACAGGGCGGATTTTGTCTTCTCATGAAAATATATAAAACAACAGGGTTACCGGGTTAACAACCCGGTAACAATTTACCGGGTGTCCCAAAAATGACTGATGGATTTTAAAATTCAGTAACTTGCAAACAATGACAGATATTAAAAAAAAAAATACTTGCAGGAGGGTTATGTATGATGTCAAGAGTTTTTATGCTGCGATTCTCAGTTTTAGTTACAAATAGCATCCATAAATGGCGCTGCAAGCAATAACCGCTAAATCCAGTCTCGATTTTTCGGCCTCTCTCTTCTTCCATGCGAAAAAAGGAGATTAAAATGTATTGAATGGATCCCAAAGTACCAAAAATCGGGTCTGGACTGACCGCCTATTGCTCTCAGCGCCATCTATTGTTTGAAATTCGAACTAAAATCAAGAATCGCCGAACAAAAACTCCTGACATCATACATAACCCTCCTGCAAGAATTTTTTTAATATCTGTCGCTGTTTGGAAGTTATTGAATTTTACAATTCATCAGTCATTTTTGGGAGACCCGGTAAATACTTTTATGCAGATCTTAATTTATTTTATAAATATGCATTAATGATTAGTTGTCTCGGGCCGCACATAAAAGGTAGCCGGGCCGCAGATTGAGTATGACTGAGTTAGAGACTTGAAATTTTGCATCCTTATAGCTGAATACCACTGATTACACGGCAAATCATTATCTTAATTAAATGAGTCAATTTAATGACATGCGACCATTTCTGTGATTAAGATTTTAAAACAGAGCCTTAATTTCAGTCCTTTGCGCCTTGGCTAGATGGCTCAGTGGTAATGCGTTTACCTGCTGTTTAAAAGGATCCTGAATCGAAGTTAGACGTCGGAGTTTCAAATTTTTTCCCCAGAATAGATTTTATTATCTGATAGATTCAATTTTACGAATGTTTTATTTATTTATTTATTTTGCCATTTTTGATGCCAAAAGTTGTTGAAAAATATTTTAACAATTATTTTTTGTATTTAAATACTCTCTCTTTTTTTTAATTTGCGAAATTTAAAATTTTGTTTAAAATTTTTAAATTGGGGAATTTTAAATTTATTTAAACAATTTAGAAAATCCGAAATTTTAAATTTTGTTTGAACATCCACTAAATTCTTGAGAAATTTCAGCGTTTTAAATTTCGTTTAAATAACTTTTTTGTTTTATGAAATTTTAAATTTTATTTAAACCTCCACTAACTTTTTGAAATTTCGTAATTTTTAATTTTTAATGTGATTTTTTAAAAATTTGATCAAAAAATAGCTTCCTTTTGAAATCATTTTAAAATTAACTTTAATGGTGCTGTCATTTATGTAAAGAGTTAATAATTGTAAATTAACGATTTGGATTTATTAATTAAAGGATAAAGTGTTTTGAAAGGAATATTAAACGAAGCTCTTTGAGCAACCTTCGATCCCACTTACCCACTTTAATGTTAATGTTAATGCTGTTAATTTTTGTGTTTGTCTGTAAAACATGTTACTTGAACATGGAAATGTTTACATGATAATTGATAGCATTCGAAACACCCATATAGCGGGCTAAGAAAAATGATTAATACTCTATAACTCGGAAGCGTTTCCAAAAATCAGTGGCTGTAAAAGAAATTTTGTTTTTATAAATGCTTCTTTAAATCTCTAAAATACAGTTAAAACCTCCCTAAAGTAACCACGTTCCGTTCCAATAAAAATTGGTCCTACCGAGAGGTGGTCTCTTAATGGAGGTCATGTTTAAATCTAGATTTTAATTATTGAAAAAATGTAACAATTAATGTTACTAATTTTTTTTTTTTCACATTAGGAAAAAATATAAAAATTTAAGAACCAAAACAAAAGTTAATTACATACTTTAAAAAATGAATACATTGACGTTTGCTTTGATTTTACGGTTTTATCTTTTATAACATTTATTTCACAGTCCTTTCGAAGTTCAGTAAATAAATACATTTTTTTTTTTTTTCGGGAACAAATAATGGCGATTTCATTAAGGACAGTCGGAATACCTATACCTGCCATGTTAAATTAATGTACCTTTTCTCATAAACTACTTAAGATATGGACTTGAAATTTTTTTCATGCATAAAATAAACAATTCTTAATAATCTGAAGTTAAATTTATAATTAAATAAAGCTTAGATATTTTTAAAAAATCTGAAGTAGAAACCACATTCAAATTCAAAAAAACATGCAAGTTTTTCAAAGATAATGATAATAATAAAAAAAAAGTTATTTTTATGAGTTTAAAAAATTTACCTCAGATTAAACAGGGATATGTATAGAATGTTCAAGCAAAATTTCAAAGCATAATGTATAATAGTTTTTTCAAAAAGGTACATTGAAGTTTAAAAAACAACATTTTGATATAATCAAGTTTAAAATAAATAAACGCACTAGTAGTAAAGTAGATAAACAAACAGAATTAATAAAAATTTTCCAACTTCTGGTTGCCATAGAAACAAAAGTAACATATCAGTAGAAAGAGGAGAAATGGTAGATTCAAAATATTAAAAAATCGAACCTTCCAACTGCCCTTAATTTACCTATTTTTTTTAGAGTTTCCCGACAGAATAGGGCAGAGGAATTTATTGACCGCCATTCTTAATTTGTCACCAGAGTTAAATTCATTGTCTAAAAAGACACAAAGCGGTTTAAACACTTAAAAGTTACCGGGATTAAAAAAAAAATAAATAAAATAAAAAATAAAAAAATAAAAAATAAAATCTAAACTTAATTTGGAAGTTTGATGAATAATGCGCTATCCGAAATTATTTTTCTAATAAAACTTTCTTCAAGCGACCAGGAAAAAACGGAATTTTCTTCAAAGAAATTGGTCGCTCATGGAGGGAGTTCAATTGGGATGGTTTCTGAATGGCGGTAAAATTAGTATTGAGTCTATGGAAATAAATTTCGTTCCATGAAAAAATGGTCGTTCAGGGAGGTGGTCGCACAGGGAGGTTTCACTGTATATTAGTTTCTGAAGTTTCTAAAGATAAAGAACGCTTTTTCGAAATCATGAATAACTCCGAAGAGGTTATACAGTGGAGTACCGATAATCCTCGAACCTGTTATCCGCGATCAATTTATGAAAGTAAACGAAGAAATTGAATTCTTGAAAAATGCTTCAATGGTGACAAAATTTTGAAAAAAATTGTCCACCAATTTTAACATTTTTCTTCTCTCTGCACATAGTTTCATACATAATATACACATTCTTCTTTATAGTTTAAAATTATTGTACATTTAATTAGTACATTATTACCCGACTGCCAAGAAGGGTTATGTGTTTCACGCGTATCTGGGTATGTGGATTTTTTATACCCTCGAAACATCCCAACGGTGGGATGGATTTTAATGAATGAGGTCTCTATCAATTCCTCTTAACCTCCCGATGGTTATAGGCTAGGTTTTGTTTTTATAAATTCAAAATGGCGGCCGTAAAATACAAAATGGCGGTAGAGACGATATTTTTTTTACGCACCCTACTGAGTGGCATATCATTTTGGATAGGTGTTTCAAAATGATGAAGACGATGTTTCCTTGACTATTTTACAGTCAGAAGCTCTGTTTAAATATTACACAACCTAGAAGTTGTGTAGGTAGGATCTCTAGCTTTACTACAACTCTAACCTCATCAAAACAGTGTTTATAGATAGGAACTAATAATTAAACACAACTTAAAAGTCATCAATACAAGTAAATAAAAAAATAGGTAAGTAATATAAAAAATAGTTTGACATTGATGAGAAATAATTAATTAGTTCGCTTTTTACGCAGTCGAGTTTTTTGATTTTTTAAATTTATTTTATTTAATTATTTATTCATGCAGAAGTACTTGAAATATATAATTTCAGATGAAAAAGTATTTGTTTTAAACGACAGATGCTTACTTGGATAATATATTTAATCATTTATCCTTTTTAGATAAAGTCATATAAAATTACAAAAAACATTTTAAAGTATTACATTTATTATATTTGAACAATGATCATTGCTAGTTAATTATACATTACACTGTGAGATGTTAATAAAGCATCTCTCACTGATTTTGACCAATAGTTGGCGTACCACACAAAAGCATAAAATTCTCTAATTTAGCTATTTTTTGAAAAGTAGTTATGAAAATAGTCTTAAGGCTGTTCTAAAATCCAAAAGGGCAACTTTATGACATAAGTTTTAATTTATTTTTGTTCAGAAATGCATATAACTAGCAGGTGTTGTTGTTCAGAAACTATGTAATCGAACTGTATTTTCCGTTTTTACAAACGCAATAGATCTTTCAGAAAATAGTGTCAAAGTGAGCGTTTTGAATGGAATTTCCGCGCGAAAGAAGAATAACTACCCAGGGTGAAAAACGTTTATGTCACGTGATCAAAATCGCTTATAACTCAATAGGTAATTTATTGAAAAAAAAATGGAAAACACAGCTCGATTCCAAACCGCTTCCATAGTCAGATCTTCCAATTTTATATGTTTCCGTTAAAAAATGAATTTCTAAATGTGTCAAAACATTTTGCGCTTGTTGAGCATGACCAGAGCAGTTGAGAACAGCCTTAAAGTGGTAATTAAAATAATAAAATCTGGATTTTTTTTTCTTTAACTGTTCTCAAGACATCTTTATTGTAGTTTTTTTTTTTCTTATTTCTGATATTTTTCCTTTATTTTCAAAATTTCCCGATTCTTTTGTTAACAAAACTTACCGACCTTTTCATCGAATTTGAAAACATTTTAAAGACTAATATTAATAATAATATTAGGATTATTTTTATAACATCCTGTAATATAAATAAAAACTATACTACATATTTGTAATAATAATAATAATTATTATTATTATTTTGGATGAATCATTTTTTGGTAGATGTTCAAAATATCCAAGTTTCTTACCTATTTTCTCATCAGGAATATCAGATTGCGATTGAATTCTTAGTTGCGCAAATTGTACACTTTCTGACAATGGAAAACTTGAAATGTTGAATATTAATTGTCTCGAACTCACATCTTTGTTTTTGGTAGTAGAAAAATGAAGCTTTTTCACTTTGCTTCCTGGAATCATAAAGAAAGTAATTAAAATAAAATCATAACATAATTTAAAATAAATAAATAAATAGACAAGAATTGGAAAAAAGTGTCTTATTGTTAGATTTTATTTCTTCGCCTGAGTGGTTGAGATTAATAAAACACTTTTAATTTTTAAGTTATGTTCACGTTCTATACTTATTGACACAACCTTTCTTTACAATACCGAAAAAAAAAGACGAATGTTTTTAATCTACAAAATTTTTTATATAACCACGTAATAACCACGTTTTTATATAAACCGACCAAACCATTTTTTAACGCTTTCAAGCATAGATGAACGGTATTTATGTCTTCGGTTTATCTAGCCTTCTGTTTGTCTGTTCGTACTCTAATTCGAGTAAATATACCCGGATTGTCATGCAATTGAGATATGTTATTGAAGTTTACTATGGCAAGCTCTCTATAGAAAATTAAGTGTATAGTATTTATAGTTCGTTTACAAGGACACTCAAAAGAATTTCTTTACAATATTATCTATGGGGAAAAATCCTTTGCAATGTATTTTAATAATGATATTATAGTATTTCAAACATATTGAAATTGATACACATCACTGAGGTGCACTACAAGATACTTAATGTTGAATATAGTGCGCATAACATTTATCATTCATTTACAGGGACACACAAAATGATTCGGTTACAGTATTGTCTATGAGCAATAAATTTCTAGAATAAATGCGTTTTCAGCTGTGGTATGCGTTTTTAAATTAAACTACTTTTTTGCATATTACTTTGTATACAAATTCTATACAGCATAAACAGAGATGAACAAAATAATTGGGGTACATTTCCGTTTATTGAGGGAAAATTGCTGATGAGGAATTTTCAACTATGTTATGCGTTTCCTGACTGAACTAAACTTTAGCATATACTATGTAAGTATTGATCATAAATCAATAGATTATATGCAGGACTGCACAAAATTACTCCTATACTTTTCCAACTATGATAGTAAATGCTGAAATCAGATTTTCAAATGTGTTATGCTTTTACAATTTTTTTTTTCTTAAATATCATCTCTCATCTGATTAAATGATGAAGTTTTGTTACAGCATTGGTAACCCAGATAGCATGAGCATTAGCAGCAAGTTTGATTTTTTCTGATATTATCTTGAAGTGACAAATTTGAATTCATAAATTCACAGCAACTCTCCCGCAAGGTATACCATCACACACTTGCATGAGCAGTTTGTGGTGAAACTGATGGCAAGACTGACTTTAATTCACGAAAGTAAAAAATCCCTCTGTTTAGAGAATGGCAAGAAATTGCAGAAATTTTATTCGGTTGGCACCGCTTTTTTTAAACGCTATACTTATCAAATACCAAAAAAAGGCTTGTACAAATGTCACCTTAACTTGTTTATGGTGATAAAAACGATGCATGAACCTTTTTACGGTGCGCATCAATAGACCAGATCAGGTCTATGGACCCCTTCGAAGGGGTAAAACTTATAGTGTAACATTTGTAAACAGATAGTGTGGCATGGAAAGATTACTACTTTGCAGTATTTTTATTGTTTGCCGTTAATTTGCAATACATTTGATACACCATGAATTTAACTTGCACGACAAGTTAGCTGCAAGTTCAAAGTGTGGTGACTTCGGAGTTTGCGTTATCTGGCTGCAGTCTTGTTATGAACTTTCAGTCTTGTTATGCTGAGCTTGCTGCAACTTTGCAAGTTTTCAAAGCAAACCTGCTGCAAATTTTCTGAAAACTAAAAATACTATGTGGGAAATGTTTCATAATCTAAAGCTTTACGCAGGGTTTTTCTTTCTTGTTTTCTTTTACAGAGAAAACCCATAAACCTGTTTCTTTGATTACTAAAGTAATATTACACTGTTAAAATAAAGTTCACAAACATAACTAATTTTTCTTATATAAGTATTTTTTTTTCTCTATCATCGCAGCAGACAGTTTTTTCTGTAAATTTATTTTGGACTGACGTTTGTCTGTCTGTCTGTGCTTTCCATCCGTCTGCGTGTTGGTGAAATTTGGAGGGCATTCTAACTTAAGAACGAATGCACGAAATTCCTTAAAAGTTATTAGAATGAGCGAAGCGAATCCTCTACTAGGCTACACAAATTACATTTTGTCGTACACTTTACAAAAAATCTCTTCAATATTTTGATGTGAAATTAAACATAAAAATAAATTATGATCTATAGATTTGCACAATATTATTTTTTTTACAGAATAACCTTAAAAATTTATTATTTTAATTAATTTATTTTGCATGTTTTTCCATTACGGACGCATTTTTGCAAATAAAAAAATGAAACACGTATATTTTCAGAAGAAAAAATAAATCATGGAGTTACGATTTCTTTTATGAAATTTTTAAAATAGCCCTTTTTTATGAAAATTATAGCATATTTTAAATGAATTAAAATTTGTGAAAATTCAATTCTATTATTCAATTATTATTTATATTATTTTTCATATTTAAGAATTCAAATACACAATTCATTCTTATTTTGTGATATCATTTACGTAGACGATACTTACGCATTTTAAAAGAATTATATTATGATTTTTTTTTTTTTTTTGTAAAGTGGCAACAAAAGAACTGTAAACAAATAAAATTAATTGTTCAATTCGTTATATAAATATTTTGTAAAATTTTGCTTCGAAAATATTTTTATTTATACCAGTCTTATATAATAAATAAAAAATTCCGAGGAAATTCTTAGTTATTTGGCTGAATTTACATTTCTAAAATTAAAATGCGCTAAAACATAAAATAACGTTTTTGCTTAATAAAGATGCAAGAATAATAATAAAAAAAAAATTGTTACCTTCAAATATTTATCTTATTAAATAATGCTTCGCGAATCCAAACAAAGCATGACTTTTGCTAGTTTATTTAAATCTTCACATAAATTTGATATGATTAGCTATGAGTGTATATAATCCCATAGGTGTCGCTGTATTTCGCACTATCTGCATGATAGCTACATCTCAGCCTGTACGGGAGAAAATTGCTTTAATCACACAACAGAGAACGCTGCTATGATGGGCTTCTTGTAATAAGTATTATAACTCTATCTCAGTTTCTAATGGGCAGAAAAGAACCAAATTTTATATTTATTGTTTGAAGAAAAGAAATAGAGAAAAAGAGAAGAAAAGAAGTTCACCTTTTTATCAGCTTTATAAAAATCATAATCACTCTTATGCATACTTTTTGACAGTTTTTTTCTTCAAACATTGCTTAAAGGCTCTTCGATTATTGTTTACCAGCATTCTTTTTATTCCAAAAATTGCCGGTTTTACCCCAAGTAAATGAGGGTATTAAAAAAAAAATCAATAATAACTATAAAATAGGAATTCTGCTTTTTCAGAATGTAGTGTCACCCCCGATGAAAAAATATATATATGTATATATAAATAGTACAAAACACATTTCAATTTTAAGACTTAAAGCCCACGTTTTATTTTACGTAAAATGACGTCATTCGCATCCGCTTAAGAATTCCAGATTTACGATCCACTCTTAAACATCTACAGTAAAGCATGCATAGGATGTCACTATCTCAAAATAATACACAAATGCAGCAAAAAGATGCCGTCATTAGAAACTCGACAAAAGAAAAAAAAAGGCTGTCTGATGATTTATAGGCCTTCATTTGTTTGTAACATTAATATGGATACTTAAAATTAAATATAGTTTATAATAACTCCATGTTTTAACAGAAATCATTCGTTTATATTTTTTTCAAAATAGCACGTATTTTAATTACTTTTTTTTTTTAGGTTGTTATGAAAAAATGGCAACAAAAATATATAATTAATATTTTACAACTTTTTCCTTTACTTTCTACGGAAATGGAGTACTTTCGTTGCCAATATTAAGCAAATGCTCCAAAAATTACAAAAAAATTAATATTTCAAAAATAAATGGAGATGCAGTTTTCAAACAAATTGCATTTAAAAGTACCTTTTTTTTCAATACGACGGTATAAAAATTGAAAATGTGAGATGCTTAGAAGTTTAAAAAATTGCTATAGAGTATTTAATCGTACTGCTTTGTTTTACGGCTGGCTTCTGTAAGGTAACGTTATTTTTTGGAGACGACACAAAATAAGCTGGGAGAAAGAAATAGCATACCGTACAGGGGGGGGGGGGGGGGTAATAATCATAATAATAAAATTTCACCTATAAATGCTAGCAACAGCTAGCAATATGCTATACACAATAATAATAATAATAATCAACAACCTTCCTTTTAATGAGTTCATATTTAAGAATTTTTAAAACTAGGAAAGGCTAAAACAAATAAACAAAAAATATATATAAAATAAGCTTTCCAACACTGAAATTACATAAATGCCAGTATCGAGATACTGTAGTTTTTAGCCGAAAACTAACAAGGAAGGTCTCCATACTGGGCATACTCAGAATATGTTGAAAAAAATGCTAGTGAAAGCACTCATATATGTAATAAAGGATCAGTTAAAATTAGCGGCGGAATTACAGTAGAAAATCTGTAAAAAAATAAAATGCTTTCGAATAATTGGCGTGAAAAGACGAAAGCGGCACGCAATTTGGCGAGCAGCACTTTTCCTCGCCAAAAGCAAACGATTTTAATGAATCTGAAAATTGTTTGTAATTGATTTTGAGAATATGCGGTATTTAATGAATTTACTATTATTATTATTATTACATTTTGTATTATACTTGTTGTTTGTTGCCGATTTGAACGAAATTTTGCCATTGTTTTATTCTCCAATCCATATTTTTTTTTAATTTAAACGGCTTTATCGGTTATAAAAATAACTTTTAACGCCAGATAAATAATGCTGCCGTGATACATTTCCATACTGAAGAAGTTGTTTCCATAGCAACCAAGTTGAATCGACAGTGCTCGATGGGGCATATTTTTGAGTTTGGAACAATTTTAATCAATTTAAATTTTGTTTTAAATCGTAAAATATGATAGTTAAAATTCGTTATAAGTACATATAAATATATATGACAAAATTATAATTAAAACAAACTAAAAAATGACAAAGCTAAAGTTATTTAAATTAAACTTATTTAAACAAATTCAACATAAAAAGTTTTTTCCTTAAAGAGTATTCGACAAGCGTATTTTTTTTTTATTTAATTTCTTCGCCAAACGGTGATAAGTCGCCAAATAAGCGAAATTTTCATTATTTTTTTACGGACGTTCTACCGAGGTTCCGCCAAATTTTTTTTTATAAGCATATATACCCGTGAAAGAAGAACATTCTTTATTTTTTTCAGATTTTTCTGAGTATGCCCGTATGGAGACCTTCCTTGTAAGTATTTCAACCATTAGCCACACCACAAGACTGCTCAAATTAAGTCAACCTGATGTATCTGGTTTTCCCTACTTTCCCTTACATTTGAAAAAAAAAAAAAAAAAAAAAAAAAAAGCTATAATAATAATAATAAATAAATAAAATTATGTAATTTTCAAATTTTGAACTAGTAATATCATATTTTTGAAAACTTGGGACAATTTCTAGTAAGCTTTAGGCAATTTGATGAAAGCAGCTAAAATCCTCCATAAAAAATGTCAAATGAGACTATCTCAATGTCTTTTATATACAGGGTACATATGATATTATTCTTAGAAATAAACGAAAACTTAAGGGAACAGTTCAAATGAAAAGAAAATACCGGTGATTGTAAATCGTAATATGATATTTTCCAAAAAATTTCAGCCTTCGTTTTCAAATACTAAAAACATTTATAAAATCTTGCATCTATATTAAAACTTTTAGTGCATTTCATTAACAATGACATCGAAAACATTCTCTCACACCTTTACTAAATTTTCTCGAATGTTACTTAAAATATCAGGACAATGGTGCAAATATCTATCGAAATTAAAATTTTGAGAAAAATTCATTTAAAAATTAAATTATCGAAAAAAACATACGCTATAAAAAAAAAACTGAAGTTTCTTAGGAAAGATTTATCTTAATTTAGGAAAATATATAATAACCACTGAAAATATACAATAACTCCTTCCGAGTTACTAACGATTTCGAAAACGTTTTAGGTAGCTTTCATTACAAAAAGCTACCTATTGCAGCCGTTCGGAGGAAAGCGATTTCAAAAAATTTTGGTATATTTTCATCGATCATGACCCCCAGACCCCGAAACCACCCTCCGTTCAAAATTGATATATATATATATATATATATCTGACTTATGTCACACTCTAACTCTCGTAATTATGAACCGATTTCGATGTAATTCGGTGTGTACATAGTACATACCAATGTCTCGACCGAGTTCGTTGGCCAGCTTCATCCGCCGTTTTGTTGCAAAATGGCGGCCATTTAAAAATTTAAAAAAAAATTAAAGTTTGAAATGTGGTACCAAAAAATTAAAAATGGAAAAATATTTTTTCTTATGTATTTGACCTTTATACAAAGATTCTGGAGCAGTTTTTGTTTCGTCTATACCTTAAAAAAGTCCTTCCGGCCAGTGCCGGGAGGAAGAGGTAGCTTTCATATTCCTTATTTTTAAAAAACCAACTTATATTATTCAAACACACGAAGCTCAATTAAGTGGAAACCGAATGTAGCAGATTCAATACTAATTTTTATCAATACTAAATCATTATGAATGAGAATTTCGCGAAATTAGTCAGCTTTATCCAAGCTGCTTTTATTTAAAGTCACTTATATTTGGCTGCCAAATTCGGCGATTTCCTAAAGTGCCTGCCATTTTAAGACAACATGGTAGATGAGGCTAACCAGTGAACTTGGTCGAGACCTTAGTAATTGCTGTGCACATGCTCACTCATATCGGAATAGGTTGATATATACGAGTGCTGTCGCAGGCAAAAAATCAGATGTTTCAAAATGTCACCCACTTTAGAAATTGAAACTGCTATATCTGAGCCATTTTTTAAGATAAAGACAAACAAAAATGCTCCTGAATCCTTATATCAAGGTCAAATACTTAAGAAAGAAACCTTTTTCAATTTCTAATTTTTTTGCACCTCACTTTAAATATAATTTTTTTTAATTTAATGGCCGCCATTTTGAAACAAGATGGCTGATGAAGCTGGCCAGCGAACTTCGTCGAGATACTGATGTATACTATCCACATGCCTTCTTCCATCGAAATAGGCGAATACGTGTGGTATCGCGTGACAAATACAAGATCGTTTCAAAGTGTTAGCCATGATAGAAATTCAAAGTGCTATAATTCAACCACTTTTTAAGATATAAACAAAAGAACAAATTTTCAGAAACAAAAACTGCTCCAGAATCTTTGTATCAAGGCCAAACACATAAAAAAAATCTTTTTCATTTTCCAATTTTGAAAACCTCATTTTAAATTTTAAATTACATTCTTTTTTAAAATGGCAACCCTTTTGACTCAAGATGGCGAATGAAGCTGGCCAACGAACTCGGTCGAGACATTGGTATGTATTATGTACAGACCAAGTTACATTCAAATCGGTTCATAAATACGCCTGTTATCGCGTGACAAAAATCAGGTCGTTTTAAAATGTCAGCCACAATAGAAATTCAAAATGCTATAACTCAGCCATTTTTTAAGATATAGACGAAACAAAAACTGCTCCCGAATCTTTTTATCAAGGTCAAACACATAAAAAAATATTTTTTCAATTTTCAATTTTTTGCTACCACATTTCAAATTTAAATTTTTCTTAAAATTTTAAATGGCCGCCATTTTTAAGCAAGATGGCGGATGAAGCTGGCCAACGAACTCGTTCGAGACATTGGTCTGTACTATGTATAAACGAAGTTACATCCAAATCGGTTCATAAATACGCCTTTTATCGCGTGACAAAATTCAGGACGTTTCAAAATGGCAGCTTCGCTAGAAATTCAAAATGCTATAACTCAGCCATTTTTTAAGATATAGACGAAACAAAAACTGCTACGGAGTCTTTGTATAAAGGTCAAATGCATAAGAAAAAAATATTTTTCCATTTTCAATTTTTTGGTACCACATTTCAAATTTCAAATATTTTTAAAATTTTTAAATGGCCGCCATTTTGAAACAAAATGGCGGATGAAGCTGGCCAACGAACTCGGTCGAGACATTGGTTTGTACTATGTACGCACCGAATTACATCAAATCGGTTCATAAAAAGTCCTTCCGGCCAGTGCCGGGAGGAAGAGGTAACTTTCATAATCCTTATTTAAAAAAAGCCAACTTATATCATGCAAACACACGAAGCTCAATTTAGTGGAAACCGAATATAGGAGATTCAATACTAATTTTTATCAATATAATGAATGAGAATTTCGCGAAATTAGTCAGCTTTATCCAAGCTGCTTTTCTTTAAAGTAACTTATATTTGGCTGCCAAATTCGGCAATTTCTTAAACTGCCTGCCATTTTAAGACAACATGGTGGATGAGGGGCTAAGCAGTGAACTTGGTCGAGACCTTAGTAATTGCTGTGCACATGCTCACTCACATCGGAATTGGTTAATATATAGGAGTGCTGTCGCATGCAAAAAATCAGATTTTTCAAAATGTCACCCACAATAGAAATTGAAACTGCTATATCTGAGCCATTTTTTAAGTTAAAGACAAACAAAAAATGCTCCTGAATCCTTATATCAAGATCAAATACTTAAGAAAGAAACCTTTTTCAATTTCTAATTTTTTTGCACCTCACTTTAAATATATATATATTTTTTAATTTAATGGCCGCCATTTTGAAACAAGATGGCTGATGAATCTGGCCAGCGAACTTGGTCGAGGTGTTGATGTATACTATCCACATGCCTTCTTACATCGAAATAGGCGAATACGTGTGTTATCGCGTGACAAATACAAGATCGTTTCAAAATGTTAGCCATGCTAGAAATTCAAAGTGCTATAAATCAACCATTTTTTAAGATATCAACAAAAGAACAAATTTTCAGAAACAAAAACTGATCCGGAATCTTTGTATCAAGGCCAAACGCATAAAAAAATCTTTTTCATTTTCCAATTTTTTAATACCTCATTTTGAATTTAAAATTTAATTTTTTTTAAATGGCAACCCTTTTGAAACAAGATGGCGAATGAAGCTGGCCAACGTACTCGGTCGAGACATTGGTATGTACTATGTACAGACTAAGTTGCATCCAAATAGGTTCATAAATACGCCTGTTATCGCGTGACAAAAATCCGGTCGTTTTAAAATGTCAGCCACAAGAGAAATTCAAAATGCTATTACTCAGCCATTTTTTTTTAGATATAGACGAAAGAAAAACTGTTCCGGAATCTTTGTATTAAGGTCAAACACATACAAAAAAAATCTTTTTCATTTTCCAATTTTTTGGTATCTCATTTAAATTTTTTTATTTTTTAATTTTTTTAAATGGCCGCCATTTTGAAACAAGATGGCGGATGAAGCTGGCCAACGAACTCGGTCGAGATATTTGTATGTACTATGTACACACCAAGGTACATCCAAGTCGGCTCATAAATACGCCTGTTATTACGTGAGAAAAATCAGGACGTTTCAAAATGTCAGCCACGCTAGAAATTCAGAATGCTATACCTCAGCCATTCCTTGAGATATAGACGAAACAAAAACTGCTCCCGAATCTTTTTATCAAGGTCAAACACATAAGAAGAAAATATTTTTTCAATTTTCAATTTTTGGTACCACATTTCAAATTTAAATTTTTCTTAAAAATTTAAATGGCCGCCATTTTTAAACAAGATGGCGGGTGAAGCTGGCCAACGAACCCGGTCGAGACATTGGTATGTACTATGTATAAACGAAGTTACATCCAAATCGGTTCATAAATACGCCTTTTATCGCGTGACAAAATTCAGGACGTTTCAAAATGTCAGCCAGGCTAGAAATTCAAAATGCTATAACTCAGCCATTTTTTAAGATATAGACGAAACAAAAACTGCTCCGGAATCTTTGTATAAAGGTCAAATACATAAGAAAAAAATATTTTTCTATTTTCAATTTTTTGGCACCACATTTCAAATTTTAAATTTTTTAAAAAATTTTAAATGGCCGCCATCTTGAAACAAAATGGCGGATGAAGCTGGCCAACGAACTCGGTCGAGAGATTAGTATGTACTATGTACACACCGAATTACATCGAAATCGGTTCATAATTACGGGAGTTACAGTGTGACATAGGTCAGATATATATATATATATATACATCTAAATTTAATGTTAAATCTATTATCAAACAGTTTACATATGATATTGATATTTTTATTTATAAAATTTCTATCTCTTATAATAAGCCTATTGAATATTTTAATCAATGGAAGATATTAGTAATTGAAAAATTAACTATGGCTTTAAAAAATAATATTGCTGATTTGGTTTCTATTAATACACAGCATTATTTCCAACAAATTACTAAATTAAAAAAAAACTTCGTTATTACATATGTAGACAAATCTCCTAACAATTATGCTATTATATGTAAATCATATTATCACCAACTACTTACAAATTCTATTTCTTCTAATCAGTCTTTTCAAAAAACTAATGAAAATGTTATTGTAAATAATCGTAAAATTCGAAGTTATTATAAACTTTTAAATATTTTATCTACTAATTTTAATTATCCATATTTAGTTCTTATTCCCAAATTTCATAAAACTCCTATTAAATTTAGGACTGTTACTATTGGTTGTAATATATATAATAATAAAGCCAATACACTTCTCTTAAAAATTCTTAATCAAATATATGAACTTACTACAAACAATGATAATACACATTGTATAAAAAATAGCTATCAACTTGTTAAGATTTTAAAAAATCTTCATTCTGTTTGTAATATAACGACATATGACTTCAAAGATCTTTTTAATAATATAGACCTATTAGATTTACATAAAATTATAAATGCATTATTTAAAAAGTATTATAAAAAACTGGAATTACCATCTTATATAGATATTGCATATTTTAAATCTTTAACTAACTTCATTATCTATAATAATTATATATTGCAAGATAATACTTTATATTTACAGCATGTCGGTATACCACAAGGCGGTTGTACTTCCAGTTTACTCTCAGACTTATACTTATCTCATTATGAACGCAATTTTACTAATAATAATCTACATTTATATCGTTATATTGATGACATCATTTTAATTGAAACTGATCAATCTGCAATTACTCGATTTCCAGTTGATTATCCCACTAATTTGGAATTAACGGAAAGCCTTTTATCTAACAATACAATTAACTTCTTAGATCTTAAAATTACAATAAAAGACAATAAAACAATCACAGATTTGTATGACAAACGTAAAGAATTTAAATTCACAGTTAATACATTTACAAATTTTAAATCTTGTCTACATCATTCTGTATTTCGTAATATAATACTTAATCATTTATATAGAATACAATGTTTATGTTCTTCTCCTCTAATTAACAATAATATTAAAAAACTAATTTATGATGCATTAAATCATGGTTTTCCAAAAAAATTCATATATTCATTAATATACAATTAGTACTTTTCTTACATGATCTATAAACACAAATTAACACATGCGTAAACAAAATTACAAAAAAAATTATAAAATAAAAAAATATCTATAAAAAATTAAAAATTGTAAAATAATATAAAAAAATATTATAGGTTGGTTGGGTGGGTAGATGTTAGAGTACGGAGGAGGGTGGTGTTGTCTGGATAATACGCAATGGTTAATTATTTATTAAAAAAAAAAAAAAAAAAAAAAAAGCTGGGCTCTTTTATTATTACTATTTTTTTTGTTATGTATTTTATGTGGATGTTGATTTGATATTTTATATGTAAGTTGGAGATTTTCATTAATATTATAATTAGCTTAATTATTCATTAATCTAATTTACAATTATTTGTTATTAAATTTTAATTTACTAAGGACAACATCATATTAATTACTAATAGTATGCCACTCTTAGTTTAATGTTTTTGAATGTCCCATATTCATACTTTATGGATTTTTATGGATGTCTGAAAATAATCCACATTCTATATTTGTGCGTTTTAAGTAATGGGATTTTAAGTATTATTTAACCTTCTATATACTTCCACATGTTTGATATTTCCTGTTCATTTTATAAATATCTTATATATAATTCATTAAAAAATAATTTTTAGATAATTTTTAATAATTATTTATATTAATTATTACTGAATTTATTTTGTTTTATAGCATATAGATATAGGCTATATATTATCAATGTTCTAACATTATTTAAACTCTTAGTTTAGTTTAAATAATTTAGCTAATAGAACATATTGTATGCTTTTAAATTTTATTAACAATAGTTTTAAATACTTTGTGTGATTTATATTAGGTTTATAATTCTCTATATATAAGGATTTGTTTGGTTTTGCTGTTTAAACAGTTATTTACATTCAAAAGCTTGCAAATTTTTATCTTGCGATAGATGTTTAATATAATTATTAATAGATGGCAGCACTAAAATTGTATCTTTCAGATTGCTCAAATTTTTAATTTTTCTAGCTCCATTTCAGTTATAATTTATACACCAGGGTGTATTTTTAGCTAAATTTTGACGATATTGTTAAACTGTTATCTATTAAATTAATAGTGCATTTTAAATAATGTAATTAATATCTATTTATTTTATATTAGATTAAATTTGTTTTACAAGGTATTTCAAATTTTATTTCAAAATGTATTAACTGCATCCTTTGGTATCATATACTGTGTTTTCTTAACTGTTTTATTCACCTTAATCTTTTTGATATACTGGAAGACATGTGCACATGGATTTTTGTAAAATACTGAAATATTAATCGGTATGGTGTTTATTATTTCTATTTTATATCCTATAAATATTTAAATACGTTTTATTGATTCTTCCATTTCATATTATTTGTTTCTATTCTGCTTTCATTTTTAATCAATTCACTTGATTTTAGTGGTTGTTCTATAATTCTCTATATATAAGGATTTGTTTGGTTTTGCTGTTTAAACAGTTATTTACATTCAAAAGCTTGCAAATTTTTATCTTGCGATAGATGTTTAATATAATTATTAATAGATGGCAGCACTAAAATTGTATCTTTCATATTGCTCTTATTTTTAATTTTTCTAGCTCCATTTTAGTTATAATTTATACACCAGGGTGTATTTTTAGCTAAATTTTGACGATATTGTTAAACTGTTATCTATTAATTTAATAGTGCATTTTAAATAATGTAATTAATTTCTATTTATTTTATATTAGATCAAATTTGTTTTACAAGGTATTTCAAAATTTATTTCAAAATGTATTAACTGCATCCTTTGGTATCATTTACTGTGATTTCTTAACTGTTTTATTCACCTTAATCTTTTTGATATATTGGAAGACATGTGCACATGGATTTTTGTAAAATACTGAAATATTAATCGGTATGGTGTTTATTATTTCTATTTTATATCCTATAAATATTTATATACGTTTTATTGATTCTTCCATTTCATATTATTTGTTTCTATTCTGCTTTCATTTTTAATCAATTCACTTGATTTTAGTGGTTGTTCGGGCACAGGGGAAAATTAATTTTAGCTTTAGCTTATTTTTCCCACAGAAAACAACCATTTTGCTTATATCATTGAATTCTGTGCCCTCGATAACGTAATTCAATGTATAAGCTTTTCAATTTTTGTCGGTGTCCACTTTTTTCTTTTTTCTTCCATAATAATTCGTATAATATTTTTTTTTTTTAATACTTACAGCTTTAATTCATAATAATTGACGGTGGCAGGTTGTGATTAATTAATGGTAATATATATATATATATATATATATATATAACCATTAATTAAACATAACCTTCTACCGTCAAATATTAGGTAGCTTTCTTTACAAAAAAGCTACGTATTGCAGCAGTTCGGAGGAAAGCGATTTCAAAAAATTTTGGTATATTTTCCTCGATCATGACCCCCAGACCCCGAAACCACCCTCCGTTCAAAATTGATATATATATATATATATATATATATATATATATATATCTGACCAATGTCACACTGTAACTCCCGTAATTATGAACCGATTTCGATGTAATTCGGTGTGTACATAGTACATACCAATGTCTCGACCGAGTTCGTTGGCCAGCTTCATCCGCCGTTTTGTTTCAAAATGGCGGACATATAAAATTTTTAAAAAAAATTAAAACTTGAAATGTGGTACCAAAAAATTAAAAATGGAAAAATATTTTTTTCTTATGTCTTTGACCTTTATACAAAGATTCCGGAGCAGATTTTGTTTCGTCTATATCTTAAAAAATGGCTGAGTTATAGCATTTTGAATTTCTAGCGTGGCTGACATTTTGAAACGTCCTGAATTTTGTCACGCGATAAAAGGCGTATTTATGAACCGATTTGGATGTAATTCGGTGTGTACATAGTACATACCAATCTCTCGACCGAGTTCGTTGGCCAGCTTCATCCGCCATTTTGTTTCAAAATGGCGGCCATTTAAATTTTTTTTAAAAATTTAAAATTTGAAATGTGGTACCAAAAAATTGAAAATGGAAGAATATTTTTTTCTTATGTATTTGACCTTTATACAAAGATTTCGGAGCAGTTTTTGTTTCGTCTATACCTTAAAAAATGGCTGAGTTATAGCATTTTGAATTTCTAGCGTGGCTGACATTTTGAAACGTCCTGAATTTTGTCACGCGATAAATGGCGTATTTATGAACCGATTTGGATGTAACTTCGTTTATACATAGTACATACCAATGTCTCGACCAGGTTCGTTGGCCAGCTTCACCCGCCATCTTGTTTAAAAATGGCGGCCCTTTAAATTTTTAAGAAAAATTTAAATTTGAAATGTGGTACCAAAAATTGAAAATTGAAAAAATATTTTCTTCTTATGTGTTTGACCTTGATAAAAGGATTCGGGAGCAGTTTTTGTTTCGTCTATATCTTAAGAAATGGCTGAGTTATAGCATTTTGAATTTCTAGCGTGGCTGACATTTTGAAACGTCCTGATTTTTCTCACGTAATAACAGGCGTATTTATGAACCGACTTGGATGTACCTTGGTGTGTACATAGTACATACAAATATCTCGACCGAGTTCGTTGGCCAGCTTCATCCGCCATCTTGTTTCAAAATGGCGGCCATTTAAAAAAATTAAAAAATAAAAAAATTTAAATGACATACCAAACAATTGGAAAATGAAAAAGATTTTTTTTTGTATGTGTTTGACCTTAATACAAAGATTCCGGAACAGTTTTTCTTTCGTCTATATCTAAAAAAATGGCTGAGTAATAGCATTTTGAATTTCTCTTGTGGCTGACATTTTAAAACGACCTGATTTTTGTCACGCGATAACAGGCGTATTTATGAACATATTTGGATGTAACTTGGTCTGTACATAGTACATACCAATGTCTCGACCGAGTTCGTTGGCCAGCTTCATTCGCCATCTTGTTTCAAAAGGGTTGCCATTTAAAAAAAAATTAAATTTAAAATTCAAAATGAGGTATTAAAAAATTCGAAAATGAAAAAGATTTTTTTATGTGTTTGGCCTTGATACAAATATTCCGGAGCAGTTTTTGTTTCTGAAAATTTGTTCTTTTGTTGATATCTTAAAAAATGGTTCATTTATAGCACTTTGAATTTCTAGCATGGCTAACATTTTGAAACGATCTTGTATTTGTCACGCGATAACACACGTATTCGCCTATTTCGATGTAAGAAGGCATGTGGATAGTATACATCAACACCTCGACCAAGTTCGCTGGCCAGATTCATCAGCCATCTTGTTTCAAAATGGCGGCCATTAAATAAAAATATATATATATATTTAAAGTGAGGTGCAAAACAATTAGAAATTGAAAAAGGTTTCTTTCTTAAGTATTTGATCTTGATATAAGGATTCAGGAGCATTTTTTGTTTGTCTTTACCTTAAAAAATGGCTCAGATATAGCAGTTTCAATTTCTATTGTGGGTGACATTTTGAAAAATCTGATTTTTTGCATGCGACAGCACTCCTATATATTAACCGATTCCGATGTGAGTGAGCATGTGCACAGCAATTACTAAGGTCTCGACCAAGTTCACTGCTTAGCCTCATCCACCATGTTGTCTTAAAATGACAGGCACTTTAAGAAATTGCCGAATTTGGCAGCCAAATATAAATTACTTTAAAGAAAAGCAGCTTGGATAAAGCTGACTAATTTCGCGAAATTCTCATTCATTATATTGATAAAAATTAGTATTGAATCTCCTATATTCGGTTGCCACTAAATTGAGCTTCGTGTGTTTGCATGATATAAGTTGGCTTTTTTAAAATAAGGATTATGAAAGCTACCTCTTCCTCCCGGCACTGGCCGGAAGGACTTTTATGAATTAAAGCTGTAAGTATTTAAAAAAATAATAATAATAATATAAGAATTATTATGGAAGAAAAAGAAAAAAGTGGACACCGACAAAAATTGAAAAGCTTATACATTGAATTGCGTTATCAAGGGCACAGAATTCAATGATATAAGCAAAATGGTTGTTTTCTGTGGGAAAAATAAGCTAAAGCTAAAAGTTATTTTCCCCTGTGCCCAAACAACCATAAAATCAAGTGAATTGATTAAAAATGAAAGCAGAATAGAAACAAATAATATGAAATGAAAGAATCAATAAAACGTATTTAAATATTTATAGGATATAAAATATAAATAATAAACACCATACCGATTAATATTTCAGTATTTTACAAATATATATATATATATATATATATATATATATATATATATATATATATATATATATATATATATTTTTTTAACGGAGGGTGGTTTTGGGGTCTGGGGGTCATGATCGATGAAAATATACCAAAATTTTTTGAAATCGTTTTCCTCCGAACGGCTGCAATAGGTAGCTTTTTTGTAAAGAAAGCTACCTAATACGAGAGTTACAGTGTGACATAGGTCAGATATATATATATATATATATATATCTTACCTGGAATGTGTACATAAAAAATTGCTGAATATATTACAAAAGATTTTCGATCAGGTTATAAATGAATATTCTTCGATAGTAATAAAAAATAGCTATGAACTTATAAAAAGTTTAAAAAAGCTGAAAAAAATTACAGGATTATATACATACGATTTTGAGGATTTGTATAATAGCATAAATTTAGATGATTTGAAGTACAGAGTTATGGATTTTTTCAAGAAATCTAAAGAGAAAGATATCAGTATTGAAATATTCACCGATTTATTTCAATTTGTTGTTTACGAAAATTATCTGTTTGAAGGGAAACAAATATATAAACAAGTGAGAGGTATTCCAATGGGGGGGAGTTGTAGCTCCATCCTTGCAGATATTTATCTGTTCACATGTGAAGCCGGTTTATTGTTGGAAAAAGACTTAAAGATATACAGATATATAGATGATGTTTTGGTGGTTGAGCTGAATAACAATAAAGAAATTTATCAATTTAAATGTTATCCAGACACTTTGAATTTAAAGAGTGCTTCGGATGATCAGGGCAGTGTCAACTACTTGGACGTTAACCTGGAGATTATAAAAGGAATTTTAGTATATAGTATTTATGATAAAAGAAATTATTTTGATTTTGATACAATAAAAATATTGAACTTTAATAGTAACGTGCATGTTTCAATTTTTAGAAATATATATTTAAATGGTTTAAATCGTATTGCAAATTTGTGTTCAAATGTTGATAAATTGGTTGGTGAAATTTATAACCTTTACATAAACGCCAGTAAACAAAATTACCCAATACATTTTCTGAATGATTTAACTTTCAATTTTATCAAGAAAAAAAGCTATCGAAATAAAATACTGGAATTGTTCGATGATGGTGATTTATCGATACGTGATTCCTATCGAAAATAGCTTAGCGGTGAGGATATTCACAGACTTCATTTGACGGCTTTCGGGTTAGTTTGTGGTTTTCATTTTTTTCAATTTCTATTTGTTTGGTCTCGGCAAGTGAGGGGGAATGTTGTGCACGTAAAACATGTTTAACCCCGCAGTACAAGTCATAAGCCTTGACCACTTGTCTTCATGTTTAGTCTTTTCTTAGTTACTCTTGGTTTTGTTAATTATTGTTTTAGTTACAGTTTGTTAGATGTTTTTTCGTGTAATGATTATGTGAATTTGGATTTTTCAATATATATATATTGATATATATATATATATATATATATCAATTTTGAACGGAGGGTGGTTTCGGGGTCTGGGGGTCATGATCGATGAAAATATACCAAAATTTTTTGAAATAGTTTTCCTCCGAACAGCTGCAATAGGTAGCTTTTTGTAAAGAAAGCTACCTAAAATGACTGAGTTATAGCATTTTGAATTTCTAGCGTGGCTGGCATTTTGAAACGTCCTGAATTTTGTCACACGATAAAAGGCGTATTTATGAACCGATTTCGATGTAATTCAGTGCGTACATAGTACATACCAATGTTTCGACCGAGTTCGTTGGCCAGCTTCATCCGCCATTTTGTTTCAAAATGGCGGCCATTTAAATTTTTTAAAAAATTTAAAATTTGAAATGTGGTACCAAAAAATTGAAAATGGAAAAATATTTTTTTCTTATGTATTTGACCTTTATAGAAAGATTTCGGAGGAATTTTTGTTTCGTCTATATCTTAAAAAATTGCTGAGTTGCAGCATTTTGAATTTCTAGCGTGGCTGACATTTTGAAACGTCCTGAATTTTGTCACGAGATAAAAGGCGTATTTATGAACCGATTTGGATGTAACTTCGTTTATACATAGTACATACCAATGTCTCGACCGGGTTTGTTGGCCAGCTTCATCCGCCATCTTGTTTAAAAATGGCGGCCATTTAAATTTTTAAGAAGAA
Source organism: Maratus speciosus (assembly GCA_963932465.1). Classification (NCBI taxonomy): domain Eukaryota; kingdom Metazoa; phylum Arthropoda; class Arachnida; order Araneae; family Salticidae; genus Maratus; species Maratus speciosus. Next base: position 213,895,327 of record OZ010797.1, on the reverse strand, counting down.
TATAAATTTGAAATGTGGTACCAAAAAATTGAAAATTGAAAAGATATTTTATTCTTATGTGTTTGACCTTGATAAAAAGATTCGGGAGCAGTTTCTGTTTCGTCTATATCTTAAGAAATGGCTGAGTAATAGCATTTTGAATTTCTAGCGTGGCTGACATTTTGAAACGTCCTGATTTTTGTCACGTAATAACAGGCGTATTTATGAACCGATTTGGATGTACCTTGGTGTGTACATAGTACATACAAATATCTCGACCGAGTTCGTTGGCCAGCTTCATCCGCCATCTTGTTTCAAATTGGCGTCCATTTAAAAAATAAAAAAATTAAAATGAGATACCAAAAAATTGGAAAATGAAAAAGATTTTTTTCGGATGTGTTTGACCTTAATACAAAGATTCCGGAACAGTTTTTGTTTCGTCTATATCTAAAAAAATGGCTGAGTAATAGCATTTTGAATTTCTATTGCGGCGGACATTTTAAAACGACCTGATTTTTGTCACGCGATAACAGGCGTATTTATAAACCGATTTGGATGTAACTTAGTCTGTACATAGTACATACCAATGTCTCGACCGAGTTCGTTGGCCAGCTTCATTCGCCATCTTGTTTCAAAAGGGTTGCCATTTAAAAATAAGTTAAATTTTAAATTTAAAATGAGGTATTAAAAAATTGGAAAATGAAAAAGATTTTTTTTATGTGTTTGTCCTTGATACAAAGATTCCGGAGCAGTTTTTGTTTCTGAAAATTTGTTCTTTTGTTTATATCTTAAAAAATGTTTGAATTATAGCACTTTGAATTTCTAGCATGGCTAACATTTTGAAACGATCTTGTATTTGTCACGCGATAACACACGTATTCGCCTATTTCGATGTAAGAAGGCATGTGGATAGTATACATCAATACCTCGACCAAGTTCGCTGGCCAGATTCATCAGCCATCTTGTTTCAAAATGGCGGCCATTAAATAAAAAAATATATACACTGCTCAAAACAATTAAAGGATATTGCAGTTTTAGGTGGATTTTGTATCTGGTAAACTGTTTAGCTGATTGATGCATGGTCGACAGACATAGTAGGTTATATGAGAATAAATTACACATGTTTGCCAGAAAAAAATGCATTTTATTGCGCATTTGTGTACTAAAGGAAAAAAACACAATTTGTGCATATGAGAAAAAAAGAATAAGAAAAGGTGTTTTCTTCAAAGAAAATCATTTTCAGTAGGGAGTATGGTTTCCACGGGCGGCCAGCAACGTTGAACACCTTTGAGGCATGGACTCAATGAGGCTATTAATGACGAGTTGGGGTATTCTGCCCCATTCTTCCAGAAGAGCTCTTTCCAGTTCTTGGAGAGTTTGTGGGGGTTGTTGGCGGCCAGAAACTCGTCTTCCTAGAGCGTCCCAAACGTGCTCGATTGGATTCATGTCTGGAGAACACGCTGGCCATTCCATTCGAACGATTCCTTCCTTGAAAAGGAAATCCTCCACCAGGTTTGCACGATGTGGCCTGCAGTTATCGTCCATTAAAATGAAGTTATCTCCGATTGCTGCAGCGTAAGAGCGCTTTTCCACTTGCCGACACGACACCGATAAATCGTCCACGATTGTCGTTGTCCGACATCGCTGCACGCAAAATGCATTCATTTCTCCTACCCGCTTTTCCACTGAACGATACGATGAAATTTTTGTCGTCATCGATTACACGATATCGGCCGCCGATAAAATTTGTCGTGGAACAGTCAACCTCCCTCAAAAATCGTTCCGATAATTCACTCGCAGTGTTTTGATTTTTGAGTCTAGAAGTTGGCGTGATTCTTTTGTTTTTCTCGTGTATATCGTGTAGCTTGTTTAAATAACGGCTTTAAAATTTGGTGTGAGTGTACAAAAGGCCCTGTTTTTTGGATAAAATAAACATCAGTTATCAAAACAAAGTATTCGTGTAAGATGTTGGAAAGAAATAATAAAATTTCCAGAAGACTAACATGAAGCCAAAATGTCTGTGGTGTGAGAAAGGTAAATAAATATTTTTTGAAACTCATTATTAAAAAGTATAAGTGTTGTACGTTAGTTAGCTATGTTCACTTGTTTTTAAACCAACGCTATTGCTTAAATTTCGTAAACAAACTATTATTTAACTAACCAAATGTAGTATAGCAATTGCTTGTAAACTCTAAAATTCTTAAAATATATTAAGATTCTTACTACCTTTTTACATGTGCTGATTATCAATGTTATATTTTGAATTAGTTAGCAATACTAAGTTTAAAGCACTGTAAAAATTGGGCTTTTATATTTCATTTATTGATTTCTACAGTTAATAATTCAGTGTGTTAATATTAGAGTTAAAATTGCTTGAAAGATGTTTTTCAAAGATGAATATATTACTTTTCCCCATGCATTTTTGTCACTATTATTTTCATTTTCAAACTGCGCCTATTTTAGTTAAGCTTAAAGGCCATTAAATGCAGGATTTAAACAATTTTTTAAACAAACAAGTGCAATTATTGGGAATTGTGAACAAGCTAGTATTTTAAGAAATTACAGTAGTATTTTCATAATTTAAAAGAAAGTATTGAAGTAAGTTCCATTAATTAGATTCATTTTTATCTGTTCCAAGAATATACTAGTAATTTGGGGTTTCAAAATGTAAATTAAGATTTGCTAGCCAGTGCTTTTGGAAATTTTGGTTTTCCCGCTAAATTCAATCTCATTTTACATTTGCTATCGTGCCAAGGCCCTTATCAGGGGTATTGTATGTCCGCACACTTGCTTCCTATAAAAAGGAATGTATAAGGTTGTTTTGAGTAGGTATCCTAACAAGTGAAGCACTTGGCGACATTGAATTTGGCCAGACAATAAATTCCTTCCACTTGCATTATTACTTTATTCAATATTTTTGATAACATGTATTCTGGTATGTTCGAGGAATTTTTCTTTTTCTCGTATCATTTCATGGGGTTTCTTGAAATGGTTTTGTGGAAGGATCATCGAGTACAGGTGTTGAAAGGTCTTTTTTGAGGGGTTTTTTTTTTTTTTTGTTTATTAATTGGCAAGGACACCTGTGACAATTTGTTGAAGTTATTTCTGTTATGTTTTAATATATTTACAATTTACCTAAGTTTATTGAATTATTTTTTTAGAAGGGGATGGGGGGGCGGAGATAGATGCATTAGTGACCGTGGCTTGAAAGATTTTAGAGATTGCAAAAAAGCGAGTTTGTTGCATTCAGTGTTTTTTTCCCTCCATGCACGTACAGTGTTTATGCAAGATGCATTAGTGACTGCGGCTTTAACGAATTTTATGCGTTTTCGAAATTGCTGCGTAACGAGTTTGCTGCAACCTGTGGCATTTTGTTTTTGCTTTGTTTTCATGTGCACACAGTGCTCATACATGCATTGGTCACGACGGCTTTACAGTGTTGAATTTAGACACTTTTCTTTGGGAGGGATTTCTCTGGCTCCGGGGATGAGGGGGGATTGCACTTTTTGACCATTGAAAACACAAAATCTCAAATCTTCTGGGGGGAGGGGGCATTCCATTGCTCCGTGGGGGGACGGGATTCCCCCTGGGCCACCCCTTGAATTCAACACTGGGCTTTAATGAGTTTCATTTTAGAGATTGAGAGTTTTAGGGTTTTTACTTTTTCTGATATAAACACTATTGTTTTAATGCATTTGTTTCACTATGTTGTCACAGGATTGTTTGGATTTAGGAGCCACTGGCTTCTTCCAACTTTTGGGAATCTGCACAGTTTGCTGTATCCATGAATTTTTGTAGTTTGTTTTCATGTGCGTGCAGTGCTCATACATGTGACTGCGGCTTTTAGCAAATTTTGTTAATTTTAGAGATCGTCGCACAAGTTTGCTGCATCCAGTAATTTCATGTGCGCACAGCACTCATATATACTATGCATTATTGACTGCTGTTGTTTCATGCATCCTGTTATACCGTTAATAATTTTGAAAATCCATGTTTATATTATGAAAGGTTATTCGACATCTAAAATAGTTAATTAAAAATCTTAATATATTTTGATAATTTTAGAGTTTACAAGCACTTAATTAAGCACATTAAATAATTTGTTTACCAAACTTAAGCAATAGCATTTTTTAAAAAAAGAAGTGTCTTATACTTTTTAATAATAGTTTAATAATGAGTTTCATAAAATATTTATTTACCTGTTTTATTTTTTGTTTTTGTTTTTTTCTTAACTTCATAGTCTAGAAATTTCAATATTTCTTTCCAACATCTTTTACGAATCACTTTTTTTTTTATAATTTATGCCTCTTTATCCAAAAAAAAAAAAAAAAAACAGGGCTTGTTTCTACTAATGAATGAAAACACTCACACGAAACTTTAAAGCCATTATTTAAAGAAATTTATGCAACATACATAAGAAAAAAAAAACGCATTTAAATTCAAGATTTAACACAAGAAATTTAAATAACGTAAAAATACTAACACATTAACAAATAAACATTTTAAAACACTAACAACTAATAAGTGATAAATAATTTGTCATTTCCAAACTGTTATTGTTTAAATAAAGAAAGCATCAGAAATAGGAATAATAATAATAAAAAATTTTTATACTCAACAGACGTTTTTTCCACCATATTTTTTTTAATTATGAGTAAAGTTAATATATATATTTTTAGATTATTTCTGAGTTTTTAGAATATATATAAATTGCATACAAATAATATTCTAGAGCAGTGGTTCCCAACCTGGGGTATGTGCACCTAGGGGGCGGGGGGGGGGAGCATGGCGGGGCCAAATAATAAACACTAAAAACCACTTTGTCAATGTTTACCAAAAAAAAAAAAAACACTGTTACAATCTATGGCAGTCAGTGTGTGAAACGAATATAGTAGTTTGCTGTAGTGAACTATGGTTCAATACAAAAATCTTTTATTCCATCCTTTTCTTTTCTTTCTTTCAGTTTCGAAAAAATGTTATTTCAAAGTTTGTATAAAAGCAGGAAAGTAATTCCTATTACATTCCGAAGAGCAAGTATCTCTCTTCTCTCTGTATGTGTGTGTGGGGAAGGGGGGGGGGGAGGGGGGGCAGGAATGTAGTAGAGGGTATACACCAAGTACCTGCTGGATTTTTTTTTTTTTTAAGCTCCGTATGCCCTCTGTTTCTCAAATAAAGCATCAATGTAAAAGCAATTTTTATTTTCATCAGTTTTGTTTATGATGTTAATTATAAATGTAAATGATGTTACTTAAAGTGACTTTCCAGATTTATTTCAAAAAATACTGTCGGTGTTGGCAGTTAGAACAAAATAGCCAGACGAAAGGGAAAAAAATTGTTTTCATGTCACCAAAATTGCTTACAACTCGATAAATTATTTATAAAAAAAATGGAAAACTCATTTTGATTCTAAATCGCTTCAAAAATCAGGCCTGCCTTTACACTTAAAAATGTGTTAGAAAATTTCACGCTTTTTGAGCAGTGAACTTTATAAAAAAGAAAAGTGCCCAGCTAAACTGATGGTATTGAGCTCACAGGCTATTCACACTAATTGTATATTATACTCTTATTTTAAAGAATAATGCCTCTCAAAAAAATAAGTGAAGGGGAATTAGCCCTCCGTTTTCCCCTTTATACTTACCCAGTGAACCTCCAAATTAATAAGGGAAGCTCCTTAACATAATAAACCGGCATACCAAATTTGGAGCAAATCAAATAATCCTGCAAAAAAAAAACATTTATCTAAATTAAGGGGGTGGACTAGCCCCCCTTTATCCTTAACCATTGAACCCCCAAAACTAATCAGGGAAGTTCCTTAACATAATAAACTGGTATACCAAATTCGGAGCAAATCGAATAATTCTGCATGAAAAACCTATTTATCTGAATTAAGGGGGTTGGACTAGCCCCCCTTTTCCCCCTGTATTCTTAACCAATGAACCCCCAAAACTAATCAGGAAAGTTTCTTAACATAATAAACCGGTATACCAAATTCGGAGCAAATCGAATCATTCTGCATGAAAACCCTATTTCTCTGAATTAAGGGGGGTGGACTAACCCCCTTTTCCCCCTTTATCCTTAACCAATAAACTCCCAAAACTAATCAGGGAAGCGCCTTATCACAATGAACCTAGAAAAATTTTTTGAAGCAAATCGGATGTTTCTATCAAGAGTTATCACGTTACGTACATGCAGAACGGGCGGGCACATTAGCTCTCAGGCTTTGATAGCCTGTGAGCTAAAAAAGGATCTTCTATGGAAAAACTGAAAGACTAATTCTTTTCAAAATGGAAATATTCAAATTACGTGAACACACAGGAAGTATGCTTACGATTAATTTTTTAAACAGGGTTAGGCTCTGAATTTATTTTTAAAAATCTAAAAATGTCTGATCATTTTGTTATAAAAGGATGTCATCCACCATCAGTTTTTTCAGCTGATCAAACATGTTCCTAACATATCTGCTGCTTTCTTATAAAGATATGTTAACGTTAACCCTTAAATGTCGGGTGTTGCTTTTTGGCAACATACCCAATTTAGGCTCTAAAATACTATTAGAATAATATTGAAGCTATAATGCCTAATGTTGCCAATAAAATACATTCTGAAAATATTATTAAATCAATTTGCAACATGTAGATGGCAACACTTGTGCTGTTTAAGAATAAAGATAGATTTATTTTTTCAATTGTTGCTACTTGTTCTTTTTGTTTTGTTTGGAAGCGAATTTTATCAAGGAAAATTATTCTTTCAATTAAAGACCAGTATTGCCGATTAGTAACAAACTGTTTAGTCGTAAGCCACACTTAAAACAAAATAGGATTTTTTAAAGTATTTTTCCCATGATTTATTTAAAAAATGAAATCCGAAAAACATTATTACAATGATTTTTGAAAAATCAGGCATTTAAGGGTTAAGACTTTTCTCAAGAAAAATATTTTTTGCTGCTCAACAATGTAAAACTTTGTCACATTTATAGGCTCATATTTAATTGCAAGTACTGCCTGCAGTTAAAAATACCATTGCAGTCATGACCGTCGAAGCGATTTGGAATTGAATGGCTTTTTCCATTTTTTAAATATATATATAAAGGAATTACTTATTGCATTATAAAAGTGATTTTCCATGCTGTCGTGTCTGGTAATTTGGTTTAAAATGCCAATTTACAAAATTTCCTGAAAGATCTCCCACCTTTACCAAAGATTAATTGCATATTAGGACTGTTATAATCACATACAGTAGAGTAATAATTTTTTTCACCAGATTTGTTTATTTCACAGTGCTAGTAATGTAAAATCTGTAATAAAAAACCTTCCAAAAAGATGTATCAACTTGTATAATGTATAGATTAAAGTTTACCATATTTTAAGTACCCCTATTTTTGAATAGTAATCTATGTAATTATTTTTTAGAATTTTTGTTAGATAAATAAAAGTGAATTTAAAAATAATAGCTCTCAAAATATGGGAACTTGGCAGGTATGTGTATACAATTCATTTTTGAAATAGGAATCAACATTGCCTCTGCAGTAATCATGCTGTGCATTCTTTTCCTGAGTATATAGCTGAATTTAAATATTCTGTAGATAATGCTTTTCTCAAAAAAAAAAAAAAAAAAAAAAAAAAAAAAATCCATTAATTATAAATTTATTACAAAAAGTTTTTTAAACATTAATAAGGGCTGTCACAATTCTTATTTTAAGGTAATCCGTAAAATTATTAATTACTATACAATTATTTTTAGACTGCAACTTCACTATAATATTGTACATTGTAATGTTTTAAAACTGAAACTTTTAAATCATTCATGTTTTGCTTTCAGTTCAAATGAAATATTAAAAAAGAATAATTTCTAATAGTAGAGAAATAATTATAATTGTATAAGAATAAAAGTTCTTTTTAAATTTGGAATAATTGCCAGGGTAAGCCCTCTTCAGCTTCAGTACTGGTGAAGTAGTTGGCAAAACAAGTAAGTGTGCCACGCCCACCATTAAACTGAGGAGCCATATCAAAATGCGTGCGATTGTGCCGCTATCTTGGAATGAAATGACGATGAAAATTCAGGTTGTCGGGAAACGATATCGGTAAAGTGGAAAAGCAGTTTACTGGACGACACGATATCGTACTAATTTATCGTCCGGTTTAGTCGTTGTCGTGTCGGTAAGTGGAAAAGCGCCCTAAGGGACTACAATAGGTCTGAGAATCTCATCCCTATATCGGCGACCAGTCAGAGCTCCATCTCGAATGATGTAGAGGTCAGTGCGCCCGTCAATGGAGATGCCACCATACACCAACACTCCTCCACCGCCAAATCTGACACTTTCGTGCACGAACGCAGGATTATTCCTACTGCCACGGTCCCTCCAGATGAAAATACGCCTATTATCCGGATGCACAGAAAAACGGGACTCGTCAGAAAACAGAATATTGCTCCATTCATTTCTCCTCCAGTTGACATGCTCGGTTGCCCACTCCTTGCGGTCGCGACGATGCCTTCATGTTAATCTAACACATACCATCGGTCGGCGAGCATACAGACCTACAGCATGGAGCCTGTTTCGGACTGTCTGAGTTGAAATCGTGGTGCCTGTAGCCGAGCGAAGGTGTTGTTGGAGAAGAGTAGCGTTCATGTTTCGGTGTCTCCGAGCTGTTAACGCTAAATACCGATCTTCATTGGGCGTTGTTGCCCGTCTACGACCTTGCCCTGGTCTTCGGCCTGCACATCCACTCTCCAAAAAACGGTTCCAGATCCTGGAAATGACACTTTGTGACACTCCAATGGCTTGCGCTACTTCGGCTTGAGTTTGGCCCCCTTCTAACCAGTGTTGGGCACGCTCACAAAAAAAACGAACTAATTCAAACTCAAACTCAATTTCTCAAAAATGAGTCAAGTTCACGTTCAAACTCAAAATTTTTCAAACGAACTCGCTCAACTCAAACTCATCTATGAAAGTGAGCGAAGTTCACTGAAAGCTCGTTTTTTTTTTCCCCTTTTAATATATATATATATTAGAACTTTATCGCCCAAATTTATAAAGTTCACTTCTACTTTTTTGTTTCAGGTCGGTTTCGGGTCGGGTTGACTATCATTTTTCGGGTTCGGATTGGATTTTGACTCTTGCCGTTCGGGTTGACCAGATTTTTCAAAAGAATATCCAAAATATTTTTTCAGATTAAAAATATATATACAACAAGATCTTAATAATGCATACCCCCAAAAAGTACACATCTAGTCGTCGAACACTTTTGCAATTCCTAATACTTAGGTATTTATACGCTTATATCGCTGAATATGGGAACCTCCCAATCTACACAAATGTAACGTGTTTATGTATGCATAAACTATCACAAGTATCATACATGTGTTTTTGTGTATATCAAAAATTAAATGTTGGCAATATTTTTCATATTCCGAGAGAAGGAAAAATTATTCTAAACTGTACCGTAAAGAAAGAATGATCTATGGTCATATTTTTTATAAATTTTATTTCTCATGCAGTAATTTGAATATATACTCATTCATACTCAAAAACATATTTATTTTCATCTGAAACATAGTTGTGCTCAAACTTTTTGTGAAAATGCAAACAACCCGACTTCCAAAAGATCTAACTATGACTCGCAAGAATTATTCTAGGCTGAACCCAACCCACAAAAAGAATATTAGAATCATTCGTTAAGACCTGAAAACAGGAATTTATGTACAACCTGACGCGATGCAAGACTCTATTCAATGATCCCGAGGTCTCTACTATTCAGAGATTTTACTATATTTGAATATTAACCCGAGAGTAGTCGCGCCTTTTTTAGAACGTAGTCGGGGGGGGGGGGGGGAAGCATTCGGTCTATTTGCCGCCGTTCCCGTTTGGCCGAAAAAACAGAGAAAAATTACGGGTGTTACTAGAAAATCGAAAACGGAGAAAATGAAGGGGATTGTTGCTTGAATGAGAAAATTTAGATGTTATAGCAATTAGTACATATTTAAGTATATATTCGGTTAACATTTAAATAAATGTTTTAATAACTTTTTTTTTCAAAATATGTTAAAATGATAAAAAAATATTATATAAACTGACTGAATTTGTAAAGATATAATGAATACAATGAATTAGAACATATTTTCAGTTATAAATTTCAAATCGTGATAGTTATATATTTTTTGGAAGGACAGCACCGCTGTCAAGTTGGTTTTGATAGTGCTCCGGCACAAGAAGCCAATTTGAAGTTGAAAAAAATACGTTACATCAACCATTTATGTAATTTAAATAAATATTCAATTGTGTATTTCAGGTAATATTATTAATAACACATATCAATATTTCATTCTAATTTTTTTTCTTACCATATCTATAGAGATAATAAAAAGTTGAGATAAAATGAGCCTTTCTCCGAAATTATTAACGTAAAGGAGTAGCTACTTTTCATTTCTTATTTATTTATTTTTTTCGTTGATTCGTTTTTGTGTGTGCAACTTTACAGATTTTACAATTCAGTCCTTTTTTTTAAGTGAAAATATATGTACCAAATGAAAATATATTAAAATGAAAATAATGAAACAAATGAAAATAAACGGCAGGGCCGAAGCTAGAGGGGAAGGGGCAGGCGCCAGAACGGAAAACGAATGGGGCGACAAATGAAGTTTGGTTTTAGAGTTCTTAAGAACCTACACTAGCCACACGAAGAAACTCGCAAACTAATGTTAAATATCTATGGAAACGTCGTTTTAAAATTTCTCGCTCACATTTTAATATTCTTAAATGATTTTTTTTCCTTAGGATAGCTGAGACATTGTCATTAGCATTGTTAGTTTGTACGTTTCCGATTTTGGTTGCAGTTTTTTTTTTTTTAATGATGCTATTTCCACTTTCGGATCCGGTTCCAAAAGTGAAAGTAACTTTATAAAAAAAGGCTGCAACCAAAATCGAAAAAGTAAACATTAACCCGGATAGAGATCACCCTCAGGTATCCCAAACAGAATAAATCATTTAAAAACATTAAAATGCAAGCAAGAAATTTGAAAAAAAAAAAAAAAAAAAAAAGACTCTTCCATAGGTTTAACATTAGCTTGCGAGTACCGTCGCGTGACTAGTGTAGGCTCTTAAGACAATGTAATTCTTTGTGTTTTTCTAAAACACAAAGTTCTAAAACATTGCGACATTAAACGCCTTATTAGTAATTACTACAACTACTGTAAAATCTGTGAAAGTGAAATCTGTCTATAACGAAATCCTATCTTAAGGCTGTTCTTAACTGCTCTGCTGAACAAGTGCAAAACGTTTTGACACATTTACAAATTCATTTTTTAACGGAAAGGTATAAAATTGGAAAGCTTGACCATGGAAGCGATTTGGAATTGAACTGTTTTTTTCATTTTTTGATCAATCAATTACCTATTGAGTTATAAGCTAATTCGATCACGTGACAAACACATTTTTCGCCCGCTCTTGAGTGCTCTTTCTTCCTTCGAGCGGAAATTCGGTTCAAAGCGCCCACTTTGACACGATTTTCTGAAAGATCTATTGCGTTTGCAAAAAAATGGAAAAAACAGATCCATTACATTGTTTCTGAATAACAACACCAGGTAGTTTCATGCATTTTCGAACAAAAATAAATTAAAACTTATGCCAGAAATTTGCCCTTTTGGATTTGAGAACACCCTTAAATGAAAAAAAAAAGATGTTCACTACAGAAAGAATACAAACAATTATACCTGCTAAGACAGAAACCTGTATAATTCTTTTCAGTTCCTTTGGATTTCGTTTCAGAGGTTTTAATGAATCAATACAGTCAAACCTCGTTAACATGAACACGCTTAACGTGAATTTCTTTTAACATGAATTGTTTTCACAGATCCCTATAAAAACGAATACAAAGATTTGATACTGATAACATGAATTACTATTAACATGAACAAAATTTTGATTCCCCTTGAGGTTCATGTTAACGAGGTTCGACTGTATTTTAAAAAGTTGATTGCATAATTCAATATTCCGCATTTTTTGATTACAGATTTTAAATTTTAAAATGAGTTATTATTAGAAACTTTGTAAAATCCTCGTTGTAAATTTACTTTGCGGAGGCGGGGCAAAATCTATGTTTGCACAGGGTGCAAAAAAGGCTAATTTCGGCCCTGATATACTGACTTATTTCAGATAGGGCATGACCCTCTTATGACTCTTTGAGTACGAACTTCGTATATATGACGTAAATAATAAATAATTTATTCAAATTAAATTTTTAATTTGAATAAATTTCTCCAGTTGATTAATATTTCTTCATTTTCCGATTCTTCATTATCAGTTTTATCATCTTCGTTTAGAACTAAATTATTGCATTCTTCTGATGAACTGGCTTCATCACTACTATAATCCTATTGTAAATTATCATAACGTTAAAAAATAAAATTTATAGAGAATATACTTATAAACAATTAAAAATACAATATGTAAACGTTTCGCCAAGCGACACGCAAGGCATCAGCGCTTGGCGAAACGTTTACATATTGTATTTTTAATTGTTTTTAAGTATATTCTCTATAAATTTTATTTTTTAACTGTGCTCAAGTCTGTCTTAGTTTATTTTATTTGGTATTATAATAGTTTTTAAATTCAGACGTTAAATGTATATGTACTGTATATCATAACGTTTTTAAAGTTTGTTGAACAGTTTAAAACTTTTTATGAGACATTGAAAAATAATCAAAAACTGTACGGCAAAATAGCAAAAAACAGAAAAAAGGAGAGATAGCAAACGAAACGAAACAGACTCCGCCATTCCCGGAAACCTCCCTTCTGAGAAATTCCAGGAGATGGGAAAGAAAAAGAAGAATGCTGGGGAGAAAAAAAACTGCTGACGCCCGTGATCGCACGCCGGTCATTCATTCAGGCCGAATATAACTTTAGAATGGAAATGCAATAAAATCCTGAGAAAACGCTGGAATGACTTGTAATTTTACTAGACAGGAGGTCGAACAGCGAAGGTCAGTTACGCAGCATTTCAGCATTGTTGTAACTATAAGGGGAGATGGGTTACAAGAAGCTAATAATTTTTGGCGGGAAATGACCATAGAAACACAAGAACCCAGGCCGGTGATTGGTTTCACGGGCCTCTACAAAGAAAAAGTAGGGAAATCCGCCTCTTATTCGAATCGCTGCATAATCGAATCAGTCATTTTTTTTTTAGATTTAAGAACACAACGTTTATTGTAGTTTCTTTGAACCAAAGCCCCTTCCTTTAATTGAAACAGATTCAGCTTTACAAACAGGTTTAATTTAAAAGGTGGTTATTAAACTTTGATCGAATTTTGTCATGAAATGGTTTACTCCAGGGTATTCTGAAATTTTCCATTTTATCCGCTTGACAATCTCAATGTCTATGACGCAATAAATTTACCAGCAAAAACGGTTAATTTCAATCCGTTGTTAAATAATTAAGAAACGTTCGCCTGCCCTATAAATGCGATGCATCTTTAGTTATCATTAACTAGCAAAACCCTTGGTTTGCACGCGTAGTTGTTGAAATATGCCAAGTAATATTTTTGCATTTGAAATTAATGTAAAATTAGTTAATTAATAAATTTTATGTAAAATTTCATAGAAATCGTAATTTAGAACGTTTTTAAAACGTTTTCTGCCTATTTCATCATTTTAATTTTGATTTTTTTTAGAAACCATTTTTAGAGATCATTTGTATCTTAAGACTGTTCTTAACTGCTCTGCTCAACAAGCGCAAAACGTTTTCACATACTTACATATTCATTTTTTAACGGAAAGATATAAAATTGGAAAGCCTGGACATGGAAGCGATTTGGAATGGAACTGTTTTTTCCATTTTTGGATTCATCCATTACCTATTGAGTTATAAGCGAATTCGATCACGTGACAAACACGTTTTTCGCCCGCTCTTGAGTGCTCTTTCTTCCTTCGCGCGGAAATTCGGACCAAAACACCCACTTTGACACTCTTTTCTGAAAGATCTATTGCGTTTGCAAAAAAATGAAAAAAAAAAAACAGCTCAATGACATAGTTTCGGAACAACAACACCAGCTCGTTTCATGCATTTTCGAACAAAAATAAATTAAAATTTATGTCAGAAAGTTGCCTTTTTGGATTTGAGAACACCCTTAAAAGTTGCCGGCATATGCCAAATTTCGAGTTTTTCGTCAGTTCAGTATCACGAAAATGGTAAGTTTAGAATGTTTTTTTCTCCTGCGCTCTTTTGAATTTTTTTAAAAACTGTTCTGTGCCTGTATCATAAATGTAGTAGCCATGTAAAATTTCAAGTTTCTACCCTTAACGATTTCATATAAAAACCGTAATTTAAAAAGTCTTTAGAACATTTTCTACTTATTTCACGCTTTTCAATTTTGAATTTTTTAGAAATCATTCGTAGAGAGCATTTTTATCTTAAAGGTAACCCCCCCGTTAGAAATTTTTAATTTCTATTCCCTTTAGCATCACAAAATTCGCAACTCAGAATTTTTTTTTTTTTTTTTTTTTTTTTTGCTACACCATTTTAAATGTCGAAAAAAAAAAATACTATTCTGCGCGTGCATCGCATATTTTCGAACTTTTTAGCTTACATTTCAAATTTCTGTCCTTAACAATTCCATAGAAATCGCATTTAGAACGATTTTAGAACGTTTTTTGCTCGTTTCATCCTTTTAATTTCGATTTTTTTAGTGTCTTAAAAGTAACTTAGAGGTCTGCACGGGCCGCAATTTCCAGGCACGGGCCTGGCCCGAACGAAAGCTATTTGGGACGGCCCGGTGTAAAAATTGACCGCCTGTTTACATTTACCCGGCCGCCTGTTTACATTTTTACAGTTCTTGGCTCGGCCGGCCCGTACAAAAATCAGTGAAAACTGGCCCGGCTCGGCCCGACTCAATTTCTACAAAAAATCCATTTTTTCTCGACATACAATTAATATTCTTTTAATGAATATACTACATGCGTATTTATGGGGGGAGGGGACATTTTACAGTATATTTTGCATTACTATGTGTTCGCAAAACAGAAAACATACAATTGTAACATTAATGATTACTTACGGTCTTAAACGTTTCGAAATTCAAACAATAATTCATTAAAAAATTAATGTAGTTTAGAATAAAGGGTTAAAAACATGGTAACTTTTGAAGCTACATAATGACAAGTAGATTTCTAAAAATATTTCTCAATCATTTAAAATCTTTTCTAAATACAAAGGAGCTACATTCTGACACATTTCTGAATTAATTTCTTTTCGGAAAAACGTAAGATTGGCAGGTATTCTTATTCAGAAACTATGTAAATGGATATTTTTTTATTTATTTTTATTTATTTTTAATATAAACGCAATATATCTTTGAGAAAATACTGCCAAAGTTAGCGTTTTGAATCGAATTTTCGGACGCGGCAGCACGGGAAAGGCTAAAAACATAAAGTCTCGTGACAAGAAGCTCTTATATCTCTAAGTAATTTATCAAAAATGAAAAAAGCTATTCGCTTCCAAATCCCTTCAATGTCAGGCCTTTCAATTTATGCCTTTACAGTTAAAAATGAGGTAGAAAATATATCGGAAAGTTTCGCATTGTTGAGCAGTGAATTTGAGGACCATCTTATGGTACCATGTAACTTTTCCAAAACCACTGTTAACAGAAATTCATTATCGCTCTTAATACTTTTACAAAACATAATGCCTGCCCTATACATTCTGAGAACGATTAAGACCAATTTCGTCCCGGCACACGACTATGTAGAAAAAAAAAATCCCTGCCGGCCCGGCCTACAGGCGGAGGTAGATTTCGAAGTTAAGTATACTAATTAGACCAACAAAAACTAAATCATGATTAGAGATAAACTCACTTTAACAATTTTATCTGGTCGCTTTTGACGAGTTTTTATTTCATTTTTATATAAGAGCTGGTTTTATCAGAATCATGCTAAGGCGGTATTACAAAAAAAAAAAAAAAAAAAAAAAAATACTTTTCCATGCTCAACATTTCGAAATTTTCAGGCACATTTTCAGATTCATTTTTAATAGAAAAAATATGAAACTTGCTGACGTGATTATTTGAAGAGATTTAAAAGCGACATGTGTTTTTATTTTTCGTGCAATTAATAAAAACTTGATTTATAAACAATTATTTTCTCAGTAGACAATATTTTTCGTTTCTAACACAATTACTTCGGGAAATTCGGTTCAAAATGCCCACTTTGGCATCATTTTTTGAAATACATTCTGCCTCTATCAAAAAATCGATCATTACGGTACATTATAATATGAATAAGAGAATCAACAAATTGGATGCGTTTGAGAGTAAAAATGAATTTAAAAACGAGTCAGAAAACAAGCAGTTTGGATTTGAATAGAGCGTTAATACGATGATTTTTTTCTTCAACCGCTATGTATTTTTAATTTGTTTTTGCTGTAAGAATTGGTCCTATCAAAAACTTGTCAATATAAATGTTGTAGACAATACTAAGAAGATAATTATAAATTCATGCGAATTTTATATTTTGTGAATTGACGAAGTTATGGATTATTTCTTCTTCAATTCCCCCTTTTTGTTTTCGTTTTTAATTTTTTTTGAGGTGCGAATTGGTTCTATGAAAACTTGTCAATATAAAAGTTGTAGATAATATTGAGAAGATTTATAATAAATTTAATTGGATTTGATATCTTAAGGATTGGCGAAGTTATGAATTTTTTTCTCCCTAAAACCGTATTTTTTGCGCCCCTTGAGCCCATTTTTAATTTTATCAAAAATCTGTGATGCATAAATTTTTGGCCCAATTTTTAGAAGTAATAAAAACTTTAAACTGGTTTGATATGTACAAACATTAAGAAGTTATGGGGTTTTTCGGTTTTCACAAAACCCCTCCCTATTTCCATCCCCTTGGTCCGATTTTGCCCTTTAGCGAACTGACCGAGATTTTATGCCCCTTGATTTTTGTATTAGTTTGAAAGAGATTTGTGCAGAATTATGGAAGTTATCGTGCCCAGAAGAAAGTTATATACAGGGTGTTCCGTTAAAGGGGTCCAATATTAATAGGGGTAATAGAGGAGATCACATGGAGCATAAATCAGTATATAAAGCCTGGTCGGATCTCAATAGTTTTCAAGTTACAGCAAATAGAATGAAAAATCGGAAATTTGTAAAAAAAACCCTCATTGCTAAACTATCGATAATGCTACATAAAAACGAAGCACATATTTAGAAAGAGCAGAAAAAAACCTACAAAATGACATCAATTGTATTAAAATAGCAATATTTATTGACGAGTTACAAGCCCTGAAACTGTGAAAAAAGTACGAAATCCAATATACATCAAAATAGTTAATCGTTAATTCCAAAAAGACAACTCTAGCTACAACAAGGAAAATGTAGTAAAATTTGGTCCATTCCGAAAGCTTTCGAAAAAGCTTACAATGAACCATATCGGTTTAATTGTGTGAGAGAAATTAATCAGTTTCTTAGTTACAACTCCGCTTTCTTTGACACTAGCAAAGGTTAAACTCCGCCCTTCACGATTGGAAACACCGCCTTTTTAATTACTCTCAACTATACATTTTCGATCATGCTTCTTCTGAGATGTAACATTTTTAATTATTCAAGAGTTGAATGAACCAAAATAACTTTACAATAATAGTCTACATTTTAAAGTGGTCTTTTATTGATATAAAACTAAAGTTAAATTCTTTAAAATTAAACTGGTGGTGAAAATTCGGAAATAATTAAAAATATTGCGATTTGTAACTATGCAAGAAGTTTCAGTACATGTTTTTCATGGACAATTATTGTATGTATATGTGCATCATAATTTATGATAGGAAATAATAATAACAAATAGCATAATAATTTTATTAATTATAAATTTAAAAAAGACACTAAATTTTAAATTAATTCATACAAACTTTGTAATTTACAATTTGAGTACACCACAGTCTGTGACTTACAAAATACTGTGCCAAAAAGTGTTGAAAATAAAAGAAAAATGACAAATAAAGAATTACATTCCACGTACTTTATGACATATGTGAAGCATAGTCTTCTGGCCTGCGCTGCACAGTTCAATGTCGGAAGGCAGACGAACGGACATTATTATAATAGGTGTTCGAAGTTGCGCCCATTAACAGAATCGCACAGCCGACAGCGACGTCGTAAAGATTGGCGAAAACGCCGAAAAACTCCGACGGAGTTGGGAATGTCTCCTGCAGCGACAACGATTCGCGCTAGTAAATCCTCCGGTGTATCCACAGGCGTTTCATACACCAGCGATTTAAGGTGTCCCCAAACAAAAAAGTCTAACGGATTGAGGTCTGGAGAGCGTGCAGGCCAAGCAACAGGTCCACTGCGTCCAATCCATTTCCCAGGATATGTTGAATTGAGGTGATTGCGAACACCTATGAAAAAATGTGCCGGTGCGCCATCGTGCATAAACCACATATTGTGGCGCAATGTTGCTGGCACATTTTGCAGTAACTGCGGTAAGATATCCCGTAGGAAAACCAAGTACGTACTGCCGTTGAGTACATCTGGGAGTAAATATGGTCCTATGAGATAATCGCCGAGGACACCTGCCCATATGTTCACACTGAACTTTTGTTGTGCGTTCGATGGGAAAACAGTGTGCGGATTTGTATATGACCATGTGTGCATATTGTGCGTGTTTACCACGCCCTCTCTCGTAAATGTTGCTTCATCAGTAAATAAAATATTTTCCAGAAATTGTGGATTATTTTCAGTTACATTAAGCAACCAGCGTACGAATTCTGTCCGCTGAGCACAATCTGTTACTGATAACAGTTGTACCCGCTGCACATGAAAGGGATGCATGTTTTCTGAACGCAGAACACGCCACACACTTTGGTGAGAAACACCGACTTCAGACGCAGCAGCTCGTGTACTCGTGGAGGGGTTATCTTTAAAAATATTCAGTACATCTTCTTCCATTGCAGGTGTTCGTACATGTCGAGGTTTCCCTGCATCAATGCTTGCTGTATTAAACGATCCAGTCTCCCGTAATCGTCTATCGATTTTTATGAAGAGTTTCGAACTTGGGCAACGTCTCCTTGGAAATTGCTCACGGTACATGCGCTGTGCTAGACATGCATTTCCATGAGCTTGCCCGTACATCAGATGCATGTCCGCATATTCTTCGTTAGAGTATTCCGGCATAATTATTATACATCAACTTACTACAATCCCACTTACAACAGCCTCCCTTTAACATAACGCCCACTGATGACTGCTGTTTTATTACACTTTTCTTCCTATACACATAGAAAATTTGCATAAAAAGTACTTCTTCTTCATCATCCTGAAAGTTCATGGAGGAAACGCAGCAGTCACGGAGTTTGCTTTAAGACAAGGCGAGAGCTGCACAATATGTCATTCACTTGACCAGACTGAATAATGAAAGGGTATTGATAGAGGTTGATCAGAAATGTATAATTGAAAGATATTAAAACGGGGTGTTTACAATCGTCATGGGCGGAGTTTCGCCCTTTCCGAGCGTGCAACAGTACAGAGTTGTAACTAGGGAACTGCTTGATTTCTCCCATACAATTAAACTGATATGGTTTATTGTCAGCTTCTTCGAAAGCTTTCGGAATGGACCAAATTTTATAACATTTTCCTTGATGTAGGTAGAGTTGCATTTTTGGAATTAACGATTAACTATTTTGCTAAATATTTGATTTTGTATTTTTTCACTGTTTCAGAGCTTGTAACTCGCCATTAATTCTCAATATTCTAAAACAACTTATGTCATTTCGTAGGATTTTTTCTGCTCTTTCTAAATATGTGCTTCGTTTTTATGTAGCATTATCGATAGTTTAGCAATGAGGGCTTTTTTACAAATTTCCGATTTTTCATTCTATTTGCTGTAACTTGAAAATTATTGAGATCCGGCCAGGCATTGTATACTGATTTATGCTCCGTGTGATCTCCTCTATTACCCCTATTAATATTGGACCCCTTTAACGGAACACCCTGTATATGTATATAGTTTTTTACTGAGGGTGGTTTTGGGTTCTAGGGGTCATGATCGGTGTAGATCTGCAAAAATTTTCAGAAATTCCAACATAGGGCCCAAAGTCTTGTCATGCACAGATTCTTATAACAGATTTTACAGTACTGTATCCCCCCCCCTCCTTGAAATGTATATGTACTACTATACTTTAAAGAGAATTTTAATTGTAGAATAATGGTAATTTAAAAATATATGCATTTTCGGAAAAAATTGTTGACCCAAGGTAGGTTGTTCCTTACAGATTTTTGCACGAGTCAGACTGAGACGGGGCAATAATTTTCATACAAGCAGGGGCGACCAGACCAGAAAATTTCTATCGGTGCAAACTTCTAGGAAGAATAAAGCACAGGCTCAGAAATAAATCCGGCACGGCCCGACCCGAGCCTCCAGAGAAAGCAAGGCCGCGCACGACCCAGAAAAACTGATGATCAAACTCGACCCGTCCCGAGTCCGTTTAAACCTCTAAATAACATTTGAATGGAAAAACCGTGATCTTAACGGCTGGAAAATTTTAAAAATAAGTTATGAAAAAAATTGAGTTTGAGTTGTAAATTTCGTTCAAACTCACGGATTTTTTGAGCTTTCGTTCAGTTCACGTTCGTTTATCAAAAAGTGAGTCAAGTTCAACTCAAAGTTCACAGAATGTGAACTAAGTTCGTGAGTTTTCGTTCAATGAACGCGTTCATACCCAACACTGCTTCTAACCTACCAACAATTCTCAAAGCTTATGAATCTGTCAAATGACTTCGCTGAGACATCGTACTCATCGAAACAAAGCAATCACTGAATGCCGATCATCCTTGTCTTCATTCTCTTTTATCCAGTTGAAAGTCAAATTTCATTCGCTGCCGCTGAAGCGACGTTTTTGACGTCGAACTCAAAATTTGCATACTCCACAGTTTGAAAACCAGAAAAATTTGCATTTGTGACTCTCTTCTATTTTCGGCAAAAAAAATTTCGTTTATATCTTTATTTTATATAAAACTTCAAATATCCTTTAATTGTTTTGAGCAGTGTATATATTTAAAGTGAGGTGCAAAAAAATTAGAAATTGAAAAAGGTTTCAATTTCTATTGTGGGTGACATTTTGAAAAATCTGATTTTTTGCATGCGACAGCACTCGTATATATCAACCGATTCCGATGATAGTGAGCATGTGCACAGCAATTACTAAGATCTCAACCAAGTTCACTGGTTAGCCTCATCCACCATGTTGTCTTAAAATGGCAGGCACTTTGAAATAGCCGAATTTGGCAGCCAAATATAAGTTACTTTAAAGAAAAGCAGCTTGGATAAAGCTGACTAATTTCGCGAAATTCTCATTCATTATATTGATAAAAATTAGTATTGAATCTCCTATATTCGGTTGCCACTAAATTGAGCTTCGTGTGTTTGAATGATATAAGTTGGCTTTTTTAAAATAAGGAATATGAAAGCTACCTCTTCCTCCCGGCACTGGCCGGAAGGACTTTTTTATCTTCAGAAACCTCAAAAACCACTATACTTTCGAGATTACTCGTTTAAAGAAGCATTCATAAAACAAAGTTTCTTTTGTTACTGTTGATTTTCAGAAACACTTTCAAGATCTTTCAAAATATAATAATCAGTTTTCTTAAGTTCCATTAAAATAACTTGTTATAAAATTCATTTAGTACATCGATTCGTAATAATGCAGTTTAGAATGAGTTATAGATACATTACTTTATCTTGTTCCAGAAGCATTATTGGTTGCACAAAACAAAAATATTTTTTAAAGGATGATTTCTTTTGCCTTTGCGTCTTTTCAGCTTTCTTGACGTTTAAAGATTGGGGGGGGGAGGGGGGGAGGGTCAGTTCGGAAATATGTCTGTTTTTCTATAGTAAGAGCATTATATTTGTACATTTATTAATTCTACAAAATACTAAAAATAATATTTTTAATAAAAGATTCGAGTGGAATTTTAAATATTGCACAAAATTCCTATACATTCAAATTTAATTAATTCATTTTAATTGGCAAAATCCTTCTAAAATGTATTAAATGACTGTGCAAACCTTCTAATGTAGTTTCAAAAATTCACAAAATTTGCTTTAGAAGATGAAATTTTCATGAATTCATAATTTGGGACATAAAGGGTTAAACCGGGATATAGGTCTTTCGAATGCTATATCGATTTTCATGTAAACATTTCCATGTTCAACAAACATGTTTTACAGATACACATAAAAAATTAACAGTAGAAGCATTAACATTAAATTTAGCCCTTTATATCCCAAACTAGCCGCCCTTGGCGACCAGTTTAACTTAAACATATGCTAAGCATTGTATCACGTTACTTTTAGGTAGCTTTCATTACAAAAAGTCCTTCCGGCCAGTGCCGGGAGGAAGAGGTAGCTTTCGTATTCCTTATTTTAAAAAAGCCAACTTATATTATTCAAACACAAGAAGCTCAATTTAGTGGAAACCGAATATAGGAGATTCAATACTAATTTTTATCAATACTAAATCATTATTGTTGGAAAACGTCTCAGTGTAAGTGATTTTATGTCCAACATCACCTCGCTTGTGAAATGACAATTTCCTCGTGAAATATGCAACGCGTTTTTTAGTTGTGAAATATGTTCCAAGATGGCGACACTTCCCTGAGCTATGGTGGCGTAAGATCACAGACTAGCGAACAATTGTGTAAAAGACTTTTGTTTCGAAAAGGCGACAACAGATCGCAGCACTACAGAACTTTTCTGATAGACTCATTTAATTTAGAACCTTTTTTTTTGCTTGTTAAGCAGTTTTTATTGTTTCAGGCTTTTTTACTCTGTTTTAACTCTTGTGGGCCCCTTTTTACTTCTCACTCGAATGGCCGATGTTGTCGAGCCAACAACGCACGATTTTCTGTGCGTTGTTCTATTGTTAAAACCTTGTATCTCCGTGGATCCAATATCATGATTCAAATTATATCACTAATCTTATTTTATTCTTCTTTTATAGTGTGAGTGTTCGACTTTATGTAACCAAGATATAGCATTAGATTAAACGGTTTTATTCTGCACTTCTGCTCATCAATGAATACCACTTACACATTTTTTCAAATAAAATTAATCGAGTGTTTCTAGGTGATCAACGTGAGAAGTCAATCACTCTGTGTTCACTTACCAGAAAGGTAACAAAAAACTTTCTATATTTCATTGTTGATATAAATACTTTTGGTATAATAATTTCATATTTATACTGGGTCCTTAGCTTCAAGCTAATCGCGAACTCACCCCTTCTAGATATTTTAAAAGATTATGAAGGCTGAGTTGAAAGGGAAAGTAAATAAATAAATAAAAAAAACCCAGTAATAAAAATTTGTTTATCTGATTGTGATAAAATGATGAACAAGATGCACATATGAGATATGAAATATTGAAATATATACATGAAAATAAAAATAAATGTGCATGAATAAATAACGATATATATAATATCGCAAAAAGAGTATTATTGTGAACGAATATTGATTGATTATTGTGAATAACTGATCATTTTATTTATATTTATAACATATTCTAAGAAATTATTTTAAGAAAGTCACAAACTTCTTATAGTAAATATATTTGTTATCAAAGAATTTATAAAACTTGAATAACACGCTATGTCTGCCTCAAAAGAAATTACGGCAGTAGAGAAATTAAATGATAATAATTACAATCATTGGTGTTTTAAATTAGAAAATCTGTTAATTAAAGATGACTTATTCAAATATATAACAGAATCTCCACCTGCCACACCCGATGATACATATACTAAAAACGCGGCTAAGGCGAAAGCCATAATTTGTTTGTGCATTGAAAATACACAAATTGTGCACATCAGACATTTGACATCTCCCAAAGACATTTGGGAAAGATTAAAAAGTGTTCACCAAAGGGCGAATTTATCATCCAAATTATTCCTTTTGAGGAAACTATATTCGCAAAGGCTTAACGAGGGCGGAGACTTAAATTTACATATCAACAATATTTTAACTATCCGCGACAAACTCGCTGCCATTGGAGAGCTCATAAATGATTCGCACATTGTGGCTCTTATGCTTTGCAGCTTGCCTCAGTCATATGCTCCTCTTATAACGAGCATGGAGGCTAGAGACGAAAAGGATCTAGACCTTGAGTTTGTAAAAAATAAGCTCATCGATGAGTACTCTCATCGAATCGAATACAAAAACACCAGCACACGACCAAGGGACACAGGATATCAAATTATAAATAAAGGAAATAAAAAATATTGCAGCTTCTGTCAACGAGATGGGCACGCTCGTTCAGAATGTTACAAATTGAAAAACAAACAGAAAAACAATTACCAAAGAAGTGAAAATTATAACAGTAATAAATTTAACAACCATGCCAACTTTAAAGCCATTTCGGTAAACACCAAAAATCAACACAATGGTAGTAAAACCGACTCCTCGAATTTTTGTTTCAACAGTAAGTCAAATATAGAGGATGAGGTCAACCAATCGATCATTCCTCTCTTCCCAGTGGAAAACAATTTTGAAATTGAGTCAGTAAAAATTAACCAAACACAAACAACAGATCCAAACACATATATCATTGACTCGGGTTGTACCAGGCACGTTGCATCAGCAAAAACAAATTTTGCTACATTCACAGCCGGGAATTTTGGGAATATAACAATCGCTAATGGAAAAAGGCTTAATTCGGAAGGTATGGGCGACGTAAAAATAAAAACAGACAAAAACCACTACATTACACTAAGAAATGTATTGTACTGTCGAGAACTAAAGAGCAATTTATTGTCAGTTAAGAAAGCCACTGAAAATAATATAAAGGTAATTTTCGAGAAAAATGCATGTTTATTTGTCAAAGATGATAATATAATCTTGACAGCTAAATTAAATGATAATCTCTACGTATTAAACCCTGAAGATGATTACGGCTATACTATAAGTACTCAAACTTTCTGTAACAATACAAATTGTATTTCATTGTGGCACCGAAGACTCGGACACAAAAATTTTGATGATATTAAATACCTTGTTAATCATGAATTAGCCAATGGGATAACAATTAACAAATGTAAACATGACACGCGATGTACCAAGTGCATTGAAGGGAAACTTTCGCTCTGCCCTACCCTAAAGTAGCCACAAACAGAAGCAAAGACATCGGTACCCTCGCACATTCCGATATATGTGGCCCCATGAATACTGAAACGATAGGAGGGAAAAGGTACTTTATAACATTCACGGATGATTATAGCAGGTACACAATAACATACTTAATCGCGCATAAATCGGAAGCCGTTATCAAACTGAAAGAATACATAGCGCTAACAAAAAATAAATTTGGCAAGTTGATAAAGGCAATAAGGTCCGATAACGCAAAAGAGTATATCAGTGATGAATTTGAAAACTGCCTGATAGAAAACGGGATAGAGCGTCAATTGAGTGTTCCCTATTCTAGCCCACAGAACGGCGTTTCAGAAAGAAAGAATAGAACGATAGTGGAAATGGCTAGAACCATGTTGTCGGACGCCAAGTTACCTAAGCAATTCTGGGGGGAAGCTGTCATGTCCGCCACCTACCTCATCAACCGTCTACCAACAAAGGCTAACAAAAATAATATGACACCCTATGAACTTTGGCATAAAAGAAAACCCGATCTCTCGAACATCAAAACATTCGGATGTAAGGCATTTGCCTATGTCGACAAACCTAAAAGAAATAAATTAGATGAGAAAGCCATCGAGGGAATAATGTTGGGATATGATTTCAGAAGCAAGGGCTATAGGATATATACGGGTGAAAATAAAATTATAATATTTAGAACCGTAAAATTCTTCGAAGAAGGTATAAAAGATGAGGAAATTAAACCCGCCAAAGAAAATCAAAACATCGAACAAACTCCCGCAGATAATATTGAAATTGATCTAGAAGAGCGCGACGATGATCAGAATAACACCCCGACCGACACATCCCTTGAGCCGAGAAGATCGCAGAGACAAAATCGTGGCGTACCACCTAACCGTTATGGAATAAGCGCAAACCTGTGTCAAATTCAGGAGCCAAAGTCATGGACAGACCTACAAAATATCAATGACGCAGAAACTAAAGATAAATGGCTAAAAGCCACTAGTGAGGAAATAGATTCTCTGAAGCAAAATAATACTTGGAGATTAATAAAACCTATCCCGGGAAAACGCGTCATAGGTTGTAGGTGGACGTTTAAGGCAAAAAGGGGAGCCAACGGGTCTATAGAGCGATATAAAGCCAGATTGGTCGCTAAGGGATATGCTCAAAAATATGGAAGCGATTTCGACGAGACCTACGCACCCGTTGTATCGCATACCACCCTGCGAGCATTCTTAAACGCAGCGGTGTACAAAGACCTTAAAATAACTCACCTAGATGTCAAAACTGCTTTCTTACATGGCGATTTAGAAGAGGAGGTTTATATGCATCAGCCAGAGGGATACATAACAAAAGGGGAAGAAGATAAAGTGTGTAGTTTAAACAAAGCAATTTACGGCCTTAAGCAGGCAGCTAGGGCGTGGAACCAAAAAATAAGTAAATCTCTAAAAGAAGTAAATTTCGTTGAATGCGCGTCAGACAAATGTCTGTACAAAAGAGTCCAAGATGGAAAAATCGCATACATAATAGTGTATGTTGATGACATCTTAGTCGCAGGAGACAAAACAGACACACACGAAATATACACTGAATTATCAAAGCAATACGAAATCAAAAATTTGGGCCAAGTAACACAATATTTAGGCATAAACATAAAGGAAACAGCAAACGGTAATCTAGAATTAGACCAGGAACACAAAATAATACAAATCGCAGAAAAATTCAATTTGTTAAATGGTAAGCCTACGTATACACCCATGTATACTAACTACTTTAATCTAGATCCAAACGGGAAACTAATGGGAGATAACGTAAAATTTAGACAGGCTATAGGAGGGCTTCTATACATTGCAACTTTAACTAGACCCGACATAGCATCAGTCGTTAACATCCTGGGAAGAAGGAATGAATCCCCAAGGGAAGTCGATTGGCAAGCTATCGAGAAATTAATTAGATATCTGCTTACTACCAAAGATCTTAAATTCGTCATAGATAAAACAAAACCTCCAATCCTAACGGCATATAGCGATGCCGATTGGGGGAACGACAGAATAGACAGGAAATCAACCACTGGAAACTTGTTTAAATTAGGAAATAATATATTGGCATGGTCATCGAGGAAGCAGAGTTGCACAGCACTCTCGTCCACGGAGGCTGAATATATCGCTGCCTCTAATGCAGGTCAAGAGATTTCGTGGTTGTTAGACCTGTTAAATGACCTCGAACTATGTCAACAACTACCCGTAACATTGTACGAAGATAACTTATCAGCCATAAGATTGACCGAAAACGAAAAGGCACAGACAAGAACTAAACACGTGGAAGTTAAGTATCACCACATCAGACATCTATGCCAGAATGGTATAATCAAAATAACTTATTGCCCATCGAAGTTAATGCTGGCAGACGTGCTCACCAAGCCGTTGCCTAAGCCTCATTTCCAGTGTTTGAGAAACAAGTTAAACATTCTACGCTCCTCGGTTTGACATAAAAAGCGGGGGTGTTGGAAAACGTCTCAGTGTAAGTGATTTTATGTCCAACATCACCTCGCTTGTGAAATGACAATTTCCTCGTGAAATATGCAACGCGTTTTTTAGTTGTGAAATATGTTCCAAGATGGCGACACTTCCCTGAGCTATGGTGGCGTAAGATCACAGACTAGCGAACAATTGTGTAAAAGACTTTTGTTTCGAAAAGGCGACAACAGATCGCAGCACTACAGAACTTTTCTGATAGACTCATTTAATTTAGAACCTTTTTTTTTGCTTGTTAAGCAGTTTTTATTGTTTCAGGCTTTTTTACTCTGTTTTAACTCTTGTGGGCCCCTTTTTACTTCTCACTCGAATGGCCGATGTTGTCGAGCCAACAACGCACGATTTTCTGTGCGTTGTTCTATTGTTAAAACCTTGTATCTCCGTGGATCCAATATCATGATTCAAATTATATCACTAATCTTATTTTATTCTTCTTTTATAGTGTGAGTGTTCGACTTTATGTAACCAAGATATAGCATTAGATTAAATGGTTTTATTCTGCACTTCTGCTCATCAATGAATAATAATTACACATTTTTTCAAATAAAATTAATCGAGTGTTTCTAGGTGATCAACGTGAGAAGTCAAGCACTCTGTGTTCACTTACCAGAAAGGTAAGAAAAAACTTTCTATCTTTCATTGTTGATATAAATACTTTTGGTATAATAATTTCATATTTATACTGGGTCCTTAGCTTCAAGCTAATCGCGAACTCACCCCTTCTAGATATTTTAAAAATTATGAATGAGAATTTCGCGAAATTAGTCAGCTATATCTAAGCTGCTTTTATTTAAAGTAACTTATATTTGGCTGCCAAATTCGGCGATTTCTTAAAGTGCCTGCAATTTTAAGACAACATAGTGGATGAGGCTAACCAGTGAACTTGGTCGAGACCTTAGTAATTGCTGTGCACATGCTCACTCACATCGGAATAGATTGATATATACGAGTGCTTTCGCAGGCAAAAAATCAGATTTTTCAAAATGTCACCCACATTAGATATTGAAATTGCTATATCTGAGCCATTTTTTAAGATAAAGACAAACAAAAAATTCTCCTGAATCCTTATATCAAGGTCAAATACTTAAGAAAGAAACCTTTTTCAATTTCTAATTTTTTTGCATCTCACTTTAAATATATATATTTTTAATTTAATGGCCGCCATTTTGAAACAAGATGGCTGATGAAGCTGGCCAGCGAACTTGGTCGAGATACTGATGTATACTATCCACATGCCTTCTTGCATCGAAATAGGCGAATACGTGTGTTATCGTGTGACAAATACAAGATCTTTATCGTGAATTTTATAAACTACATTAGAAGATTTAAACAATCATTTAATAAATTTTAGAAGGATTTTGCCGATTAAAATTAATGAATTAAATTTGAATTTATAGAGATTTTGTGCAATATTTATAACTCCTTTCAATCTTTTATTAAAAATATTTTTCTTAGTATTTTATAGAATTAGGAAATGTACAAATGTAATGATGCTCTTACAATAGAAACGTAGAAATATTTCCGAACTGAAACTTTCTCTCCACAATCTTTCAGCTTCAAGAAAGCTAAAAAGATGCAGATGAAAAAGAAACCATCCTTTTAAAAATATTTTTGCTTTGTGCAACCAATAATGCTTTTAGAACAAGATAAGGAAAAACATCTGTAACTCATTCTAAACTGTATTACTACAAATCTATGTATTAAATGAATTTTATAACAACTTATTTTAATGGTACTCTAACAGGGTCTCAGACTCTTAAAATTGGAAAAAATGAAAAAAAGAGACCATTTTCAACATTTAATATCTTAAAATGTATATGATTACACATTTTTATTGGGATGTAAGATATAAGTATGTTCTTTCATTTAATGTATTTAAAAATTTACAAGATGCAGAATTAGCATTTACAAGGGGCATCAAACTGTCAAACATTTGAAGAGCAGAAAATTGGTATGACAGTTTACGCGCAGGATTACAAAATAAATTTTGCGACTAGAATGAAAATTTTCGTGCCTACTTATACTTCAGATTCTAATAATTACCCTCAACCTAAATAAATTTGTTTTTAAAGCATATTTATATTTTTAATACAAAGTTGTATTTAGCTAATGCAGAATTTTGAAAATTTTAACAATATAATCACCTAATTTTTTTTTTTTTTTTTTCTTGAACAATAAAAAGGAAATTTTAGGTTCAGTTTATACAGACTAACATGAAACATTAATTTTGAAACTTCATGAGAAAATATTCAGAAGTTTTTGAGATATCATGAGTGTTATACCCAAAAACGTCATTTGAGGAAAAAGGACTTAAAAGTTTCGGAAACACCGCTTCAGCTATTCAGCGAGTATAATTCTAAAAGCCATAACTTTTGTTCTAATAGGAATTTCAAGGAAACAATTATATCAAAATGTTAAGAAAAGATAGGAGTTTAACATCTAAGAAAATAAAAATTTCGAAAATTTTGAAGCTTTATGAGTTTTGAGGTTCCTTAAAGTACTGTCGGGGCATATAAAGGCTTCATATTATTTTGTTACTCTTGCATGTAAAAATTCAATTACTCAACTGAAAATGTTTAATTGAGAATTGATAGAATCCAACCCAGATAGCATGAACATTAGCAGCAAGTTTGATTTTTTTTCTGACATTATCTTCCCGTGACAAATTTGAATTGAGAAATTCGCAGCAAATTTCCCGCAAGGTATACCATCCCTCACTTGCATGAGTAGCTTATTATGAAACTGATGGCAAGACTGTCTTTAATTTACGAAAGTGACGAAAGCAAAAAATCCCTCTGTTGAGAGAATAGACAATCAGCACATACGCAGAAATTTTATTCGTTTGGCACCGCTTTTTCTAAGCGCTATACTTATTAAATACCAAAAAAGGCTCGTATTAAAAAGTACAAATAGTACCTTAATTTGTTTATGGTGATAAAAACGATGCATGCACCTTCGACGGTGTGTTCGCATCAATAGACCTCATCAGGTAACAGATGTAAATAGATAGTGGGGCGTGGAAAGGTTACTACTATGCAATAAGTTTGCAGTATTTTTGATTACATCTTTGCCGTTAATTTGCAATAAATTTGATACAGCATGAATTTAACTTGCCCGTTAAGTTAGCTGCGAGTTCAAAATGGGGTGACTTCGGCGTTTGCGTTATCTTACTGCAGTCTTGTTTTGAACTTTCAGTCTTGTCATGCTGAGCTTGCTGCAACTTTGCAGGTTTTCAAAGCAAGATTGCTGCAAATTTTCTGAAAATTAAAAATGCTATCTGTGAAGAAACCGATACTCTGGTTTTAGAAAACTGATTAATATACTATTAAAAAAAAAAAAAAAAACCTCTGAAATGTTTTCGAAAATCAGTTGTACCAAAGGAAACTTCTTTGTTTTTATAAATATTTCTTTAAATTTCAAAAATATATTGGTTTCTGTGGTTCTAATGATAAAGAACGCTTTTCGGAATCCTAAGTATAACTCGGATGAGGTTATTGTATTTTTTCGTTCTTGATTAAATTATATTTTTGTAGATTAAAACACATTTGTCTTTTTTAAGACTTTCCAACATAGTTGACAAGTTTTTATGATAGTTCGTTTGTCTGTCCTTGCTCTAACTCACGTAAATATAGTCCGATTGCTATGGAATAGATATATGTTATTGGGGTTTACTATGGTATATTCGATATTGAAAATGAAGTGCGTAGCCTTTACGGTTCATCTACATGGAAACTCAAAATAATTCCGTTACATTATGGTCTATGGGGGGGAAAATCGTTGCGGTGCATTTTAATGATATTACACTATTTTAAACATATTGAAATTTATATATATCACTGAGGTTTCTTACTATAGAATATGGTGTGCATAGAATTTGTCGTTCATTTACAGGGACACACAACAGAATTTGGCTACAGAAGAAAATGAACAATAATTAAACTAGTGAAACCTTTGAACAATAATTATTGGAAGTGCGTTTTAAGTTGTAGAATGCGTTTACTATTATTTAAATATTACTTGCTGTTTATGAATTCTATCGATCATATACAGGGCCGCACAAAAGTTTTTAACAAGATCCATTAGGAAATTCTTGAAAGGAAATTTTCAGCTGTTCTGTATTCGTTTAACTGAATTAACTTTTAGCATACTATGTATTATATATACAGTAGAACCTCGATTATCCCAAGGGGACCTACCCTCTTTCGGAAAATCGAAATTTTCGGATAATCGAGAATGCTTCCATTTTAAGATTAAGGAGAGATATATGCAATATTTCTTATTACAGTAAGAAGTGTGCTTAATAAAAATAAAGTAATAGTAAAATAGAAACATGAATAAATTACCTGAATTTTAATTTTGAAATTAAGTACCTTTTACATGTATCACAAGGGTTTGAAAAAATGTTTTGTTTGTCGCAGTTCCGATTGCTTTTGCTTTGAAGCTCTATCACGGAGTTTTTAATATTATTAGTTCACCAGTATCACAGTCTTTCTGCTGCTTCAGCCATGCCAAATCTTTTGCAAAACATTCAAAAACTTCAAAATTGCTAATTTGTTCGTCCCCCCCACACACACACACACCGCAGCTTACGGGAGGTCAAGTTAAATTCAAAGGAATTCTAAGAAAGGGGATCGAAAGTATTTATATGTACTCGTAGTTCGGAAAGGACCGCTTGCGCACAAAGAATATGATGATTAAAAAAAAAAGCTTTCCAAATGGATTTTGCACACAAGGAATAAGATTAAAAAAAAAAAAAAAAGCTTTAAAAGTGTATTTCGGTTAAGGAGATAGGATACTTTTGAACACGTCGAAAATAGAAAAAATACCACTATGTTCCAAGCTTCAAAACTTGTGTAATAAGTCAAAAGTAAAAATCAAACTTTATTTAAATATAAAGCTCATATTTATATTTATATTTAAAAAATATATATATACTTGTAAATTCATAAATAAATATTGAAATGATAAGTTTAAAAATATATGATAATAAGAGAAAAAAATCTTGCACGATAAAATCTGAAAAATACATACAAAGAGGAAATTTTGGTGAAAATAAATACATAATACTGTTACCTTTAATTAAAACCAGAGTATTAGTAAAAAATATTGACTAAATTAAAAAATTAAAAGTTTTCACTTTTTTAAAAACATTTTCAAAGTAAAAAGCAAAAAATAAAATAAAATCTTGCCTTTTTCTGTTTTTAAGTTGTAGCTAATACAGTAATGAATATGTGGTGAAAAGATTTTTTGATTGCCAAGCATAGTTTTTTAGTAACACTGCGCGCAGTATCAAAATACATCGTTTTGAATAAACGCAATGCAAAGTTTAATTATCCTATGTAGTCTTAATATGTAGTCTTAATTAAACTGCCATAATTAGTAAACTAATGGGAATTTTTTAATGCAGTTTTTTGCATATTGTTCAGAAATGATTACGGAATCAAAATATGTATTAAAAAGATTTCGAAAATTTTGCAGGTTTAAAGGTATCCTACTCCCTTAACCGAGAGTTTCGGATAACAGAAGTTCTACTGTAATTATCCATAGGTCAAAACTGCACAAAAAAATCGTACGTTTTCTCAACTATTCATGGCAATAGCAGAAATTGAGTTTTCAAATACGTTATGGTTATGCATTTCTCAAATTGTTCATTTAGAGATCATCTTTCACATTGGTAAACTGTAAAGTTTTGTTATACTATTCTGAACGTGTTGGAAAATGTTTCATAATCTATGCTGTACGCATGATTTTTCCTTCTTGTGTCTTTTTTTTTTTTTTTTTCCAGTGTAAGCACGCAGTGTTTCTTAAAAACATTGTATCTGTATTTCTTTTTGAGGTAAAAATGAAAGGACCAGTTTCGAAAAAAGAAAAGTAGGCATCCAACATAAGATTATTAACACAACTAACCGCAAACTGGCAAGTTTCATGCTATACGTCTTTTTCGAAAACTGCAAGGGAAAAAAAAATAGTAAACATCTAATACAGGGTGTCCGGGCTGAAAAAATATAAAAGTTATACCTTATTTTTACGGAACTACCCATTAGAATTTAAAATATATATATTTAAATAGAAAGAACATCTCACCAAGTTTTAACATCAATAGATTTCGATGTGTGCACTTTTTGTAGAATGACAAACGTCTAAACAGTAATCAGGTTTTCTCCAAGTGTTTCGTAGCATATCAGGAATTATTAGAGGAATTGCTCGAATGATACACTTCTTCAACTCATCCGCAGTAATTTTTTGTTTATACACAAAAGATTTAATGAATACCCAAGCAAAAAAGTCTAATGAAGTCAGAAACAGAGACCTTGGCGGCCAGGCAATTGGGGCCCCGTCTTTCAATCCAACTTCCAGGAAATGTCATATTAAACAAGTAATATAATTTTTTTTTTTAAGTCAATTCCCACTTAGGTCATCAAAGAAAAATTTAATATAATCCCTTAAGCTAATATTAGTTTTTGTTGCATTAAAATATCTCAATTTGTTTATTTTCTATAAGCAAGTAGGTTTACAATGGAAGTCTATGGGAATTTGGCGAAATATTAGAGATATCGCCAAGTTGGCGTCACTTTTGATGACTCATTTTGGTCGACAAATTTGGAGATATATCGCCAAGTTGGCGACAAACTTGGCGGTATTTGGCGACAGAACAAGGTCCCCCTATGGTAACCCCCTTATAGATATGAAGATGCATTAAATGCTGTTCAATAACCAATGGCCGCCATTTTGTCTCCCATATAAAACTAAAATTAATTAATTAAAATTTAATTAATGAATTAATATTTGAAAAAACTATATTAAAATCAATTGTCATCCAGTACAAGTTAAAAAAAATTATTTCAACTTGATAGGATGAATAATAAGTATTTTATTAACGATTGAAAATTTGAACAAGATATATAAATAAATAAATAAATAAATATAGGGAGAGTGTGAATTAATAGTAGGAATTGAAAAAAAAAAAAACGCTGTAACATCTCTGTGATAGTATGGTGGAGTCCCAAAAAATCTCGGAGGAGTTTCCAATCCACAGAGGATCAGTCTATTATATTCTAATAGATAGTTCTGTAATAATAAGCCATAACTTTTGCATACTTTTAGCTCGGACACCCTGTATATAGGTACTGATTTCTTACAATGCTTTTTTTTTTTTTCGGTCACCTAATCAAAACATTTTTTTAGGGTTTCGTTCATCTGACGAAACCCTATTCGTCTCGCTCCTCTGTCTGTCTGTCTGTCACAGAGTCCGTTCTCAGAAACTATATATAGTGGAGACTTGAAATTTTGGATTCTTATAGCTGAACACCTCACATCAAACGACAAATCATAAAATTTTGAAAAAGTCTTATATTTACCCCCTTTGGGCTCTAACTTGTTTATTTTAAGTTTTTTTTTTTTTCTAACTGAGCCCCTAATTAAGTTGAAGACTTGAAATTTTGGATACTTATAGCTGAACACCTCACAGCAAAAGACATATAAAATTTTAAAAAAGTCTTATATTATTTACCCCTCCGTGCTCTAACTTCTGTATTTTTAGCAATTTTTCTAACCTCCACACTTTTCAACCGAGGTTCACTTTTCTAACTTTTGCCTACACTCTTTTAACTACTCTTTCATATTATGCATCATAGCCGTACATATTTTAGTTCCAATTTTTACCGCCAGGGGCGCCTACCTATCTCGGGTGCTATGGCTCCGATCCCCTCGACTAATATACCTACGCATAGTTTGTAAAACGGAGTTTCGTTTGGACAGAGGATTGTTTAGAATAGAGGGCCCCCTGGTTGCGAAATGTGGAACTAACAGATTTTGCAAAAGGATAAAGTGTTTTGAAAGGAATATTAAACGAAACCCTCTGTGCGATCTGTGATCACACTGACCCACTTGTTTTTACACTCTTTGGAGTTCGAATATCCTGGAATATTCAGATAAAAACTGAAATTTAATATTAAAGAAATTTAATATGTAAGAACAAAACGGTCCGTTGTAAAAAGGTTAAAATTACGTTCTTACTTGTTGGTTTTCTTTTTACACTTAAAATGTGATCTAAAAACGTTTGTCTTTTTGCCGTTACATAAAGCGAATTTTTCTACCGCTAATCAAGTTCTCCCATTTGCCTAAAATTTTCAGGTATTAATTTTCCTGTACCTAAGAATCTTAACAGCATTTTTAGGTGCGCTCGTAATTACAGTGAAACTAACTGTGCGACCTCCCTGAGCGAACATTTTTTCATGGAACGAAATTCATTCCCATAAAGCTCAATACTAAATTTAAATCCATTCAAAGACCATCGCAGTTGAACTCCCTCCATGAGCGACCCATTTCTTTGAAGAAAATGAAACAAATTCCGTTTTTTCCTGGTCGCTTGAAGAAGATTTTATTAGAAAAATAATTCCGGAGAGCGCATTATTCATCAAACTTCTAAACTGAGTTTTTTTTTTTTTTAAATTCCAGTAACTTTTAAATGTTTAAACCCTTTTGTGTCTTTTTAGGCAATGAATTTAACACTGATGATAAATTAAGAATGACAGTCAATAAACTCTTCTGTCCCCTGCACTATTCTGTCAGGAAACTCTCGAATAAATAGATAAATTAATGAAGTCGTCATTATTTATCAAAAAAAATTGCATTTATTTGCTGAACTTCGAAAGGACTTGAAAATAAAAATAAAAGAAAACACCGTAAAATCAAAGCAAACGTCAATGTATTAATTTTTAAAGCTCTGCAGTAATTAAATTGTGTAATTAACTTCTTTTTTATACTTAAATTTTTATATTTCTTCCTTATGTGAAAAATAAATTTTAGTAACATTAATTGTTACCTTTTTTTCAACAATTAAAATCTAGATTTAAACATGACCTCCATTAAGAGACCACCTCTCGGAGCGACCACTTTTTATTGGAACGTAACGTGGTCACTTTAGGGAGGTTTTAATGTATGCACTCATGTTTGTGAAAATTGCAACACCGTGAAGGAATTGTCAGAATTAAATGAAAATTAATACATAAACGACTGGTATTGGTACAAACAAATGATTACATTTTCAAAGACAAAAACTATATTAAGTGCTCGAAATTAGTATTTGGTGTAGCCACCAAGCGCTGCAATAAGTGCTGCTATACGGCGTAGTATGGAGTCAAACAGATTTTGAATGGTGCCTGGGGAAGAGCATTTCATATTCTTTGTATGCATACCCATAGTTCATCTGTAGAAGCTAATAGCCCTTTAAGACTGGACCCGCACGATCGTGCGGTTTAGGCATTAACTATAATTCTACCTTCCTGGGTTATCTATCCCATAAATGCCGGAATCGAGTGATTGTGCTGGTTAACAGAAACTATATTACATGAATTTTGTCAACAGATAGTGAATTATCAGTTACAAATCTCAGTTATATCATTGTATAACCGGGAGAACTCGCTGCATGAGATTTTCTCTCACAGTCGTACTTTTTTAAGACTCTTATTTAAATTATTTTTCATTTTAATTAAAATTTCAAAATGTTTTTCAATTATTTTACCTATTTTGGGAATAAAAGTACTAAGCCAACCAAAAAAATTTGATATTATATGAATGTAAAGTAAAAGAAAAGGAATTGGGCATTATCACTAGCGAGTTCTCCCGGGTTAAAAAAAAAAAAGAAAAAAAAAAACCCTCAACAATCAGTCCGGTCTTAAAGGGTTATGAGGAGGATGACGAGCGAGATGCCGATCAACGAAATCCCTCACATGTTCAATGGACGACATATTCGGCGAATACGCAGGCCACAAAAGAAGCTGTATGTGTTCTGATGACAAGAAGTCTCCTAAACATTCCTTGCAACATGTGGGCGGGCAATATCCTGTTGAAAGATAGCTTCAGCAATGCCTTGAAGGAAAGGAACGACTTCGGGCTCCAGCACTTTACTGATGTACCTGTTGCTGTTCAGATTACCCACAATTCGTAGCAGCTGCGATCGTCCATGATGCGCAATCGCATCCCAGACCATAATTCCCGGTGTTTTCCCACTGTGACGTTCGATAATGCACTCCGAAGGTAGCGTTCACAGGCATAGCGTTTAACACGAATGCGGCCTTGATGGTATCACAAATTAAAGCGGGATTCGTCAGATAAAACAACTTGTTGCCAATCTGAATGTCAATCTCTATGTTCATGAGCACATTGCAGCCGCAGGCGTAGATGGTTTTGCGGGAAGGGGATCCTGTATAAAGGAGGTCTTGCACGCAGTCCACAGTGCAGTAGACGTCAACGAATTGACGATGCAAATAGTAATACACCTGTAGCAGTTGGTCAATGTGCTGCCAACTGTCTAGATGAAGCTGTATGGTCAGCGCGTTGCAGACTATATGTCTATCATCGCGCGTTGATGTCACCGTTCGGGGTCCACTCTCAGATTTCCGAGTTGTCCGATCATCGTCAGTCCACTGCTTCCAAACTCGCATCACTCTGCTGTTTTTACGCTGCACACGAGCTGATTGCACGATAGGAAAATCCTTCTTCACGAAGGGCGATGATTCTCCTCCATTCAAACTCCGTCAGTTGTTGAAATGCTGCCCTCTTTCGTTGAAGAGGCATAGTTACGTCTCACTTAACATTTATCCATTAGCAAATAACCATAGACAATTCTGAACATCTCGCTACAGCCTTCTATTTATACGGTTTCAGCAGCAGTCCAGCAGGCGCTGCACAGCAAACGCATGCGTTGAGACTCTGATATTGGAATCATTTGCATAGCACACTATACTTTGAATTCTCTGAAATTTTCAGCTCAATCGCATCATTCCTTCACGGTGTTGCAATTTTCACAAACATGAGTGTATAAGTGCTTATCCAACCGAATGGTTTGAAATTCAATTAGCATTTTCCCATTTGATGCATTGAAGCTACTTCTTCATAGAAATCCTCAACTTCTTCATCAGTATAGCTTACTGTTGGTGCATAAACGTAGGTAATTTGCAACTTGTATCTTCTGGACTCCTGTATTACTAATCTTGCAACTGTATCTGATGAACTATCATATTTTGCGATGTGACTCTTCCACCTTTTATGAATCAGAAATCCTACACCGCTTGTTGCTCCATCTTCTGTGCCTCTGTAGTATAATACATGTCCGCTGGCAAGATCTATCTTCTCTTCTCCTTACTTCACATAATCCTAGGATGTCCCAGTCGGTTCGTTCTAATTCTTCTTCAAGTTCCTGTAAACGATTTTTCGAAGATAGGGATCGTCCATTATACGTAGCCAAGGTCATCAACTTATGGCAGCCTAGCCGAGCCCGGTGATTCTTAGCACCCTCTGTCTTCATGTCTTTCTGATCGCTGCCGTAACCAGGAACATGCAGACCGCCGGGAATTAAGGGGCGTGATTTGTTTTGTGATTGCATGGTAAAATAATGGTAGGTGGCCAAATTCCTCCACGCTGGCCAAGCGGGTTGGAGGAAGCCCATCCGCGTTCGTTCCCCATGCACTAGGCAAGGGTACTAACAGGCTGCACCGGTGGAAGGTGCGGATTGGACATTAAGTCTCCGCTCCCAGTCGATTCGTTTAAGTCCTCCTCAAAGGCACTTAAAAGGTCTTCTCCTGGTTAATAAGCAGATGCTATTAAACAGCCCATACATATATATATATATATATATATATATATATTAACCATACGTAATTAATTCAATGATATCCCATGATAGGTAATGGTTCTAGGTTGCCACGGTGATTACGGTCCTATTTAAGATGGAGTACTATTACTTCCATATTACTGAATTTAATACATATAATCGTAATCAATTTTGTATTCATGCATTTTAGTGTAGCATAAGAGTGCAACAGCTATTACACCAAGATCTGAATATTTATAAAAGTAGCTATAGTATGAATGCACCTCATTTGCCACATTTGACATACAATTTCCGACATGTTTATTTTCTTATAAATGCGACATTTTTGAGCTGCAGTGGATTTCCATCAACCATCATAAAATAAATTTTATATCCTAAAAACCATTTTAAATTGCAACTTTAAAATGGAAGATCCTTTGCCTTTTCAGGAATATATTTTGCTTTATCTACCCTATTAAAATCCGTGCGCGTATCTATGTAACCTCAAAAACTCGAAAACTACAGGGCACAGGGCTACGAAATTTGGCACACGGGTTGCTGATAGGGGGCCCATGAACGATTGGGGCAAAAAATTCGAAAATGTAATAATAATAATAATAATAATAATAATAATAATAATAATAATAATAATGTTTTTGACCAATTTCTGCTATTTTTTTTTATTTTTATTTTTTGTTCAACCTGTAATCGAGCGAGTTCTAACCAGTTCTAAATGTTTAGTGCAATGTGAGATATTCATATTACGTACACCACGCTGCAATACTAAGAAGCTGTGGCGGTTAGTACGATAAATCTTTTACCTCGCATGCAAATAATTAGAGATTATTTAATTGCGCTTAGTTTTTACCCATTCTTAAAAATAAAGGAAAACATTTTATCACAAATATCAACAAAACTTTTTATTCAATTTATTCCCTTATGCCCAAAATATCGTTTTATCGTCTGCTGTCATAGCAACATGATAAATTAAATTTCATTACAAAAAATGCACAGTAGTAGAAATATCTTTCTAAATCGAATAGTTGTTGAACACGAACTCCCCTGTGTAGACGGGTTAAACAGCTGGTAAGAAAACAAGAAACGCTGCAAATTTTATACATTTACGGATTAAGCTGACTTAAGTATGTATCAGAAAGTAAACAATTTAGTTTTGAGTGCAGCCTTAGTTCAGAAATTTTTCACAATGAGGAATAGAAAATGTTACTATAACGGCAGTTATTTGAAATGAGTTAAATATGACAGCATGCATCAAATACGTATTAAAATTTTATTAGAACATTTGATAATCACAAGTTAAAAGAATAATTCAATTGTCATTCGTAAACAATAATGCATCTGAAATTTTTCTTTCAAACGTGTTTGAAAATTCTTTATCGTTAACAATGTCAGGGCTACAACAGTCGATTATTTTTATACTCTGTTCACACCACTATTTTTAAAAAGTACATTTTGTAATATATTTCTCTTGCAAATGTTGTCAAAGCATATGTAAAAGCTTTTTGTTTTGAAAAAGTGGTGCCAAATAGATTAAAAAATAGTCGTCTGTGTCAGCCCTGCAGTGTTTAACGGGGTGGTGATGTTTAATTGCAAAACTTAATTTCTGTCATAGAAAAAATCTCTCCCCCCCCCCCCCCTCCCTCCAATCAACAGAATAAATTCTTTAAGACGACAATCTAGTCAAAATGGGGTACTTTTATGTTAGCCGAGCGCAGGTAATAAATTGACAAATATTGTTCCCATTGCAGTCATTCGTATTACCTTCATTTCATTTGAAATATAAAATAAATCTTTCCCTCATTTTATTTAACACATATAATTTTCCCTTAAAATGCCATATTTAAAATACACATGCTACACACATTTAAAATACATGCCTTTCAATTATTTCATTTAAAACACAAAATAATAAGGATAACAACAACAACAATAATAATAGTAACATAAACCAAAACATTTTATTTCAGCATCAAAACATTGTTTCTAATTTACACAAGCGAGGAAATGCTATTGGCAAGATATGCTTCCAGCTTAACATAAAAATACCCCAAATGTAGAATTAACAGTAAGATTTCTCGAGTTACGACGGAAATAACATTTTTAATAATAATAATAATGATAAAGAAATCGTTTTAAAAAATATACATTGCAGAGTGTATTTTTAGTTGCCGAAAGCTGTTTTGATAAATCAAAAATGCATTAACCTGATTGTTAACACATTCTAAGAAATAGTTGTTGATATTTTCAAAGGATAAATTGTAGAAGAATCGGTGCATTTAAAAAGTGCATTTAAAAAGTGCATTTAAACGTCTGCGCCACACTCACGTTATAATGAGTAAAAGGTTTTTTTTTTTTTTTTTAAAAAAGAGCTAATATACTTTTTTCGATTTAATTACTGACAACAAAAATGTGTACATAACGACCAAAAATTAATATAAAGCATTGAATTGTAACGTGTAGTAAAGAAGATAACAATTAGGTGTTTGTATAAAACTTATTTTTTGTTATTAAACTTTTATTACCCGACTGCCAAGAAGGGTTATGTATTTCATGCGTATCTAGATATGTGGATTTCTTTATACCCTCGAAACACCCCAACGGCTGGATTGATTTTAATGAATGACGTCTCCATCGATTTGTCTTAACCGTCCGATGGTTATAGGCTAGGGGGTTTTTTTATAAATTCAAAATGGCTGCCGTAAAATACAAAATGGCGGTAGAGACGAAAACATTTTTTTACGCACCCTATTCAGTGGCATATCATTGGATAGGTCTTCAAAATGAAGACGATGTTTCATTGACTATTATACAGTGAGAAGTTCCGTTGAAATATTACACAACCTGGGAGTTGTGTAGGTAGGATCTCTAGCTTTACTGCAACTCTAACCATCATAGATATCTATAGGCCTAATCAAAACAGTGTTTATAGATAGGAATTAACAATTAAGCACAACTCAAAAGTCATCAATACAAGTAAAGAAAAAAAATAGGTAAGTAATGCAAAAAAAATAGTTTCACATTGATGAGAAATAATTAATTAGTTCGCTTTTTACGCAGTCGGGTTTTTTGATTTTTTAAATTTAATTTTTACTTGTATTTTATATTAAATATAACTTTTATTAAACTTCGTATTTTCAATTTATTAAAATTTAACATTTCAATTGATAGATAATATTGAAACATAAAATTTTCCATTTAAAGTTGTAAGTTTGGCAAATGTACTCTAAAACCTTCTTCTAAAGATTATAGCTCTGATTAACTTTTGTTTTTCATAGTTTCGTTGAGCAAAAACTCCTTTCAAATAATGGTATTCGAACCAGAACAATTACTTTCTATCAAGCTTTATTTCATTATATTTTTAATTATTATTATTGTTATTATTGATATTTATTAACAGTGTTATTTTTTATATTTATTAGTCTTATTTTTTATATTTATTGACGTCCTATTTTTGTTGCTGTTGTTATTATTGTAATATTTTGAAATTTATTCTAGAGAAATTAGCTGAAAGATAATGACTCAATAGCATTTCAAATTTTCAGCGGCAAATTGGAGATCATCTCACGGCACATAAGCGTGCACAATGATAAAATGTCTATTAATTGCAGACATTGACGCATATGATGTGCGAAAGTTCAAATTTATGCTTCAATATGCATTGTGATATATTTTTAAAATTTTTGTACAGTCGAGGGGGAAAAAAGTAAACACCCCCTACTAACTTCTCAGCAAATTAGCGTAGAAGGAAGTTACTGGTACCGAACGATTGGAAATAAAGTCTACTTTTAAATGACGTATATAAAATTTTCTTAGGAGGCCATCTACATATTACAATGAACCCAAACTTCATTTTTTTCAATAGCAATACACAATTTTAACAGGATGTTTCAAATCTTCGGTTCAAACTATGCCTAAACATCCAATTTCAAGTCATTTGAATGATAAGTTTTTGAATTATAAATATTCAAAATTTAATGCTTCTAATGTTAAATTATATTTTCCTATTTTTATTAATATCTCCTGAAATTATACTCCTAATGTGCTAATTTTTTGTGTAGCAATAACACTAAAATCCCCAAACATAAATGCGTTGAAATTTGGAATTTTTATAATTTTATGATATGAATTATGAAATTAATATTCGAAAAAATTATGAAGTAGTTTTCAAATTATGCTTAAAAAACGCCAAAAGGATGGTTTAAGGGGCCGTCTATAATAGAAGTGACTAGATATTTTGAAATTTCTTCTGCTATCCTGTAATCTAGCAGTTTTCAATGACTGCCTTGATCAAGAAGGAGACTCTCTCGGTCAACAAT
Source organism: Maratus speciosus (assembly GCA_963932465.1). Classification (NCBI taxonomy): domain Eukaryota; kingdom Metazoa; phylum Arthropoda; class Arachnida; order Araneae; family Salticidae; genus Maratus; species Maratus speciosus. The sequence continues at coordinate 213,851,765 of OZ010797.1, read as the reverse complement.
CGAGTACCGAACTTCAATTTGGATACAGTCCCTATAATACGCTTGTTTTAAAATAATTAATTTCTCGGAAACTTATCGTACAAAATGCATAAAAATTTATTTTTAGTCTAATTGAAGGGTGTAGAGTTCTTTTATGTTGTCAGAATTGTGTACTGCTATTGAAAAACACAACGTTATGGTTCGTTTTAATATGCAAATGGCCCCCTAAGCAAATCTTATATACATCATTTAAAAGTAGACTTTATTACCAATCGTGTGGTACCAGTAACTTTCTTCTAGGATAATTTTTTCAGAGTTAGTAAGGGGGTGTTTACTTTTTTTTTCCACGACTGTACAAAATGTTAATTTTATACTATTTTAATTCAAAAATTTCAAATTTTAGTTATTTTATAACAAAGAATGATAGTTATCTGCATCTTTTTTCACGAGGACTATTATTCAATCAAGCACCGCTAATTGGCAAAGTTACACCTGGGCGCATGTAATCCTAACGTTTTTCACTCCTCAAATGCCTTACAAAAGAGAAACGTACCGTGCCAACGATCTTGCGGGACACAACGGGAATTTGACTTTAACCGTTTATACCTCGACTGTACTTTAAAGTACAGTCGTGGGAAAAAAAAAAGTAAATACCCCCTACTAATTCCTCAACAAATTATCGTAGAAGAAAGTTACTGGTACCGAAGGACTGGAAATAGTCTACTTTGAAATGATGTATATAAAATTTGTTTAGGGGCCATCTACATATTAAAATGAACCCAAACTTCATTTTTTTTTTTTCAATGGCAATACCCAATTTTAACGAGATATTTCAAATATTCGGTTCAAACTATGCCTACACACCAAATTTCAAGTCATTTGAATGATAAGTTTTTGCATTATAAGCATTCAAAATTTAGTGCGTCTAATTTTAAATTATATTTTCATATTTTCATTAATATCTCCTGAAATTATACTCCTAATGTGCTAATTTTTTCGGTAGCAATAATACTAAAATACCCAAACATAAATGTACGATGAATTAGTAATTTTTATAATTTTATGATATGAATTATGAAATTAATATCTGAAAAAAAAATATGAATTGCAACCTACAATTTTTTTGTTGGATTTAGATTTAATAAGTTCTGCTTTATGGAAATCCAAAATTTCACATTTTTCATCCAAGTAGTTTTAAATTATACTTAAAAAACTGCAAAATGATGGTTTAAGGGACTGTCTATGATAGGAGTGACTAGATATTTTGAAATTTCTTATGCTATCCTGTAATCTAGCAGTCTTTAGTGACTGCTTGAGTGATGCTTAAGATGCCTTGATCAAGAAGGAGGCTCTCTCGGTCAACAATCAAGTACCGAACTTCAATTGGGATGGGAATTGGAATACAGTCCCTAAAATACGCTCGTTTTAAAATAATTAATTTCTCGTAAACTTATCGTACGAATTGCATAAAAATTTGTTTTTAGGCTAATTGAAAGGTTTAGATTTGATTTATGCTGTCAGAATTGTGTACTGCTATTGAAAATAAAGTTATGGCTCACTTTAATATGTAGATAGCCCCCTAAGCAAATTTTATATACATCATATAAAAGTAGACTTTATTACTAATCGTGTGGTACCAGTAACTTTCTTCTACGATAATTTTTTGCGGAGTTAGTGATGGGTGTTTACTTTTTTTCCCCATGAGTGTACCATTAAGATAAAATTAATTTAATACATCTTAATACATCAATTAGTAGTAATACAGTTTAGAATAAGTTATAGATTCTTTACTTTATCTTGTTCCAAAAACATTATTGGTCGCAAAAAACAAAAATATTTTATATTTTTAAAGGCATGATTTCTTTTTCATTTGCATCTTTTTCAGCTTTCTTGACTTTGAAAGATTGGGGGGGGGGGGGGTCATTTAGGAAATGTTTCTATATTTTTATTGTAAGAACGTTATATTTGTATATTTTCTAATTCTATAAAATACTTAAAAAAAAAAAAAGATTTTAAATAAAAGATTTGAGTAGCGTTATAATATAAATATTGCACAAAATCCCTATAAGTTCAAATTTGATTGATTCCTTTTAAAACTTATTAAATGATTGTGTAAATCTTCTAATGTAATTTCATAAATTCCAGAAAAATGCTTTGGAAAATGAAATTTTCATGAATTCATAATTTGAGATATAAAGTGTTAAACATGAAATTGTGGAAAATTATAATAATTTTAAAATTATACATAGGTATAAAAACACATTTAATTAAATAATAACAATTTAAAAAAAATGGGTTAGAATATTGCTCACAAGGCGATAAAAATAATTTACTTCAATATAAATTGGACTCTTATAAAAAAAAAAAAAAATCATGAGATACTCATTTTTAATTTTCACCCATTTTTCCTGCTTTTCCGATACATTTCCGGCTAGACGGTATGTAATGGAAAAAACATATATGGTTCCTTATTCTGCAAGACTTTTAGAACAATTCCACATGGTTTTACAAACCTTGGAAAAGTACGTACAATTTTTATCTATGACATGGAAATTTGTTGTTTTGCGCACTGTGCCGCGACGTAGCATTTGAAAATCTCTGAGCTCGCAATGCAACTTTTGAAAAAAAGAAAAAAAATACATATAATTTATTTTGAAGCAACAATCGCTTGTAACTCAAGGTTATAATTCATTCATCGAATAAACCGGTCAAGTGCAAGTTTTACTCGCGCACAGAGGGTTGCGTACAATAAATATATGAATAAACGATTAATTAAATTTAAAAAATCAAAAAACCCGACTGCGTAAAAAGCGAACTAATTAATTATTTCTCATCAATGTGAAATTATTTTTTATATTACTTACCTATTTTTTTTTATTTACTTGTATTGGTGACTTTTAAGTTGTGTTTAATTGTTAATCTATAAACACTGTTTTGATGAAGCCTGTCTACTATGATGGTTAGAATTAAAGTAAAGCTAGAGATTCTACGTACACAACCTCTAGGTTGTATAGCATTTAAACAGAGCTTCTGACAGTAAAATAGTCAATGAAACATCGTCTTCATTTTGAAAGACCTATCCAATGATGTGCCACTCAACAGGGTGATTAAAAAAAAAAATCCGTCTGTACCGCCATTTTGAATTTTACGACCACCATTTTGAATTTATAAAAACAAAACCTAGCCTATAACCATCGGACGGTTAAGACGGACTGATAGAGACCTCATTCATTAAAATCCATCTAGCCGTTGGGATGTGTCGAAGGTATAAAGAAATCCACATACCCAGATACGCGTAAAACACATAACCTTTCTTGGCAGTCGGGTAATTAGTAACTGGTCATTGCATTACACAAATATATATCATTAAAAGTTGTTAGCTAGGCTTTAAAAGCCGATGGCGCATAGAGTACGCAGCCCAAAAAATCACTATCAACAATCCTTTTATACTTTTGCGACGATAGATACTCCCAGCGCTCCTCAATTCTTTTGCTGAACGCCCACAAATCGAAATTTCTGTGTAACGGAAAAATGCGATTTTCTTAAAAACTATGTGACCTAGGAAAGTTTTCCTGCAAGGTTTAAATTAAATTCTACTACCCCTATTCTTTTCATAATTTTAGTTTCAGTAGATTCGGAAATAGAGGGGAGGGGAGGGACATATTTTTGCAATACATTTTCGACAATATCTCTGAACATATCATATCTAAAATTAAGGCTGTTCTCAACTGCTCTGCTCAACAAGCGCAAAACGTTCTGACACATTTACAAATTCATTTTGTAACGGAAAGATATAAAAATGGTAAGCATGACCGTGGAAGCAATTTGGAATCGAACTGTATTTTCCATTTTTTTATGAATAAATTACCTATCGAGTTATAAGCGATTTTAATCACGTGACATGGCATTTTTCTCCCCTTACTGACTGGATTTTCTTCTGTCGCTCGGAAGTTCAGTTCAAAATGCCAACTTTGACAGTATTTTCTGAAAGATCTATTGCGTTTACAAGAAAATTGAAAAACAATTCGATGACATATTTTCTGAATAACAACACCTTCTAGTTTCATACGTTTCCGAACAAAGATGAATTAAAACTTATGTATTTGAGAACAGCCTTAAAATAAATGTATTTTTGAGTTCGGCGCTACGAAAGCTTTCACACGATACCCCACACGATTTACAAAGAAAATATTTATTTTTTCTCAAGTAATGCAATTAGCCCCTCTACATTTTTCCTAAATATATTTGTGAATGGTTAGTAATCTATAAATATGTGGGTCAATAGCCTTTATTATTTCAGTCAATTTGAACTTCCACGTCCCATAGTTTACGAATAAAATGGCTGTGATAGACGGGCAGCCAGGTACAGGAGCGATTTTATAATGGTTCCGTTTTTATTTTTAAGTACGGAACCTAAACTATTCCATACGGAAAAAACTATTCTATTTCAAATCACTTCGATAATCATGCCTACAAGTGTCATACGTTTTCGCTTAAAAAATGAGCCTAAATGTATCAGACGATTTCGCGTAGTTGTGCGAGGAGTTGGCGGGATATTTGTTTGATATCCGTCTTATCAGTATTGCATAAAAAATGTGGGTAGACAGATTTTAAACCAAAATCAAAAGTTCTTATCCAACACATATAAAAAAATACGTAATTTTTTTGTACATAGATAAAATAATTTACAATTCAAATTATAACTCAGTTTATAATTATAAAAATATAATTTTTCTTCATGAAATGAATTTATTTAAAAAGAATAGTGTAAGAATAAATAATCTTAGAATGTATTTAATCATATAATTCACGTCTAACTACTAACTGTTTTTTTAAACCCTAACTTTCTTTAAGCATTTGATATTATTTAAACAATATAAAATTGCTATTTTTGTGTAATTTTCTGTTGAAATTACTAAAGACAATTTAAAAATTTTGAAATCCTGAATAAATATTTTTTATTTATTTATTTATTTATTTTGTAATTTTAAATTCCTGTGCATTTAAATTTTGGACGATTTATTTGAAATTTACATTAAAAATCTAAATATGGGATTTTTCAAATCAGGTTTAATAATTTTAACAAAATAAATATACAAATTTTTAATAAATGATTGTTTAATTTTCTCGGAACTTATTTAAAATTTACTTTAAAAATTTAAGTCATCATTGAAATGTTAAAAATTGCATTCATAATTTCAAAAGAAGAAATTTTTCTTAAAAAAAGTTCTTAGATGTTTAAGTTTTAAAGAGTTTAGTTTGAATTTAGAATAAAAATTTAAATAATTATTGAAATTCTCAAACCAACTTTCCAAAAACATTTTCTGCTATTTTAACGATAAGAAATATTTGATAATTTTAAATCTTCATTGTAAAATTTAAAATTATATATATACCTAAGATTTCAATTTTTTAATTATTTTAAAGTATTTAAACAGAACCCCCCCCCCCCCACACACACACACACACAAAAAAAAAAAAAAAAAAATCAAAACCCATAAGAAATGGATAATGGTATGAAATAATTATTGTATATTTCCAATAAACTTCTAAATATTCAAAATACTTAGATTATCATAGATTATCATTTAGAATTTCAACCGAAAATCTGAGGGAAAAATTACATTTTCTACCCCGTTTAAATGATAAAAAATGCCTTATGATTTGAAATCTTTAAAATAAATTTTAAATAAATCCCTAAAAAGTTAAGCATCATGAGATTCAAGTTATTTTTAACAATTCATTTTTTTCCGTACAAATGTATAAGAAAGGCACGATGGCGATGATACGAAATCTTTAATGTAAATTTTAAATAAATTTCTAAAAATTAAACGTCCAGGAAGGAATTAAAAAACATTAAATTATTTTCTATAATTTAACCAAAAATACATTAAGAATTTTATTTTTATATTGTTTAAATGATAAGAAATGCTTACTGACTTAAAATCTTTGATTTATATGTCAAATAAGTTGTAAAACAATAATCATTCACGAAGAAATTAAAAAAAAGTAAATAAATTCAACTTTTAAATCATTAATGTAAATTTTAAATAAATTCCTAAAAAAAATCCAGGAAAGGATTAAAAAAATTCAAATTATCTTCAATAATTTCAAGCAAAAGTTTCAAAAAATTATATTTTATACTTATACTGCTTTAATGATAAATTGAGAAATGCATGATGATTTGAAACCTTTAATGTAATTTTCAAATAAATTGCTACAAGAAATTAAAAATCCACGAAAAAATCAATAATTTAAAATTAAATAAAAAATTAGCTTTTAAATGTAAATTTCAAATAAATTCATAAAAATTAAACGCGTAGGAAATAATTCTAAAAATGTTAAATTAACTTTATAATTTCAACCTGAAATCCCGAAAAAGATTATATGTTTTTCTATAAATTAAATGATTAGAAATGCAAGGCATTTTATAATCTTTTAAGGGAATTTCGGATAAAATGTTTAAAAAAAAATAAACACCTAGAGAAAAAAAAAACTGAAATTTATTTAAATAAATTAAAATTTTAAATCTTTAATGTAAATTGTAAATAAATTCATAAAGAATTACACATCCTGGAATTTAAAATTTTCATTCAAATTACTCTTTTTTCCTCTTTAGCACATATCAACTATTTTCTTTTCTTTTTTTTAAAAAAAAATTTTAGACACTCTCAGGTATTAGAGTTTTTAGTGTTTTAGAATTTAGGGTTTTTTTATTCCCCCCCCCCCCCCCCCCCCGACTTCTCTTTTTCTAAGAAAAGGTATGCAGTTTATTCCGCGTACTCAAATTGCAATCTTGAAAACTCAATAAACGTATTTTTATAAAAAGTTATGAAAAATTCGAACGATAACGAAAACCAGATTAAGAGCAGCAATAATAATAATAATCTTTCAGTTTTTCTTACCTCAAACTTTTGTTTTGTGTGTGTGTTTATAATCTTTTAAGTTGTAAGTTGCAACTCATTTTCTTAATCCTTGTAAAATTTAAAATTCAACTAATCATAAAAATAAAATTTAAATAATCCTAAAAATAAAATTCAACTAATCCTAAAAATAAAACTCAACAAAATTCGATTTGCTTCAACAAAAACGTCTTTAATAATAATATTTAAGTGAATTTAAAAATCCACTAACCGTAATTAAACTTTTATAGCAAAAACTACGATATTTCGAGTAATTAATTCCTTCTCTTTTGTAATAAAATTTCTCAAAGCTAAAATAATGTATAAAATGAGGAAATAACAAAAGAGAAAATGCGAATAATTTTAAAAAAGGTTGCATCAGTACAATTTTTAGTATTGCTATAATTTAATAGGTATATTACTTTCAATAATATACTTTTCTCAAAATCTAAAACTCAAGTAACAACGACAATAATTAATATATATATATATATATATAACCATTAATTAAACGTTACCAACCACCAACAAAAATTGTGATAGTATGAATGAATTGACAACAATACAGTTCCCCCCAAACACACTGAATGGATACCAAAAACATAATATATAAGCTGCTATGTATAAAATAAAGTCCCTTGTACTATATAACAAGAATTAATATGGAAGAAAAAAAGAAGAATATGGATTTCGATAAAAATAATTGAAAAGCTTATCTATTGAATTACGTTATCAAGAGTACAGAATTCAATTATATAAGCAAATTAGTCGTTTTTTTGTGAGAAAAAAAGCTAAAAGCTGAAATTTTTTTTCTCCTGTACTCTAACGACTAAAATAACCAAGAGAATAGTTTCAAGATGAAAACAGAATAATATTAAATGCTATGAAATGGAAAAAGCAATACAACCTTTTAAATATTTAATTTATAGCAAGGAAAAATAGTAACATTACACTACATACCTAATAAAATCCCAGTTTTTTATCCAAACACACTCCTGCACATGGTATCCAAAAGCTGGATAAGTTTAAGGTTATTTTTACAGTTAAGTTAACACAGATTTTAAAACCTAATGGATACAGTTAATCTATTTTGAAATACCGTGATAAATGCAATTAAAGTAATATAAATAGAAAATAATTACATAATAAGTTCTTAAAATACCTATTAACACATTTAAATTTTTATAATGCTTAACTAAAGTAAAAAATACCAAAACTATTAGTTTACAATATCGCAAATAACCAGCATTAAGCACCACCATGTGTTAAAAATTGAAATTATTACTCTAATCGAAGAGACAGACAGAATGCAAATTAAATTTTGGTGCTGCCATCTAGTATAAGAACTTGAAACTATTATGAACAAAATGTCATACGAATAAGCAATTAGAAGCTAATTCTTTCAAAATATACCATCTGCGTTACCCCAACAAATCCTAATATAAAAATACCATATTATATGTCATTATTAATATAAATAGTAAATAAATACAAATGTTAATAGAATGATTACAATATATTCTACTACCATACCCAATTAATCTATATGGAAAATTTAAATAATTTTATAACATTGATAATATAATATAGCAATATGCTATAACACTAAATAAATTATATATAAAAATTATATGTAATAAAAATATAAAAAACTATAAGAAATACTTTTAAATATAAAAAATAATTAATTAATAAAATGAACAGGAAGGGAAAAAAATGGATGTTTATAGAATTTTGTCAGAATCTTCAGTTCCCAATTGCCTAATGATAACAAATAAATCGTGTGGTTTATTTTCATATTAACCATAAAAAACTAAAGAATATGAATTTGGGATTAGCAATCACATAAAACCGATAATTAATCATTTAATACTAAGTTCAAAATTAAACAATATTAAAAAGTATAGAGGAATAATAAAAAAACTAATAACCCAATTTTAATACAAACTGTAATAACATTAGTAATATCAAATAAACTTATGCATATTATTCTCCATAAAGATAATAAACTATTAGAAATTAATATGATATTGCCCCGAGAAGACTAAAAATTAAAAACAAGTTAAATGTTAACTTGATTAAATATTAATTAAGCTAAATAAATTTAATATGAATTGAAATATAAATATAACGTCACCATATATATATATAATATCGAATCAACCTCCATATAAAATGTGTAGCAATGTAGTTATAATTCAAATGCCCCATCAATTTTTTTTAATAAATTAACCATTGCGTATTATTCAGACAACACCATCCTCCTCCGTACTCTAACATCTACCCACCCAACCATCCTATATATTATGTATATATATATATATATATATATGACCATTAAACCATTAAATAAACGTTACCGACCACCAACAAAAACTGTGAAATTACGAATAAAATGACATTATCAAATACAGTTTCCCCCAACACACTTAACATAGGTTCCAAAAACATAGTAAAAAACAGCAGAAATTGAATAACAGAAATGGAATGATGGAAATTTCTAGAACTTAGACAGATTCATCAGGTCCCAAATGCCTTAAGTTCCACATATAAAATGTGTGGTTTCCTCTTCATACTAGCCATAAATTAGCTAAAGAATATGAATTTAGGACTACCACACACATAAATCCGAGAAATAAACCATTGAACACCAATCAAATTCAAAATGAAACTAGATTAAAAAGATAGAGGAAAAATAAAAAAAACAAATTACCAAATTAAAATCCATACTGTCATAGCATTAGGTATAACAAATACACTCATTATGCATTTTATTCTCATTTAAGATAGTATACTATTAGAAATTAATATGATATTGTCCTGAGTAAGCTAAAATTTAAATACAAGTTAATCGTTAACTTTATTAAATATTAATGAATATGAATACATTTAATATGAATTGATAAATATATAAATATAACTACACCATTATACATATAAAAGTATCGAATCAACATCCATTATAAAAAGTGTATTAGCAACTTAGTTATAAATCAAATGCCCCATAAAAAAAAAAAAAAAATTAACCAGTGTATATTATTCAGACAACGCCACCCTCCTCCGTACTCTAACATCTATCCGCCCAACCATCCTATAATAATTTTTTATTATTTATGTTTATATATATATATATGTAATGATTCTAGTGGTATGGTCCTAGATGATGGCTATGATGGGATGAGAAAGTGACTCGGGAACCTTTATGCGAATCGAACTCATTTATTAGGCTGCTCATCATACATCGGATTCGCGAGCCGATCGCCGGTCCCGGAGCCAACAGCGTAGAATTTGGGAGGTTACATTGGCGTAAGTTTAGCAAGCATCTCAAATGGCCAAAATCCCCCTTTTTTCGCGCGTGTTCGGGGTAATATGGTGAAGATTCTAATTATTTCCAGCTGAGGGCAGAATTGTTAATTTGGGAGGAACATTTAATTTAATTGGTTCATTAAGTTTTGATTGATCTGTGGTCAAGGCCCGCACAATTCCCAGGGACTGGGGCGTATCAGCCTTACCCACAGATGCCTGCAAAAAGCGCTTAGATTAGCAGTTTCACTCTTAAGAATCGTCCTAAAATGATCTCTGAAATTTATAAGATGTATTACTGGGAAACAAAGTTACAAGGGGAGAAACTGGTTTTAGAAATAGATTTAAAGTTAGAAAAAAGACACTTCGGATTTTAATTTAAGTTTTTGAAATTTAATTTGGAATTTTAAAGGGTTTTTATCCTTTTATATATAATATCCTTTACTTGTTTTTAATGCTGCCTCATTCTTAGCCAGTAATGCTTTCAATATAGCAATGTGATTTTGATTTCTCAATATAATCAAGATGAAATCACAAATATATGAAAAAATTGGTAAAATTCTAAAGATGAACAAGATATGAACATTGGAAACCAGTATGTAAAATAAGAAAGTATGAATAACCCACAGAATCATCAGAGGAGCTTGCAGGTTTAATTCATAGTGAAGATGCGTTATTTCACCCAATTTTGTCGCCATTAAGCCTAAATAGACAAAATTTAGCTCCTAATAGCACATGAAAAAACAAATAAATGATAAAAGAAACCAAGAGATCTAAAGAAAGATACACCTCACACAAGATATTGAAAATTGAAAAATGATTAGAGCACAATACCTCAATTATAGACAAAAAGCCAAAACTCCAGAAATTTGACATATATATATATATACACTATATGGCCAAAAATGACCGGTCACTTGCGATTTTAGACATTTTCTTAAATATCTAGAAAAATACATAAGGAATTATCTTGAAACTCCAGATGTGTAAATAGAATAGTACAAGTCATACATTTCCGTGAAGATTTTTTTCCGAAATCCGATAGGGGACCGTCAAGAAATTGAAAAAGGACTAATATCTTTCGGATAACCCTGTAAAAACTAATGTAGCAAAAGCGTTCAGCACAGTAGATTATGATTAAGTGCCTTATTGCAATAAACTGTGTTCATTTTTATGAGAATAGTACGTATATTCGTAGAGAAATTAAAGATTATATAAAAAGAGTCCCAAATTTTGCCTAGTTTTTTTGCTTATAATTTGTAGAGTTCTTAATATAAAATAAAGTTTCTTAATATAAAATAAAGTTCTTTTCAGAAAATATGACAAACAACATTTTACACAATACCCTGCAAACAGAAATAAAAATAAAAGTAAAAATTGGATGAAAAATGAGCAGGTTTACTAAAAAATGTTTCACTGCGCATGCGCGAATGCAATCAAAATATAATGTGCATAATGTACTAGCTAAGTGTATAGAGCAACTTTTGTGAAAGTCTCAAAAACATAGCTGGAAAATTCTGAAAATTATCGTTGATAGAATAAGCTTGAAATCCGTTGTCCCCAAAATGAAGCAAAAAGATGAGGGGCTGTATCCAAATACATTAATACATTAGTACGTGCAATATTGTGTATGCTATATTGACACTAATTAATGGATATATGGATACAACCCCTCATCTTTTTGCTTAATTTTGGGAACAACGGATTTCGAGCTAATTCTATCAGCGATAATTTTCAGAATTTTCAAGCTATGCTTTTGAAACTTTCACAAAAGTTGCTCTATACACTTAGCTAATGCATTATGCACATTATATTTGATTGCATTCGTGCATGCGCAGTGAAACATTTTTTAGTAAACCTGCTCATTTTTCATCCAATTTCTATTATTTTTTAATTCTGATTACAGGGTATTGTGTACAATGTTGTTTGTCATATTTTCTGAAAAGAACTTTTCTTTATATTAACTTTATAAATTATAACCAAAAAACTTGGCAAAATTTGGGGCTCTTTTTATAAAAACTTTAATTTCTCTACGAATATACATGCTATTCTCATAAAAATGAACACAGTTTATTGCAATAAGGCACTTCTGTGTTGAACGCTTTTGCTATGTTAGTTTTTACAGGGTTATCCAAAAGATATTCGTTCTTTTTCAATTTGTTGACGGTCTCCTATCGTGTTTCAGGAAAAATTCTTCACGGAAATATATGACCTGCACTATTCTGTTTACATACCTGGAGTTTCAAGATAATTCCTCATGTATTTTTCAAGATTTGTAAGAAAACGTCTAAAATCGCAAGTGACCGGTCACCTTTCGCCATATAGTCTATATACATATATATATATATATATATAACCATTAATTAAACATTACTGACCACCATCAATACTTGTGATAGTATGAATGAATTTACAACAATACAGTGTCCCCAAACACACTGAATGGATACCAATAAACATAATAAACAAGCTGCTATGTATAAAATAAAGTCCCTTGTACTATATAACAAGAATTAATAATGAAGAAAAAGAGAAGAATGTGGATTTCGATAAAAATAATTGAAAAGCTTGTATATTGAATTACGTTATCAAGAGTACAGAATTCAATTATATAAGCAAAATCAGTCGTTTTCTGTGAGAAAAAAAGCTAAAAGTTGAAAAAAAATTTTCTCCTGTACTCTAACGACCAATATAACCAAGAGAATAGTTTCAAACTGAAAACAGAATAAAATTAAATGCTATGAAATGGAAAAAGCAATACAACCTTTTAAATAGTTAATTTATAGCAAGGAAAAATAGTAATATTACACAAAATACCTAATAAAATCCTAGTTATCTTATCCAAATGCACATCAGCACATGGTATCCAAAAACACGATAAGTTTAAGGTGATTTTTACATTTAAATTAACATAGATTTTAAAACCTAATGTATACAGTTAATCTATTTTGAAATATCGTGATAAATGCAATTAAAATAATATAAATAGAAAATAATTACATAATGAGCAAATTACCTCTTAACACTTTTAAATTGTTTTAAATTTCTTAACAAAAGCAAAAAATTCCAAAACTATAAGTTTACAAAATCGCAAATAGCCAACATTAAGCTCCACCTTGTGTTAAAAATTGATATTATTACTCTATTCGAAGCATCAGACAGAATCCAATTTAAATTTTAGTGCTGTCATCTATGATATTAACTTGAAACTAATATGAACAAAATGTCATAAAGATTATGCTATTATAAGTTAATTCATTCATAATATACCAACTGCTATATCCCAACAATTCCTGATATAAAAATACTATGTTATATTTCATTATTCATATAAATATTAAATAAATACAAAAGTTAATAGAATGATTATGATTGCAATATATTCTACTACCATACCCAATTAATCTATACGGAAAATTTAAATAATTTCAAAACAATCTATTATATATATAAAATCCAAACGGAAATTTCGTTCCGAACGCCTAGATTTCGAGTTCTACTGCATGGATTTTGACGAAACTTACACTGTTAGATAGATATCGTTTCAGGAAAGGTTTTAAGCTATAACACACCGTTCTACGTTGATTAGTTATAGAATTATGACGGAAAGTTCTGTTATTTTGGACGATAAGGTTACCATTTTATTTCTTGGCGAAGTTTTTTGTTGTTGAAAAAAATTGAAACGGCTATTACACCTAGAAAAATAAAAGACAAAAAACTGTTACTAATTTTATTTAAAATCTTTAAAAAAGAAAAAAAAGAAATCCATTTTAATGAGTGATAATATTAAAAAACGAAAATATTTAATTTAAAAATGAAAGAGAATGTTCGTAATACTTAAAAAATTACTCAGTTGAAATATTGCAATTGAAATAATATTTGGCGATTTATCTTTTGCAGCAGGTTAAGAAAAATGCATCTGAAAAATTGATAAAATGATATCAAGGAAGTTCCCCATAAGCTCATGCTCAGAATTATTTGAAAAAAAAAATAGAATATTCTTCTCATAAGTATATATATCCATAAATAAATCGGCAGAACTTCTATTTAGCATTCCTAAAAAAAATAATGAAAATTTCATTTTTTGCGATTTAGCGCTGGATAGCGATACGATAAAATTTTGAATAATACTATGATAAATATTCTTTAAGAAAAACTTTTTCAACTCTCGATACGAAGTTAGTTTAAGTAAGTTTAACTTAAGTAAATACATATTTATAACTGCAGTTTTGTCATATACATTTATATATGTAATGATGAAATTTAATGATCGTATTTATGCCGTTTACAACGAAATTTAAATGGATTAAAAGTGTTTCAAACTCAAATTAAGGTCCGATTCTGAGCATTGGCAATTTGACTTCGATATTGTTAGAGTCAGAGACAACAAGAGAGTTTTATTGCCATGGAAACAACAACTTAATATCAAAATGTTTAATGATAACATTCTTAATTAAAATACCCTTAAAACTTATCCAGCCGGTGATACCGGATAAAATTAAATAGCTCAATACAAATAACACGCAATTTGCATATATTATATAAGCTTACAGCAAAAATAGTAAACTAATACACAGTTTAAGTTTAAATTCATTGAGCATTAGGCATTTAATTACTTATTTAACAAGAAATTTATAAATGCATTTCAATCTCTTGCATTTGGCGAGGAAACGTATTGGTTCGCCAAAGAGCGTGAAGCATTCGTCTTTTCGCGCCAAATACTCGAAAAAATATTTTTTTACAGATTTTCTACTGGGATTCTACCGCAATACTTTTACCGATCTTTTTTACATACATGAGTCATTTTATTAGCATTTCCTTTTTCAAAATATTTTGAGTATGCGTTTTAAGGAGTCCTTCCTTGTGAGTAACAATTATTATTATTATTATTATTATTATTATTATTATTATTATTATTATTATGTATCTCTTACAGAAAAAACTAGCAGTGGTAATTATAAAAATGACGATATTATGTAAAAAGCATTTAATATTATAAAAGTGGAGTTTAATATTATAAAAGTGGAGCATTAAAATTCAAATATTTAAATTTTAATGCAAACGTTTGCCCCCCCCCCCCTCCACACACATATTATAAATAATTTAATTTCATATATTTAAAATATTTTTCGCGTACTTTACTACGGAAACATGCTACATGCTACTTTGTTTTCCCCCAAACTTATGACTTTTATAACCTCGAACTCAGATCAACGAATATTGTCCACCCTTTTTTTTTTTTTTTTTTTTTTCACATATATTGCCAATTTCCCTTTTAGAAAAGTCTACTGTTTCAAATGTTAAGTACTAAAGATTATTCTTAAGAAAATTTATGCAAATTTGCGTTATTAATACCACGAAAGAAAATATTTTACAATAAAAATTGCTTACTGAAACAAATTTTCGATTATCTTTTTAATTCGACATACCTTTTTCATTTTTTTTTTTTTTTTGAATGTTTTTGATATTGGTTTAATCTTCCGTAATCAGGTTACCCGCTAATTAATGTATTTACTGAAATGTTTGGATGTTTCTTTTATATTTGAAAGAGTCTCTGGACAGTGATCGCGACTGCAGAAGATTACATGAAATTTGTACTTAGCGATTAATAAATTTGTGTTTTTTCATTATGAAGGAAACGGAGAACAGAAGATTTAGTATTATATATTTTTTTATTTGCAGCTATTTTACTGTCACTAAAAAATAAATACTTGGAAAAAAATTTGAAATTCCAATGGTGCTGGCTGGTGGAACAATATTTGTTGATTTATCATTTTAGCCTAGATAAGAAAAAAAGTACCTGAAATGCAGATAAAATTGAAAATAGAAATCATTATAAAGCAAGTTCTTCTGACGCACAATCCTGTTCGCTAAACTGAGGAAAAAATTAGCGATTTTAAGTTTATTTAGGCAGCAGACTGAAGAATAATGTAATTTTGAAAATAAAAAGTGTATTTATTTCTCCGTGTTATTGTGCTCTTTAGAGAAATGAAAAAAGGTCTTCGGTGCATCAAAAAGATTATTTCGTTATATTATAACGTGTTAGGTTATTAAATTTTGTATAACTGACTTTATTTCTCATTTGCAAAGAGTATTTTTGGCGAAAAATCTATAATTCAGCAAACAGCAATTTGACTTTATTTAATGGAATGTAGTTTGGCGCATAATTACGTATGTTTTACGTGTGTTAACTCTGGTAAATTTGTAATCATATAGTTTGCAAACACTTCTAATGTTTGCCGTAAAACTTAGCTGTGCATCCGATTATGGAAGATTGGGAAGATTTTGATTGGATGAAAACAAGAGGTTAATTTTTCTATCATAATCAGTTATCGAGGTTTTTTTTTCAGGTTAACAGTTACATAATTGCAAGTGGTATATACAGGGTGCAATATGTTATCTATCGCCGACCTTTAATTTCTCAACCGTTGGCCGTAGACATATAGTTCCAATTACAAAAACGTTTCAAATGAGGTAAATATTCATGTTGTGGCATTATTTGAAGTAAAAAATCAATTTTATAAAAATTACGAAATCTAAATTTTTATACGGTCCCCCAGTTCCTATACTTATATTTAGTAAAAGTTTACGCATATCATAAGAGATATAACGCAAAATGCTTGACACCTGTACTACAAAAATTGACACAGTTATTAAATTTCAAAGTTTGAGATGTTTGCACATGATTTTGTCTTTCATTGAGGGATCAGTTAAAAGTTGAATTAAAGTAATTCGAGATCAAAATCAGGAAGCAACGGCCTTTTTGTGGCGAAACTACCTTTAGCCGGTATCACCAAATCGGGGAATCACCAAAGAGGGTATTTCATCGAAAAATTTGAGCTAACTTTTATGGGTCGAAGAACATGCAAACGTCGAAGTAGGTAGAATCGACAACCGGAAAATAAAACTTACTCACTAAGGGTTAGATAAATGGCAGCGGAATTGCACTCTAATTTTGATCTCGAATTACTTTAATTCATCTTTTAATGGATCCCTCAATGAAAGACAAAATCATGTGCAAAAATCTCAAACTTTGAAATTTAATAACTGTGTCAATTTTTGTAGTACAGATGTCAAACTTTTTGCGTTATATCTTTTATGATATGTGTAAACGTTTACTAAATATAACTATAGGGACTGGAGGACCGTATAAAAAGTTAGATTTCGTAATTTTTATAAAATTGATTTTTTACTTTAAATAATGCCACAACATGAATATTTACCTCATTTGAAACGTTTTTGTAATTGGAACTATATGTCTACGACCAACGGTTGAGAAATTAAAAGTCAGCGATAGATAACATATTGCACCCTGTATAAAAAAAGGAAATGGTAATGAAAATGACATTATTTTAATTTTATTTAAACACTTCATTTTTAAAAATCCACTTTTATGTGATTCACATTTCTTTTAATGAAAGTTAAAGACTTTTTGTGTGCAAACAATTTATTACATTTTTTTACCGTATTTACTCTGCTGTAATCCGAAGATAGAAAACTACAGTAGACCTGCTAGAAGACGTATATTACAAAATATAATGCAACGTAGAGAGAAATTGTATTTAAGCTACCAGAACCACACATAGCACCAAGCTGAGAAGCCCGGAGTTCAAGAACTATCAAGCGAAAGTGAATAATCCGAACATAATTAATGTTCAGTGGTCATTCTCTGCAATCATTGTAATTATCTCTCATTTTGTAGTGTGGTGACTAGAGAACATTTTAACATTTCTGATTATCATAACGACCGTATTTTCTTCCCAACCTCTACTTTAAATATATGCTGTAAAAAGATTTTTTTCTGAATAGCCCGAATTTTGCCTAACCCAGAAGATAATATAATAGCTAAATAGCGTTCGCATAGTATTCAGCAAATGCGGAAAGATTTTTCCAGTGAAGGTCGATATTAATTTAAAATACAAGGTCGAATTCATAATTTTGTTTGATCAAGGATCATTTGGAAAATGGACCAGCGAAGCGGGTGTAGCCTGCTTGTAATAATATAATATAGCAATATGCTATAAAACTAAATAATTTATATATTAAGAATTATATATAATAAAAATATAAACTATAAGAAATACTTATAAATATAAAAAAATAATTAATTAATTGAACAGGAAGAAAAAAATAAATAAATAAATAAAAAATAAATGGATGTTGAAGTTGATATAATTATGTCAGAATCTTCATTTCCCAATTGCCTAATGATAACAAATTATGTGGTTTATTTTCATATTAACCATAAAAAACTAAAGAATATGAATATGGGATTAACATTCACATAAAACCGTTAATTAATCATTTAATACTAAGTTCAAAACTAAGCAATATTAAAAAGTGTAGAGGAATAATAAAAAACTAATAACCCAATTTTAATACAAACTGTAATATCATTAGTTATATCAAATAAACTTATTATGCATATTATTCACCATAAAGATGGTATACTGTTAGAAACTAATATGATATTGTCCCGAGAAGACTAAAAATTAAAAACAAGTTCATTATATTAATTAAGCTAAATAAATTCAATATGAATTGAAATAAAATTTAACGCCACCATATATATATAAAGTATCGAATCAACCTCCATATAAAAAGTGTATTAGCAATGTAGTTATAATTAAAATGCCCCATCAATTTCTTTTTTTTAAATAAATTAACCATTGCGTATTATCCAGACAACAACATCCTCCTCCTTTCTCTAACATCTACCCATCCATCCGTCCTATACTAATTTTTTATTATTTTACAATTTTTTTTATAAATATTTTCTTTTATAAGTTTTTTTTTTTTTACGCATGTGTTAATTTGGTTTACAAAAAAAAAAAAAAAAAAAAAAAGATCATGTAAGTACTAGTTGTATATTAAAGAATATATGAATTTCCTTGCAAAACCTTGATTTAATGCATCATAAATTAGTTTTTTTAATATTATTATTAATTAGATGAGAAGAACATAAACATTTTATTCTATATAAATGGTAATATAAGTATTATATTTAATATAAGTATATTTAATAATAATAATAATAATATATAATAAGTATATTTAATATAAGTAAATATAAGTATTATATTTCAGAAGTATGTACAGAATTATGAAGACAAGATTTAAAATTTGTAAATGTATTAACTTTGAATTTAAATTCTTTACGTTTATCATATAGATCTGTTATTGTTTTGTAGTCTTTTATTGTAATTTTAAGATATAAGAAGTTGATTGTATTATTAGATAAGAGGTTTTCCGTTAATTCCAAATTAGTGGGATAATCTACTGGAAATTGAGAAATTTTAGTTTGATCAGTGGGAATTAAAATTATGTCATCAATATAACGATATAAATGTAGATTATTATTAGTAAAAGTACGTTCATAGTGATATAAATATAAGTCTGATAATAAACTGGATGTACAGCCACCTTGTGGTATACAGATGTGTTGTAAATATAATGTGTTATCTTGCAAGATATAATTATTATAGATAATGAAGTTAGTTAAAGGTTTAAAATAAGCTATATCTATAATAGATGGTAAATCAAGCTTTTGATGATACTGTTTAAATAATGCATTTGTAATATTATGTAAATCTAATAAATCTATATTATTAAAAAAATCTTTGAAGTCATATGTCGTTATATTATGTACACAATTAAGATTTTTCATAATATTGACCAGTTGATAGCTGTTTTTTATACAATGTGTATTATCATTGTTTGTAGTCAGTATATATAATTGATTAAGAATTTTTAATAGTAGTTTATTGGCTTTATTATTATATGTATTACATCCAATAGTTACAGTCCTAAATTTAATAGGAGCCATGAAATTTGGGAATAAGCACTAAATAAGGATAATTAAAGTTAGTAGAGAAAATATTTAATAGTTTATAATAACTTTGAGTTTTACGATTATTTACAATTACATTTTCATTAGTTTTTTGAAAAGATTTATTAGAAGAAATAGAGTTAGTAAGAAGTTGGTTATAATAAGATTTACATATGATTGCATAATTATTAAGAGATTTGTCTACATATGTAATAACATAGTATTTTTATAATTTATTAATTTGTTGGAAAAAATGCTTTGTGTTAATAGTAACTAAATCAGAAATATTATATTTTAAAGCCATGGTTAATCTTTCAATTACTAATAATTTCCATTGATTAAAATATTCAATAGGTTTATTATAAGAGATTGAAATTTTATATATAAAAACATCTATATCATATGTAAACTGCTTGATAATAGATTTTAGATTAAATTTAGATGGAAGTCTATATTTAATACCATAACCCATTAGCTTTTTCAATTTAAAATCATTAACAATATTAAGATTTCCAGTGATTATATGTCCATGATCATTGTTTATATATTTTTTTAGATTGGGGTCATTGCATTTACACGGAAAATTACTTGCAGCAGATGTATTTTTTGAAAATGTATTGTAGTTAAAAATCTTTGTACCAATTGTATTCGGATATTTAAAGGTTTATATATATATATATTGAAAATCAACTAATCATCATAATAATATTTAATCGTATTTTTATCACAAAAACTTCAATATCTCTACGCACCAATTCGTCGATTTTTGTAATCGAATGCATAAAATATTAATGAAAAAAAATGAAGCAATAAAAGAATAAACGAAAAAAAAAGAATTGCCATTTGTACAATTTAATACTTTAAAAACTAATTTGATATTTCTTTTAATACTATATATATTTTTTAAATATTACTTTTTAGTACAATTTGATATTTTTTACTACACCATTACAGTTGCGTAAATTGATATCGAAACTGTATTTAATACTTAAACCTTCACAGTATTCACTCAGAAAAAATAATCATTTCACCTGTGATAAAAAAGAAATAATTTTCTCTTAAACTTTTCGAATAAAACCTCTGCTTAAATAAAAATAATTTCACTTTGGTATCGGTTCTGCGGAAACATAGAAACAAAAGAACCAATGCATCATCTGACTATTCATGTATCAAATAACTGTCTAGGAATAAAATATTTACCAAGCACTGTCATAAGATCTTCGGAAAGACTTGAAATTTTCACGGGAGGAAAAAAAAAAATCTATATTTATATTATGTAAAAAATTTTGAAAGCTTGTTTCACAATTAATATACGTCACTGTTCATGGAATTCGTTTTCTTATAAGTACGTTTAGAAGAGCAGAATTCACAATTGTATTTGTTAAAAACTCTCATTAATAAATACATGTCGACAATTTTCATTTTTACTTATAATAATAATAATAATTCCAAAAGATTAGAAATTATAGACGGTTATATAAGAAACACCAATCGATTTTTTCAAGTTTAATATACATTATTGAAATAAATATAAATAGGAATATGAGATATTTTTATTTCTTAGAGTAATAAACCGATCCTTTTTTTTAAGTTGAAAGAAAAATAGGTCTTATTTGCAATGAAAAACTCATCAACCACATGATTTATATTTTTTATTCAATGCAAACTTGTTAAACATTTAGAAAAATTGTATTTGAATTATCAATCAATATTTGCTAATTGTATAAGCAATTTAGAAGACATAACTAAAATAAATTATTAGTTAATTTTCTTTTTCTTTGAAGTTCAAACATAAAGTAGCTTTTAAAAAAATTACGCTGGAATCACCAAATGTTTTTCCTGGGATAAAATCGCTCATTACTTAACTGAAATAAATAAATAAATCAACAATTTTACGGATATTATTAAATAACGGATATTATTAATTTTCAAAATCGGACTTTTAAAAAATTATTTTGTTAATTATTTTAATAATTTCTATATACATAAAATAATACTTCTTATATTACAGCAAATTACTTCTCAAACTGTATTTTTTATTATTATTATTATTGTTGTTGTTGTTGTTTTACATTCAAAATTACATTTCTCATATTTATATAAATTATTTTTCAAATTGGACTTTTTGTGTTAATTATTTTGAGATTTATTTTATGCTTAAAATAACATCGCATATTTCATTAAAATATTTATCAAATTGGAGCTTTGTGTGTATGTTAATTTTTTATTCTTTTTGTATACTTTCTTAAAATGACATTTCTCATATTCAAGTAAATTATTTCTGAAACTGAATTTGTTTTTCTGTGTGTTAATATTTAAATAATTTTCTATACACAAATGGCATTTATCTTATTAAAATAAATTATTTTTCAAATTAATTTTTTGGTGTTAATTTTTTTTTTTTATAAATTTTTATATAATTAAAATGGCATTTCTCATATTCAAGTAAATTCTTTCTTATATTGGAACTTTTTTTTTTTACCTTTAATATTTTAATACTCATTTTGTACACAAAAAGACATTTATCATATGAAAATAAATGGTTTTTCGAATTCGGCTATTTTGTCGTCAATTACTTTTATAATCTTCAGATAGGGGAGACCGGGGCTAGTAGGCGCAGTCCCCATAAATCGTCTGTTTGTGGATAGATTGTGCAACCAGTCACAGAGTACATTTCTTCTTGCGTTTTACAATCCTCATTATAGTTTTGCAGCGTTACATACGTGCAGTGGACATTTATTACGATTTTTCTGTTTTTTGCGCTCATAAGTAACTTTTTGTTGCTTCATTCTTTTTCTAATTTCTAATACTTATCTTAATAATTGCGATTTAACTTGTGCAATTTTTCTTAGTGTATGATTAACTGTACCTACCCCATATGTGATTTACTTGGATTATTTATGCTTAGATGGTTACATGTCCTTTTTGTGAAGAAATTTATTATAGGGCTAGTAGGCGCATTGAATACGGGGCAAGTTGGCTCGGTGTCTGGTGTATGCTGGTAGCTTGAAAAACAGCAAACACCGAAAAATGTGGTTGCAATGCAAGATTTTGGGCACACGGGGCTTGTCCAAACGGAGACACTCGATTTTTTATTTGTGACAACTGTAACTCTGATGATGTTATCGAGTAGGATAGAAGTTACTCAATGATAATGTTTTATTCATTATTTTTATGTCTGTATAATTTAGAATTTACATTGTACGGCGATAACGCCTTTGATTAACCCTCCGTCTACCAGACGGGTCCAATGGACCCGATGGGTACATTCGAAATATTTATTCTAACCAGAAATTTCTTTAAAATAAACTAAATATGTAAACCAGACAATAATGAGTTAAGTAAATAAGTTCAATAGTTTTAAATAAGAATTCTGATGTGTAATATTTTTATAAAACTTGAGTAAAATTTTCGGTAGTTCTAGGGTTAAACCTACGGTTAATAAGGAAATTGATTTATCTTAACTGCGTGTCTTATTTAAATTTTTATAAAGCGTGTGCCAACTTACCCCATAAGTATAGGCAACTTGCATCGTGACGAGTAAGTTGGCGCACAATTTTCCTTTTACTTTAGGCTACCGCTAAACATAAACTACAAAAGCTACAAACTCAAAACTCTGGGTATTCAGAGCCCAATGCCTGTTCTTTAAAAGTACAGTTAAAGTTTCAAAAAAAAAAAAACTTAAACAAAAAATTAATAAAAATCAATAACTAAAAACTGCGCCTACTAGCCCCGGTCTCCCCTACTTAAAACAACATTCCTCATATTCAATTCAATTAATTTTAAACTAGGCTTTTTTTATTTATTTGCTTGTTAATATTTCAATGTTTTTTTATGTATTTAAAAAGACACTTTTAATATTTAAATTTTTCTTTTAAACTATATCATTAAAATTGCTTAGTTTTAATTATTTGTATAGATAAAATAACATTTCTCATATGCAAATAAATTTGTACTTAAATTAGATTGTTTAATACTTTTTGTGTTAATTATTTATATAATTAAAATGACATTTCTCATATTCAAGAAAATTATTTCGCAACTGAACCTTTTATACTTAGTTGTAAATTGCTTCAATATATTTTTTTTTAATGTGCGTATCTAATATCTTATAGTCAAGTAAGTTAATTCTTAACCTTAAATTCATAGTGGTGCATATCTGCATCACCTTTTCTTAACTCTTAGCAACCATTATATTTATATAGAAATATTAATTCTGTAAAAATGACAAAAAATATGCTACTAAGTAAAGTTAAAAATCTATCTTAAAATTTCTGGTGTCTAATCTTTAATATAAGAATAAAAAACACAATTCTAAAAGAATAATTCATGCATTTACGGATTAACAGGGTTCGTACGGGTCCTTGAATTTCCTGAGTATGAAATTCCTCGGTACCAGTATTTTCATATGGAAAATCTCTCCTTAAATAAGACGAAATTTCTTCTGTTTAAATCAGGTTTATTTTTCTACATATAAAAAAAAAAAATACTGATATTTGGCCTTGAAAATAACGGTATCCGTACGAACCCTGGTTAAGTTTTACAAAATAAAAATTTATATAAAATAAGGCATTTAGATTCATAGTTATTAAAATATTTACTAATTTGCAATATTTTAGTTTTTACTTGCATTGCAGATGTGCAACATAAGAAAAAGTTGACGTATTACACGAAAAACGTATCTCTGATTTTTTTTTTTTATTATTTTTCCTGTGTAATAAACCTTTCTGAGAATCATATATAATTTTTTCGAAACAAAATAAAAAATCATGCATTTAAGAGTTAAACTGAACTTTAAAAAATATATTTTTAGTGTTTACTATTATAGCTTGGGTACCAAGTCTGGCTTCCTGAGTTGCAGATTATAGATGACAACCATTCTTTTTTTTTTTCCTTTTTTTTCTTTTTCTCTTTTTTTTTTTATTGGAAACGCTAATAGATTTTTTACATTTAGTGTGTTTTTTAGATTGCGACTAACAACACCAAAAAGCATTTCTTTGAAAAATATCAATTATGTATTCAAATAAAGTTTTGAAAATTATTAAAAGCGATATAGTCGCATGCCAGAACTTAATAGCCGGAGAAATTGCCAAGATTTCGATGCTTACAGCAGCCTTTTAGATTCTTATATTTTCAGTGGTTTAAGCGCGTAGTTGGATTACATGTCTGATTGATTGCCTAAGAGGGATACCTCAGATAAGAAAACCAAGTCTGTAGAGTATAGTGTCCCCCTCGGTCGCCTTTATTAAGGTCTTTAAAAATCGATTACATGTCTGTTAATTTCATGTTTTATTTATATTGATTTATTTATTTATAAATGAAGTTTTAATTTTGTTACAGAATATTAGCCGGAAACAAACGCTGAACTATTTATAATGTTTTAAGTGCAAGCTGGTTAAGCTTTCGTAATCGGGCCACACGCGACAAAGAAAGATTTAAAAAAAAAAAAAATCACGCTCGAAAATTAATTAAAAAACAAAAAGAATTAGAAAATTGAGATAAAGCTTTCGAACAAATTACATTTCAAAACATTTTTTTTTTCTTCTAGGTGGTGTATAACTTGAAACTGTGTGATTTTTAGAAGTTAAAAATTTCGCAGTAAAAACGAAATTTATTAATCAGGTATTGCCACCGTCAATATGATGTCAGCGTTACTGACGGACATGTTTTTGCTTTAAAGTATAGATACTTCACATACTCAAAATGACATCACGTCTCAATTTATACATTCGGATTTTTTTTTTTTTTTTTTTTTTTTTTTTTTTTTTACTCATCTTCAAATAACTTATTTCTAAAATTACTCTTTTTTCGCTATCAATTATTTTAGCGATCTTTTCTACGCATCTAAAATGAAACTTCTCATATTCATGTAAATTATTTCTCGAAACTGAGGTATTGTTGTACATAAATTTCAAATGAACAGAAAAATATTTCAAATTATCCTTTAAAAAGTAATGACTGTATGAAACACCACTGGATACTAACAAGAGTTCTCAGTTTTCTCAATTTATACATTAAAAAAAAAAAAAAATTTTTTTTTCAATTACTCATACTGTCTTTTTATTCATCTCCAAACAATTTATTTCTAAAATGGGACTTTTTTCTTTTTTGCTATTAATTATTTTAACAACCTCTTCTACGCATCTAAAATGAAACTTCTCATATTCATATAAATTATTTCTCGAAATAGAGGTATTGTTGTACATAAATTTAAAATAAACAGAAAAATATTTGAATTATCCTTTAAAAAGCAATGACTGTATGAAACTGTTGACCACTGGATACTAACAAGAGTTCTCAGTTTTCTCAATTTATACATTTTTTTTTTTTTTTTTAAATTACTGATACTGTTTTTTTTACTCATCTTCAAATAACTTATTTCTAAAATGGGACTTTTTTGCTATTAATTATTTTAACGATCTTTAATACGCCTCTAAAAGGAAACTTCTTATATTCATATAAATTATTTCTCGAAACTGAGGTATTGCTGTACATAAATTTAAAATAAACAGAAGAATATTTGAATTATCCTTTAAAAAGCAATGACTGTATGAAACACCACTGGATACTAACAAGAATTCTCAGTTTTCTAAATTTATATATTCAATTTTAATTTTTTTTTTTTTCAATTACTGATACTGTCTTTTTACTCATCTTCAAATAATTTATTTCTAAAATGGGACTCTTTTGCTATTAATTATTTTAAAGATCTCTTCTACGCATCTAAAATGAAACTTTTCATATTCATATAAATTATTTCTCGAAATAGAAGTATTGCTGTACATAAATTTAAAATAAACAGAAAAATATTTGAATTAGCCTTTAAAAAGCAATGACTGTATGAAACTGTTAACCACTGGATACTAACAAGAGTTCTCAGTTTTCTCAATTTATACATTCTTTTTTTTTTTTAATTACTGATACTGTTTTTTTTTTGTTTTTTTTTCTCATCTTCAAATAATTTATTTCTAAAATGGGACTTTTTTGCTATTAATTATTTTAACGATCTTTAATACGCCTCTAAAAGGAAACTTCTTATATTCATATAAATTATTTCTCGAAACTGAGGTATTGCTGTACATAAATTTAAAATAAACAGAAGAATATTTGAATTATCCTTTAAAAAGCAATGACTGTATGAAACACCACTGGATACTAACAAGAGTTCTCAGTTTTCTCAATTTATATATTCAATTTTTTTTTTCAATTACTGATACTGTCTTTTTACTCATCTTCAAATAATTTATTTCTAAAATGGGACTCTTTTGCTATTAATTATTTTAAAGATCTCTTCTACGCATCTAAAATGAAACTTTTCATATTCATATAAATTATTTCTCGAAATAGAAGTATTGCTATTAAAATAATAAAACTTTGTAAAAAATCACCATAAAATTAAAACAAAACACAGGACGCGTTTCGAGCTAAAAACATAACAGCTCGTCATCAGCTAAGCATACACGTGTCCGTAAACGAACAAAACGAACCGTAAACGAACAAGTTCGTTTACGGACACGTGTATGCTTAGCTGATGACGAGCTGTTATGTTTTTAGCTCGAAACGCGTCCTGTGTTTTGTTTTAATTTTATGGTGATTTTTTACAAAGTTTTATTATTTTAATTGCTTCATATCGCCAGTTTTCGGCGCTGTTTCGCAGAAGTATTGCTGTACATAAATTTAAAATAAACAGAAAAATATTTGACTTAGCCTTTAAAAAGCAGTGACTATATGAAACTATTGACCACTGGATACTAACAAGAGTTCTCAGTTTTCTAAATTCATTATAATAAACGTTTAATTTACTTACCTGTACTACGATAGCTTCTCGCAGTGTCAAAATTCACCTTGTACTTCTTATCTGACAAATATTCATACAAATCCATCATATACTGAGGTACTAAAGTTGATGTTACACTCCTTTTCTTCCTATCTTTATGCATTGTTTCAGGCAACTGATGTTTACCATAATCCTCAAAAACAAATCCATCTAAGAAGGCTAATGCATTTTCAGCCACTGTATCATTGCTGTACGCATAGCTATCACTCACATTATGGGTTACATTATCTGGTATCACATGAGCTCTGAGAATTGTTAAGTTTATCATAAAGAATAACGTCAAGAAGTGAATAACGCACCAAAATCTATTCATCATCATTATTCTAAACATTTTGATTGAAAAAAAAAATTTTTTTCAAATATTTTCTATAAGTAAGACATCAATGTTCTTCAATGTTTGATATTAAAGTTATTCATGGTCAGTAAATCGCAATTAATGTTCAATATTATGATGCCCAATGCATGATATCAGTTTCTATATTGTATTTTGTCAAATTTAACAGAAAACAAAATTTGAAGATATTTTGATAACAGGTATCTCAAAAACTTCTGAGAATCTTTTATGAAAGTAAAAATTTTGTCTTAATTAAAAATATGCATAATTTCTTAATTAATCATTAATTAATGATAGAAAGAACATATAGTTGAATTTGATAATAGGTGTATTCTTCAATTATTGAAATCTTTACAATTCTTTCATTGTGAATTTTTCATAAATTGTCTTCTGTTCTTTGTAAATGAGCTTATTCTGAATTATTTTACAGGCTGTTTGGAAATTTAATAACCCTTTAATTTACCTACAGGTATAAATTAGCTCAAAAATAAATATTTATGTTTAATTAATTGCGAAAAAATTCCATTATCGTTGTGGTTCAATTATCAGGACTTGGTTAATTTGATAGAATTATTAATATTGCACCTTTTAGAAATCAACTATATTTCCCACATCAATACAATACTGAGCAACTAAAATTTTGATTGGTACTGATTTAATGCTATTTGTTTCTTTTAGTTATTGTATGATAAAATAATACTATACATTTGATTGATTCAGAGAAATCAGTTTCAATTTTTCGTACAAAGTTTCAGTAAGTTCAAATTTTGTGAACGTTAATAATCAATAAGTGACATTTGGTTTCTAAATATCTAAGCTTCTCTTTGATTTCTAAAATATCACTTTGATGATGTCTATATTTGTTTTTAATTAAATCATCTCCAAATACAAGTCTTAAGATAAACTTAATTAATATTATTTATCTTTGATGATATTCGATTTTCAATATGATATAAAATAAATCACTTCTTTTCAGAAATATTTCAGATGCTATTCATAAGATGTAAAGTAACCTTTTAACCCAGAAATTAGTTTCAAAAATATGAAACTGAGTTTTTCAAACAAATTCCAAAATCTAAACGATAGAACACATTTTGATTTTTTGAACTCCACAGGTTATTTTTGTAGAAGATGAAAAAACACTTTCGAAGAAGGACAAATTTCAGCACTCACACAGTTTTTTGACGGAATCAACGTGGTAGTTAATTACTCTCAAACAATTCGACAAATTCCGCAACTTCTGGGCCATTGTTGATCCTCCAGTTTGGTTCCGCACAATGCCACCTTGACGGAAAAAACTTCGTCTAAAGTGAAGAATCTGACTTCGGTCAATTTTAGAGACACTTGACTGTAAAGTTACTAGGTTGGGTATTTTATATATAGAGGCTGCCATATTGCACGCGTGTGTACCCCCCGCCCTCTTTGTTCTTATCGGCACTTCTTATGTATAAGAGAGGGTGTCCGCATCTTTAATAGAAAGTTGAAGACAGGAGAACACAACAGATGCTACAGAAGCTGAGACAAAGCTGACAAGATTACACTTTGCCATTTTCTCTTCCCCTTTACTTCCGCTTTTACTTTAAAAGAATGCAGTCAATCTCAAGGGTCTAATGAGATGGGCCTTTTCTCTTTGTAGCTTTCACTTTTTACGCAGTTCATGTGAGACATTGTCTGTCCACCTTTTTAGGTGCGTTCGTAATTATATAAATACGGAACACCTACAGTCGTCGTCTGGTCCGTTCGTCTGTCTGTCCGTCTAACCACGCAAAAATTATTCTACCGAATGGTTTGAAATATAATATATGTATATTGCAGAATTTTGTCAAGTCATTTCAAATTTTATGAAAATCGAATCAAAACTTAAAAAGATTAAAAGTTTTCTTCCTTCTATTAAATCCTATCATACGTAATTAATTCAATTATACACCGTGAAATATAATGATTCTAGGTTGCCATGGTGCTGCCGTCCTATTTAAGATGGAGTCCTGTTATTTCCGTATTACTGAATTTAATATATACAATAGTAATAAATTTTATTTTCGTGCATTTTTGCAGAAGAATGCAACAGCTATTGCACCAAGATCTGAATATTTATAAAACTAGTTATAGTACGAACGCATCTCATTTGCTACGTTTGGCGTACAATTTCCGATTTGTTTCTGGTTAGCACCACAAGGGCCAATTTTTTGCCACTCAACAACGCGAAATTTTCTTACACATTTACGGACTCGTTTTTAAACGCGAAAACATGGCACTTGCAGACCTGACTATAGAAGTGATTTGTAATCGAATGGAGTTTTCTATTTTTTGATAAATGAAGTTCTTATCAAGTTATAAGCGACTGTTGCCCTATGACAACTTGTTTTTCTGCTTTCAATTACTGTAGCGTCCGGCAATTCGGTTCAAAACGTCAATTTTGTCGACATTTTTTGAAAGATCTTCTACCTTTACCATAAAATAGAAAATACCATTCGATTACATAGTTTCTGAATGAGAACATCTGCCAATTTAATGCATTTTCGAACAAAAAAGAATTCAGAAATGTGTCGGATATAGCCCCTTTCGATTTGAGAATAGCCTTAAAGAGCCCCAGTTGTCAGAAATATTTTTGGAGCTCTGTATTTTTTTTTTTTTTTTTTTTAACAGCAAACAATAGTGTTTAAGAGGTGTCAGGACTCTTAAAGCTTCAAAATTTTCAATATTTTAATCTTTTTAGATGTTAAACTTCTATCTTTTCTGAACATTATAATTAATTGTTTCTTAAAAATTCTTATTAGAACAGAAGTTATGGCTTTTAGAATTATACCCGTTCAATAGCTGAAGCGGCGCGTTTCAGAAAGTTTGAAGTCTTTTTCCTCCAAATGACGTGCTTGGGCATAATGGCATAATGCGTAGGATATCTCAAAAACTTCGGAATATTTTTTCATGAAATTTTGAAAGTATATGTTTCATGACTATAGTCTGTATAAACTGAACCTAAAATTTCATATTTATTGTTCAATAAAATATTTTTTTAGGTGATTATACTGTTGAAATTTTCAACATTTTGTATTAGCTAAATACAACTTTGTATTAAAAATCATAGCAAACGCGGTAGCGTTAAGCTATAATATGATTAAGAAATAGAAAATGCAAACGACTTTCTTAAATTTCTGGCGAACCAGTTGGCATACGACAATGATTTTTCTTTTGAAAGATAGAACTCGACGAGACGAATAAACTGATAGCATTAAAAAAAATACTGTAGCTTTCAGTAGTTTTTTATTCAACTTTAAACGAAAAAATGAAGACACAAAATTCAACAAAGTATAGCTAACGTTCCAATGGGTGGATTAACTTCGTTTTTGTTTTATTTTGATCCTCTTGTTCAAACTTAAAATAGATTTTTTTTTTAAATCTTTGTATGTTTGACGGTGGCTGAGAAAATCGAATTTGTCTTTTATGTCTCCATAAAACTATAGCAATCTCTCCTTTTCATTTTTTAATTTTCTAATTCAATAATTTCTTTCGTGTTGCCACTCCCTAAACAGCAATACAATAATTTAAAAAAAAAATGATAACACGTGTACTTTTGTTGTTATAAGTCAATAAAAATTGAAATTCAACTGATAGATTTTTTAAATTTTGAAATCGACGTCAACTTAAGCAGATAATGCATAATTTTCATAAATATATATATATGAACTTTCTTGATTAATATTTTGAACTGGGGTGATAGACACAATGGAGCACAAACGAGTTGATAGGAAAAAAAAAACAGGGTAAATCCCAAGCTTCTGTTCAGTAGCTAATGTAAGTTTTTTTTTAATTATCACCATAACATCCTAACTTACACAAGCGAATGGTATGCAGTAATATAAATACTTCGCATACTAAGCGTACTTTAAAAAATAGCATTCCATCTATTTTAAATAAGGAAAAGATGTATACGCACTAGAGTACATAACTGGCGCGATAATGGCGTTTTTTGCCTGATACGGTAACTAAACTATTGTTGTTTATTTATTAATTTTTTTTTTTTACTTTTTTTTTTTTTAAATTATATAAATTGTATTGTTCTATAGTTATTAATTAAACTTTTCATTATTTATTGTTATTTCCTTTTTTAAATAATAGAAAGTAATTTAAAAATATATATGTAACTGCTATTCGAAAAAATATGTAACTGCTATTCGGTTTTCGTCAAATTGGCGTCAGAAAAAACCGCGCCAAACCCCTTGTGTATATGAGATCTGTGCCTTAAATAATTAGGGTTTCGTTTAACTTTAAGTACTTTTGCTTGAGATATTGTCGAAAATGTACAGCAAAAATATACGGTACTACTTGATTATCCCGTCGACCAATTTCGCCAAACTATTCGCCAAATGATACAAACTGACATAATTTTTATTTTAAATAACGGAAGAATAAATAAATGGTACTGATGTCATATTCGCCCCATATTGGCGCGATTTTTTTCTGTCGCCAATATCGTATAGGCAACGGGTACTTAACTTGCGCTAAAGGGCTTGATGTGCTAACCCGGATTATGTTGTTTATGTTGTTGATGTTTTCGCCAAATTGGCAACCGAAAAAAATCGCGCCAATATGGGGCGAATATGACATCTGTTCCAAATAAATTAGTAAAACATTAATAAAAATACTAATAAAAACTTGGGCACAGATGTCATATACGCTCCGTAATGGCGCGATTTTTTGCGACTCCAATTTGGCGAAAACCTCGTTAATATATCACCTATATCCGGGTTACCATATCAAGCAAAATAACGACACTTTGTCTCCAGTTAAGTACCCGGTGCGTATATGACATTGGCGTCAAAAAAATTGCGCCAATATGGGGCGTATATGACATCTGTGCCAAAACTTTAATTAAAAATCACTTGATGACGTAACAAACACGTGTACCGTGTTTAATGTCAAGTGAATGTAACATTTACTATCATCCATTATTGTCATTTAATCTTATAGTTTGGCGGTAATTTTTTGATCGACAGGATAATCAAGTTGTACCAAGTATGGTACAGTTGTCATATACGCACCACGTTGGCGCGATATTTTTTCTGACGCCAATTTGGCGAAAACCTCGTTTTCGTTTTCCAGTTACATATGTATTTTTAAAAAGGGTTTAACAATAAATTAAAAAAAGTTTAATTAATAAGAATAGAACAAAACAATTTATATAATTTTAAAAAAGAAAATAAAAGAAAATAAACAATTTATTAATAAATCAACAACAATATCCGACAATAAATCAAGCAAAATAACAAAACTTTGGCGCCAGTTAAGTACCCCGGTTTGTATATGACATTGGCGTCAGAAAAAAATCGTGTCAACGTGATGCGTATATGACATCTGAGGCGTTTCAAGTACACTTCTGAACGTTACTTTGAAATCGGTGAGTTTCATCGCCAAAATCGCCAAGATGCTTAATGATCATCGCCATTGAATATCTATATTATAAAGGACAAACATATCTGTGCGTAACGCATACGTCATTTTGCGAATGGCAACACTTTGAAATTTGAAATAAAATTTTGGTTTTGTAATTTTCTCTACTGCAAATTTTTATACTTCTAAACATCGCACAGTTTAAATTTGTACACCGCCGTATAACGAAAAAAATTCTCTTTTAAATGCAATTTGTTTGAAAGCTGTATCTCATTTTAATTTTAAGATAGTAATTTTTTTGTAGTTTTTATTACTATTTTTGTAATCGTGGCAGCTGAAGTACTCCATTTCTGCTGAAACTAAAGGGGGAAAAATGAAAATAGTAGATTGCTGTATATTTTTGTTGCCATTTTCTCATAAAAACAGAAAAAAAATTGAAATTAAAATACGTGCTATGTCAAGAATATCGTCTGTTATAAAACCCAGTGAGTTTTGGCTTTATTTCGTTGTTATTTATCAATTAAATGATTTTGCCGTGCCGGCTCCAGTGCGAAATATTAATAAACAATTTGCACATAAAAAAAAAATTTCAGAATTTCTCTCCCGCTAATTTTCTAGAAAGAAATTAAAGCCTCATCAATAAATAAATAAAAGAATAATATATAAAAAAGCACGAATTTAACATATATGTAGTCGAACAATTTAAATTGTTAGAGCCGAATTGGGAAAAATATGTGCTTTTAAATGTAATTTGTATGAAATAGTGTTGCTAGGCAACTGTTAAAGAAAAAGAGAAAAAATAATCTATATATTGAAAACACAAGATAGCTTTTTTAGACATCTTCCTTGAACTTTCTACTGTACCAATTTTGCTAATAATTCTTTTTTAAAATGAAAGCTGTTCATTTGTAGATGTCCTCGCACTAGCTATTTTTCTAAATATTTTCACTTTTATATTTTTAATTTAATTTGAAAAGATTTTTTGAAATTTTATCAAAATGGTAGCAATCGTATTATTTCCACTGTTGCAGAAAAAAAAAGAAATATTGGGGTTTATTTATCCTTATTGATGCCATTTACTCATTACAATTAAAAATAACTTTATTTTAAGTCTGAACAGAAAATGACGTCACTATTTAAAAAACATTTTCGCTCATAAAGCTAATGTTACAATATATTTTCATTCGGCTGATACCGAATTTGAGACACTTGGCGTAATGCTTCAGTAAGTGCCATATTTAAAAGAAAACAATAATTTTCTTTGATAAAACTATATATTTTTACACGAATACATCTAAAAGACATCAGTTTCTGGAATTTGTACTTCGCGGTACTGAAATTAGA
This sequence comes from Maratus speciosus, assembly GCA_963932465.1. Classification (NCBI taxonomy): domain Eukaryota; kingdom Metazoa; phylum Arthropoda; class Arachnida; order Araneae; family Salticidae; genus Maratus; species Maratus speciosus. The sequence goes on along the minus strand of OZ010797.1, from coordinate 213,816,849 downwards.
CACTCAAGCCAAAAGAATACATTTTCACATGCAAAGTTTTAGCTGACAAACGGAACTTCACGTTTGAAAATCTATCTAAAGGAAATATATGTCCGTGCGTACGGCTGGCGTAATTTTGAGAATGGCAACGCTTGACGATTAAATGTCGGATTTGCAATCTTTGCTACTGCAATTTTTTGAATTTCTAAACATCGCGCATCTTCAATTTTTACACCCGTTATATAGGGGGGGGGGGGAATCTACTTTCAAGTGCAATTTTCTTGAAAACTTTATCTTAATTGATTTATTTATTATGTCTTTTTAAATAATTTTCAAGAATAATGTTTTTTAATCTATATCCACTGCGTACAGGCTCCATTACGGAATAAGCCATTTGCACTTAAAATAATATAAATTATTCAACATTTGTCCCTGACTAATTTTTTATAGCGAAATTAAAATTTCATCAATCAATATTAAAAAGTGACTGTCCATTTGTATTTCACAGCTGTTCCTCCTAGAATATGGAATGTTGGGTGATCAAATTAACGCCAGTTATCCGCATGGGTCCGAGGATGTTAAATGTGGTCGTAGGATTTTAAAATTTGTTTAGTTTTCGAGATATAAATTTTTACGTTATTTTTGATGACATTTCTGTAATGATGGAAACTAAAATTGCTCCATTTTTGTGGATAAAAGAGGGAAAAGGGAAAATGACAAGGATTATTAGGTATCATTATTTGAAATCCTTCTTAAATTGAAATTAACGTATATTTGAATAAATAGTAAAAAAATGATTATAGTTTTCAAGAAAATTTCACGAAATACGAACTCACACATATTCAATCTTCAGGAATCCGTTTATTTTAGAAACACAAATTCGACTCTCGACTAGAACATTGAGATAAATTCTGTTGACGTCAAAAGAAAAAAAAAAACATCGTACGTTATTTTCATTTAATTTAAAGTCGTAAAGTAGATTTTCAACCATTGCCTTAAGATGGCTAATAAAACATTTCAGAAGCGGACATTAAAAATGCGAAAAAGCGAGAAGAAAAAAGAGAAATGTTTTAGCGAGAAAAAAAAGAGAAAAGTTTTAGCGAGAAAAAAAAATAATTCTTTAAATATTTATTTTAATTCATAAATATAAAATGCTTCTGAATAAATTCGTCCAAACAAATTCATTTTTGTATAAGTTGACCCAAATGACATCATTTCTACGAACTCCTAAATTCGAAGCAAAATCTTGGAAGAGCGAAAAGCTCTAGGCAAATAAAGTTATAGAATATGTGCATTTTTATTGGGAAAGTTTTGACTTAAATTGTAAATATAACTTATTATTTGAAATATTGTATTTAATAAAATTAATATTGCAATGGCTTTCTAAATTTATAATAAAGTTAAGATTTCATTTTTCGCAAAAAGATCGATTGTCTCATGCAATTCAAAAGCAACACAACGGGTTGCTACGCAACTAGTATAAATAATGCCATATTTGCAAACTTATAGGTCAAAATATAAGTGGAACCTCGGTTCACGACCGCCTCTATGACCAGTTCGGTTTATGTCCAACTTCGGTGATCAAAATTTGACTCGGTTGGCGTGCAATATCTCGGTTCACGACCAAGGCTGCCGAATAGTTCAGTTGGCAACCCTTACATAACTCGTGTTATTAGTCAAGTTTGGAGTAGGGTGTGCATATCAGAGTGCTTTGTGTACCTTTATTACTGTAAAAAAAAATTAACTTTTTGTTTTACTTTTAGTCAGGTTTGCGCTAATTTTAGCTCTCATTATGACTTGCTTCTAAGAATGAAAAAGTGCTTAGTGATAGCAGTAGTAAGAAGCTTAAGCGAATTACTGTTCAATAAAAGGAATTGTAGCAAAACATGAGAACGATATTAGTATAACCGGTCTAGCTAAACAATACGATGTGGCCTAAACCTTCGATTTCCTCGATAATCTATATATATATATATATTACGCTATCGTATGTGTCACAGAAATTGCGATTAGTTGTTAATTGTTTAACGGCAACGCTCGAATGAAACGCATCTCATTGGTTATAGAACAGCATTTAATGCATCTTCATACTTATAAGTGGGGGTTACCATAGGCAGAACCCTGTTCTGTCGCCAAATACCGCCAAGTTTGTCATCAACTTGTAAATGTATCGCCAAATTCCTATAGACTTCCATTGTAAACCAATAGGGTTTACTTGTTTAGAGAGAATCAACAAATTGAGATATTTTAATGCAAAAAAAACTAATATCAGTTTAAGGAATTATATTAATTATATTTAAGGGAGCCCAAGTAAATTAAATTATGAATAGAAATAACGTGAATTTGATTTAAAAACCTTGAACCTCTTAAAACAGTGTGCATTACTTGGTTAAATAGTGCATTATTGCGCGAAATAAGAAAAAAGTATTGGGAATATTTAAAAGAACTCAGGTTTATTTATATTCAATATATAATTATCAAAAAAATTAAATGACTAGTATTAAAAAATGCTCTGACGAGCACCAAAAAAGGCTAATATGTTTTTAAGTGTGATAAAGGGTTTGACAAGTGCTTCCAATTGGGCATGAAAAAGGACAAGGGGTCCCTTCTAGGCTGCAGCTCACTGTCAATGCCAACTTTGAAAATATCATATTTGCGCTTTTTTCATATAAAAAAAAAAATCAGCCACACGATAAAAATTACGTTAAAAAAAGTAAAAACAGTTACGATAAAAATGTGTAGTATAACGATGCAGCCTGATTAAACATGAATGTAAGGCGACATAGCACCAAAAACCTTAGTTCTTGCAGCGTATCACACTCATGCAGGGCCACCAAGCACGCCCGCAGTGTAGAACTGTACAAAAAACTGATTTGTAGTGCAGTGCAGACTATTGCAGCACTCTGCACAGGAACAATTCCACATGTGCACGTATAACAGTATAATGCATTCATTGATTGTTGAAATTATATGCAAGTGGCTGTGGCTGTACAATGTACTATGCAGTACAGCAATGCATGTAAATTATAAACGAACATTAAACGCAGACACCTTTAATACGGAAGTACAAAAGCACAGTGTGAGTGTGCGCTGAGGTTCAAAAATTAAAAGCATAATAGGAATGTACAGTGTAGTATAATTTATAGAGAAATAATGGTATACAGTGCACTGTACAAAGTTGCATTGCAGACGCATGCGCGGTACAACAGTGCAACAGTGCAGTTAACATGTAAAGCACGACGGAAAGTTTTACTAAAGTACCGCGAATTTATTTTACATAGAAAAAGCGCAAATATGATTTTTTCAAAGTTGGCATTGACAGTGAGCTGCGGCCTAGAAGAGACCCCTTGTCCTTTTTCATGCCCAATTAGAAGCACTTGTCAAACCCTTTATCACACTTAAAAACATATTAGCCTTTTTTGGTGATCGTCAGAGCATTTTTTAATACTAGTATAAAAATGGTTTAGATACAAATTCATTTAGGTTCAGAGTAATTATTGCAATCTGAAGTATAATTAGGCACAAAAAATGTACTTCTAGTTGCAAAATTTATCTTGTAATTCTGCGCGTAAGCTGTTATACCAATTTTCTGAGTGACAAATGTCTCAAAGTTTGGAGCCCCCTTTAAATACTAATTCTACATCTTGTAATTTTTTAAATACATGAAATGAAAGAACATACTTACACCTTTCATTCCAACCAAAATTGGGTATTTTAATCATATACATTTTTAGATATTAAATGTAGAAAATGGTCTTTTTTTTCCAATTTTAAGAGTCTTGAGACCCCTTAAGTCATATAAAGGGCCTTTTAAAGCGCTGTGATCCCCCCTTTTTTTCTTCTTTTGTCAAAAGTTTAAGAAAAAAATCTTTAAGTCTCGTTGGGGCACCTATAAACGGGGACCCTGGCAGCACTGTATCTGTCACCGGCCCTGATTTCTGTGACACACCGCAATTCTTAAAATATGAAATATTTATTTTTTAAACACTTTCCAACATACTTAAAAAGTGCTTATGATTTCAGTTTCTCGGTCTGTCTGTGCTCCAACTCTCGTAAATATAATTGGATTTACACAATATTGATATATGTTATAGAGGTTCGCTATAGCATTCTCCCTATTTAAGTACTGCTATTTAAATATGATATTATAGTTCATTTATAAGGACACACAAAGTAATTCCATTACATTATGGCCTATGGAGGAAAATTGTTTGCGGTGCATTTTAATGATGCCGCCGTACTTTAAACTTATATGCATCTCTGACTATGAAATACATTCTAGAGAATGTGGAGAGAGTAGCATTTGTAGTTCGTTTACATGGACAGACAAAAGAATTCCGTTAAGTTGTAATATAACGGGAAAAATTGTTAGCAGTGTATTTCAATGATATTACATTACTCTAAACATAATAAAATTGATGTGAATTACTGAAGTGAATTATAAGTAACATGTTTTCTATAGATTATGGAGTGCGTCGTATTTATTGGAGAGACACACAAAAGAAAACGTTACAAAGATGATTATAAGCTATAATTACTAAAAGTGCGTCCCAGCTTGAGTTTTGATCTTCAGAAGGAACTCAAAAGTCCTGGTTGAAGTTGCTAAGAGCCTTTCACCACTCATCCAGTTCTGGTAACCACAGGGGGATTGAGGCATGGTCACTGGGTGTGGTCTTTTTCTCACTGTGGTTACCAGAATTGGACGAATGGTGAAAGCACATCAATGACTTTAACCCTGTTGTCGCCATATGCCGCCAAGTTTGTCGCCAACTTGGCGATATATCGACAAATAAATGGCGACCAAAATTTGACGAACAAATTTAGCGAAAAAAATTAGTCGCCAAAAGTAACGCCAACCTGGCGATATCTCTAATATTTCGCCAAATTCCCATAGACTTCCATTGTAAACCAATAGGGTTTACTTGCTTAGAGAAAATGAACAAATTGAGATATTTTAATGCAACAAAAACTAATATTAGCTTAAGAGATTATATTAATTATATTCAAGGGAGTCCAAGTGAATTAAATTATGAATAAAAGTAACATGATACAATGCTTAGCATCCTTTCCCAAACATAAATTTTAAGGGAGACCGAACTGGTCGCCAAGGGCGGCTAGTAAGGTAAAAAATTCTAACAATTTTACAACAAATACACTTAAAAACTTCTCTTTGCTGTCATATGTGAAGGGTTGTTTACACACGAATCTTCAACCCCTAAACCATCTGTTGAGGAACCACCCAAGTACTCCAATCTGCGTATCTCTATGCATTATGGATTTAGAGGCGGTGTCCTGTTTACCTTTATCCAGAAATATGTAAAAAAAGTAAAGGCTGAAGTCTAATGGGTTGAAAAAAGAAGTTCGAAACTACTGGTGGTCCGAGATAAAAAGATTTCCAAATTGGAAAAGATTTGTGAAATGCCATGGTTTAAAAGCTTTTAAGATAAGAGATATTATTTTAGTCTTGTATAATCTTTCATTCTTGTTAAATCAATTACAGTGAAACCTCCCTGTGCGACCACCTCCCGGAACGATCATTTTTTCATGGAACGAAATTTATTCCCATAGGCTCAATACTAATTTTACTTCCATTTAGAGACCATCCCAGTTGAACTCCCTCCATGAGCGACCCAGAAAGGAATTCCGTTCAACGAAAGAAATTCCGTTTCCGTTTTTTCCTGATCTCTTGAAGAAGGTTTTATTAGAAAAATAATTCCGGAGGTCGCATTATTCATCAAACTTCTAAACTAAGTTTAGATTTTTTTATTATTATTATTATTCCGTTTACTTTTATGTGTTTAAACCCCTTTGTGCCTTTTTAGACAATGAATTTAACTCTGATGACGAATTAAGAATGACGGTCAATAAACTCTCCTGCCCTATTTTGTTAGGAAACTCTCAAAGAAATAGATAAATTAATGAAATCGTCATTATTTGTTCCCGTCCAAAAAAAAATCGCATTTATTTACTGAACTTCCAAAGGACTTGGAAATAGTTATGAAAGATAAAACCGCAAATTCAAAGCAAACTTCAATATATTCATTTTTTAAAAACTGCAGTAATTAACTTATGTAATTAACTTTTGTTTTGATACTTAAATGTTTATATTTTTTCCTATTGTGAAAAATAAATTTTAGTAGCATTAATTGTTACATTTTTTTCAACAATTAAAATCTAGATTTAAACATGACCTTCATGAAGAGACCACTTTTCGAAGCGACCAATTTTTATTGGTACAGAACGTGGTCGCTTTAAGGTTGTATTTGTTGTATTTTATGTCGGCCAATTATCAGCACGTGGGATATAGGCCCTTGGGGGGGGGGGGGGGTGCCTTCCGTGGAGGTCTTTCTAAGGGAACCTAACCCGTATTAACACTTGGAGAACCAAGGTTCGAAGAAAACCACGAAAACTCCGAACGATTAGGCCGACGGGCGCGATTGAGATCGAACCCAGCACCTCCTGTCTACCAGCTTCGGGAGCAGAACCCCTCGGCCACTGGCGGGGCTGGTCGCTTTAAGGAGGTTTTACTGTAGTTTAATTTCATTTCCTCTTTTCATTTGCCTTTGAACATTTTCCTCTTGAACAAATTTCGCCATACTTGATTTCTAAAAAATGTCTCTTCATGAAAAGTTATTTTAAAGTCATCAAAATAAATATTGTTATTTTTCATTAAACTAGGGGGCTCGGCCCCCTACGAGCTACGCTCGCCAACCCCCGTCCAGACACCGCAGACTCTAAATGCACGCTAATTTGATCGGCTTTAAAAAGATTTCGAAAGATTGAATTATAATTTAAAAAACAGTGGCGATCTCCCTATAAACGAATTTCTATTCATTTCTCTTTGATTGGGGAATTTTAACGCCAAATCCGCTGCGGTACTACTTGATTATCCTGTCGACCAATTTCGCCAAACCACTCGCCAAATTATACAAATTGATATAATTTTTATTTTAAATAACGAAAGAACAAATAAATTCGTACAACATTAATAAAAACACAAATAAAACGTCGAAATAAAAATAACTTGATGACGTATACACGTGTAACAACATTTCAAAATAAGTTAATATAAAAGGAATTCAGTAAAGAGTCTTTGTCTCCTGGTATTTTTTAACAAAGCGAAAAGAAAGTTCTTTTAAATGAGACATTTTAAATTAATTCTCAAAATATCAAATAAATGTCTAGCGCAATTTCTAAATTTAAACTTTTTTGCAATATTATTTTGTGTTCATTTTATGTAATAACTATAATGTGACGTAAATATGACGTAATTTCTCCTAAGACTTCTAACGCATGTTAATGAATTTATTATTTTACAATATCCTTTCTCTTTTAAAATTCACGCGCATACTTTTTAATACGTAAATTTTAATAAGTCCCTGCTTTTTATACGTAATTATTTAATTCTAATTTGAAAGTTTTTTTCCTGTTTATAATAGTCACGTGCAAATAAATTTTTAATTTGAAGCAAACATTATTGCTTGCGCTTTTTATACAGTTGGCAACAGTTTAAATTAGTACAATTTTCTGAAATCTATAAAAAATATCTCTAGAAATGCTGAAAATTTGAATTTAAAATAGAAATAAAACCTGAAAAAATGAGTCAAAATAAAAAAATTAATGCAATCTGCACTCCGGCAAATTCTAACGCATAAAATGATCTAAAAATGATTAAATTCCCATGTATAGATTTTGCTGCTATAAAACTTTTTTAGTGGAACGATTTTGTCCAACTTTAGCATTAAATAATTCTCAAAATAATTCTTCGATTTGAAAACTGTGTGCATCAGCGTGTTTATCAAACATTTCTGTATAAAACCACGGATTTTCATATTTTTGTATGCATTATTTTTGTTAATATTAACGAAGAAAGGCCTCCGGTCACAAAAAAATCAAAACCGGCGGCGGCGGCGGCGGCGGTGACAGCGGTAGTTACTTTTTTTTAGAATAGAGAGATGCGTTAATAGTTTTTACCTTTGCGTCAGTTTATCTCAAAATTGATCAAAAAATCAATTTTTGTTTTTAAATATTAAATGAAAGCCTGTTTAATTGTGAATATTTTGACACCTCATTTGTGCCCATACGGCAATTATATCGCGAGATATTGTACATTTTGTTAATACATCCAGCGCAATTAATAATTTTGTTAATACCCACACAAATGAAAACTTTAAATGGCTTTTTCTCCATGTTCATGTTTTCTTCACTTTAAAACTACTATGGATTTTTTTGTATTTGTGACAGAGATTTAATTTTTTTTGTTCATATTTTTTATAATATATGTAATAAATCTGCGCATGAAATTAACCTTCAGGTTTTAGTTTTTTTTTTTTTTTTTTTTTTTTTTTTTTAATAAAAGTATATGGAGATGCGTTAGATTTAATCATTTTACACTATATATATCAGTAAAAATATTGTATTAAATGTAATATTAGATGTATCTAAAAATCTATGCACACTCTTGTATAATACACATTTGAAAATCTTTTTAAAAAAACTGGGCAGAAATATCAATAGGTAAAAAAATAGTAGAAATTTTTTAAAAAATCAAATTTATGTTAACTTTTTAAAAATTTCAATTAAATATGTTTAATTTTTTTTTTTCAAAATATTCTTTTAGTTGAACATTGAAATGCAGTGCGTGCGTTCACCATTTGAACCAAATTTTTAAAAATAGACAAAATTGTTGAAAAGGTAACTGTCCCCTTAAAAATAGAATTTATAATTTGTATATTAAATAAAAGCAATTTCATTTCTGAATATTTTGATAAAAAAATTTATAAAGGGCGAGCATAAAATATTTTCCAGTCCGAAAAATTTTATTCAGCAGAAATTATTATATTTAGATACATGCTTCTTTTTGTAAATTGAGAATACAATAATTGAGTGTGTAATAAAATCAATCACGTTAGTAAAATTCCAATCTGCGTCCCTTTTATAGCTCGCAGAATGTCATTGCGGTATTTTAGTTCTCATTATGTGTTGTCCAACATTTATTCTAGACACCGCATCTATTTCTATTATCCTAGCATTCTATGTTTCAATCAGGGATGTAATGAATATTTGACCACTATTCGGTAATCGGCCTATTTGGCCTTTTTGCCGAAACTTTGATGGCCGACTGAACAGAACAGAAGGACTACTGAACAGAGGGGCGTCGTAATATATTGTTGGATATTTCGCCCAATATGAATACATTCATGATCAGCCGAATACATTAATATTTTCCTTTCTTTTGAACACTTCCCAACAGAGTTGAAAAGTGTTCATGAATTCCGTTTGTCTTTTCATCTGGTGCTCTGTCTGTCTGTGCTCTAACTCGCGTAAATATTGTCTGATTGTCATGAAATTCATAGACATTATTGAGTATAACTATGGCATGTTCGTTATTGAAAATGACGTGTGTAGCATATACGGTTCATTTACACGGAAACTCAAAAGAATTCCGTTACATTACGGTCTGTGGAGGGGGGGGGGGGATAGTTTGCGGTGTATTTTAATGATATTACACTATTTTAGACATACTGAGATTTATATAAATCCCCAACATACTATTTTAGACATACTGAAATTTATATAACGGCGCTTACTGTAGAATAGGGTGTGCATGAAATTTATCATTCATTTACAAGGACACGTCAAGAAATTTGGTTACAGAAGAAATTGAACAATTACCGAACTATCAAAGCCTACGAACAATAATGTGTATTGGAGATCTGCACGGGCCGCCCCGTGGCACGAAGCCCGAGCCCGGCCTATTTTCATTCACGGCACTCGGGTCGGGCCGGGGTTCGGGCCTTACTTTTTTCCGGAAGAATCGGGCCGGACATAACTTATTTTTTTCTGTACAGAGCCGGGACTAGTTTCATTCCTAGTCTTCACGGCCCAAACTTTTCAGTCCTGGTTTTGAGCCAGCCCGTATGAAAATCATTGTCTCGGCGTATTCTGCCCTTTCAAAGGGCAGTTAAATTAGGCCTGGACTTTTGCAAAAAGTGTATACATTTTTAAATCGTCATTATTCTACAATTAAACATTAAAATTTATTCTTTTTAAAGAATAGTAGATTTCTACGCTTATTAAAATATAGCTAAATTAAAATATAGTAAAACTTGTGAAAAAGAACCTGCCTATGACGGAATTCTGTTTTCAACTAAAAAACGTATTGATCCATGCAAGATTAATATACTAATACGCAAGAAAAGAATATATAGTACTTTTACACTTGCTAAAAGAAAAGAACTTGTCTATAACTCTTTTTTTTTTGCTTTTCTATTTAATCGAGTCTTAGAAGATTTTACTGTATAGCATTTTTCAGATTTTTAACACTTCAATACATCGAATATGGATTAACAATATTAATGATAACTGAAACATTTACATACAAGAAATAGCGATACATTAAAAAAAATAAATATCGCAGCCTGCGGTACTTCTGTAAATATGAAGATTATAAACCTGCAAAAAAGTTAATATAAATATTTTCGGTCTGAGCTCCTCGTACGAGACAAATTTTTAACCAAATCGACGTAAAAATCAATGATTTGTAGAAATTCACTCGGGCTGGGTCGGACCGGGTCAGGTCGAGATTTTAACATTTTTCCGGGACGGGCCGGTCTCGGGCCGAACTTTTAGTTGCTATACCGGGACTGGCCAATAATTTTTTCTACGGGACGGGCCGGGCTCGGGCCGAACTTTTAACTTTTTTACCAGTCCGGGCCCGGGTCTGGAAATTTCGGCCCGTGCAGACCTCTAATGTTTATGGTAAGCGTTGTATGTTTAATGTAATAGATAATATTTCTTATGAAACCTATACCTAAAATCCCCTTTACAGCAATTACCATCAATAATAGGGAAAATACCCGAAATTTTCTGCGCACTGTATTTCTCATATAGATTTGTATATACTATATTATACAGTATGCTAAAATTTAGTTCACTTAAAAAATGCATAGCGCAGTTGAAAATTTCCCTTCAAATTCCCTTCAATTTTTGTCAATAAAGAGAACTATACTCGATATTTTTGTGAAGCCCTATGCACAACAAGTAATATGTAAAACATTAGTTTCAATTAAAAACGCATACCACAACTGAAAACGCACTTTCAGCATTTATTGTTCATAGACAGTATTGTATTTTAATTCTTTTGTGTGCACTTGCAAATGAACGGCGAATGCTATGCACACTTTATTTTGTAATAAGCCTTTTGTAGTGCACCTGAGTGATACATATCAATTTCAATATGTTTGTGATGGATTTATAACCCTCTCAGATATTGACAGTAAACTATTTTCAAAACATTAAACAAGCAATAATTTTCAAAGACACAAAAACATTATGATACTTAAATAAACTAATTTAGTAGCAATAAATCATTGCGTAACCAACTCTCACTTTATATCTTCCAAAATTATGCTATTCAGAATAAACAATAACATTAATAAGTGAAATATGTTCGTATATCAGCCCACGCATGATGCAAGAGTTCCACGTCATCGAACTGTAAAAGACTAAAATAAACACTCTTATTATTAAGTTAGTTGTTCTGTAAATTTTCGATAAGAAAAGATGTAGTAAAATATTGTTGCTGCAAAAAGCAGCCTAATACAAATGTATGTGTAGTTAACTTAAAATGTAAATTTAAAGTGTTAATAATATATTAGTTAATTCAGCAAAGAAAATGCCTCAGAAGTGCATTCATTTAAATAAGATAAAACATTATACTTCCACCATTTTTTTTTTTTTTTTTACACAACCCTATAGCAAAGCGGGATAACAGGTGCTCTTGACAAATGGATACGGCGAACACCAGATTTAAATGCGGACCATCCTTCATAGGAGGAATTGCTGAGCAACAACATAAAGGTAAGAAATTACCTATATCATTATATTTAGTTGATTTATTATGCAAGGACAAAATTACTGATTTATTTTATTTATCTAAATATCAGCGCGCGTGTAACTGTGCAAAGTAGAGGTGGCTCTTTTGCCTACAGTTTGAAGTAGTAACATCATTAAAATGCACTGCAAAGGACTTTCCCCATAGACCATAATGCAACGGAATTCTTTTGAGCGTCCCTGTAAACAAACTATAAATGATATGCCGAACACGCCATAGTAAATCTCAATAACTTATATATCGATTGTATGGCAATCCAAGTATATTTACGGAAGTTAGAGCAAGACTAGTAGGTTTGACAGACAGACACAGTGTTGAATTCAGACAGTTTTCGCCGGGATGAATTTCTATGGCTCTGGGGAGTCATTGTAGAGTTCTGCGGAGGGGGGGGGGGGGGGACTGCACTTTTTAACCATTGAAAACACAAAATCTCAGATCTTCCGGGATGGACATGGACATATCTTTGCTCGGGGAGGGGGGGGTGCTTGTCCCCCCAGGCCATCCCCTGAATTCAACACTGGCACAGACAAACCGAATTCATAAACACTTCTCAACTATGTTGGAAAATGTTTAAAATTACCCATGGTAAAATATTTTTTCTGTTATGCGTGATGCATGCGTGTACTTCGGAACTAAAAATTTCTCTCTATCTTTCAGTTTCAGATTAATTGGATTATCCAGATTTTTTTTATTTTATCGAAGAATTCATTATTTAGTAATGAAGACATCTATAAAAAACGGTGTAAGAAATTTGGCGGTCAAGGTCATTCTTGAATAAGAATTCTCGGAGAAAGGTAAAGCCAGAGCATTGACCTTACTCGACGAAGATGAAGTAAACCTGTTCCCCGAGATAGTAAGAAGTCGAAATATTAACTACGCCAGAAGACGAAATGTTATATAATCTATAGAGCTATATAATTTAGAAGATATTATTATAAAAAAATTACCAACAACCGAATCGTATTGGAAAAAAGAGTAATACGAGACAAATGTAGATTATTATTATTTTTTATTATTTATTTATATGCGTACATTTGTAGTGCATGTAAGAGAAAAAAATAAGTACAGATTCTAGAGTCTATTATAGCCAGACAATCATAAAAAAAAATATATATATATGCAGTAAACAGTTCCCCGAGATAGTATGAAGTCAAAATATTAACTAAACTAGAAGATGATCAGACTATAGAATGTAGATCTACAAAATTTATGTTATATTGTAATAAAATCACCAGCGATCGAATGACATAAAATACAAAATTTCTCAAAAAAAAAAAAAAAAATCAACAAGCTTTTATTTCTTTAAAAATGAACTTAAGGGGGCTGGTCACTCAGCTTCGGAATTCTCCTCCGTAATATTAAGGCTATGGACTTTTGATGCATTCGTATATTTAAAATATCACCTCGGGAAATTCATATTTTTAACATATTTTTCCTGTGTACTCTTCTTAAAGGATGTCTCTTTTTCTTTCTTAGTTTTCAAAATATCTCTAAAATGTATGCTGAATTGAGTATTTTATGTGTTAAAAGCGGGCGAACTGTGAGTAAGATTTTAACACTTCCTATAAAATTAAGTCTATACTTTAGAAATATTTTGAAAACTAAGAAAAAAAAAGAGACATCTTTTAGGAAGTGTACACAAAAAATAGAAGTTAAAAATATTAATTTTCCGAGGAGATATTTTAAATATACGAAAGTATCAAATACCCATAGATTTTACATTAGTGAGGGGAAATCGAAAGCTGAGTGACCAGCCCTCTTAATAAATAATTAATATCATTAAAATGTATGTGAAGCAATCTCTGCCCACACATCCTAATGTATCTTGCTCGGCCCTGCAAAAGAAATATAAATGCTCCGTTCCGTACATTATTTTCAGTCGGGAAAAGACTGTTGAGTACCTTAATAACCTATATAATTCTGTTTAATACGAATTTTTAGCAATAGTTGGTAATATAACCAAATTATTTTGTATGGCCCTATACAATAAGTATAAATGCTACACACCTCATTTGCTAATAATTAAATTATCATTGGGTTTACATGTGTATGCAAAATTTTATCTTGATCGGATAATTGAAAATGAGTTAAAATTGAGTACAAAATTTGCTTGTAAAAAAAAAATAAAAATAAAAATGAATAATCTGAGACAAAAGCATAGCATTTAAAAATACTTATATGCGAATATTTGAAGCATATAAAAGAAGGAAATAGATACAGATTCTAAAGTCAATTTCATTCAGACAATCGTGAAAATAGTATACATTAAAAATACGGATAAAGCTGAACAAAGCAATAAATTGACTGGGCAGTTAATTAAATGTTAGTCGGTCAATTTCCGAATTCCCCTCTCTAATGTTAGCCCTATGAGCGTAAAATGCTTTCGTCTATTTAAAATATCTAATCAGAAAATTAATATTTTTAATTCCTTTTTCCTGCGTACTCTTCTTAAAAGATGTTTTTTTTTTTTCTTAGTTCTCAAAGTATTTTTAAAATCTATGCTTAATTTAATAGTTTATGTGTTAAAAGCTGACGAACTATGAGTATGATTTTAACACTTCCCATAAAATTAAGTATATATTTTAAAAATATTTTGCCAAATGAAGAAAAAAAGAGATATCCTTTAAGAAGAGTACACGGAAGAAACAAGTTAAAAATATTGATTTCCTGAGGAGATATTTCAATTATTCGAATGCCTCATACGCTTATATACTTAACATTAGGGAGGGTAATTCGGAAGTTGACTTACTAACTGCCTTAAATCCAAACTGTGTAACTTTCTGTCACATTCCTGAACTCATTTTTTATTCTGAAATGCACGAAGTTTGTAGGAATTCATATTCAGAAATAAACAAACAAACAAAAAAAACCAGCATTTTCCGGTTTTCGATAAAAGGGAAAGATTTTTCAGGGGGAAAAAAAAATGATCAAAGTTGGCGTTTTGAATTGATTTTCGGACTCGGTCCCCGCAAAGGTCTCCATGACACAGTAATTGGATATAACTGAAGAAGTTGTTAATACATTTATCTAAAAATGAGAAACGATATTCGAGTCTAAGGCTAATGTTAGACGAACGTCTATTTGCACGTTTTTCGTTTCATGATGAAAAAGAAACACCTGCTAGCGAAGGTGTAGAAAGGCTGTAAAAGACGGAAAAAAGCGTGCAAATAGACGTTCGTCTGACATTAGCATAAATTAGTTCAATGCCTATCAATTTCATGCCTTTACGTCTAAAAATGATTCCGTAAATGTGTAAGAAACAAGAGCATTATATCTGATTTTGACTGAAGTTGGAAAGTTTCTTTACTTGGAAGACCAGATTTTCGGCACACATTAACTTTTTTAACTCTTTCCAACATAGTTAGAAAATGTTTAATCATTCGGTTTGTCTGTGCGTCTGTTCGCGCTTTAACTTGCATGAATATACTCGATTTGCCATGGATATATGTTATTTGAGATTTACCATGCTATGTCAGATATAGAAAATGAAGAGTGTAGCATTTATAATGCATTTACAGGAGTACTCAAAAGAATACTGTTACATTATGGTCTATAGTGGAAAATCGTTTGCAGCGTATTTTAATGATGTTACACTATTTCAAACATTATTGAAATGGAATACATCACTTAGGTTCACGACAAACTGCTTACTATAATATAATGTGCATAGCATTTTCGTTCATTTACAGGGTCACCAGGGTTCGTAAATATCATGATATTTTCGAAAATATCAAAAATATCCGATATTTTGATATATATCCGATATTTTCAAAATAGTCAACTTACTGCTGATAATAAATATTTTCAAGTATAATATAAATTAGAAGCTAAAACATATTGCACTTAACATGAAAACTTAATCAATCAATATTCCAAAAATATATTCCTCTTTTCCCTTTTCTTTTTTTTTTAAACTAAGAACAAAATTGAAAATCAAGTAATTGAAATCAGATACAGTTTGCTTTATACACTTACATAAACTATAGGATTTGCATCCAATTTCAAGAAAGTTTTATATTTTATAAAGCAACAAAATATTAAATACAAAATAGTTTTTTTTTAAGTGAAGAATTTTAACATAAATGTAAGCTTGTCTTATTTTGTATTCCCTAACTTGTTGTACAGTTTAACCTCAACTAAAGCAAAATCAGAAAAGATTCTTTTCTAAAGAAGCTGTACATAAATGATTATCTAAATTACTGTTTAACTTCAAATGGCTGTTCTGAATTAATTGTCTGACATAATTATTAGTTATACATTTAAAAATAAAAGTTTCTACATGAAGTTTGGAAAAGATATTTTTCTTCTTTGCCTAAAAAAGTCACTGCCAGAGACAAAAGTTGTTTATCTACAGAATGACGCTGTCAATAAGAGTTGAAAATTTCATTTATACTTGTTTTGACTGAAGAAAATAATCAAAATTATCTTGCATGGTGAATATAGACGATATAATTTGAAAATAAATATCAAATAGATAAAGTATTGAACATCTTGATATTTTGAAAATAAATATCAAGAATTTGAAAATATCGAAAATATCAAAAATCTTGATATTTTAAAAATAAATATCAAGATATATATCATGATATATATCAACGAACCCTGAGGGTCACACAAAGGAATTCGGTAAAAGTACTGTGTATGAGCGATAATTGTTGGAAGTGCGGTTTGAACTAATGACATGCGTTTTAAATTTAAGTAATATTTTGCATATTACTTGGTGTATATAAATTCTACAGATAATATACAGGGCTGCATAACGCATGCATTTCCGCTTAACGAAGGAAATTTTTGAAGGGAAATTTTCACATGTGTTATGCTTTCCTAATTGCACTATTTTCTGCGTATTATGTAGCATCTATACAAATCTATAGATCATATACAGGGTTGCACAAAAAAATTCGGACGTTTTTCCGATTACAGTGAAATACGTTTAACACGAAAACGCTTCAACGGTCCGGACAGTGCGGACTATGCAATTTAATACATTTTTTTTTTTTTTTTTAACACGAAACAAAAATTGTTTAACACGAAAAAAATTCGCTTTCTATCTAGTTAGTTTGAGTTGAAATTGGTGAATTTTGTGTTAAAACCATTGAATTTTCGGTGAAAATCAGTGAATTTCTTTTTTTTTTTTTTTTTTTTTTGTAAATTAGCGTATATTTTATGAGCGCAATGGTTGAGAAATCGGTCTGAAAACAAACTGCTATTTCGCTTCAAATGTAGATGAAGCTGCTTAATGCAGTTGATGAAAAAGGACGAAAACAGAAATCTGCAAAGAGTTTAGCATTGCCAATTCTACTTTATCAACGATAATAAAATCATTACGTTAATGTTTTGAGAGCAGTATGTTTAAGCCAGAGAGAAAACGTATGAGAACCGATAAGCACGAAGATTTAGAGACAGCTTTGCTTCTTTGATTCAAACAAGCTAGATCTCAGAATGCTGAAAAAGACCCTTAAAAAACGATACCTGATTTTTTCCCGGAAAAATAACATATTTTTTTACCAGCTTTTTATCCCAATGGATGCAACTTACCGTATTTTATGGAAGAAACGCCGCAGCCGTCGTAAACGCCGCACTCCTCAAATTGGCCTGAATAAGCTTAAAAAGATCGTAAACGCCGCATCCATCGGAACGCTACTTTTGTCGACAGCGTCACATCGACCTAACTTTAATCAAAGTTTTCTGAGCAGTGTAGGATGCCGCGTTTTTAATATCTTAAGATGTCTGAAGTTTTATTTAAAATCCGATTTTAAATATTTTTGTGAATTTTTAAATTAAAGAAACTCAGATGGTATTTAAAAAAATCGTAAACGCCGCACATGGCGTAAACGCCGCACTTGGAAAAAAATTAACGTTTAAACTCGTAAACACCGCGGCGTTTCTTCCATAAAATACGGTACTAGTATTTTAGGAGGAAATCGAAATAAAATTCAACGACGTTGAAAATATTTGAGTTTTGTTCTTTTTTTTACGAATCTTTTAACGCGAAATTCTTTTAACACGAAAAAAATTTTCGATCCCCTCAATTTCGTGTTAAATGTATTTCACTGTATATAGATGATAATTGCTAAAATTGGGTTTTTAACCCATTCGGGACCATGGGTGCATATATGCACCTTCTATAAGTACATACAGAATTTGTTTTTGGTACCAGTAAAAAAGAAAAGCAATATTTTCTTTCTTTAATTAGAGCCTTTTGGTGATTATTTAAGTAAAGGTAACTTTTTTTTTAAAAAGTGGGGCCAGCTGAATAAAATTTGTAATAAGAGTCGCCGGTCCCGAAGGGGTTAAATGTATTATGTGTTTTCAAAATAGGAAAACGATCCTCCCCAACATGCATATGCCAAGAAAGCTCAAGAACTGTTCTACATTACATATTGGATAATTGTCCTCTATTGAGACATAACCAGGGATGTAGTGGAGGGTATACGGGGTTATACGCCAAATACCCTCTGGATTTTTTTTAAGGAACACCGTATACCCTCTGTTTCTCAAGAAAGCTATAGTATGTATACACTAGGGTTATACCCTCTGCTTAGAACGTATACCCCCTGTTTTTTTTACGACTACACCACTGGACATAACTTCAGTTCTGATAAAAATACCACAGTGAGACAAAACCTGAATAGAACCCTGTCTGATCCTTTAAACTATGATAAACTAAAAGAAAATTACAGCATTCTGAATAAACATTTCTCATTTATTTAAATGAATCTAACACTTTTATTACCGTATTTTATGGAAGAAACGCCGCACTCCTCAAATTGGCCTGAATAAGCTTAAAAATATCGTAATCGCCGCACCCGTTGTAAACGCCGCATCCGTCGGAACGCTACTTCATTGACCTAACTTTAATCAAAGTTTTCTGAGCAGTGTAGGATGCCTCGTTTTTAATATCTTAAGATGTCTGAAGTTTTATTTAAAATATTTAAATCTGATTTTAAATATTTTTATGAATTTTTAAATTAAGGAAACTGAGTTGGTATTTAAAAGAAATCGTAAACGCCGCACATGGCGTAAACGCCGCACTTGGAAAAAAAATAACTTTTAAACTCGTAAACGCCGCGGCGTTTCTTCCATAAAATACGGTAAATGCTTTTTAATAATGTCTGTTTTGTTACTGAAATTTGAATAGGTCACATTGTGTTCATAATTTTGTACTCATATTGTTCTTACCACAATTTACTGGTAGTGTCATGCAAAATCACTGGATGTGTTATGCATTAAATTACGTTTTACTTTCTTTGTATTTTTTCTCATAACATAAAATTTTTAAATGTTGAAGTCCGATATAGAACATAGCCTTATTTTAATCAATTAGCTTAGGAGCTTCACGCAAAATTACTAGATGTGTTATGCATTAAATTATTTTTTACTTTCTTTGTATTTTTTCTCATAACATAAAATTTTTAAATGTTGAAGTCCGATATAGCACATAGCCTTATTTTAATCAATTAGCTTAGGAGCTTCACGCAAAATTACTAGATGTGTTATGCATTAAATTATTTTTTACTTTCTTTGTACTTTTTCTCATAACATAAAAATTTTAAATATTGAAGCTTGATTTTTAATAATAACACATAGTCTTAATAGCACATAGTCTTATTTTAATTAATTGGCTTAGGAACTTTCATAAATGCAAAAATGTACCTTCCATTTTTTTTTCTTTATGTGGTAAGAAATGTTGTTATACTGAACTTGTATTGTAAAATTCAACTTTGTAGTACTTTTACTTTAATCTCTTATCTGATATTCAACAAATGTAACCTAAAATATGAATTTTCATTAAGCATTTCCCCTCGTGGAGGAAAATTTCTACGTTTAAAAGGCTACTTCACTCACGCGAAAACACCTGTTCGCTAAAGGTAATCCTATGGAAGAAATTTTTTAAGATAGCTCGTTTGCATTTTAATATTGTTAAACGATTTTTTTTTCAGGTATTTTTGAGGAGGACACTTTCATTTTCGGAATCGGTTTCGAAAGTGAAAGCATCCTTATAAAAAAAAAAAAAAAAAAAAAAAAAAAAAAAAAAATCTGCAAACAAAATCGAAAAAGTAAATAACGGCCTTTGTACAAATCGACCTCAGCTATCCAATGAAAAAAAAAAATCATTTAAAAATATTGAAATGAAAACGAGATATCTTTAAAATTTTTCTTTACCTTAATAAACAGCGAAGTTTTGTTACAAAATTCTGAATGTGTTGGAAAGTGCTTCACGAAGTATTCTTGAGACTTTATTTTTCTTTCTTGTTTTTCTTGCATAAAAGCATTTATTCTCATAAATTTTGTATAACATACTTATGCTATTTTTTCTTTTTAATTCCCTTTTTTTCCGCTAAAAATATTTATTTTCATAAACTGTTAAATGCGCGACACTAATTGTATTAAAAACACCTCTCATAATAGCTCTTTCATTAACGGCCTACTTATTTTCACGTTTTTTTCCTATCATATCCAGTAAATAAATAAATAACACAGTTTTTCGTCTGCATCCGAAAGAATGAAGATGCATGTTTGAATAGAATTCAAACAGTAAAGCGAAAGTTTAACCTTGATATTCTACAAAAGCGAAAGAATAAAAGAAGACATTAAATAATGTTTTCTTTATTCACGGAAGCATTACCTGGGAAGAAAAAGGAAAACAAAATGTAAATACTTGGCCATTCCGTTAGTCGAGCACCTGATGATACGACGGTAGACCGGTTTCTATTTATGCGTGACGGATGGCAACAATGATGAGGCTAACTGACGTCACGGAAAATACTATTCAACATATTCACTTTTAAGGAAGAAACATTATCGCTCATTTTGGCGATTTTTTGGTGATTTAGTTTGGGTCGGGTAAAATGATTTTAGGCAACCCGACCCATCCACTACTAAGGTAGGATTGAGACTTTCTTCTTCTTCATCATCATCTTCATCAGCTACACTGTCAAAAATAATTTACTTAAAAATGAGAACTTCCATGTACTCGTATTTTTTTAAGTACAATTGTTTCAAAAAGAAGTACATTGTTAAAAATAATCTACTTAAAAATGAGCATTTCTATGTACTCATATTTTTATAAATACAATTGCTTCAAAAAGGAGCATTAATCTACTTAAAAATGAAAATTTCTTTGTACTCGATTTTTTTAAGTACAATTACTTCAGAAACGAGTACATGATATTTTGAAGTTGTGTATACTTATACTTGATTTATAAATGTATGCAGAAATTAATACATATATTTTGTATTTTAAAGTCTTAATATTCATGTTTAAATCCTATGTGCTCAAAAATATGAGTTTTCTGATAAACCCTTTCCTTATACCGAATTGACAGTAGGGATTTCCAAGCTTTTATTTAAAGATATGTCTATTTTTGTTATAATTTTTAATTTATAATACACACTTTTCAAATTTATTTACAATTTCATTAGAAATGTAAAGAAGAAAATTTAGTTTAAAAATTGTTTTATTAGAAATTAAAATATTTAAGAAAAGGAAAATTCATCTCTGCTGTTAGCAATCTTCCGTTGCTGATTCATAAAAGGTGTCATTTGGGAGCAGCTATCTCTTATGCTGCGTTTACACTATGGCTTATCAGGTCTACAAGGTCTGCGAGGTCTGCCAGGCGTGGGTTTAGCCTGGTTTAGGAGGGTCTGCGTGGTCTGCGAGGCTTGGTCTCTGTGGTCTAGGCCTTGGCTTTAAAATACTAGACCCAACCAATCAGCGTGCTTCATTTTTCTGTATTCCGCCATTTTAAAAGATTGAAGAAGCAGACGACAGCTTATGATTTTAAAGATTATTTGAAATTAATAAGGGATTTCCAAATAAAGGTACGTAATGGTTTTTCAGATGTTTTTAAACATTTCTTTACATTGTTTCATAACTGTAGAAGTTTCTTTTATAAAGCTATACAATCGTAAGTTACTATTTTCATATATTTACATACTACGCTACTAAAATTAATTTGTTAACTATGTTACTTTTTAATATTACCAAACTCTATAAAACGATGTATTCGTAAATTCTTTAATTTGCATCTTCCTGTATTTACATACAACGCTGCCTATGCATTTGTTAATAGATAATTATGTTCCTCATTTCCAAATTCTTTAAAATTAACCTGGTTTCATATGCATGAATTTAAAACAAATTTGATAGTATATGAATACAAATTAATATAATACGGTCGTCATTCTATTATAATGTACGGTAATCCCTTTTTTGTGAATAAATAGTTTCATTTCCTTCAGGAATTTATTTGATATTCTATTTCAATGCATTTTTAGTACTGACAATTTTTTAATTTATCCTAAAACTAGCAACAAATTTTTAACCATAGAATTAATTTTGAATTAACTCCAAAGTTTTCTCTATTATTTTTATATAATTGACTGATCATAGCAAACTCTGCATACATGATTTACATTATTATTAATCAGTTTTAAATGTGTTAATTTTTACAATGATACGGTACTATCTAAAAAGTAATATGAAGACTTTGAATTGTATTTAGCTTCTTATCCTCCCCCTAAAAAAATTCTAATGACATATAAAATTTAACTTTTTTTAAATTGAACAAACTTGTTTTTAAATAAAGTTTTTACTTGTAATTATTATTAATAATTTATAAACCATCCCTTATTCTTTTTAAAATTTTATCTTATATGTTTATCTTTCTGTAGTTTTCTTTAATAATTAATCAGTAGTAGTATATTAAAACTGTAAAATCTAGAACATGAATTTTTTCTCTCCACTTCCCCCACAAGAGATGATTTACGATTGAAAAGTTCGTAAATTATTTATTTTATTTTTTTTTTTTCAGAAACAGTTTGAAAAACTTTCAAACCTATAAAAGTTATACTTGAAGTAGAGATTAGAATCTGCTGGTGCCAAGATAAATACATATTTTACCAAGTTTGCTCTCAGGATATCGCAGGTGTGTAGTCTTCTATAATAAGTGGCTACCATTTGTGATCTTCTGCAAGAAAGTGGATTGTCTGATGCTCTTGGACTATGTGCTGTTTTGTTGTTTTCTACTTAAAATTCATCAATCAGGAACTCTCGTATAAATAAAGTATTACTAACTTGTATGACTGACTGTAAGTATGTAGTTTTTTTATATATTTATTTTCTGTTGCTTAGAACGAGAGATTTTGAAATGCATTCTACATTGTTTTTGTTGTTTTTATTAGTTTATTATACTCTTTTTTTTTTCTATTCATTTACATTGCAGGATGTTTTCAATGGGACATTTTCAACAGTTATGTGAATGTTTGTCGATTGCCTGTTGACCCGACTTTTACATGAGATTTGCATGCTTTTTTTGAAGATATGAATCTTTAATAATATTCGTGTATGATGATTGTAAGTAAGTCATTTTTCTCAAAAGTACAATTTCTGTATTTTATTTATCATTGTTTTATCTTTTATATAGGGTAGATGTGCCAGTAATGGACACCCTTCCAGTAATGGACACCCCTTGATGTTTTTGGTTCATAAAAAAATAACTAATAAATATTTAGCTTTAATTATTTTTTTTATAATTCCCCCTTGTATGTTTTATAAAACTGGGTTATTGTTGACACTTTTAATCAAACCAATCAGGAAGCAGAAAATAATGTTTCAAAGTTTTGCTGTTTTTCTGTGAAAATCTTAATGAAGAGGCTAAGAGTTGGCTTCGTTTAATCAATTTATATATTATTTATTTTCTTGCAAAATTTGAATGTTTTTGTTTGAGTAGCAATCGAAAACTTTGAATTTTATATACCAATGGCCATTTACAAAATTTCATTTATTTTTAAGATTTTAAGAGGGGTGTCCATTACTGGGATGGTTAATTAGTCATTTTCCAGTAATGGACACCCCATGTAGACATTGCTAAAAATGCAATTTTAGTAATGTTTATAGTGCATAAAATACTTTGGCTTAACTGCAAACCTAAATAATCAAATTTAATTTTTAAATTATACTTACCAAAATGTAATAACACCAAAACTTTTATAAATAGCTGCTTTTAAGTTATTTTATGAAATTTCAATATTTTATTTTATTATTATTATTTTTTTATGTAGTGCATATGCCTTGCATATTTTATAATCCGGCAATCAAACCAGCCAGGAAGCAAAAAATATTGTTTAAGAGCACAGTCAAAGAGGGGTTCATAGGGCTTAATCCCTCTCCGTTTAAATAAAAACAATTAAGTTACAGAAGCTATTAAAAATCTATTTTCTGTCTTAAATGTTTCCTTATTTTTAAAAAAAAATGTAATACTATTAATGAAAGTTACAGGTAATATTCATGAAACTATAGTAAATCTGCAGATCATTGGCCTCAAACATCAGTACTACAGTTTTATTTTGAAATTAATTTAAATACTAAATAAATTTTTATTTAGTATTTAAAATATTCAACTCACAATATCATTTTTTTCATATTTGTAATATTAATTATTATAAATGATATATCAAGTAGAGTCTGGAAGATTGTTAAAAATAGGAACACAAAACTAAACATTTAAAAATAATGGCACAAAACTAAACATTAATATTCCAAAACTTTTTTTTAATTGCCCTTTAAATCCACCACTGTTACAATAATTTGATAGCTGTAATTGCCTGATATTTAGTATTTTAATCTATCCATCTAAAATAATTAAAACTATCGATCTTCTGATAATTTCAATAATTGATACAAACAATAAATGATTATCACAAATACTTTATTAATTACTGGTATCCTAAATGTTAAATTTATTTGAAAATAACTATTTTGTTTCATTAGTATGTATTCATTAAATTCTGGTTCTAAATAGTCATAAAAACAATTATATTTATTACTTTTTAGGGGGTGTCCACTACTGGGCCAGAGGGTGTCCATTACTGGGCTTTTGGGTGTTTTGATATATTTCTGTTATTTAAAATTAAATTTCTATTCATATTGGGAAATGAGGCTATAAGAATGGTTAAATATTGTCGATAGATTAATATAATATTGAAAAAACTGGAATATAATAATTTTAACTATTAATAAAAAAATAATTTTTAAAGAAATTCCTTAAGGGTGTCCATTACTGGCACATCTACCCTATAACATCATTTTTCTCACAAAATCAATCTGTATCTAAGAAAACTTTATTCTCAATACAATATTTATTATTTAATTCCTTTTATTCTTTAATCAATGTTTTCTTCGCATTAGTTTTTTTAATTTATAAAATGGCGTTAAATGATCAATTAAAAAAATGATGAGTATTCTGTTAGTGGGAAGTAGTTAACCTCTACCTCCCTCCCTATACACACTTTTCAAGGATTTGATATTGCAAAAAATGTGTCGCTCAGACTTAAAAAAATTCTGAAATTACACGAAAGCTAGAATAACTTATCAGATTTGTCTAAAATAAGATCACAGTGTTAAATAAGCAATTTAAGCACAGTAATTAATTAGTAATAATGTATATATTTGAGAATATGGTTATGTATATTGCTTCGTAGCTGTGAACTATGATCAAATGATATCTCTTCCATTTCTAATTCCTTTTTCTTCCATTTGGTACACCTGGATAATTTTAATTTAATATCAGCTTAATAATTATTAATATATTTTATTTAATATTGAAATAATATAAAATGTATTATCTGTGATAGTATCATGGTTTTTATTTGTTTAATAATTATTAAGCTGCATATGTAATAATCTAATGTATTTGATTTAATATTTGTTAATGTTGAACTAATCTAAATGTATTATTATTAATGTTGTTGTTTGTTTTGTTTTTTTTGTTGTTGTTGTTGTGAATTGGGTTGTTTATTTACAATTCTTTGAAGTGATATGAATTATTTATTTCATTAGTATAAGTTATTGAAATTATCAGAAGCATATGGTGTATTTTAGAATTTAATTAAAATGTGTCAACATTGTAATTAATTTTTATAAAGCTCTGAGCTTCAAAATAAAATAAGTGATATTGTTTGTTTCGCTCAATCAATGTTTATAATTCACTGGGTCATTCAATGATAACTTACGTTACATTTAGAACAGTTTACTTCAGTAATTTTAGTAATAAAAGACAAAAGAAAAAAAAATATTAACAATGCAAAGTTGACATGATTTGTTAATTAAACCCATTCAAAGATAAATTTAGATGATAATGGCCTAATTTTAGTGTTTTTTCTTGAACTCTGCCAGTTATATTTATTATGGTAACTGACATTACTGAAAAAGTAACGTAAGTTGCCATAAAAAATGTAATTTTCATTTTCTAGGTAATTTTTATCCAAATTGGCCTTTGGATAGGTTTAATTAACAAATCATGTCAACTTAACATTTGAAAATTTTTTGGTGTTATATTACTGAAATTACTGCTGTAAATTGTTTTAAATTATAACGTAAGTTACCATGGAATGACCTTAGTATTCAACGACAATCAAAATTGGAATTAATACGTATCCGGTGTCATAAAATGCTATAATTTGAAATAAGTCTTCTAAATTTTTGGGTCAAAATTCATTAAACAAAAAAAAATATATATATATATATATGAAGCCATGCTTTTATGATTTTTACGCTTTTAGATTTCGCTCACAAAATTTACATTTTTCCTATAATATATTTTGTAAGTAAGCTGCAGCTTCATACTTTATTTTAAATATGAATTAACTAAGAAATTGTGAGCATAGCAAGTAAAAGTTTTTTAAATGTTTTTTTTTTAGCTCAAAAGATTAGTTTTGAGATGTTAATGATAATATTCATAGCTGCTGAATCAGGATTTAGTTCAAAAGCGTTTTGAGAAATTTAAATGACCATAGGTATAAAATTTATCACTTGTATGGTTTGGTTATTTTATTTAGTTGTAATTAATGCAGTTTATAAATATAACATATGGAAAGTAATGATGTTTATTAGTAAAACATATTGCGCATTAGCTGCGTTTGGTTGTCCCCCCCCCCCCCCTGCTTTTTTTTGGAAAAATAACCTTTATGTATAGTGCGTAATATAAATAAGTGTGTTTTATTGAATTCTTCTACGTGTGGAAAGCATATTCTCTTATTTTTTCTATTTAAATTATTCTACACTGACTATTACTCATGCTGGTTAAGCTATTTAATACTTATATTTAACTTCTGAGTATTTTTGGTACTTTTATGTCACTCGTGTACAAATCTTTCCAATAACACTTTTTTTTTTTTTTTACACACATGAAAATTAGAAACAATATTTTGATGATATATTTTTTTTTCTGCAATTGAATCAAAATGAGTGAAAGGCATGTATTTAAATGCGACATATGTATTAGAATGAAATGAGTGAATGGTTTATATTTAAAATTAAGTGAATGCAATGCAAATGATGACAAAGGAAAAATATTTGTTGATTTATCGCCTGTGCCGACTAACAGAAAAGTACCATATTTTTAAATTATTTTTTATATTACTATGCAAATCGTGAAATGAAGAGTTTTAATGTTATTAATAATTAATGTTATTTTGATTCTGGGTTCGAAATTTTAAGTTTATTTATTAATTATACTATGTTAACTCTCATGGAAAGATGCTTGCAAACTAATATTAAACCAATGGTAACTTTACAAATTTATCATTTGCTTTGGAATATTTTTAAATAATTTTTTCTGTTTTGTGTGGGACATGTCTAATTGGGTATCTTTTTGCTCTTGATTTCAGGTGCAGTTTTTCAGAGGAAAATTTCAGTTTCAGAACTTGTTTCAAAATTAAAAGTGCCCTCAGAAGAAAAAAAAAACTGCAACCAAAGAAATAAAAAGTAAACATATTTGGTTAGACATCAGGTTCAGGTTGCCCAGGCCAAAAAAAAAAAAAAAACCCAAAGTATTGAAATGCAAATAAGAATTTTGAAAAGAACATTGCCGTTGGTTTAACATTTAGTTTCAGTGTTCTTGTGTTACTACTAGAGATGAGAGATATGGCCTTGGGCTCGATTTTTGTACCATTCTTCGAGCTCGGGTGGGCCCCAACTCATTCATTCTGAAATTAACAATTTTATTTATTCTCATACAGAAAAAAATAAAACAACTTTTTTCCCTTAAAAATTACTTATTCCATTTCAAGTCATTTTAATGTTATTTTTATCAGAATGAAAGGGAAACAGAAATAGTGTTTTTTAAGCTCTTTTTAGATGTGTTTGTAACTATATAAATACAAAGCACCTATAGTCTTCATCTGGTTTGTCCATCTGTCCGCATATAACAGCGCAAAAAATACCCAACCAAATGGTTTGAAATTTAATATATATATATAATCGTTGCAGAATTTTGTCAAGTCATTTCAAATTTTAAGAAAATCAAATCAAAACTTAAAAAGATATTAATAAAAGTTTTCTTCATTCTATTAAATCCTATCGTACATAATTAATTCAGTGATATCCCATGACATGTAATGATTCTAGGTTGCCATGTTGATTACGTCATATTTAAGATGGAATCCTATTATTTCCATATTACCTCCTTTTTTTTAGGTATGTCAAGAATATGCTTTTTGGTTTTGATGCACTATTTATTACTTCTTAATTATTATACCAACTGAAAGTTATTAAATGATTATCTCGCTTCTTTCCAAAAAACTGTCTTAATAGTTCACAATTTAGCTAGTTACACAGTTTATTTTTACTAATGCATTATCTTCCTTTCAGATTGAAATATAAATACCTTTTTCTTCGGATCAATAAAGTTTTCTGCAAAACATTGTCATCATCATAGACCATTATGATACATATTAATATTGTTTCATTTATTATACGTAGTAATCATTATATTCAATAATATTTATAATATAAAGAAATTTTATTTTGTTTCTGTAACTTGTACTTTCAAATAAAAGAAATTTATTAAAGATTTGTTGTCTTTTATTTGACTATATATTTTTATTATAAATGGTATTTCAGGTATTTGCTTGTTTTGTCTATCATGTAAACCTTGATTTAAGAATTGTTTTTAATTATCTATTTATTTTTTATAAAAAAAAAAATGGCTAAGATATAAAATGAGAAAAACACTTTCAACATGGTTGAAAAGTATTTATGAATTCAGCTTGTCACACTTGTAAATATACTGTGATTGCATTGTAATTATTAAATGCTAATGATGTTCGCTATAGAGGGTGCTATTTAAATGTGAAATTCAATAAATATAATGCATCAAAAAGTGTTATGGGGACAACAAGTGCTGAAAATGCATTTTTACTGAGTTACGTGTTTTTAAATGGCACATTTAGATATTTCATTTCATTGTATGAAAATATTAAATTTCTTAATAGCTACTGTTGGAGAGTATTTCATAATCTATGCTTAATTTTTCATAATTTGTGTATATTCCTTATACCAGTGGTGCAGCCAGTATCCTTATTTGTAAGGGGTTTTGGAGAATTATTACTCCTTGTGGGATACAATATGTGACAAATAAAAACCAATGTAATGAAAAGCAAACATAATAAGTTTAGCATTTATGCGTTTAAAGGTTTCATAGAAAAGCTTCTTTATAATATAAGGTATTTTCAATACAACTTATTAGTTTTTTAAATACTGTGGGAGGAATTTTGAAATGTCACCTTCTTTTGCTGCTGCAGTGTTTATACAAATTAAGGGCTGTGCATATATAAAATTATCATTTTAATGTGTGTGGGAGGGGGGGGGGGACCTGACGTTTGATTGTCATAAGATATTTTGGGGGAAAGTTTTTTTTTTTTTTAATCCAAACGATATTTTTTGTTTTAGTGCTTTAATTTTTTCTTTACATCAAAATAGTCTTATACCTTTTTAAATAGTAAGTGTAGTTAGATGTTAATTGATATACAGTTGTTTAAATGTAAAATCATATCTTTATGCAAACGCAAACATATAAAAATAAAAAGGATTTTTAAACATTGATGATGATTTCATTAAGGTGTGTGTGTATGGGGGGGGGGGGTGTCGAGGAATGATAACGTATGATATTGTAAGTGATGGGGTGGGGGCTAAAATTACCTAAATGTTAACATTATATATGTACAACACCATACAATAGTTTTAGTACGGGAGTAAAATTATTGCAAATTTAAAACAATTATCAGATTTCTCAGCTTTATTTTCAACCATCTGCTATAGTTTATAATTTTAAAAAAATGTTATTTAATTTTCTAATGCAACTTTTTCTTTTATATTGCCACAAAAAGAAAATGGGTATGAGCATTATTTTTATAAATCAATTAAAAATCAGACTCACTGTATTTTCACATGCAAAAATGGCATCATTTTGAACAGATAATGCATATTTTTCATATATAATTTTTTAAGCCTTTACTATAAGTGTTACCATAGTACCTTTATTTAAATGTAACATCATGACTAAAAGTATATAGAAAATGGCGTCATTTTCATGTAATCATTGTAGATTTAATTTTCACAAGCGATAATGTAAGTTTCCATTTAAAAATATTGTTTTATCATCAGGTGAGGACAATAATTTCTCTTCTGAAATTAATGTCCATTATCTATAAAGTAAAAGCTTTATTTTCAAACTGTCCAAAAGTAAAATTTCACGAAATGTTACATTTAGTTCCTTTTTTTTCCAGTTACATGTGCCAAAGAAATTCTGTATTCTCCCTTATAAAACAGCAGGAATTTACTATTATTGTGTCAAAGTAATTAATTTTTTCCTCATTGTCGTTTTAAAGATTTATTGCTCAGAAGGTAGTGTCACAGATGATAATAATATAAATAATGAGACAGGCAGTTAACTGTTGCACCAGAGAGTGGTGTTGCCGTAGCAACATCATACGCTCTGCTGCAATGTGAAATGAGTGGTAACCTGATTACTGGTGATGTCTTCGATTAGGTTTTCCATCAGTGTTGGTATTCATTTCACATTGTAGCAACATAATGTCAACATTAAAGCCAAACCATACATATAACAATTAAGAAAACAAAAGTAAGCTCCTACTGTCATTTTTTAAATGAAGAATTGAAGCAGTTATCTCTTTTGTCAGGGGGTCGTCCCTGCCCTCCTGGACCCCTGTTTAAGGTAATTTCTGAACACTTAAGGGACAGTTTCCCTTTTCAACAATTTTCTTTATTTTAAATATGATTCAAATGGTGAACTCACTGAATTTCAATGTTCAACTAAAAGTACATTTTGAAAAAATTTTATAAAAATTTGAATTTTTTTAAATCTCTACTACTTTTTAAAAAAATTGATATTTTTGCCCTTTTTTTTTTTTTTTTTTTTAGATTTTCAAATGTGTACTACACAAACTTGCGCATGGATTTTTAGACATATCTAATATTACATTTATTATGATTTTTTTTTACTGATATATATATAGTGCAAAACGATGAAATTTAACATATCTTCATATACTTTTTTTTTTTTTTTTAAATAACAAAAAACCTAAATGCTAATTCCATGCGCAGATTTATCACATATGTAATAAAGAACATGCACCAAAAAAAAAGCTTAAAAATCTCTATCTCAAATACAGAAAAAGCCTTAAAACATGAAAGTGAAGAAAATATGAAAATGGAGAAAAAGCATTTAAAGTTTTAATTTGTGTGGTAATTGCGCTGAGTGTTTTAACAAAATTTGCAATACCTCGCGATATATTTACGGTAAGGATAAAAATGAGGTATCAAAATATTCACAATTAAACAGGCTTTCATTTAATATTAAAAAAGAAAAATCAATTTTTTGACCAATTTTAAGGTAAACTGCCCCCTTAAATCAAAGGGAAAAATAAATGTAAATTTTATTTTGTGGAAAGGAGGGATCGTACCTTTTTCCCAGACAACAACAAAAAAAAAAGATTCATTTTCTCTCTTTGTTTCATTATTTTAAACTGTTTGAAAAGAATAAATTTTATTTTTTTCAGAGTCAGAGAAAAAGAAAATTAGGGGGCAATTGCATTTTCTTGCTTCCCTTGTGGGCAATGAGCTTAGAAAAACGCGTAATTTTTATTAATTTACACGTAATTAATGTCTGTGCAAAAGAAATTACGACGCAAACAGTTCCGACACGTTCATTTCGATACGAATACGAACGTAAACAAACAAACACGACTGTCCCTCCCTTCCCCCAACCTGCAAATATACGCATGCGCAAGCCAAGTTCTTATGCCGTAGTGTGGACGCAATTTTTTCGATTCTTGGACCTGAAAGACCCAACAGACCTGACAGGCCACAAAGTGTAAACGCAGCATTATAGCACAGTCAGTTCAATACTGATCTCTCACCTAGAGAACTCGGGTTCAAATCACGGGGCGGCTCATACACAGAATTTCAAGAATTAAAATAGTAAATTTCGTTGTTCTTTTTACTCCAAAATTGTAGTTCTTCGCAATTCAAAGTTACCGTAATTAAAAATGGTGATTTGTCTGTTCTCTGTAATTTCGCTTTTTGTTTTTCCTTATAGTGTATGTGTGTTCCTATACATACTTATTTTCGAGTCCCTGTATGTACTCAAAAAAATGAGTACATGCGTTTCTCAAATTTATGAGTTAAGTACTCGGAGATCGGGAAATAAGATTGGGAAGTACTGAAAAATGAGTACATTTTACTTATTTTTAAGTATCCAGTTTTAACAGTGTACCAGATATGTTTTGATTCGGGCGGTGGTGGGTTTTATTTTCGGTTTCGGGCTGGGTTTTTATTTTTGAAGGTCGGATTCGAGTATACGCGAATTTAAATGTTCACCATTGCTCACGGTGATGAGTATTTTACACGTTTGGGATCACTGAGAAAATGTCAAAGAGTGAAATTACTCACAAAATATTTAAAAAAAAAAAAAAAAAAAAATTCAAAATACTTCTTCACCACGTTAATGCCAAAGTATGAATATTCCATAAAATACTAAAATAACAATACATTAAAAAGAGTGTATCATTTATATTTCCAGAAAATAAGAAACGCAGCGTCATCGGCATCGGATTGATATTTATTTTTCCAACTACGTCATTTAAAAGAAGCGTTTCAACATATAATGGAACCAATAGAAAACCAGCCATTTTCGGCAAAATAAATAAATAAATACATCTATACTAATAAAAGAAAATTTCGCTCTGATGTCTGTCTGTCTCTGTGTGTGCGTGTGTGTGCGATGGCTAGCGGAATCCACGGCACCTACGAGGCTGAATTTTTTTATGAAAATAGTCGAAGGCCTTTCCTAATGCACCTGTCTCAGAATTTTTTTAAATAATTGGATAGTTGAGTTATTAATTAACAATCGCAACTCACTCTCATCAAAAAGTCATCCATTTGACCTCTGGTGAATGAAAGCACGTGCGCATGCTTACAAACTCATTTACGCATCAAAAACTAGCGAAGAAACGTTTTCCAGCATATTTCTGTTTTTCTTTTTTTTATTGTTTTGTTTTAATCCAAATTGACCAAATTGCTCGGTACAGAAGACCTATTCCGAAAGATCGTACTCTTACGTCTCAAATGGCGCAATGAATACAAAAACTGTCGCAGTTAACACTTTGAAAAAAAAATCAGAAAGGGTTGTTTTTCCGAAAAAGTTTTTTTTCTCTTATTGCAACGCCCTTCTAGGGCGCAATTTCAGAGGTACTGACAAACCAAAAATATGCTTTTAAAGATGAAACCTTCTTCTAATCAATGATAGAATCGGTTTTTAAAAATACAAACTTTAACCCTTTGAAATACCCCGGAGAACGCAGGTCACTTTGCGCCTCACGAAGATGATATTTTTTCTACGCTAAAAGTAACTAAACGTCCGCATTCTAGCACAATCTTTCTAGAGCATCTCAATAGACCATATTTACATCACCTTCAAAAATTTTGAAACGTTTGTACGGATAGAAATATTTTTTACAAAATAAAATGAGCGAAAATTTTGACGAAATCGGTAAAAATCTGAGTGTTTCGTCGCGGCTTCAACCCTCAAGCGCGCAATTTTATAGGTACTCACAAACCAAAAATATCTTCTTAAAGCTGAAATCTTCTTCTAATCAATGGTGTAGTCGGTTTTAAAAAATATTAATTTTAACCCTTTCAAATAGACCCACAAACGCAGGTGACCTCGCGACACACGAGGCGATATTTTTTCTACGTTAAAAGTAACAAAACGTCCGTGTTTTAACACAGTCTTTTTAGAGCATCTGAATCTGAATAGCCCAGACTTACATCGCCTACAAAAATTTTGAAACGTTCGAACGGGCAAAAATATTTTTTGCAAAATAAAATGTGTGAAAATTTCGACGAAATCAGTAAAAACCTGAGTGTTTCTATGGGGTTTCTCTCGCTTTCGGTACGCATAGGTTCCAAAAATAAAATTATACAAAAAATAAAATACTAAATAGCATATACTTTCAATTCAATATTTTTTCGGGATTTTTGAATATAAAAATATAAAATCAACAAAATGGAGTTAAAGATATAAAATCATACAAATGTGAGGTTTATTTAAGGGTCATTCATCACGGGCCCACGCAACGCCGGGCGTATCAGCTAGTAAATAAAATAAAATAAAACAAATTATGGAAAGCATAAAATCCGTTTAAAAATGAGTGGACAAAAATGGGTTAATAAAGATTGAATTATCAAAAAAGACTAGTCAAGTAACAGACCGGGAGCCAACAGTACAGACAATCACCTTATCGAATTCACTGCTGAAATTCCAGAATTAGTTAAAACTCGATTCGCATATTAAAACGCAATCGGTCTGCCAAGTCATATCTTGGTGGAAAACGCCTGAAAACCCGATTTTTGCGGGTTGATTCATAGTTTTACCATTGTGCTTTCCTGCACCCAAAAGTATGAAAACATGGAGGTCTGGAAGCAGGAAAATACAATGGTAAACCTACGAGTCAATTGCTATTGGGTTTTTAGGTGTTTTCCACCAAGATATGACTTGCAGACCGATTGCGTTTTAATATGCAAATCGAGTTTCAACTAATTCTGAAATTTCAGCGGTGAACTCGATTAGGTGATTGTTTGTGCTGCCGGCTCCCGGCCTATAAGATTTTTCAAATTTTACCGACATATTGGAATTTTGTGACCATTGGCTAATTTTTTCTTTTTAGGGTTTCGTTCATCTGACGAAACCCTATTAGTCTCACTCCTTTCTCTGTCTGTCTGTCTGTCCGTCACAGAGCCCGTTCTCAGAAACTATACATGTTGGAGACTTGAAATCTTCAGTACTTATAGCTGAACACCTCACGTGAAACGACAAATCCTAAAATTTTGAAAAAGTCTTAAATTTAACCCTTTGGGCTCCCACATGTGTATTTCAAACAATTCTTTCTAAGTCAATCTCTAATAAGGTTGGAGCCATGAAATTCCGCATACTTATAGCTGAATACCTGAGACAACAAGACAAATCATAAAATTTTGAAAAAAGTTTTATATTTAACCCTTTGGGCTCCAATGTGTGTATTTTAAGCAATTTTTTCTAACAAAGCCCCTAATTAAGTTAGAGACATGGAATTTTGAATTATTATAGTTAAACACATGAGCCCACACAACAAACCATAAAACTTTGAAAAAGTGTTATATTTAACCCTTTGGGCTCCAATTTGTGTATTTTCAGCAATCCTTTATAACAGAATTCCTAATCAAATTGGAGGCATGCAATTTTGTATTCCGATAGCTAAACACCTCAGATCACACGACAAATAATAAATTTCGAAAAAGTTTTATGTTTAACCCTTTGGAGTCCAGCTTGTGTATTTTAAGCAATTCATTTTAACAGAGTCCCTATCTGAATTGGGGACTTGAAATTTTGCATACTTATAGCTGAACGCCTCAGATCACACGTCAAATAATAAATTTCGAAAAAGTTTTATATTTAACCCTTTGGACTCCAGCTTGTGTGTTTTAATCAATTCTTTTTAACAGAGCCCCTAATTGTATTGGAGACTTGAAATTTTGCATACTTATAGCTGAAAACATCAGATCACACGACAGATAATAAATTTCGAAAAAAGTTTCATATTTAACCCTTTGGACTCCAGCTTGTGTATTTTAAGCAATTCTTTTTAACAGAGCCCCTAATTGTATTGGAGACTTGAAATTTTGCATACTTATAGCTGAAAACATCAGATCACACGACAGATAATAAATTTCGAAAAAAGTTTCATATTTAACCCTTTGGACTCCAGCTTGTGTATTTTAAGCAATTCTTTCTAACTGAGCCCATAATTAAATTGGAGATTTGAAATTTCGCATACTTATAGCAGAACACCTGAGGCCAGGCGACATATCATAAAATCTTGAAAAAGTCTTACATTTAACCCTTTGAGCTCCCACATATATATTTTAAGCAATTCTTTCTAAATGAGCCCCATAATTAAGTTGGAGACATGAAATTTTGAATACTTATAGCTGAACACTTCAGATCACACGACAAATAATAAACTTCGAAAAACGTTTTATTTTAAATAGTTCCTAGAAAGTCAACAAAAGACAAAAAGACCAACATACTATTTTTGGATTATGATGAATATATAATGGAAAACTAGCAAAAGAAATCCTTTACAAGCTTAAGGGGGAAAAAAGAATTATGGAATTCGTAGTATTTGTTTAAAAATGCATGGACAGAAATTGGTTAATAAGACCGAATTATCAAATAAGACTTCCCAAACTTTACCGAAATATTGAAATTTTGCGACGATTGGCTAGTTTTTTTCGAAAAATAGTTCTTACAAGGAAGGTCTCCATACTGGGCATACTCAGAATATGTTGAAAAAAATGCTAGTGAAAGTACTCATGTATGTAATAAAGAATCAGTGAAAATTAGCGGCGGAATTACAGTAGAAAATCTGTAAAAAAATAAAATACTTTCGAATAATTGGCGTGAAAAGACGAAAGCGGCACGCCATTTGGCAAGCAGCACTTTTCCTCGCCAAAAGCAAACGATTTTAATGAATCTGAAAATTGTTTGTTAATTGATTTTGAGAATATGCGGTATTTAATGAATTTAAACGTAAACCATGAAAGAATTTATTATTATTATTATTATTATTATTATTACATTTTGTATTATACTTGTTGCTTGTTGCCGATTTGAACGAAATTTTGCCATTGTTTTATTCTCCAATCCACAATTTTTTTAATTTAAACGACTTTATCGGTTATAAAAATAACTTTTAACGCCAGATGAATCATGCTGCCATAATACATTTCCATACCGAAGAAGTTGTTTCCATAGCAACAAAGTTGAATGGACAGTGCTCGGTGGGGCATATTTTTGAGTTTGGAACAATTTTAATCAGTTTAAATTTTGTTTTAAATCGTAAAATATGATAGTTAAAATTCGTTATAAGTACATATAAATATATATGGCAAAACTATAGTTAAAACAAACTAAAAAGGACAAAGCTAAAGTTATTTAAATTAAACTTATTTAAACAAATTCAACATAAAAAGTTTTTCCCTTAAAGAGTATTCGACAAGCGTATTTTTTTTAACCTTAATTTTTTCGCCAAACGGTGATAAGTCGCCAAATGAGCGAAATTTTCATTATTTTTTTACGGATGTTCTACCGAGGTTCCGCCAAAATTTTTTTTTATAAACGTATATACCCATGGGAGAAGAACATTCTGTATTTTTTTCAGATTTTTCTGAGTATACCCGTATGGAGACCTTCCTTCTTAGAAAGCCAGCAAAAGACAAGTAGACAAATATTACCTTTTTAGATTACCATTAATGTTTGGTATTCATCTGTCGGGAACATGAAATTTTTGCGTTTTCACAGGTTTACTGAATTTGCTTTTATTTCTTCTCCTGAAAAAGATGTAGGCAATTTAACAATAGTGTTTATTATAATAATTATGTGTGCCACGGATCTTTTATTAAATTTAAAGTGTGTCACTACTCTAAAAAGATGCCGAAATACTGTTCTTGGAAGATATCTCAAAAAATAATGACTGTAAATGTCATTGTACTTATAACAGTGATGAATTATTATGTATTCGTGATAAGGTTGCATTTTGTTTGAGATGTTTTATAATGAGGTAATTAACCAAAATAAATACAAATACAAACTTTAAACTTATTGTTACAACGACATTGATTATTCAAATTCCGTTATCGCCCTTCTGGAGGTTTATTTTTATAACCGAATTCGAAAAGAAGGAAGTCACAGAGTCAGGAAGTCACCCGTCTTTCTCTATGTGTGTTCATCGGTAAAATTTAGGAAATGTTAATTGATGATAATCTTATTTGACTAGCCGCCCTTGGCAACCAGTTTGGTCTTCTTTAAATACATGCTAAGCATTCTATCATGTTACTTTTCTTCAAAATTTATTTTACTTGCTCAGTCCTTCGCCAAATCGAAAGTTTCTGATACAGAAATCATTAACTCGGTATTTTATGTACGTGGGCGTAGGTGATAAATAACCCAACATTGTTCCCGCCGTATTTTTCCATATTTCATTAATTTCATTTAAAATATAATACTTTCACTCATTTTATTTAAAAACTGAAATATTTAAAATTTACGACTCTCAATTATTTCTTTAAAACAAAGAAAAGAAAAGAAAAGAAAAAAGAAAAGTAATAAATAATACCATAAACCATGGTATTTAGTTTCAACATCAAAGATTTGTTTTAATTTACCACGCGAAAAATTGTTTATGATAGCCGCATGAAATAGACTATTATAATACTGATGACATGATGGCGATGAAACAATATTTGGCGATTTATCACATGCGCGAGGCTAACATTAAACTACCAAATTTGCCGCCTGGCATGTAAAAAGCGAAGCGGCCAACCCGGAACTGTTGATGACAGTCACATGACTTACTTAGGCTACTATTATAGAGATGATAATTCGGTATTATTTCATAACTTTTGACCACGCATTTTTAAACAGATGCTAAGATTTCCTTTTTTTTCGTTTTTTTTTTTTTTTTCTTTTTTTTTAAGGCTCGTTTTGATGGTAGCTCCGTTATATATTCCATTAGAATTCAAAAATGGAGTGTCGGTCTACTTGTCTTTTTAGCACTTTCCAACGTAGTTGAAAAGTGTTTGTGGATTCGGTTTGCCTGTCTGTTTGTCCTTGCTCACATTTGCTTAAATATATTCTGATCGCCATGAAATTGATATATGTTACTGATATTCACCATGGCATGTTCGGTTTTGAAAATGAAGCGTGTAGCGATTATAGTTCCTTTACAGGGACATTCAAAATATTCGTTACATTTACGGCCTACGGAGAAAAAATCGTTTGCGATGTGTTTTAATTACGTTTCTCAATTTCAAACACATTAAAATTCATAAAATCTCTGAAGTGCACTACAAGATGCTTACTATAGAATATGGTATGGATAGCATTCATCGTTCATTTACAGGGACACTCAAAAGAATTCCGTTACAGCAGGGCCGAAACTAAGGGGGGGGGGGGCAGAGGGGCATGTGCCCCGGGTGCCAGAGCCAAGTTGCGCCAAATGAAATATTATACCTTTGGAATCGATCATTTTCTTCTGATGGACTGATGGCTTTCATTATTATGAAACAGCCATTATAAATGAAGTGTTAGGTGAAGATGAAAGAGAAGTCGTAAAAAGTTTTAACTCTGATTTTCTGGTCAGAATGGGGAAAAAAAATGGCCATAATTTTTTTCTGCTCTTTCATCTTGACCTAACACTTCATTTATAATGGCTGTTTCATAATAATGAAAACCATCAGTCCATCAGAAGAAATTCTAATACTGCACTCAAAAACCTTCCTACTAACTGCATTCTCTATATAACTCATCTTACCAACTCTATTTTCAAGTTTAACTACTTTCCAAAACCTTGGAAAATGTCTATTATTTCTCCTATCCCTAAACCTGGCAATAATCTTTCTGATCCTACTAGTTATAGACCTATCTCTTTACTACCATCTCTTAGCAAGGTTGTTGAACGCGTCATTAGGGCCCAGTTGCAACAGCACATTGAACAGAACAATATTCTCATGCCCGAGCAGTTTGGCTTTAGGCCCAAGCACTCAACACAACACCAGCTGCTTCGTGTTGTAGAGTTTCTTAGTGAAAAGCTCAATGCGAAGATCCCAGCTGCAGCCACATTTTTGGATGTCGCAAAAGCTTTCGACAAAGTCTGGCATGAAGGCCTTATTTACAAATTGATTCAGCTTGGATTCCCTGCTTGACTTATATTTTTAATCTTCTCATATCTTTGCGACCGCTCCTTCCGCATCCGCATCAACAATATCCTTTCTGCAATCTTCCTTATCCTTAGTGGGATATTTCAGCGCAGTGTCCTCGGCCCACTATTATTCAACCTATTCTTTAATGACATACCACGCTCACTATATACCCATTTAGCCCTCTATGCGGACGACACTGCAATTTACGCAGCAGCCCACCTCCCGTACACACTATACAGACGCCTGCAGGTTCACATCGACTTATTTATTAACTGGTGCAACCTATGGCGTGTTCGCATCAATGAAAGCAAAACATCAGCTGTCTACTTCTCTAGAAAACTAACCTATCCTAATAGACTTAGCATTAATAACACCACCATTGAATGGACTAATAATGCTAAGTACCTGGGGGTCACCCTTGACCAACGTCTTACTTTGAAACAACATTTTCGTAACATCAGGGGGGAAGTCGCTGGTGCCTCTCAGGCTCTTAAACCCCTCCCCAGCAGCTCTACTCTTGCCATATACAACAAGTATATTCTTTATAATGCCTGTATTCTACCCATTATGACATACGCCTGCCCCATTTGGAGATTCACATGCAAATCTACTATGGACAGTCTCAGTCAACTCCACAACAAATACTTACGCATTGTACGTAATGCTTCACGCTACCTCCGTAACTCTACTATCCGTAGAGACCTTAATGCCCCTACCTTCAGGAAAAGAGTAGTCGATCTTTCCAAAAAATTCTACGGTAATCTTTACAATCTCCCTAATGAAATTCTGGCTGGATTGCCGGACTATGACGCCCTCCAGACTGAACATAGAAAACGCCCCAGAAAATTTTCACGAATACAATACTTTCTTCTTGTAAAGATAGAAGAAAGTAAAAAAGTGTTCTATGGTCTGCATTTTTATCTTCACAAAATATCTTGAAGAGAGACTTACATTTAGCGTTAAAATTGCTAATATTCACAGATTTTATAATTCCTTTTTTAACTTATTAAGAGTTTGTGGAAAAGCTTTGGAGACTACATTTTCTTTCTGTAGATAACACAATACACAAGAAGCATTTCGAGATTCTCTCTTACCTTAATCAATTTAAAATAGCCGTTCTTCCCCATCACAACACCTTTTCTCTGTTTTGCCGTTCCCAATATCGTTAATTGTCTTCCATGTATCATTTGATTTTAAAATTTAGGGGAGAGTGGGGTGGAATGGGACAGTGCGAGGAAAGGGACAATAGGTTTTCTCTTTATCTATAATTCTAATCATTTCATCAATCACACATTAGATGAAGTAATGGTACCCCAAGCTTCAGCTGAAAAGAGTAGCTGATCTGCGTAAGCTTTCGATTGTATAAAGAAAAAGATTATTTCAAGAATCAAAAGTAAATTTGCTTCATATATTTTTTATGCTTTTTTGTATATTAATGACTTGTTTATGCACAGATGTAATAGTTTCCTCATTTATGGAACATTATACTGTATATTATACCTAATTTAAATTATGCTTAAAAGCAGTATTTTTGTTTATACAAGAAGTTTAACATAAAAGAAGGTAGAGGGAGGAATGGGAGATGCCAGCAAAGGCAGGAATGGGACCTGTCTAAAACCTTCATTTTAATAAGATGAATGTAAATTGCTAATATGCAAATAATTTTCGAAGGAAGTATATTAATTATAACATTATAAATATATTCATTTACTTCAAAATGTAAATAAATTAAACTGATGACTTTTTAATGTCATCTTTGAATGACAATCCTGAATTTTCCTTCGAGCGATGAAGGTAATAGAATTTGATATTGTAAAACAGACATTATGAACCTACAATCTTTGTTAGATTGTATATACAGCCAACACTAGACAATTTGTGCCTTATCATACATTGTTTTATAGCTGTCACATACAGTAAACTCTGTCTAAGGCGGAATCGATCGGTACCGAGGAAATTTTCCGTAGTAGACAATATTCCGCCTTATACAAATGTTACTCTATGTCTATGGATTCGCAGGGACTTGAAAATCTTTCCGAGTTAGACAGATTTCCGTCTTACACAGAGTCCGCCTTACAGAGAGTTTACTGTACCTCCCTGTTAGTGGGGAGGTACGGGACAAATTTTGAAATTTACAATTTCTTTATTTATGAAATTGTTTCTGCAAATTATGTTCCTATATTGTTCAAGGACATTAGAAAGTATTTGATTTTGTATTCTATATATCGAAATTTTTGCTTTTGTGTCAAACAAAGTTGATTTTCTTATTTTTGTAAAATGTGTCCCATTCCTCCCCACTCTTCCCTATATGTCGTCATTTGCTCGTAAATTTATTTACTGTGTAGAATGCCTGTACGACAACTATAAATATTTTCTATCTTCCCATTCATTTAGTAATGATATTTAAGATTTATACATTTTAAAAAGTTGACTATGAACTTACCTCGTGATGATTTTGTTTCCGAGCTTACCTCGTTCAGATTTTTCATATATTTTTTTGGTTAAAAAGCTTTAAGACAGTGAGATTTATATATACTTTTAAGTAGTTTCAAGAGTAAAATATTCTTCCTGTGACATATAGCAGAGCAAATAAAAGTAGAAAGTTTATTCAATAAATAATCGAAAGCGTTAAAAAAATTGTAAAATACAGTAATAACCAGGCAAATTATAAAGATTTTTAATATTACCAAGTATTTCAAAGATTACTCGTATAATTATTTTGGTGTCGATTTTATTTTAAACGTTCGATTGGGAACATTTTTTAAATTCAATTAAAAAAACTGATTTTTAAAATTTTGTTTGCATTCTATTTATTTTTAACCTAAAGCATTACTTAAAAAAAAGAAAGAAACTGATAGGAAATGGGTGAGTAACAGATTTCGAATTGCCCCCCGCTAGGGCGCACGCCCCACATTGGGAACCGCTGGTCTATGGGAAAAATCCTTTGCGCTGTATTTTATTCAAGTTACACTATTTCCAACATAACAACTTTGGGCCACTTTTTCTTGGTTCCACTAACATTTCCATTATTTAAAAATATTAAATATAATTTTTCAACGTCGAAATGGAGTTGTAAACAATGAAGCAAACTGTATGGTTTTAAAGAGGCAATATTTTATTTTTTAACTATCTTTAAAGCTTTAGAACAAAGTAGCCCCTGCTGGGGGCTTCTTTGGTCCATTCACTTAGTTTCATATAAATTGAATACATTACATATGTTGGACTACTGAAAACCCCTTGCAATAGGATCTGCTAAGGAATTAACACTGCAAACTCGATAGTTTTTTTTTTTTTTTTTTTTTTTTTTTTTTTAAACATTTAAACACAATAAACCAATTGTAAATATTAAAGACACGAGAAACAGTTTTCGCCATGTTATCCTCAGCAACTGGAGCAAAAACAATTAATGTAACATTTTGCTACAGTAACATTTGAAAAAAATGTTACTTAAAACTTTTTTTAAGAGATTTGGTTGTATAAAAGGCATTTCTAAGTAACATCACAGGTTACTAAAGCTAATATTTTGACACTTACCTTATTTGTAGCTCTTATTCAGATGGTTTTATTATAGAGAGTTTGGATGTTTGGAAAGTTAAAATCTACACAATAAAACAGTTACAAATACATCCAGTGTTGCCACTAACAAAAATTTAAATTACCCCAAACTATTCAAATACCCTAAAGTAGGGTATAAAATATTTTTCAAGGGCAAAAGCCCCAAATTATCTTGTATTGTTTGTCAAATACAAAGAATAAACACTTTTTTTATGTGATGGACCAAAGTAAACCCGCAAGGACCAAAGTACTGTGGTATTGAAATTGATATATATCCCTGAGGTGCACTACAAGATACTTACTATAGAACAGCCATGCTCAGCCTGCGGCCCGAGACATATAATCATTAATCCATATTTTAAAAATTAAGATGTGCATTAAAAGTATTTAAGATCTTAAGTGCTGTTTTATATGTATTTTTTATATGACAAAATCTGCACTATTATTCTTAATTAATTTTAGATTATGTTAAATCTTCTAAAATGTCGTTTGCTAGTCAAAAGTTCTTTTTTTTATGTAGTTGTATTTGTGCTACAGTAGTATATATACATTTCTTAATCTTCAACACTAATCAAACATTATTGCAAATTAATTAATGCACCATATGTTTTTATATTAAAAAAAAAAAAAAAAAAAAAAAAAAAAAGCTTTTGCATTGAGCAAAAG
Organism: Maratus speciosus; assembly: GCA_963932465.1. Taxonomy (NCBI): domain Eukaryota; kingdom Metazoa; phylum Arthropoda; class Arachnida; order Araneae; family Salticidae; genus Maratus; species Maratus speciosus. The sequence continues at coordinate 213,772,651 of OZ010797.1, read as the reverse complement.
ACTGATTTATTAGAGAAAATCTCCTGATTTTTTTTTTTTTTTTTTTTTTTAGAACCTAGAAGTTCTGCATTGTTATATTATTACATTTTATACTTATTATTCAGCTAATATTTTTTAGTATTGAACATTTGTCATGGGGGAAAAAAAGATACCAAAAACTTTTAACCCCACTATTTCTAAACAACAAATTTCCAGGCATATTTCTACAACATTTGCAGAATCTATAAAAAAAAAAAAACAACAACAAAAAAAAAAACACACAGAAATCTATTACAAAGTTTATTGTTTGAAATAGTTCTGTTAATATTTTCTAGTAACATTTCTTCCGAGGCAAACGTTCAAACTTAGTGATAATATTAACGATAATATTAACTTTGTTATATTACTTTGCTATACTACTTATGTTATCTTACTATTTTAATTATTCATTTTTTTTTTTTACCCTTTTATAAGTGTGTTGCAGCCCGCCTAGCATCGCAAACATAAGTGCGGCGAGCGAGAAAAAAAAGTTGAGTATGGCTGCTATAGAATATGATGCACATAGCATTCAACGTTCCTGTACAGGGATACACAAATAATTCGGTTACAAGACTCACTATGTACAATAATAGCTGGAAGTGCATTTTCCGTTGTGGTACGCATTTTTAAACTTTTTTTTTTTCATATTACTTACTGTGTATAAATTCTATAGATCATATACAGGGCTGCACAAAACATCTGAAGTACATTTTCGTTTACTGATGGAAGTTGCTGATGGAGAAATTTCAACAGTTCTTATGCGCTTCCTAACTGAACTAAATTTAGCTTACTATGCTAGTATAAGATAAATCTATAGTTCATATACATGACTGCACAAAAAATTCAGATCTTTTTCAACTTTTGATGGGAATTGCTGAAATTGTGTTTTTAAATGTGTTATGCGGTTTACAAAGCGTTTATTTAGACATCCTTTTTCGCCATATTAAATTGTGAAGTTTTATTACAGTATTCTGAATGTGTAGGAAAATGTTTCATAATATATGCTTGACGCATGATTTTACGTTTCTGCTTTGATTTTCAACGATTAAATTTTCGGAAAAAAAAAAAAAAAGCTAGTCAATCGCTGCAAAATTTCAATATGTAGGTAAAATTTAGAAAAAATCTTATTTGACTAATCCTGTTTGATAGTTTGATTTTATTAACAAACTCTTGGAAAACATTTTTAAACGGATGCTACGATTTCCATAATACTTTTTTTCCCCCGTTTGCTGGGAAGGGCTGATTTTTTTAGTGGTTTTTATTCTACAATTATACCTGCAAGGATCCTGCAATTATACCTGCGTAAAACGGAATTTGTTTTACGGTACCTAGCGATTTCTTTTTTCTTACTTTGGTTAAATATTTCATTATAAAACAACTGAAAAATAAAGCAGCCTTACCCGAATCCATAATAATTCATTACTGTTATAAGTACAATTACATTTACAGTCATTATTGTCTAAGATATCTTCCTAGACCAGTTTTTCGGCACATTTTTACACTACTGATACACTTTAAATTTTCTTAAACATTTCTGACACAAATAATTTTTATAACAAACACTACTGTTAAAATGCCTACATCTTTTTCAGGAGAAGAGATAAAAAATGTAAATTCGAAAGCCTGTGAAAAGGCAAAAATTTCCTGCCCCCCCCCTCCACCCCCCATTTCGGATGGAATACCATACAATTATATTTTCAGAGATAGACACCTGCCTAAAACGGAATTTATTTTTCGATCCCTAACGATTCATTTTTAATTATTTTGGGTTATTACTTCTATATGAAACATCTGAAAAATAACGCAGCCTTACCCGAATCCATAATAATTCATCACTGTTATAAGTACAATTACATTTACAGTCATTATTGTCTAAGATATCTTCCTAGACCAGTTTTCGGCACCTTTTTACACTACTGACACACTTTAAATTTTCTTAAACATTTCTGACACAAATAATTTTTATAACAAACACTACTGTTAAAATGCCTACATCTTTTTCAGGAGAAGAGATAAAAAATGTGAATTTAGAAAGCCTGTGAAAACGCAAAAATTTCCTGCCCCCCCCCCACCCCCCACCCCCCCCCACCCCCCCATTTCGGATGGAATACCATACAATTATATTTTCAGAGATAGACACCTGCTTAAAACGGAATTTGTTTTTCGATCCCTAACGATTAATTTTTAATTATTTTGGGTTATTACTTCATTATGAAACACCTGAAAAATAAAGCAGCCTTACCCGAATCCATAATAATTCATCACTTTTATAAGTAAAATTACATTTACCGTCATTATTATCTGAGATATCTCCCCAGCATATAGTATTTCGGCAACGTTTTCGACTAGTGACTAGTGACACACTTTAAATTTAGTAAAACTTCTGCGACACATATAAATTCTTTTAACCCTTTCAGGGGCATGAAAAATCTGTTCGTAAAATGATGAAATGATTGACTGACACCAGCATTTACGAAAGAATTTCTTAGAAAATGAAAACTTGCTTTTCTAAACTTTGATTATAAAAGCAAAATCTTAGTAAAATATTCTTGGTGCCGTTTGTCAATTTGGAATTAAAATTAAGTAGTCACGCCGCCCTTGAAAGGGTTAACAAACACGACTGCAAAAATGCTTACATCTTTTTCAAGAGAAGGGATTTACAGTAAACAACAACAAGGGCAATTACAGTAAACCTGTAAAAACTGGAACCTGTCTGGAACGGAAAAAAATTCATGGCCCCGACGGACAGAATACCATACAATTATACCTGCTGATTTTTTTCCGGTTCCCAGTGACTCTGTTTTCACAAATTTTACAAAAAAAATCTTAAACAGAAAATTTATTTATTTATTTAAGGCTGTTCTCAACTACTCTGCTCAACAAGCGCAAAGCGTTTTGGCACATTTACAAATTCATTTTTTAACGAAAGATATGAAATAAGGAAGGCTTGACTATGGAAGCGATTTGGAATCGAACTGCGTTTTCCATTTTTTGATAAATCAATTACCTATTGAGTTATAAGCGATTTTAATCACGTGACAGAGACTTTTTTCACCCTTCCTTGAGTGCTTATTCTTCTTTCACGCGGAAACTCAGTTCGAAACGCCCGCGTTGAGACTATTTTCTGAAAGATCTATTGCGTTTGCAGAAAAACACAGTTCGATTGCATAGTTTCTGAACAACAACACCTGCTAGTTTTATGCATTTCCGAACAAAAATAAATTAAAACTTTTGTCATAAATTTGCCCTTTTGGATTTTAGAACAGCCTTAAGGGAAGGGGTGGGGGGCTCTTTTTTTTCGGTTGAAAAATTCGATTTTTTTTTTTTTTTTTACACTTTTCTCTTCCCTGTAGTCTGTGTAGATTATACCTGTAAAACGGTTTGGCCGAATTCGAAGTCCTTTCGTAGTTTTTGTCTGCTTTTAGCGCAACGCGTCCGTATGGTTACATTGTTTTGGAACTCTATAAACGCATTTTACGCAAAATAACTTATTTCAAATTGGGAGGGGCCAGAACGCAAAAACGATTAAACCGATCTTGCTATTTTTTTTTTTTTTTTTTTTTTTTGACCATTTTCAGCCCTTTTTTATAAATATAAGTAATATATAAATATTATAAGTAAATATTTTTAGAAGCACGCCAAAGTGCAAAAAAAGGGGTCAGAAATAGACCTTTTTTTCAAATGGCTGCTACTTTGTTGATTTTCAACTTTTTGACCTTAAAGTGCTTGAAGCTCCAGACAATACGAGTATTATCTACTTTCATAATCCTTAAGAAAAATTGATTGCAAACGACTTTGGCGTGATTTAACCCTTTATGTACTGAATTATGAATTCATAGAAATTTTACCTTCTAAAGCATTTTTCATGAATTTTTGAAACTATATTAGAAGATTTACATAATTATTTAATAAATTTTAGAAGGATTTTAGGAGCATTGAAGGATTTAGAAGGATTCATTAAATTTGAATTTATAGGGATTTTGTGCAATATTTATAACCCCACTCAAATCTTTTATTTTAAATATTTTTCTTAGTATTTTTTAGAATTAGGAAATGTACAAATATAATGTTCTTACAATAGAAATATTTCCGAATTGAAAAATCCCCTACACACCCCCGAAACGCCAAGAAAGCTGAAAAGATGCAAAGGCAAAAGAAATCATCCTTTTAAAAATATTTTTTCTTTGTGTAACCCATAATGCTTTTGGAACAAGATAAAGTAAAGTTACTGTAACTCATTCTAAACTGTTATACTACTAATCGATGTATTAAATGAATTTTATAACAAGTTATTTTACTGGTACTTATAAGTACCGTCAATAGGTAAAGGGTTAATCACGCCCGATTGAAAGTGCACGGTGCGCACGCTAGGACATCCACCCAGTGACCCGGAGCCAAACAATTTTTGATGCTCCAGCTCCAGCTCCGCTCCTAGAGAAAATACCGTGGCTCCAGCTCCGGCTTCGGCTCCGACTTCGCGCTTTTAAGTTGCAGATTTTAATTTACACGTTTAATTTTTTGCTCACAAATACTTTCTATCTTCATTAAAGATCTGACAAAATGCATTTTTCTTCTCATCAAACTTGAAATGCTTGTTCAGAAAATATGACATCTTTTAGCTTTTGCTTTTAAAATAGAAAGTTTGGTAGAATTTTAAACACAAAAATCTTAAATTTCTTCTACACTTTTCGAACAGCCAAAATTGTACGACTACACATGTAAACAACAGGCGGCCATATTTGTTTTCAAATAGTGTTGTCACTTAGTTCAAGTAGAAAGTAGAAGTAAAGTAGTGTTGCCATTTTTTGAGAAGTTTTCCTTCCCTAATAATAATAATAAAACCTAAAAAATGATATAATTAAAATACTGAGTAATGATGTAATTAAAATATTTTAAGCCTAGAAATTTAAGACTGAAAAAAAAAAAAGATTTAAAAGAATATTAAAAACTAAAGGGGCCCTGGAGCTGGGGAAAATTTAGAGCTCCAGCTCCGGCTCCAGCTCCAGGAAAAACACAGCTCCGGAGCGCTCCGGCTCCGGGCTCCAGCTCCAGCTCCGGGTCCCTGCATCCACCCATGGAACTCTAGACACGTCAACAATATTTTATAATAATAATAATAATAATAATGTTCTTCAAACGATAATAAATAACATGCACAAAAATCCGGAGCTGAAAATCTTTAATACTGTTCAAAGAAAAAAAAAATGCTGAAAAACATTTTTTTTTGGTCAAATCCCCCCTTAAAAGAAATTATGCTCAAATTATTTAATCCTAATATGGTATTAGCGCCTTCCTGTTATTGTTCTCAATGTTGTATGATAAGAACAAGAACACTATACTAGGGCGAATACCGTACTAGGATTAATTGTTTTTTAGGTAATTTCTTTCTTTAAAGAAATTTGTTTAATATTTTTATTATAACAGTGAAATTTCTGAAAACGGAATCGCCAATAATTGGAGCATTTACACAAAATCTGGACGTCGGATTAACGAATGGCTGTAATTGACAGATAGACAAAAAGGCGATCAGTTAAACAAATATAACGAAACTCATTAAAAATCTTCTGAAGATTCATTAAAAAAAAAAAAAAAAAAAAAAAGCTTCTTTAGGATAATGTTTCAATACATCGATTTTGTAATCTTCGAATTTGGTTATTTAGCATGATCGAGATATTTTTTCGCATGTTTATAAAGCTGGAAAGAATTATTAACTTCGGCATAGGATTGTTTTTTTTTCCAATAAGTATGGATAAGTGGTTTTTCGTGATCCAGATATTAATTTATATTGTGATTTATTTTTGCTCATCCTTACGCCGCCAGGAATATTATCTGTAAGAACGTACTCCTAAGAAAATTTAATACTCAGATTTTTTTTTTCTTTTACACTGTAATTGGATACTGTTGGTAAGCAGAGTTCGTAAATACCATGATATTTTCGAAAATATAAAAAATATGCGATATTTTGATATATATTCAATATATTTTAATATATACCCGATATTTTTAAAATAGTCAACTGATTAATGTTTATAAAAAAAACAGGTGTAATTTAAATTAGAAACTAAATCATCTTACACTTAGATCGAAAAATTAATAAAACAATATTCTGAATACATTTTTCTCTTTTTTTCCCCCCACTTACATAATGAAATTTAAAATCCACTATTTGAAAACAGACACAATTTGCTTTTTATACTCACAAAAAATAAACTATAGGATTTAGTATTAAAATTCAATTTTTTTTAAACAAATTCCTTTAGTTCCACCTTCTACCACCAGGGGGCGCAATACGCTCTATTGGAACATTTGACACTGGTCCCCGTTGCGTTGCCTGCGACAGCGTATAAGCAGGCGTGCTGCGCACGCGCTGTGCAAATTCTGTCAGCTCCACATTCCACCAGAGGTAGCACTTAGCACTGTATTGTAAACAAACCTCCATCCGAACGAAACTCCGTTATACAACCTATCCGTAGATATATTAGTCGAGGGAGTGGGGGACTAAAATAAGAATAGAATAAATTGGCTGAACCTACTATTCGGAAATAGTGGTAATTACCACCCATAACTCGAGGGTCAATATGTGTTGTACGAACATTCGACACGGGTCCCCGGTACCTGTGGTACAGTATAGCAGGCGCGCTGCGCATGCCCTGGAAAATCTGTTAGTTCCACATTGCACCACCAGGGGCGCACTCTATTCTAAGCAAACCTCTATCCGAACTAAACTCCGTTATACAACCTATCTGAAGATATATTAGCCAAAAGAGTGGAGGGATTCAAATAAGAATTTGAGACATTTACAGAAATTACTATTCGGAAATGTCGGTAACTACCACTCATAAATCGAGGGACAATATATTCTATAAGAACATCCAACACGTGACCCCGTATAGCAGCCGTGCCGTGCACGCTCTGCAAAATCTGTTAGTTCCAATTTCCACCGCCAAGGAGCGCACTCTGTTCTAAACAAACCTATATCCGAACGAAATTCCGTTATTCAACGTATCAGTAGGAATATTACTCGAGGGGGTGGGGGAATCAAATAAAAAATTAATAAATTTTCCTGGTTGAGCATTAATTAGGAGCAGAGATAATTAACTTTGAGTGATTACAAAAGTTAGAGCCCGCGGAGGTACTGTCGGGCTTAAAATAATGATAATTAGTGAAAAAACGATAACATTTAACATCGTTTTATATCTTTCTCCATTCAACTATTCAGCGGTTCCCAGGTAATATGTCTGCAGGGAAAAAAAGGCCATTCTTTTTCTGCGATCAATTTAATAAAATATTAATTAACATATCCGCTTTTAATTATGTGAGTTTAATGAAAATTAATTTTCTGAAATCAGCGTAAGATTCTGTGCACGGATGTGTAATTTTAAAACCGGCAAATGCAGTATTTAAATTTTTAGTGTAATTTTAAAACCGGCAAATGCAGTATTTAAATTTTTAGTGTAATTTTAAAACCGGCAAATGCAGTATTTAAATTTTTAGTGTAATTTTAAAACCGGCAAATGCAGTATTTAATTTTTTTTTATTATTATTAGGGGGCCCTGCCCCCTACGAGCTACGCTCGTCAACGGCCGTTCAGACACCGCAGACTCTAACAGCACGATAATTTGATCGCCTTTAAAAAGATTTCGGAGGATTGAATTATAATTTGAATCTGAGAATTATAATCTGACGTAATTTTCACCAAACTTTTCTTTTTCTTTTTAATATTCACGTAAAAATTCTTTTGTTAGAAATGAAATATCATGATCATCTTAAAATATTAAATAAATGTCTCGAGCGATTTTTAAATTTAAACTGTTTAGCAATATTATTTTTTGCTCATTTTATATAATAAGTGTAATGTGACGTAAATTCTCCTATTTAAGACTTCTAACGCATGTTTATGAATTTATTATTTTACAATATTCTGTCTCTTTTAAAATTCACGTGTAATTATAATTTTTATGACGTAATTTTCAATGAGTTCTTGCTTTTTATATTTTCTGTTTATAATAGTCACGTGTAAAATAAATTTTTAATTTGAAGTAAACATTATTGTTTGCGCTGTTTATACAACTGGCAACAGTTTAAATTAATAACATTTTCTAAAATTTGTAAAAAATATCTCTCGAAATGCTGAAATTTTGAATTTAAAATTGAAATAAAACCTCAAAAAATGAGTCAAATAAGAAAAATAAATACAATCTGCACACCGGGAACTTATAACGTATAAAATGATCTAAAGATGATTAAATTCTCATGTATAGTTTTTGCTCCAATAAAACTTTTTTAATGGAACGATTTTGTCTAAATTTAGCATTAAATATCTCTTAAAATAATTCTTCGATCTGAAAACTGTCTGCATCAGCGTGTTTATCAAACATTTCTCTATAATACCACCGATTTTCATATTTTTGTATGCAACAGTTTTTTTAATATTAACGATGAAAGGCCATGCTTAAGCATTCAAATTGGATGTGGATCTACCCGGAATACCTACGCAGATTGTCATTGGTCCATTTCCAAATCAAAACTTTTTTTTATATATAGAAGGATTATTATCTCTGAACTCTCGAAGTAGAATAAAAATCTGCGGTTTTAAAATCTGGGAAACATGTCAGATTGTCTTGAAACATGTCAGATTGTCTTTAGAAGTCTTGAAAACGTGTATTTTTCATTGGGAAAGGAAATGGGAAAAAAATCCTCTCATTAAATCAAATTTTTAATTGATAATTCTAGTTCTAATTGGAATATCGGAAAAATTTTTAGACACTCTAAAAGAATTTTTTTTTTTTTTTTTTTTTTTTACGCATAAATGTGTTAATTTGAAATCCATAAATGCAATATTAAGGGGGTCCGTGACACAAAAATCTTAAAAGTTTTTAAAAATATTTTATTTCGTAAAAATAAAAATTCTTTTTTTTTTTTTTTCTGATTAAAATGACGTTTAAATCATGTTTCTATCTTAATTGGAACAAGAAATATTAATTTTTTCGTTTTGCTTTGTTTTCAAAATCTAGCTTTCAAGCAATGGCTGTCATGGAAACGACTTCATCTAAAAATGCGTTTTTCTTCATGATGGGTTTTTTCACCATTTCTCGTATTTAAATTCTTATAACTCAAGAACCATTAAAGATAAATAGTTCAAACCTGGAACATGTCTTTTTCAATTGTTTTACTTTAATTTTGATTCAGCAAATTTGAAAAAAATATTTACTTTTGAAAATATGATTTTTTTAATTGCATCATTTTTTAAAATTTAAAATTTAAATATTTTTAATTTTTTTAATTAATATTTTTAAAAATGCTGAATCGAAATTAAAACATATATACATATATGTTTAAAAAAAAATTGAAATTCTATAAATAATATTTCTAGTTATAACGATTTTAAATTATCACACTTAAAAAAAAAAAAAAGAAAAATTGAATAATTTTTTTTTTTTTAATTACGAGAAGTTTTATCGTGTGATTTTGTTTACAAATGATATAGTTAACCATCACAAAAAATTCAGAATTTTAACTCAATAAATAAAAATTATTTTAAAATGTGTCCCGGAGCCCCTTAAAAAAATTATAACGTCCCTTAAAAACCTCCAGTGTCTTTATCGCCATCGCACACATGCCACCTTGGCAACCTCTCTTCTTCTTGTCGAGTTTGAGAAAGAACTTTCTTTGCGGTCTGATTAAAATATATGCTTTCGTTGAATTATGAATTATTTTCCATTCTTTTAATTGGGGTTTTTAATTAATAACTCAGCTAATTATTAACAATTTAAAATTCCGAGTCTCAGTTGCACCAGGAGAAGCCTTCGACTACCCTCACAAAATTTTTCAGCCTCCTACGTGCCGTGGATTTTGCTAGCCATAGCACAAACGCAAAGAGAAACTTTCTTTTATTAGTATAGATAAGTTAAACATAATTTTAACAGCATCTTTGGAAATAAATTGAGGCTTTTTAATGCTTCTTTAGATGAAATATATATATATATATATATATAATATTAATTTTATTCTGAATATAACTTAAAAGGAACTGTAATTTTATTCTGAATAACTTAAGAGAAACTTTAACTTTATTTCGAAAACGTTGTTTTTTAAAAAATTGCCATAAATAAACTAAGTAAAAATAGTTAAATGTGGCTTTAATGATAATCTGGATAAATTTGACATTACTTTTCATACTCTAAACCAGGGCGCGAAATTTCCACTCGCCAGCTCGCCATTGGTGAGCAAAAATTTAAGGTTGGCGAGTAAGTTTCGTCTTTTAAAATGTTGTGCTTCAAATCAAACTAGTATACATACTCAGAATATCGTGCCTCAATTCAGCGACACGCGGAAGTGTTTTACAATCAAGATCGGGCTCGAAGTAGCTAGGGGTCGTTCGGTAGCTTCATCGCCACAAGCTCTCCTTTTCGGTGTCTTTAATTTGAGTAATTTTCCTTTTAAATTTGTCCGGTTTCAATTTTTGATTATTTTTTTTCAACGTTACTTTCGCTATAGAGTCTTTCACTCGGGACGTGGCTGGGGACCTATGAATCTTGCTTCCGCAAAAGAGTCGGACTAGAGTAGAAGAATAAAGGGCTGCGGACGAAGGTGGGCACTCGCCGCGGCGGTCATCATTTATCTTCCAAAAGAAAAAAAATGCGGCGTCACCCACTACCACATCGTCACCCATGGAAAAGACAATGATAGTGCTAAAGCTAGGAGTTTGCTGAAAAGTTTGAAGATTTTAAATGTCTTAAAGTTCTGTACTTCCTCTTGGATTTCTACAGGAGACTGAACCCTTTAAGTGTGGCATTACAAAACAAGGAACTTGTTATTTCATCTTTGAAATAAAAATTGAACATTGCATTTCAGTTCTGACAGATCTCTAATCTAATGTTGAACCAAGCGAACAGGAGTTCTTGGACCAACTATCCATCTCAGGAATTGTCATATACGCTCGAAATTTGCCAACCATCTCGGTGTGTAATCCTTCGGTAAATATAGCACTCCTTTTTTTTTTTTTAACACAAAAGATTTAGTTTATTTACAAACACAAAATGACATATGACGACACAAATGATGATAAAACTATTTACAATGAAACAATAGGGTTTCATAAGATGCACAACCGCTTCACATTTCACTCCATAACAACACTTCACTATATTGCTAAATTATTTCACAAAAACTCAAATTGTATATATACTTCCGTTTTTATTACAATCTTTCGATTTTTCATAAAAAACACCTGCCGCGCTTACATGCCAGCATCCACAACACTTCTCCCTTCCACACTCTCCAAAAACAGTCCCCCCCCCCCCCTCTCTCTCTCTACGCGCGCTCACACATCACGTGACGTGCGCGCCAAAAGAAATCGAAAGAAAAATTATCTAGACGCCTCCAGACATCACACCCCCCACCCAAGATTGAAAATGGGGGAGGGGGTCCCTCTTTTTCTATCTGAAATTTAATCTGGAGACATCCTCATACTCCATTTTTTTAAACAAATTACCCAAATGAAAATACAAATTAACAAATATATATAAAAATAAATACAAACTACATCTTGAAATGGTCTGGACACGCTGCCTATACTCTTCTTATCTACTAATATAATAAAAGAATTAATACTTAATAATAACAATAATAAATGCAATAACAAATAAAACATATATAAAAGGAAACAAAAGCTGTAGCACACTAAATCAATCTTTTAAAGTCATTAAAAAAACATAGTCATTTATCAATCAGTTCGTGAAAGTTTTTTTTTTTTAAAGTTTATACAGTTTGGAAAGTTTTTCAAAGTTTGTTTTCTTATCCAATAGTCTCAAGTCTAGACAGTGCGTCTGCATTTATCAACTTGGCACCAGGTCGATGCGAAATCATAATGTCATATTTTTGCAGTACTAATGTCCATCGCTGCAGTTTGGAAGATTGGGTGGCATTTTTGGTGATGAAAGTTAGTGGGTTGTGATCGGTGATAAGTTCCACAGGTGAACCAAAAATCCACGTTTCGAACTTCTTGAGACTCCAGATGACCGCATAGGCCTCCCTTTTGATCGTCGGCCAAGCCTGTTGAGTTTTGGTGAGCTTTTGACTGGCATAGCTCACTGGGTACAATACTCCGTCTTTTCGCTGCGATAAACACGCGCCGATGCCGACTGCAGATGCGTCGCACTCGATGACAAATGGTACTCCTATAACGGGAGTATGTAGACTAGGTGCTTCGATAAGACCTCTTTTCAACTGATTAAACGCCCGATCATGGGCTTCTGACCAACACAACTGCTCTGGACTGTTCTTTTTCGTCAGTTCTGTTAGAGGATATGCTACTTCAGCATATTTGGGAATGTAATCTCTATAATAATTACACAAACCAAGAACACTTTTCAAGTGTTTCTTCGTTTGAGGCACAGCTAGCCCTCGAATAGCCTCCACTTTTCCGGGGTCGGTCCGATGGCTGCCGGACCCGATGATATGTCCTAAGTATTTAATCTGCGGTTTTGCGAATTCACATTTTTTCAAGTTGACTGGAAATCTTAAGTCTGACAATTTAGAAAATATCTTCTCTAGATGCATCAGGTGTTCAGAAAATGTTTCAGAAAAGACGGCTATGTCGCCTATATATGCTCTGGCGAACTCCTTGTAATCGGACAGTGCTCTGTTCATTTCTCGTTGAAAAGTCGCAGCTGCGTTCTTGAGCGCGAAAGCCATTACTTTAAAGCGATACTGAGAACTGTGAGTTTTAAAACATGCTAAATTTTGACTCTCTTCTTCTAGTGGTATGGCCCAATACCCTTTGAGTAAGTCTATCGTAGTTATCACATTGGCCCTGCCAGTACTGATCGGTGGCATTTTCCATCGGGAAATCATCAGTTTTTGTAATAGCATTTAGCACTCGAAAATTTACGCATAGGCGCAAGGCCCCATCCTTCTTCATCACGCACACTACTGGGTGTGGCGCCTCAGTCTCACTTTTTTCAATCAGACCTAGTTCCAATAACTCCTCAATTTGTTTATCTTCTTGAGCTTTCAAGGCCTCTGGGATTCTGTAAACATAGGACTTTTTCTTTTCTGCGTCATTTATTCGTATTTTATGCTCTCTTACCTTGGCCATTTGCACTTTTCTGGAAAATAACTCTTTATACTTATACAATAAATGTAACATTTTTGCTTTCTCTACCTTTCCTAAATGACATAGATCAACTTCCTTAATATTGAACAGGTCGGAGTAATCTTTCGTACTGGGGGTGGGATGGACCTCCCCTAATTCTTCTTCATTTTCGAAGATTACCCCCACCGCCTGTACCCTAGGAGTAAATTTTCTGATCTTATTTACGTGGACATTCCTAACATTCCCGTTCATTAATTTCACTTTGTAAGAATCAGGGTTACAACGCGGCACTATTTCGGCTGGCCCTGTCCACCTTGCGTAAAGTTTGTTCGTGGAGTCCGGAATTAATAAATATACCTGGTCCCCCGGTCTAAATTCCTTGTAAATCTCTCTTCGATTAGCGTACTTCGCATAGGAGCTTTGCTTAACCTCCGGCACTATTGCCGCTTGTTCCGCCGCCCTTTCTAAATTAATTTTCAACTCCTGGAGGTATTCGGTCGCGCTCTTTCCTAGATTTATAGGTAGTGGGATTTCGCCTGCCCATGTAGATTTTAATACCGCCAGTGGCCCCCTGGCCTCCCTTCCGTACATTAATTTGAATGGCGATACGCCCGTAGTGCTATTCGGAATTTCTCTGCACGCAAATAATAGATAGGGGATGTGTTTATCCCAATTTTTAGGGTCGCTACGAATTATATGGTGCAACATACGTTTCAATACCTGATTATATCGTTCAACAAGTCCGAGCTCTGTGGGTGCCCCGGCGTAGCAAACCTAGGAGCCGCCCCCAGCCTAGCATGAAACTCTTGTATTAACCCTGATACAAAATTTCTGCACTGATCACTCGCTATTACGCGGGGTATTCCTGTTCGCATAAATATCTCTAACAATGCATCGCAAGTAACTTTAGCCGTAATTGTCCGTAACAAAACTGCCTCGGGCCATCTCGAATGTTGTTCTACCAAAGTAAGTACGTATTGATGCCTACGCGCTGAAGGAGGTTCAATTTTTCCAATTATGTCAATATTTACAACGTCGAACGGAAGTTCCGGTCTCTCAATTGGGACAGTGGGTATCTGATCGCTAGCCCTCTCCCTGCTCCGTGGTTGGCAATCCTTACACGACGCACAATATTCTTCTACATTCCGCGACATAGCTGACCAAAAAATGAATAACGAATTCTCTCTTTTGTTTTTTACATGCCGAAATGATTAGCGAAAATCGATTCGTGTGCAATTTTTAAAATTTCCCCCCTCCTCACCTTTGGTACCACTAATTGCATAACTTGATTTCCCGAAACTCTTTCCCTGTGATAAAGCAAATTGTCTACCATAACAAACACGTTTTTCTCTTTTTCTGCATCTTTGAAAGCTCCCTGTAATGATTCGCAACTTTTCTGTTGCGCCCTGTAAATACTCGCATCTGATTGATGACCCACATTTAAATCTTCGCTATTATTTTTCTTTTCAATACAGCTAATCATTAACTCTTTTTCTGCAGTTTCATTTTGACTTAATAAACATAAATTCTCATCATTCATACTTTGTTGTTCCATTTCACTACCCCCTGCCTTTTGATATTTAATTCCTTCCCCCCATTCTGACTGCATCCGTAAGTACCGACACATCACATAATCTATTTTCTTCCCCTCCACTCTGAGCTGATCGTAATAACTCATAAATCGTTGGCGTGATAATATATGACCCATATAATTTATCTGTTGCTGCGAACAAAACATCTACGCTATTAACTACACTATTTGACTCTCCAGAATCTAAAGCTATGGGTAAAGTTATAAGGTCGGCGGTTATTTTTTCTCCAAAAGCAGATATCAACTGAATTTTTGAATTTTCATTAGTTCTGAATGAATCCGGTCTTTGATTTGAATTAACTACTGGAATTTCGGCCGCATTATCGATTAATGTATTCATTTTCCGCCCCCCTAACCACACATACTGGTATTGCAAAGCTTGCGTATTTATTTCCTCCTTCTCAGAACATAAAGCTGTCACTTTAGCAACTAATTTTTCATCATTTTTATTTTTCTCAACACCCGATTCCTTTTTCGTTTGATAACGGAAACTCCCCGTTTTATTTTTTTCTTTATTATTCGGACAGAAACGCAAATGAATTGTTTGTTTACACAGCCTACAAATGTCATTAGTTTTCATATCGCGAGAAAGAACATTATTCCTGATATGAGGTGATATATATTTACCATGATTCACACTTCCGTTTTCATCATAGTTGCGAAAGGATTTTATAGGTCTATCATATAATTCCGAAAAAGTTCTACCATTTGAAGTAAACCAATTATCGCATAATTCCGCGATTTCGCGTGGTTTTAACCAGTCATCCATTTGCTTTAATTTAACGTAACTCCGCGTTTCTGAATCTAATGAACTCGATAATCTATCGGCAACAATTAATTCATTAAGCGTATCGAAATCATTTACTTTTCTAAGCTCACAATAAAAATCCCAATTAGCTCGGATTCTGCTTGCAAATTGTAAATGGTTTTCATTTTTCATTCTTTTTGCCGTAAAGAAATTTTCTAGACAAGCTTCCAGGGTAGGTTGAAATTCTTTTAAAATTAAAGCCTTAACCTTCGGATAACTCTTCATTTCATTTGTATTTACATAAACTAATAAATGTGCCGCGCGTTCACCTACTAAATTTAGTAAAATTTCAACTTTTAACTCCTCCGCAACATTTTTCATTTCGAATGCTTTTTCGAGCGAACTAAAAAATAAATTCCACGCTTCCGGTTTAGAAGGAACTGGCATACTCAGAGTCCTAACACCTTTAATTAAAGATTCTAAAGAATTAGTATGGGATTTTTGTCCCCCCCCCCTTCGAATCTGAATTCTTATCTTCGGTTTGGATCTTCGCCATTTGTAATTGGGCTTTTATTACTTCTAATTTTGTCCTCTCTAATTCTATTCTAGTGCAGTTTTCTGTTCCGATTTCACATTTTCTTTTTCAATTTTGAGTAACTAGGCTTCATGTTCTTCTTTTTCTATTCCATCCGATACCGTAGTAATTAAAAATTCTTTTATAAATTCAGTATCCTTAGCGTATTGGTCGCTTCCCTCAATGAGTGTTTTGAAATCTATAATTCTGTGCTACGATTCTACCTTTAAGCCTAATTCAGTCGCCACGACAACTAAATCTTCTTTCCCCAGCCCTTTAATGCTAAACATTTTTCTTTTTACTTTCAAACACTTTTATAAAAAAAAATCTACATATAACAGATACTATCATCTTAAATAAATAAATCAAGCAATAAATGTCATACTACATTGTCATACTACAGAGGCATCTTTCCTCTGACATGCTTAAATCGATCATAATAATAAATCATATACTTTTCTCTTGTCCCCTTAAATCTTTTATATAAATATACAAACTCATAATAATAACTCACTTTCTATTTCTTTATCTACTAAATCATTTTCAAATATTATCTCCAATTAAAAATACGTAAACATGCAGCTTACTTTTAATAACAGCTCTGGTTCCTCGGAAATAGAGCGTGTCACATACGCTCGAAATTCGCCAACCGGTATACGCTCGAAATTCGCCAATCTCGGGTGTGTAATCCTTCGATAAATATAGCACTCTTTTTTTTTAACACAAAAGATTTAGTTTATTTACAAACACAAAATGACATATAACGACACAAATGATGATAAAACTATTTACAATGAAATAATAGGGTTTCACAAGACGCACAACCGCTTCACATTTCACTCCATAATAACACTTCACTGTATTGCTAAATTATTTCACAAAAACTCAAATTATATATATACTCCCGTTTTTATTACAATCTTTCGATTTCTCATAAAGACACCTGCCGCGCTTACATGCCGGCATCCACAACACTTCTCCCTTCCACACTCTCCAAAAACAGTCTCCCCCCTCTCTCTGCGCGCGCTCACGCATCACGTGACGTACGCGACAAAAGAAATCGAAAGAAAAATTATCTAGACGCCTCCAGACATCACAGGAATAATCAAGGATGTACAGCTGACAAATATTAAAAATGGGGAGCAAGAGTTTCAGACTTTAAGAGGAATATTAATTAAACATACAAAGATAAACGTCACAGAAAGATTGCAATCTATGTCAACAGATGTGTTAACATCTCTGCATATTTTTGACACTTTGGGTTGGCCTCCGAAAGAAAAAATTCTTGTATTTGGGATAGGAGAAATAAAGAAACTCTTCATGTATTTGAACCCAAGTCTCTTTAATGAAAAAGTGGATATTGTATTGGCAGAGTGGGCAGAATTCAAGTTTATGTTCACTTCACTATAACACTGAAATATATGCTGGAGAAGTTTTACAGTGAAAAGTGTTCAGCAAGATTCCCCAATTTGCTCCAGATTCTAACATTTTGAGGTGTTCTACCAGTGAGTACAGCTTCGTGTGAGAGAGGCTTCAGCTGTCACAATAGTCTCAAAACTGCATACAGGAACTTTCTGAAGACTGAGACACTGGATGATTTACTCAGAATTTCTATTAATGGACCCGTCTTGACAGAGTTTGACCCTACAGCTGCGATTGCCATGTGGTATTTCAGTGCAGAATGGCAGCACTATACAATCATGAAGTGCGAAAAGTACAGGAACTTTTTTTCATGACTTTTTAGTGGTATGTGACAATTTCTGAAACCACTGAAACCTTATGGCAACCTTATTTTGAGTTAATATTATGTATTTTTTTATTTTGCAGTAAATACGTTTTGATTTTTCAATTTCTACATTCTTTTATGATTTCGGTCACCAGAAAGTGCTTTATACTACATCTGTTAACATTTTAAAAATTGTACATATTTTTTATGAATGTAAAATATTCTGGATTTAACAGACAGCACCTTCTAACAATGGTCAATTAAAATTCAATTTGTCATAAATAGTTCATTTTCCGGCAGGTGTGGTGGCCAATTTTGCTGTCTGAATGAATTTAAAATAGTGGCGAGCAAAATTTTAGTCTGGCTAGTAACTTTTCAATTGAAATTTTATGCCCTGCTTTAAACTTTTTTGAGTAAACTAAATGCTACTTTAATTGTATTTTGAATAAAATTATCCAGTTTTAATAGTGATTGTATCACAAATTAATATATATTTTAATACTTCAGATATTTTTAGTTTTACATTTACCGACTTTAATTTAAGTAGTATTCTAATAAACAAATAAAATTTTAAAAGTGATCCACATTAAACTATTATTAGCTTCATAGTTTCAATTTATTTCTAAATATGCTAAATATTAATTTTAAAAAGGCTCCAAAGATTTATAATAATTCATATTATCATTACACTTAATATTAATTTATCTATACATTTTTTATTTTTAAATAAACAAAATAAAGTAAGTACTAACTAATGCATTAAATCATGTTTGAACCAATAAAGTGGATTTTCTGAAAATTAAAAAAAAAAAAAAAAACACTTATTTGCATTTTTTCTCAATTCTCAATGGAGTGATTAAAAAAAGAGATTGTTTCTACAAACAGTGAATCCTATAAAGCGATGTCTACCGCATAACTTTAGTAGTCCTTCTATATATATAAACAAGTAAGAAAATCATGCGTTAAGCGTAGATTATGAAACACTTTCCAACACTTCCTGAATGCTTTATCAAAACTTCGTTATTCAGGGAAATAAGGTATACAACAGAACTAAGTAACCATTTTAGAAAACGCGTAAAACATTTGAAAAGCTGATTTCAGCAGTTACCATCCATAGCAAATATGTATTCAAATTCTTTTAAACAGCTCTGTATTTGATCTGTAGGTTGATATATATGCTATATAATGGGGAAATTTAGTTTAGCAAGAAAACGAATAACAGGTTGAAATTTCTCTTTCAGCAATTTATACTAATAGATGGAAACATACTTGTATATTTTTGTACAACCCTGTAGTTAACATAGTACCTTTATTACACGCCAAGATTTAGCTAAAGTTTAATTCAAAGTAAAACACTCTTAAAACTACTGGAATCATATTTCCAGAAATTACCATTTATAGACGGCCATGTATCCAATTCTTTGCGTGACCCTGTATATAATTTTATCTATGTTATACAAACATTTCTTAGTAAACAAAATGCAGTTCAGCGTAAAAACGCATAACTCATTTAAAAACCACATTTAAGCAATTTACAATCATAACCAATAACCATTACGAATTCTTTTGTGTAGCCCTGTATATGAATTACAGCATTTATACACACCGTATACAATGCATAAATATAGTGAAACATCAAAGCGCATAACATAATTAAAAATGCATTTCCAGCAATCATCGCTACCGTACAGTACTTCGGATACAATATAGTATATGAAATCTTTTGTGTGTCCCTGTAAACGCTATGCATTTCGTATTACACATGAAATAAGTTATAGTAAACCTCAGCGACGTATATCAATTTCATTATACATGAAATAATTTAACATAATTAAAATACGCCGGAAAAAATTCCCTCCATCGTATATCATTATATAACGGAATTCTTTTGTGTGGCCCTGTAAATGAATAACATTTATTCTTTGCACCGCATATTCTACGGAATGCATATTTTAGTGCACTTGATAAATGCATATCAATTTTATTGTGTTTGAAAGCATGTAACATCATTAAAAATCATTTTAAACGATTTTTTCCCATAGGCCGTAATGTAATGGAAAACTTTTGACTGTCCCTGTAAATGAACTAAACATGCTACAAACTTCATTTGCAAATAGGATTCGTGCTATGGTAAAGGTCACTAACATCCAAAAATTTCAGAACGATCCGAGTATATTTACGGGAGTTAGAGCGCGTACAGACGGACAGACAAACCGAAGCATAAACACTTTCCAACAAAGTTGAAAAGTGTTAAAAAGTAACGCTTTGGAAATGGACCAATGAAAATCTGCGTAGGTACCGCGAAACGTATCTGACTGGTCGGAGCTTTCTGACGCTATAAGGGGAGTTTACAAGGAGGGGGGTGGTCTGTCACCAAGTTTGTCACCAACTTGGCGATATATCACCAAATTTGGCGACCAAAATTAGTCGCCAAAAGTGAGCCAACTTGGCGCTATTTCCAGTATTTCCCCAAATTTCCATAGACTCCCATTGAAATTCAATAGGGTTTATTGCTTGCAGAAAATCCTCAGATTGCGATATTTCAATGTAACAAAAACTAATATTAGCTTATGAATAGAGCTTAATTGAACTATTTACATAATTTTTAAGCACAAACACTAACTATTTAAAATATTCGTAACACTATATATATCATTTTATGCATATATGTTGGCGGAGAAAAGGCGGCGAAGTGAAAATTTCAGAGGAGAGGAGATTTATATGATTATTTAGTATTTAGATCCAGAATGTAAACACGAAACAATTACGTCTGGGGTTGGCTAGAAAATAGGAATTGCTTCGCGATAGAATCGCGAAGCGATTACGCGGGGGTTGGTGAGCATAGCGAGCAGGGGGGGGGGGGCGGAACCCTCCTAGTATTCATAAAAAATTATTATTGCTATTATTATTATTATTATTACTATTATTATTATTATTATTATTATTATTATTATTATTATTATTAGAAATTTTAATTATTTTTCATTAAGACAAGTTATAGGTTTAATATTATTCTGAATAAATTATTATTACTTTTTTTAATATATTTTTTGAATAAGTGAAATAGTATAGTATTAGTTTTCTCTATAATGTAATTTTCAATTATGTACCAAATATAAATTTAAAATATTTCTAAAAAAGCTATTTTTTATATATATATAGATTTTTATTTTTGAATAACTTAAATACAATTATTTTAAAGATTATTCTAAATACAACTTTTAAAAAAATTCTATAGCAGATACTCCCGAATAGCGCGCATCTCTATTTAGCAAACACCTTTTTCAATCCACAAAACATATATTAATTATGTTTTTACCTCTGTATAGCGGGCAACTTCCAATAGCAGACAGAATTTACGGTTCGAGGTGCATATGATATTTAAAGATTTTACTGGATAAATTTTAACCAATTTATACATTTTCATTTTTTAAATAAGCTGCACATTACATTGTGCTTTAAGTATGTTCTGAATAAACTACACATAACTTTAAAAGATTTTTGAATAAATTATTATTAATTTTTATATTTTAATACACTAAATATAATTTGAAAAGTCTTCTACATAAATATCAAGAAAATATTAAATTCAGATTTCTTTAAAAAATCTTTCAGATTATTTAAAAAAAAGTAAATATAACTGTAATGCTATTAATTTTTTAAAAGAGAAAATCATCGTTATTATTATTATTATTTTGTGTAAATTATGATTTAAAATGTATTTTGAATAAATATCTGTTACTTTTCTAATTAAATTAAATATTACTTTTATAGGGTTTGAATAAGCTAAAGACAAAAGAAAAATCTGAATACTTTATAATTTATTATTATTTTATTAATTACATAAATTTTAAGAAAGTAAACACAATTTTAATCGTGTTAAAACAAAATTATTATTAAATTTAAATGTTTCATACACTTTGAATGAATTTTGAACGTTAAATGTATTTTGAATAACTTTAATTTCATTAATATTTTTGGTATTTTTCAAAAAATTAATATTTTTAACAGATCAGCATTTTAAATAAATTATTATTACCTATTAAATATTTTTTAATACAGACCAAACACAGTTTTAATAGTGATTAGTTTAAAAAATATATCTTTTTATTTCTAAGATTAATTAAGTGTAATTTTAAGATTATTGGGAATAAGCTAATTATACTTAGTCATATTAAGACTCAATTATAATTATTTTTAATTTTTTTAAATGCATTTATTTTTAAATTGTATTCTTAAAACGTAATTTGAATATGTTTTTACTCGTTTAAAACTTTTAATATTGTTTTAATAAACTTAATTTTAATGCGATTTTGAATAAACTAAAAAGAAATATTAATAATATCCTGAATAAGTTATTATTTAATATTTATTTTTTAATAAATGTCTATATTTTTAAATAAACTGAAAAGGACTTCAATACTGTTAAGAATAAATTATCATTAATTTTCAAATTTGTACAGTTTTTGAAAAAAAACTTACAACTGTAAATTTTTTATCAATAATTTTTACCGCTTTAAGGTTTTTAGTGCTTCCTAATAAAATAATATAAAAGGAAAATAATAATAAATGTCTTCTAAAAATATTATTACTGTTTACATGCTTGTTATATTTTAGAGAAACTAACTATTTTTACTTTCTTCAATATATCTTTACAAGAAAAAAGTATTGGATTCGTAAAAATTTTCGAATTCCGGTTTCCTACGGATTTACACGTTTTAAGTGTCAAAGATTCTGAAAAACATGTTTTTTACAAAATGTCTGCCTGTGACTCTGTCTATCTGTCTCCATGTATGTATGTATGCACAAATTTTGTGGGTGCTCTATCTCAAAAACTAATGAACGGAATTTAATGAAACTTTAAATTCAGTTAGTCCCTGATATAAATTGGCAATACATATTATTTACATGCTTGTTTTATTTTTTTTTAGAAAATAACTATTTTTTAACAATATTCTGAATAATTTGCATTTTTAAAAAGAATATTTACATACAATTTTAATGGTAGTGCGACTAAACTAAATTATATTTAAGAAAATAAAATAAATTGCCGTTAACTTTCAAAATTTATATTATTTTGTGATTAAATAAACTATGTAACTTTAAAAGTGGTCTGAGTACATTTTTATTACTTTAAAATTTTATAAAGTAAATGTAATAATACAGTCGTCCCCGTTTAAATAAATGTTGACGGTTCCGGAAATAATATTCGATTAACCCCTTGAAGGGCAAGCAATTACATTTGTGAAATGCTGAATTCCCACCGGAATCTTTGAAAAATTCTATTTCAAAATAATTAAAAGCAATTTTACGGCTTTTTTCCACCAAAGTTAGAAAAGTAAATTTCAATACAATTTTTCTGGTGTAAAACTTCATTAATCGTAGGTGGTATATAATATATACCGGTGCCCCTCAAGGGGTTAAGCGGTTTACTTCATTAAATGGGGAATCATAGCTGTAATATTTAATGCGTAATAAAAAGGCAAAATAACCATCTACGGTATATTTAATTAACAGCATAATAAATCGACAATAGAATAAGATAAAGTAAAATAAATACAAATACTAATATAAAGGAAACACCTCTTAATTTAATGTCAGTACATACATTTACATCACACTTAATGTAGCTCATTTAAATTTGGTCAAAACTTCGCTACTTCTAATTTACGTTACTTATACTGCCTTAAAAAATCGTTTAAAGTGGTTTGTTTAAGTGGAATTTTAAAGGAGTAAATATCGAGTTATTTTTCGAATGAGTGCAAAATATCACAACTACCATCTCGAGTCTCGAAATGACGTCGCATTGTTATTAAAGCTTGGTTAACAGCAATAAGTGATGGTAAAGAAGATCAAGGTGGGGGAAATCATTTGACCTATCCATTATACAACTGCCGGTCGAAATCATTACAGGAAGAACCGAAATTTTGTTTTCAGCGTAAAGGAACCGAAAATAACAAAAAGTGGAAAGAAATTCCAGCTGAAACGTGCTTTCCGCGCCTATTTTCAAACATCGGTCACACAGTTGTTATTCGATTAAGCGAGGACGTTCGTAAAAGGCATTTGGTTTAAGCGGGGAAAAATAACATAGAACCAATAGGACTATATTCGGTTCCGGATGATTCTATTCGAATAAGCGGGGGTATTTGTTTATCCGTAACCCGATTAAGTGGAGAGGACTGTAATTACTATTTACTATAAATAAACTAAATGTAATTATTATTTAATAAACTAAATGTAACTTTACATATCCAGCGGGCGCGCTATCGCAAAATTTTACGATACATATGATTTTTCGGCATCTTTCTTCTCACAAATGATACCAAAATTAAATTCAATTTTTACTACTGATTTATAAAATTACTCTTCTTATAATGTCTTTAATTATTGTTATGACAAATCTACTCCCTACTATAAAACAAAAACATGCGAGCGAGTAACACTGACATCATATAGACTGTGGGCAATAACCTGGGGAGGCAATTTCGTTTTCATTTTTTCAAAATTACCAACTTCTAAAAATCGCGCAATTTCAGTTTTTACGCCGTCGAACAGGGGTGGATGAGGGAGAAGAGAGGGGAGCAATTTTTCAAATGCTATCTATTTGAAAATTTATCTCAATTTACTGTGTTTTTATGATTTTTCAAATAATTTTCACGCATGATTTTATTTTTTAATCCACCTGATTAAATTAACCCTCCTGCAGAAGATTAACACGTTTGCACCCGAGACAATGCAAACAGTTCAACAATTGTTTCCGGTTAATATTCCATAACAAAAATAAAACTTAATTAAAAATAAATAAATAAATAAAACACAAGTTTAACAGATGTGTAATCGATCTAAGCGCTTAATCACTGAAATAGTCCGAATTAAAAATTATTTGGCGATTTCTTTAGCTATTAAAACCGCTGGAATGTGACCAATATAAAAGTGTCGCTTTTAATAAATTCCAAAACTTTATTTGAATACATAGTTGATATTTTTCATATAAAAGTGCTTTTTGGTCTAATAGGTGGTCAATCAAAAAATAAAATCCACTGAAATATTAATATAATTTTGAAAAAGATAAGACAAAAGTAATAATATTCGGAATTAATTACTATTTATTATTAATTAGGTGCTTACCTGCAATTTTAATACACTAAATGCATCTTTAATGGTATTAAGAACAAATTAACTTAAAATTTTTTATCGTATTTTTGATGTTTTTTTAATGTACTATGTAATTTTAAATGTATTTTAAATAAATTTTATTACTTCAATATTTTTTCTGTTATTTTATTTATTAAACTAATTACTATATTTGTCTTATTGAAAAAAATTATTATTTGTTATTTTAAGCAATCAAAATGTATTGAAATATTAATTTTAATATTTTATAATTTATTTATTTATTTGTTTGAACATTAGTTTTTGTTTAATTTGTGTATTACTATTAATGCCTTTTTTAATATTTTCAATAATTATATATATATTTTTAATAAAGTAATCAATACTTTAGAAGTATTTTCAACAATAATTCTTTTCGGCTTCTCACAGTTACTTTCAGGATAAATTGGCCAAATTATTATTATTTATTTATTCATTTATTTTGAGCTTTGAAAACAACAGCATTCTGATTCTAAATAAATAAATAACCAAAACTACATAATTTTTATACAACACATGTAACTAAATTACTATTTACATACAACGCCTGATATTTCTTTCTCATTTGGAAATCGACGCCTTCGGATTTACCGCTATTTACCTAAGTTCAAAACACTCAAGTTTCGATTGACGCACTGAAGAGAGAGGAAAACCCGAAAACCGAAAACTATCAACGAAACTTGACCTGCTATCAGATGATTTCTTTAAGGCAACCCTAGTTGGCGGTCTGGGCGAATGAACCGGTGTGCGGTGTTCAACAAGTTTCGGAGTTCTCTTCATTCACTGGTCACATCTTATTTTCTGCCTATCTGTGAAAAAGCATGGTCCAGATAAGCAGATAAGTCCGAACACAAGGTCATAGTTCGCAGGTCAGTTGGGATTTTTGACACAGTGTGATTTCGCTGAATTTTCTCCCTGTTTGCTTCCAGACAGCAAGAAAGACCCACGTGTAATTTTTCTAATTTTCACGTGTAATTTTGGAAATTTCACACATTTTTCTTTGCAAATTTTTCTTCTGAAGGAAGGATACCTTTTCTAATAGGCTTATATGTGCTAATGCTGATTTAGAATCATGTTGTTTACATTGGTCTTTCTACTTCCTGTGATTGGTAAGTTTTTAATATGTAATATACTTTATTTAAGTTTACCTGTTTATGTTTGCTTTATCTATATGCATTTTGTATGATTTTAATAAGGGTTCGATCTATTTAAAGCGGGTGAAACAGAGCTTCTTCCCCCCCCCACCCCTCTTTATCCCCCTTACATAATCTCCACAAAAATTAAACATTTATAACTATATATTCCATAGGTTCAGGACTGTACAAAGAGACCGCCTCCCCGGCCCTGGTGATAATTCTAATTGAGCGCCCCCCCCCCCCCCCCAAACACACACACCATATGTATGATACAGTAAAATCTGCTTAGACGGAAACGCAAAGAGCGTAAAAAATTCGTTTTATACAGGTTTTTTTCATTTTAGTTGGTATAATTGCATTTTTTTTCTTTCTTTTTGGGGGGTAGCGCGGGGAGGAGTAGACCATAGCTCTATTTTCCGTTTATAGCAAGATTCCGTTATAATTCCATAGGGATTTATATGTATTATAATCCCGCATCCGCCACCTTAGATTTTTTTTTCCTTGCATGAAAACTCCTTTTTCGCCAAGTAGTAAATGTCGCCAATGGCTAAATATTGTTGATAGATTAATATAACATTGAAAAAACTGGAATATAATAATTATAACTATTAATTAAAAACAATTTTTAATTCACGCCAAGAAAAAAACCCAAGATGGCGGATGCGGGATTATAATACATCTGTTCCACAATTTTATATATTTTTATTACAGTATTATAATTGAGACATTTGCAACGCCTTTTTCATCTAATGATTTTAAATGAAAATTTAAAATATTGAAAGTATAATTAAATTTTAATTGAACTCATCAATTAATTTTAAATGAAAAAGTTTAAAGTATGAAATAAATAAAATGCGAAGCCTTATCCTGTGACTTACTCAACTTTCCACTTGATTCCTGTTCGCGCGTCTGTTATCAGTAATGTTGCCAGGTCCAGTATAAAAAAAAGTGGGACAGAGAAACCAAAAAAGCGGGACAGCGGCTTCTAAATCGGGACATAAAATTACAGAAACCATTATGAAAACAGAAACTGTCTATTACGGAAAATTGTCCTAAACGTAAAAATTTTATTGTCCCTACGGTAGGAATACCATACAATTATACCTGCTAAGACGAAAACCTGTTTAAAGCGGAATTTCTCCCCTTTCCTTGCTGTTTTGTCTTAGAGGCTTTTTTTTTGTGCTAGATAAACACAACAACCTTATACAGTAAACATTTTTGAGGCGGAATCGCTAAGGATTGAAACAGAATTCCAATTTAGCAGGTTTAAATGTGTAATATAGGGTTGCTATTCCACCTGGAGAACTTGGAAAAGTCAGGAAATTGGGAAATTGGCCAAATAAGTCAGGAAATTTCAATATTTTTTCCAAAATCTGGAAAAGTCAGAGAGTTTGATAAACTTTCATTGTGATCTCGAAAAACGTTTGGTCGTTGTGCTGCCAGAAATTAGAATCTTGTATGGTTTGGCAAATTCAACATTAAAAAATGGAAAAAATATCATCTAAATTATCCTTTTTTCAAAATTTTCCGATTTCATCCTCCTCCCCTTTCTTATCCACCATAGGAAATAGTTGAACATTTTAATACTCAGTATTAGAGCTTTTAAAACTTTTCCAGCGGTTATTTTCAAGTAATAGTAAATAATTATCACTAGTCTACTTCCCGCCACTGAAATCAGGGGCATAAACCACCCTGGTCGCGTAGGGGGGTGTAGATTCATAAATTTCCGACTCCAAGAAGAAAAATTTCCGAGTACTATTGCCAACAAAATGCCGACTAATTAATATATATATATATATATATATACACACACTCATGTCCAAAAGTTTAGCATATGTGATAAAAACGAAGAAAGGGTATCGTAAATATCTTACGAAATTTTTAAACTTTATAGATGATAGATGAAAGTCTCAAGATAATTATGACTGAGCGTATCGAGATAGTCAAATAGGTTTTAAAGCGCTGATGTTGATTCCTTTTGAATTATTAATGTATGTCTCTAAAAATTACTGGTGAAGTACTATGATTAACATGTGTAGAAAATTGCGGTTTGGAACTCCAAACTGCTTTGTTTGATAGCGATATATCTTGTTTCTAAATGTACAAAAATTGATGAAACTGGATGATTGAAGAGCTGGGGATTCGATGCCCGTTTTTTTTTTCCAATAAAGGGCTTAATGCATTTTATTTTTTCTGTGTATGGCATATTTATTCACATAGACTCCACTCCCGATAAAAATACAAATTCTGAATTAAGCATAAGGAATCCTGTTACCCGTGTACGATGTACGTCTACAACATAAAAAAAGTCAAAATTTAAAAGATTGAAAATTTTCGAATGAACAAAACTTATATCCATTTCTTAGTACTTCCATAAAAGTTAATCAAATTTTGTACGTTTAGTAACAAGATATATCGCTATGTAACGAAGCAGTTTTTGATTCCAATCCGCATTTTCCTATACATATTAATCATGGACTTTCTTCGCGAATTTTTAGATAAATTTATTAATAATTCGAAAAGAATCGACATCAGCGCTTTAAAATTATTTGACTATCTCAATACGATACGCGAAGTCATAATTATCATGTGAATTTCATCTATAAAATTTAATAATTTCGTAAGATATTTAACACTCCCTTTCTACGTTTTTGTCATATACGCTAAAATTTTGGACATGAGTGTATATACTTATGGGTCTTGCTTCTGGAGAAACTTACTTTACAAATATACCAATAACAGGTTAATATTAATCACAAATGAAAACTTGTTTATAAGTAATTTCAACATATCCTTTTAAACATTGTGATCATCAGGAAAAGCTTGGATTACGTACGAATAAATTTAATTTAAGATTATCATCTAAATATATTAATAAAATAGTAATAATGACTATAATACAATATTATTTGAATAATTGTTGTATAATTGCAATTTGAATTATTAAATTTTATTTGTGCTTTTGTAACAAAATTCACACTTTTATAGCACGATTAACACGATTAGCCTATTTTTCAAGAACAGTGGACAGATCTATAAATTATTATTAATAGGTTGTTATTAATGTTATTAAGGTTGTTATTAATATGTTATTAACTGTTATTAATAGGTTCCATTTACACAAATTTTTCTCAATAAAGTACGGTAAAACATGTGGAAACAGAATTTCTAGGAAAAGTATTCTGTTTTAGACAATTTTACGTCCAGGCAGGTAGATTTGTAATGTATTCCTTTAAAAGAGACTATAAAAAATTTAGTTATTGCTAAGTTCTGTCTTAACAGTTCAGAGGCGCCTCCAGGAATACACTTTGGTTCGGACTTGCAAATTTTAGAGGTCTACATGTGCCCAGATCTGACCCGGCCCGCTGCCGAGTTCTGTCTTTCTCTCTCTCTCTCTCTCTCTCTCTCTCTCTCTCTCTCATTTGGCACGATGGGACATGCCCGATCAGGTCCTGACTTACATTTATACTGCTGACTTAAACAGAGTCGTAACCAGCCAGAGAAAGCTCACGGAGATCTGTTTAGGAAAATTTTAGGTTCTTTAAACGACCCTTCACAATTTTTTTTATGTTAAAAAAACAGGACCCTTCACAAAAATTTTCATCCCAAAACAGGACCCTTCACAAATATTTTTATCATAAAACAGAGCTTTTCGCAAAATTCTTTGTCTTATAAATAGACCTTTTACAAAATTTTCCTACCTTCAAGTTGAACTTTTCAAAAATTTAATCATATAAAAATAAAATCTGACGTAAAAAAAGAAAGAAAAAAAAGCTGAACCCATCAAATAACATATTACTTAGCTTTTTTGTAAATGAAGGATAGAAATTAAATATAACAGTTATTTCAAATTCACAAAATTACGAGTAGACTTCACAAATATTAGAAGAACTTCACAATTTCCCAAAAACAGGACCCTTGAGAAAAGTTTGGACAGACCCCTGGCTCAGGAAAGTTTTGGTGGTACTAATTCTGAATGTTTCTAACACGTTAAATAATGAAATACTGTACTAAAATATATTTTAGTTTTTGCAATTTTTTGGCTTGTTTCTGTATCTGAATAATTTTAAAATATGTTTATAATCAAACGATTTAAGGTTTCTTTGTTAAATTATCAAAATATTATAAAGGTTAGAGAGAGCAAGAGATAGAACGGGGGTCTTAAATTTTTAATCAGCAAATTTTAAACATGCTAATATTTCGAATTTCACAATAAAATTTATAAAAGAGAAAAACAATGTGTGACAAAATCAATATTCTGTAAAAAAAATCCGATTTTTTAAGGACCTATTAAATATAATAATAATATTCTTTCATAATTTTTGAAAATTTTAAATATTTAATCTAGCCTTGGGAGGGACTTCAGTCACCTTAGCTCCCCCCCCCCATTGAGTGCGCCAATGTAACAGGTTTTACTACGTTAAATTCTACTCAATGCAGATTAACGAATAACATGGTACTAAAAAATAAATAAATAAATAAAAAAAAATTGTGAATAATAAAAAATCGGGATTTTTGGCGTCCCGCGCAGTGGTTACGCGGGACAGGTCTCCGAACCCCTGGAAATCGGGACATACCGAGTAAAGCGGGACGTCTGGGACCACTAGTAATCAACCACATCATTAAAACAGGGGCGCCATTTCAAAACTTTATTGATATCAAACGACCTTTCAAATATTTCATACATGAGCGATTCCGTGGAGAGTGTCACACACGTAACGCAGGCTTTAATTTGCATTTATTCAATTATTTATTAAATTTTGATGTTAATTCTGATTTTAAGTGGTATGGTAAATAAGTTATTGACATATTTATAAATTTAAATGTGTGGCAATAAAACTCACAGAAGTATATCATTTAATTTCATTACTCAAAATGTGCTTTTTTTCTACTTCAGAAAAAAAGCACATTTTGAGTAAGAAATCAAATGATATATTTCTGTGAGTTTTACTTACACACATTTAAACTAAAAAATATGTTAATAACTTATTTACCATATCACCTGAAATCAGAATTAACATTAAAATATAATAAATAATTGAATAAATGCAAATTAAAGTCTGCGTTACGTGTGTGACTCTCCGCATGGAATCGCCCACATACATACCCACATAGCATTTTTTAGTTTGCAGAAAATTTGCAGAAGTTTTGCTTTGAAAACCTGGAAAGTTGCAGCAAGCTCAGCATGACAAGACTGAAAGTTCATGTTCATAACACGACTGCAGCAAGATAACGCACATGCCGAAGTCACCACACTTTGAACTTGCAGCTAACTTGTCGTGCAAGTTAAATTCATGCTGTATCACATTTATTGTAAAATAACGGCAAACAAGTAATCAAAAATACTGCAAACTTACTGCAAAGTACTAATCTTTCGATACCAAATTAACTGTTTACAACTGTTACACTGTAAGTTTAACCCTTTCGAAGGGGTTCGTAGACCTCGCACCGTTAAGTCCATGCATCGTTTTTACCACCATAAACAAGTTAGAGTAATATTTGTGCTTTTCAATTCGAGCCTTTTTTGGTATTTGAGAAGTATAGTGTTTAAAAAAAGCGGTGCCAACCGAATAAAATTTATGAAATTTCTACGTATCTTCTGATTGCCTATTCTCTCAACAGAGCTTTTGCTTTTGTCACTTTCGTGAATTAAAGACAGTCTTGCCATCAGTTTCACAACAAACTACTCATGCAAGTGGGTGATGGTACACCTTGCGGGGAGATTTGCCGCGAATTTCTCAATTCAAATTTGTCACGGCAAGATAATATCAGAAAAAATCAAATTTGCTGCTAATGTTTATGCTGTCTAGGACACTGTAAAAAAATTATGTAACGTTACTCCATAAAATGGGTGGCAACATGCTGCCTCCAATTTTATGGAGTAATTAACTTATGTAATGGTGTCATTTAAACTGGTATATCTGGTGTAATGTTACACATGAGTGTAACGTGATACAAGTTATATCGGTTAAATTACTCAATAAAATGGAGGCAGGAAGGCTGCCACCAATTTTATGCAGTAACGTTATATAAATTTTTTACAGTGTAGGAGTACTAACGCTGAACCCGGCCCTTAAAGACATTCTAGCGAATTCTGACTTTTGAATTGTATTATTTGTTAATTATTTTAATTAAAAATTTTGACGTAAAAAAGTACGAGTCTATTGTTTCTGGTATTTTAAAAGAAAAACTAGGGCCAGAGTCGGGCCCTGGTGATTTGTATTAGCTCTACCCCTCTCTGTACGGGACTGCATAGGTTAAATAAACGAACATAAATACATATTTGGATAAATATATTGTTTTGTCTTCATCGTACCCTATAAGTGCAAAAACAAAAACATAAGAGCATGAGCAAAAAATTATTAAAATTAATATAATGGAGCCTCACAAACATTCACCCTTTTTTATTTTTTCGATTTTGGTTGCAATTTTTTAAAGATTACTTTCACTTTCGGCACTGGTTCCTAAAGTAAAAGTGTCATCATAAAAAAAAAATAATAAATAAAAAATAAAATAAAATAAAATAATTAAAAAGAAAAACTGCAACCAAAATCGAAAAAGTAAAAAAAGCCGACTGTACACATTGACCTCAGCAATCCAATACAAAAATAAAATATAAATAAATAAATAAATAAATAAATATAAAATATAAAAATGCAAACGAAATATTGGAAAAGAATCTTCCTATAGATTTAACATTAGCTCGCGAGTGTCTTCTTCTGACGAGACGGGAGCCGTAGAGATTGATTTGCACGTAGTAATGTAAATAAAATATACAAATACTGCCCTATTTTTTTTTCAATATTTATAATGTGATAATTGCAAGTAATTAATCAAATTAAATTAAGTTACGCCCGTAATAGATCGAATAATGCAGTGGTAATACAGTAAAGCCCCGATTATCCGCTGTGCGGTTTATCCGCGAAGCGATTTTTTTAAATTCATGTATTCGAAAGTAATAGAAGAATATTTCTAGATTCGGTTGCCATGTTTAAAATATCAGATATAAAGTCTTGATGTCTTTTCTTGATTTTATTAACAAAACGTAAACACAGCAATTAAAATATTTAACAATTAAATAAGACTATTATGATAAATTCCAGGGAAGCATATCAAGAATAGCTTCATTTTTGAGATAGAAAAAGTGTTTCCAAAGCAAGAAGCAAAAACAAGTGACTGATTTTTACTTTCTTCTATCTTTACAAGACAAAAGTAATTGGATTGGTGAAAATTTTCGACTTTCGGTTTTCGACGGATTTACACTTTTTAGGGGTCAGAAATTCCGAAAAGCATGTTTTTACAAAATGTCTGTCTGTGAGTCTACCTGTCTGTATGTGGCACAAATTTCGTGGGCGCACTATCTCAAGAACTAATGCACGAAATTTAATAAAAAATTATATTCAGTTATTCTCTGACATAAATTGGTGCTGATTAGTTTTTGGTGTAAATTGATTAACAGGTGGCGCTGCTATGCAGTATTTTTTGCGATTTCCGCAATAGCTCAATCTCCAGAAATAATGCACGAATTTTCATCAAACTTCCAATTCAGGTATACCTTGATATCAATTAGTGCTGTTTATGTGATTTAAATAGAAAAAAAATTTTGTGGTGGCCACAACATACTAGTTTTAAAAAGATGTAACTCAACACTTTTTGTACAGTATGTATGGTATATTATTTCTTGTATATTTTTCTTTATTTTAGTGATTTAAACGTAAAATGGTTTCTGCTGTACTCTGTATATGTGTGTATTTTAAACGTTTTATTATTTTTTTGTATACTGAAACATAGTTTTTATGTTCAATTTTCTTTTTTTTTTCGTGTTTGCACCCCATTTTCAGTCTATTTCGCGTTAACCGCGATTTTTGTTATCCGCGGTGCCCTTACCATCCAATTCCGCGGATAATCGGGGCTGTACTGTAGTTTGTTTCATTATTAGCTCTATATTATAGTTTTTCTTTTCTCAAAAAGTATTTTTTCATTGCAAGAACATTGCGCTATTCAATTTATTTCATTATTTATTCAATTTATTTTATTCAATCAATTGAGATGAACGTTGCAGACTCGGAAGTATCTTTTAATGCGTAAAAGTAAAAGAAAAAAAAATGCTGCTCAAAAAGAAAGTAGTAGGGCTGTACCGAATAGTGATTTTGGCCGAATACCGAATATTCGACACAGATGTATACTGAATATTCGGAACTAACTATTAGGCGAATATCGAATATTTGGCTGACTGACTACTCCTATATTTCAGAATTTAAAGGCATTAAAAAGAAAAAAATAAATAATTTTACTTAATATTGAACAAACACAAGTAGTTCCATTTCGACCAAAAATACCTTTTTAGGAGTAAACTATCTTTGCACTAAAGAAATCTATGCTTTAGAGTTATTTAAAAAAAGGATAGTCTTAAAAAACTTTTTAAATAAAAGATTAAACTTCATGACTTATTCTGTGATTTAAAATAAAGGAATAAAATTCTTATATTCTAAAATAACTAATTTAACCCTTTATCTACTGCATTAGGATCTACTGCAATTTTTTTCATGTAATATTTTGTTTTCATTTACTACAATGAAAATTATAGGATAAACATAAAAAAATACTCACCCGTGAGAAATTTAATTATTTTAGAGGTAATTAATTAAAGTGCTACTTTAAAGTACCGTCAGTACACTATGACTAAAATATCTTACAAGGAGAGGGCCAACCTTGTTCATCACAGATTTTGATTATTTTAATATATGTTGTAGGGTAGAGACCCCTTAGTCTCAGGTTCAACGGATTTTATCCAACGCTCCTTAGTTCTTGAGAAACCAGGGGGTCTAATAGTAGTACACAACTTAAATACCTACTTTGCAATCATACTGACAGGTTGGTCGTAGCTCAGTTGGTATGGCGTTTGACGGCTGATCCTGGGCCCGGGTTCGATACCTGAACGCGCTACATTTGTTTTTCTCACTTTTTGTTTTATAAATATATTACTTGCAAGTATAACTTAATAATCTCATTGTCAATTAAAATTTATGATATTGTATACCAATTATAATTTTAACCTATTTAATTTTTTACTTTTAACTAAATAGTTGTATAAAACATCTTAAAACTGTTATTTTTTTTTAAATCACTTTTAAAATGTATTTCATATATTCTTTATCGATGCAATGATATGGAGCAATTGTGTCAATTCGTGATTTTAAAGAAACATCATTTACGCATTGCTTTAACAAAGGAAGTCAATGCGATAATACTATTATTCTGTTTTTAAAATAACAAGCATAATTATATTAAAAATTAGCATCAGAATTAAATTACAACCGATTTTTTGCATATTAAACATTTTTAAATTTGTAATACGTATGCTTGCGTTTTCAATTATTTTTCTTTCCCTTTTATCTTATTTCTGCTTTTACTTTTATTTTATTTCAATATTCTTTTATTTTATCATAACTAGATGGCGCCACAACAAGTTTTGTCACGATTTTGTATTTTTTATCATTCGATAATAGACCCAATTTCTTTTTAAACCTCTTTAAAGGATGATAAATAATAGTTTTAAAATAAAAAATGATAAATTTAAGTTTGTTAACATTATAATTAATGTATGATATTAGAATTTTTAATTTAAATTATTAAATTATAATTACAAGTATATTTATAAAACAAAAAATGAGAAAAACAAATGTAGCGCGTTCGGGTACAGAACCCGGGCCCGCCGATCAGCAAGTAAACGCCGTACCAACTGAGCTACGACTAACCTATCCTTTTTCTTACAAAGTAATTATTTAAGTTGTGTACCACTATTAGACCCCCCCGGTTTCTCAAGAACTAAGGAGCGTTGGATAAAATCCGTTGAACCTAAGACTAAGGGGTCTCTACTCTACAACATATATTAAAATAATCAAAATCTGTGATGAACAAGGTTGACCCTCTCCTTGTTAGCAGAAAACCCACAAGGTATTTTAAATGGCACCAGAAAATATTTTCGATTTAATAACGATGTGAAATATAGGCCTTTTCTTGTTTGCAAATAAATCTTTTGACAAATTCTCGTGCCAATCATTTATTTCAACACTTTAGAATTGAAAATGATTTGCCCCTGAAAGGGTTAAAAAAAAACTTTTTTTTTATTTTTAATGTTTTCATCTTGTTAGCAGTCCTTTAGTTATGCGACGTCTATATTCCAGGGACAACATGTTCTCTCGCATCTCCACATCTGCAGTATATGAACTTACATATGCCATTTCTAGCATAGCAAAAACGAGCCGGTGCCACAACTATTTCAATTTCCTATGAAAAATAACAATGAAACAGAAAAGAAATACCAGTGAAATCATTACTACAGTACATTTTAGTAATAACATTTTAAAGCAGATGAAAACGATGGATAACTACACAGACGAAAAGTAAACAAGAAGTTTTGCTCAAACACTCAGTCAGTGTACTGACGGTACTTATATGTACCACCGAGTAATTCAACTGTTAAATCAAGTACATACTCCGTTCACCTAAAATAGCTAGTCAAACTGTATTCTAAGATCATAATGAACACATAAAAAAAAATCCAACACTTATCTTATATCCTTTACTGTGTTTGCAGCAATAAAAAGACGAGCGTGACAATCTGTACAAAACGTCGGCACAAAACCCATCGTCTGTGTTAAAGATAATTTCCTTCCTCGCTAAAATAACAAACCTCGAACTACTGCTGCCATGCATCCGGATAAAGTGGAGTTAAAAGAGTGTTTTTGCAAAGTATAATTAGAATATCAGTAATATTTACTATGGGATGAAAGTTTAAAGTGAGTGGTACTTATAAGTACCGTCAGTAGATAAAGGGTTAAAATAAAAGAGAAATTTTGAAAGAATTAGAAGGAAACTTTGGTAGCCATATATGATATTTATGTGTCAGGAAGGGACTAAAGTAAAAAATAAATAATTATATCTGTTCAAATGGTAGCAACTCAGAAAAAATAACTTATATATACAGTAAAACCTCCCTAAAGCGACCACATACAGTTCCAATAAAAATTGGTCGCTCCGAAAGGTGGTCTCTTAATGGAGGTCATGTTTAAGTCTAGATTTAAATTGTTGAAAAAAGGTAACAATTAATGTTACTAAAATTTATTTATTACATTAGGAAAAAATATGAAAATTTAAGTATCAAAACAAAAGTTAATTACATAAGTTAATTACTGCAGAGTTTAAAAAATGAATACATTGACGTTTGCTTTGATTTTACGGTTTTATCTTTTATAACTTTTATTTCCAAGTCCTTTCGAAGTTCCGTAAATAAATGCATTTTTTTTGGGGGGGGGGGGGGGGGATGGGGGGACAGTAACAAATAATGATGATTGCATTAATTTATCTATTTCTTTGAGAGTTTCCTGACAGAATAGGGCAGGGGAGTTTATTGACCGTCATCCTTAATTTGTCATCAGAGTAAAATTAATTGCCTAAAAAGGCACAAAGGGGTTTAAGCACTTAAACGTTACCGGAATAAATAAAAATTCTAAACTTAGTTTAGCAGTTTGATGAATAATGCGCTCTGCGGAATTATTATTTTAATAAAACCTTCTTCAAGAAACCAGGAAAAAACGGAATTTCTTTAATTTTCTTCAAAAAAAAAAAAAAAAAAAAAAAAAAAACTGGTCGTTTATGGAGGGAGTTCAACTCAAATGGTCTCTGAATGGATATAAAATTAGTATTGAGCCTATGGGAATAAATTTCGTTCCATGAAAAAAATGGTCGTTCAGGGAGGTGGTCGCACAGGGAGGTTTCACTATAATTGAATGCCTAGCTCAATGTTGTTTGGATACGAATGGTGGAAATTTCCAACACTTCTCGACACGTCATCCTTTTTCACAGAAATCAAAGCAAGTCTGTTAAAAATATCGTTAAAATATCTTCATTATTGTTAAGGCTGTTCTCAAATCCAAAAGGGCAACTTTATGACATAAATTTTAATTTATTTTTGTTCGGAAATACAGGAAAGTAGCAGGGGCTGTTGTTCAGAAACTAGTAATCGAACTTTTTTTTTTTCGTTTTTTTTGCAAACACAATAGATTTTTCAGAAAGTAGTGTCAAAGTGGGCGTATTGAACCGAATTCCCGCGCGAAAGAAGAATAGCCCTTAAGGAAAGGTGAAAAGATCGAAATCGCTTATAATTCAATAGGTAATTTATTTATCAAAAAATGGAAAATTTATTTCGATTCCAAATCGCTTCCATAGTCAGGCCTTTCGATTTTATATCTTTCCGTTAAAAAATGAATTTGTAAATGTGTCAAAACGTTTTGCGCTTGTTGGGCAGAGCAGTTGAGAACAGCCTTAAAATAATAAAAGAAAATTTAAATCCATTCCAAGTTCGGCTTGCAATGAGATACGCTGTCTTTTTGACTGAATAAGTAGTCTGCGAACCTGGTTTCCTGGGAAAAAAAATTGTCTGTCTTGACGCGTATTCTCACCTCTGAAAGTTTGTTCCAATTTGTTTTGAAACACCCCATTTGTGAAAAAGCAAGAAACGGATTACAGTAAAGCACCGTTAATACGTTTCTGATTTATACGTCTTTTACATTTATATGTCCTTTCAGTTCGGTCCTGGTTCATTCCTATGTATTTTAATGGTGTAATGTTTCACTTATACGACGCATAACGTCGGTTGTACGTCGCGCGTCGTTTCTTCAATGATTCAGTAACCAATTTTCCCAGAAATTTTTCTCCCATCAGAGAAAATATTCTGTCGTTCTTTTTTTTCTTTTCAGGTAGCAATATTTGGAGAGATATAAAATACAAATAGCCAGGCCCTTATTATCGCATGGGCAAATCGGGACTTTGTCCAGGGGCCCCAGACCTCAAGGGGGCCCCAAATCCATATATTAATTTATAAAATATTTACCTTTTTTCCTCCAATCCCAGCTCTGAAAATTTTCAAATACAAATTCGTCTTTAAAAGATTCTACTAAACTCCCTGAAAAGCATTTCATTTTAAACACACAGAACTCAATGCTTTCACAAAGCTAACCTCAACAACCATTAAATAAGAAATAACATTTTGATTTTAATAGATTGTATTAGCAATGAACTTGAATCATATCTAAACTTTAGTAGTTGAAAATAATCAGTTCTAACTGTCAGGAGCTAAATTTTCTTCTGTATTCAAAGTTTTTTTCTTTTAACTTTGAGTGAATATGAAAAACAAACCCAAAATTGACATTTTTTTAGATTTATTGAAAAAACACTTTTTACTTGTGAAGTAGAATGTATTTAATTTGATATTCTGTTGTGTGTAGTACAACTTCAAAAGAGGTAAAAGAAACTAACTTTATAAACTCATATTTACATGTAAGAGTATTGGACACTCTTCCATAAGTTGAAGTTATTAAATTAATCCTAAAGTAATATAACAAGTTGCTAAAGTTACATAAAAGAGTTTTGTTCTGTACTAAGAAAAAAAGTATTTTTATTAATTAAGGTACTTAATTTAGAATTGACGGAGCTAAGAATTTTCTTCTATTTAAAATCCTAGGTGCAAAAATATTGTTTATGCATTACACATATGACTGACCATCACTTCTAACTGAATAATGTTGCAACGATTCGAATGGGGCCCCCTAATTTATATTTGCCCAGGGCCCCAATTAGTCATGATCGGGGCCTGCGTATATTTGAAGTTCATGGAGCCTGTGGAGGGGTGGGACTACAATGGCACACTTAGAATCGTTTTTGTTTCTCACACTGCTCGTGAGAAAACTTTACAGGAATTTAACTTCATACATAATGTTTTGCTTATAGTCCAGGCAATAGAGACCGTATAAGGACTCTACCTAGCAAAATTAAGGGTAGTACTGGAAATCGGCTTTCTATATGTTTTTTGGGTCGCTGAATCCGAATTTGTAACTTCCCACCAAAATTTCCCCCGGCAATCCCCCCCCCCCAAATTTTGGTAAAAAGGCCCCCAAAAAAGTTTTTTATTAAAAAAATCCATTTTTTTATTGTTTTACGGGAAAAGTAGCTAGAAATTCAGAAAGTAGACAAAATTTGCAACAAATTGGATACATGACATTATGACTTAGGATGAAGGGGAAGGGGGGATCTGCCTCGGAACATGCGCCGCAGTGCTGCGTGGACTAAGTTCCGCAATTCCACTTAACCACTCACACGTTTACATTAGTCCTCCCATCTTCCCTC
Organism: Maratus speciosus; assembly: GCA_963932465.1. Lineage (NCBI taxonomy): Eukaryota > Metazoa > Arthropoda > Arachnida > Araneae > Salticidae > Maratus > Maratus speciosus. The sequence goes on along the minus strand of OZ010797.1, from coordinate 213,732,423 downwards.
CGAACTTTCTCTATAAGGTTTACTTTAAGTTTTTTTGGGTCGTTGAATCCGAATTTTTAACTTACTTCCAAAATTTTCCTCCCCGAAACGCCCCCCCCCCCAAATAGTTGTTTTTAACTTAAATTTCTTATTGTTTTAGGGGTAAAGCATTACAAAATTCAAAAACTAGACAAAATTTGCAACAAATAGGATATATGACATTATGACGTAGGATAAACGGGGAGAGAGAGGGCTGCCTCGGAACATTCCCCGCGCGCTTTTCTCAAAAACCAAATTTTTTGAAAAAATCAATTTTTTGGAGGGTTGCAGGGTGAAATTTTGGTGGAAAGTTACAAATTCGGATTCAGCGACCCAAAAAACATCTAGAAAGCCGATTTCCAGCACTACCATTAATTTTGCCTGATAAAATCCCCTATTGCCTGGACTTCATCATTTAGTGCACGTAGCGCCGCAGTGCATGTTCCGAGGCAGCCCTCACCCTCCCCGTTCATCCTATTTCATAATGTCATATATCCTATTTGTTGCAAATTTTGTCTAGTTTCTGAATTTCGTACTGCTTTTCCCATAATACAATAAGAAATGTAAGTTAAAAACAACTATTTGGGGGGTTTCGGGGGGGGGGGGATTTTGGGGGAAAGTTAAAAATTCGGATTCAGCGACCCAAAAATCTTAAAGTAAACCTTATAGAGAAAGTTCGGAGGGGAGATGGGAGGGCGAATGTAAACGTGTGAGTGGTTAAGTGGAATTGCGCAAATTAGTTTACGCAGCACCGCGCGCATGTTCCGAGGCAGATCCCCCCTTCCCCTTCATCCTAAGTCATAATGTCATATATCTAATTTGTTGGAAATTTTGTCTACTTTCTGAATTTCTAGATAGTTTATCTCTAAAACAATAAAAAAAATTGATTTTTTTTAATAAAAACCTTTTTTGGGGGTCTTTTTACCAAAATTTGGGGAGGTTGCCGGAATAAATTTTGGTGGGAAGTTACAAATTCGGATTCAGCGACCCAAAAAACATCTAGAAAGCCGATTTCCAGTACTACCATTAATTTTGGTAGGTAAAATTCCCTATTGCCTGGACTATTATGTCCCAAAGTAAATCGGCACGTCAGACTACGATTAAAGATTAGTTTAATTGAAATCTGTTTGTACGTTCCATAATGGAATAAAAAATGTATTTCAAGGTGTATAACTGATATAAGGTTTGATAATTTTCATTTTTATTTTTCAATTTTAGAAATGATTATTTGATATATATATATATATATATATATATATTTCAATATTTTAACTTATTTTTTCAATATATAGGGCATCTTAAACAACCGAAAATGGCAGCAAAATTAAATTTGTATGATTGCGCATTATATTTCTACTGTCGAAGTTTTTAAGCCTTTGGCAACTTCAATTTCGACTGTACGTCTTTCTCAGTTATACGTCGCTTTAGAAAGGCCCCTGAAAGTCGTATAATCAGTGCTTTACTGTATTTTCATGAAGGGCCGAAATTAGGGGATTAACCTACAATTTAGTAAGTTGTAAAAATAACAACCTGTAATATTTTATAATTCTTTTTTTTTTAACTACACGATCGTTAAAAGTTTTCATTAACTTTATTTTTATCGGTCTCATTCTAAAAACCTTAAACTTAAAACTTGATGCTACAGCTAACGATTTATAATATATGCGTTTTAATTATTTGAATTTTATTTTACATTTTCATACATTATGTAATTATTAAACCATGGGTATCAAGGTAATTTAATGGAGTTATGAATAAATAGGAAGACGAGACATATAGTGTATTGTCTACAGTTGCGAGTGAAGTAACTGAGGAGGTTGTCACAAGATGGAGGATGTTTTTTTTTTTAATCGGATCTTCAGTTTCTGTTTACCGCCAGGCCAAACATCCCACCAGTAAAATTGAATAGATAATTTCGTCTTAATTAAGCATCTTATTCATGGGAAATTTTCTCAAAAATGTCGTACAAATTTCTATTTGTTTTTACTGGTCTCAGTATGCCTTGTAAAACTGTCAGTTTGTTTCCCTGGTTGTCACAGTATGGCGGAAACGCAGGGTCTAACTACCGCCAAAGTAAACTCCTACCAGTACAAATGAAAATCTGTTTCTACCATTATTTATGACTGAAATGTTTTAAAAATAAGGCGTATAAATAAGTTGAAAATTTCTACATAAATCTACTTGTGGAAGCTTCCACCGGTGATAAACAACTCCTGCGATAGCGGTTACAGTTGAAGCTTCACTATTTTACGGATATGTCAGTTCCTCTTCATTAATAGTTCCATGGGTAATTTCTTTTATAGTTCTTATACAATTTTTTTCCTTTTTTTCTGTTTTCTTTTTCTCTTTTTTTGCGAAAAAGAATGACAAACTTTTCTCTGTACACACGCATATATATATTCTTGATAATGATCAGAAAATATAGCAAAAATCGTAGATCAGTTCAATTTATTTAATTGATACATTGCATGCAAAATATCTTACCTTAAATATTTAGTAATAAAAATAAATACAAATCATATAATATCTCCTCCTGAAATAAAATATGACATTATTGAAATAAATAACCGCCAAAAAATATTTCAAGAATCATTCTGCCGGGCGTTGGGGGCGAACCCGTGTTCCCTACAAAAATTAACAACGTTAAACTGATGCCTTAGACCACTAGGCTAGCCGGACCACGTCCAACTTATCTCTACAATTTAATAGGTTCTAGATTTAATTTCGCGCATACCATACGCAAATGTGTCAATTTTGCACTGAACTAAATTTTTTCCTTACCGTTTTAATATATATGAAGATGATATTTAGACGATCATATTTAGTGATGTGATTTTTTTTTTTTTTTTTTAATCATCCAAATCAGTTTGATAATTCCTATTTCCAAAGGTTCTCTGCTGTAGATTGGAAAAAATAAAGATATATTAGATTTGAAAGAAGTAAAAATGCACCTTGATAGTTTAAGATATATATAACATATGTTTACTGTTTATTGAATTTGGTTAATATGCGTCTATTTGGTCATATAATCTTGATTTTTTTTTCAATAATAATAAATGATAAATTTAATATATCTATCTAGCAAACGATTCTAGGAAATGATAATTTTAGCAATTTTTCTTTAATACTATCATTCTTTGCCTCTGTTTTTGATGATTTTTTTTCTTTTTTCGTATGTAAAGAAATTGAGAGTAAAAATGCCTCTTATTTGCTTAGGATTTTTTTTCTCTCAATTTTTTCTAAATTTTTTCTTAAATTTGGTTAATAGGTGTTGGTGCTATTTGTGACGGCCAATTATCAACACGAGGGATATGGGCCCGAAAAGGGGTGTGTGGGGAATCTTTCTAAGGGAACGTAATCCGTTTTTACGCAAGGAAATCCAAGGTTCGAAGAAAACCACGAAAACTCCGAACGCTTAGGCCAACGGGCGCGATTGGGTTTGAACACAGCACTAGAGGTCTGCACGGGCCGACATTTCCAGGCCCGGGCCCGGCCCGACTCGTAGAAAAAAAAGTTCGGCCCGTACAAAAAATATATTGGCCCGGACCGGTAAAAAAGTTAAAAGTTCGGCCCGGGCCCGGCCCAGCCCGGTATAACAGCTAAAAGTTCGGCCCGGCCCGAAAAAAAAGTTAAAATCTCGGCCCGTGTGAATTTCTACAAAACATTGATTTTAAAGTCGATTTGGTTAAAAATTTGTCTCGTACGAGGAGTTCAGGCCAAAAATATTTATCTTAACTTTTTTTTTATCATGTTTATAATCTAATGTATGTCATGTACAGTCGTGGAAAAAAAAAGTAAACACCTCCTACTAACTCCTCAACAAATTATCGTAGACGAAAGTTACTGGTACCGGACGATTGGAAATAAAGTCTACTTTTAAATGGTGTGTATAAAATTTGCTTAGGGGGCCATATACATATTAAAACGAATTCAAACTTCATTTTTTTCAATAGCAGTACCTAAATTTAACGAGATATTTCAAATCTTCGGTTCAAATTATGCCTAGAAACCAAATTTCAAGTCATTCGAATGATAAGTTTTTGAATTATAGACATTCAAAATTTAGTACTTCTAATGTTAAATTACATTTTCATATTTTTATTTATATCTCCTGAAATTATGCTCCTAATGAGCTAATTTTTTGTGTAGCAATAATACTAATAACGCAAACATAAATACGTTGAATTTGCAATTTTTATGATTTTATGATATGAATTATGAATTATGAAATTAATATTCGAAAAAATTATGAATTGCAACATACAATTTTTTTGATGGATTTAGATTTATTAAGTCCTGCTTTATGGAAATCCCAAATTTCACATTTTTCTTCCAAGTAGTTTTCAAATTATGCTTAAAAAACGGCAAAATGATGGTTTAAGGGGCCGTCTATGATAGAAGTAAGTAAATTTTTGAAATTTATTCTGCTATCCTGTAATCAAACAGGTTTCATTGACGCTTAAACGTGCCTTGATCAAGAAGGCGGCTCTCTCGGTTAACAATCGAGTTCGGAACTTCAATTTGGATACAGCCCTTAAAATACGCTCGTTTTAAAATAATTAATTTCTCGGAAACTTATGGCACGAATTGCATAAAAATTTGTTTATAGGCTAATTGGAAGGTGTAGAATTCATTCATGCTGTCAGAATTGTGTACTGCTATTCAAAAAGACAAAGTTATGGTTGGTTTTAATATGTAGATGGCCCCTTAAACAAATTTTATATACATCAATTAAAAGTAGACTTTATTTCCAATCGTTCGGTACCAGTAACTTTCTTCTACGATAATTTGTAGAGAAGTTAGTAGGGGGTGTTTACTTTTTTTTTTTTTCCACGACTGTACATGTATGTATATATCATGTACATGGATGTACATGTATAAATCTATAAGTGCTGCAGGGTGCGATATTTATTTTTTTAATGAATCTCTATTTCTTGTATGTAGATGTTCCAGTTATCATTCATATTGTGAATCCATATTCCATGTATTGAGGTGTTAAAAATCTGAAAAAAATACTATACAGTAAAATCTAATACGGAATTGCATAGAAAAGAAAAATAAATGAGTTATAGACAAGTTCCCTTCTTAGGAAGTGTAAATGTATTATATATTCTTTTCTTACGTATTAGTATATTAATTTTGCAGGGATCAACACGTTTTTCAGTTTAAAACACGATTCCGTCATAGGCAGGTTCTTTTTCACACGTTTTACCATATTTTAATAAGCATATAAATCTACTATTCTTTAACCTCATCGGAACGGGAGCCTTTTACGAAATTTTTAATCTTTTGTCACCGTTTTTTAAAAACAGAAATTTGTGTCTTCTTGAATCGAGGAAATGCGCTGATTAAATAAGGCAAATTTTACAGTAAATTTTTACTGGTGAGGAAAAAGAAGGAATCTGAGCGCTTCATGCGGCACGTATACGTGTCGCTCGTCCCCAAGGGGTAAAAAAAAATGAATTTTAATGTTTAATTGTAGAATGATGGCGATTTAACCTCTTAATTCTCGCTCCCGTCATATTCACGGTCTGTGTCTTTTACTCAGATTGTTTGATTCCCACCAGTTTTATAAAACAGTGAAATTAGCTATATTTTAGTACCGTTTTACCTGTCATTAAATAACATGAATATTTCTTTTTCATAAAAGTGGTGCCAATAAGCGATTTGAATTTTTAAACCGTAATTTAATTCGAGCGTTAAGGGGTTAAAAATGTATGCATTTTTTTAAAAAAATTTTGGGGCGAAGCCTAATTTTACTGACCTTTGAACGGACCAGGCCACGCCGAGACAATGATTTCCATACGGGCTGGATGAAAACTAGGACTAAAAGTTTGGACTGTGAAGACTAGGAATCAAACCAGTCCTGTCCTGGCTCTGTACAGAAAAAATAAATTAGGCCTGGCCCGAACCTTCAGGAAAAAAATAAGGCCCGAACTCGGCCCGGCCCGTAAAGAGTAGTGACTAGGCCCGGCCCGAGTGCCATGAATGAAAATAGGTCCGAGACCTGCCCGCGGGCAGGGCTCGGGCCACGGGCCGGCCCGTCCAGATCGCTACACAGCACCTCCCGTCTACCAGCTTTGAGAGCAGAACCTCTCGGCCACTGGTGGGGCATTTGGTTAATAGGCGCCAGTTTCTTTTTATAACCTTGTTTTTTTTCAACAATCATAAATTTTATATACCTATCTAGCACTCGATTCTAGGCAATGCTACATTGTGCAATTTTTCTTCAATAATATCATTCTTTGTACGGTTTTTGGTGGGCTTTTTTTCTTTCCTTATGAATGGTAGCTTATTCTATATAAAGAAATTAATATTTTATTGAGCTAGACTGTGAAATAAAGAGTTTAAAATGTGTGAAATACTGAAACTAAGATGCACATAAATTTAAAAAGTATGTCGTAATTTATATATAATTAATCCCTTCCTGCATACTGTGCCATATATGGCACATACTGAATTTACTGTAGTTCTGCAGTTGTTTTTAATCGCAGAAGTTCCATTCTTCTTTGTTCAATACGTCAGTGGATGAGGCATGTGATTCCAACAGAAACTGCCTACTTTCGAGCGGATTTTGGTACCAAAAAAGAGGCAAACGGTGAGAAATTTATAGTTGTTACTTTGTGTTGCTCGATAAATGACCGAAAATGCTTTGTCAAGTTTCACACTGAGTGAAGGGTCAATCAGGGCCGAAACTAAAGGGGGTGCAGAGGGGGCATGTGCCCCGGACGCCAGAACAAAGGGACGTCAAATGAAGATTTTGTTAGTCGATTTTTCTCACATCTATGTTTATCACCGAATTCTTAAAATCATCTTGTCTGGGGTATGCCAAAGCAAAGAATTCTAAAGATGATGTGGCACAAGAAACCTGTATAAAGCGGAATTTTATGTCACACCATTAATTGACAGGTTGTATTTTTCAATAGCGGTTGAAAGTGTATTTGTTTATTCACTATCAAAAATTCGAAGTGTCACTTTGTCTGAACAATGACCGACATTGCTTTGCCAAGTTTCACACTGAGTGAAGGGTCCAGGGCCAAAACTAAGAAGGGCCAGAGGGGTTGTGTGCTTTGTGTGCCAGAACGAAGTGGTGCCAAATGAAGATTAGGTTTGTCGATTTTTCTCACATCAACGTTTAGCACGGTTTTGTTAAAATAATCCTGTCTGGGGTATGCCAAAGCATAGAAGAATCTAAAGATGATATGCATAAGGATCCTGCATAAAGCGGAATCTGTTTTCGATTCTTGCGGATTCCGTTTACAAGATTTTAATGAGTTAATATTTTACAAAGCAGATTACGTAGTTCAGTATTACATATTTTATGATTACCTATTTTAAATTTTAAAATAAGTTGGCTATTAGAAAATTAGGGAAATTATTTTTGTAAATATACTTTGCGGAGGGGTGGGGCGCCAAAATCCATGTTTACTCCGGGTGCAAAAAAGGCTAGTTTCGGCCCTGGGCCATCGAGTGACTGTAGTTTTCAATAACATTGTGTCAGTTACTCTAGACTGTAGTTCTCAGTCAAAAACTATGTATCAGTTACTGTAGCCTGTAGTTTTAAACCAAACATGTATCAGGTACTGTAGAATGTAGCTTTTCAATAAACGATACATGTATCAATTTTTGTAAATTCATTTTTCAATAAACAATATATGTATCAAATACTGTAGACTGAAACACACATACCCAAATAGATTTCATATGTTCTTTCTCTATATATTTTGAAGTTTTAAGAGTTGCATGCAACTTTTATTGCTGATTTCATTACTATGGAAACGTAGTCGCTTAATGCATGGTGTAACATATATGGCACGAACTTAAATCGGCCTTAATTTAAGGTGGATTTGAAAATTTCAAATTTTGATTGATTTTTGATCATGTTACATTATTATTTAGCAAACTTTAAAATTCTTTTGCATACAGGAAAAAAAATCATGGAGGAAGGGGTTTACAGACCCATTTGTTGTTGCTCGGCCGCGTGAGAATAACTTCAAATATACCTAAAACTAGTGATGGGCGATTCTGGAAAATTCAGGAATCGATTAAAATCGACATCGTATAAAACTGAATCGATCACAATAAGAATCGATTCCCAAATTCTAGAATCGATACTTGAATCGATATTTCGATAGTCACAGATTCGCACAGATAAGCTCAAAAATATTAATTTCAAAATTTAGCGAATCAGCAGAGCCGTAGCGACCACCTCCCATACCTCACATTTAGAGGGTAGACAAAGTCAGGGGCCCAGTCGTAAGCTATTACAGACCTTTGAGTCAAATAATAAAGTTTTTAACTTTTAAATTATTAGTTTTAAGATGTAATTTTACTAATATTGTAATTTAGATTTTACTTAAATTTATTTTTTAAGAAAGGTCTCGGTTAAATACAAGTTGGAAATTGCGCGTCAAACGTGGCAAATGTGGTGCGCTCGTACTATAACAGTGCACTTCATAAGTGCATATCAATTTCATTCTGCTCGAAAGCCTGTAACATCCTTAAAATGCACTTGAAATAATTTTTTCCATTGGCCGTAATGTAACGGAAAACTTTTGACTGTCCCTGTAATTAAATCATTGTGATTTTCTTCCAGCCTGAATTAAAATTTAAATTTTCAGGGACATAATTCACGTTGCCATAAGAACCGATTTAGTATTCTTACAATTTGAGTTTAATAATGTAACTAGCAAAGTTTATTAAAGTTCTTTTATTTAAAAAAAAAAAAAAAAAAAAAAAAAAATCGTCGCTGCAAGACGTGAAAATTTAGTTTTCTCAGAAGAAATAAAAATCAATTAATTTTACTGTCTTAGAAGGATAGTGGACGCACATGTATATTGCTTGGAAATCTTTAACGTTATAGCTAGTAACTAGCGGATTCCCCCTAATATGAAATCTCGAAGCGAACGAACCGCGAACCGAGTTCCCGCTGCCTACAGCATCGTATAGGTCTACCCCCCCCCGCCACTTTGCCCACCGGGTCGGAAAGACGGGCTCACCCCCCCCCCCCCCCCACCAATTTTTGACATTCATCATTTAAAATTTTTTTATTATGTGTTATAAACTATCTTAAAATTTCAAACAAATCGCCCTGTTATATTTTCTAATTTTGTTCTACACCTCCCCTCTATCCCCCCCCCCAAAAAAAAATGTGACGCGCCATTCTTTTTTATAATTTTTTATCATGTATTATAAACAATCTTAAAGCTTAAAACAGATCGCATTGTTAGATTTCCTAATTTTAACAAAATCGCGTTATGTTGGTTCCAGATTCCACCACCAGGGTGCGCACTCTATTCCTAACAAAACTGTGAATGAAACTCCGTTAAACAACCTATCAGTAGATATATTACTCAAGAGTGTGGCAATCTCGATCAAAAATTTAAGCTATTTGCCGAAATTACTATTCGGAAATAGTGGTAACTAAACTTTTGACTTTTTTATATTTAATAAGTAGCATTTATCTCAGGACTCCGTCAAAAAACCCCACCTAAAACGGTAAGGAACGCTAAGGTTTAAAAAAAAATTCTAGCGGCCTCCCCCCCCCCCCTCCTCCCGAAATTTTCGCACCATTCTTTTTTAAACCTTTTCTTATGTGTTATAAACTATCTTTAAAGTTTCGAACTCATCGCCTTGTTAGATTTTCTACTTTAAATGAAATCGCGGTCTGTTACTTCTATATTCCACCACCAGGGAGCGCAGTCTATTCAAAACAAAAGTGTATCTAAACGAAACTCCTTTATACAACCTATCCGAAGATACATTAGCCTAGGGGGTGGTAGTCTTAAGCAAGAATTCAAGATATTTGTGAAATTACTATTCGAAAATAGTGGTATGAACACTTATAAAATTTTTGATATTGAAAAAATAGTAATTATCTCAGCCCGCCGTCAAAGAACCGCACGCTAAACGGTAGAAAACGTTAATGCTGCTATAAAAAATCCCAAAAAAGCATTTAATAGAAATAAACCAATTAGTGAAATAATAATTAATATCTCAGCTTGTAATTAAGATAATATTTTTTCGAATTTCTGAAAGGAGAATTTTTTTTTTTTTTTTTTTTTTTTTTTTTTTGCATCGCCCTGTCCAAGTTTCGAATTTTTACGCCCCTTACATTCTAAGATGTGGTCCCCTTTTAAAACAGTACAAAATTCTCGGGAATCACTTTGTTTAAATTGTTAAATATATTATTTGAAAAAAAAAATGTTTTAAAGCATTTTAGCACGTATTTTCATACCTACACCCTTGAAAAAAATTAATAACATACAGGGGATCCTTTAGTTTCGGAAAGCTCCGAAATTTCATAAAATTCAAAGTATCATAAATCAGTAAGTTTGGTTGTAAACGACTGAATTTTTTATAATACAACTTACACAAACACTTTGACAAACTTACGGGTAAAAATACGGCTTAACTAACGAGAACCTTGAGTCACGTGGCTTTAAACCAAGAATGATAAGTTTAAAATGGAAAAGAGACGAAATTTGTTATTACCATTCATAAATAGTGCTCACCAAGAGCTGCAGATATAATATCAGTGTTTAGTTGGTAAACAAATGATTCGGGAAGAATGTCAAAAAAGGTCCCATTGAAATTGGACCATAATTAAGAAAATTCGGATCGGGGGCGGGGGGGGGAGGGGGTGTATAGGTGACGAACTGAAAAAGTACAGCTTAATAAACTAGTAACCCAAATAACTTGGCTCCTAAACTAAAAATATTACAATTTAACCTAGAAAGAAAAAGGCTCTTATGCGAAATTTGACAGCAGTTCTGCCTTTAAAACAGTAAATCCGAAAGAATAAATATATATTCCTTTGAAATTACTGTCGAAAATATCAATAGAAAAGTTGGAGCACGATTGACCTTTACCAAAAAGAAGGAAGGCTAGAGACAGAAAATAAAAGATCACATTAAAAGCTTTCCAACGATATGTTATACGATATGGTTTGGAAGAAACAAAAAATATCCCCCCCCCCACCCCGAGGGAGCAGGTAAGCCCCAAACGGTCGGAGGGGCGACCTCAAAAGTATCTTTGGTCAAGGTTTCAAAATGTGGCTTTATAATAAAATAGAACAAGAATTGGACATTTTAAAAATTGCATGCAAATTTTGAACGGCCCTGTAAATTAAGATTAGCGAGGAAAAGGGGAGAGGGGGGTGGAGAGATTAGAAGGGACGAACTTGAAAAATACAATATAATAAACTAGTAACCTGAATAACTAGGCTTCTAAACAAAAGTATAACGATTTAACCTAGTGTTGAATTCAGGGGGTAGCCCGGGAGGACATCCCTCCCGGGACATTGAAATGTTCCTCCCGTAAGTTTTGAGATTTTATGCTTTTTAACGGACAAATGTGCACCCCCCCCCCCCCATTACGGAACTCTGAAATACCCCCCCCCCCCCCCCAATGCCGACCGGAGTCGCATAAATCCCTCCCTGAGAAAAATACCTGCATTCAACACTGATTTAACCTAGAAAGTAAAAAAAGGCTCTTATACAAAATTTTACAGCAATTCTGGCACTAAAACAGCAAAATTGGAAGAATTGATTCAACCCGAATCGTGGATCGACCGCGATGCGATTTGAATTGAAGTAAATCAAAGCATAACGATTCGACATTGCATCTAAAGAATTGAAAGTAAATCAAAATATAACGATTCGACATTGCATCTAAAGAATTGAAGTAAATCAAAAAAGTAACGATTCTGAAGATCGCATCTGAAGATCGACATCGGCATCGAATCTGAACTGAATCGATTCACCGTTTCTGATCCAAGGGCAGAATCGATGCGTTCATCTTTTCTTGCTTTCTTTTGTCTTTAGAAAAATAAAGTGTTGTTTTCGTGAAAATTTTCGACTTCCGGTTTCTAAGGATTTATAGTGTTAGAACTTCTTGTCTGGAATACGATTTGACTATTTTTATAAATTTTTTGTCTGTCAGTCTGTCTATTTGTTTGTCTCTGACAAAAAAATTGTGAGCGGTCTATTTCAAGAACTAATGCATGGAATCTGTTGAAACTTTAGATTTAGTTAGACCTTCATATAAATTGGTGCTGATTACTTTTTGGTGAAAATCGCTCAACAGGTGGCGCTGCTATGCTGCATTTTTCATGATTTCCGCAAGATTGCTATCGCAAGAACTAATGCACGAATATTCACCAAACTTCAGATTCAGTTTGACGTTGACATAAGTTGTTGAGGATTAGGTTTTGATGTAAATCTACCGGCAGGTGGCGCTGCTATGCTGCATTTTTCCCGAGTTTCGCAATAGCTCTATCTGAAGAACTAATACACGGATTTTCATAAAACCACATTCAGTTAAACGTTGGCATAAATTGCTGCTTATTAGGTTTCGGTATAAATCGCCCAACAGGGGGCGTTGCTATGCTGATTTTATCAGCAGAGTTGAATTCAGACATTTTTCTCCGGGAGGGACAGTTCAGAGGGGGAGGGGATTGGACTTTTGTACATTTTAATGTACAAAAAGCATAAAATCTCAAACTTTCTGGGGGGCATTTGAATGTTGCGGGGGGGGGGGGGGAGGAATGCTACCCTCCCGGGCCATCCCCTGAATTCAACACGTTTTTCAGGATTTAAATAATTTTAGGGATAATATCTCAAGAACTAATGAACGAAATTTCATCAATTTTTAATGTACAAAAACGTATTGAACTCAGGGGGTGGCCCGGGAGGGTGACATTCTCCTCCCCCCGAAACACTCAAATGCCCCCCAGAAAGTTTGAGATTTTATGCTTTGTTGCGGGGGGAGGAATGTCATCCCCCCGGGCCACCCCCTGAATTCAACACGTTTTTCAGGATTTAAACAATTTTAGGGATAATATCTCAAGAACTAATGAACGAAATTTCATCAAACTTAATATTCTGTTAGACAATGCCATAAGTTATCCATGATTAGGTTTTTATGTAAATGATATAACAAATTGTGCTGCCATGCTGCTTTTATCAACAGTGTTGAATTCAGACATTTTTCTCCGGGGGGGGGGGGGATTTCTATGGTTCTGGCGAGGAACATTCTAGAGTTTCGAGGGGGGAAGGATTGAACTTTCGTCCATAAAATCATAAGCATAAAATCTCAAATCTCCCTAGGGGACATTTCAATGTTCCGGGGGGGGGGGGGGTCCACCCGTACCAGCCCCTGAATTCAACACTGTTTTTCAGGGTTTACACAATGTTTGCGATAACATCTCAAGAAGTAATGAACGGAATTTCATCAAACTTAATATTCTGTTAGTCACTGGCGTAAGTTGTTTTTTCTGAGTCTTTCGTGTTAATCATGTAATAGGCTGCGTTGCTATACTGCTTTTTTCATGATATTCATGATAGCCATATCTCAAAACTAATGCACGGAATTTAATCAAACTTCATATTCTGTTACACTGTCGTATAAATAGATCCTTATTAGGCTTGGGTGTATACTACCCAGCAGATGTCGCTTTTATGCCCTTTGAACTGGGATTTTCCGTTGTGGACATCTAAGAGGGTGTGGGCCGAAATTCAATGATTTGTTAGGAAAATGGGATTCTTATATATATTTTTTAAATACACATATTTCAACGAACCTATACTTTTGGATCCTCATGATGGGTATAGGTTATTTAAATTTGACACTGTGATAGCGAATTTTGAAGTTTTAACATTTATGAGACAGAAGAAAGTTTTGGGATTGGACATGCAACTACTTGACCTTAAATTTTTGAAGGAAAATGAAAATGATATGACCTTTAGAGACATCGATTAAAAAATTTATAGTATCGATTAAATCGAGTTGGCCATAGTATCGATTAAATCGATTAAAAAAATCGAAATCGCCCATCACTACCTAAAACTGCCATAATAGTCTTTCATGATCACTTGAAACATATATCTTTACGCTGGTCAGTCTTTCCAACCGAACCTTTCCACACGTCAAATAATTTTAAAAAGCTCCTGCCAGAGAGGTCACGTGCGTCATTATAACAATGGTTTTTAGCGATAAAAGAGTGACATAGAAAACAAACACTGGAACAATTTCGTCATTTTCCTCGCTGAATTTGAAGGAGAAAATTCAACAGCCTTACTATTAATAATAATGCTCATAATAAAAACTACTTCATATCCCTCCTGTTTATATTATCCAACCATTATAAGACAGGGCGTCTACAGAATCTGGAAATCAGGGAATCATGGAAAAATCAGGGAGGTTTATGAATCTGGAAAAGTCAGGGAACTTTGTAAAAATACATGAAAATCAGGGAGATTTGTCTATATGTGAAAATATTTGCATTTTCGCCTTGCCAACGAGACTGATTCGTCTATTTTATACCATATTTTTTCATATGCTGATTAGTCTTTCTTCCAATATTTTTAAAAAGATGCACATGATATGAAATTTTGATATTTAACACAAATTAAGGTGATCAGATATCTTAATTTTCTGTGGATAGCATTTATATTGAAGGCAATTTACCCATTTTGGAAGTTTTTAAATGATACATTAGCATAACCTGACCAGGTGGCCAGCTTAATCCAATTAGCTATCTCGTCAGATGTAGATATGCCTTAGAATTGAACATTCTTCACAAAATGAGGAAATTTTCTGGTCATCCTATATCCATTATTACCCATTTTGGAAATTTTTAAATGATACATTAGCATAACCTGACCAGGTGGCCAGCTTAATCCAATTAGCTATCTCGTCAGATGTAGATATGCCTTAGAACTGAACATTCTTCACAAAATAAGGAAATTTTCTGGTCATCCTATATCCATTAGTCACTATATGAAGTTGTTGGACTAAATTTTGAGTTTGGATTTATAAAACTGTCAATCAGTACTTATGAATATTAGGCAATTTTTATGTTTTTTCTCCCAAATGAGATATTAGCAAGCTGGATAAGTGTGTTACACGAGGAAGCAGTATACATGGAAAAAATACTGTATGTGTATTGTTAATAATAGAAATCAGGGAAAAATCAGGGAACTTTTTTTTTGTTACAATTTCTGTAGGCACCTTGAAAGATATTCTAACACGTAAAAATTCCATATGTAACGATGCAGGATCATTTAACTTACCAAAATTGTGGCTCGAGTTACTCAATGGTTATGAAAATAGAAATAAACATAGAAGTAAATAAATTGTGGCAGCCGCAGAAAGGCAAGGGAGAAAATTCTTCGTTCGGAATGGCAGCTGGCCAGAGCCGTTGTCATAGCAGCGCAGACGAAAATGTTGACATTGCGTTTTTGTGTGTTCGAATACGATGAGTGTCAGAATCGACGTTTATCAATGTTCTACGAATAAAGGTAGTAAAGAGTTTTTAAGTGAGTGATTATATTATACGAGCGACTCACCACAATGGTGACCATGGACTGTTCTTATATAGAGCATCAGCCTTCCTAGATGAGTTGGAATGTTATCCGATCATCTTCATCTTTCAAAGAATACATCGTTTTACAGCCGCTCGATGGAAAGCAGATAAGTTCTTCTGAGTCATTTTCCTGATATTTTTTCTGTTATTTTATTAGAAAAATTTAACTCGCGAATTTATTTTGGTTTGATTGTACTATTTTATATATTTATTACCATAAATCATGTCTAGTGTCGATGCTGTTCAAATTCCATTATATAACAGATCAGATCCTGCGCTATGGTTTGTGATGTGCGAAAGCACATTTGCTTTAGCTACCCCCAAAGCAATATCAGAATCTGTTACAAAATATAATTATATAGTTTCGCATCTTCCACCCGATGTTGCATCAATCATTCGTGATATTTTAATGCAACCAGATGCTACTGACCCTTATGGTGTCTTAAAAAAGGAATTAATTGCGCGCTCAGGTGAATCATCCCAGCAAGAGATACGACAGCTCTTGTCTGGAGAAGAACTAGGAAATCGGAAACCTTCAGATTTATTACGTAGTATGAAACGTCGCGCGGAATCCCTAAATGTTCCAGACAATTTAATGTTAGAATTGTTTTTGCAACGATTACCAAATTCTGTTCAGACAATTTTAGCGGCTGTTTCTGAATTAACCCTTGATAAAGCAGCGGAAATTTCAGATCGTATTTCAGAAGTTACCCCTTCCCCAGCTTCTGCAATTGCCGTGTCCTGCTCGAATGAACAGGCGATAGAGGGTAAATTATTGAAAGAAATCGAAAAATTAAATAAGCGCATCGATCAGCTTGCTGTTTCACGTGGTCGGTCCCCATACCGCAGAAACTGGAGTAAACCTCGAGGGCGAAGTAATAGTGATAATCGGGATTCAAGTATCTGTTGGTATCATAGACGATTTGGAAAAAAATGTAGGGAAGAAAAATGCATAAAGCCGTGTTCTTGGGCGGGAAACGAAACCAGCAAAGAGTAGAGGCGACTTATTCTTTGCCTCAACAGTCACGTCGCCTGTTCATTAGAGACCGGACTACAAATGTTTCTTTTCTGGTCGACACCGGTTCGGACGTGTCAATCCTTCCTGCCAACAATGTACAAAAACGGAATCCACCCGTACAAACGCTTTTGGCTGCTAATTCTTCCCCTATAAATGTTTATGGTCAACAAACCCTTTCTCTAGATTTTAAGTTAAGACGAAAATTTAATTGGACTTTTCTAGTGGCAAATGTTAGTACACCAATTTTGGGACCAGATTTTCTCCATAATTTCGAATTGGTTCCAGATCTCCGCCACAAATGTCTAAGAGATTTAAAAACAAAATTTGAAATAACAGGTCACATGAAATGTGCATTAATTCATTCAGTAAAAACAATCAATATTGGTAATATATATAATGAACTTCTTAAACAATTCCCATCTATTACAAAATTACCAGATCCCAATCAGCCTGTCAAACACAACACAATGCATTTTATTTCAACAAAAGGACCTCCAGTTGTGGCAAAACCCCGCAGGTTGGCTCCGGATCGCCTGAAAATTGCTAAAACAGAATTTCAAAATATGATACAACTCGGACATTTAAGACCTTCACGTAGCAACTATGCATCACCTTTGCACATGGTTCCAAAAAAGGGAACGTTGGAATGGAGACCTGTAGGTGATTATCGTGCCTTGAATCGCAAACCAAAAAAGACAGATACCCGATACCATGTATAGCTGATTTTACTGCTAATTTACGTGACACTAAAATTTTTAGTCGACTTGACCTCATCAAAGCATATCATCAAATACCAATCAATCCTGATGATATTCCCAAAACAGCGATATGCACACCTTTTGGATTGTTCGAAAGCACACGCATGCAATTTGGCTTATGCAATGCGTCTGCAACATTTCAGAGATTCATAGATGAGGTAATACGTGATTTACCAGGCGTCTATGCTTTCGTCGATGATATACTCATAGCCTCTAAAAATGCCGAGGAGCATTATCATTATTTAAAAGCACTATTTTCCAAATTAGCAGAATATGGTTTGTGCATAAATGTATCCAAGTGCACATTTGGTAAACCTACCATTGATTTCTTAGGATTTCGAATATCTGAACATGGTATTCAACCACTTCCAGATAAAGTTAAATGCATAATCGATTTTCCGCAGCCCACAACCTTATCTCAACTTCGAAGATTTTTGGGTATGTTTAATTTTTATAGGTCTTTCATATATCAAGCTGCACACATACTTGCGCCTTTAGTGAAATTGTTAGAAGGCCATACAAACAAAAAGAAATCTCGTTCCCGTGTTCCTAAAACAGAACCCCTTAATTGGAACGAAGATGCTGAAAAAGCTTTCGTAGCTGCCAAAAATGCAATATCTCAGGCTGCTCTTTTACGGCACCCTATTCCAGGCGCTCAGTTGAGTATATGGGTTGACGCCTCAGATGTCGCGATCGGCGGCACCCTTATGCAGTTTTATCAGGAACGTTATGAACCTTTAGCATTTTTTTTCCATGAAATTAAACAACAGTCAGCGGAATTGGTCAACATATGACCGGGAATTATTTTCTATTTATTCGGCAATAAAAAAATTTCGGCACATGCTAGAGGGGAGAATTTTTCAAATTTATACTGATCAAAAACCGCTAATTTATGCATTTAAGCAAAATCCCCATAAATGTTCGCCGCGGCAATCACGCCATTTAGATTACATTTCCCAATATTCCACTGACATTAGACATGTACCAGGTTCCGAAAACATTGTTGCAGATTGCCTCTCAAGAATTGAAATTGATTCTATTTCAAAATCTCCAATCTTAAATTTTGAGGAATTCGCAAAAGCTCAGGAAAATGATTCAGAGTTACAGAACCTGCATAATAGTACATTGCTCAAATTGGAATTGAAACCTTGCCTCATTTCTGATTGTAGCCTACTATGTGATACTTCAACAGGTACGCCTCGACCCTTAGTTCCTAGTTTCTTTCGTCGGCTGATATATGAACATTTGCACAACCTAGCCCATCCAGGCATAGCAGCTACCACAAAACTAATTTGTTCCAGATACGTATGGCCAAATATGAAACGAGACATCAAAAACTGGGTTCGTGGCTGTGAGAAGTGTCAAAGATCAAAAATACAGAGGCACACCAAAGCACCTCTTGGCACGTTCTCTCATCCTGATGCACGTTTTTCCCAAATACATATAGATATCGTAGGTCCCTTGCCTCCATCTGACGGTTTCAGCTATCTTTTAACGATGATTGACCGATTTAGCAGATGGCCAGAAGCCGTACCTATATCTGATACACAAGCTAAAACAATTTGTAGTGCCATATTAAAGCATTGGATATCAAGATTTGGTTGCCCTTCGCTCATAACCACGGATCAAGGCCCACAAATGCGATCAGCAATATTTGATGAATTTACGAAAATGATGGGAACACAGAAGATCCGCACAACGGCATATCATCCGATATCGAATGGCATTATCGAAAGATTTCATCGACATTTAAAGTCATCCATCAAAGCTCACGAAACCAGTAGGTGGACTAAAATATTACCGATAGTTTTACTAGGCATTCGCACAGCAGTGAAGGAAGATATACAAGCTTCTTGCGCTGAGCTTGTCTACGGCACTACGTTGAGATTGCCCTGTGATATGCTGGATGAATACAAGATCCGACCTTTCAACGATAACTTCGTCACGCAACTACGAAACACCATGCGGCAGTTAAGTCCAGTTGCTACATCATCTCACTGCCAAGAGAAGTTCTATATACACCCTTCCTTGACATCTTGTTCACACATCTTTCTAAGAGTGGATCATGTACAACCTCCATTGTGTCAACCATATACTGGTCCTCACAAAGTCCTAAGTAGAACTGGGAAAACTATAACAATCGAGCTTAATGGTCGTAAGTCTACGGTATCAATAGATCGAGTGAAGCCAGCTCATTTGATTTCTACTTCAGACTTGTCCACGAAAACTGTTCCAGAGAACTCTAAATTAAAACTCTCTCTTAAAGCGGACAGTAACCCTGACCAAACAAAAACTGTCACACGTTCGGGCAGACATGTCCATTTTCCTAAAAAACTGGCATCTTATATTACTTACTGAAATTGTTGATAAATTGTTCATTTTGCATACTACACATTATGCCTATATTTTGTTATATATTGCAATTTTATTTCATGTAAATATCCTTGTAATTTTTCTCCACAAGCGTGGATTCTGACACAGATAGTCAAAAAAAAAAAAAAAAGTATACACTTGTATATCGTTTCTTCGGTACCCTACGTCACTGGGGGGATACTCTGTGGCAGCCGCAGAAAGGCAAGGGAGAAAATTCTTCGTTCGGAATGGCAGCTGGCCAGAGCCGTTGTCATAGCAGCGCAGACGAAAATGTTGACATTGCGTTTTTGTGTGTTCGAATACGATGAGTGTCAGAATCGACGTTTATCAATGTTCTACGAATAAAGGTAGTAAAGAGTTTTTAAGTGAGTGATTATATTATACGAGCGACTCACCACAAAATAAATGAATAAATAAATAAATAACGTGCGTTACATGAAAATCTGAATGATTGCGTTTCAGATCATTGCTTCATACATCATGCAATTTCAGAATATTATTATTAATTTGTTTTGAAAATGACTCGGGAATAATTGAAACATGTTAACAGTCAAATAAAACTATTTTACAGTTTTTAAAGTTTTAATCTTGCACCTTTTAGCAATTAGAAATAAAGTAATATGCTTCATATTTTTTTTTTTAACTTCTCTGGCACGCGAAAAAAAATTATAGATGATATTCAGTTTATGGAGAACAATTCATTTTATGTTTTTAAAAAAAAATATGTAGTTTGTGTAACAGGTATATAATTTACTTTAAAATAATCCGTAAATTTTGAATGAATTAAAGTATTATAAATTTCAATGAAAGCGCCTTGTAGCGTCATTTTCTCGCCAGACCATTCAGCATATAGTGTTTTCCAAAATTTTTTGCTTCTTTGTGGAATTTCAAAGGTTTTTGAAAATTGAATTTTTAGATATAGTTTGCGTAGTAAAATACATAATTGACACGCTTCTACTTCAGATTAGGTTTTATTTTATTTAGGTTTAGGGTTTTAAGTAATTTTAGGTATTATTATATTTAGGTTATAATTTTTAAAATGGAATTTTAACTGTTACTGTAAATAATATGTATCTATTGAACCCGTTTCTACAACTAAAATGATCCGATTCGAAAGTATACAATAAAAGAAAAACTCATTTATAGATTATTAATACGGAATTCTATGCGACATGGTTATATTATTGAGTAAATAGATACAGCATAATAAATGATTTAGGAATCGAATTTAGTGTAAGTGCAAAAATATTTGAGTAAATATTCTATAAAAAATAATTATTGGACTTTATCTAAGTTAAAATGTTTGTGGCACGTAAAATGTTGGTACACAATAATTTTGAAATTTTTGGCACGCATACTCAAATCGTTCGCCATCCCTGGAATATGTGATAGACATTGGTTGATATAAACAAACTTCCCATTTTCTGCGAAATGGGCACTTAAAAAAGAATGTAGAGAAATGTATGATAAACAAGCTGAAGCAAACAGTGCTGAATCGAAGGATTATTTTAAACCACGTTTAATGTTGAATTCGCCCAGAATAGTTCAGTTACATGAGTCTTATAGAATCAAAAACTAAGCACAGCAATTTAACTAAATTTTACAGGCATATACATAGCTAGATTGTAGAGTGCAGAATCCAATCATTTTTTTTTAAATTTATCTAATTTGTTGAGTTGTTTTTTCTAAATTTTAATTCAAAAAATTCATTACTTGAATAAAGATTTAATTCATACTTCGAAACACTGTATTTTCTATTAAAATATAGTATTTATTAATGCTGAGCTATTTTAGCGAATAAATAAAATCTGTTAATAAGGCAATTCCCTTTATTTTTTAAAGGATATATTGTTATTAAAAATCTCTATCGCAAGAAAAAATATTTACGGACTCTTAGAAGTCACTCTTCTCCGCAATCTAATTTTTTAGTCTTATGAAATCTGAAACTGATGAATTACATAATGCTAAGCTCTCTTTAAAAATTGTTTAGTTTTGCGTATGTGGGTTTTTTTTGTTTGTTTTTTTCCCATGTGATATAATGTAATTTCATCAGCATTGATAATCACTTTGGTTGTAAATCAAATTATCAGGAGAAGCTGTTCAATTACCATCAGAAGAACTTTCAATCTATTTTTAAAATTAACGTTTGTCGGTGATCATTGCTATTCGCCATACTCCGTTGTTAATTGTTGATATGGAAAAAATATTGATTTCGAAAAATAACCAGTGGCGTAGGCAGAATGGGTGTCCAGAGGGTCTGCGTACTATTTTTTTAAAAGTAATAACACAAGCCTGGGATGGTTGTGCTGGTTAACTTTTAACAATTGATTTTTATCTATTTTTTAGTGCTGAATCCGAAAATGACCTTTATTTTTAACCATCACGTGAGGATTTTTCGCAAATCGTAAATTTCAAAGGTAAAAAGTTAAAAAATAGTGAAAATCTGGATGGTTGTGTTTTTTAACCTTTGATAATTGATTTTTGTGTATTTTTTAGCTCTGAATTCGAAAATGACCGTAATTTTTAAGCATCATTTCAGGATTTTTCACAAATCGTAAATTTCAAAGTTAAAAAATAGCAAAAATCTGATACTGAAAAATAGAGGAGATGGTTGTGTTTTTTAACTTTTGATAATTGATTTTTGTGTATTTTTTAGCTCTAAATCCGAAAATGACCGTAATTTTTAAGCATCATTTCAGGATTTTTCACAAATCGTAAATTTCAAAGTTAAAAAATAGCAAAAATCTGATACTGAAAAATAGAGGAGATGGTTGAGTTTTTTAACTTTTGATAACTGATTTTTACTTTTTAGCACTGAATCTGAAAATGAACTTCATTTTTAATCATCAAGTCAGAATTTTTCGCAAATCGTAAATTTCAAAGTTAAAAAATAGCAAAAATCTGATACCATAAAATAGAGCTAAAACTTTTTTTTATTCAATTTTATTTTACTTAATTCAATAATTTCAGTAATATTTGTTTTATACTGAGACAAATAAACAGCTCAGAGGTCCGATGAGGGGGGGGGGGGGGGGGGGTTAATTTTAACTTTGAAATTTATGATTTGCAAAACATCCTTACGTGATGATTAAAAATGAAGATTATTTTCTGATTCAGCGGTAAAAATACATAAAAGTCAATTATCAAAAAGTTAAAAAACGAGACAATCACATCTATTTTATAGTATTAGATTTTCATTTTTTTTTTTACTTTTAAACTTTGAAATTTACATTTTCCAAAAAATCCTTACGTGATGGTAAAAAATGAAGGTCATTTTCGTATTCAGCGCTAGAAAATGCATAAGAATCAATTATCAAAAGCTAAACAAAATGGCAGGACCCAAATTTTGCAGACTAGTGCAATCTTTGCTTATCTAAACGCAGAATTTCCTGTGATTAAACAAGGCGAAAAAAACTTTACGAATTTTTTTGCAATCCAGAGCATATGTATGGACCACTCTGACTACGCCACTGAAATTAAGTTAGGGAATAATGAAGCGAACGAATATTTTTTAACTTCTTAACATAAACTTCAACTGTGCTACTCCAGCCTTGAATATGAATAAGAATATAAGTTAGGGAAATTTGTATTCCCGAAAATGATTATGGATTCTTCTTACACGTTTATGTTTTATTTTCAGTTATTTGCTATGCAGAGCTGAAAAATCCGTACTCTCGGGGAAGGGCATTATGGAATTTACAATAACCTCAATAAATATACTTAAATCCGAACTCGCTTCTTTTAGGCATGAAGTTGTTTTTATTCATAAATGGATGAAATTTGCCGATAGGTTTATGCAAATGCCGAAAAATCAAACTGCATTTCCGAATTTCCTAAAAAGGCTAGGGATCTTTCACAAAATATTGTAAGTTTCGTTTAAAGCCAATTTTCGAGGCGCGACAATCACTGACATGTCGTCGTTGGGATTAAGAAGCAATCAATAACTACTCAAGATGCAATTTATTTGTAGGAAATTCAAAAATACTTTCTAACTTTATGCTTTCAAGGTTGCCAGTTTGGCCTCCATTTTTATCCCGAAATTTTGACTTCTGACCGGAACTTTTGGAAGACGAATTGTTATTTTAAGTAAGTGAGACAAGTCTAACATTAAAATATTTTTTGCATTTTCTGGTGTGAATCCGAGTTTTTTTTTAAATTAAAGTGGGGGCCAAACTGGCAACCCTGCATGCTTTTACATTTAAAAAAGTGGTTTCATGGAAAGTCAGAACCAGAAAGATTATTGAGCGGTGAGGAAAAAGAAATACAGTAGACTCCCTCAAATCCGCACAGCTTGGGAGCAGAGGTTGTGCGGATTTTAAAATTTTGCGGATTTCTGGTCATTGATTTGTTTACATTTTTGAAACATTAATTTGATTGGTAGTTAAGCAAGAGAAATTATAATGAATGCTTTACAATAAAGTGAAACATTAAATTAAGTAAAATATTAAAATAATTTATTAATTTAAACGTAATTATTAAAATATTTATGTAAAATAAAAATTTATTAGAAAAATATTAGATTATTACCGATGAAATAGATTCAATTCGATTCCAAACGTCCTATGCTGCCATCTAGTGGTAAAGCGATCGTAAGATCGATACGTCATCATATAGATATGCTAATTTATATCAAAATCAGAAGTAATGTAAATTTATTTAGTAGTAAATCAGCTGTAATAACCAAAAGAGAATGATTAACAAAAATTTTAGTAAAAAAAAAAACATTGCAATAGTTGCTGATTTCGGCGCCATCTTTAATTTTGTTCCTGCAACTTAACTGTAAACTTCATTGTTTACGTCTGAAAAAATACGCGGATTTTAGGCGTTCGTGGATTTTAGGATCGCGGATTTAAGGGAGTCTACTGTATTTGTGATTATCCTTTATTTGTAATTCATTAACGTTTATCGGAAGCATTCCGATAGCTCCATTCTTCTAATGACAATGAGACATAAAATGTTCTATATCCGAACATTATTTGTACACTGTAGAAAAAGAAATCTGCTTTTGATTTTACTGCAAAAAATCTTTTAAACAGGAAGCCAGTAAAAAATCTTTATTTTACTTGGAAAAACTGTAATAAGAAGAGAAAGTTTGTAATAAATAGGTTTTTTTTTCCTTCCTTAAATAAACACTTAAAGCACTTAAGCCACTAAAGGCCAAATCCGGATAATGTCATTAGTGGCTTGTAGCCAATAAGTCAATAATACTGGTTTTAAAAGTGGCCACTTGCTTTAACCCCTTGAAGAGCGGTGATGCCGCTATGGCATCACATAATTTTAATCCCTAATTACCACATTGGCACCCGAATTTTTTAATGAAAATTTTATTTTTATTAAGAACGCAAAAGTATGCTTTTACTTGTTTACAAATAAATTTTCTTGTAAATACTGGCGTCATTCAATTATTTCAACATTTTACGAATAAAGGTCTCTTGCCCTGAAAGGATTAAATTAGTGGACAGTTTTTTATTTAAAAGTACTAAACAGTAAACTTTTATTAAAATTTCTATTAATACAGGGTTCGTACTCATCGAGAAATTCAAGGGATTTTAGGCGTTTTAGTACCAGTTCCTAAAATACTTCCTAGTTATACTACCAGTTCCTAAAATACTGGTTGCTATATATGAAGATAGAATTTTTTTTTCATTAAATAAGGCACATCCTTCTTTACGAAAATTCTGGTAAAAGGTGCTTGAAAGTCCTTGAAGCGCACGAACCCTGTAATATTAATCTAAAATTGAATAGAATAGATAAATATGTTAATATAAACATATTGCAACCAGAAAAAGTAGAATACCTGATGAAGTGCAAGAAATTTTACTCTCTCCTTATAGAAAAGCCGTCACAAGGTAACTGCTGACAGACGATTTTTTAATATTCACTTTTTCTAATTTAGTGGTCCGGTGGCTGATGCAAATTTTGCCGACCTTAAGATTTTTTTACTTTTAAACTTGTGAAACCTATCGTCGGTATTTCTTCCATAAATTACGGTGATATATTTTTCCCTTTCTTTTAAAGTAGTTTAATGATTTTAAAAATTTATTTTCATGAAAAAGGTAATACGTAAATATTACTCAGGTTAAAAATGCAGTGAAAACTTTATGAGTTAGCCACATGTGGTGCAAATATTTTCTGTCAATTTAAATAGATAGACAACTTATAACATTACCAAATTTATGAAAACGAATTTTAGTGTACTTTTAAAGAGTTCAACTTAGCATCTTTTACTATATATATACGTGATAGATCGTATAAACAATTAAGTGGTTTCATATTTAATGTTTAATCCTCCCTCTACCCCAAAATAAGATTTTTGCAAGCTCAAATTCAATGCAACACTTGATTTTCAGTCGTCAAAACTATCAAAACCATTGCTGTTTCTGTTTTCCCTAGAATTATTGCCAAGCCTTTGATAACAATTGCTATCATGATAGACTTTTCCCAGTATCTTTCATGATAGGCTTTTCCCCTTCATTCGCCAATTTATAATTACGACTATGTTCGTATGGGATATTGACAGCTACTTGATGATTTTCCAGAAAACTGTCGTCACCAGGCATTTTATTTTCATATTTGTTCAATTTCAGAGTTCTTGCAATTTTGCTTGTAATCTGGTATTGCAGAGTTTCCTCCAGGTTTAAAAAAGGGCAGGGTGCTGCTGGCTGAAAAAGGGCAATTTTAGATTCGTAAGAGTACTTTTTAGGTACTTTTTTTAGAGTTTTAGAGCATTTTTTTTATTTTTAAATGCAATTTTAATATTTAAAAGTCAGGGAACTCTTTTCAAGGTACAGCAAGTCACTTTTTGCTATTTGAGCAAATGTTCCAATACAAAAGGCAATATAGACGGATTTTTTTTTTTTTTTTTTTTTTTTTTTTTTTTTTTTTTTTTTGACTGATGTGCAAGAAGGGTGCAGTTTCTTTGGCCGAAGGGAAAGAAGGGTGCTATTTTTTGGATGAGGTACAAGAAGGGTACTATTTTTTTGGATGAAGGGCAAGAAGGGTGCTATCTCTTAAATCAGAGGGCAGGCAGGGTGCAGCACGCTATTTGATTTCAGTGCTAAAACATGACTACAAAAATGTTAAATTCTGATACAGAACTGCAATTTATTCTGCTACAAAAACAATTTTTTTATTTTCCACCCCTGTATTATGAGATACCAAATCAGAAGATTTGTTGATTATTATAAAGCCAGCTTTAGCTAATTAGCCAAAAGATTGGTTGCTATCATTCTTTAGCGATGGACAAGGGTCATGAAGGGTGTAAAAACAAATTACATGAAATCAACAATAATACTGTTCACTGTTGATATAGAAACATGCACTCTTCGCAAAGTTCACAGTGCATTTGGCCATAGAGTTAATGTTTTTACCCCTGATTTTGAAATGCTTCTTATTGATTTTTACTACTTTTTACCCGACTGAAAAGAAGGGTTATGTGTTTCACGCGTATCTGTGTATGTGGATTTCTTTATACCCTCGAAACATCCCAACGGCTGGATGGATTTTAATGAATGAAGTCTCTATCGATTCGTCTTAACGGTCCGATGGTTATAGATTAGGTTTTGATTTATAAATTCAAAATGGCGGCCGTAAAACACAAAATGGCGGTAGGGACGAAAAAAAAAATTACGCACCCTATTGAGTGGCATATCATTGGATATGTCTTTCAAAATGAAGACGATGTTTCATTGACTATTTTACAGTCAGAAGCTCCGTTAAAATATTATACAACCTGGAAGTTGTGTATGTATTGTGGATCTCTAGCTTTACTGCAACTCTAACCATCATAGACATCTATAGACCTCATCAAAACAGTGTTTATAGATAGGAACTAACAGTTAAACACAACTTAAAAGTCACCAATACAAGTAAATAAAAAAATAGGTAAGTAATATAAACAAGTAATAAAAAAATATTTCAAGTCAATTCCAACTTAGGTCAATAAGAGAATTTTTTTTCTCCCATTCTTCTTTCCTTTTGAGTGGCGCTTAAAATGCCTTGATCAAGAAGAGGGCTCTCTCGGTCTTAAAAATCTTGATCAAGATTCATCTCTTGATTATTGAAATTTTTTTAATTTAATTTAATTAATGAATTAATATTTGAAAAAACTGGATTAACATCAAGTGTCATCCACTACAAGTTTAAAAAAAATTATTGGAGCTTGATTGGATGAATAAGTATTTTATTAACGATTGAAAATTTGAACAAGATATATATAGCGAGAGTGTGAGCTAATAGTAGGAATTGAAAAAAAAAATAGTTTCACATTGATGAGAAATAATTAATTAGTTCGCTTTTTACGCGGTCGGGTTTTTTGATTTTTTAAATTTAATCGTTTATTTAAAAGGAAGTCCACTGTGCAATCTAGTGATAACTCACGGTTACAGGTATCACTTGCGTTATTTAAATTTACTATCAAATTTTTGTTTTTTGCTGAAAAATATACAGTAACTATTGTAAATAAACATATTTAACTTGTTTATTGAACATTTATCTGCAATTTAAAGGCCCTCTTAAATTTAGGAGTCCTGATCCTGTGCCCCGTGTGGCCATGCTTTAATCTAAACTGATTTTTTTTTCTTCCTTTTTCCTCTTACCTTTTTTTTTTTTTTTTGGTGCGTTCGTAATTATATAAATACATAGCACTTATAGTCGTTGTCTGATCCGTCTGCATATAACAGCGAACAACTACTCATACCGAATGGTTTGAAATTTAATATAGAGGGTGTCCCAGAAGTAATGGGACAAACTTTAAGGGGAGGTAGGGGACATCACAAGGATTCAGATTTGCATAGCAACCCAGGGTCGGAAACGCTTTCCTGGCGCGGTAGTGACGACACAAAACACAAGAAAGACAGGATACGAATAAGAGAAGAAAACATGTTTATTATCCTTAGTACATCAAAAAACTAAGAAGAAAGAACATTAAGGGGACAACGATTGTCATCAAAGTAGGTGTTCGAAATTACGACCCCAGGTCGTGATGCATGGAAGCGCATCTCCGGCGTATGGAAGATCTAATGTTCTCGAAAATACTGGGAGTGCCCCGGAGTTCCCCAGCAGCTGCCACGATGCGTGCAACAAGTTCCTCAACACTTTCTAGCATTGTCCCGGCATTTTTGCAGTACTAAGAATAATAAACATGTTTTCTCTCCCTGTTCGTGTCCTTTCTTTCTTGTGTTTTGTGTCGTCACTACCGCGACAGGAAAGCGTTTCCGACCCTTGGTTGCTATGCAAATCTGAATCCTTGTGATGTCCCCTACCTCCCCTTAAAGTTTGTCCCATTACTTCTGGGACACCCTGTATATATATAATCATTGCAGAATTCTGTCGAGTCATTTCAAATTTTATGAAAATCGAATCAAAACTTAAAAAGATAATTAATAAAAGTTTTCTCCATTCTATTAAATCCCATCATACGTAAATGATTCAAAGATATCCCATGATAGGTAATGATTTTAGGTTTCCATGGTGATGATGTCCTATTTAAGATGGAGTCCTATTATTTCCGTATTACTGAATTTAATATTTATGTGATGATTTGAAGAAGAGCAGTTGGCGTTTATCGGTTTTATTTGGGTTTCCGTATTAAATGCACAGGCGTTTTTGGCCGATTGGTTTGTTGAAGAAGAAAAATAGATGAACACAAAAACGATGCATTAGAATGAGACATTATCCAGCTTTATTCACAATCAGAAATAGTTCTAGGGGGAATGTTCAATTTAGTCGATGAGAAGAAAAAAATAGAATTCACTACATTTCATCTCTTCACATATTTCTGCACACAGCTCTACACCTTTTTCTCTTACTTATGTACACACTCTGGCTGCCGCATCAGTATTTAAGCTATATCGTCGCTTAGTTATAATAAGATCAGCTGATTCTTCTCTCCCAATCATAATCGCTTTTTAGACGGTTTATTAATATTTCCGGTCGGATTAATTTGGAAATAAATAAGCTTTCTGGTGCGAAACATTGTTCCAGAACTTTCTATAAGCTAAAACAAGATGCACAAGGCGTAAGTACAGTTTACTCCCTGCTGTCGAGATTGCAGTTAAAAATAGCTTTTTTCCCCGTCAGGCGATAATAAAAAGAAAAAATGAATTTATAGCCGCGGATTAAGTTTTAAAAGTATTGAAATATTCTAGAAGACACCTTGATATTGTTTAATAAAAGAATGATTTTAAGTAAATAAGTTTCTTAGACGGGATAAATTATGAATTATGATATTTTAACAATTAAATAAAGAATTTAGAGGGGTTTGTTTTACCGGGAAATAATAGCGAATTTTAATAAGGATTTAAGTAATAAAAGGTGGTTTTATTAAAGAAATATAAGTAGTTGTCGCCATTTTTAGATATACGCAATTTGGAATAAATATTTTAGGTGGATTAGGATATCATAGCTTTACATATGGAGGTTAATAGACTAGTTTAAGAATAGGGTTTTAACTTAATAAGCTGGTATAATATATGGAATATTATTATAAGGGAATTTTATATAGAATAATTTTAATCATGGCGAAAAATTTTAAATTTTGTAATATACATAACCGTAAAAAGTTTTGTATTCATGCATTTTTGCATAAGAGTGCAACAGCTATTACACCAAGATCAGAATATTTATAAAACTAATTTTATAGTGCGAACGCTACTCATATGTCATGTTTGACCCACAATTTCCGACTTCTTTTATTATTATTATTATTTTCTTTTTTTCTGGAGTGTAATTTTTGGTAAAAACGTTTTTCCCAGAAGTGAAAGAAATCGGTATGCTTCTAAAAATTCTGATATATTTTATACATGCAAATATTCTTTATAAAAGGGTTAAATGACCTTTTATCTATGACAAAATCGTTTAACAAAAGCATCCAAAATACTGATAATCTAAAAACTTTCTCCGTTCTCATGTAAAAGTTCATTGCCAGTTGTTGAGTACAAATTTGTTTTTGTTAGTCAGATGTGATGCGATCAAGATTAACATGACATGTCCTTAGAAACTTTTTAAATTTTGCTTTTGCATTAACTGAAGCTTTGATATTACTCTCTCAGTATTTTGATAGGAAGCTACTGATAAAGAAAATATTTTAAACTGCAGTTTATGTTAATGGACAAACTGTTGAAAATCAAACCTAGTTGAGTGTTCACCGAATTCATCTGCCAAATGACGTTAGATTGAGCTGAAGAAAAAACTGGAAATTTAACAAAATGAGAGTACATTGATTGTTAAAGATTGCTTTACTCCTTTAAAAAATATTAATTGATTTGCCTGTATCTACAGCTTTTTGTTTTAAACAGCTGTAAAAGAGAGTATTTCTGCACAAAATTATGAATAAGTCAAATTTTGTAGGATGATTAAACACGGCTTTGGCACCATTCTCGCAATTAGATGGCGCTAACAGAACACAGTCAGTTTAGTTATAGCCTCTTTGTATATCAGCAGGTAATAAATTATGTTAATCCGCTTTTCTCCCTTCTAATATTAGATCTAAATTAATAGTTACCGGGAATGTGGCGTCATAGCAGGAGAGGGAGTGTCATACGAGTGTGACAACCTAGGGGAACCATAGGAGAAAGGATGAGTATATATATATATATATATATATATATATATATATATATATAACAAGAAAGAAAAATCATGCGTCAAGCATAGATTATGAAACTCTTTCCAACACATTCAGAATAGTGTAATAAAACTGCACTGTTTAATAAGTTAAAATATTATGTCTAATTCAACCGTATGGAAACGCATAACACAACTGAAAACCCAATTTCAACTGTTCCCATCTACAATCGGAAAATGATTCGAATTCTTTGAGCAGCCCTGTATATGATATATAGGTTTGTATCTATTAACTACATGCATTCCAAAATTTAGTTCACTTAAGAAATACATATACTTCAGTTGAAAATTCCCCTTCAGTAATTTCCTCTAATACTTTTATGCAGCCCTGCATATGAGGTATAGAATTTATATATAACGAGTAACATACAAAAAATTAGTTAAATTTAAAAGCTCATACCGAATTTTAAAACGTACACTCCAGCAATTATTACTCAAAGACAGTACTGTAACCGATTTCTTTTGTGTGTCCCTGTAAATGACTAAAAAATGCCATGAATGCCCTGTTCTACCGTGATCGTAGTGAAATTGAGTGATTTATATTAGTTTCAATACATTTGAAATAGCATAATGTCATTAAAATACTCTGCAAACGATTTTTCTCCCTATACAATAATGTAGTGGAATTCTTTTGAATGCCCGTGTAAATGAACTATTAATCCTACATACTTGATATACGATACCAAATATGCTTTGGTAACCCTAAGTAACCTTTATCAATTGCATGAAAATCCGAGTCTATTTACGGGAGTTACAGCGTGGACAGACGGACAGACAAACCGAATGCATAAACACGTTTCAACTTCGTTGGAAAGTGTTAAAAAACACGAAAATTTCGCGATGTAATTAATGGAAGACATTTTATAAGTACTACTTTTTTTTAAGTAAAATATGGCTACATACCCTGAAACTGCATGCTAATCCAGAGAAAGTTGCTAGTAGAAACCTTTTTATTTTTTCTCCCTCAAAGTGGGCAAATATCTACGTATATAGCAAGAAATTTAAATTCCATTTTAAAAAAGAATAAATTATTTTGAAAAGAAAACATTCCGAAAGCATTTTTCTAGCGAATTTTTCTTCCATAGCCAAAAAAAATGAGGTAATATTTCAAACACACACAGACGCAGGGCCGCAATCAGACGTCCCCGCACCCCTATCAACTTCTTGACCCCCTTTAGATTTTCATAATCTTTCAATATTAATGTCTCTTACATTACATTTGATAACAAAATTTGAAAAAAAAAATTAATGTGATGTACAGTCGTGGGAAAAAAAAAAAAAAAGTAAACACCCCCTACTAACTGGAGAATCCATCTCTCTTTTTCCAATTAGCCTGATATTTTTCAGGCTTATTGCAAAGAGCCTAGAAAGCGTTAGGCTAATTGAAAAATGACCACTTATTATCCGATCAGGGTGATATTTTTAGCTCACAGGCTAGCAAAGACTGAGAGCTTATGTGCCTGCCGATTCTGTATGTACGTGTGTACGTACGTACTACGTACGTATGTACGTAACGCGATAACTCTTGATAGAAATATCCAATTTGCTTCGATTTTTTTTTCTAGGTTCATTCTGATAAGGTGCTTCCCTGATTATTTTTTGCGGTTCAGTGGTTAAGGATAAAAGGGAAAAGGGGGCTAGTCACCCCCCTTAATTTATATAAATGGGTTTTTCATGCAGAAGTATTCGATTTGTTCCAAATCTGGTATACCGGTTTATCGTGTTAAGGAGCTTCCCTGATTAGATTTGGAAGCTCATTATTAAAGTATAAAAGGGGGAAAGGGGGCTACCCCCCTTAATTTAGATAAATCGATTTTTCATGATGAATTATTCGATTTGCTCCAAATTTGGTATACCGGTTTATTAAGTTAAGGAGCTGCCTTGATTAGATTTGGAGGTTCATTAGTTACATATTAAGGGAGGAAAGAGGTGCTATACCCCCCCGTAATTTAGATAAATGGGTTTTTCATGCAGAATTATGCGATTTGCTATAAATTTGGTATACCGGTTAATTATGTTAAGCAGCTTCCCTGATTACATTTGGAAGATCATTAATATGTATAAAGGGGGGAAAGGGGGACAATTGCCTCTCCCCTTAATTTAGATAAATGCGTTTTTCATATAGAATTATTCGATTAGCTCAAATTTGGTATACTGGTTTATTATGTTAAGAAGTGGGTTGATTAGATTTGGAGGTTCATTAGTTAAGTACAAAGGGAGGAAAGGGGGCTAGCTCCCCCCTTAATTTAGATAAATGGGTTTTTCATGCAGAGTTATTCGATTTGCTCTAAATTTCGTTTACCGGTTTATTATGTTAAGGAGCTGCCTTGATTAGATTTGGAGGTTCATTGGTTAAGTATAAAAGAGGGGAAAGGGGGCAATTGCCCCTCCCCTTAATTTAGATAAATGTGTTTTCATGCAGAATTATCTAATTTAATTTAATTTTTTTTTCTAGGTTCATTCTAATAAGGAGCTTTTCTGATTAGATTTGAAAGTTCATTGGTTCAGCATAAAGGGAGAAATGGGGGAGCTAATACCCCCCCCCCCCTTAATTTAGTGAAATGGTTTTTTCATGCAGAATTATCTGATTTGCTTCAAATTTGGTATACCAGTTTATTATGTTAAATAGCTTCCCTGATTAGATTTGGAGGTTCTTTGGTTAAGTAGACAGGAAGGCAACGGGGACTAATACCTTCATTTATTTTTCGAGGGGCATTATTCTTTGAAATACGAGTATAGTATACAATTAGTGTGAATAGCCTGTGAGCTCAATGTCATCAGTTTAACTGGGCAATTTTCTTTTTATTAGGTTTATTAACGCATAACCCTACTCAAACCCGAAAAATAAATTACAACAGACCGTACCCCGATCCGAGCAAGACAAAATAATTTCAGTCTACATGCAACCCGACCCGAACCTGAGAGTTCCATTTGAAAAAACCCGAAATCCCGAACCAAATCTGATAACCGACAAAAATATTCCAAAGATCCATAACCGGATCCGAACAAGACAAATTAGTTTCCGTGGACACGCAAGGCTACCAGAACCTAAAAATTCAATTCGAAGTCAACCTGAAACCCGTCCCGAACCAAATCTTAACCGAAAAAGTATGCCAAAGAACTATAACCCGATGCAAGCCAGACAAAATAATCTCCGTCCACCGGCAACCCGATCCGAACCTCAAAGTTTTAATTGAACTCAATCCGAAACCTGGTTGTGGTCGGTTTTCGGGTTGACTTCAAATTGAACCTTCAAGTTCGGATCCGGTTGAAAAAAAATTAAACTAAATCAGATAATTCTCCATGAAAACCCATTTATTTAAATTAAGGGGAGGGGCAGTTGCCCCCCTTTCCCCCCTTTTATACTTAACCAATGAACCTCCAAATCAAATGAAGGAAGCCATATCGTAATAAACTGGTATATAAAATTTGAAGCAAATCGAATAATTCTGTATGAAAAACCCATTTATCTAAATTATGGGGACACTAGCCCCTGTCCCTCCTTTATACTTAACCAATAAATATCCAAATCTAATCAAGGCAGCTCCTTAACATAACAAACAGGTATACCAAATTTGAAGCAAATCAGATAATTCTGCATGAAAAAACCATTTCACTAAATTAAGGGGGGGAGGGTATTAGCTCCCCCATTTCTCCCTTTATGCTGAACCAATGAACTTTCAAATCTAATCAGAAAAGCTCCTTATTAGAATGAACCTAGAAAAAAAAAATTAAATTAAATTAGATAATTCTGCATGAAAACACATTTATCTAAATTAAGGGGAGGGGCAATTCCCCCTTTCACCCCTTTTATACTTAATCAATGAACCTCCAAATCTAATCAAGGCAGCTCCTTAACATAATAAACCGGTAAACGAAATTTAGAGCAAATCGAATAGCTCTGCATGAAAAACCCATTTATCTAAATTAAGGGGGGGGGGGGGCTAGCCCCTTTATACATATTGATACCCCCCCTTTATACATATTAATGATCTTCCAAATGTAATCAGGGAAGCTGCTTAACATAATTAACCGGTATACCAAATTTATAGCAAATCGCATAATTCTGCATGAAAAACCCATTTATCTAAATTACGGGGGGGATAGCCCCCCTTTCCTCCCTTAATATGTAACTAATGAACCTCCAAATCTAATCAAGGCAGCTCCTTAACTTAATAAACCGGTATACCAAATTTGGTGCAAATCGAATAATTCATCATGAAAAACCCATTTATATAAATTAAGGGGGGTGACTAGCCCCCTTTTTCCCTTTTATTCTTAACCACTGAACCGCAAAAAATAATCAGGGAAGCACCTTATCAGAATGAACCTAGAAAAAAAAATCGAAGCAAATCGGATATTTCTATCAAGAGTTATCGCGTTACGTACATACGTACGTACGTACGTACACACGTACATACAGAATCGGCGGGCACATAAGCTCTCAGTCTTTGATAGCCTGTGAGCTAAAAATATCGCCCTGATCGGATAATAAGTGGTCATTTTTCAATTAGCCTAACGCTTTCTAGGCTCTTTTCAATAAGCCTGAAAAATATCAGGCTAATTGGAAAAAGGGAGATGGATTCCCCAATTAGCCGGGCTCTTTGCAAAGAGCCGGATTTCTCAATTAGCCTACGACATATATAAAATTTGCTTAGGAGGGGGGGGGGGTGGCATTTACATATTAAAACGAACCCAAACTTTTCTTTTTAAATGGCAATCAATGCCCAATTTTAACAAGATATTTCAAATCTTCGATTCAAACTATGCTTAGACACCAAATTTTCAAGTCATTTGAATGATAAGTTTTTGAATTATAAACATTCAAAATTTAGTGCTTCTAACTTCTAATGTTAAATTACATTTTCATATTTTTATTAATATCTTCTGAAATTAAACTCCTAATGTGCTAATTTTTTGTGTAGCAATAATACTAAAATACCCAAACATAAATGTACGTTGAATTTGCAATTTTTATAATTTTATGACATGAATTATGATTTATGAAATTAATATCAGGAAAAATTATGAATTGCAACCTATAATTTTTTTTATAGATTTAGATTTATTGTCCTGCTTTATGGAAATCCAAAATTTCACATTTTTCTTTCAAGTAATTTCCAAATTATGCTTAAAAACGGCAAAATGATGGTTTAAGATAAAATTGACTAGATATTTTGAAATTTCTTATGCTATCCTGTAATCTAGAAGTCTTCAATGACTGCTTGAGTGGCGCTTAAAATGCCTTGATCAAGAATGCCTCTCTTGGTCAACAATCGAGTCCGGAACTTCAATTTGGATACAGCCCCTAAAATACACTCGTTTTAAAATAATGAATTTCTCGGAAATTTATCGTAGGAATTGCATAAAAATTTGTTTTTAGGCTAATTCAAGGGTGTAGAGTTCATTTATGCTGTCAAAATTGTGTACTGCTATTGGAAAAAACAAAGTTATGGTTCGTTTTAATATGTAGATGGCCCCTAAGAAAATTTTATATACATCATTTAAAAGTAGACTTTATTACCAATCGTGTGGTACCAATGACTTTCTTCTACGATGTTTTTTTTTTTTTTTTTTTTTTGCAGAGTTAGTAAAGTGTGTTTACTTTTTTTTCCCTCGACTGTAAATAAATTTTTTTTTTCAAATTTTGTTATCAAAAGTTTTATGATAATGGAAAGAGACTTACCCTCTACTATTGCCTATATTTGTATATCATTAAAGTAGAGAGGAAAAGATAAGCTGCGAATTAGCCGCGTCAAAAAAATTCAAAACCCCTTCTGACTTTCCTGGCTGGTTATAGTCCTGAGATAACACAGTATTTTTCATGACAGATTCGAAAAACAAAATATTAAAAATGTAAAAGCATTTATAAAAATATATATTTAATCAAAAATAAAGATAATTTGATGATCTGTTAATGTGAATAATTCAGGGGCTGCTTATTCGTAAGAATTTTTCGAGTTTTCAGTAATCTTTGCCTACATCGTAAAAAAAAAGTAACTTCTTCATTACACAGGATTCCAAAAACATTTCCGTTATCTTCAAAAAGCATTTGAAAAGGTATCGTTTAAATCTAAAAAAGCAATAGATTTCCGAAGTTCACGGAAGCGTTTATGAAATCAAAGGGTTCCTTTGTTGCCGTTGCCCATAAATTTCAGAAAAGACGTTTCTGTTTATTTCAGAAACCCATTATTTTTTAAAGTATATATTGATTCTTCTAAAATTTATTAAGGTAAGGCAAACTACGTACGTGTACTTGATCATTACTGATCATCACACGGTGCACCAGGAAAGGGTTTCCCAGAATCGTGAATAGAGTCCAGCATCGGGTCGGGTTACCCGCTTTTACCCGGACCCCGAACCGCGGTTCGGGTCGGATCGGCGCTATATTTTCCCATTGCGGTTCGAGTTGACTTTAACTTTTTTGTTGCGGGTCGGGTTGGCTTTCAGTGGTTCGGGTCGGTTTCGGGTTGGCTTTTTGACTCTTGCGGTTCGGGGTCGGGTTGACCCGATTTTTTAAAAATTATATCCAAATTATTTTTTCACGTTAAAATCTATATAAACTACAGATCAAAGTTTCACAAAATCAAAATGACGCCTGTCCGTTTTGTCTAGTCATTTAGAATTCGTTTCTCGAAGTTAATATAAACATATACTTTTTCAGCTACTGATATGATAAAGATTATAACGAACGCTTCCGCACAGCTGAAACATTTCTGCTGAATAGTTACAATTCTAATTCTTGATACCCCTAATACTGTTATGACAAAAAACTAACTGTATGGAATACGCAGGAAGAAAGAAAAGATCATTTTAACGTTTCTGTGCATTGTATTTTTAAACTATAGTGTAGAAATATAATGCACTTTGTTATTTCGAAGACTCGGGAAAGAATGACTAATACTTCTAGAACTTCCGTTAAAAATGTATAATGTTGAAAATGTAAATGATATACAGGATGCGCTATATTAGAGGGGAAATTTTTCAAAATAATAACTGTTGATAATGATGATAAATTAAAGGGTGGATGGCAATTGTAAAACAAGGTGTACCGTTAAGTGGAACTTTTGAAGCTGCAACTAATTTTAAAGCATATTTAAAAATTAGATTTTAAGTTTTATAACGTTATCGATTGAAACGTTATCGTTTCTTCTTTCTTTGCTTTCATTGTATCAAAGTTCGAGTATATCCTACCTGTAATATTCATTTAATTGAGCGTGAATTTTAATATATTAATAGTTCTATTTATTGATAAAGAATGTATATTTTTATTAATCATATTTCATATTGCATTAAAACATGATTTATTTTTCTTTCATTTCGTTTCAACTTCAAATGGAATTTTCGGGTTCGAGTCGCATACAACCAGACCCGTGCCTCTAAGGCGGGCAACTCTATTTAGCGAAAACTTTTTCAATTCCTAAAATTTATATATTTGAACGCATCTATATCTAAATAGCGGGCACCTCTCCCTCTACACACATGTAACTCGTGTATATGTACATAAACTATCAAAAATACCATACATGTGTGTTTATGTGTATAAAAAACAAAATGTTGATAACATTTTTCATATTTTTCGAAAGAAGAAAAAATGATTCTTAAAGAAAGAATGATCGCATTTCTTATATATTTTTATTTCTCATGCAGTAAATTGAATATATCCTCATACGTATTCAAATACGGATTTAATTTTATTTGAAACATAGTTGTGCTTAAACTTTTCGTGAAAATCCCAACAACCTGAGTGGCAAGAAACCTATATATGACCCACAAGAATACTTCGACTGTGAACTCGCCTGCAGAAAAAAAATTGATTCATTCGGAGCCGATAAAACAAAATACGGGATAACCTAACCAGATATTTGACTCTATTCAATGATCCATAGATGTCCGCTGTTCAGAGGTTTTACTATATTTGAATATTAAAGAATATAGATTTGTTCATTCTTCTAACATAAAAATGGTATTAGACAATTATAGATATACAATTATACAATTATAGATTATTTTCCATAATGGCATTAAAGCATAAATTACATTCCTTTCATTGCGGGTTCGGTTCGGGTTGCAGGTTGAAATTTTGCGGGTTCGGGTCGGGTTGCGGGTTGCCGAAAAAATTTTTGCGGGTGCGGGTCGAGAAATTCTTTTTTTGTCGGGTTCGGGTCGGGTTGCGGGTTGACTTAAAATGGAATTTGCGGGTCGAGTCGGGTACAACCCGACTCGCGCAGAACTCTAATCGTGAATAACTGCGAAGTCACGCAGAATTTTCGTAAACATTTCACTCGATATAGATATATTTTTCATCAGTTTACATATAACTTGTTTCCTAATTAAAGGAATTCTTGAAATTTGTTTTAAGTAATGTAAGAAAATTATGGTTTAACCCTCTCGCTGTGTAAATTATTTTATCAAAATAGGTTCAAAAATTACGCATTTAACCCCTTTACGACGAGCGTCTTTTACAGAATTTGTAATCGTTTGTCACCGGTTTTTCAAAACAGAAATTTTTGTCTAATTTAATCAAGAAAATGCCTTTATTAAATGAGGCAAAATTTACAATAAAAAATAACTGGTGGGAATAATCAAGAAGGGTTAATTACATGGAAAAAATGCATGCCCGCCGAAATCGCGGGATGCGCAACGAGAGGATTAATAGAAATTTAGAAAATCTTTAGTAATTGAAAGTATTTTCTAAGTTTCTGTTAAACTCTACCTTTATTATTAAATCACAACATCTAGTGTATTTTATTAGTTATAATAAAAATTAACCGTATTTTTTCATCTTACCCCCCCCCCCTCCCTCCCAATTTCAAGATTTTGAAAATCGGCCTAAAAACTTGTGAGGTAGCAACTAGCAATAGGAACTGGAAATGACATTTAAAAAAATATTTCTATTACTTTTACCGACGAATCAGCTTTTAGGGGCTGTGCATGTATCTATCAACTTTTTGGCAATTTTGGACCCCCTCCTTCCCTTACGATATCATACGTTATCATTTCTGGACTCACCCCCCCCCTCCCTCCCCTAATGATATCGTTATCAGTGTCAAAAAATTATTTTTAAAGTTTGCAATAATATACAG
Organism: Maratus speciosus; assembly: GCA_963932465.1. Taxonomy (NCBI): domain Eukaryota; kingdom Metazoa; phylum Arthropoda; class Arachnida; order Araneae; family Salticidae; genus Maratus; species Maratus speciosus. The sequence continues at coordinate 213,692,178 of OZ010797.1, read as the reverse complement.
GAATACAGGTATGGTTATACATCTATTATTTGCATATTTTACTGATTTAAATGAAGAGATGAAGTTAATAAAATATCTCTATAATATATGAATTAACTTTATATTACCAGTTTAAAGAAATACATACTATTTAAAAGTATTTAATAATATATTTTTGTTACATAATGCATTTAACAGTAATATTGTCTTTTTGTACTTGCCCTCTGAACAGTGGTAAGCAGAACTTCTTATAAACATAACAGGCGGACAACATTATTCCCCATTTTTTGCTAGTAAACATGCGTATCATTTAGAAGCCGGTTTCATGCAGTGTTCCCAGATTGGGGACTTTTTTGTCCCCAAATTGTTGATTGTCACCGCTTTTTGGAAAGAGAAATATTCGACCTATTTAAAAATAGATTAAAACTTCTGAAAAGTAAGCGAATTAAAAAAAGTGGTGACAGTCAAATAATCTGAATTAAAATAGTCCCCAATCTGGCAACACTGGTTTCATGCGCTTATTAGAGATCTGCACGGGCCGGGTTCGGGCCGATTTTCATTCACGGCACTCGGGCCGGGCCGGGCTCGGGCTCCACTCTTCTCGGGCCGGGCCCGGGCCATACTTTATTTCTAAGGCTCGGGCCGGGACGGACGTAACTTATTTTTTCTATACACAGTCGGGATTGGTTTCATTCCTAGTCTTCACGGCCCAAGCTTTTCAGTCCTAGTTTTGACTCAGCCCATATGAAAATCATTGTATCAGCTTGGCCAGATCCATTCAAAGATCAGTCAAATTAGGCCTGGCCCAAAATTTTTTGCAAAAAATGCATGCATTTTTAAATTGTCATTATTCTACACTTATACATTAAATTTTTTTCTTTTTAAAGAATAGTATATTTCTACGCTTATTAAAATATAGCTAAATTAAAATATAGTAAAACGTGTGAAAAGGGACCTGCCTATGACGGAACCCTGTTTTAAACTGAAAAACGTGTTGATCCATGCAAAATTAATATACTAATACGTAAGAAATTAATATATGATACATTTACACTTGCTAAGAATGGAACTTGTCCATAACGCATTTTTTTTCTTTTCTACGCAATTCCGTCTTAGAAGATTTTACTGTATAGAATTTTTCAGATTTTTGGCATACTTGGAATACATGTATGTTAATGCATGGAATACTGATTAACAATATTAATGATAACCTAAACATTTGCATACAAGAAATAGAGATTCGTTAAAAAAAATAAATATCGCAGTCTGTGTCACTTCTTTAAAAATGAAGATTATAAACATGAGAAAAAAAAAGTTAAGATAAATATTTTTGGTCAGAGCTATCTCGTACGAGACAAATTTTTAACCAAATCGACGTAAAAATCATTGTTTTGTAAAAAATTCACTCGGGGTGGGTTTTTTTTTTCTCGGGCCGAGATTTTAGCTTTTTTCCGGGCCGGGCCGGGCTCGGGCCGAACTTTTAAGATTTTTAGCGGGCCGGGCCGGGCTCGGGCCGAACTTTTAATTTTTTTATCGGGCCGGGCCGAATTTTTTTTTCGATGAGTCGGGCCGGGCCCGGGCCTGGAAATTTCGGCCCGTGCAGACCTCTAGCGCTTATGGCAGAAGAATAGGAATGGCGAACGTTGTGATAATAAATATCTTGGAATGAAATGATTTTACAATCATTTAATTTTTTTTTAAATAATAACTTTGTATTGTCATAAAAAGGTAACAGACTAAAAAAAAAAGATAACAGACTATATTGATCTAAAAAATAAGTTACAAAAAAAGAAGAAAAAATTGGATAAAAAATGATAACGATATCTAAAGGGAAACCCTCTCAGAGATATATTACGATATCAAGTGCCACATACCTCTCCCCCTAAAGTGATAACGTTATGTATGTACAAGCCCCTTAATAAATTAATATTAATGATCTCCGTATTAACCCTTAAATGCGTGATTTTTTATTTTGTTTCGAAAAAATTATATATAATTCCCTGAAAGGTTTATTACACAGGAAAAATAAGGGAAAAAATCAGAGATACATTTTTCATATAATACGTCAATCTTTTCTTCTGTTGCACGTCTGCAATAGAAGTAAAAACTACTGTCGTGTGGCTGTTTTACGCTAAAATATTTCAAATTAGTAAATATTTTAATAAGTATGTCTCCAAATACCTTATTTTATATAATTATTTATTTTATAAAACTTAACCTTTAACCCTTTAATTCCCATGATAGAATACGTTCTAGAAATTACGTAGTTCAGAGAATCTGACTTTACACCAGAAAGTTTCAATGGTTGATTTCGCTTTATTTAAATACGGAATGTCTGTTATTAATTAAAGCAAATATTGCTATTTTAATTTTCTGGTGTGAATTAGGTATATAGGAATTTTAAAAAATTATCTATTAAATTCAAAACACTGTTGTTTGCATATATGCAAAGCTGCGCATTAAAGGGTTAAACAATGATAAAATTAATAACTCATCGTCAATTTCACTTATAAAAATTTAGTAGGTGATGGCTTTATCAATTTTCATGAAATATACCCTTCTTTACACCTTTCTACTTTTTTTTTTTTTTTTTTTCGTTTAACTTTCTAATATCCAAAAACTTTACAATTGGCAACTCTATCTGTAAGGTATAAAAAAATATCCTGGTATTTTATTACCTAACAGCTAGAATTATCTCATGTTGTAATCAAATTGTTCGATTCCAGCTTTAAATCGATTCAGAAAGGAGAAGAAGACCTTGAATTTTAAGATATCTTTTATACCAAACCAAATTTCAAAAGGCCACTATTTGGGGAGCCATTTTAAAACTTTCTTGTAGGAGGGGAAAGAGAGAGAAAGTTTTCTTTGAGAAGGCAAAACTTTTGTTTGCTCTTGATTTGTGCAAAACTGAGAAACAATTGATATAGTTTTCTTCTCACATATATTTTTAAAAAATAAACAAAGGAACCATTAACCTTATACTGCATTAATTTTTATTTTGGAAATATTTTTTTCATATTTACGGTTAGATACAAAGTTTCTGATTTTTCTTTAAATTTAAATTAAAAAATCAGATTTTTTTAAATTTAAATGTCTGTTTTTCTTTTTTTATTTAAAATATAATTTTAAAACAAAATAACCTTCACTAAAATTAATAATCAGAAAAGCTTATTTAAATTCATTTGAAATTTAAAAAAATAATAAACTCTTTCACGTAGTTAATTTGAAATATTTTAATCATATAAGAAATTAAATACGTATATGCATGAAATATAAACAGATTTAATTTGAAAATGTGAATTCCCTTTTACTTTTGAAAGCATGAAATAATTAAAACAAATTTTTTTGTGTTATATGAGCACTTACTTACACTAATTGCTATTAAACAAATATACTATACTAATTCAATATCAGTAGAGCCAAATTTTGAAACATATTGGGTGGGCTCAAAAAATTGAGTAAAATAACACATATATATTTTTCTTCTTTAATACCTGTGTGTGTGGAGACAGAGGCGGGTTAAGAGCGAATGACTGAAGATAATTCGATGTTAAATTATGTTTTTTCGAAGCAATATATAAAATTATTATAATTTAATAAATAATTTTATTAAATTATATTCTCTTAAGTGCTTCCTTATAAAAATAAGTTAATAATTATAAATAACATAAAAATTGCCTACTACTGAAAGTGTCAAAAACTAAATGTCAAGAAAGACACAGTTTAGTCACTTGATTTCTTTATAAATTCAAGGCATTAAAACACATGGCAAAATATAAAGGAAATTTGTTTTAGAGAGAAATTTAAAATGAATGTGTGATGTCGAATAACTTAAGATAGGTTATTTCCTCCCGCATGAATATTCGTGAGCTGATAGTTAATATGATCCTGTACGTAATTTAAAAAAAAAAAAAAAAGCTCTGAATATGCCGGGGGAAAACTCGTCAGCTGGTAAATTTAAATAAGAGATAGGTGCTGCTGTCCCAGATAGCAATTTTAGTTTGCAGAAAATTTTCAGCAATCTTACTTTGCAGACTTGCAATGTTGCAGCAAGCTCAGCATGACAAGTCTGAAAGTTCATAACAAGACTGCAACAAGATTATGCAAACTCCGAAGTCACCATACTTTGAACTTGCAGCCAAGTTGTCGTGCAAGTTGCAATCTTGTTGCATCAATCTTACTGCAAAATCAAAGCAATCTAGTAATATTGCGATGTCAGACTATTTGCAAATGCATTGTAAATTTGCAATATTGTCATGCCAGAACATCTGCAAATGAATTGCAAACTCGGAATCTTGCCATGACAAGTATAGCTGCAAATATGTAGTAATTTCATTGAAATGTTGTCAATTCTCTGAATTTTGCGTGTAGGACACAGGTAAAATAGGATTTTTTGAGACAACAGATGGCTATTCACCCAAATGTGGGAAGAACTTCGTTTTGATACTAAAAATGAAGATCCAATGAGTACTAAATAATAAAGTTGTTTTATCATGTTTTGTGCGCAAAAGGGGGCATTGTTAGCTCAGGGAGGGGGGTAGCTAAAAATAAATTAAACAAAAACCTAATTTGCAGAACAAATTAAAAAAACAAAATTTATTTCCTAAATTGTTTAAGCCCGAGAAGGGGCAGATATTAAGATATTTCATTCAATTCGTTCTACATTTAATGTTAAATTTTTGTAACAAATAAGCTAAACCAATTGAACATTAAAAAATAAAAATGAAATTGATACAATATAATGCTTTAAACACCTATATACTTAGATTCCGTTCAAATGAAATCGAAATAAATCTTAGACTTTTTTTTAAGTTTTGTATTTTGCCTTATCATACCTTATCATATTATGTACAATCGTCATAAACATAATGCAAAATCTCCAGTACAAATATTTACAACTTAAAAATGGATTTATTTCGATTTCATTTGAACGGAATCTAAGTATATAGGTGTTTAAAGCATTATATTGTATGAATTTCATTTTTATTTTTTAATGTTCAATTGGTTTAGCTTATTTGTTACAAAAATTTAACATTAAATGTAGAACGAATTGAATGAAATGTCTTAATATCTGTCCCTTCTCGGGCTTAAACAACTTAGGAAATGAATTTTGTTTTTTTAATTTGTTCTACAAATTAGGTTTTTGTTTAATATGTCAAGTTTTTTAATAACTACTGCATTCAGACAAACACATTTCAAAATTAATGGAGGGTATCATCATCAGGCTTTGATTTGTGCGATATCGCATCACAATTTGTGATGCAATTTACCTATGTATAATTCAAAATGTTTCACAAGTGCAGTAATGCAGGTTGTAGCTTGGTCAAAAAATTACAATCTGAACTTAAAAAATCTGCTTCAAAATGTCATTTTTTTCCACTATGACGTCATATTTATCTTCTTTTTAATTCTTAAAAAAAAAAAAAAAAAAAAAAAAAAAAAAAAAAAAAAAATATTTCAGTTTCTTCAGTTTCATGTTTCACGTGAAAATCATTCAACTAAAAATAGGCAAATTATTATTACGGCTCTTGAATTATTTACAACAAGGAAGGAAAAATGTTAAATTTTATTAGAAAATGTCCGTTGATTCTCAATGAAAAAAGCGAAATTTGGAATTATTAAGAAAAATATTTGTATAATGTAAATAAAAATTAGCCCATGTTACTCTCTAGATTATAATCCACCTATATGCAAAGGCATTTTATGATCCGTTTTGATCCTGACGTCTGGCAAATGTTTTTACACTTTGAATTTATAATATTATTAGAATTAGCAAAGAATTGAAAATGAGTGGCATCAGGGACAAAAAAGGTGGGAAGAAAAATTGAAAAAGTTGTGATCTCCATAGTCTTTTCTATGTTAAATTAACATTGAGAAGTGACACTGGAAATAAATAAGTAGGTGAAATGGGATATTGTTTATTATGTTTTTTATAATTCCGAATCAGGTGAAATCATCAGCAAGTCAATACGATCATTTCTTACAAAGTTACGGCAGGTTTTATTTATACAAAGTCTTTTACAGGTAAAATAGTTTTTTGCAGTAACAAGTGATTGCTATTCACGAAATCTTGAGACAAACCTCGTTTTGGCACTACAAATTAAGATCCGACGAATCTCCAAAATGTAAAGTTGTTTTACGTGTTTTTTTTTTTTGGGGGGGGGGGGATGGGAATTTTAGCTCGAGGGAGCAAAACTCAACTTTTTTTAAATAGGTCAAGTGGGATATCGTTTCGTATGTATTTGAATAACATTATCGGCAAGTCGATACGAACATTTATAAGAAAGTTACAGAAAAGATTTTATCAATGCAAAGTGGAAAATTATATTTTATTTTTAGCATAGTTTTGTCACATTTATTTTACGTTTAAAAAGAGTTTTTTATATCATATTAAGTTATCTCAAAACTATTAAATGTCTTCAAAATAGCAATAATCAAAATCAGGATAATTTTGAGTTTATTTCAAAGTCATTAAATTTACCAAAATCCACTACTTATAACCTGGCCTAACTTTGTAAACAATGATCGTATCGGCTTGCATGCGATATCATTTGATTCAGAATAAAAAAATTCATAACAAACGATACCCCAATACCCAGATAGCATGAACAATTGCAGCAAGATTAATTTTTTCTTGATATTTTCTTGTCACGAAAAATTTGAAGTAATAATATTGCCGCAAGGACATTACTAGGTAGACGGAATATAATCAATCGCTTTCTTGCAACGCAACTTTGCTCTAAACCTGATACAACACTGTCATAAAATAACGACGTAAGCGAAAAATTCCTTTTGTTTAAGGAGAACAGATATAAACGCGCATGCGCGGAAATTTGACAAAGACAAAATTACAACACTTCTTTATTGAATTCCATGAAGCAGCGCCATTGGATTAGCGTTCAAGTAAAGAACCCAGATATAAAGGTATTTATTATTTTAATTATTCAAATGTGATTCGGATATTTTTGTATTTTCTCTGTACAAACTACAACTTATTTCGTACAGAAATTTTAATAAATTAAAAAGTTATGTTTATTTACTGAGGAATGCTTACATTTTTTAAATAGTTTGGTTTTGGTCCATGTTAAGGCATTATTGAAAATTTTAATTTTTAAATGAAGTTTTCTCAACTTTAAGGGGAATTTCTAAGATATCGTTTTAATTAATATTTGCCTTTTTTCTTGCTCACGCCGATCGAGCATTGTTGAATTCAGATATTTTTCTCCGGGATTAATTTCTGCGGTTCTGGATGGGGGGGGGGGGGGGGGGGGGAGGACATTTTAGAGATTCGGTGTGGAAATTGCTTATTAAAAAGCATAAAATATCAAACCTTCCGGGGGGAATCCCCCTCCTCTTGAATTCAGCAGTGCGTTCGAATGTATTTTTAAATTTAAATTATCTTTTCATGGCCATTAAACCCCTTTCTATATATAAATATCAAGTATTTTAAACAGTTTCTTAGTGTGCTATTCTCCATGCTTCTTATCATGGACTTCTATTGTATCGCTATTTTCTAATTTTTATTAAAGTTATTAACAGTATTTCCTTCCGGCGTCAGTTTTATTTAATTCTTTAAAAAATTCTCTTTTCTTTTGACATAACTGCTTGTTAATCGGATGTGTATAAGTCGTTTTATTTCCTATTTTTCTTAAATTTTAAATACGAATATTTTGAAATTGTTAATTTTTTGCGACAGCAAACCTGGGCTTGAAATGTGCAGAGCAAATCGGAACAATATTCCGGTTCGTAAAATTATGACAAATATTGATCTGGTTTGCAGTGTTGTAATCGTAAAAAAAATCAGAGGGTGTACGCTAAAGTCATGAACGTCATGTCTAGAGTATGTACGATATAGATTTATTCGAGAAACCGGGAGTATACGGAGCTTTTTAAAAAAATCTAGAATTTTTGCAATGAATTAGAGCTAAATAACTAAAACGCATTGACTAATTACTTAAACTCTTCCCGCCCTCCCCCCCCCCCCCCCCCAAAAAAAAAAAAAAGTTATAAAATAGCTTTGTGTGATACTTAAAACCTCGGATACCATAGCACCAAAATATTATTTTAATAGTTACAAAATATATTTTTTTTTATAATTAAAACTTTGGACCTTAAAACCTTAATTCCATTGTTATATTGTTAATGTCAGATTCGAAGACTATTTATTTGTGTTATTATTAAAGATGTTTCGTTTTGAATCCTTTTTCACATGTAAAATAGTGTTCAACTGCATCTTTATTTATTATTTTCTTCTATGATAACAATCTTTAATAAAATGTAATTCTTAAAAACCGACACTAGTCACCCGAAGTAAAATTTAACATTCAAGCTAATGTTAATTATATGTTCAGTTCTTTGCATATTTTGGGCTCACATTTTAATATTTTTTAATATTATTTTTTGCATAGGATACACCTGGTTGATATATATATAGTTGTGCAATCGTACCTTTTCGAGCTTTTATGCAATTTTTTATATGCAGATACTTTCAATTTTGAAACCTGTTCTGAAAGTGAAACTGTACTCATATAAAAGAAAACTGTAACCAAAACCGAAAAAGTACAAAAGCACAACAATATATGGGGAATTCTCAGAATCTTTTGACTTTTATGTCCCTGAATAATAATTTTTATTTTAATACTTTTTTTGTGTTTTTTTTTTTTTTTTTTTTTTTTTTTTTCATATACTGGAGAACATTCCATTGCATGATTGCATATAACAATATTAACGAGATAAATAAGTTTTGGACGATGTTGGGGGTCCAGATACCAGGAAAACTCCTATACCGTCCCGTCCCTGATGCTGATTTTTAAATTTGGAGCTGTCTGTATAAAATTGTTTCAATAAAAGTAATTCGATGTAATTTTTTTCCGAAACTGGGACAATTGTTTAATATAAATATTGTGCAAAAAATTAACCTGCACACATTTTTACGGTTGATATTATTTTTTGAACTCTGTCCCTGGGTTTTTCATCCTTACCGTCCCTCTTGCTAAACTTATACAGAAAATCACTTCAGATGCAGCCACAGAATTTTTTTCAAGTTTTTTCTCATGGAGAAGTATGCTAGAGAAAGAATGTCTAATTTTCTTTGACAGGAAATTTACTGCAAAATTTAAATCAGCATTTAAATATCAATTTCAAGATCGTGGCTTTATTGGTAGTCTTACCGTCCCCAAGGTTTATTTCTGCACTTTTCGAGGTAAATTAAGAAAAAAAAAATTATTTAATCCAATGTTAACAACTGTTTCTAGAAATCAATGAACATTGTGGCTATCACTTAGTCTTAACATGATTTTCCTAAAAATAGGTGATAATTTTCCTTACCGTTCCATCCTTACAGTCCCTTTTTTTCCCATTTCGTCCCTTTTTTCCTATACCTATTTTTTTTTTTTCAAAAAAAATTATGGCCATTTTTTTTCCTATTCTGACCAGAAAATCAGAGTTCTAACTTTTTACGACTGCTATTTCATCTTCACCTAACACTTCATTTATAATGGCTGTTTCATAATAATGGAAGCCATCAGTCCATCAGAAGAAAATAATCCTTTCCAAAGGTATAATCCTTCATTTGGCGCCCCTTCGTTCTGGCGCCCGGGGCACATGCCCCCTCTTCCCCCCCCCCCCTAGTTTCGGCTCTGACAGCAGGTCCTAAGCCTAGATCCTTGTGGACCAGGTCTGTACTTTCCTACTGGTATAATACAAAATTTAAAACTATCCCAGATGATGCTGTTGTTTATTATATACTGCTTTACCGAGGCACGTCCTAAAAAAAGGAATCGTCTGCTCATCTATGGAAAATTTTCCCTGATCTCCTGGTAAATTCAAGCAGACACTACGGAATCTGTCGAGCATTTGCTGAACTTTCTATAATTTATTATTTATTCCTGGTGGTTTACTTGCTGTGTCGACAAAATGGAATGAATTTATCAAACTTAAAAATCAATCTCGTGGTATGCATATAACTCATATAAAACTTATAAATCATATATGGCATCTATAACTCAGAGCAAAAACATACAGTTCGTTACATGTGCATATTATATATCTAATACTATCCATTTTAAATAGAAATCATGAATAGTACAAACCTATTAATTTAAAATTGGTCAGCTTTAAAAATGTAATTAATAAAAAATAAATTGCTAAAAACATAAGTTTAAAAAAATCACTTAAAAATTTTTTATATATATATTAGGAATTGTATCTATTTTGGAAATGATAAATGCCGGACCCACACAATTGTGTGGTTCATTTGTTTTTCAACTTTTGTGAAGCCTAATTAAATTTATCAAAGACAAAATCAATTAAAATCATGAATAAACTATATGAAAAGAAATATTAAATCCAAGCAAACATTATAAATCATATTTAAATGAAATTACGACAGTTCATACTTTTTATCTATTGCTGTCAGATGATATAGTCTTTTTAAAAGCAGAAAATATAACCCTGTATTGTAGATGGTACCCCCTAGTTGTGTCTTATCAAAACATCTAAAGCCAATTAACTCATATAAATGTGCGGATTTGGTTTTAAATCGCACAAAAACAGGAGGTAGTCATTCTCTTTTACTTTAGTAATCGCCCGTACAATTGTGTGGGTCAGGGCTTAAAGGGTTAAGAGGCTACTTCAGTCAAGCGGAAACACCAATTCGCCAATGTTAATCCAATAAGAGAATTTTTTTAAGGTAACTCGGTTGCATTTCAATATTTTTAAATGATTTTTTTTATATACTTTCACCTTTCGAGCCGGTATAAACAGGGAAAAGAGTAAAAGTGTCCGCACAAAAAAAAAAAAAAAAAAAAAAAAAAAGAAAAAGAAAGAAAGAAAATTAAATAAAAACTTCAACGAACTTAAAATAAAGTAAAAACCGCAATTGCAGAAATTTACCTCAGCTATCCAATGCAAAAGAAAAAGTCTTTTTAAAATATAAAAATACAGACGAGATATTTTAAAAAATATGTCTCGTTGGATTAACATTAGCGATTCGGTCATTTTGCCTGAAGAGTTATAATTTGTGATCACCTTTAGAACTAAATCTAAGCAGGATTCTTGAAAACAGTGAAAATTTGACTTGTAACTTTTAAAATGCACTCTATTGTTTCTCTCTTTTAGGATGCAAAAACACGGAAATAATATATAGAAGAATGTTAAATAATTGTATGCTAATTTGGTAAATATTATGTTAATACTTTGTATTAGAAACTATTATTTGTAGCTGTGTGAAAATAAACTTTGTAATTTAATAGACTGTATTGTTTTATTATAACTTTGTTCTTTTTAAATTCTTGAAACTTTTCAAATATTTTGTTTTTGTGGAATTATATTTAATCAGATTTATGAATAGGGGCCATCCAGAAATGATGTCACGCTTGGAGGGGGGGAGGAGGGGTTCGTGAAATTGTGACAGTTTGTGACAAGGCGGTGGGGGGGGGGGGGGTAAGAAGAAGCCTGACATCACACATTTTGGTTAAACATTAGAGGTCTTACTAACATTGCATAGATATTAGAGGACTTACTATTCTCGAGGATGAGTGCGATGCCAAAATGCCTGTGTACTCTATGGACGAGCATATATTTTCTCCAAAGGAGGAAGAGTCGCTATAGTAAATGATTTGGAATAATTTCTATTTTATAATTTAATATATAATTTTATAAATGTTCATATTAATGTGACAAATGAAATGTTATGGCAATTCCATTTAAGTAAAACTAATATTGAGGCTTCTTCTTCAAAATCAATCTGTTTTAAAGTATTTTGTGTTCATGAAGTAAATATAGGATTTAAAAACCAAATATATTAAATTCCATTTCAAATTCTAAAATACTACTGTTTTCAATTGCTCTTTCATATTAATATTTTATTATTATTGTATATTATGTTTTTTGTTGTAAACCGCAATCTTATTTCATACAAAATAAATACACGAATCAGTTTTATTGTTATGCTCACAAATGTCATTAAAACACATAGTTAAAGTTCAAAAATAGAATTTGAAATATGACCTATAACATAGTGCTTTGTTTCTGAGATGCAAGTATATATTTACGTAATATAGCGTGACATGTGACAAGGGGAGGGGAGGGTGTATGGTGAAGAGTGACATTTTGTGACAAAGGGGAGGAGGGGGGTTAAAAATGTTGAAAAAAAGTGTGACATCATTTATGGATCGCCCCATAGGGAAATTTTAATTTTAAAATGAGTTTTTTTTTTTTTTTCCCCTTCTGGAAGGTAATAAGTTTTAGCAATATATTCCACTCTGGCCAAAAAGAAATGAAAATAAATTATATTTTCTTTAATAAAATTATATATGAAATTAAAATTGAGGGTGTGTGTTTATACTCATCTAGGTTTGCTTTGCATTGGTTATGTACATGGACCACTTATTTTTAGATAATGTTTTTAATTACCTTCTAAGAATTAGAAGGGAATAAGCAACTAATTGAGAATTGGCGAGTCTAATAAAACTTCTAAACAAATTAAGGTATATTATTGGAAGTTATTGGGGCTTACCAGGTAGTTGAATGGTTAGCCCTGTGGCCTCCGATTCAACTATGTCGGGTTTAATTCCTGCGGTTGTGGTAGTATATTTGTGGTGATTTGGAATCTAGGTACTTTAAACTATAAGTCCTTGTTTACTCGGTCTATGTAGCATAAAAATGTCAAGCATTTGACAAACCTCCGATTATATGGAATCCTGCACAAAACTCGCACAACCTTCAAAAGTACGACTATTAGCGTACAGATAAAAAATATACAATCAAAACTTGAGTAGAAATGCGACAACTAGTGACCATTCACCAAAGTTTGGGAAGAATTTCATTTTGATACTAAAAATGAATATTCGATGAGTCCTTAAAAAATAAAGTTCTTTTATCATGTTTTGGGGGCATTTTTAACTCAGGGAGCGGGAGGGGCAAACTAAAATTTTTTTTAGGTATGTTAAGAGACAGGTATCGTTTATTATTATTATTATTATTATTATTTTTTAATGGAATGATTACCATTTGCAAATTGATACGATCATTTGTTACATAGTTACGACAAGTTTTATGAATACGAAGTCGAAAACTATAATTTGGTGCAGGTACCGTAGGTTTTTACAGCAGCAACTGATAGCCATTCAAGAAAATTTATCTGGTGAGAACTTCATTTTGGCACTAGAAATGCAGATACGATTTGTTCCCCCCCAAAATAAAGTTGAATAATCGTGGGGTTATGTTTGAGGAGGGGGGAGGGACTTTAACACGCATGGGTGAACAGAACTTATTTTTAAAATGTCAAATGGGGTATCGTTTGTTGTGAATTTTTTTATTCTGAATCAAATGATATCGCAAGCAAGCCGATACGATCATTGTTTACAAAGTTAGGCCAGATTATAAGTAGTGGATTTTGGTAAATTTAATGACTTTGAAATAAACTCAAAATTATCCTGATTTTGACTATTGCTATTTTGAAGACATTTAATAGTTTTGAGATGACTTAATACAGGGCTCCCAAATGGTCCGCCAACTGAATACCAATATTATTTTAGAAAAAATTTCTTTTTAGATTTTTCTTACAAACCGTCCCGGAAACACATTTGAAAGTTAATTCTAGCGCAAACCTACCATAAATTTTTCTGTTAAAATTTATTGGTATTCAGTTGGCGGACCATTTGGGAGCCCTGCTTAATATGATATAAAAAACTCTTTTTAAACGTAAAATAAATGTGACAAAACTATGTAAAAAATAAAATATAATTTTCCACTTTGCATTGATAAAATCTTTTCTGTAACTTTCTTATAGATGTTCGTATCGACTTGCCGATAATGTTATTCAAATACATACGAAACGATATCCCACTTGACCTATTTTAAAAAAAGTTGAATTTTCCCTCCTCGAGCTAAAATGCCCATCAAAAAATGCCGCCCCCCCCAAAAAAAAAAACAAACACAGTAAAACAACTTTACATTTTGGAGACTCATCGGATCTTAATTTGTAGTGCCAAAACGAGGTTTGTCTCAAGCTTTCGTGAATAGCAATCACTTGTTACTGTAAAAACCTATTTTACCTGCAAAAGACTTTGTATTAATAAAACCTGCCGTAACTTTGTAAGAAATGATCGTATTGACTTGCTGATGATTTCACCTGATTCGGAATTATAAAAAAACATAATAAACAATATCCCATTTCACCTACTTATTTATTTATTTTTAGTTACCCCCCTCCCTGAGCTAACAATGCCCCCTTTTGCGCAAAAAACATGATAAAACAACTTTATTTTTTTAGTACTCATTGGAACTTCATTTTTAGTATCAAAACGAAGTTCTTCCCAAATTTGGGTGAATGGGCCTCTGTTGTCTCAAAAAATCCTATTTTACCTGTGTACTACACGCAAAATTCAGAGAATTGACAACATTTCAATGAAATTACTACATATTTGCAGCTATACTTGTCATGACAAGATTCCGAGTTTACAATTCATTTGCAGATGTTCTGACATGACAATATTGCAAATTTACAATGCGTTTGCAAATAGTCTGACATCGCAATATTACTAGTTTGCTATGAGTTTGCAGTAAGATTGATGCAACAAGATTGCAACTTGCACGACAACTTAGCTGCAAGTTCAAAGTATGGTGACTTCGGAGTTTGCATAATCTTGTTGCAGTCTTGTTATGAACTTTCAGACTTGTCATGCTGAGCTTGCTGCAACATTGCAAATCTGCAAAGTAAGATTGCTGAAAATTTTCTGCAAACTAAAATTGCTATCTGGGTAAGTTCTTTTCGCCCATGCCGTGTTAAAGCCCCCCTCCACCCTCCTCAAAAAGAACCCCACGATGAAACAAATTTATTTTGGGGGGAAACTCATCGTATCTTCATTTCTAGTGCCAAAATTACCAGATCTTACCAGATAAATTTTCTTGAATGGCTATCAGTTGCTGCTGTAAAAACCTACGGTACCTGCACCAAATTATAGTTTTCGACTTCGTATTCATAAAACTTGTAACAAATGATCGTATCAATTTGCAAATGGTAATCATTCGATTAAAAAAAGGGAACATAATAAACGATACCTGTCTCTTAACATACTTAAAAATTTTTTAGTTTGCCCCTCCCGCTCCCTGAGTTAAAAATGCCCCCAAAACATGATAAAAGAACTTTATTTTTTAAGGACTCATTGAATATTCATTTTTAGTATCAAAATGAAATTCTTCCCAAACTTTGGTGAATGGTTACTAGTTGCCGCATTTCTACTTAATTTTTGATTGTATATTTTTTATCTGTACGCTAATAGTCGCACTTTTGAAGGTTGTGCGAGTTTTGTTCAGGATTCCATATAATCGGACATTTGTCAAATGCTTGATATTTTTATGCTATATAGACCGAGTAAACAAGGACTTATAGTTTGAAATAGATTCCAAATCACCACAAATACGCTACCACACCCGCAGGAATTAAACCTGACATAGCTGAATCGGAGGCCACGGGGCTAACCATTCAACTACCTGGTAAGCCCCAATAACTTCCAATAATATACCTTAATTTGTTTAGAAGTTTTATTAGACTCACCAATTCTCAATTAGTTGCTTATTCCCTTCTAATTCTTAGAAGGTAATTAAAAACATTAACTAAAAATAAATGGTCTATGTACATAACCAATGCAAAGCAAACCTAGATGAGTATAAACACACACCCTCAATCTTAATTTCATATATAATTTTATTAAAGAAAATATAATTTATTTTCATTTCTTTTTGGCCAGAGTGGAATATATTGGTAAAACTTATTAACTTCCAGAAGGAAAAAAAAACTCATTTTAAAATTGAAATTTCCCTATTCTTAAGTCTGAATAAATATAATTCCACAAAAACAACATATTTGAAAAGTTTCAAGAATTTAAAAAGAACAAAGTTATAATAAAACAATACAGTCTATAAAATTACAAAGTTTATTTTCACACAGTTACAAATAATAGTTTCTAACACAAAGTATTAACATAATATTTACCAAATTAACATACAATTATTTAACATTCTTCTCTATATTATTTCCGTGTCTTTGCATCCTAAAGGAGAGAAACAATAGAGTGCATTTTAAAAGTTACAAGTTAAATTTTTACTGTTTTCAAGAATTCTGCTTAGAATTAATTCTAAAGGTGATCACAAATTATAACTCTTCAGGCAAAATGACCGAATCGCTAATGTTAATCCAACGAGATACATTTTTTTAAATATCTCGTTTGTATTTTTATATTTTAAAAAGACTTTTTCTTTTGCATTGGATAGCTGAGGTAAATTTCTGCAACTGTGGTTTTTTACTTTATTTTAAGTTCGTTGAAGTTTTTATTTTATTTTACTTATTTCTTTTTATTTCTTTCTTTTTTGTGTGTGTGTGTGTGTGTGTATGTGCGGACACTTTCACTCTTTTCACCGTTTATACCGGCTCCAAAAGTGAAAATATATAAAAAAAATCATTTAAAAATACTGAAATGCAACTGACTTACCTTAAAAAAATTCTCTTATTGGATTAACATGGGCGAATGGGTGTTTCCGCTTGACTGAAGCAGCCTCTTAACCCTTTAAGCCCTGACCCACACAATTGTGCGGCGATACTAAAGTAAAAGAAAATTTCCTGTTTTTGTGCGATTTAAAACCAAATCCGCACATTTATATGCTTTAGATGTTCTGATAAAACATAATTAGGGGGTACCAACTACAATACAGAGTTAGATTTTCTGCTTTTAAAAAGACTATATCATCTGACAGCAATAGACAAAAAGTATGTACTGTCGTAATTTCTTTTAAATATGATTTATAGTGTTTGCTTAGATTTAATATTTCTTTTCATATAGTTTATTCATGATTTTAATTGATTTTGTCTTTGATAAATTTAATTAGGCTTCAGAAAAGTTGAAAAACAAATGAACCACACAATTGTGCGGGTCCGGCATTTACCATTTCCAAAATAGATACAATTCCTAATACATAAAACTTTTATTTTTAAGTGATTTTTTTAAACATGTTTTTAGCAATTTATTTTTTATTAATTATATTTTTAAAGCTGACTAATTTTAAATTAATAGGTTTGTACTATTCATGATTTCTATTTAAAATGGATAGTATTAGATATATAATATGCACATGTAATGAACTGTATGTTTCTGCTCTGAGTTATAGATGCCATATATGATTTATAAGTTTTATATGAGTTATATGCATACCACGAGATTGATTTTTAAGTTTGATAAATTCATTCCATTTTGTCGACACAGCAAGTAAATCACCAGGAATAAATAATAAATTATAGAAAGTTCAGCAAATGCTCGACACATTCCGTAGTGTCTCCTTGAATTTATTAGAAGATCAGGGAAAATTTTCCATAGATGAGCAGACGATTCCTTTTTTTAGGACGTGCCTCGGTAAAGCAGTATATAAAAAACAAACCACAATCTGTTGTAACAGCATCATCTGGGATAGTTTTAAATTTTGTATTATACCAGTGGGAAAGTACAGACCTGGTACACAAGGATCTAGGCTTAGGACCTGCTGTCAGGGCCGAAACTAAGGGGGGGGGGGGGGCAGAGGGGCATGTGCCCCAGGCGCCAGAACGAAGGGACGCCAAATGAAGGATATTATATGAGTAAGGAAGGATTTTATATGAGTTATATGCATACCACGAGATTGATTTTTAAGTTTGATAAATTCATTCCATTTTGTCGACACAGCAAGTAAACCACCAGGAATAAATAATAAATTATAGAAAGTATAGCGAATGCTCGACACATTCCGTAGTGTCTGCTTGAATTTACCAGGAGATCAGGGAAATTTTTCCATAGATGAGCAGACGATTGGAAAGGATTATTTTCTTCTGATGGACTGATGGCTTCCATTATTATGAAACAGCCATTATAAATGAAGTGTTAGGTGAAGATGAAATAGCAGTCGTAAAAAGTTAGAACTCTGATTTTCTGGTCAGAATGGGAAAAAAATGGCCATAATTTTTTTTGCAAAAAAAAAAAAAATAATAATAATAATAATAATAGGTATAGGAAAAAAGGGACGAAATGGGAAAAAGGGACTGTAAGGATGGAACGGTAAGGAAAATTATCACCTATTTTTAGGAAAATCATGTTAAGACTAAGTGATAGCCACAATGTTCATTGATTTCTAGAAACAATTGTTAACATTGGATTAAATAATTTTTTTTTCTTAATTTACCTCGAAAAGTGCAGAAATAAACCTTGGGGACGGTAAGACTACCAATAAAGCCACGATCTTGAAATTGATATTTAAATGCTGATTTAAATTCTGCAGTAAATTTCCTGTCAAAAAATTTTAGACATTCTTTCTCTAGCATACTTCTGCATGAGAAAAAACTTGAAAAAAATTCTGTGGCTGCATCTGAAGTGATTTTCTGTATAAGTTTAGCAAGAGGGACGGTAAGGATGAAAAACCCAGGGACAGAGTTCAAAAAATAATATCAACCGTAAAAATGTGTGCAGGTTAATTTTTTGCACAATATTTATATTAAACATTTGTCCCAGTTTCGGAAAAAAAATTACATCGAATTACTTTTATTGAAACAATTTTATACAGACAGCTCCAAATTTAAAAATCAGCATCAGGGACGGGACGGTATAGGAGTTTTCCTGGTATTTGGACCCCCAACATCGTCCAAAACTTATTTATCTCGATAATATTGTTATATGCAATCATGCAATGGAATGTTCTCCAGTATAGGAAATTAAAAAAAAATGTATTAAAATAAAAGTTATTATTCAGGGACATAAAAGTCAAAAGATTGTGATAATTCCCCATATATTGTTGTGCTTTTGTACTTTTTCGGTTTTGGTTACAGTTTTCTTTTATATGAGTACAGTTTCACTTTCAGAACAGGTTTCAAAATTGAAAGTATCCGCATATAAAAAATTGCATAAAAGCTCGAAAAGGTACGATTGCACAACTATATATATCAACCAGGTGTATCCTATGCAAAAAATAATATTAAAAAATATTAAAATGTGAGCCCAAAATATGCAAAGAACTGTCCATAGAATTAACATTAGCTTGAATGTTAAATTTTACTTCGGGTGACTAGTGTCGGTTTTTAAGAATTACATTTTATTAAAGATTGTTATCATAGAAGAAAATAATAAATAAAGATGCAGTTGAACACTATTTTACATGTGAAAAAGGATTCAAAACGAAGCATCTTTAATAATAACACAAATAAATAGTCTTCGAATGTGACATTAACAATATAACAATGGAATTAAGGTTTTAAGGTCCAAAGTTTTAATTATCACAAAAAAATATTTTGTAACTATTAAAATAATATTTTGGTGCTATGGTATCCGAGGTTTTAAGTATCACACAAAGCTATTTTATAACCTTTTTTTTTGGGGGGGGGGGGAGCGGGGAAGAGTTCAATTAATTGGTCAATGCATTTTAGTTATTTAGCTCTAATTCATTGCAAAAATTCTGGATTTTTTTAAAAAGCTCCGTATACCCCCGGTTTCTCGAATAAATCTATATCGTATATACTCTAGACACGACGTTCATGACTTTAGCGTACACCCTCTGATTTTTTTTTACGATTACAACACTGCAAACCAGATCAATATTTGTCATAATTTTACGAACCGGAATATTGTTCCGATTTGCTCTGCACATTTCAAGCCTAGGTTTGCTGTCGTGAAAAATTAACAATTTCAAAATATTCGTATTTAAAATTTAAGAAAAATAGGAAATAAAACGACTTATACACATCCGATTAACAAGCAGTTATGTCAAAAGAAAAGAGAAATTTTTAAAGAATTAAATAAAACTGACGCCGGAAGGAAATGCTGTTAATAACTTTAATAAAAATTAGAAAATAGCGATACAATAGAAGTCCATGGTAAGAAGCATGGAGAATAGCACACTAAGAAACTGTTTAAAATACTTGATATTTATATATAGAAAAGGGTTTAATGGCCATGAAAAGATAATTTAAATTTAAAAATACATTCGAACGCACTGCTGAATTAAAGAGGAGTTGGATTCCCCGCGGAAGGTTTGATATTTGATGCTTTTTAATAAACAATTTCCACATCGAATCTCTAAAATGCCCCCCCCCCCCCCTCCAGAGCTGCAGAAATTAATCCCGGAGAAAAATATCTGAATTCAACACTGCTCGATCGGCGTGAGCAAGAAAAAAAGCAAATATTAATTAAAATGATATCTTAGAAATTCCCCTTAAAGTTGAGAAAAATTCATTTAAAAATTAAAATTTTCAATAATGCCTTAACATGGACCAAAACCAAACTATTTAAAAAAATGTAAGCATTCCTCAGTAAATAAACATAACTTTTTATTTTATTAAAATTTCTGTACGAAATAAGTTGCAGTTTGTACAGAGAAAATACAAAAATATCCGAATTACATTTGAATAATTAAAATAATAAATACCTTTATATCTGGGTTCTTTACTTGAACGCTAATCCAATGGCGCTGCTTCATGGGATTCAATAAAGAAGTGTTGTAATTTTGTCTTTGTCAAATTTCCACGCATGCGCGTTTATATCTGTTCTCCTTCCAACAAAAGGAATTTTTCGTTTACGTCGTTATTTTATGACAGTGTTGTATCAGGTTTAGAGCAAAGTTGCGTTGCAAGAAAGCGATTGATTATATTCCGTCTACCTAGTAATGTCCTTGCGGCAATATTATTACTTCAAATTTTTCGTGACAAGAAAATATCAAGAAAAAATTAATCTTGCTGCAATTGTTCATGCTATCTGGGGTCTGGCTCCTACGTTACAGCCTTCAGGCCATCAGCTGACAATTTTTTCACTGAGATATAGCCAGCTGACATGTTTATTTATTTAAAATAGCATATATACTGTCATCTGATAAATTTTCAATTGAGAGGAAATCACTGAATACACACATATATATATATATATATAGCTCTATCAAAAGTAAATGATTTATGAAATCCATGAAAAAGAGGGTGCAAAACAACAATAGAAATCAATGAATATGTATAACTAAAAAAACAAACAAACAACTCTTTGCTCTTCGGAAAGTGGGAGGAGTTCAAAAACAGGTACCAAAAAATAGAAATTGAATCCTCACAGGTTTCGCAAGATATGGCCATCCCCCATACTCCAAAAGTGTAAAAAAATCATCAAATAAACTTAAACTTTCAAAAACTTAACGAAACAAAACAGCTTTAAAAACATAAACAACCAACCAATTCAAAATCAATAAAACTAATTTTAAAATATAAACAAATTAAAAATTCTTGTACAACTCTCCAATTCTTGTATGTTGTTTTACACCTTTTTAAAAGCATTATATATATATATATATTATGTTCGTGTGACTAGCTGACGTATTAACTACCGCTTCATAATCGACTTTTTTTTTCCTTCAAGATATTGGGTTAACTATCATTTGATAAATTTTCAATCGGGAAAAAATAACTAAAATTCATTTTTTTTTTTTTTTTTTTTTTTTTAATGTGCGTGGAAGGCTACCGCTGCTCAACCCACCCACGGAACCGCAGCTGACGTTCACGAAGCTTCATCATGATACAGCTCTCTGAAGCCTTTTACAAGTTATGGGCCGAGAGGAACTTGGCCATGAAAATCTGTTGCTGGCTCGTGGATTATCAGTGGTTAAATAAATAAATAATGAATTAAATCAATTGAAATAGGGTTGGATAAAAGATCAAATTATTCGGTGGGCTGCCGACCCACGAGCGCATATAAGTTGGCGCAACCATAAAATATCCTATATATTACCTTAACTTACCCATTTGATAAAATAAAAATCACATGCATACTTCATTACTAAAAGCTAAAACTTATTGTTTTAATCAAATTTCCTCATTAAAAATCTTAAAACATAAAAGTTAATGTAACAATTTTATTCATGGAAAAAAAAAAGGTTATGAATGAAATTTTAAACATTCTATTCTGGATCTGGATTAGATACAGTATTCTTTCAAACATTATCCATTTTGGATTATATATGTACAATATTCTGGAATACATACAATATTCATTTAATGAATTTGGAGTATGTATTACACAAGTATAAAAATGATCATAATTACATGTTATAAATTTCAATGGATCTGAAGAAATTATTCTTTGTTATTAAAATGTTTGAAAAGAAACACCAATCTTCCAGCTTTATGAGTTCCTATACGGAGTTTAGCGTGAACCAAATCAAATATTCAAAAGATTCTCTCAACGGGTGCTGACAAAACTTGTGCAGTAAATGAAATCATTCTAATTTTTTTTTCTTGAAACTGTATTAATGTGAATGAATAAATTAGTGATTATTCGATTAGTTTATGTTGTTATTGAATTAAGTTGGGGTCGCAGTTAGGGCTGGGCGATACATCGATAAAACCGATAAAATCGATATAAATTATAAATCGCGATGACGATATCAAAAAATCCTATACAACGGTACATCACGATTCTCGTAATCGTGATGTAAACCGCGATTATCGTAATCGTGATGTAAACCACGATTATCATAATCGTGATGCAAACCACGATTATCATAATCGTGATGCAAACCACGATTATCATACTTTTTCATTAAACTGCAATCGGCGCTTTTTCAACTTCGAGTACTCAAAATTGTACCATTCTAAACCGCAGGTTATTACGATGACCATGATACTAATGGAGTATTTTATCCCTGCCTAAACCATGATGATTCCTGCCTAAACCATGATGACATTAAATACCGAATAATCGGTTTCGATCATCATGATACGTCCCACCCTAAACCATGATCACTCCTCAAGATTCTCCCAGCTTCAACCGTGATATTAACTGAACCCTCAGTTTTCGATAAGCATGATACTATCATGGTATTTATTACGCTGTGATTTCTCTCAGCGTAAACGGTTTTTCAAAAGGGGAAAAAGTGATAGTTTCGGTGTTCAGGTTCAGATGACGGACGATAAATATGATACAGCTGGTTTTTCTCATGTAGTTGCCGACAGCAAATGATATTGTTTGTTTTGTTTTATCTTCAATCTGGTTCAGCGGTTTTGAATGAATATTTGTTCCTTGTTAATGAACAATATGTGAATCAGGGAGATAAATAAATGAAATATTACATTTTATTTGCAACAGTGGATTTAATTGGACAAATGAAATAATACTTCCATAGCAATATATATTAATGTTTATTCCAGGTTCTTTTTTTATGCAGATATTTTTACTTCTCTGAAGCTCGTTTTTTTTTTTCTCCTGGTAGTTTCTTTTAAAAATTGACATATGTGAGTATTTGGTATTTACTGCCTCTGTCATTGTTTGTTTGTGGGGAGTGGGGGAGAATATTTAGATGTCAATATTTATTTAATGTCACTAGAATTCAAAATAACAAACAGGGCAGAAAAATTAAGCAGTTAAAGTTTGTGTACTGACAATCAAAAGAGGAAAGACGTAAATTGTTCGGTGTGTGGGTGGGGGGGGGGGTAGTTTTTTTTTTTTTCATTTAGCGGACATTGGTCGAAACGCAGGAGATCCTCATCCAAGTTCCCCGATAGAACAAGCATAAGAGATAGTCTTAAAGGTTAAGAAAAAAAATATTTTTTAATTCAGAATTTTTAAGTTTAAACTCTTAGGGCTGTTCTCAAAAAAATATTATTTCACGCAAAAATTTCTAGAACATTCACGGATTTTTTAAATGTAATAGCAAGAAATTAGTTGAAAGTGACAGTAACTCATTAAAATCCTTATCCGCTATTGCATAAAGTTATTTAACCCTTTGCACTCCGTTGTCACCGCTGTGGCGACACCATCTTTCCTTTCAAAATTTGTTTTTGGCACCTGTAATAAAGGATAATAAAAATTCCTTACTAAATCTTAGCATTTTTGAAATTGTGTACTTGAAGGAAACTTCTTTTATAAAAGTGGTGCCGACCGAATAAAATTTGTGTAAGAGACGCCGGAGTCCAAAAAGTTAATTATTGCGGTTCATGTACACAGCATACATGGACGATGGAAAAACGAAATTAAGGGGAAGGTAAATTTTGAAACACATTTGATTATGATTCGCAGATCACGCAGAATTTTATTTTTCTTTAAAAAAAAAATGGAGAATATAAAAATGAAATAAAATAAACTAAGAGCTTTTGTCGGGGACGCCGACGCACAGTAAGACAATTTTAAGCATAACAGCACAACAGCAATATAAATATTATTTAACAATTATAAAATATAAACAATTCAAAAATTGACTTTAACCAAACTATTATTTTTCTCTCTCTGTTAACGATTTTTTTTTTATTAGTTCTTTTACTTTCTACTATCTTTACAAGAAGAAAGTATTGGATTCATGAAAATTTTGTCATCCGGGTTTCGACCAATTTATATGTTTAGAAAGTCTTGAACACGATTTGACTATTTTTAAAAAGCTTTGTCTGTCTCTTTGTAACACAAATTTTGTAGGCGCTCTATCTCAAGAACTAATGCACGGAATTTAACAAAATTTTAGATTCTTTTATATCTCGTTATAAATTAGTGTAAATTACTTGACAGGTAGGTGCATTTTTCACAATATCCGCAATAACTTTATCTCAAAAACTAATGCACAGATTTTTGTCAGATTTCAACTTCAGTTATACCTTGTAAATTGGTGCTGATTAGTTCTTGGTGTAAATGGCCCAACAGGCGGAGCTACTATGCTGAGTTTTCACGATTTTCGCAATAGTTCTGTCTGAAGAACTAATGCGCTGATATTTATCAAACTTCAGATTCAGTTAGACGTAGACATAATTTTTACTGATTAGTGTTTGGTGTTTATAGCCCATAAGTGGCGCTGTTATGCTGTATTTTTCAAAATTTCCGCTATAGCTTTTTCTCAAGAATTATCGCACGTATTTTCATAACATTTCAAATTCAGACAGACGTTGACATAACTTGTTGCTGATTAAGTGTTAGTGTTAATCGTCCAATAGGTGGCGCTGCTATGCTGCATTTTCCACAATTTTAGCGATATCTGTATCTCAAAAACTAATGCACGAATTTTAATCAAACACCTTATTCTGTTACGGTTTCACATAAGTAGATCCTTCTTAGGCTTGGGTGTATACTGTCCAACAGGTATTGCTTTTATGATTTTTAGATTAGGAATTTTGGATACAGACATCTAATACGGTTGGTGCTGAAATTCAATGATTTGTTTGAAAGATGCGACGCTTATATTTCCTTTTAACTGCATACAATTTAGTGCACCTATATCTTTAGAATATTCATGATGGGCATAGATTGTTATTTAATTTTGTCTCTGTGATAGCGAATTTTGAAGTAATAACACGTAGAAATAGAAGAAATTTTTGCCATTAACACATCCTACTAGTTTCTTTTAGCATTTATTTATTTAGATTTGCTTATTTATACATAGTTTTTTATTAATCTATTTGAGAATGATATATATATATATATATATATATATATATATATAACCATTAATTAAACATAACCTACCACCGTCAATTATTATGAATTAAAGCTGTAAGTATAAAAAAAAAATTATTATAAGAATTATTATGGAAGAAAAAGAAAAAAGTGGACACCGACAAAAATTGAAAAGCTTATACATTGAATTACGTTATCAAGGGCACAGAATTCAATGATATAAGCAAAATGGTTGTTTTCCGTGGGAAAAATAAGCTAAAGCTAAAAATTATTTTCCCCTGTGCCCAAACAACCATTAAAATCAAGTGAATTGATTAAAAATGAAAGCAGAATAGAAACAAATAATATGAAATGGAAGAATCAATAAAACGTATTTAAATATTTATAGGATATAAAATATAAATAATAAACACCATACCGATTAATATTTCAGTATTTTACAAAAATCCACGCGCACATGGCTACCAGAATATCATAAAGATTAAGGTGAATAAAACAGTTAAGAAATCACAGTAAATGATACCAAAGGATGCAGTTAATACATTTTGAAATAAAATTTGAAATACCTTGTTAAACACATTTAATCTAATATAAAATAAATAGATAGTAATTACATTATTTAAAATGCACTATTAAATTAATTAATAACTGTTTAACAATATCGTCAAAATTTAGCTAAAAATACCCCCTGGTGTATTAAATTATAACTGAAATGGAGCTAGAAAAATTAAAATTTAGAGCTATCTTAAATAGACAAATTTGGTGCTGCCATCTAGTATTACTTTTATTAAACAACTGTCGCAAGATAAATATTTGTAAGCATTTGAATGTAAATAACTGTTTAAACAGCAAAACCAAACGTATCCTTATATATAGAGAATTATAAACCTGATATAAACCACACAATGTATTTAAAAACTATTGTTAATAAAATTTAAAAGCATACAATATATTCTATTAGCTAACTTATTTAAACTAAACTAAGAATTTAAAAAATTCTAGAACTTTGATAATATATAGCATATAGCTATATGCTATAAAACAAAATAAATTCAGTAATAATTAATATAAATAATTATTAAAAATAATATAAAAATTATTTTTTAATCAATTATATATAAGATATTTATAAAATGAACAGGAAATAAAAAACATGTGGAAGTATATAGTAGGTTAAATGATACTTAAATTCCCATTACTTAAAAAGCACAAATATAGAGTGTGGATTATTTTCAGACATCCATAAAAATCCAAAAAGTATGAATGTGGGACATTCAAAAACATTAAACCGATAATAAATATTAAAAAGAATAGAGGAATAATAATAAAAATAATTACCCAATTTTAATGCATACAGTATAACTATATTTATATTAAACATACTTATATGTATATTATTCACTATAAGAATGGCATACTATTAGTAATTAATATGATATTGTCCGTAGTAAATTAAAATTTAATAACAAATAATTGTAAATTAGATTAATCAATAATTAAGCTAATTATAATATTAATGAAATTCTCCAATTCTACATATAAAATATCAAATCAACATCCATATAAAATACGTAACAAAAATATAGTAATAATACAAGAGCCCCCATTTTTTTTTTTTATAATTAACCATTGCGTATTATCCAGACAACACCACCCTCCTCCGTACTCTAACATCTACCCACCCAACCAACCTATAATAATTTTTTTTATATTATTTTACAATTTTTAATTTTTTATAGATATTTTTTTTATTTTATAATTTTTTTGTAATTTTGTTTACGCATGTGTTAATTTGTTTTAATAGATCATGTAAGAAAAGTACTAATTGTATATTAATGAATATATGAATTTTTTTTGGAAAACCATGATTTAATGCATCATAAATTAGTTTTTTAATATTATTGTTAATTAGAGGAGAAGAACATAAACATTTTATTCTATATAAATGATTAAGTATTATATTCCGAAATACAGAATGATGTAGACAAGATTTAAAATTTGTAAATGTATTAACTGTGAATTTAAATTCTTTACGTTTGTCATATAAATATATATATTTTAAATTTTAATCCTTAATAAAATATATAATGTATATTGAAGTTATACATATATTATAAATGTACATATATTTTTTTGTTCATATGTCGCAATATCGATATATCGGAATATCGTGATATAAAGCTGCCGATTTATCACGGTATTTCATTTTAGACATCGCCCAGCCCTAGTCGCAGTTTATATTTAATTAAACAAAATTTTATGCAATTGAATCTGGATATAACAAAATTCACAGAACTGGAAAAAAATATTTGTTGTAAAGTAAGTATTTTTTACTACAACTATTTAATAGAATAAACCAAATACAGTCGAACCTCGTTATCCCGACATCCGGTTTTCACATCACTCCGCTTATCACGTCAGGTTTTCAGAGTCCCGTTTTTCTGTATATGATTTTAATGTAAATCCACCCCGGATTTTGCGTCGTTAAATAATTTCTATCTCCGGATAAAAAATAATTTTTATCTCCGACGGTTAAGCAAAATTGTCCATTTTTCATAATCCATCTTATAAGCACGGAAATTAAACGGTAAGAAATACCTTAGCCAAACTTTTCACAAAAATGTCTAAAATGTCCATTGAGATAAATGGGAAATTTTACTTCAATCATTTATCTGAATAAATAAACCTAGTCACTATAAATGACCTACTTAAGCTCCAGATAGACGTAGCAGTCTACTCGCAGTCTTTTTGTTCTGGTCAGGTGGCGCTTTCTTGTGGTTACACGGCGTTTTTCATCCGACTAAAACCAAATCATTACGAAACATCCAAAACCAAAGCATTGAAACGATCAGAAATTATCTAACATCCATTTCTGAAACCACGAATATTGATTACAATTCATTGTATAATATTGAAAAAAGAATTACAAGAAGCATATCTAGGTATAAGCAAACCTTAATTCATCAATATTTTATGTAACAATAATAATAATAATAATAAAAGTCTTCTTAAATCTGATTTTTATTCTTTTCAATTTTGTTTATGTTGTTTAATAATAATAATGTTTTATTGCTTAAAACTGCAAGAAGAGTTATGAATTTAAAACTGTCTTAAATTAATTAGAAATACAGCTTTTTATAAACATATTTTTCTCCAACTTCGGTTACCGCGACACTCCGCTTATGACACTTTTTTCTGGTCATTAGTGTGTCGGGATAACGAGGTTCGACTGTAATTCTACATGTCTACACCATTAAAATAGGATTCTCAGCATATGTGGTATTTTGTTACGAGTTCCAACTGTATAACATGAAATTTAAGTTACAATTATTTGTTTAAAAAATTGTCATTGGGAGAATTAAGACCCCCCCCCCCCCCCATTAGTGTGGGGAGTGATAAACTTTACGAGTGGTGTACTGACATTAAGAAATATATTACCTATGTAATTTAAAGTTGAAATTTTGGAAAAACCCAGTTTTGTTTTTTTGGGTTTGGCAAAATCATAAAAACCCTGAATATACAAGGTGTCTACAAATTAGTTGGGCAATTTCGTAAGTTAAGAACTTCCGAAATATTAAATGAAATTAACTAGTTGAAAGTCAGACTAGTAGTAATATTACAGAAGTTTATTCATAGATGGCGTTAGGTGTCATAACTGACGCTATCGCTTAGCGAGCGGTAATCATTCTTGGTCGGCATTACGATAATGGAGACATACAAAGGTGCTGAAAAAGCGAAATGCTGTCTTTGGGACATTTTCAGAGTCACGAAATGAAGTTGCATCGAACATTTGTGATAATGGTAAACTTGAATTTTTTTTTCTATCTTACAACAATATGTACTTTAATTTTTTTCCTGTCAATTCCATTCACTAAATCATTCTTTTTGCCCAACTAATTTGTAGACACCCTGTATATATATATTAAATTACTCACTACCGAAAAGGTTATAGTATAATTTAGATTTTTATACCTGCATGATTTTTTCTTTTTCTTTCTTTCATGTTTTTCTTTTCTTTTATATTTGATGCGTGATAACCAATCTAAAGCAAAACACTCGGTCAAAATAAATCTAGTTTTCAGCTAGATACTAAACTTGAGATTATTTTAAGACTTTATAAAGGAGCCTCCTTCTGAAATAAAAAGGAAATATTAAAAATATGTAGCTGCAAAATTTGTATGTTGCTGTTGTTTCTCATACTCTCGCTTTTTAGTTTGTACCGTGTCCGGTATCCCAAAAATGACTGATGGATTTTAAAATTCAGTAACTTCCAAACGGTGACATATATTAAAAAAATTCTGGCAGGAGGGTTATGTATGATGTCAGGAGTTTTTGTACTGTGATTCTTGATTTTAGTTCGATTTTCAAACAATAGATGGCGCTGAGAGCAATAGGCGCTCAGTCCAGACCCGATTTTTGGTACTTCGGGATCCATTCAATGCATTTTAATCTCCTTTTTTCGCATGGAAGAAGAGAGAGGCTGAAAAATCGAGCCTGGATTTAGCGGTTATTGCTTGCGGCGCCATCTATCGATGCTATTTGTAACTAAAGCTGGGAATCGCAGCATAAAAACTCCTGACACCTTACATAACACTCCTGCAAGAATTTTTTTAATATCTGTCACCGTTTGCAAGTTATTGAATTTTAAAATCCATCAGTAATTTTTGGGACACCCGGTATACTTTGTACTGAAAGGGTTATTTTTTTATGAAGCCTTGAAAAAGTTTTGCTTTTTTTTTTTATTTATTAAGTTTACTTTTCTTTACGTTATTTTTTTATACATCATTTATTTATCATAAATTCAAAGAAATTTTTTATTTTGACTTATTTTTTTTTTAAATTGGTCTGGAAAGGGTTTTAACTCATAAATCCCCCCCTTTTCTGCGCCAGTTGCTAATAAAATTAAATGCATAAAATAATTAATAATACTCAAGGGCGTAACTACAAATATTTTTTCGGAGAGGAGAATTCAAAAATTTCCCAACTTATAATTGAAAAATTTCCTAACTTGAAACAAATTGCTTTATTTTCCAACTGAACTGAAATGATATATGCAATATGTGTTTATGATAATGATACTTATACGTAAAAAATCCTTCAGAAAGAAAAATATTCAAACTAAAAACATAAAAATTATAATTATTGGTTTGTTTAATGAAAGTTTAAATACACTTCTTTCATTTAAATAATTAAAATCAAAACTAGATTAATTTATATTTTCCTATCTTGAAATAACTGAGCATGAAGATAATAAGATACCCAATTGCTAAATGAATAGTTAAGAAAGCAATTTCAAAAAATACAGTAAATGTAAGATTTAAACCTAGGAAAATTGCATATATTTAGAAAAAGCCAGCATTAATTTAAGGTTTGCGAATTTTTTGTCTTCTGTATAGTACGAGTCATAATCGCATTTCATATGAAAATACCATGTAAGCTATTTTCGTAGCACAGAGAAACACAATGACAAAGTGAGTCTCTGCTTTTTG